>OX328096.1:35374751-36671001 GCA_946811185.2 Hippopus hippopus
GAATACATGAAGAAAAAAAACCCACAACAAGCAGCTTCTACGGACATTTCACAAGTAAAAAACAGCTCAATAGAATCCCAAGCAATGCTTGTTAAAAATAGAATTTCGGATTTATGGAATAAAAAATTAATTGCAAGGAGGGATGCCTACTAGGGAAAAGTAAGAAATAGCGGCCATCTAAAATTCTATGAAAGATGGTTATCTTCGACACCTATAATTATTCCTAAAAAATTTCAGAAAGCAGAATTCACAAATGAAAGAGAGGACCAGCGAATGCTTAGAGAAAGAGCTGTCCTAGAAGATTTCAGAATGGAAATTGAAATGCTAAAATTGAGACAAGATTCATGCCTAGAACGTATACGACGGTTAGATACAGAGGTAGAAGAAATCATATTTGGAAAGTGTTCCGGGCCAATTTCAGATTTTCTCTTGGAATTATGGAAACAACAAATTAAAAGAAACGAGGACATTTCACACAAAAGATGGTTAGACAACGAACGTTGGTTAACGACTTACGAAAAAAATTTCCTACTTACATACCAAGATACAAATCCATTCTTTAAAAAAACAGCCAGTCAACGCAATAACCAGAAAAGAGGTCCCGCAACATATGCAGATGTTGTCCGAAGTAGGCCCTGTCCTCGTCAAAGGGTACAGACACCAGACCAAAGTCTCCAAAATCTGATTCAACAATTATCATTCAAATTAAATGGACGACGAAATTCCAACAGGCGAAACAAACGACAGAACAACTTTAGACAAAATAGATCAAACAATTCGCAGTTCGATTCAGAAGTAAATGTGGTCGATCCTGATGCTTTAAATTTTCTCCAGGAAGACCACAACTGGAACCACTTACATTAAATGAAGGTAACCTAGCTGAAACTAAAGAATTATTCACAAAAATTTTTAATCTTTCAAAACGTAAGTTAACTGAAATAGAAAAAAGTGTCTTGTTGATGGGTTTTAAATTTACCCCTACACCCGAAAAAAGTAATAAAGAGGAACTTAATAATGATGTTAATGAATTTTTTCGTAGTTTGAGACTTAAAGAATTTTTTCACGGTAAAGAAAACACAGACAATTCTATAGTTAGAAATAAATCCAACTTCGACCCACCGAGCGGTCGCAATATTGTGCTAGATTCATATATATCCACCAGTAGAGTGTTATGTTCTAATACAAGTAATAACAATAAACACGTCAAACATAATATAACATTAAAACAACGTGAAGCTATAAAATCTTTGGCACACAACACTTCTATCACCATTAAAGAGGCAGATAAGGGAGGTGGCATTGTTATACTGAATACTGAATTTTATAAAACAAAAATTCTCGAAATGCTTAGAGATGAAAGTTACTATAAAACTATTCCAGATAGTAATCAATTACAAGTTTTCAACAAAATCAAAAATCTTATAGCAGAAAACAAAAGAATGACCAATCAAGAGAAGAATTTTTTATTGAAATTCGAATGTAAAACTAGTACTTTCTACGGCTTACCTAAAATACATAAGAGCCAAATTATTCAAAGCTCTTGTTCTAATAACCATTCAGACTATATTGAAACTCCAGATCCTGTGGACTTAACACTAAGACCTATAGTAGCAGGCCCTTGTTGCGAAACGAGTCGTCTGAGCTCTTTTTTGGATAAGTTACTTAAACCTTATTTGCAAAAGGTTCATAGCTACCTACGTGATAACAATGATTTCCTTAACTTCATTCCTGAAAATGTTCCAACGCATACTAAACTCGTTTCCTTTGACATAGTAAGTTTATATACTAACATTCCACACAGTTTAGGACTAGAGTCTATTTCCTTTTGGCTGGATAAGCATCCAGAATTGCTGTCCGAACGTTTTAGTAAAACGTTTATTTTGCGGGGTCTTCAAATTATTCTTGAAAACAACAATTTTTCATTTGATAAGTCGTTCTATAACCAAACCAAAGGTACAGCAATGGGAACTAAAGTGGCCCCTACATATGCTACTCTTGTCCTTGGGTTTTTAGAGGAAAAACTCTACAAAACAGTAGAACATGAAAAGGGTAAAGTATTTGCTAAATTCGTACGGGATCAATGGAGAAGATATTTAGATGACTGTTTTATATTCTGGCAAAGATCATCGCAAGATCTAGCTTATTTTTGTACGACTCTAAATTCTCTCCATAAGGATATTATGTTTAAGATACAAACCAGTGATTATCAGTTACCCTTTCTTGATGTTATGGTCATCAAAATAAATACTTCTATATCCACTGACATATATTTCAAGTCTACAGACTCTAAGCAGTATTTAAATTTCAAGTCATGCCATCCAAAACATACTAAAATTAACATCCCATTTTCCTTGGCTCGTAGAATATGCACCATTGTTTCTGATATAAGTGTGCGTAATT
Organism: Hippopus hippopus; assembly: GCA_946811185.2. NCBI lineage: Eukaryota > Metazoa > Mollusca > Bivalvia > Cardiida > Cardiidae > Hippopus > Hippopus hippopus. The sequence continues at coordinate 35,377,152 of OX328096.1, forward strand.
CCCGTCTAAAAGAATTAGCTTCTTTGATTGACAGGAACTATCCAATGCAGGTGATAAAAACAGGATTTATAAAAGCATTACAAATTCCTAGAAACAGTCTTTTAACAGTTAAAGAAAAGACTGAAAAACCTATTATACCGTTCGTATCCACCCACAATCCTAAAAACAGTGAACTATTCGGATTACTTAGATCTAACTTGACTATTCTAAGCGGGGATGAAAAAATGAAAAGTATAATCATAGACACTAAAATCATAAAATGTAAAAGACAGCTCCCTAATCTTAAACGCCTTATTACGCGGTCGGAGTTCAGTCTAGACACAGCCGCTTGCGTAAAAAAGTGTGGACAACCACGGTGTGGACTGTGTGATTACATTATTGAAGGTAACAACATTAAATTAAATGATAAAACTTTTTTTGTAAAAGAAAATATGGACTGTACTGTTAAAAATGTTATTTATGTTTTAATTTGTAATGGGTGTAGGGAATTTTACATCGGACAGACCGGTGACAAATTAAGGAACAGAAAAACAGTACATTATCAACAAGTCAGAGACCCATTAACAAGACAAATGCCTTTAAGTGCGCATTTAGATAAATGTTCCAAAACTTCTCCGAAATTCTCGATCTTTCCTTTCTTTAAAATGCATAACGACAATGTTTCAGCTAGGTTACTTAAAGAACAATCATTCATCAATAGATTTATGCCTAAATTGAACATTAAGCCATAACGTCATTAATTATTGCGTTATGTGTGTAGCAACACGACGTTGCTACGTGATTTATTGTTGCCCTGATGAGCTTTCACAGCGAAACCGGTTGGCAATAAACGTTATTCATATATACTCCCATGTGATGTTATTTTTGTTTATTATGTAATATCCTTGAACCGGCACCATTTGATTTTTTCATATATACTTTTCCGGGTCAAGCGGCATTATCATGGGTCCTAAGAGGGCTAAAATTGATGAAAGTAATTCCGACAGTTCGCCATCGGAATCCATTTCTTCAGTAATGTACGAACGAGGTGATAAGCAATTGGCTGAAATTAGTGTTAAATTATCACTGATTTTGACAGCGATACAGGATCTGACAGATGTCGTCCGAGAAACAAACAAGCGTTTGTGTCCGGCACAAACAGAGACTGCGATGCATGAAATATCACGGGTTATTAAAGAAATCGACGAAAACATGAAGAAAAAAAACCCACAACAAGCAGCTTCTACGGACATTTCACAAGTAAAAAACAGCTCAATAGAATCCCAAGCAATGCTTGTTAAAAATAGAATTTCGGATTTATGGAATAAAAAATTAATTGCAAGGAGGGATGCCTACTGGGGAAAAGTAAGAAATAGCGGCCATCTAAAATTCTATGAAAGATGGTTATCTTCGACACCTATAATTATTCCTAAAAAATTTCAGAAAGCAGAATTCACAAATGAAAGAGAGGACCAGCGAATGCTTAGAGAAAGAGCTGTCCTAGATTTCAGAATGGAAATTGAAATGCTAAAATTGAGACAAGATTCATGCCTAGAACGTATACGACGGTTAGATACAGAGGTAGAAGAAATCATATTTGGAAAGTGTTCCGGGCCAATTTCAGATTTTCTCTTGGAATTATGGAAACAACAAATTAAAAGAAACGAGGACATTTCACACAAAAGATGGTTAAACAACGAACGTTGGTTAACGACTTACGAAGAAAATTTCCTACTTACATACCAAGATACAAATCCATTCTTTAAAAAAACAGCCAGTCAACGCAATAACCAGAAAAGAGGTCCCGCAACATATGCAGATGTTGTCCGAAGTAGGCCCTGTCCTCGTCAAAGGGTACAGACACTAGACCAAAGTCTCCAAAATCTGATTCAACAATTATCATTCAAATTAAATGGACGATGAAATTCCAACAGGCGAAACAAAGGACAGAACAACTTTAGACAAAATAGATCAAACGATTCGCAGTTCGATTCAGAAGTAAATGTGGTCGATCCTGATGCTTTAAATTTTCTCCAGGAAGACCACAACTGGAACCACTTACATTAAATGAAGGTAACCTAGCTGAAACTAAAGAATTATTCGCAAAAATTTTTAATCTTTCAAAACGTAAGTTAACTGAAATAGAAAAAAGTGTCTTGTTGATGGGTTTTAAATTTACCCCTACACCCGAAAAAAGTAATAAAGAGGAACTTAATAATGATGTTAATGAATTTTTTCGTAGTTTGAGACTTAAAGAATTTTTTCACGGTAAAGAAAACACAGACAATTCTATATTTAGAAATAAATCCAACTTCGACCCACCGAGCGGTCGCAATATTGTGCTAAATTCATATATATCCACCAGTAGAGTGTTATGTTCTAATACAAGTAATAACAATAAACACGTCAAACATAATATAACATTAAAACAACGTGAAGCTATAAAATCTTTGGCACACAACACTTCTATCACCATTAAAGAGGCAGATAAGGGAGGTGGCATTGTTATACTGAATACTGAATTTTATAATACAAAAATTCTCGAAATGCTTAGAGATGAAAGTTACTATAAAACTATTCCAGATAGTAATCAATTACAAGTTTTCAACAAAATCAAAAATCTTATAGCAGAAAACAAAAGAATGACCAATCAAGAGAAGAATTTTTTATTGAAATTCGAATGTAAAACTAGTACTTTCTACGGCTTACCTAAAATACATAAGAGCCAAATTATTCAAAGCTCTTGTTCTAATAACCATTCAGACTATATTGAAATTCCAGATCCTGTGGACTTAACACTAAGACCTATAGTAGCAGGCCCTTGTTGCGAAACGAGTCGTCTGAGCTCTTTTTTGGATAAGTTACTTAAACCTTATTGGCAAAAGGTTCATAGCTACCTACGTGATAACATTGATTTCCTTAACTTCATTCCTGAAAATGTTCCAACGCATACTAAACTCGTTTCCTTTGACATAGTAAGTCTATATACTAACATTCCACACAGTTTAGGACTAGAGTCTATTTCCTTTTGGCTGGATAAACGTCCAGAATTGCTGTCCGAACGTTTTAGTAAAACGTTTATTTTGCGGGGTCTTCAAATTATTCTTGAAAACAACAATTTTTCATTTGATAAGTCGTTCTATAACTAAACCAAAGGTACAGCAATGGGAACTAAAGTGGCCCCTACATATGCTACTCTTGTCCTTGGGTTTTTAGAGGAAAAACTCTACAAAACAGTAGAACATGAAAAGGGTAAAGTATTTGCTAAATTCGTATGGGATCAATGGAGAAGATATTTAGATGACTGTTTTATATTCTGGCAAAGATCATCGCAAGATCTAGCTTATTTTTGTACGACTCTAAATTCTCTCCATAAGGATATTATGTTTAAGATACAAACCAGTGATTATCAGTTACCCTTTCTTGATGTTATGGTCATCAAAATAAATACTTCTATATCCACTGACATATATTTCAAGTCTACAGACTCTAAGCAGTATTTAAATTTCAAGTCATGCCATCCAAAACATACTAAAATTAACATCCCATTTTCCTTGGCTCGTAGAATATGCACCATTGTTTCTGATATAAGTGTGCGTAATTCCCGTCTAAAAGAATTAGCTTCTTTGATTGACAGGAACTATCCAATGCAGGTGATAAAAACAGGATTTATAAAAGCATTACAAATTCCTAGAAACAGTCTTTTAACAGTTAAAGAAAAGACTGAAAAACCTATTATACCGTTCGTATCCACCCACAATCCTAAAAACAGTGAACTATTCGGATTACTTAGATCTAACTTGACTATTCTAAGCAGGGATGAAAAAATGAATAGTATAATCACAGACACTAAAATCATAAAATGTAAAAGACAGCTCCCTAATCTTAAACGCCTTATTACGCGGTCGGAGTTCAGTCTAGACACAGCCGCTTGCGTAAAAAAGTGTGGACAACCACGGTGTGGACTGTGTGATTACATTATGAAGGTAACAACATTAAATTAAATGATAAAACTTTTTTTGTAAAAGAAAATATGGACTGTACTGTTAAAAATGTTATTTATGTTTTAATTTGTAATGGGTGTAGGGAATTTTACATCGGACAGACCGGTGACAAATTAAGGAACAGAAAAACAGTACATTATCAACAAGTCAGAGACCCATTAACAAGACAAATGCCTTTAAGTGCGCATTTAGATAAATGTTCCAAAACTTCTCCGAAATTCTCGATCTTTCCTTTCTTTAAAATGCATAACGACAATGTTTCAGCTAGGTTACTTAAAGAACAATCATTCATCAATAGATTTATGCCTAAATTGAACATTAAGCCATAACGTCATTAATTATTGCGTTATGTGTGTAGCAACACGACGTTGCTACGTGATTTATTGTTGCCCTGATGAGCTTTCAAAGCGAAACCGGTTGGCAATAAACGTTATTCATATATACTCCCATGTGATGTTATTTTTGTTTATTATGTAATATCCTTGAACCGGCACCATTTGATTTTTTCACACACACACACACACACACACACACACACACATATATATCTCTCTCTCTCTAATAAGAGGAGTTGTTTCCCTTGATAAGTGATGTAAATACAAGCAGTTTCATTGAAATGATATCCCCGGCCGAAAAAGACCTTTTTTGATACAAACATATTAAAGGTATTGTGTTTTGCATGTACATGTGGCCTTCTTGTTATTGGTCCATGATGAAATTATACATTAAGCTCCCTTTTTCCATGACACAGCATTTCATTACATAAAAAAATATATAAGAGGTCCATAACAGGAGTATACATTAAGTCTCCTTTTTCAAGTACATGGCATTTCATTAAATGAAAACAAATAAAGAAAATATACATCAAGCCCCCTTTTTCAATGACACGTCATTATATATATAGAAAAAAATTGTATCAACGGACTATCCAATGGAAGACATGCATTAAGTTTCATCAATTTTCGTCAAGGACTTTAGAATTTAGATATCCCTCTGGCGGACGGATGGGCAAACAGAATGTTATTGGTCCATAATGAAATTATACATTTAGCCCCCTTTTTTACAGATGAAGTTTCATAACATTTTGTCCTGTAGTTAAAGAGATATTGGTCCATAATGAAAATATATGTCAAGCCCCCTTTTTCCATGACACAACATTTCATGAAAAAAGGTAAAATAATGAAATTGGCAGACTATCATAAGGAACACACGTATGAAGTTTCATAAATTTTGAGTTAAAGAGATATTGATCCCTAATGGAAATATACATGAAGCCCCCTTTTTCTATGACACCTTACTGAACATCAAAACAGCAAAAAAAATTATGAAACTCGGCGGACATCATAAGGAAGAAGTGTATGAATTTCCATTGGTTTTTGTCAAGTATTTTAGGAGATGTCTGTCCGGAAAGATCGACGAACAGATGGTCATTGGTCCAAGATGAAATAAAACATTTAGCCCCCTTTTCTCATGACGTGGCATTTAGCCCCCTTTTTTCATGACATTGGATTTCATGAAATAAAAACAAGTAACTATTGTCTGTGGCTTGTGATAAACAATATAAAAATGAAGTTTCATAACTTTTTTTTATGGTAAAAGAGATATTGGTCCTTATTACATTCTGTTACTAATGATAGTAACATTCTCTACCGAAAATGGTGTAATATCAGTGTCACGTGAGGGCAGATATGACGGGGCAACGGGCTGATATCTGATATCCTGCCCGTTGACAAGATATTTGTTCTAAATCTATAGCAACAGAACACTCCCTCGTAAACTTACGTTCTTAAAACATCCATTTTGAAAAAAAAAATGGCTGAATCAGTCCGTCAGTTGCTAGCGGACATTTCTTCAGAACTACTGACAATGATTGAATCGCAAAACCAGCAAAGACACGATGAATAAAGAATAAATTGTTGTTGTCTTAGATTGGCAAAGTTTATTGGGCAAGGCATGGTGTCTATAGGCTAGTATTTCTACGAATTTTATCCGTTGAGCCGGGGAAACCAAGACTGATTAAGTTTCACAATCCAAAGCACCAACCATCTATCCTATTTATTCCTGTTTGTCATTTATAACACGTTACATAATAAATTGAATATTTGGCCTAATAAAACACACATACTGGCATCTTTTTAACTATTAATAAGTATGAAAAACTGTTTATTTAAAACGTCCTTATACTGTATATGCAGCTTCGATAGTGATGATGACTGATGCATGATTACGTCATGAACATGACGTTTACCCGCGGAAAAAAAGTTGTGTCGAATAAAGACAAGAATTTCTCTGTTTTAAGGGTTTAAACATGTAAGAAAACGAAGCAATCGAGCAAATGATCAATGAATGTAATAAACAGCTAAAGCCCTCCGGGCAGATATCAAGGTGGCGGGCTGATATCACTCTCCGGCCCTCATCAGCAGTGTAATAACCTCTAAATATTGGAAATATACATCAAGCCCCCTTTTTCCATGACAAGGCATTACAAAAAACAAGGGTATATAACTGTGGTGTTGTAAGGTCAATCTGGGTGAAACTTTTTTTCCTGCATTTCCTAATGGTGGTTGATAGATGTGAGAAGTTCAATGTAAAAACGCTGTATAGTTTTCAAGATAAGACTCAAAACATCAAAAATATATTTAACCGCGTAACTTAAAATCGCTCCCAGTCAGCCATTTTGCATCGGAAAAAAAAAAAAAAAAGAAAGAAAGTGTCTCGGCGGAATGGGTTATTGTACACATGTATAAAGTTTCACAAAATTCCGTCAAATGGTATTGGAGATATTCACCCGGACGGACAGACAGACGGACAACACTAAAACTATATCCCTCCGCCTTTGGCGGGGGATAATAAGGCACTATATTAGCCCATGTTAAACTTGTGACCTCTGGGGTGGGGCCAATTTTGACCCCAGGGCTATAATATCAAACTAGAGGCCCTTGAGGGCCTGAAATCGCTCTACTGGCAGTGATTTTGCTTTTTTGCTAGCATACATTATTAATTCATGATGCAAAAAGAAAAAACACAAAAACACAAAAAAAAAGGGGGGGATGTTCTTACAACTGGGCTTGAACCCACTAAGACAGTGTAAGTTGGCATGGTGAATTGAACAAACAGTGAAAAAAAAAAAATGAAGTGCAATTTCTGAAAAATGCTCTGTTTGGAATCCAGCCAAAATTGATAGGGTTTCAGTACACCTTGTTTTAAACAATCCCAGCAATTTCAAAGAAATGCGACAAATAATGTGGGCTTTGTTGAGTAAACAATGCTAAGTTATCAAACAGCTGCTTTTCCTGAACAGATTAATAGATTTTCTTCACTTTTAATAGAGTTCAATCCCTTGATGAACCAAACAATCTTTGAAAGTTTCAAAAGAATTGGATCAAAACTGTGGACTTCATTGCCTAAACAAGAAATGGAAATTTTCAACTTCAAATGGCTACTTTTCCCAAACTGTTTGTTGGATTTTTTTCCAAAATCAATAGGCTTCAAGCTATTGATAAGATAAACAACCTGTGCAAGTTTCACGGAAATCTGACCACAAATGCAGACTTTATCGCGTAAACAAGAAATGGAAATTTTCAACTTCAAATGGCTACTTTTCCCATACTGTTTGTTGGATTTTTCCAAAATCAATAGGCTTCAAGCTATTGATGAGATAAAAACTGTGCAAGTTTCACAGAAATCTGACAACAAATGCAGACTTTATCGTGTAAACAAGAAATGAAAATTTTCAACTTGAAATGGCTGCTTTTCCCATACTGTTTGTTGGATTTTTTTTCAAAATTAATAGGCTTCAAGCTATTGATAAGATAAACAAACTGCAAGTTTCATGAAAATCTGACAACAAATGCAGACTTTATCGCGTAAACAAGAAATGGAAATTTTGAAATTCAAATGGCTACTTTTCCCATACTGTTTGTTGGATTTTTTTTTTAAAAATCAATAGGGTTGAAGCTATTGATGAGATAAATAACCTGTGCAAGTTTCATGAAAATCTGACAACAAATGCAGACTTTATCGCGTAAACAAGAAAAAGACTAACGGACGGACGGACAGACAGATGGACAGACAGACGGACTGATGACGGAAACCGTACCATAACATAAGCTCTGCTGGCTTTCAGCCAGTAGAGCTAAAAACCTTGGTAGAGGTCAATTAGATAAAGCTACATGCCATATCTGAATGAATAGTTTCAGAGAAGATGTTTGAAACAGTTAATGCATGCACAGATGGACTCACAACTGACACCAGGCCATGACATAAGCCAGCTGGCCTTCAGCCAGTGGAGCTAAAAAAGAGAAAATGCTGATTATCAGCATTTTATCCTTTTCATACCATGTTCTCAAAAGCCTTCATCCTGACTTAAAACCATCAGATCATCCGGTGAAGGACTAATATGTCAGAGCCAAACTCTGGCAAAAGGAATTTAAATGCATCTCAGTGATGTGTCATACTAAGCAAGTCATAATAAAGTTCATCATGTCTAACAACCAGCTCAATCATGAGTTAGAATGGTCCTTTGAAATACTTCAAGATAGCAAAAAGTTTCGACCCATGTAAGCCACGTAGGCTGACATGGGTCAGATTTTTTTGCAGATGCATTAAACCCCTTTTCATGGAGTATGGTCCATAAAATTTTCTATGTTTGATACCTACCAGTTTGAGGATCCATCTGGTACAAATTCCATATCCTTCAGTTCATTGATGGACAGTGCCTGAAAGGAATAATTTGCTGAAGTGAGAATGTTGATAGTTCAATTTTGAGAACTGGGCCAATATTCACCAACTGTCTTAAATTTGCAGACAACAAAAGAAGTTGATGGAATAACTGAACTTGGTTTAGGAATAGGTTGAAAACATTGTTGGAAAAGAAGAAAATGTTCATTATTGGCATCTCCTTTTCCAAAAATGTTTTCAAAAGGCTTTTTTCTCAGGGTCTTTAAACATCAGGATTGTGTGGTATAGGGTTAAAAAGTATTCTTAAACATTCTTGATTTAGATAATAATGCAAACTTTGATTGGCTGAACCATTTGGTTTCGCCAATCAGAAATTACACTACTTTGAAATTTTCAAAACTTCTTGAGAATTAGACAATGAGTGTCGATAAGAATGGCTGATAAATATGGGTCCAGATCAGTGTCCTATCAATTTTGAAATGTAGTGGACTATGTAAATCCAAGATCAGACTGCACAGAAACTGTAGTCTGATCTTGATCTTTGCTCTCTGCAAAAGTAACTAAAGTTTGTTTCTTGCTTTGAAGTTAAAGTTTTTGAATTATTAACTTAAAACTGTGTGTGAAATTCGAGTACTTACATTGAAACTGTATCTGAAGATACTGAAATATTTCAGCCATCTCAGGAAAGCAGGAACTGTCTCAAGGTTCACCAGTAAACCACTAAACACCTGAAATATACAAATATCAAATTTGTAGTAAAAGAATTTGAAGATACATGTACTTAAAACTTATGACCCTTAACCCTTTACTGAACAATCCCGAGTTCTAAAAACATTGTTGGAAAAGGAGGAAATGCTAGAAACCAGCATTTTCTCCTTTTTCCACAATGTTTTCTACCCATTCTTAGACAAATTTCATCTTAGAACTGTATTTATTAGGTGTTTACAAATAGCTTTCAAGTTGAACCTGTCTAAAATTCTGTCATCTGGTAAACAGTTATACTGAAAAATTAATTAAACTGAAAATTTCATCTGAAAGTAAAAAAACACAAAATCTACTCTAATTTCAGAGGGTGTTTTTGCCTGAAAAATCCTGCCATTTCAGAATGGATGCCAAGATCAAAGATCAGACTGCACATTCTGTGCAGCAAGATTTTGATATACACCATCTGCAAATGAGTATTCAGTCCCACTTACCGGCCTAAGTAACTATTTCAAGTAAGTATATGGTTGGAAGATGTATGTACTAGCGATCATTTTATCACTATGATCCTCAGTCATTTCAACAGAATTTATATAGCCATCTCACAATGGTGTTTTTTTCTGTACATTTTTACCAAACATAAAAAAATCCATTTACTATAAGGACGTTCTTAATCTTGCCTGCATTAGGCTTGTTTCAGGAAATGTATTACGAGGTTAATTCTTAAAGCACCTTTCACAACTATAGTTACTTTTGTATTAAGTATGGATCAAGATCAGCTACACAAACAATGCAGTCCGATCTTTTATCTACCCTGTCCGCTATGCAGAGACAGTCGGGGACAGAAAAACACTGAAATTACAATTATCTGGGTTTTATTTTCGACTGAAAATGTTTATTGGGTTTATTTGGTGTTCTAAGGTTTTACTGAATTTTTAGGAAAAATATACAGTCATGTGCTCTAGAATATAAAAAATAGAAAAGATAAACCTCTCACTCACCATCATGATGACATAGCACATGGCAATAAGCAGGTTGGCAACAGCAAATATTCTGATGATGGTACTCAGCAGGAATGAAAGAACCAAAGCAGATAGGTACACCAGGAAAAGGGACAGGAAATAGCAGGAATCTGTCAAACTCAGATCTGTACCCTGTAAACAGATTTCATTTTCTACTAGATTACCGGTATTCATCTTTTGAAAGAACCTAAGAAAAAAGGCATCTGTAAAATGGTGTATATAGGAGAATATGCTTGAATCCTGCATTTCCCATCTTTTTTTTTTTTTCAAAAAATTTCTACCCTAGCTTTTTGAGCCACATTAACTTGTTGCCTGTAAAATTTCCAAGATAAATTTGTCTAAAAATTTGCAAATTGTAAAAGCTCATATTCAAATTATGTACTTAGTAGAGGATCTTACATGAGTGTTTATGTATTATCATTTTTATCAAACGAGTTGACTAAAATTGTATGACTCGAGCCTTGACGAGCGTCAAATACATTTTAGTCATCAAGTTTGATAAAAATGATAATACCAGGGTTCGACATTAACATTTTTTCCAACTAGACCAGTGGACTAGTAATTTGCAATTTTTAACTAGACCACTTCAGATTTCCACTAGACCAGTTTTGCAAAATGAACAAAAGTATAAAATAGATCAAAAGCTCTGTTGTTTCCCTTGTAATTATACCAAATTGTAACAAAAAAATGACAATGTCATGATAAGTCATGATCAATGAATGTTTCCCTGTTAATTATTTCAATTACGATTTTTTACAAGAGGACAATAATTTAGACATCCATTTTGAAAGCAATCACGAACAATATATTTGTCTAACTAATGCTCAAATAACAAAATATGAGTTAAAAGGATAAAAACATTTTGGTATAATGTTATCAGATCCTGGAACAAAACTTCCATTTATTAAACTGTCCGCAAAGAAAACATAACATTTTCCTCTGAATCAAACAAACCAACGGCGCGAATTAGCTTTCCATTCAAGGTCTAAGATGATCTTTTTTCTGTGAACTAGATCTAATTCTATTCATCTAGATCTACTTTTGTTTCGATTCATTTCTGTTTTTTAGCTTCATTTTATGACTTCGCGCCTCCCCGATCAGATGTTGTTTTGAAGTTATGCAAGCTTTGCATATTCACCGGTCGTCTGCTCCATTGTCTAGGTAAACGTCTGGACGACACATTCTCGGTTGTGGTCAAAATGAAACTACGGCATTCCAAAGTAGAGGTAGACATAAGAAATTCTTGTTAAAAGATCAAATACTCTGACAAAATGATAACAGTCAACGATAAAATTTATGACTTATATCCCAGCCGACGAAATAGCGACATACCGTGGACTCCGGTCTACTAGCCTTACTCTATTTTCAGTTCAATTTGGTTTTTCCAGTGAAGTTATGGGCTACCGCGCATGCGCGACCGTCTTCCTGTTAACAATATTAAGAAGTTGTCAATGAATTAGGCCTATTGCTGGTTGAAAAAAATCGCAAGTTTGATAAACGATCTTTTTTGGCAAATGGCATGCAAGGTCGATTTTCGTCACTTATGCGAAACATGAAATTGACACTTAAAGTAATTGTCTGAATTTTTGCACTAGACCATTCGGGCTTGCTGGACGGTGTCTCTACTAGCCCGAACCGATCTTTTGCTAGACAATGTCGTTCGGACGTGCCTTAATGTCGAACCCTGAATACATAAACACAAATGATTCTATTTATCACATAAAACGAATGACAAAGAAAAATATCCCACATCATCACCCTTAGCCTCTATACCATTCATCAGTCTATGTTTACAGCTGTAGTTTGGTTTCAAATGTGTACATACACAAGTAGATAGTTCTTTGATATTTACACCGAAAGTAGAATGAAATAGTTTATAGAGGGGTTAAGTCATCTTATTTCGGCAATAATATTGATTTTAAGAGACTTTCCCTGCATTTCTTGGTTTTTATCAAGCATGAAAATCAAAAACTTTCCACGCGTATACGTCTTAGCAACAATCACTTTTCTTTTTTTCATGAAACGGTGTAGCAGTACAAATTCCCACGCATGCTGTGGTTGGTTTCTCTGGCTTCACGCGCTCATGACTGAAAATTGACTAGTACCAGGACCCAAAAAACGATAATACACTAGTGTATTATCAAAAATAAGTCATGGGTTTAATACACTGCCATACGAGGTTTTATGTGATAAAAGGGGATATTGCTTAAAATAGTGTTTTCACATAATAAAATATCATGTATACAAGGTAAGTATTCACATTCATGTTGCTTATTCATAGTTTACAAGACTGTTTCTAGAACTGTATACTACAAATTTGTTTCAGGTGGTATCAAGTTATAGAGACAACACTAGTAATTTATGAACCATAGAAAAAGTGAAGTAGGTCTCAGAGACACCATTTCAGGTACCATGTAGTAATCTTATTGTACTCATATGCTAATACTACCATATGTCTTGATTTTTTCCCTAGATATCACATCCATTAATCCAAAACAAATCAATTCAGGCTGTTTATTTTGTGCAGTCTGATCTTGATCTCCCTTGTCTGAAAAGGCAACTCAACATAGTATTATGTCATAAGCTACCATACTCTAAAAGTTATGGTATTAAGTGTAATCTTACCCAACATAAAGTAGGTCACAGCTGAGAAGCAGAGAGTAGGTAGAAATCTCATTGGTATAATGTCACAGACCACAATGGAGATGAAACAGGAGGACACTCTGTAGAAACCACTCACATTCTCATGTCTGAAAAAGAGCACACAGTCATGCTAATGTTCGTCCTTTTTTTATTTTTTATTTTCGTTAAACACACTTTTATGATTTTATCTGTCTTAGCAGCCAGTGTAGATCAAGATCATACTGCACAAAATGTGCAGTCTGATCTTTGATCTACACGGTCTGCTTTCCTGAAACACTTTAGACAAAAAGCAATCATGATTTTGTAACTATTTTGCTCTTATTTGTAAACTTAACCCTTAGAGCCTTTAACTAATAATTATAGTTGCCTTTGCAGCCAGTGAAGATCAAGATCATACTGCACAAAATGTGCAGTCTGATCTTTGATCTACACAGTCTGCTTTCCTTAAACACTAAAGACAAAAGCAATCATGATTTTGTAACTATTTTGCTCTTATTTGTACACTTAACCCTTAGAGCCTTTAACAACTATAGCTGCCTTTGCAGCCAGTGTAGATCAAGATCAGGTTGCACAAAACATCTGCTTTGGTGAAGCTCTATAGAAGAAAGCAACCATGAAACTGCTATTATTTGGGTTGTGTTTCTTAGATGAAAAGGTCTAATGGGTTTATTCGGCGCTCTAAGGTTAATAAGTCTGTTAGATTCATTTGGAATGCTAAGGATTAATCTTTAAAAGTATGGCGCTCTAACAATTAATAATCTTTAAATAATGCAATGAAGCAAGAGAAAGGCAATGCATTTCTTGACTAGGAAGACACTGAACTTACAAGAAAATTGCTCTGTTCTTTATAAACACTTCCACAGCTGACAAATTGCCAAATACCATGTTCATAATGATGAAGAAGAAAGTTTCAACCCTGAAATCAGAAAGTTTCTTGATTGACTGATTGAATGGTATTTCTCACCACTTTCAACACAATTTCAGACAGATCACTGTAACAGCTCACTTATTCATGTATGTCCTGGGTTCCACCAGTACAAGACTATGGCTCTAGACAGTTTTTCCCATGAAAAACCCATAGCTTCAAGTAAGGTTACAGATTGATAATCCTGCAACTTACAACTAAGCCACAGAGGACCCTCCTCTCCGCCCCTCAGCAAATAGTATGTTTGTGTATTTTACAAATTTTTCACTACTTGTGGGTTTTCCAAATCTTTCTCTCATCCAACTTATTTTGTGAAAATCTGTTCTGGGTTCTTTAACCCTTTACCTTACAATCTCATGTTTTAACGTCCCTGAAAAAAGAAGGTACTGGAAAAGATTGTGGGAAAAGGAAAAAATGCTGTTCACCAGCATTTTCTCCTACTGTGTTCTCTACTCTTTCGCATAAAAACTCTAGAATTTGGGCCACATTTAAATTGTTATCTACAAAGGCTTTCAATTGACACAGGTCTAAAATTTTGTCGTTCTGTAAAGACTTCAGTGAAAAATTCAATAACTTAAGATATTGTAAATGAAGTAACATACTCTAGGCATAAACAGTGGTAATACCCAACTTGATCGTGGCAATATTATCAAGGCTGATAAGAAGCCTACAAATACATGTACTGACCTGTTCTGAAGTCCTGAGGTACACAAGTCATCAATCTGCCAGTAGATGGCACCAACAACAACACCAAATATAATCATACTCAACACCTAGATGGAACAACAGTTGTTAGTGACGTATCATGAAAGGTAAAACCCTTTACCACACAATCCAGAATTTCAAAAACCCCAAGGAAAAGGACTTTTGAAAACACTGTGGGTAAAGGAGAAAATGCTGGTAGCCAACATTTTCTCCTTTTCCCAGTGTTTTCTTCCCTTTCAAGGACTCACTCCATTATATGAGCAACATTTAATTGTTTGTCTGCAAATTCTTTCAACTAGTCATATGGCCTAAGGAACAATAGGATTAAATTCAGACAGAATAAAATTTTTAAAATGTATTCATTTATCATGCTTCGGTAACAGAGCTCCATAGCTCGGTAACATAATAGGATTTGAAACTGATTTGGATCCCGCTTAGTTTTGTCATTGTCTTTTCACGGATATTATTATAGGTATTGCAATAAGATACAGTTTTCTCTCACCACTGATGATTGTTACCACGTTGGTGATGTGGGTAAGAATACTGTGTTCAAACTGCAAGAAGGCGTAAATAGTTGCACTGGCTGCCATGATTTAACTAATTTATTGTAACAATATAATAATTATGCATCTTACCTGTAAAATTGATACAGCTGGATTTCTGACCAAATTTTTCAGTTCTCAAACTGCAGTACACAATCTGAAAGAGAAACAAAGGAAGATATACATTGTTGCATCTTTCTTGCAAGACGTCGGTCAAACAGATCATGAACCACCTTGTACATACTGTCAGTTTTGTTTGACTGTTTTTGAAGTCTGATCAGCATCTACAATATTCCTGTTTCATCTTTTCAACCCTACACCTTTCTACTGAGCCACATGACTTATACAAGGACCCTAAAATACTAAATGGTCAGTGCATGTAAACTGGAATTTAGGGTATAGCAGAATACGAGCAAAAATCAACCATTGCAGTTTACATGTCCTATCCCAAATTCTTTTTTTGTATAAGATTAATCACTGCAGGAACATTAAAATATAATTGAGCAGCCTGAAGATGATCTAGCAACATACATTATAGACCAATTGTCTAGTGAGGTTTGCTCAGGTTCATGAAGACAGGGATCAGACCCAAGGCATTATATGTCAAAACTCATACAAAAGATAGTGGGTTATTCTACATGTACCAAGAAAAGGAAATTGCTGATAAGCCATTCCTACCTGAATGAAAATACCAGTAGCATATTCCACCTTCGGTATCACATTAAGTGTGCGGGACTGAAGTTTTTGTTGGTAATCTTGTTTGATGGGATCTAGCTGGCTTCTAAGTCTGTGAGGGAACAAGGACAAAAGCATAATTGAGCCATGCTCTGTGAAATGGGGGCTTAATGCTTCTGCAAAAAGTATCCACCCATGTCAGTCTGCACAAGCTGACATGGATGGAAATTTTTCCGTATTTGGAAATGAACTGCATATCCAAGGACTACACTTCCTCCAGATATAGTCAATTGCTTGACTAAATGGATTTTATTGAACAACAATTATGACATGACATGCTTGATATAATGCATCACCGAGATGCATTGAGCTCCCTTTTGCCAGAGCATGGCTCATATTATAAATATTCAGAGATTTACATAACTGATCATTACCAAATGACAAAATTGCAAACTATCTAAAAACGAAAGTATTTATAAAACATGAATTCAGTATTGATCAGATGGTAAGATTTGTCCGTGATAGGACAGAAAACACTCTGGGAAAAAGAGAAAATGCTGGTCACCAGCATTTTCTCCTTTTCCCACAATGTTTTAAAAAAGCTTCTTTCTCTGGGTCTCTAAAACTTGGGACGAAATGGTAAAAGGTAAATTTTGTGGTGTTCTATAATGCTTTCAACACTACTTTGGTCATGTCACAGTGGCAGTCCATTATTCATGTGATTTCCTGGGTTTTACCTGTACTGAGCCAGACACACTGTGCTCTTGTTTTTCCTGAAACATTATCTCTGTGATGAGATCAAAGTTGTATCAATGAAGTAAATTTCAACAAGCACTGCAAACAAACTTTTTACCACAGAGTTATGCCTAGGTCACAAATAAAACTGGCACCGGACGATTTCTTTCAACTTTGCCGATTCAAAGATTTGAGACATCGTCCTGGCGCCGTACGATTTTAAGACATTTTGCTCAAGCAGTCACAAATCAAACGGGCACCGGACGGCAGTTCCTTCGGAAATGCTGTGCGTACGCTTTTCAGTTCAGAAAGGTACCGGGCGGCGACCGGACATACATCGGGCAGTGACAAGACAGCGCCCGTACCAACATCTTTCGAACTTTGGGCCACTGTCCGGCTACTGTCTGGTCACCAAGGGGTCGCTGTATGATTTATGCTATCATTTGCGGTCAACCATTCGTTAGAAACAGACGTTTAAATTGTATCACTGAGAATATTGAATAATGCCTGTCCTCACTGTGCGGCCTCTCCCAGCACTCTCCTGATCGTAAACAGCAGCAGCTGCTATTAAAGCTCTCTGCCTTTGGCGAGCAGCTTGCAATCTCTCTTGATGAAGGAGAAGATTCAACAGATTATGTGGCAGTGTAAGTGCCATCTTCACTTTAGAACTGATGAACTGATGAGGTTAGATATCAATATACACTTGTATAATATAATGATCATGTCGCCAAAGTTTATGTTTGCCGTCCGGTCGCTGTCCAGAAAAAAATCACAAAATTAATGCCACCCGGCAATCTGACAGTCATCGGACGATTAATTATAATCAGGCAGTGCCCATCCGGGCTCCGGCTCCGCCGGACGATTTTGAGATAAACGTTTTCATAAAAATAGTCAGGGCGCCGTCCGATTTCTGAAGGCATCGTCCGGTCACAGGACAGCGCCCGGACGGAGCCCAGACGATGAGTTAACGGGCTCCCTGATGGCCAGAAAATCGTCCGGTCGTCGTTCAATTTTAACTTTTTTCTAAACCTCGAACAGGCGCCTGATGGCGTCTCAAAATTGAACTGCCGCCGTTCAAATTGAGCTGCCACCGCATGGTCGCCGTGCGGTCCCCGGATGATTGTGTCAAAATCTCCTGAAAAACTCACCGTCCGGCGGCAGTTCGTTATTTTTGACTGGGGCATTAACTCGAGCTATTCACACAGGTAAATGGAATATTTATCGTAACTGGGTCATGCACGAGATTTTTACTTTCATTCTTTGTTCAAGCAGATCTCATAGGAGGGTTTTTTGCGAAGGATATTCGAAATTGGGCATTTTTTTTTTTTCAATGAAAATAACAATATCACTGAGTAGATAGGGGAAAAACTATGATAAATCTACACGTGTAGAATTTGATAGAAAATCGGAGGGCGGGAAAGACAACATTCAAAAGCATGAACACGCTCGGAACAGAAAAGGCTAGATCTCGAAGGAAACCAAAGCAAGATCAAATTCACCACGCTACTAAATGTATTACCAATCATAAAAATCTACATCAGATATAGAATGAATGACAAACTTACTTTGTTTTTCCAAAATGAAATGTGATTTCTTTGTCCTGGCCAGGGATCGTTGATCCCTGGCCTTGCACAACCACCTCGACGCAGTGTCACGTGACCGGTTTTGATTGGTTAATTAGAAAATGCACTGAAAAGCAATAAAAATTTTCACCAAAACAAATTTGATATTGAAATACAATTACGGTTCCGATGTTTTAGATTGATCTTATTTCTGACATTTCCTTTCCCTGTCAAAGGCTACCCCCATTTGGCACTCGTCAAAACTCGGCTAATTCCGTAAATAGGCCTACATCTTGTTTACAGTTTGCATTTCAATATTATACTGACATGCTTTATATGTTCATCTACTCGTATATAGATTAAATTTCTATAAATTGACATGCTTTATCTAATCAGAAACGGGGGGATGGGGGTAAAACGAGTGGGGGAAATACAACATGAGAAAATATTTCTCGTGTCCTTATTCAAAGCATTTGCAGACGACAAATAAAGCCTGTAACAAACAACCTCGTGGTTTCACAGCCCGAGGGGAAAAGGGCCTTAGAAAATGATGGTAACCATCTAACAGCGAAAGGAACTTCCTTTCGCGATAGGATCGAGGATAACGTCTATTTAGCCGCCCATCCGGCAGTGCAATATCGAGATCAAAGGAACATCGAGTTAACCCATCATCCATTTTCGTAAAGAATAATATGACACCTATTTCTCTTTAAAACTTAAAAGAATCACGTTTTTATTTTCTCTCTTCGAAAATGATAGTTGATGCAACTACTGGCACTGCAGATATATTTGCATGATTATGGCGTTATCATGATGTGGTTATTTAACTGCAACAAGTTCAGGCATCTTTTTTGCAAATGCCCGAGAAATCCAACACAATATTCCCTGAACAAATCTAACGTTCGCTAACAGCGTCCGATAAAGAGCAGGTCAGACTTATTGAGGTTACCTTTGTTGACACCGAGAAATAATTTCTTTGAGCGAGATGTTGAATTATCTGGCGCTAGGTGGCATTTTTCAAATACAAACCTATCTGATTTTGGCATTCTGGGTACAGGACCGGACTACCTTTCAAAACGGCAACCGTTACTTCGAATTTCAAAATAATAATAACGGTTTCTCAACAAAACGCTACCTGGTACGATTTATCTAGCGGTGGTTGGCTAGCATGTAACCTATGCACCAGTCATTTACAAGACAAATTTATGATGCATGGCATCATAGAAGCCGCAATCTTTTGGTGGACAATTTCAAAATATTGACTTTCTAGAAAAAATGTGATGACATTTTTGTATCTGTTTTTCCCCCCACAAAAGGAAGATCATGACAAATGATACTAAAATGCAGGAAAAAAGGCAGGAGTTAAGAGAGGAATCTTAAATTATCTTGTACCATTATTATCATCATAATCATCATTATCATTTACAGTGATAATGCGTGTGTGAGAAAACATGTAAAAGCATGGGAATTTTCAAATTTCTACTCAAAGCTTAAAAATGGAGAAATTGCGCATTCAAGTACAGCATTTTTCATTATCAAATGATTTTAAAAAGCAAACTTCTGTAGGGGGATAAAAGGCGACACTGCGGAATTATATAAGTTAGTAATTATTCAAAGTGATATTTAGATCGTTATTCACGTAGATCTACGTGTATTTACAATTTTTAGGTGATATTTTATTTGTGTTTCATTTTTTACAAAAAGAAAAAAGAAAAAATATTAAACAACTTTCTTCTAAAACATTTTCTTTTTGCTTGTTAAAAAGTATCTTAGCCTGCTTGTAACAAAGTGAATGTTTACATTTCTACTCCAGAATTAGAGATTTTTGCTTATTACCTCCAAAATTCTTCTGATCATAGCCTTCACAGTTGGCGCGAACCACTAAGAAAAAAAAATTTTGTGTAAGTCTTTAAGGATGTGAATCTATTCAACAACAACATAGTAACTATTACTATATATACTCGTAAACCGTTTAATAAAAATTAGTTTGAACCATTTTCTGCATAGGCCTTGTACAAACCTATAAAACTTCTTATGTAAACTTCAGGAGCCATTCAAACCCTTGACCAGCAGCGACGTAAAAAAAAAGTTGTATATGCACAGTGATAGGTTCGGTAATAACTTTATCCTTTCAACTACACCGAATGAAATTAATATACTGAGTAAGGAAAAAGAAACAAGAAGTTTTTTACGTTTACAATATCTTATAAAATATTAAACAATATTACACAGACTATGTACTGTCTGATCTTGATGTATTTCTGTCATTTTCGAACAGTTTCAACCCTGAGCATTATGCACCATTTTGGTAATTTTTGTGGACAACTTACATCACGATCCATACATTTTTCACGGGTATAGTAGATCAGGACCATACTGTACAGAACTTACAGTCTGATCATAACAGCTTCGACACACAATACATTAAATGCTAAATCATAAGGTAGATCGTCCATGTAACAAAATTCCATTCGGCTAAAGTGTCGACGAAGGGAAGAAAAAAGGGTTTTCTATAAATAGCTGAAGTAGACTGCTCTTTGTAATACGATTAAACTGTGTAGGGAGGTAACCAGTCTATAACTTGATCAAAGGTTAACCGCCCTATTATCTGTACAGATTAAAACTGGACGAAACACTTGTACATAAAACTGCTTCTGATTATCATATTCGAAGATGCTCTCCACCTCATAATTATCATTATTTTGTCTTGTAAAAAAGTAGACAAATGCGAAAACCGTTTAGAGGTGGGAAAGCCTGTAACAGACGGAAAGCATTACAATTTCGTTTGGGAACAAGGAAGGAATCCTTTAAGTTGGAAAAGTTCGGGGGACTAGCCAATAAAAGGAAGTTTAGTTTTCTGTATTTTCGTTGTTATTTGGGAATGAACTTATACTGCAAGAAAACCAGACTTGGTGTTCATGTAGGTCTGATTAAATATTTAAGAAAGAGCCATGTGGAGTAATTTTGTAACACTAACACGATATTTATAGAAAATTTCCAAAAATAATAACCAATCGAATAATTACTGATCATCTACATGGTAAATAGTTTAGGTACATTCCTATTGGAAGCCGCTTTCTAGCGGCTTCCAATAAACACAGCCCCTATAAGCTCGAGAAACAGCCCCAGTATGAGCCCAGCATATTCGGGACGTTATTTTTGTTGTCAAACCCTGTAAGCGTAAATTGTGGTTTTTTCTATGTCTGTGTTTAGAACTGTATGCAAAGATTTTCGGTAAACAGAGGTATTTTTTAGTTTTTTTCCGTGTAAAAGTATCGTATTTCTAGGAAATTTGGAGCGATAACTAGGCTTGATTTTACCACATATTTATTGTTAAAAGCCATTTTTCGCCTGCTACTTTTTTAGTGTCAGAGTAGTTCTGTTTACGGACAGCGTAGTAATATTTATCCAGTTTAGGATAGTGATGCGTCATACGAGGGAGGGTCAGAAAGTTCATAGAACAGCGTATTGGGTCAAACGTAACACAACATTTCTTTCCGTATTTTGACAACACAACATATCACCACTTTGAACATATCAAGTTCACTTGTCACAACATATTTGCGTGATTCTCGGAGGTATTGCAAGTTACTGACCATCAAGCAATGATGGAAAATCAAAATGTTGAGTTTAGGGCACAAGTCAAGGATTGCACAAGCTGCTATTCGCGAATGTAAGTTTGAACAACTAAATCACCCACCCTACAGTCCAGATCTGGCCCCCAGTGATTATTACCTATTTAGAAATTTGAAATTCCATTTGCGGGGAACCAGATTTCGTGATGATGATGAACTCAAGGCTGCCACAGAGGTATGGTTTGAGGACCAAACCGAAGACTTCTATTTCAAGGGTATAGACAGTCTGAAAGAAAAGTGGGCTAAGTGCATCGAAGTAAATGGGGACTATGTTGAAAAACAACAATACAATACATGTATGTAGTCTGCTGCTGAAATATATACCTCGTTCTACGAACTTTCTGACTCCCCCTCGTAGTAGACGGGTCAAATCTCCGAAGAATATGACATCTGCAGACAACGCGAGATCTTGCGGGTTGCGGTTTTGAAAAGTTACATGGATAAATAAAATCACGAATAGGAACGATATTGTACAGCGATACTAAACCACGAGTTTTTTTTTTTTTTTTTTTTTTTATCAAAAGTTCTTAAATTCAATTTGTAAATTTCTTCAAAATCAAGGAAATATTAAGTGTGACAAAGAAATCTCTCTTTAATTAATTCAACCCATATTTCACAGCAAACAATCTTCCTTTCGTGGATGTGACCCTTCTTTCGCGAAAGAAGTTCCCTTCGCTGCTCAGCTTTTCCGAGATACCACCTGCCCTATACTGGACCGAATTTTTGTAAGATTGTTCAGATTAGTCTATGTCCACCATCAATGCATAAATTACTTTTTGTTCTTTAATCAAAAATGGTAATTAAATGGATGCTATTACATTATTCATTCCTTCCCCATATGACAAGGTTTAGGCTCTTTAACTGTAGCTGCAGACAACAATTTGGAAACTGATACAAATGACTGAAGTTCACTCTTATGATTGAAAACAATCTTGGAACAGGAGAAAATACCGTCTACCAGAATTTTGTCCTTGTCCCATGATGCTTTCAATTGCCTATTTCCTTCAGGGCTATTAACCCTTGTCCTGCTGAATAACTCAAATGATACTTCAAGTCGATAGTAAAATCCCAAAGGTTGCTATTTCAAGGTAATTTTGGGGATGATAAATATCTCCTTATCGGACAGTTCTGTGCAGTCTGATCTTGATATACACAGTCCGCAAAAGGTCAGTGAGTCGCGCTCAGCAGCCTAAGGGTTAACATGAGTGTTCAGTAAAGTGTTAAACGCCAATCAAAATTTTCTCCAGATCCAGATGTCAGATGCCAAGGAAACCTGACATGGATCCATAATTATGTTGTATACTGGTCTATCCCACAGATTGATATAAATGTATAGCTTGTATTTGTATAAGGGTACACTTATCTGTCTTGCTACAGAGCTAGCTTTTGTAGCAATGTGGTAGAGCGTCTGCCTACGGAGTTTGGACCTGAAGGTTCTAGGTTCAATCCCAGCCTTTGGGGCTATTTAACAGAACTGTTACAGATACATGTAATCAGTATTCAGAACACCTTACGGTTTGTCCAAGTATGGCCTATATTTGACCCTTGAATTTTATGTCATGCAAAGTTAAATTGGGAGAATTTTTGAGGATTTTTCTTTTTTTAGCCTTTTAATACACAATAAATCCTATGTTTTATGAGTCGTGTGTAATAGGGCTTATGAAAACAGTGTTGGAAAACAAGACATAAGTATTTCTTTTCTTTTTTTTCTTCCAGAATTTTTTTCTGCCCTTTACAAATTCAAACCACATAATCTGAGGGCTCCATATCTATTGAATTGTTTGTTTATGCTCTAAACAGCAAGCTATTTAATTTTTTGCCACAAATCAAATTATTTCGTAAAAGGCCAATAAATACTACCAGATATATATTTCTTTTCATATAAAGTGTATGGTTAAATTCAGTAAAAAGATGCGATTTTGTGTGTTTGATAATGAAATTGTAGGCTACTTTAGCAATAGGTCACTCTGTTTATTTTTATTACACCACATATGACGTATTGATACTGATTTGAACATATAAATCCTTGTTGATGGCGCATGTTATTAAATACCTTTTTCCACTATACTTTACTTATAAGATAACATATAGGCCATGGGGCAGGGCGTATACCTTTGCTGAACAAATGTTGTTGCTTAATGTTTTGTATATGCACGTGTCACTATAATAACACTCGCTCAATCGATCACCGGCTCGTCGGCCGGCCCGTCCGGCCGCTCACTCACTCACTCACTCACTCACTCACTTGTGCAATACTCATCTGGGATTTTTTTTAAAAATGTAATTTTTATACAATGTGGAATAAAATGATGTGTGATGTGTTTATATCACCCTATATTTTCTCATCACTGATTATAGGATATACATACTTCAATTATTCCGAATTCATGATGCATTCATTCAGTGCAAAATTGTCGGGCATATACGGTGCACACCTGAGATGTTTTCAATTCATGTTTCTTTTTCACTGTGAGGAATGAAATAACGTAGGATGAATAAAACGTCCCATATTATCTCATCAATAATCATAAATCATCTTTCATTATGACCCTTTGAGCGTGTTTCTGTATTTTTTAATATTTTACTATTGGGCGTCAAATTAAGTTGGATGTATGAATCGACTGTAGGAAAAAATCCCATGCTACAAAAGCCCCACAGACTCAACCGTAGGACAAAACTACTTTTTAAATACTGCTTAAATATAATTATGCAATTTAAACTTCCTTCTTATACAATACGAAATTCTATAGTATGTATAGTGCACGTGTAATATTTATACAAAATAATAGGACATACATATTTATCATACCGAATTTTAAGACCTTCATAGAAAACAAAATTATCGGGAATATACAGTACACACCAGAGATAATTTATATATATCATTTCTGTTTTACTTTGCAGAATAAAACTGTGTTGGTTGTAGAGGAATAAAATAAAGTTTGGTGCACAAAATGTCTCATATCATCTTATCAATAATCATTGGACATACATATTTACCATACCGAATTCTAAGACGTCCTTTTGATACAAAATGACAGGAAATATACAGCACACTCTTTCAGCGTGTTTCTGCGTGTGCGAGAATTTTTTAATATATTTGAAAACAATTAACGTTTTGTATAAATGTTATTAGTGGGCTTCAAATTAAGTTTAGTGTATGAGTGGACTTTAGGACGAAATCCCCTTGCTAAAAAAGCCCTACAGACAAAACCATACGACAAAACTACTTTTTAGCTCACCTGAGCACGAAGTGCTCAAGGTGAGCTTTTGTGATCGCCCAATGTCCGTCGTCTGTCGTGCGTCGTCCGTCGTCCGTCGTCCACAATTTCTTTAAACATCTTCTCCTCCTAAACCACTATGCCAATCTTGATGAAACTTGGCAGGGATGTTCCTTGGGTGAAGCGCTACCAAAGTTGTTCAAGAGATTGAATTCCACCCATAACTCTGGTTGCCATGGCAACCAAAAGGAAAAAAATAGCAAAATCTTTGAAAATCTTCTCCTCTGAAACTAGAAGGCGTAGAGCTTTGATATTTGGTATGTAGCATCTCCTAGTAGACCTCTACCAAGTTTGTTCATATGATGCCCCTGGGGTCAAAACTGGCCCCGCCCCGAGGGTCACAAGTTCGAACATAGGAACAAAGAAGGAAAACTTTAAAATTCTTCTCTGAAACTGGAAGGCATAGAGCTTTGATATTTGGTATCTAGCATCTCCTAGTGGACCTCTACCAAGTTTGTTCATATGATGCCCTTGGGGTCAAAACTGGCCCTGCCCCGGGGGCCACAAGTTCGAACATAGGAACAAAGAAGGAAAACTAAAATTCTTCTTCTCTGAAACTGGAAGGCATAGAGCTTTGATATTAGGTATGTAACATCTGCTAGTGGACCTCTACCAAGTTTGTTCATACGATACCCCTGGGGTCAAAACTAGCCCCGCCCCGGGGGTCACAAGTTCGAACATAGAAACAAAAAAGAGAAAACTTTAAAATTCTTCTTCTTTGAAACTGGAAGGCCCAGAGCTTTGATATCTGGTATGTAGCATCTCCTAGTGGACCTCTACCAAGTTTGTTCATACGATGCCCCTGGGGTCAAAACTGGCCCCGCCCCGGGGGTCACAAGTTTAAACATAGGAACAAAGAAGGAAAACTTTAAAATTCTTCTTCTCTGAAACTGGTAGGCATAGAGCTTTGATATTTGGTATGTAGCATCTCCTAGTGGACCTCTACCAAGTTTGTTCATACGATGCCTCTGGGGTCAAAACTGGCCCCGCCCCGGGGGTCACAAGTTAGAACAAAGGAACAAAGAAGGAAAACTTTAAAATTCTCCTTCTCTAAAACTGGAAGGTGTAGAGCTTTGATATTTGGTATGTAGCATCTTCCAGTGGACCTCTACCAAGTTTGTTCATATGATGCCCTGGAGTCAAAACTGGCCCCGCCCCGGGGGTCACAAGTTTGAACATAAGAACAAAAAAGGGAAAACTTTAAAATTCTTCTTCTCTGAAACTGGAAGGCTTGGAGCTTTGATATTTGGTATGTAGTGAACCTGTTCTAAGTTTGTTAGCCCACCGGGGCACAACTTGTTCAGTGAGTTTAAAATTGGGTCACCTGGGGTCATAAACTAGGTCACTAGGTCAAATTAAAGAAATACCTTGTGGGCACTCTAGAGGCTACATTTATTGCTCAAATGACCTGAAATTTGGTCAGAATGTTTGTCTTGATGAAATCTAGGATGAGTTTGGATTTGGGTCACCTGGGATGATAAACTAGGTCACTAGGTCAAATTAAAGAAATACATTTAGGGCACTCTAGAGGCCACATTTTTTGCCCAATTGACTTGAAAATTGGTCAGAATCTTTGTCTTGATAAAATCTCACATGAGTGTGAATTTGGGTCAACTGGGATCATAAACTAGGTCACTAAGTCAAATTGAATAAATACCTCTAGGGCACTCTAGAGGCCACATTTATTGCTCAATTGATTTGAAAATTGGTTAAAATGTTTCTCTTGATGAAATCTAAGATGAGTTCAAAATTGGGTTACCAGGGGTCATAATCTAGGTCACTAGGTCAAATTAAAGAAATACCTTTAGGGCACTCTAGAGGCCACATTTCTTGCCCAATTGACTTGAAAACTGATCAGAATGTTTGTCTTGATGAAATCTCGCATGAGTTTGGATTTGGGTCATCTGGGATCATAAACTAGGTCACTAGGTCAAATTAAAGAAATAACTTTAGGGCACTCTAGAGGCCACATTTTTGCTCAATTGACTTGAAAATTGGTCAGAATATTTGTCTTGATCAAATCTTACATGAGTTTGAATTTAGGTCACGTATGGTGATAAAGTAGGTCACTAGGTCAACTTACGGAAATTTCTTGTGGATGCTCTAGATGCCACATTTTAAGCTCAATTGACCTGGCAATTAGTCAGAAATTGAATTTTGCACGTGGAGTGAAATTTCGCCTATTGACTCAGGTGAGCGATCCAGGGCCATCATGGCCCTCTTGTTAAAATACTGCTTAAGTATTATGTCAGTAAAAGTTCATTATTAAGTTTGATCTCATGTTGTTTCATCTATTAATGATATGTCATTTATTTGTAAGATATTTATCTATAAGATATGATCTAACAGATATGTCAACGTCAGATTGGGAATATGTGAACAGCCATGATTTATATAAATTTTCTCGTAGAAGAACATCTTTAAAGATAATTCCTTTGAAGAGAAGTCTGGTATCAGGCTAAACTGCGAATAACCAAGATGTGGATCATTAATATTATGATTCTGTGAATATTTTATATGCCACACATGTTGGTTTGAAAGCTGCAACACATATGTAGGTATACCGCCGACCCAGTCATTACGCTTCTACAAAAGCAATAACATGTTGTGAAACACTGTTGTATCTCATATCCGACTTTTATTTAAACTGTGCACGCTTTGAAAGCATTGACACATACGATATCATCTGGTTGTTTTACGGAGTGGTTTTCAGTCCAATTTCTGGTAAAATTCAATGGCCAAGTGGATAGGGTCTAGGATTTAAGATGGGATGTTTCTGGTTTGATTCTCGCTTGCGCTTACAATAACGTCAGTCACTGCAATGTTTTGTATACATGTTCTGCGCAAAGTAGGAATTCTCATTTTGCAGGGCGAAGTAAAAATTCCTGCCTGGCGCGATTCAATTACGGAATTGTCCCTTCGCAAAGTAGGAATTGGAACAAAATTAGAATCAATTATCTCGCCTGTGCAAAGTGGTAATCGAGGACAGTGTAAGAATATTTATTTTCTCACGTTCATTTTCATACTTTCATCATTTGTCAGTTGGGCAGTAAATCTATTTAGGCCTCAGTCTTACGATAGAACAAAGATATCTCAGGATTAACCGTTTAGCTGCTGAGCACGAACTAGATGGGTTTTGCAGAGAATGTAGATCAAAATCAAACTGCACAAGATATATAGTCTAATCTTGGATCTACACTGTTTGATACTTTGAGATTATCCCTGGTGAAAAGAACTTTGATACTGCACTATTTTGTAGTTTTACCCTTTACCACTTAACCTAATTTTTAACTAGTTCAAAATGAAAGCATTTGCAGACAACAAGTTAGATGTTGCTTAAACGACGGAATTTGTCTTTGAACGAGAAGAAAACATAACGGGAAAATAATAAATTGCTGGTTACCAGGATTTTCTCTTTTTCTCACGATGTTTTTGTAGTTTAGCATGAAAGCACTGATCTACACCTTCGTCGTCGCTTGACCTTAGTTGCTTCATGTGGGAATGGAGAAATATCTTCAGTTGCAAGACAATCCATCATGTTTTCTGTTTCTTTACATTTTTTGTAAAGAAATCCCTTTGGATATTCTTACCTTGTCCGACTATTCTCACTTTGCTCTACCCTTTGAATTCTTCCTTTGTCCAAGCCTATTCCTATTTGCGCACAGACCATATCTGACCATAATGCGATATATCTCCCTTGTGCAATTCTAGAATTGTCCAGTACAATTCCGGAATCGGCGGACAAAGTAGGAATTCCTACTTTGCGCAGGACAATTTCGGAATTGTACCCGGATTCTTTCTTTGCACCGAACATATACATGTACATGTATATAATTACACATAGGCAATGAAATGATATGGAGTGTATTTATCACCCCATATTTTCTCATCATTAAATAAAGGACTTACATATAAATGTACCGAAATTTAGAGTGAGTAAGTGTAAAACGATAATCTACAGAATGCACCATGCAAATCTGGGGCGTTTTTCTGTAAATGTGATTTTTATAAAATCGCGAATAAAATAATGTGGGGTGTATATATCACCCCATCTTTTCACATAATTATTATAAGACATACATGACAATAGCTATACTGAAATCATAGTGCTTTCTTACAATACAAAATTCTAAGGAATTTACAGTGCAAATCTTTGGTGCTTTTCTATACATATAAATAGTATACAACCGGCAATAAAATGTGGGGTGTATATATTACCCCATATTTTCTCAGCATTGACTAAAGGATATAAACTTTAGTTATTCTGAATTCATGATGCATTCATAGAATACAGATTTATCGGGAATATACAGTGCACACCAATGATAAATACTATACATTATTTCTGTTTTACTTTGAGGAATAAAATTGTGTTGGGTGTAGAGGAAATATATAGTGTACAAAATGTCTTTTATTATCTTACCAATAATCATTGGACATACATATTTATTGTATCAAATCCTGAGACGTTCATTTAATACAGAATTATGGAAAATGTACAGCACACTCTTTCATCATGTGTCTATGTACGAAATATACTTATTTTATATATTTAAAAAAAAAAAAAAAAAACCGTTTCGTATAATTGTTTTGATCTGGCTTCAAATTAAGTTCAGTGTATGAATGGACTTTATAACAAAATCCCCGTTCTAAAAAAGCCCTACAGACAAAACCATTGGAAAAAACTTCTTTTTGAAATACTGTTTAAGTATTATGTAATTAAAAGTTCATTCTTAAGTTTGACCTTGTGTTGTTTCATCTATTAATGATATTTTATTTTTTTGTAAGATATTTTTATCTTTAAGATATGATCTGACAGATACATGTATGTTTATGTCAAATGGGGAATATGTGAATAGCCATGATTTATATAAATTTTCTCGTGGCAGAACATCTTTAAAGAATTTTCCTTTTAAGACAAGTCAGGTATCAGGCTAAACTGTAAATTATACCGAGATGTGGGTCATATAGATTATAATTCTGTGTATATTATAAATGACACACGTGTTGGTTTGAAACTTGCAACACATATGTTTTCAAGTATACCGCCGACCCAGTCATTACGCTTCTACAAAAGCAATGTTGTGAAGCACTATTGTTTCTCATACACGATTTTTATTTAAAGCGAGCGCTTTGAAAGGATTGACACATATGATATCATTTGGTTGTTTTCCGGAATGATTTTCAGTCAAGTTTCTGGTAAAACGCAATGGCCAAGTGGATAGCGTCTGGTATTTAAGATAGGATGTTCTTGGTTTGATTCTCGCTTGTGCTTACAATAACGTCAGTCACTGCAGTGTTTTTTATACATGTTTATGATTATACATAGGCAATAAAATGATATGGGGTGTATATATCACCCCATATTTTCTCATCATTAATCAAATGACTAACATATAAATGTTCCGAATTTATGGTGTGTACATGTAAAACGAAATTCTACAGAATGCACAGTGCAAATCTGGGGCGTTTTTCTGTAGATGTGATTTTTACACAATTATGAATAAAATAATGTATATATCACCCCAGCTTTTCACATAATTAATCATAAGACATACATAATAATAGTTATGTTGAATTCATAGTGCTTTCTTACAATACAAAATTCTAAGGAATTTACAACTTGCAAATATTTGGTGTTTTTTCTACAATCGGTGAAAAATGTGGGGGGGGGGGGGTATATATTACCCCATATTATCTCAGCATTGATTAAAGAATATACATGTATACTTTAGTTATTCTAAATTCATGATGCATTCATAGACAACAAAATTATCGGGGATATACAGTGAACACTAGAGATAATTTCTATACATTATTTCTGTTTTACTTTGAGGAATAAAAAGAAATAAAAAAAAAATGTTGGATGTTCTGTATGTACGAGAAATAGTATTCATATATATTTAAAAAAAAAAATAACGTTTCGTATAATTCTCATAATCGGGCTTCAAATTAAGTTCAGTGTATGGAAGAACTTTAAGACAAAATCTTCGTGCTTGAAAAGCCTTACAGACAAAACCATTGGACAAAACTTCTTTTAAAAAAACCGCTTAGGTATCATGTAATTAAAAGTTCATTCTTAAGTTTGACCTTATCTTCTTTCATCTATTAATGATATATTATATATTTGTAAGATATTTATCTATAAGATATAATCTAAAAGATATGTTAATGTCAAATGGGGAATATGTGAAAAGCCATGATCTTTTGAAAATTTCTTGTGGTAGAATATCTTAAAGGATTATTTATTTTAAGAGTAGTCCGGTATCCGGCTTGACTGTAAATAATACCAGGATGTGGGTAATATGTATTGTGGTGCTATATATATTATATATGTAACACATGTTGGTTTTAAAGCTGTAACACATATTTAGGTATACCGCCGACCCAGTCATTACGCGTCTATAAAAGCAATGTTATGAAACAATATTGTTTCTCATATACGACTTTTATTAAAAGTGAGCGCTTTGAAAGCATTGACACATATGATATTATCTGGTTATTTTCCGGAATGATTTTGAGTCCAATATCTGGTAAAACTCAATGGCCAAGTGGATAGTGTCTGGTATTTAAGATCGGATGTTCCTGGTTTGATTCTCGCTTGCGCTTACAATAACGTCAGTCATTGCAATGTTTTTTTTTTTACATGTATATGATTACACATAGGCAATAAAATGATATGGGGTGTATATACATGTATCACCCCATATTTTCTCATCATTAATTAAAGGACTAACATATAAATGTTCCGAATTTATTGTGTGTACATGTAAGACGAAATTCTACAGAATGCAGAGTGCAAATCTGGGGCGTTTTCTGTAACTGTGATTTTTATACAATCGCGAATAAAATAATGTGGGGTGTATATATCACCCCATCTTTTCACATAATTAATCATAAGACATACACAGTAATAGTCATACTGAAATCATAGTGCTTTCTTACAATACAAAATTCTATGGAATTTACAATCAAATCCTTGGTGGTTTTTCTATACATGTAAATAGCTATACAATCGGTAAAAAATTGTGGGGTGTATATATCACACCATATTTTCTCAGCATTGTTTATAAAATATAAGTACTACAATCATCCCGAATTCGTGATGCATTCATCGAAATTATCGAAAATATACAGCCCACATCCGAAATGTATTTACATACCTGTTTCTTTTTTTTTTTTTTTTTTCCCCACTTTGAAGAAAAGATAAAGATCGGTGTATAAAACATGCAGTATTATCCTGTCAATAATCATAAGACATACATATTTATCGTAACAAATTCTTGGACGTTCATTTAATACAGAATTATGGGAAATATACAGCACACTCTTTCGGCGTGATTCTGTATGTACGAGAAATAGTATTTTAATACATTTAAAAACTTTTGGTGATGCGTCATAGCAGACAGGTCGAATCTTCCAAGAATATGACATGCGCAGAAAACGATACAAAAATAGACGTTTAATACGCTGCAACGCTGCAAGCAGGTAGGAAATGCGATAATCTGTATTCTTTAAACCACAGGCCTTTGAAGCTCTATTGGTCTATCACGGAACACTAAAATTGTCCTTGGTCGATCATCGAACACTTATAGCACATTGGTGTATCGCCTGTACATGTATATCACGGAATATATATTCAAATTTTCATCAACACTGTTTCTATAAATAGCACATGGGTGACTCCCTCTATATCGTATATGGAGGTTCAGAGGCCTATGATTAAACTGACAATGATTTTTAAGTAATCGGTAGATGGTTAATGTCATTTTTGACCAATCAGGTAACCCCCCAGTCTCACAGAGCCCGAATCCCCAAAAAATCGTAATACCTCGGGAGACAGCGTTTTTCCCGAATCACTACGAAAACAAGCCGTTCAATAGACCTTCAGGGCATGCATATGTTTTTTCGAAATAAATGCTTTTTTTTTCGGACGTGCAACAATATAATACGATTTACTACGTTTTCACCCCGATCTTCTCCCGAAGTACGCCGAATTTTAGAGCCCAGGTAGATCTACTACGAAGCATCCCGGTCTACACCGACTCTCCCAATTTCCAGTACGAAGGACTACGATATACAACGAACTACGACGAAATACACCGACAGTTCCGGATCTACTACGAGTTTCAGATCTTCTCCAAGAATTTGCTTCCGAATTTGAACAAAAGCCAATCATTGTTCAGGCAGCTTAAGGAGAATTATTGCAATGTCATAAATATAACGCTGAATATTAGGGAAAGGAAAAGTTCCAGGCTTTTTAAAAGCCCTGATGTTCCAAGCAATGTCTTAAAAGCTAAGCAGTAGATCTAGTTCACTGGTTGGACATAAACGTCTAAGTGGAGGAATGGATTCGCCACAGGAACTTAACCCTGAGGCTGCTAAGTCCAACAAAATGCAAATATGCGGTTTGTGTACGATCAGGGATCCTATACACACATGTATATAGGGTCCCTGATACATATAGGATCCCTGGTACGATTAAGATCAGACTGCACAAAAGAACGTAAAGTCTCGCCTCAGCCTGAATTTCATAATTGTACCCGGTGGGATTTTGGTGTAATCTGTAAATGGTAAGAAAATCGATATCAGTGTCAATTTAATATACAAGGAGCAGCCCTGAAACACCTTTTCACACGTTAACAGATGACAGGAATTTAACTGTCCTTTTCTTATTCATTTGAAATTAAACCTTTAGATTTGAAGTCCATCTTAAGAAACCTTTAAAAAGGATGAAAGTCGCATTTTGAAGTAGAGGAAAAATTCATACTTGTACGTTGAAGAGTTGAACATAAATTTTTGTATGAACAGGATTAATATTATATCCGCAAGAGCCTCGATGGGTTATAGATTAACAACTCCTACACGGCTGTCTTGGACGGGAATCGCAAAAAGACAAACGGAGGCCCGCAAAATAAACATTTCCCCTATCCAGTTTATAAACGAAGCAATAAGATCAAGTGTAAGTTTGTAAGTTATGACTAAAGTCCTACTTAGTTAGGTCATTATTATTCAACTTTTTCTTTTAGATAGTTATGTTACGTCTTTGTTTGAAAAGTTTCATTTCTAGTAGATATGGTATATGGAGACGGGTACCACGTTGTGTGCCGGATAACTGGGAACCAACGAAATGTTTATATTTTCGATTTCATAACTCGTGAGTTCGAGAGAAAAATGATGACCTCCAGATGGATTTGTGTAAGGAATCGGCTGACACATGTGTATCGGTCACAGAGATGGTAACTGATTCAGATTTATTTGGTCTGTTATGATAATTCAGTCTGCCCTTACAGATGTTGTCGTAAGACATAAGTTTACCGTTACCATCTAATCGGACTAATGTTACCAATGCCTGCTTGAGGTTTTAATTCCCTTTTTTTTCTATGCCATACTCAGTACATGTGATTCATTATTCGTATTCATGATTTTATCTTTGTTTTGGTAAAAGGGGCTATTCAGAATTTCATAACCAAACCAAACTTTACTAATTTTTTCATCACATGATTTTGTTAGCAGTTGCTGGCAAACTATTAAAGAAAAGGAAAGCTGACTGTAAGGAAATAAAAAGTTTCAATGGTATTTTCCAAGTAGGGTTCTAGGTATTTAAACTGTATGCAAAACAACAAAATTCTAGACTCATCCTAATTGACAGCATTTGCAGATGATAATTTGAACCTGGGTCAAATGATGGAATATTGATGGGGTAGAGATTATTGTTGTGTTAGGGAGATTACTCCTTCCTTATAGCCTGGCATTCAGGCCCTGCATTTAAGTCATTCTAATAAACAAGGTACACAACTACAGCAAACTCACAGAAATATGTGTTGTTATTTGCCCTTCTTCTGAAATACAGACATTCAGAACATTGAGAACACAGAGTATTTGTTTTGCAGTTTTACTTGATGATTTTGTTTTAATGAAAATTCTCTATTTAACAGACTGATACCAGTCTACTTCCTTACTGCATAGCTTCATTGTGGAGATTTCTCTTTGAGAAAGCTCAGTGGTCATGGTGTTGGTTTTTTTAAACCTTGAAAAAACGAGGATCTTGTCTGCAAGGGTTCAAATCCCGCCAGGTGCGGTTTGTATTTCAACTATGTATTTGTTGCGAACTTTCATGTTTGTAAGATGGGGGCTCATCAGGGATTGGCCATTGAGCCATTTGTTGTCTAAATAATAGACTTACTACCTAATAAGGCTTTCTGTCATCGAACATGATGACATTTAAGAGGGGGTGTGTTATGGGAGATCACTTCTTCCTTCCTGCATAGCTTCGTCTCGTATAAAATCAATACCTAACAACTGCGTTGGGGCGAACTCTCTTTAGTTCAGTGGTTATGGTGTTGGTCTTTTTAAACCTCGAAAAAATGTGGATCTTGTCAGCAGGGGTTCGAATCCTGCCAGGTGCAGTTTGTATTTCAGCTATGCATTTGTTGCGAACTTTCATGTTTGTAAGAGTTGTGAAAGGAGAAAATACTGGTTTCCACCATTTTGTCCTTTTCTCAAATTGTTTTCAGTAGGCTTCTTCCTTTAGGTTTGTTAAACCTGAGGATTGTGTGGTAAAGGTTCTTTTAAACTGCATGCCAGAATTAGGAGAAAACCTGTGGGAACATAAATGGGCTTCATATATAACTCTTACCACACAATCCTGAAATTGAAAGACCCTGAAAGAGAAGGCTTTTGAAAACACTGTAGAAAAAGGAGAAAATGCTGGGAACCAGCATTTTCTCCTTATCCCAGATTGTTTCTACCCTATCCAAAACTGATACCATCATTTGAGCCAAAATTTATTTGTCGCCTGCAAATGCTTTTCATTTGATCTAGTCAAAAAATTTGCTGTTTGCCATAGAGTTAAAGAGACCTAGTTACTTTCAAGTCACATTTAATATCGTTATAGATGGATTGAATGATTGCAGTACAATTATCCCATTGTTTAAACATCAAATCTGCACCTTTACACTGCATGAAACTGTCCAGGTTCTTCATATGTGGAGGGAAAAATCTTATTGGTTATTGTGGCCCCTTGAATAGGCATTCAAATACATTATACAAGTGTTTGTTGTGTTCTTTCTAAAACTCTTCTTTTTGGACTGATTTGTATTTTCTATGTGTAAATCTGCCACATGGACAGAGAAATTACAAATGTATACAGAGAGTAACTTAAATGCATCCAATTCAGGAATGCTTTACTGAGTTGTACTCAAACCTATACTGGAATGTACCTAAACACACTCAAAACGACCTTAATACACTTGTTTGCAGACAAAAATTAAAATCCATTGAATAACTTCTGATTCTGCTTACTCACAATTCCCAATTGTCAGAAAAAATGATGGCTTTCGTTTCTGAAACATTAGAAAACATTGTGGAAAATGGAATCATTTTCTTCCGGGTTCTTAAAACTTGGAATAACTTGGCAAAGGATTAAAGCTGTAAGTAAATGATAATAGACTAGGTTTCTTTCATGAAAATTTACCACAGCATCGCAATTTCAAGGATATTTTTGCCAGTTTATTTTCTAAAATAGCAGACAGTGCAGATTCACGATTAGACTGCACATTCTGCACAGTCTGTTTTTGATCTACACTGTCTGTAAAAGGTAGTCTGATCTCGATCTGCACTGTCTACAAAAACAACTAGGGTTACACATAGCACTCCAAGCATTGATTAAACATTTTACATTACTATAATAAAAATAATGATGTAACAAATAATTAAAAATAACTTGCATATTTCTGAAATTTATCTTCAGGTGTACTGCTGCATTACATACACAGAATATTATAAGAGCTCAAAAGGACGAAAAACGGCTGAAAAGAGTGGAGACATTTGACTACCTTTCACAATTAAAAGAATTTGACAGTAGAAACACTTTTATATCAAAAAGCTTTACTAAAAGATGGAAATATGAAGAAATTATCCTCGTGATCTGTGTTAGTTCTGCTTTCATCTATTTCTTCATACTGAGAGAAGAAAACAAGACAGATGAAATATTGTCCCAACCTTTGTATACAACGATACCTAAACTGGAGTTGATGGAACTGGGTTCAAAAATTACTCAACTAAAAAAGGAAGGAAAAGACTACTCTGCTGAACTAGCGAGACTTCAAGAATTAAAACAAAAACTTGCAGAAAAAGAAAAAGAACAGGAAAATAAATCAGCAGAAACTGTTTCAAACTAAAATACAATGTACGTGTATTCAGTTAGTTAGTTAACCCTTTACCACATGACAAAATATTAGACCCGTCCAAATTTAAAGCATTAATTTTGTAGACAACAATTTCAGTGTGGCTCAATAATGTGATTTTTCTTCGATGGGGTAGAAAAAAGTGTAGGATAAGGAGAAAATGCTGATTGCCAGCATTTTCTCCTTTTCCCACAATGTTTTCAAAGGGCTTCTTCCTCAGGGTCATTAAAAGTTGGCATCTTGTGGTAAAGGGTTAAAACAATATTTTGTAAAATCATTACCTCAGAAAGCAAATTTGCAGCAACTGACTTAAGAAAAATCACCATAATTTAGAAATCATCCTGAATTAGTATAAATACAAAGGATAAGATTGTAGCAAAAGGATAAATTGCTTGTTATGAGCAATTTCTCCTTTTGCCACAATGTTTTCAAAAGTGGTCAGTTGCAAGATACAAAGAGCATCTGCAGGATTAGCTGTATTTCTCATTTTCCTCTACAGTCTTTCTGTAATAAGACTGAGCCTTCACCCTTTACCAGACATTTTTTATCATGACCCTAAGCAAGACAGCATTTGAAAATAATTACCGAAAAGGAGAAATCGCTGGTTACTGTTTTTAGCTCACCTGAGCACAACATGCTCAAGGTGAGCTATTGTGATTGCTCTATGTCAGGCGTCTGGCGTCCGTCAACAATTTCTTTAAACATCTTCTCCTAAACCACTGGGCCAATCTTGATGAAACTTGGCAGGGATGTTCCTTGGGTGAAGTTCTACCAAAGTTGTTCAAAGAATTGAATTCCACCCTTAACTCTGGTTTGCCATGGCAACAAAAAGGAAAAAAATGCAAAATCTTTGAAGATCTTCTCTGAAACTAGAAGGCGTAGAGCTTTGTTATTTGGTATGTAGCATCTCCTAGTGGACCTCTATCAAGTTTGTTCATATGATGCCCCTGGGGTCAAAACTGGCCCTGCCCCAGGGGTCACAAGTTCGAACATAGGAGCAAAGAAGGAAAACTTTAAAATTCTTCTTCTCTGAAACTGGAAGGCATAGAGCTTTGATATTTGGTATGTAGCATCTCCTAGTGGACCTCTACAAAGTTAATTCAAATAAACCCGCTGGGGTCAAAACTGGCCCCACCCTGGGGGTCACAAGTTCAAACATAGGAGCAAAGAAGGAAACTTTAAAATTCTTCTTCTCTGAAACTGGAAGGCGTAGAGCTTTGATATTTGGTATGTAGTATCTCCTCATGGACCTCTACCAAGTTTGTTCATATGATGCCCCTGAGGTCAAAACTAGCCCCACCCCGGGGGTCACAAGTTCAAACATAGGAACAAAGACAGAAAACTTTAAAATTCTTCTTCTCTGAAACTGGAAGGCGTAGAGCTTTGATATTTGGTATGTAGTATCTCCTGATGGACCTTTACCAAGTTTGTTCATATGATGCCCCTGGGGTCAAAACTAGCCCCGCCTCGGGGGTCACAAGTTCAAACGTAGGAGCAAAGACGGAAAACTTTAAAATTCTCCTTCTCTGAAACTGGAAGGTTTAGAGCTTTGATATTTGGTATGTAGCATCTCCTAATGGATGTGTACCAAGTTTGTTCATATGATGCCCCTGGAAACAAAACTGGCCCCGCCTCGGGGGTCACAAGTTCGAACACAGGAACAAAGAAGAAAAACTTTAAAATTCTTCATCTCTGAAACTGGAAGGTGTAGAGCTTTGATATTTGGCATGTAGTATCTCCTAGTAGACTTCTACCAAGTCTGTTCAAATAAACCCGCTGGGGTGAAAACTGGCCCTGCCTGGGGGGGTCACAATTTCAAACATAGAAACAAAGAAGGAAAACTTTAAAATTCTTCTTCTTTAAAACTGGAAGACGTAGAGCTTTGATATTTGGTGTGTATTATCTCCTAGTGGACCTGTACTAAGTTTGGTAGCCCACCGGAGCACAACATGTTCAATGAGTTTCGAAAATGGGTCATCTGTGGTCATAAACTAGGTCACTAGATCAAATTAAAGAAATACCTTGTGGGCACTCTAGAGGCCACATTTCTTGCTCATTTGACCTGATATGTGGTCAGAATGTTTTTCTTAATGAAATCTGTGATGACT
The DNA here is from genome assembly GCA_946811185.2 of Hippopus hippopus. Taxonomy (NCBI): domain Eukaryota; kingdom Metazoa; phylum Mollusca; class Bivalvia; order Cardiida; family Cardiidae; genus Hippopus; species Hippopus hippopus. The sequence goes on from OX328096.1 coordinate 35,416,538, forward strand.
TTGAATTTGGGTCACTTTGGGTCTTAATCAAGGTCACTAGGTCAAATTAAAGAAATACCTTGTGGGCACTCTAGAGGCCATATTTTTCAACTCAATTGACTTGAAAATTGGTCAGAATGCTTGTTTGATGAAATCTTGGATGAGTTTGAATTTGGGTAACCTGGGGTCATAAACTAGGTCACTAGGTCATGTTATGGAAATATATTGTTGGCACTCTAGAGGCCACATTCGTTGCTCAATTGACTTTAAAGTTATTCAGAAAGTTTGTCCTGATAAAATTTCACATGAGTCTGAACTTAGGTCACCTTGGGTCATAAACTAGGTCACAAGGTCAAATTAAAGAAATACCATGTGGGCACTCAAGAGGCCACATTTATTGCTCAATTGGTTTGAACATTGGTTGAAATGTTTGTCTTGATGAAATCTAGGATGAGTTTAGAATTGGGTCACCTGGAGTCATAATATAGGTCACAAGGTCAAATTAAAGAAATACCTTGCGGGCACTCTGGAGGCCACATTTCATGCTCAGTTGACATGAAAATTGGCCAGAATGTTTGTCTTGATGAAATATCGAATGAGGATGAAATTGAGTTATAAACTAGGTCAGTAGGTCAAATTAAAGAAATTTATTTCGGCACTCTAGAGGCCACATCTATTGCTTAATTGTTCAGAATGTTTGTCTTGATAGACTTTATGATGAGTTCTAAATTGGGTCATGTGGGTTCATAAACTAGGTCACTTGGTCAAATTAAAGAAAAATCTTGTGAGCACTCTGGAGGCCACATTTATTGCTCAATTGACTTGAAAATTGCTGAGAATGTTTGTCTTGTTAAAATCTAGGATGAGTTCAAAATTGGGTTACCTAGAGTCATAAACTAGGTCACTAGGTCAACTTACAGAAATTCTGTAAGGGCTCTAGAGGCAAAAAATCTTGCTCAATTGACCTGAAAATTGGTCAGCATGTTTGTCTTGATAAAATCTTGGATGAGATCAAAATTGGGTCACGTGGGGTCATAAACTAGGTCACTAGGTCAACTTACGGAAATTCCTTGAGGGCGCTTTAGAGGCCACATTTTAAGCTCAACTGACCTGATAATTGGTCAGAGTTTCAGTCATGACCCTGGAGTGAAATTTTGCCTATTGACTCAGGTGAGCGATCCAGGGCCATCAGGCCCTCTTCTTTATCTCTTCCCACAATGTTTTCAACCACTTCAAAGACAAACCTTGTCCCTTTAGTTAAATTTATATGTAGCCTACAAAATTTTTAATTTGGACGAGTCAAAATTTATGTCAAATGGTAAAGGGTGAAAGAAAGCAGAGGCTTGAAAAGTAAGCTTGTGTTGAAGTTTTGAGGCACTTTCTTTGGTTAAGTTATGCAGAAGTAAAGGAACACAACCTTTTGAGATTATACATTTTAGTACATATTAACTCTTTACCAAACAATCACATGTTTTAATGACCCTGAAAAGGAAGACTTGAAAACATTTATTGAATGGTAACCAGCATTGTCTCCTTTTTCCACAACGTTTTCTTCAGTTTCAAAGACAAATCCTATCATTTGAATCGCCTCTAATTTGTTGTTTGCAAATGGTTTTAATTTGGACAGGTCTACAATTTTGTTGTGTAGTAAGGAGTGAAAACATAGAATGGAGCATTTTTTTTTTTTATTCCAAGAGCAACATAAATGCCAGCCATGTAGTTTAAGATCAGACTTCATATAATATGGAGTCTGTTCTTGAAGTTTTACTGTAGACTATTTTGTGCGAAGTTCTTCCTGAAACACCCTGTATGATATAATATTTTTACCAGTCTTAAAGAGTGACTATTTCCATTTCATTAATGGTTGAAGTGCTTGAATAATCTTGTATTTGCAGACATTATACATCAAAATTAAGTTGCCGTTTGCAGACATTGAAGGCTGTGATAAGACTACACAAAACATGCCTTAGTTGGATCTTGGATATACCCTGTCCTCTGTTTTATGACCTTAGAATTGCAGTGTTTTGGTCTTTTTGTTTTTCCTGACTTGAAAGATGCATTTGATTGTTTAGCACTCCATAGTATAGGTAAATCAGTGAAAGGGAAGTAGACAATTAGTCAAGAAAAGAGAAGTAGAGTCACCTTTGGAAAATGTTCTGATTAACACTCTACCAATCAATCCCATGTTTAACAAACCTGGGTAGGATCCAGCATTTTCTCCTTTTCCACAATGTTTCTATCTCTTGAAGGCAAATCCCATCACTCTATCACATTTATTTTGTTGTCTGTCAATGATTTCAATTTGGAGGAGTCTAGAATTTTGACTTTTGGTGAAGAGTTAGTAGATGTTTTGAAGAATGTTGGCATTTAATGGGAACTATATAGCTGTAACCATTAAACCTTTAGAGCCCAAGCATAATTTTTGTTGGTTCTAAGCTAACAGTTTCTGATGGATGATGTGTACCAGGATCGGACGGCATAGAAGATACAGTCTTATCTAAATCAGAGCTTCACAACCAAGATCAGACAGCACATCCATATATTTACATTAGTTTATTATATTGGCTGATCTTGGCCTTAGCTCTTCATCAGAATTAATCCAAGGTCACATACATGTATGGCAGGATGGGGGTCACATTTCGATTGCTTTCTTCCATGGTGCACTTGTTGTGATGAAAGACAAGACCATGTAAAACATGGTGATAAAATTAAAAAATGGTGTTTTTTCTTGCAACTTTTTAAAATTGTGATGTGTTGAAAATACACTGAAAATCAAGAATTACATGTACTGGTAGATCTAGTCAGAGGAAAGAGAATCTATCAGTGTCAAAAAGAGTTAAAAATTAAAAGATGATTCACACATTTTTCAAATGCTGTGTTCGTTTTATAATTTAACCAGTTCTACAGGTATGTTAGGAGGAAAATGAATTGAGAATAATTACATGTGACATGTTTAACTCTTTCACAAAACAACACAATGTTGGACTTGTCCATTCAAAAGCATTTGCTGATGGCAAATGTGGCTTAAATTGTGGGCTATTTCTTTGAAAGAGTTAAAGAAAAACTGTGGGACACTTTCAAAACATTGGTGGAAGAGGAAATACGGTTACCAGCATTTCTCCTTTTCCCACAATGTTTTCAAAAGTCTTCTCCCTCAAGATGGTTTAAAGTCATGATTGGGCAGTAAAGGATTGAAATCTGATAATGTTTGGCTCAGTTTCAATCGCTTTTGGGGACATTGTAGAGCCTCTGATGCATGTGAGAAAAGATAGTGAGTGGCTTGGAAAGTAGTTGTGTCAGTGCTGGGGTGAGAAAGCCAGGAAACACATGCTTAGGTGCGCTGACCACGGTGATATGACCCTTAGTGGTTAAAATAGTGTTTAACTCCAAAACGAACCAAACCAAGAAAGAGATCAAGCTGCATAGAATGTGTACAAGTAGTTAAGAAACATGCAAAACTGAAACATGATAACGGACGGGAAAACAAATCACTTGACTTTCCAAGAAAACACTGGTGGGAAAAACAAGCAACTGCTTGTGGCAAGTACTTAACCCTCTTTCCTCTGTGTTTGCAAATGCTGACTAATGCAGCCAATTTTTAGCTATATTTAAGAAATAATCTTCTTTCTATTGTGGTTTATCGTTCAATAAACCACAGTTGTGAGTTATGAGGCACAATAAATAATCCACGAGGGTGATAGCCCAAGTGGTTTATTCATTGCGCCTCATAACTCACAACGTGGTTTATTGAATGATAAACCACCATAGAAAGAAGATTATTTCGATTCTAACATGACCAACTCTTAATGAAAGGAAAAAAAGTTCATACTTAGAGTAAAAAAGCGGATGCAGATTATATTCCATTGAATAACTTACTTACTTTATACAGAATGACGTCACTCTATATAGAATGACATCACTCTATATAGAATGACGTCACTCTATATAGAATGACGCAGATTTTACCACGCTTTCGTTGCACTGTGTTTATAGAGCCGAATTCAAGTGTCATGTTAGAATGAGTAACTCCTTACCACACAACCCTGAGTTATAGCAACCCTGATGGAGAAGCCTTTGGAAAATATTGTGGTAAAAGGAGATAATGCTTGTAACCAGCAATTTCTCCTTTTTCCACAATGTTATCTACCCCATCTAAGACAAATTCCGTCTTTTGAGCCACATTTGAATTGCCGTCTGCAAATGCTTTAAATGTTGGACAAGTTTAAATTCTTCTTTTGTGGTGAAGGTTTAAGTCTACTTTTCACTTAGACAAGTTTGTAGGAATCCATTCAAAGGACTGCTTAAAAATAGTGGAAAATTGGGATGTTACTCATAAAAAGTTTTTTTTTTTTTCCCCACACTGCTTTCATGGTTGTCATCAAGATGATGGCTTTTGAAAATTTTCACAGTGGTATTTAATGCCAACTAACATTACAAAAACAGCTCTGAGAAAGTGAGACCAAACATGTCTACAAGACGTTACATGTATCCGATAAAAGGTTGAAAGCCAGTTAGCGAATGTCATGGCACAGTTTCAACTTTAAGCTTGGTTGCCTGCGAGTCCACTTTCAAAAAGCTTCTCCTCTGCTTCTATGTCTATATACGATCCCTGTTATAACTAATTTAGCGTAATCTTTCAATACATCTTTTTAAAACAGAATTCATTTCAAAAGTTCACCGGTATTTGGTATGAATGACCCTTGAGTTTCTTTATTGATGGCATTTTGATCTTTGTTAAATCTAGGCCATGATGGTAGATGGATTTTTCCCTGTTTGGCCCTTTTGTTTTACGAATAAAAGATCAAATTTCGAGAAGTGAAAGTCTTATTTTTCATGTAAGGTATGCATTGATTAAGAACTAAATATGCATTTGCTTCACTCTTCATGTCCTATATATGTACTTAACTCGTGTGCTTTATTAGCCAGTTGAGTGACACAGAGACATGATGACCAATTTTTAGCTCCACTGGCCGAAGGCCAGCGGGCTTATGTCATGGCCTGTTGTCCGTCGTGTGTCTGTCCGTCCGTCCGTCCGTCCGTGCGTTAACTTTTTTTTAAAACGTCTTCTTCTCTGAAACTACCCATCCAATTTTGATGAAACTTCACAGAAATGATCCTGCCATGGTCCTCTTCAGAATTTCTTGAAAGAATTTAATTCCTTCAAAAACTCTGGTTGCCATGGCAACAAAACTGAAAAATTTTGAAAATCTTTGAAAATCTTCTTGTCTGAAACCGTAAGGCCAAGGGCTACCAAATTTGGCATGTAGCTTTATCTAGTGGACCTCTACCAAGTTTCTTCAATTTATAGCCCTGGGGTCAAAATTAACCCCGCCCCGGGGGTCACAAGTTTTACATGGGCTTATTTAGGGAGAACTTTAAAATTCCTCTTCTACCTAGCCATAGGGCCTAGAGCTACCAAATTTGGCATGTAGCTTTATCTAGTGGACCTCTGCCAAGATTGTTCAAATTATAGCCCTGGGGTCAAATTAGGCCCTGCCCGGGGGTAACAAGTTTTACATGGGCTTATATAACAAGTTTTACATGGGCTTATATAGGGAGAACTTTAAAATTCTTCTTTGACCTAGCCATGGGGCCTAGGGCGACCAAATTTGGCATGTAGCTTTATCTAGTGGACCTGTACCAAGGGTGTCCAAATTATAGCCGAGGGTCAAATTTGACTTCGCCCCGGGGGGTAACATGTTTTACATAGGCGGGCTTATATAGGAAAATCTTTCGCATCTAGCTATAAGGGCTAGGGCTATCAAATTTTGCATTTAGCTTTATCTAGGGGGTCTCTATCAAGGGTGCCCAAATTATAGCCCAGGGGGTCAAATGTAGCCCCACCCCAGGGGGTCACAAGTTCTACATGGTCTTATATAAGGAAACTTTAATAATCTACTTGTACATAGCCATATTTAGGCCTAGGGCTACCAAATTTTGCATGTAACTTTATATAATAGGCCTCTACCAAGAGGGCCCAAATTTTAACTTTGGGGGTCAAGTTTGACTCCACACCAGGGGTCACAAGTTTTACATTGGCTTTTATAGTGAAAACTTGATAAACCTGTGTCATGGATCACATATTTTACAGGGCCTTTTATTCAGCAAACTTGTTTTACATGACTTTTTATTGGGCAAGATTAAAAAATCTTTTTGTTTATAACCACACATTCTAGTTTCATATTGTAGGTCTGGGGTCAAAATTGCCTTCATTCCAGGGATCGCAAGTTTAACATGGGCTTCAAAATATTGTCACTTCAATTTAAACATTAATCAAGGGAAATAACTCTTTTTATGAAAGATAAAGTTTGTTACTATTTACCTCCCTTGATTATCAAGCTGCAGTGATACATGATTGGTGCTAGACAAGTTTTTTAGCTTCACTAGCTTTATATTGTGGACCTCCACCAGGATTCAAATAATTATAGCTTTGCAATCAAAATTGGCTTTGCCCATGGATCACAACTTTCTCGTAGGATTAGATAGAAAAATGTTTGCATGTCCTCAATTTGAAATCAATTTGCTGAATATTGTAATGTTTGGCTTGTAGTGTTTTTACTTAATAGCCAGTGGAGCGATACAGGGCCATCATGGCCCTCTTGTTTTTGTATACGGGTATACAAACTAAATTGATAACTTTATTCAGGATGATGAAAATATAAATTTTAGCTCGGCTGTTTTTGAGGTATCGTCTTAGCCCTGGTGCCATCTGCGTTTTCGTCATGCGAAAACTTAATATATTTTTATATACATTTTATAATATCTCTGTTATTACTGAAGACATTTGCTTAAAACTTGGAAAAGTTGTTAACTATCAAAATGGGAACCAATCCAAGGACAGGTGACAATCAAAGTATTTTTGACGCAGTAATGCCCCTTTTTTCACTGAAAATCAAGCAACCGCAGCCGAGCTTTGGTCAATACTCACACGTGGCGCTGTTGTTGAATTATTTGAAACAGAAAAAAATGAAAGATATCAGGTGAAGCATGTAACTTATTATGTGTGTTTCCCTCTTTAACTAAACAGATCTGTTAAAATGTTTCTTAAAGTAAAGGTATTCATTTGGTTAAAGGGTTTTGGTTATGTACGCACGCCATTCTCGAAATGTTGATTTTTAATTGCATCAGTGCTCATCTTGGTCATGATTTAACGACGGCTTGCAAAAAACACGATTGTCTTAAAAAAGTTAAACTAAAAAGAAAAAAAAAAAAAAGAAGTGAGAGATTTTGTATGGTGAACATTGTAGTATTTCAGTCATGTCACTTAAGGCAGGGCACATCCATGCCTTGCTGCCGTTTGATCATAATGCAGTGCGCACAGCATTTTTCAAATTTTAAGGTCACTGGCTGCTTCTTTGCATGAAAAGGTCGACCAATTTCCAGTGGAGATAGGGGGCAATAAGGAGAGGGTAAGAATGCCAGATATTAACCCTTAGGCTGCTAAGCCCGACTCACTGACCTTTTGCGGACGGCGTAGGTCAAGATCAGACTGCACAGAACTGTCTGCTAAGGAAATATTATTCCCCAAAACATACATCTGAAAAAGCAATATTTAGGATTTTACTATCCAATTCAAATTTCATTTTAGTTACTTAGCAGGATAAGGGTTAAATAGTTAGTATTAGGGTTAGGTCATACCAGTAATCGCAGTTTTCACCAACGAAACTACAATGACAGCAGATCATATATACATACATGCCAAAAACCCTGTTTATCACATGTCAACTTAATTCAAATTTAATTTATCAAACACCTGTTCTTGTAAATGTGTATCAGATGTATACAGTACGCTTACAATTAGTACCCATTCCTTCATTGGATTCTTTTCGTCTAATGTAGCATTCTTTAGAAATAAGGAATTTTTTAAGTGTGGAAAAAATCAATGTACATTTAATGTGAATATGAAAGTATGCCATCAGTTAGCATTAGAGTTCCTGGCGAAAAAACAAAAAGGTAATGCTACTATTTTCACTACATACTTGATAAATATGTCGGCGACAGCGCGGAGAATCCAAAAATTTTAAGTCTTTACCGAACGTCAAATTTCTAGCCTTCCTCAAACTGAGAGCATTTGCAAGCAAAGACTTCCGTTTGGCCCAAAATAATGGAAATAGTCTGTGAAAGGAAAGAAAAGGTAGTGGGAAAAGAAGAAAATACTGTATACTTGTATTTTTTGCTTTTCCCACAATGTTTTCAAAATCCATCTTCTTCAGGGTCGTTAAACTTCGGGATTGTGTGATAAAGGGTTAAATTGCAAGAGGAAATTAAAGGTTCAATGACATGAATGAATGTCTTATAAGTTCAACCAATGTCATATATTTTATTTGTGTTTCACATGTTTTGTCCGGATTTCATGGCGACTGATTTGAACAAGTCTTTGGAAATGTAATTGTTAATACCTTTTGAATGGTAGCAGATTCCGTAAACGATTCAAACAGTAGTCTGACTTGGAATTTTCCGTTAGTGGCATTAAACATCTTAGTATGGCTGGACCTAAGACCTTACTCAAAGCCGTTACGTCCGGTAGAACAAGACAAGTTCGTCTGTTACTGGATCTTGGTGCGTCAACAGAAGACGTGGATGAATGTGGACAGACTCCTCTTATTCGGGCTGTGTTTGTTGACAATGACAGAAATCGAGACAAAATGATTAAAATGTTACTGAAGAAAGGCAGTGTAGTTAGTAAAACGGATGTTGTGGGACGCAGTGCCCTCTCTTGGGCTTGTATGTATGGAAGAGATAAAGATGTTGCAGTGTTGCTGAAATACGCCGATCTTGATATTGATTTGAATAAAGTTGACATAAATGGACAAACTGCTCTGTTTCATGCAGTATCTTCTGGAAACGCGGCGACTGTGAAACTGTTGGTGAACGCTCTTCAAAAATACGATTTGACCGTTGATATACCGGACTCTTCAGGGATGAGCCCGCTCATGCATGCTAATCGCCTCGGTTATGATATTTGCGCGAGTATTTTGATCCATGACGGAAATGCAAAAGTGGGACTAAACCATAATAACTCTGACAAATCTACTCGAGTGGAGAAATGGGCAATAACGAGTTTGCGTGAAAGATCCAGGGCTAAAAAGTCACAGTTTCCACCTATAGCCAATAGAGGTGAAGATACAAGACTCGAATCAAGAATCAGACGAAGACGTCGACAAGGGAAAGCTTCGCCAGATCTAAATTTCGATAGTGACTCGTCAGTAGACGAAGACTACGAGGAAAGTTTAATTCTCCGAAATCAAAGTAATTTCAGTGAAAAGTCGAGTCCACGGGTCAATACAAAAGTACGAAACTGTCTACAAAATATTCCCCCGTGCAACATACCACCTTCAATTCTCAGATCACCTACTTTGAGTTCCTTGTGTAACGTTTCAAGCGACAACGACTCGGAGGTCGATTCCGTAGCGAGTACCATAACTGATGGCCGGACGGTAAGGGCCACCGTAGATTTACCATCTATGTACGAGTTTTATCAAGAGCAAATAACGTCATCATTTCGTCACCCGGCTAAAAAAGCAGCAGAGAAGCTACCAGAGCAGATTGCTGACAACAATGGCGAGGAATATGCAACAGAAAATGGTAACAGCAAGAAAGAAAAAGGTTAGTTGTAAATAGATTTCTTTTTATAAGCGATGAAGCTTCTTCAGCTATCATGACTGTTTTCATCTGGATGATAAAATCGTCAGACTGTATCGCTTTTACCCGTATTTATGGCATTACTGGAATGATATATTGAATTAAACGCCGTTTCAGCTCCTGTTACACGACTATTCCCACATATGATTAAACACACCCTCGGTTACCCAGTTTCGATTCATTCTGTAATCGCCCCTGGGTTATTTTGCTGGCGTTTCCTCGTTCTCATGAATTATTCGTGAAGCATTTTGATTGGTAATCTCAGTTTTTCTTTGAGAAAATTTAAACTATTTTTATCACAAATACGCTGTCATTTCTTTTGTTTTACTTGTCGATATCCATTCACATCATTCGTTGTAAATCAAGCTTAGCTGGAGAGTAACGTAATGCTTCAAACCTGCGTTCCGAGGATGGATTAAACATTGCCACTCGGTGTTTAGAGTGAAGTGTTTCTTTTTTTCATTGACTAAGGCCTAACTTAAATAAGGTCGACTCAACCGGGGAATTAAATACTAACCAGTGTTTTAGTTTATCAAGTCGTTCGTGCATGTCTTGAATCTTGCAAGAACTCACTTTTGAAAACATATTTTCAAAAAAAGAACATTTTGAAGTCAATGTTTGCAGTTTGTTTCAATTTAGACTGATAATCACTAATATTTCACAAGGTATTTTTTAAAAGACAGCTTCTGCAGGAGTTGGTCTCAGGCTACGGATGTTGTATAGAAAAGTTCACAGTGAATAAGTGCAAAGCTGTGTAGAACAGGGCGTCATTGACGATGCAAGCGTTATCGTGAAAAAAAAAAAAAAATCACTTACTTCAATGCCGTGTTCATACTGTAAAGATTTCAAAAGAATATAAACTTGCATGTAAGAGTATAGCATGGGTTCCAGTCCGATCATTTTTTCCTTTTCTATCTTTGGACATTACTTTGTCAAAAATGACGCCCTCATTTTTGTCATAGGCTAGTAAGAGTAATAAATAGTCTTAAAGTACACATGCCTGTACAGAAAGCATCCAGAATGATTAAAACTATCCACACTTTACCGAAATATCCTGTATTTTAACAACCCTGAGGAGGAAAGGATTTGAAAACACTGTAATAAAAGGAGATAATACTGGAAACAAGTAGTTTCTCCTTTTAACACAATGTTTTTGTCCTTTCATAGGCAAATCCTATCATTTGAAACATATTTGTTTCTTACAAATTCTCTCAAATTGAACAAGATATTGTCATTTGGCAATATCTTAAATGAGTTAAATGAGACTTAAGTATAAAAGAATACCGATATTCAATTTAAAAAAAAAACAATCATACTTATTTCTATAGCGCAGACGGGTTTGGTGGGTATATCATTTATCATCAGTTATTTTCTTTTGCATTACTTTTTGTATTTGAAAATAAGGCAACCTAATACATTAGTATAAGTTTTCGATTTCTCATCCTCTTCTGTACCGGAAGATCTATACTGAACCAAAAAAGAAACTTCCGACTTCTACACATATTTTTTAATGTAATGACAAGAAATCAACATGTCCAATGCCCTGCATATGTTCGGGCGAAGGATTATGTGTCAAATAAAACCAATTATAACTGAATTGTACGCATTACACAAAAAAGAAAACGTTAAATTCGATTTTCTCGCGCACGAACCAGTGAAATCCGTGTTTATAAAATCAAACTTTTCAGTCTGATTTAATAGACGTTGTTGTCAACAAGAAAAAGACGTTGAAAAAAAAAAATTTTTTTTTATTAAGTTTTCTTTCTTTTTGATACGCCTAGAATTCCACCAAATTTACGTGAACGTACCATTGGAATGCTTAATGCTGGTATGGCGACGAATGAGGTTGCTAGGGTTGTTGGCAGTTGTAGCCGTTCTATTCGATACTTTAGGCAACGTTTCCAAGCAACAGGGCGTACGGAAGATTTACCACGTAGTGGACGTCCGCGCGTCACGACGCCTGGTCAAGACTGCTACTTCATGAACAAACACCTACGCAATCGTTTTCAAACTGCCACTGCTGCTAACACCCCTGGTACACATAACAACCGAATATCTGCCCAAACTGTAAGCAAAGGTCTGCGCGAAGGTGGTCTACGTGGACGTCGTCCTTACGTTGGCTGTGTATTGACGCGACGTCACCGTGTAAATCGTGTTAATTGGTCACGTACACACCATCGCTGGATAAGGCAACAATGGAATAGCGTTCTTTTCTCCGACGAGTCGAGATTTTCCATTCATCGAAGTGATGGCAGGGTTCGTGTATACTGTAGAAGAAATGAACGTTGTGCCGACTGTTGTGTACTTGAACGAGATCGTTTTGGGGGCGCAGGTTCCGTCTTGGTCTGGGCAGGCATTGCGCATGGTTATCGCACACCTCTCGTCGTGATCGATGGAAATTTGAATGCCCAGCGCTACCGAGATGAGATTCTTGCGAGGCACGTCATCCCACTGTTTCAAAATAATGCCAATATCACTCTGTTTCAACATGATAATGCCACAAGCCATACAGCTAGAGATACTGTGAATTTCCTCAGGACGAATAATATTGCATTCATTAATGATTGGCCTGCCAAAAGTTCAGATCTGAATCCCATCGAACACCTGTGGGATAATTTGGACCAGCGTGTTAGACGTCGCCCTATTCCACCGTCAAACATCAATGAACTAACACAAGCCTTAATCCAGGAGTGGAATAACATTCCACAGGCAGAAATCAACACACTTGTCGGTTCTATGCGCCAACGATGCCAGGCAGTACTCGATACTCAAGGTGGCCATACCCGGTATTAATGTGTGATTTTGGTCTACGACCCCTACCACATTTAATCAGCCATTTCATCAGTTTTCCGTGAACGTAGAGCGATAAAATTTTACACACAAATTCACATTGAAATACATCTTGGAATACAAGTAAAAATAATTCAACCCTTCTTTCCATATTTACGTATATCTGCACTTAAACACAGCGGAAGTTACTTATTTTGTTCAGTATATAATCTCTCCCACCGCTGACCATTGTTTCGACGATGATTATGTGGGAAAGCAGCCAGTGGCTTGGAAAGAAGATTGCGCGGAGTACTGGTAAAAGACTCCAGGAAAGCATGGATAGGTGCACTGGCCGCCGCGATATAACTGAAATAATGTTGAAAACGGCGTTAAACACCATACAATCAGTCAATCAGTATATAATAATTTGGAAACTTTAACTCTAGTTTGACAACTCATTTTTCTGCCAGCGACTGAACCCTTGACATACCGCACTATTGTCAGACCCATAACAATATTCATAGTTTTGAATGGTGTAAATTGAATTTGCCTACATTTCGAATGCCGTCTTGCTTACTTTTGGAAGCTAGTGGGCCTTCAACTCGTTACAAAAGGACAAAATTTTGGATGCAACAAAATTGGAAGCATTTGCAGACGACAACTTAAATGTTATTCAAATGGTGGAATATTTCTTTGATAGGATAGAAAGTAATGTGAGAAGAGGAGATAATGCTGGTTACCGACATCTTCTCCTCATACTACATTATTTTTAAAAGCCCTTTTTCTCCCTGGTTGTTAAAACTAGGAATATTGTGTGGTAAAGGGTTGATCACGTGTTCGTCTCAGTCTTTTACCCAGTACACTCGTGTATTGGTGTTGTTAAAGGATGCGGAGAACTTACGTAGGTCAGTATTTTGTATTTCAGTTCCAAACGACACAGAGTCAAAGAAGTGGTCCAAGTTAAAGAAAAATATGAGACTGACGGGCCTCTCAAAGTTCAACAAATTAAAACAGGCCGGTAAGGTAGATGTACAGAACCCGAGAAACAACGAGACAGCACAAGGCACCAGTATGAAGGTTATTGCCTCATTACCCGATATCTACGTTGAGAGAAAAGTTAACCTTGTACACAGTAACGACTGAGAATTTTCAAAAACTTTTCACCGTCATTGTAATTATTCCCTACATGTTAAATAAGGCTGCAAACCTTTGCTTTGGCCATTCACCACCCAACTCCAAGTTTTAACGATGTTGACGAAGGCTTTTGAAAACATTGTGAGTAAAGAAGAAATTGCTGTTAACGAGCATTTTCTCCATTCCCCCACAATGTTTTCTACCACTTCAATGACTGAAATTATCATTTGAGTTCCACTTATTTTGTCGTCTGCAAATGCTATGAATTTCGTCTGGTCCAGAATTTGGTCAGAAGATTTGTATTTTGCCTCTCAAACAAATACTGAGTGGCAACTGTGGTCATGTAGATTGTAAGGCCTATGACTGAATTAAAATGGTTCATTTTTTTTTTAAACATGCAATATTTATGGATACTAGAAGCTAAACGGATGCTCAAATAAGTCTAAGCTACCCTTTTATCGACCAAGCTTGTTACTCACCTATGTATCATATTTCTATCGTTACCTAGCTTGATCACAATTTGTAGCTGAAGACATCGAATGTGTCTTCATGGCATACTGATAATCAGCATTTGTCAAGGTAAATACAAGTACATGAATAGTGCATGCAGAAAAGCTATCCAAAAGTTGCAAGTTTCGACACAGGCCAGCCTGCACAGTGCACAGCAGGCTGACCTGTGTCAAAACTTTTTGCTTTTGGTAAACTGGAAATTCTACATGAGCGACGCTCTGGCAAAAGGGGAGTTAATGTATCTCCATGTAGCATTATACCAAGCAAGTCATCACATAATCATGGATCTCTAAAATTCATTTCTAAAAATCAACAAACTGAATTATGAGGTATCTACTGGTCTTTGGACATGCAGGAAATTTACAAATAGCACAGTGTTTTGACGCGGACCAGCCTGTGCAGATTGCAAAGGCTGGCATGGGTTTACACTTTTTGCAGAAGCATTAACTCTTTACCAAACAACAAAATTGTAGTTTGATTGTTTGGTGTTGAACGCCGTTTTTCAACATTATTTCAGTTACATGTATATATCGCGGCGACGAGTGCACCTATCCATGCTTTCCTGGAGTCTCTTTCTACCAGTACTCCGCACAATTTTCTTTCCCACATAACCATCGTCGAGACAATAGTCAGCGGTGGGAGAAGAATGAACCTTGTCGCAATGACTATCATCAATCTTCAGAAAGAGATTGGCCGAGCCAGGGATCGAACCCACGACCCCCTGATCTCAAGTCCTGCACTCTACTGACTGAGCTACCGGGGCTCGGTACACAAATTGTAGACCTATCCAAACTGAAAGCGTCGCAGATGACATTTTAAACTTGGCTCTAATGATGGAATTTGGCTCGAATTGAAAGAATGGAAAACATGGGAGAATAGGATGGTTACCAGCATTTTCTCCTTTTCAAACAATGTGTCCATACATCTTACTCCACAGTCATAAAATATCTGGACTGTGTGGTAAAGGGTTAAGCCACCTTGTCACAGAGCATTCATTTCATTTGCTGGAAAGGTTCTAAGCAGGATAAGAAATCAAATCCAAACTGTCACAAGGGTTTACTATACACTACAACAATGAAAGGACTGAACAAACTCAACAATAATATAATTGAGCCATGCTCTGACAAAAGGGGGCTTAATGCATCTCCGTGATGCATAATACCAAGCAAGTCATCACATGATCGTCGACCGTAAAATCCATTTTGTCTAACAACCACTCAGAATCATGAGGTAGATTGGTCCTTCGGCATACAGAAAATTGACCAATAGCAAAAGGTTTTGGCCCAGGTCAGCCTGCGCAGACTGCGCAGGCTGACCTGGGTCGATACTTTTCGCAGATGCATTAAGCCCCCTTTTCACAGAGCATGGCGCATATCTATAACGATATATAGAGAGTGAAGTGATGTTTAGATCATGCGATTTGTCTTTGAAAGGGTATAAAACATTGTGAGAAAAGGGAAAAATGCTGTTTACTGACATTTTCTCCTTTTCTCACAATTCTTCAACGCTTTACTAAATAACAAATTCTAGACATGGCCAAATAGAGGGCATATGCAAACGATAACCCAAATATTGATTTCTATCTTTGAAAGGGTTTAACTCTTTATCGCACGACAAAATTTTAGGCTATTAACGAAGACGGCGAAGACGACAACAGCGAAATGACAGTAATTTGACGCTTTCCTCGAAAAACAGCCCAGGTAAAAATGCACTCTCTTGCACTACGGATCATTCCCATTCACCTCTGTAGTTGGCTCAGAAAGTAGTCCGTCATCTCGTGATATTTTCGTCACATGACCATAACTCAAAATGGCGACACAAACGCCGGTGAAAGAAAGACCAATCGATTGTTTTGTGTGCTGTTCAAACAGCATACGCCCAATCAGACTTAGTCGTAGGAAATGTGAAAAAGAGGGATTTTCTGAAAAGCTTAAATGTCTTTTAAGGACGATAACTTGTTTTTTAATGTTACAAACTTAGATCCATCGGTGGGTCGAAACTGTCATCATTCATGGGCGCAGCCATTTTTTTTTCAAATGGCGTAAGATTCTGATCAGTAAAGAAGCTTGAAAAAATAGTTTCATTGTATACAGGTAAATTCATCAGTTTGAATGCACCTATAATGTATCCGGAATCATATTTCCTTTGTCTACTTTATTATGTTACACATGAAACAGTTAAACAGTAACAAAACATGTTTTCCTCGGTTTGACAAGATTCTTGTCATTTAGCCCATTGCAGAGATGTATGGTGAGAGTAACGAACGACAGCTCTGCTCGGAGATTGGTAAAAATGTCGCACAGTGTTATCAAATATGGTCTACAGTAAGGCGAAATTTTGAAATTCCTCTGCCGTTTTTTATCAACCGACTCTTGCACTGCTATGTGCAAAATTAACCCTTTCCTGCATGAAAAATTTTGGACTCGTCCAAATTCGAAACTTTGCAGACGATATATTCAAAAGTGGTACAAATATACTTAAGTTCGCTGATAGGATAGAAAACGTTCAAACATAGTGGGAAAAGGAGGAAATGCTGGTTACCAGCATTTTCTCAAAATGTTAAAAAAAACTTTCTCCTATTGGGTTGTTAAAACTTGGGAAGCTCTGGTGGCGGCGTACATGTATATCAAGATTAGACTGTACATAATGTAAAATATGATCTTGATATGCATCAGGGATCATAGATATACAGTCCCTGATCTGCATCGATTGCGTCTGAACTGGATCTACAATGGCCGCTTTTTCGATCTAAGTGCCCAGAAGAAAAAAATGAATACACAAGCACAAAACTCACACTTAGAAGTCGATTTATTGAATCATAAAACAACATTCAGTGGCATAGTACAAAATAGAGAAGCAATAGGGCTATTTGGACTTCATTAAAAAAGGGAGACCGGGGCAAAGTGATACATTTTTCACTTTTTTTGGATTTTTTCTCACATTAAACCGTACAGAGCACTATGAGCGATTAATTCAGAAAGTACATTCAATTTGCAACATACAGGACCTTTACTGAAACTATTTAATCATGATTTAACGATTTATAACAAAAACAAAATGACAGGTAAATGTAACACTTTACCCCATGGTGTGGGGCAGTGTTACAGTGACTGGGGCAAAGTGATACATTATTGAATTTCAGCAAAACATCCCAATTTTTGCCGTCTGTCAATTGCACCCACTGTTACATTCCACTCCTCTACAAATCTTATCATTTGAAAACGTGAAAAAGTAGCATACGCATTTATATCAAGGGGCAATATTCATATAGCTACTCCACCAAGATTTTCAGTTTGAATTTTACCATTACCAATATTGATTCCTTGGAACGCAGGAGATCTACAACAGGTACATTGGGCAGATGTGTCTTACGTTCCTAGTTTCGAGCCCGGCCGGGTAGCTCAGTGATTAGCCTATCCGACTCGTGACCTGGTGGTTGTGAATTCTATACCCGGTTTATGGCAAATTTTCTTTCCGGCGATGTTTCGCCTCTCACCTTTGATGCATGTGAGAAACGTAGTCAGTGACTTGGAAAAAAAGTTGCGTCAGTACTAGCCTGAGAAAGCCAGGAAACACATGCGTAGGTGCACTGACCGCCGTGAAATGACCTAAGCTATTAAAACGGCGTTAACCTCCGATACAATCAATCTATCAATCAATCCTAGTTTCGAACCATTCCACAAAAAAAAGTACATATTTAGCGAAAATTTACAATATATCAGAGTTTTACAAATCATTTTTAATCTAACAATGGTTGATTTGATGTTTTCCATTTTATTAGAACTGATTTTTCAAGCCTGGTTGATATTTGAAAGTGCATGGGGCATAGTTTTACACTGTAACACTTTGCCCCATGTGCCATGTAACACATTGCCCCGATCGCAGTACCAAGAAAAAACAAGGTCTATATAAAAATCCGAAGTAGGCCGAATATTTATTCATACTGCATTGTCGTCCTCAGGATACACTCTAACTTTGACCATAAGCTGGACCATGCCTTGAGTACAAAACACCACAACATTTAGTAAAATAATGACAATTTACTTTCATGATCCAAAAAGCGTCGGCTCCTCTTCATAAATTAACGGTAGGAGGGATCTGCCCACGACATAGCCCATAAGATGGCGGTTTCAAAACTCTCTTACTGTGTAGGGTCCATGGTGTAATAAATGACGAAATTACAAAGTTGTTTGAAATGTACCACTTTGCCCCGTGTATCATTTTGCCCCGGTTTCCCCTACACACTCGACAGGATTTGATGACTGAACTCGGAATTTCCATGGCCAAAACCTGTTCCCAATATCGATGTTCGTAGGTTGGATTGGTTTTTAAAGCAGCTTTCAACATTGTTCTTGACATATCAGGGCAACAGCTCATTTATGTTTCTTCCGGCAGACTCGGACCATAACTACATGTAATAGGTTGAGCGGTCTGAACATTGTGATTTGACGTAATCAGCAAGGTAAACGTTTAAAAGCCCCTCCGGTCATTATCTCCTACCCCTAAAATAGACAAGGCGGTCAAAAGCCCCTTCACAATTTTGCGATGGCGGACTTAACCCCCTTCGTCAAATCTCAGAGACGGTCAAAAGCCCCTTTCTGATTTGGCAGTGGCGAACATTATCCCCTATTGTCCGCCATCGCAAAATCGTGAAGGGGCTTTTTACCGCCTTGTCTATTTTACGGACAGGGGCTAATGACCTGGGGAGGCTTTTGACCGCCATTCTTTTGTCCGTCTCTGACAATTTCTGAAGGGGACAATATCCGCCTTTGCGAAAGTGCGAAGGGGCTTTTGACCGCCTTTAAGATTTTATGAAGGGGATAATGTCCACCATCGTAAAGGGGCTTTTTACCGCCTCATCTATTTTAGGGATAGGGGCTAATGACTGGAGGGGCATTTGACCACCATTCAGCAACGCTGGCGGAATTCGAATCAAATTTCCTATTAATTCAACGCCTTATCCAGAACCCAACATCCGAATGTTCAGCCATTAACATAAAACCTTCCTATAAGCCCATGATACGGATTTGAACGAATTAAAAGTTTTAATAATCGTGATTAATCCTTTACAAAACTATCCTAAATTTGAATGACATGAGGTAAAAGGCTTTTGAAAACATAGTGAGAAACGGAGAATATGCTGGTAACTCTATCTGATATGATTCCCATCATTTGTGCCTCACTTATTTGTTATCTGCAAGTGCTCTCAATTTGGAAGTGTGAAAACTTGTCGTTTGGTAAAAAGTTACATGCAAGTTTGCAACAGACGACTTCGGAACATCCATGTAAAATATCGATGTCAATAAGAGTTAATGTTTAAAACATAAATACAGAAATCCCTATCGCAAAAAATATTCATACTGAGATTTTCTTCATTTACAACGATGTTATGAATGACAGCCTGCTGCAAGAGAAAACCGCTGCCTCCATGTGGAAAAATCAACCCTTTACCACACAATCCCAAGTTTTAACGAATCTGAAAAAAGAAAGCTTTTGAAACACAGTGGGAAAAGGAGAAAATGCTGGTGACCATTATACAAATTAATAAATCTTTACTCTCAACAAAGTTCTGGACGTGACTAAATTCAAAGCACTTGCAGACTGCAAATTGACTGTGTCCCAAATGAAAATATGTCTCAAATAAAAGGATTTGTCGTTGATCAGGTGGACAACATGTGTATAGTGGGCAAAGGAGAAAATGTTAACAGCATTTTCTGATCTCCCACTACTACTTCCAAAAGTCTTATTCTTAAGGGTCATGACAAGGCCGGATAATTTAACCCTTTACCACACGGCAAAATTTAAGACCAATCCAAATTGAAAGCATTTGCAGACGACAATTTCATATTGGCTCAAATGACGCAACTTTTCTTTGATATGGTAGAAAACATTGTGGGAAAAGGAGAAAATGCTGGTAACCAGCATTTTCTCCTTTTCCCACAATGTTTTCAAAAGGCCTCTTTTTTAGGGGTGTCAAAAGGCGTCATTGTGTGGTAAAGGGTTAAAAGGGTTACAAATTTTCAACAGAGATTCAATATTTATCTTTACAGTAACTCTTTTCCACACAATCCCTTGGTTTAATGACCCTGAAGAAGAAGACGTTTGAAATATTGTGGTAAAAGGACAAAATGTTTTAAGCCAACATTTCTCCTTTTCCCATAATGTTTTCTACCCGTTCTAAGACAAATTCCAACATTTTTGCCACATTTCATTTGTTGTCTGGGAATGCTTTGAAATGGACAGGTGTAAAATTTTGACTTCTGGTAAAGAGTTGATATATATCAATGTATGCCATAACTAACCCCTGATTTATCACAGTCATACTAATGATATGTTTTATATCTATTACACTTCAGATAAAATGTCAAATGTAAATAACAAAATATTTATACAGTAAAAAACATCAGATAAATCGTATGTCATCATATGATTGAATACACAAAATCATAATACATGTATTCATATTGTTATATGAAAAACTCTGTTAAACAAAAAATATTGTACAACATAATACTGTTGACAGTTAGGGATTTAATAATCATTCTTTGGAGAAAAAAAGGCTTACATTGAATACTATATAAAGAAAACCCTTATAAACATTTAAATAAGATATTCACACACTGTGCTGCTGCTAAAGTAAATTAATCAAATGCAATAGTAGCTTTCAATAAATGCTTATTTCTATCACAGTTAACTTGATATGTAAATAAAAACATTCCTGCGTGTCAAAGTCATACATTTAAAAAAACAAAACATTCAAATCATAGGCAAAGACCAATTAACATCTAAACTGGAATATGACAATAGGCAAAAAGTATTTAAAATGTTTTCTTCGTTGACCAATGCCACCAGGGCAGATATCAAGGTGGCCGGCCCATATCACTCTTCGGCCCTCATCAGCCATATACATGTGATAACCTATATTTATTTCACAACCCTAATGATATAAAAGAGCCATGCTCTGTGAAAAGGGGGTTAAATGCCATTGCAAAAAGTATTGAACAAGGTCGGTGTGCAGTCTGCTGGGGCTTGCATGGATCGAAACTTTTTGCTATTGATAAATTATCTGCATGTAGAAGGACCATTCTTCTTCATAATTCATTTGGTTATTAGACAAAATCAATTTTGTTGATCCATACATGTAATTATATGATGACTTGCTTGGTATAATGCATCACTGAGATGCATTAAACCCTTTTTGCCACAGCACCACTGAATTATATGTCCCATACATTGAGGGGACATGGTGATCATTGCTTCAAAGGTTTGAGGGAAAAAAAAAGATGTTCTAAGACCTTATTTTCGATATGTGTTGTGTGTCTTTGTTCACTGTATCTAAAATAGTTTTCTTTTTCTCTGGGTTTCTTTCTTTATCCTACCACTTTTGATATTTAAATAAAATACAGAGCAGTGAATGATGTTAGACAGAAGAAGTCCTGGATATGATCAAATCTGTTAATCTCACGCTGTCACTGCCGGTGTGTATCTTGGAGTGATTCCGCGGGGTGTACCACGGGATCCCATAGACTTCCGGTTTGTAGGGGACATAAGACGGACTTGCATTGCCAAGGACTCCAGTACCTTTAATGCTTTTCTTGATTCTCTGAAATTTTGCACAAATAAACCTTTGTTTAACCCTTTGCAAAACTACAAAAAAAAAAAAAAAAAATAGACTTGTCCAAGCTCAAAGCCTCTGCAGATGATGAATTTAATTTGGGCTCATATCATGGACTTTGTCCTTGAAAGTAAAGATAACAGTGGGAAAAGGCGGAAATGCTGGTTACCAACATTTTCTCCATCTCTCCCAGTGTTTTCAAAAGCCTTCATCCTCACAACTGTTAAAACACTGAATTGTTTTGTAAAGGGATAACCCTTATAATGTCAAAAATAATTTTCATCTACTTTTAAGGAAAGTGTAAATGAAGATCAGACCAAACAAACCAAGTACAGTAGTCTGATCATGAATCTACAATGTCAGATTATTTTATCCATGTTCTAGCCAAAGCAACCTTGAAAATTGTGATATCTGGGTATATTTTACTGTCTGAAGATATTTCTGTGATTTATCTACCACCTACCAGTATGTGGCACTCTCAGGGTTGAATGAGTTCTAACATTAGTTATACTTGTAATATTGATGAAATCACTAAAAAACAAGTTAATCATACTGCTTCTGTTGATCACCTAACACCCGCACATCTTTGTAATTACATCTTTTTGAAAAATTATAGAATTTCTTTGAGTCTACAAGTAAACTATGATAGTTTAGCATGCAGCAAAGATAAATTTTTTATGTATAATATTTATAAAACTGTTGCAGAAATTCTTTCGTAGTTCTGCTGTGATCTTTAACAAATGGTATCAATTCTTTATTAAAAGAGTTATAGTATAAACAAGCAAGTTTTTTTAAATGATATTCCCTGCCAAAAAAGACCTTTTTTGATACAAACATATTAAGAGGTATTGTGTTTTGCATGTATATGTGGCCTTTTTGTTCTTGGTCCATGATGAAATCATATATTAAGCACCCTTTTTCCATGACACAGCATTTCATTAGATTAAAAAAAAAAATGATTTTCTGTGGCTTAAGATAAACAATATATTAAATAGGAAGTTTCATAAAATTTTGTTGTTCAGTAGTTAGAGATATTGGTCCATAATGGAAATACAGTCAAATCTGTGTACAGCAGCCAGTCAAGGGATGTGCCCAAATTGGCTGCTGTACACAGATTGGCTGCTGTTCACAGTACTTATTTCTCGCACATTATCATATTATAGTTGGTACTTTGCAGTATTCTATGATGTTCTAGCTTGTTGAATCATCTTTTGTATGTCACAATGAACTTCTGCCCCACATTATGTACAAAAAAAAGACTTGAATAAAAGGATTTTATTGAAAAGATTTATTTTCCTTTTCATTCCTTTTCCATCATATTTAACAATAATAGTGCTCACAAGTTTCATGTGTTATACTATGTTCATCTAAAGTGTTTGCAAGAAAGCATGGTTTGCAAGAAAGCATGTAAAAACTTTAAAGAATTAAATGTTGCTTAATCAAAACATTGCAGCTTTTGTTAAAAAGAATACAGAAACACAATGATTTGTTCTGTAAAGAAACATGCACTCTGTTACTGTCTTTTTTGGAAAAAATTATCAATTGTTGTCTGCTTGGAAGTTTTCGCAACCCTCATATCTATCGAAAGCTCATCAAAGTCATTGACACATTTGAACATTGACTCATTTCCAATCTGCAGAGCAAATTCTCTCAGTTTACTTAAATAATCCATGGCATCATTCATACAGACAGTGGGTACCAACCATGTGATGCCTTGAAATCTGAGTCATTTAAGTCTGCAGCGAATTTGAGAGCTTTCACTTTGATTAGAGGACCAGACACATTAATTTGCCGAGATGTGGCATCCAGAAACCATTTATAGCACAGAGCGTCAATGTTTTCATAAGAGACATTCCTTTTGATTCGTTTAGAACAAGAGTCACCACTTTCGTACTCCTCGAGAATTTCTCGTTTGCGTTTTGCAACACTCTGAATTTGTGTTCGGCTACTCCCGATTCGGGGTCTAGCTCCGATGTTATTTTTGTGATTGTTTCTCTGAAGAAACAATCACAAAAATAACATCGGAGATAGACGCCGAATCGGGAGTAGTGTGCGGCCTACACCAAACTCAGTAGCAATAATCCGTGAAGAACGTCCAGATTCAAGCATTTGAACAGCTTTCACACGGTCCCCTAGAGAGAGGAATTTACGTTTCGAGAGCGACATGATAGCAAGAAATGAGTGCAATAGAAAATTTCCACCCATTTTTAAAATCACCGAGTTCGCAGTTTAGTTAAATGTGTAAACAACTTCGATTGACGTGATGTTCAATTTCATATTATTACAACAAATTACCCATCTGCAAAAATACCGATAAACTTTCATTGCCATTCATCCTTTAAAGATCAAGCATGAAAATAAACAACAATTGTCGGTCATTTACCCATAATTAGGGGTTGTATAATCTGTAATTGTCTGTTTGTACGTTTTACATTGTGTAGTCGACTTCGTCAATAACTACAGTATAGTGTTAATTATCGATTTTCCGTATCCCGACAAATTCGGTCGTGTGTTGTGTCAGCTGACCTTTGTTTAGGTGTGATATACTGTTGATCCCGACCAATTAATGTGACCGCTGGCTACATTTCACAATATCACGCTATACACAGTGCAATTAAAGAAGGGAATTGCACGGGGGGAATTCGAGTGGCCGTTGTCGATAGATCGGCCGCTGTTCAGGTATGACCGCTAACTCAGATTTGACTGTATATATCAAGCCCCCTTTTTCCATGACACAACATCAAATTAAAGAAAAAAGTATATTGGTGGACTATCATATGGAACATATGTATGAAGTTTCATCAGTTTTTGTGAAGGATTTTAGAAGATATCTGTCCGGACAGACAGACTGACGGACTGACAGACAACGCAAAAACAATATCCCCTCGCCTTTGGTGGGAGATAAAAAGCCTCTAATATTACATGGGTCACCTGCTATGTTTGCTCTATGCTACATGATAATTTTTTTCAAGATACAGTTGATGGGATCTTGTCTATAATTAACCCTTTACCACATGAGAAACATTCAGACTTGTCCAATTTAAAGCAATTGCTGATGGCAGTTTAAATGGGGAAATTTGTCTTTGACAGGGTAGAAAACATTGTTGGAAAAGGAGAAAATGCTGTACACCAGCATTTTCTTCTTTTCCTACAATGTTTTCAAAAGGCCTCTACGTTAAAACTCAGGATTGTGTGGTAAAGAGTTAAACAAACTATAAATATTTATGTATCAAAATCCTGAGGGAAAAAAATGTCATGATGGGAAGATCTAAAAGTATGAATCTACAAATCTAATGATGGCATGTGCCTACCTAGAATGAAATCATCAACTATGAAAAGGGCAAGATACAGTAAATTGCAGTTACCCTCAACTTGTCAGCCAATAAAATTGCTTTATTTTGGTATGGCATCTAAAGATTAAAATAGTTTATCACATAAAAGCCCCCCCCCCCCGACAGTGTATTAAACCCATGACTTACTTTTGATAATACACTAGTGTATTATTGTTTTGGGTCCCGGTTCTGATTGATTTTTAGTCATGACTGCGTGAAGTTTGAGAAACCAACCACAATACATGCTGGAATTTGTTCTGCTACGCTGTTTCGCTGAAAAATGACGTCATTGTTGCTAAGGCGTATACGCATGGACAGTTTTTGATTTTCATGTTTAATAAAAACTAAGAAATGCAGCGAAAACTTTTTAAAAGCAGCAAAATTACTGAATTAGTTGCACCTACCCCCTCTACAAAATGTTTTATTCTTCTTTTGGTGTAAATGTCATGGGGCTATCTACTTGTGTATGCACATATTTGAAACCGAACCACAAATGTAAACATGGAACCGTGGACAGTACATAGGTAAAGGTGATGATGCAGGATATTTTTTGCCTGTCATTTGTTTTATGTGATAAATAGAATCTCACATTCGTGCTCATGTATTATCATTTTTATCGAACTCGTTGACTAAAATGTATTTGATGCTCGCCAAGGCTCGCGTCATACAATTTTAGTCAACTCATTTGATAAATTGATAATACATAAACACTCATGTAAGATCCTCTATAACTCTTAAGTGAGCTAGTGTAAAGAAAAAAAAAATACTCCTTATAGCTGTTCATTCTAATTTTGTTAAAACTGAAAAGATTTACTTTCTCACTTCATTGTGTGTTATGATGTGATATAAGAAAAATCTAAAATTAGTCACGTGTGGTAGAGGGCAAAGCTTATTTTGATAAATAATAATGCCACATTGGTAAATGTACGTCATTTTTCAGCGAAACAGCGTAGCAGAACAAATTCCGGCATGTATTGTGGTTGGTTTCTCAAATTTCAAATTTTCAGTCACTTTTATTTTGTCGTCTGCAAATGCCTTCGATTTGGACAGGCCTAAAATATTGTCGTTTGGTAATGAGTTAAGGAAAAGGCATTCACAAAATCACTGGCTATTATAGGCCTGGTATTTTGATAAAACTACTTGCACTAGAAGCAAAGGGCAAAATAGCATTCAGTGAAACCTAAGGTACAGTCATGGTGCATTGGGACTTTCCATACAAGAAAGACAAACTTAATAAATTGTTTGCCTTACATACATCAAGTTTAGAGCAACAGAAGAACAACTACTAATCAATTTAAGATATACAGTGACATACTGTATTCAACAAACAGTAAAAGAGAAGGTAATCTTTGTCAAAGAAAAGAAATCATGCATATTCAAAATAGCAATCATCCATACCCTACCAGTTACAACTTTAGCTGCTTCTACATGTGGTACAGATAAAGATCAGACTACATGTAGTTAGAACATGCAATATGATCTTGCATCTGCCATGTACAATACCCAGGCCCTACACAGCTCTAGAAATGCAACATAATTTCTTTTTCTTCTGACTGTAACTGCCCCTACCATTGATACAGCATTCTGTTAACCCTGTACTAAACAATCATGTGTTATCATTTTCCCACACAATCCCGACTTTTAACGACCCTGAGAAACAAAGCTTTTGAAAAAATTGTGGAAAAAGGAGAAAATGTTGGTAACCAGCATTTTCTCCTTTTCCCACAATGTTTTCTACCCTATCAAGGACAAATTTCGTCAATTTGGCCACCTTCAATTTGCTGTCTGCAAATGCTTTCAATTTTGACCTGTCTGAAATTTTGTCATCTGGTAAAGAGTTTTAACCCTCAGGAAGAGGGCTTTTGAAAACCACTCCTTTTCCTGAATATTTTCTGCCTTTTCAAAGAAAGATATCATGACTAAATCCACATTAAACTTGTCATCTGCAAATGCTTTTGATTTGGAAAAGTCTTAAATTTTGTTATGTGTTAAAGAGTTAGTGATTTATCTAAAAACATTTTTCATGTTGTCTATAAAATAATTTATCTATAAATATGTTGAAATGATGTTTATATTTGTCAATGTACTTATTCTACCTACACACATACATGAAGATCTACCTCTAAGCCTTCAATACTTGTAATAGTAAGATCGAACATGATATTTACTACTGGTAACATCTTTAACATATACAAATTGTATGTCTTTACACTAAGTATACTAGAGGTTAATGGGAGAAGTTGTTAAAAGTATAATAATCACCAGTATATTGCAGAATGCTTTTAACATCTGCATAAATGATACTTCTTTGACCCTAAAGAAATCCATTTTCTTCAATTTCTTAGTTATTCAACAACATGTACTTTGAAGGAAACTTTGACCATTTACAGCCAACAGGACAATTTCTTTGATCAATCAAAATGGCCAGTATTTCGAGTGAATTTGGATTGCACGGCATGATTCCGTCTTATATTTTTATTAAAACAGTGATCAATAATGCCATACACTGGTATTTTTTCAAAGAGCTTTTATGGTCTGTTTAACAAAGTTGATTTTTTTTTCCAAGTCATCTTTTCATCCAAGTCTAGAGATGTATAATGGCTTCCATGTTCAAAGAAATATCAAATGTGCCTTGAATAAGGTAATTTACATAAGTGGGTGGGGTTTTGTATGGGTAGGTGTGCCACATGAGGAAGTAGAGTAGAGGTGTGTTTCCTAGAAGGGTCAAGCTCCCTATAAAACAAAAAATACAGAATTCAAATCTTGTATGTATACTTTATATTTTCAATTCATGCATGCACCCTCTGAGAAAAACTGATTAGCTGTATTACATGCAAATTACATGAAAGGATATAATCAAAATCAACATTTTTTTCCAAGTTCAGCTTATTGCAATATTAATGAAATACATATAATTCTTCATTTTTTAATCTAGTTTTACACAGATAATGATAAATAAAAATATCACTAAAGATAGAGATAAAAAATATTAGAAATCAACAGTCTGTGGTACATGTGCTTCATGATTTTTCTCATGCCAAAGTCTCATTTCTCTTTTTCTATCATTTATGTACAAGAAATATGTCACTTCAAAGACACACAAAAGTCACATGTACGAGTACATGTAATCCTTCATTTGAAACATCCTATCAGTTTTCTCAACCTTCTGTTTTCATCAATTCATTTTAGTAAAAGATCATGGCTAAAACATTAAGTAACTCAGTTAGGACAGGTGGGTAGGAAAGAAAACACAGACCTTCTTCAAAACTCATCTGTTTTACTTTCAAGCCATATTGATACCTAGAGAATATATCCTTGTGTAACACAATGACTTGTTTGGCAAATTCAGAAAGTTAACCAGTAAGATGTAAAGTACATGGTATTTAAGTGCTAATCCAAACAGAGTAGATTAAATCTGATTAGAATATCCCTTTTATTAATTTTTTTTGGCAGTCCAAGGGAATTAACATTCTTCATATTTCTCCAGATTCGTTAAATGCATTGAGTTTCATAAATATGATAAGTAAAGATGGTAAACATGAAAACAGATGAATTGAGCGAAGATTCCTGGGTGTATGTTAAACCACACTCAAACCTTTGTTATTTCTCGTAATTGAGCCCTTAAACCAAACAAATGTCAGTTGTATTACAATATTATTCAAGGTGAAAGCATACACAAAGATGTAGAATATGACAAAAGCACTCAATACCAAGAAGATTAACATCAATTAAAACAATAATCAGCTCTACCAAACAATCCCATGTTTTTATGACCTTTGCAAACATAGTGTCAAAAGCAGAAAATGCTGGAAAGCAGCTTTTTCATCCCTTCTTACAATGTTTTTCATCAAATCGAGGAAAAATCCCAGTTTGAGCCACATTCAATATGTTGTTTGCAAATACATCAATTTTGACAAGTCCAAAATCTTGTCATCTTGTATTTACCCTTAACCACACAATCCTGTGTTTTAATGACCTTGAAGAAGAATGTTTTAAGAAACCATTGTGTGTCAAGAAGAAAATACTAGGTACCAGCATTTTCTGTGTTTCCCACAATGTATGCTACCCTTTGAAAGATAAATATCTTTTGAACAACATTAAAGATGTCACCTGCAATTGTTTTCTATTTGGACAAGTCCAAAATTTGGTTGTTTTGTAATGAGTCGAAGGGTTATCTACATTTTTATGTTTTTCCTAGGTTTGGCACTTTTCTGTCACTTGTGTTTATAGCAAAAGGATAGAGAAAGAGTGAACAAAGTGACCATTTAAAATGTTTTAGTAAATGAATTAGGAAATAGAATTGATTTTGCAATTATTAAAGAAGATAATCTAAAGATTTAAGGATGCATATACCTTTGAAAAAGCACCTCTTAAATAAACATATGCAAATGTTATCATGAATGTTGCAGGTCTATAATTACACTACCATACTTTATTATACTTCTTATGAATAAATATCATCAAAGGTAAAAAACAGCAATTTTCTTTTGCCATAGCATTTTTTCTTTGTTGTTGTTGTTATCATAGTTGTGAACAAAAAATGCAAATCTGAAACATTCTAAATTCTACCTCAAATGACACATAACAGAAACGTTTGAAAGCACCGAAATTTTTTAAAGATTTCACTGAAAATATTTTGAAAATATTTTGGGAAAAGACACAATTGCTTGATGCAAGTGAAGGGTCCTTTTTCAACAATTTGCTCAAATCCCTTTATATTTGTATGGTATCTATAAAGGTGCTGATAACATGTTCAGTTTTTATAAAGAGTGTAGGTTCATCTTGATCTGCACTGCCATTGGCCCTTTATCCTGAATTTTCACTACCCCTTGGAAAAGTAAACTTTTGAAAACATTGGTAACCAGCAATTTCTCTTTTTCCCCAAATTGTTTTCTACCCAATTAAGAATCAATTCTATCATTTTAGTAGCATTTGATTTGTTGTTTGCAAAGCATTACATTTGAGCTAGCATAATTTTTTGTTGTGTGGTAAAGAGTTAAAGCAACTGAACTTTTGTGCTCAGCATTTTAGGGGCTACAAACATTTATGTCCCTGTTTGTCATCTCAAGATTGATTACGTTAAAAACTCAAAAAGAATAAGCAGTGACAATATTAAACGAAAGCATTACAATACATGTATTACTATCATTTGTGTACAAATGTTTACAGTATTCAGCCAACAACACATACAGGAAACGAATTCTTCTTATACTTTTGCAAACACAAAGATCTGATAAAACCTACATCTTTTGCTGTATGAAATCATGACAAATGATTTATGAACCATGCCTGCACAGGCTGTCCTGGGTTGTAACTTTTTGCTATTGGTAAATTTTTTGCATGTTAACTCTTTACCACACAACAAAAATTTAGACTTGTCCAAATTGAAAGCATTTGCAGACGAGAATTTCATAGTGGCTCGAATAACGCAATTAGTCTTTGATAGGGTAGAAAACTTTGTGGGAAAAGGAGAAAATGCTGGTTACCAGCATTTTCTCCTTTTCCCACAATGTTTTCAAAAGGCCTCTTCTTCAGGGTCGTTAAAAAGCGTCATTGTGTGGTAAAGGGTTAAAGGACTGTTCTACCTCACGATTCGGTTGTTAGACAAAGTGGATTTTATGGATCCATACTTACACGATGACTTACTTGGAATACTGCACGACATAGATGCATTAAACACCTTTTTGCCAGAGTGACCCTCATATTCTTTTGAGACCCACTGGAAGTAGGTTGTAAGCAATGAAACAAAAGCTGTCTATTTGTAAATTGATACATTTATATACGAGGGCTGTTCGATATGTAATGTGTATTGTACCACAGTGCGATAACGCTTTCAACAATTTCGTGAATGATGATACGCTTGAATAGCTCTATTCAATACCTTTCCAACGGTATAAACACGAGCCTTTAGCTCCACATAGTTTTAAACTTATAGTCATTTCATTAGAGCTAGTCGTTGACCACTGTTGTAAAAATGGTTGGGAAACTGATTAAGAATATTGAAGAAATTAGAGCTTATAAAAAAGTTCGCACAAAACTCGGTCATTCGGTAATGCAGATTTTTACTGAATTGGGGGAAGTTTATGGGTCTGATAAGGTATCTTATGAGACAGTTCATTGGTGGAGAAAGAAATTTCTGACTGGCACAGAGTCCGTCAAAGATGCAACAAAATCTGGCCAACCTGTGACTGTAACAGGCAAGGCAGATGTCTCAAAAGTCAGGGAAATAATTGAAAGTGATGGCAGATACACGATTCGTGATATTGCCAACGCTGTTGGCATATCGCTATCGCGGGTGCATTTCATTTTGAAGCGTATTTTGAAAGCATGAAAGATTTCTGCCAGATGGATACCGCATATATTGACAGATGACCAAGAAAGGGTACGAGTACAAACCGCTAAGCAATTGCTCAAAATGTTTCCCAAATTCAATCAAAGACAATTTGCAAACATTGTTACTGGTGACGAAAAATGGGTTCACTATTTCGAACCAGTAAGAAAAATTGGAAACAAAATATGGCTAACTAACACGGTAGAAGGCCTGTATTTGCCAAAAGAAGCATAAGCACAAAGAAGGTTCTTTATTGCATATTCTTCTCATGAGATGGTATAGCCGTACAAATTCCGGTGCCGAGGGGCAAAATTGTTACAGATCGGTATTACCAAGATGTTATACTAAAAAAGCTAAAAAAAAATTATCTTAAACGACGCCCTGTGTCAGGATTCAGGCATGTTCGTCTACTTCATGATAATGCTCCATCACATACATCTGAGCTTGTGAAGCAATTTTTGAAGTCGGAGAAGGTTACTGTCTTGCCACACCCACCATACTCTCCAGATCTAGCCCCATGCGACTTTTTCCTTTTTCCAAAACTTAAAAAGTTCTTATCTGGTCGTCGTTACAAGTCCTGACAAGCCCTTGGCTCAGCCATCAGTCAGTGCCTCAGAGGTCTACCTAAATCAGCGTACCATGACGCATTTCAGAAATGGATTCAGAGATTGAAATTACGTATTTCAAACCGCGGAGAATATTTTGAAGGGATGTAATGTTCATTTCACTATTTGAGCCGAATGCTTTTGAGATATCGTACAATACATATTACATATCGAACAACCCATTACATATGAAATTCATGTGATGGTTGCTTTCATTGTCAGGGAAAGGGTCAACTGTGGTTGATGTAAGATATGGAAAACATTGTTAATAAAAGATTAACCCTTAATGCACCTTTCAAACTATAGTTGCTTTCATGGCTAGTATAGATCAAGATCATTCTGCAAAATGTGCAGTCTGATCTTTGTTCTACACTGTCTACTTTACTGAGATATTCTTGATGACACCAACTTTGAAATTGCAATTATTTGGGTTTTATTTCTAGACTGAAAATGTCTTTTTAGTTTATTTGGTGCTCTAAGGATTAAGGGCATTAGACATGTCAATCACCATGGGCTCAAAAACACCAATTAACCTCACTGTTACTGAAATGATGTGCACAACAATATACAATTTGTCTCATAATGATACATATTGATAAAAATTCTTGAGACCATTTCCATAAAACATGGTGGAAAATGGAAATATCGAGCAATTTCTCTGTTTCCCCCATTGTTTTAAAGACATTTTGTCCAAATCTGTATTCCATTTTGTTTAAAATAAATTACAGTTTCTCTGTTTCACTATGTTCAGATTTTATCTTATATTTGAATGAGTCCAACATGTACATAATTATGAGGATAAATATTCTCAGATTTAAGTCAGACAACATTGCATTGTTATCATACCTGGACAGGGCACCTTCCACCTTGTCTCTCTCACGTAATGCCCTCAAAACTCTCTTATCTGTCAACTGTAGTGTTGCAAAAGTTCTTGCAATCTGAAAGTAAATCATTTTAGGCTTTACAAAATGGTTTCATGTTTCTATGCTCCTCAAAAAAGCTTTTGAAAATGTTGTGCAAAAAGGAGAAAATGCTGGTATTCAACATTTCCTATCTTACTTTTATGTTTTTCAGCCTTACACGGACACTTTCCTTCACTAACACTACATTAATTATGTCCTCTACAGAGGCTTTCAACATGACTTTCAAATGTTGTATGGTCTGAAAAAGCAGGAGATGTAGTTACTCATTTCTAATATGATGGTGTTATGATCAAATAATTCTATTTGTTTGTATTAGAGTTTAGCACCAATTTAACAGCTTAGGTCATATCAGAGCCCTCAGTGCACCTATGCATGTATTTCCTGGCTTTTTCACACCAGTTCCAACACAACTTTCATTCCAAGTCACTAACTACTTTTTCTCATATCCATCAAAGGTGAGAGGTGAAAAATAGCTGCAAAGGAAGTTTGTCTGCAACCACCAGATCATGAGTCAGATATGCTAACCTCTGAGCTACCCAGATAGGCAAATAGTTTTGATTTTGTATTGTATTGGCTGAGGCGCAAGGTGTGCAGTATTAGCCTGAGGCCTTTGGCCTTGTGCTTATACTGCAGAAAAAAGGACCTGCAACTTTGCCAATATAAAATTACTTGTACTTGATTAATAATGATCTTATCAATTAACTGTCAGGATTTGTTGTCAATTTTGGATTTGATGACCTTGTCATATTGGCCTTATTTTGTTTGATCTTAGCAGAGTTTTTTTCCTGTTGGCCAAGTATGCTAATATTGACAGAGTTTGTCTTTTGGTATTATCATTAAAATTTTGTTTACCTCATACAAATGCAATTACACAGTTTGTTAATTAATACATGTATGTACCAATACTCTTTTGTTAGCTTATTGGCTTGAATGGGTTTCAGCTGCTTTCAACAGGATTTTACAGATCACTCCTGGGTTTCACCTGTACCAGGCTGGGGCTCTATTGTGCCTTTCCCAAGGACACTCTCAAATAAAACAGTCCAACTAGCTTGGATAAAACAAACCCATTGCCTTGACCCTTTACCTAATAATCCCATGTTTTTACCACCCCACAGGAAAGAAGCTTTATGAAAAATTGTTGGAAAAGGATAGGGAGAGTGATTTATCAGATCATTACCTCTTGAAACAAGTTTGCAAAGCACCTCAGAAATATCTTTGTACAAGAGGGCCATACTGGCCTGAAGTCCCTCACCTGAGCCTTTTGATCCCACATGACCGATTTTCAATCTCTTCCCAGATATAAAGACAAATATTTTAAATAATTTTCATAATTATTGGACTGAAAATATGGCCTCTAGAGTGTACACAAGCTTTTATCTAGGGTTTGCCTTAGTGACCTACTTTTTGACCTAACATGATCAATTTTCAAACTCATTGTACATTTCATCAAGACGAACATTCTGACCAACTTGATGAGATTTGGACTGAAATAAGGCCTCAAGTGTACAGACAAGGTTTGCCTAAGATTTGTCTCAGTGACTTACTTTTTGACCTGATTTGACTCAATTTCAAACCAATCCAAGATATCATCAAGACAAACAATCTTACCAACTCTTATGAGTATTGGAATGAAAATTTGGCCTCTAGATTTGTATACAAGATTTGTCCTAGTGACATACTTTTTTATCCAACTTGACACATTTTCAACAACATCCTAAATATAATTAAGAGTTTAAGACAAATATTCTGACTAATTTTCATGAGTATTAGACTAAAAAATATGGCCTCTACAGTGTACACAATGTTTTTTATGAGCTTTGATCTGCTGACCTAGCATTTGATCGGATGTGATATATCTTAAGAGTTGTTTAAGATATCATCAAGAAAAACATTCTGACCAACCTTCATAAACACAGGACCGAAAATGTTGCTTCTAGAGTATATACAAGATTTTCTAAAGATTTGACCTAGTGACCTAGTTTTTGAGCTCATCCAAGATATCATTGAGACAAAAATTCTGGCGAACTTTGATGAGAATTGAATTGAAAATTTGGCTTCAAGAGTGTACACAAAGTTTTTCAAAGACTTGACCTGGTGAACTAGTTTTTGACCCCAATTGACCCTTTTTCATAACTGTCCGAGATATTACCAAGACAAACATTCTGATCAACTTTCATGAATATTTGAATGAAAATGTGGCCTCTAGGGTGTACACAAAGTTTTTCAGAGACTTGACCTGGTGACATAGTTTTTGACCCAACCTGACAAATCTTCTGACCAAGTTTTATGAGTATCATACTGAAATGTAGCCTCTAGAGTGCATACAAGGTAAAAGTTGATGACAAGCACAGGACTATCACAAAAGTTCCCCTTGAGCACTTCTTGCTCACATGAGGATAAACCATAGATTGAGGTTTAATACATACGTGTAAATACATTTGAAAAACTTGTGTTAATAGCAATTTCTTCTTTGTTCACAGTTTTTCAAAAGTAAAGTATTAAAGTAGTACACTTTGTTGAGACTTGCTGTCTACACACAAGTTCTAACTTGTGAAATTAATAGTTATAATAATACAGTAGTAACATGCATACCATCAGTCTAACATATTCACTGGCATCTAGCTCTAACATCTCCAATAATAACCTGATGATCTTCTCATTCTTCATCTCAAGAGTTCCCTGTGAAAAATAACAATGACAAAGTGTAAATATGGTAGAAAAACATATTTCTTTTCTTGCACCACAGTCTGATTACAGTAAAGTACTCAAGCCTAATATCAATAGTGGTTGTATTCACTATTAGCACTAAATTCAGTACTACTTACTTTAAGTTTCAAGACAAACCATCCAAGTACTTTCACATATATTCATACGTTGAATTATAGGTCATCAGTAATCCCATCACAAGGATGTTATCTATGACATAAGTTTTAAATTTGTTTTCAGAAGTATTAACTTAACCCTCTACCAAACAAGCCTGACTTTTCACGACCCTGAGAAAGAAGCCTTTTGAAAACATTGTGGGAAAAGGAGAAAATGCTGGTAACCAGCATTTTCTCCTTTTCCCAAAATGTTTTCTACCCTTCCAAAAACGAATTTTGATATTTCAGTAACATTTATTTAGTTGTCTGCAAATGCTTTCAATTCTGATTAGTTTAAAATTTTGTCATTTGGTAAAGGGTTGAAAGAAAATGACATAGATAAGAAGTAAACTATCCACTATTTACCACAGAAATGACTGCTTGTGCCCTTATGTCTTCATCTACATCCTCAAGTCTCCTGTAACAAAAATATTGATTTCATTTATAAAATGACTCTTAAAAAATCTCTTTTGATGACCAGGGCTCCGTTTTACTAAGGTAGTTACGAACAAAATTTGCCTAAGTTTTACATGTTTCTGCACAAGATAACTATCATGATTACTTTGGAAAACTATTGTGATAAATCAAAGTTTCCTGGATATTTTTTCTTTTCATTTTATCTTGGTAAAATTTCCAGGAAACTTTGATTAATCGCGATAGTTTTCTAAAATAATCATGAAAGATATCTCGTATCTCGTTGCAGACATATGCCACCATACTATAGTTACGTAAAACTTACGCAAATTTTGTTCGTAACTACCTTAGTAAAACGGGGCCCAGCAGTTCAAACATATACACAAAAAAAGACAAAGCAACTGGCAGAATACAATGATATTGTCAAGCTGGAGCAGGGTAGTCAATGCAGACAGCAAACAGAAGCAATAAAAAATTTTATTTGAGATTCTTTATCATCATCATTAGTTTGGTTTACCCTCGCCTTCAAATCCAGTTCATGTGGCAAGCAGGAAGTCATTTTTTCAACTGTAACTACAGTCGAGCCGCGTTAATCCGGGCTCCAAACTTCCGGAAATTTCAAGATCCGGAAAAAAACATCAGGGAACGAATATTTTCTGTACAAATTTTACTTTTTATTCCGGAAATCCGCGTTCCGGAACCGGAACGGAAAAATCGGGAACGAAGGGTTAAAAAACAATGTAACTCTTTATCAGATAAACCGGACGTGGCCTGACTGTGTATCACACAATTTCCCCGGTACGTGATTTTGAACTGGTCCATAGTATGCATTTGTAACACGAGTATCAGTCTAGTATCAATTTATTTCAAATGGTTTTCACACATTTGAAAACAAACGTCTTAATTAGATGTTGTTTGGGAAAAGTGTTAATAGACATACACGTGCCATCGTTAAGTGTCAGTTTGACAGATTATCAATACCTTTTCAGATCAAAGATCAGACCAAATATTCTGTCTACAGACTGATCTTGATCTACACAGGCCGCATATAAGCAACTTATGTTTTGAAAGGTTCTTGAAGGGCTTAATCTTTTCTGGCTCTTTGATGCTATACAAGCAATTTCTCCCTTTTTTCGTAATGTTTTCAAAGGTCACCTTCTGCAGAAGTGTGAAACTGTGAGGGAAATGACTTAAGTCGTAACTGTGTTCTCCCTCTTAGAAAAATAGATCTAAAATAAAAATAAAAAAATACGCAACCTCGTATTCCTTTTCTTTATTTATCAGTAATTCATTTATATTTAACACCAAAGCATTAATTATCGTATGCATTTTTTTTTTGTTTTGGCTACGAGCGATTTTTATATGAAAACAGCCGAACTTTTTTTTCTGCCGACTACACAAAACACGTGACATGACAGCTCAGGTGTTCAAGTAACAACCTTTACTAGATGCAAAAAAGCATTAGCAGCTAATGTAAAGCAGGCATGATATTAGCTTATTGTGTGGTCTTTTGTATTGACTGGCAGTCTGCTTGTAGCAGGGTGTAATTTTCTTGGAGCAAAACAGTTGTAAATATGTACAACAAACGCTTGCACTACAACCCTCTCGCTTCGAATAATTTGCACATTACATCAGACCCATGATGTTAATTTTAACTCTTTACCACATGACAAAAAGAGAAATGACTGGTCTAAATGTAAAGTATTTGCAGAAGACAATTTAAATGTAGTTAAAATGACATAATTTGTCTTTAACTGCGTAGAAAACATTATTGGAAAAGGAGAAAATGCTGGTTACCACCACTTTCTCCTTTTCCAACAATGTTTTTGAAAGGCCTTTTCCTCAGGGTCTTTAAAACTCGACATTGTGTGGTAAAGGGTTAACACTTGTGTACCCGCAACAGGCTTGAAATCGTTGACAGATGGCTTGTTTTACATTTTTTGTTATTCAAAATTACTCTGCCGATTGCAAAATGGCGGACGGTGTGGATAGACATCAGACTAAACAGAACGCACTGTCTGATCTTGGATCTACACCATCCACAGCTCTAACTATGACTTAACTCGTATCGGAGAGCAACTTCTTGTGGGCCAAAAGTGGTAAGAAAATACTTAAAACGTGTAGATTATTTCAAAACTGAAAACACGCCGAATCTGTTGATCAGCTACAGTTATGATCCCGTCACCGGTTGTAAAAATAGAACAAAATTTTGTCGGATATTACCCTTATTATTTCGGACAAACATTCCATACAAGTCTCTCGAAATTGAAAAATCAACAGTAATACTGTAATAAAAAAAAAACAATTGTACTTGTGTTTCGCCCCCCTTTTTCGTGGCGTTTTTAAAAGTCATAATGTGCCGAGCTTTACAAGCTCAGCCGTTTGTACAAAGTTGTACATGTGTATGCAATAAGGTATAAAGGGAAATTCGTGTACAAAAACACATTAAAAAAATAGCAAAATGCACATTTATGACATTTTATTCTGTTATATATCTGAACAATCGTAGGAAAAATACAGAGAAGTGCTTGTGTAAATCATACGCTATTGTAATTCCTACGATGCACAGTGTCCCTTATCAACATGGAAGTTGTGGGATCCCAGTTCACTGGTCCGGAAATACGGCTTATCCGGAAACATTCGTAGGCAACAGGGGCGTCCGGATAAACGAGGTTCGACTGTATATATCTTTATCTGTAACACTACAACAACTAGACATAGTTCATCTCATCTGCATATTATGAAGCTATGCATGGGCATGGACAGATTGTGAGCTGTAACACTCTTCAAAACTCTAAAGTGGTACAGGTACAAGTTCTTAAAATGGATTCTGAGTTTATTTTGGTAGCCTTTATGAATCTTTTCTGCAATGTTTATTGCTTCAGTTCACAAAAAGCATAACAGCAGTATTCTGTACTATGTGGGATTCATTTTGGAAGAAAGTGCACTCTGATAAGGCAAACCATAACAATGAGTAAATGAATACAAGAACAAACAGATGCACTTGTTAAGAATTTAAACAGACCTAGTGTAGTACAAGTTAAGAAGAATCCAAAATGCACATAGATTGGGTGATTTCATGATACAACCAATTTTAGTTTTACTTACTTTTCTATCCTATCACAAGCTTTACTAAACATGCCAAGGGCAGCTAAGGCTTTTGCTGAGGCAATCTTGACATCCTGAAAAATGTAAACATGCTGCCGATCAATAATGATTCAGATGTAAAGTATGTAACTAGTTTTTCCAATACATGTGATCTTTGGCCTTAATTTAAAATCATAATGTTGATAGTCATGTTGACAAAATATCAAGTTTAAGTATGAAACAGATAGATAGCTGTTAGACTTCATAAAATTAATACAAGCTGTAAATTCTAATATAAATGTCCAGGGAATTGAAATTGAATATTTATTTCTTTTTTTTAAAATCCTGATTCTTCTGCTATTCTGAATGAATCACATATACAATCCTTAGGTAATCATGGTAAACTGAATACTGCTTTAAAAAATAAGCAAATATTACTTAAACAACAGCTTACTCTGGTTGGATCATCCCACAACTTTCTTTCCAGAAGATGATATATTCTTTCCTCTTCACCTCTCTTACAGACATGTTCTTTTCCTGCAAGTGCAAGGCCAAGCTTAAGTATTCTGATACCCTTTGTAGCTTTCTTAGGAACTGTTTGACCTAGAAATTACTGGATATATGTATTTGTTTGAACAGGGTTTTAAGCTGCTTTCATCACTATTTCAGTCATATCACTGTTTATTCATGTCTTTCCTGGAGCTGTAATGTGTCTTGCCCAAGGATTATCATGACTGGTACAGCCAGTTGGTATACTTATTTTCTGTGTGGTTTCCAATTTTTCAAGAGGAGAGCATTGAGAAGTTCATATAAGTGAAAAAACTTGATCCACAATTGATGTGAATTAATTAGGTTGAATCAATACTTGTAACCTGAATACTACAGATAATACACATGATACCTAATATGATCAGAAGATCTGCAGCTAAAGCCCTGTATTTCCACACTGGAGATTCCTTAAACAAAGTCAAGATGTGTTGAACAACTTCCCAGCTAGTGCAGTTCAGTTGTTTCACCAATACCTCCAAAGCCTGTGTAACGAGAAAACTTTTCTCTTTGCATCCAAAGCAGATAAAATAGATGCTGCCATAATACCGGTTTAAATCAGACATCAGAAAAGAAAATTTTAGGGGAAATATATAAAGTTTTTTTTTTTTTTTTAAAAAGTAGACAGGGTAGAACAAAGATCAAACAATGCATTCTATGCAGTCTATCTTCATCCACGCTGTCTGCAAAAGTCTTTCAATTTACTCAACATTTACCCATTTACCACACAACCCTAACTTTCAACAATCCTGAAAAAGAAAGCTTCTGAAAACATTGTTGCAAAAGGAGAAAATGCTGGTAACCAGCATTTTCTCCTTTTCGCACAATATTTTCTAATCTTCCCAAAACACATCAAGTTTTGAGTAACATTTATTTTTTTGTCTGCAAATGCTTTCAATTTGGACATTTGGTAAAGAGTTAACTAATTTACTGACAGACTAAATGCATGATAAATTTCAGCCTAGAACAATCTGAATATTAGTCATTCAAGTCTGCATGTTCTGTGAAGTCTGATCTGTACCTATATTGGCCACAATTGCAACAACAGTCATTATAGGCATTTAAAATGTTAAACGATAATACCCTACAAGATAAATCCATTAAAGAAACTTTTCTTGCCCAATTTAGAGTCATATGAATATCGTGAAATACCAGTATTATTTGCATATCACAGACAAATCCAACTAGAGAACCAGTCAAGTACAACAGTTCAGAGAAAACTAATTTGAATAAAAAAAAAAAATCAAATTTGCCATATGTGTCTGGATATAAAAGAATAAAATTACTAGCTTTACCTTTGCTTTAACATGTGTATCAGAGCTGTGATCAAGGGTCCTGAGAAGCTTAAATTTTGCATTCTCATCTGCGACACAGAGTTTTCCAAGTAACACAGAAGCATCAAATGCATTTGGATCATCTGGATCAGGGTTTCGGCAGAAGTGACTCAACACTTTTACAAGCTCAGGGAAGGAAGGTGTTTTCTGAAGAAAAAAAAAATATGAACATTTAGAAAAAACATCTATAGCATTTCAAGTGTAAAACATCAAAATACACAAAATTTTGGTATGGTTTTGTTTTCAGTAAATAATGTGCATAAAACTGTGTAAGTTTCTAGCTCGTTTAATGTACTATGATAGTGAGCTTCCAATCATTCTGAATCTTTTGCAATCATTTTCTCCTGAAGAGAAATGATTTAATTCAAAGAAAAATTATTTTTATTAAAAGTAACTGCAAGCACTTTTGCTTTGTATGTAATGATTTTACATTGACTAATTACTCCGATTATTCATTATCCTGAAGAGGTGACTCATTTGTGTAGGAAAACTTTTTACAGGCAAATGTTCTTTTTCAACAATATTTACATTAGCCATCTACAAGTGTTACAGGGTGGTAATTGGTTGAAAAGCTCCATCATTTCATATTCAACAGTTGATATAAATTTTGCTTTAAAAAAAAAAGATACAATTTTGTCTTTGATGGCATGCATGATACCTTGTTAGCATACTGGATGTTTTTGCCATCTATCATATTTCTGATGAGGTCCTGCCTGATCTCTGTGTTTCCAAGGACAAGATACTTCAAGATTACTTGTACCACATCCTCATCCCAGCAACCTGTACAAAAAGTTTTACCATATACAATCTTTACAGTAAATTGATTGATTGATTGTATGGTGTTTAACGCCGTTTTCAACATTATTTCAGTTATATTGCAGCGGCCAGTGCACCTATCCATGCTTTCCTGAAGTGTCTTTTACTAGTACTCCGCACAATTTTCTTTCCAAGCCACTGGCTGCTTTCCCACATAATCATCGTCGAAACTTTACAGTGAAGGTAGAAGGCAAAAAAGCACACAAAAGTCATAAAGAAAAGGTAGGTCCACAAAGGCAAGACATTTTTCATAAATATAATTAAGAATAACTTCCTTCTAGTTGTTATATATACATGAACCTCCATTAACCCTTTACCACACAATTTCAACAACCCTGAGGAAGACACCTTTTGAAAACATTGTGGGAGAAGGAGAAAATGCTGATAACCAGCATTTTCTCCTTTTCCCACAATGTTTTCTACTCTATCAAAGACAAAGTCCATCATATATGCTACATTTCAATTGTCATCTGCAAATACTTTCAATTTGGACAAGTCTACATTTTTGTCATGTGGTACAGATTTAAGTCCTCACCAGGCCACAGAATTTCACTCATCCAAATGAAAAGCATCTGCAGGTGATTAGATTCAATTTTGGCTCAAATTACAGGATTTGTATGTAGAAGGGTAGAAAACATTGTTGGAAAAGGAGAAAATTCAGGTTACCAGCATTTTCCCACAATGTTTTAAAAGCTTTCTATCAGGATCATTAAGGCTGTGGGACTGTGTGGTAAAAGGTCAATAATATCTGAGCTTTGAAATTTTTCTTTTTTTTAATTATTTCCAAATAATTAAAAGTTGATTCTTTCCTTCCTTTTCCTATGCTTCATTTTTGTGTCACAGGCATTAGTTTCTTGCTGTGTTAGAACTAGCCTGTAAATTTATAGATTAACTGTTGATCAAATTGATTCACACAGCCTTTGACTCATCCTTTACTACACAATTTTAATAACCTTGAGGAAGATGGCTTTTGAAAACATTGTGAAAAAAGGAGAAAATGCTGGTAGCCAGCATTTTCTCCTTTTCC
This sequence comes from Hippopus hippopus, assembly GCA_946811185.2. Taxonomy (NCBI): domain Eukaryota; kingdom Metazoa; phylum Mollusca; class Bivalvia; order Cardiida; family Cardiidae; genus Hippopus; species Hippopus hippopus. The sequence continues at coordinate 35,459,463 of OX328096.1, forward strand.
TATAATGCTTTCTGTCCCTCAAATGACAATATCTACCATTTGAGCTACATTTAATTTGTTATCTGAAGGTGTTTGAATTTGGACAATTCCAATCTATATTACTTGATAAAGAGTTAAATACTTAAAATACATGTTGTATTATAAGCAAAACATGTGGCTTCTAGAAATGCAGGCCTAGGCTATTACACTACTAAGATCAAAAGAGCATAAAAAGTTTACATAGACTACCGGTAATCATAGCTATAGTCATACCTAGCAGGATAAGTGATTTCGAAGCCTCATATTTCACTCTCGAATCCTCATCAACTCTAAGACGTTCTTTCAGGGCAAAGAACACCATGGCATCTCCACAACGTAACAGCCCAAGATGTTTGGCTGCATCCCTTCTCTCTTCAACTCTCCTGGACACCAGACTAACATGGACCAGAGTCTGGGATAAATACATGTGTTTGAGACATTTCATAATTATTTTCAGACATTTTGGTGAAAACAAATATGTAAAGCAGTGAGAAGTTTTATATATTTATAGATATAGGGAGACAAAGAGTTAGAAATTAAATAACTCCTGATAAGCCATAATTTCATATTTGTAGAAACTCTTGTACTGCTAAATAATGGAAAGTCATGTGCGCATTCTCAGTCAGTATTTGAGATGTAGATATTGTTAAGGATAATTTGTCAAATGATCTAAGAAAATAGCAGACAATGAAGATCCAATGTAGATCAATCCAATCCAATGTAGATCCAAGATCAGACTGTATGTTCTGTGCAGTCTGACGTCGATTTACAAAGTCGGTACAGGCAATTAAATTTGGGTTCAACACTGCAAGGCTTAATGTCATTTTGTGTGAAGTGTGCCAGCTCACTGTCACATCTCATATGGGTTGCATGTATACTAGACTGAGGCTCAGTTGTGGCCATGGTGATCTGTGCCACCATGGATGTTGATCTCAGGATTTCTTGATTACAGATCAGATGTTTCCAAACTAATTATTTATAATGTTACATGTATCTGAAAAGAGGCTTTTAACCCTGTTGACTTCTCATATACAGAATATATGAAAATAGTTGATACAATCCACTGCAATGTGCAATACAAAGTTCAAGTATCTTACCTTGACTCTTTCCCACTTCAGGCCACTGTATTCTTTACCTCTACTACTTGGTTTTATCTTTGACCAGGTACTTGCTGCAATATTAAATTAACCCAAAGTTACTTGCTTATATGAATGGTGTAGATGAAGACTCGATTTTTACATAAAGTAAAGCCCGATCTTGGATCTATACTGTCCACTTCTTTTTCAGATATTCTGACAAAAAAACATCTTTTAAAATGCAATATCTGTGTCATTCATGTTAGCTGAAATTGTCCATTTCATTATTTATAGCAATACAGTTACACAGTATACTTTTCCATTTCTAATGACTGGTAAATGCAATGGAAATTTTCTGCTAGTAAAAAAAACTCTAACAGAGTTTATGACAGTGTAGATCTAAGATCAGACTGCATTTTTGATGTAGTCTGATCTCAGATCTTTCCTATTTCAAAAAGCACCTGGAGCTGTCCTTGACATTTTTAGAGATAGTTTTTTCTCTCTTATGGTTCAAGAAAAAATCCATGTCAACAGACTACTATACTTCTAGAGTAAATTTTTTCATTAAAAATCATAGATAACGCTATAAGAAACAGTTAGTACTCCTTACAGATATTTTATGATTACTCTAGAAAAGAACTGTATGTGGTAGATAACTCTATAAATAATCCTGACTTCTAAGTATAATTCCAGTGAAGACCTTCAAAAAATTCCAAACAGGAAATATAGAGCTAAGAACTGAAGTTGAATTACATCTATCAGAATAGAATATACAGATAAAAAAACTACATGAGATCTGAATGTCAGTTATCAGTATAATACAGATTATCAAAGACACATGAAATGTCAATAAAAGTTCAGTCCTTACTAGTCAACATGAAAAAAAAAATGTTGGCAGTTCTAACAAGTTATCACCTGGTACAGAGATCAGTTAGCACAACTAGAAGAAACCATTCCCTCTGCTACTAGCACGACAAACTCTATTGCAACACTAGGATTCAAGGCTTCATGTTGTATCTTAGATCATTTACATCAATTCAATAATTGTCTAAATTTAATATGTATTTGAATTCCTTCCAATGTCAGAGATTGGTGCAAAACTATGATATAGACAAACAATTAAAAAATCAGAAATGATTTGCAAACAAAAATGTTCTGTTCAAATGCATCTTTCAATCTACATGTCTGAACATAAACTAAAACAATGACAATACTACACTAACCCACACTGTAACTCAGAGACACATCCAGAAAACTTAAAGTTAGGATGATTATATGTTTCCCTTTTCACTGCAGGAAAAGAATCTAATATAAAATTCACTTTTCTATCACAGGTTAGAATTTAGTAACAGACAAATGGAGATCCAAGATCTGACTATGTATTATTTGTCTGATTTTAATCTGCACCTGTCACTACAGACTGCCTCTAGCATAGGTATATGGCATTGAAAAGATTGACTCTTGACAAGACAACTAAGTTTTAGACTCATGCATAATGAAAGCATTTGCAGACAATAAATTAAGATTGCCTAAAATAGTGACATTTGTTTTTAAAAGGGTATAACTTTGTTGGAACAGAAGAAAATGCTGATTACTAGCATTTTCTTCTTTTCCCACAATATTTTCACAGGCATACTTCTCCTGGGTTGTAAAAACATAGGGTTATTTGAGAAAGGATGAAAGCAAGACAACAGACCTTCGCCTAAAAGGACATTATGTTAAATAATGGTAAGAAACTACATTAGCTAGACACAGGCTATTACTGAGCTGCTAGATTTGTCCGTTTACTAAACATTCCTGAGTTTTTAACAACCCTGAGGTAGAAGCCTTTTGAAAACATTGTTGGGATAGGAGAAAATGCTAGTAACCAGCATTTTCTCCTTTTCCATGAATGTTTTCTCCTCTATGAAAGACAAATTTTAAATTTTGATTTACAGTTTATTTGTCGTCTGCAAATGCTTTCAATTTAGACAAGGCTAAAATTTTCTCATTTGGTACATAGATAAATCTACAGAAAAGATATTCCTAACACTCATACCTCCTGTTTGACCCTCAGACCTTTCTGTGACAATGAAATTATGTACAAGTCAAAAATCACACTAGTTTGACACAAGAGCATAAATCATACAAATTGTATTCACAAGAAGCTGCTAAACACAAATCTTGCCTGATACATGAGCATGAAGCATAAAAATATTATTTACATTAAGCTCCTAAACACAAATCTACATCTATAAAGGACAGTAAAAGTTTACCAATAGTCTATCTGATGAGATTTTAAATCTAGTCCCCATGTGGCCGTACTATACACCAAGATCATTTAAGAAACAGGTGTAAATTGGGATGAGTTTAGTCCTGTATCTTCCACTATCCCCCACTAAAATGACTATTGGTCTTCTGGGGGCATTGCCCAAAAGGGCAACTGGTGGTGACAAATAAAAACAGAACAAACAAATAGTACAAGTTCACAGTTATACCTCCTGTCTCACTTTCAAACGTCTCTGCTACAAAAAAATTTTGTATCTGTCAAGAATCATATTAGCTTGACACATTAGCAAGGATCGGTGTATGATCGAAATTTCTTTCATCGAGTGAAAAGCAAAGGCTATATTATCAAGAGTGGCGAAGTCACAAGTGAAAATGTGGCCTTTGCTTTTCATGAGATGAAAGAAATTTTGATCATACACCTTAACAAACAATTATCCTATTTCTTTTATGCCCTTCAATTTAACTTTTCTTATCACGTCCGAATTTTTGCTTATCGTGAAAAATATGTGCGTTTTTCAAGCAAAATACATCTATTCAATGTAGTTGGATATGGACTAGTTGTAATAATGATGTCATGAGTGATGTTGACTATGTCATAAAACGTGACGTTCCCCCACTTAAAATTCATTCATGTGTTATACATATCTGTGGTGATGTCAAAAATGAAAGTTGTATCATTCACTGTTAGATTTCTATAAACTATTGGAAAGCATAAAAGAAAATACAAATTATATTCACATAGAGCTGCTAGAAATAATAGTGGACAGTACAAAGTCATTCCTCCTGTTTCACCAGACCTTTCTGCTATAATAATTTTTTCTACATGTAAAAAATCAAATCAGCTTAACACAAACATACATGGAGCTGCTAGACACAAATCTACACAGATAACTACACAAGGTTATACTTGTACCTCCTGTTTCACTCTCAGACCTCTCTGCTACAATAAAATAATGTTCAAACTTGTGAAATTTCAATTATTTAAAAGCAATGGAAATTCTACTTGGTACTCTAAGGGTATTCGGTAAATTCATAATATAGGAGTCCTATAGGATAATAATTCAGATTTTGAGTTCATAACATAAACAGCCATTGGGCCAAATTGTTACAGGAAATAGCTGTGAAAACATTTTTGGAAACAGAGCAATTGCTTTTCCAACAATACTTTTCATGCACTTTTTATCACCTTTTTTTCAGGTATTAGCATACGAGGGCTGTTCGATATGTAATGTGTATTGTACCACAGCGCAATAGCGCTTTGCACAATTTCGCGGATGATGATACGCTTGAATAGCTCTATTCAATACCTTTCCAATGGTATAAACACGAGCCTTCAGCTCCACATAGTTTTAAACTTATAGTCATTTCAATAGTGCTAGTCGTTGACCACTGTTGTAAAAATGGTTGGGAAACGGATTAAGAACATTGAAGAAATTAGAGCTTATATAAAAGTTCGCACAAAACGCGGTCATTCGGTAATGCAGATTTTTACTGAATTGGGGGAAGTTTATGGGTCTGATAAGGTACCTTATGAGACAGTTCGTAGTTGGAGAAAGAAATTTCTGACTGGCACAGAGTCCGTCAAAGATGCAGCAAAATCTGGCTGACCTATGACTGTAACAGAAAAGGCAAATGTCTCAAAAGTCAGGGAAATAATTGAAAGTGATGGCAGATACATGATTCGTGATATTGCCAATGCTGTTGGCATATCGTTATCGCGGGTGCATTTCATTTTGAAGCGTATTTTGAAAATACGAAAGATTTCTGCCAGATGGATACCTCATATATTGACAGACGACCAAAAACGGGTACGAGTACAAACCGCTAAGCAATTGCTCAAAATGTTTCCCAAATTCAATCAAAGACAATTTGCAAACATTGTTACTTGTGACAAAACATGGATTCACTATTTCGAACCAGTAAGAAAAATTGGAAACAAAATATGGCTAACTAAACACGGTAAAACCCTGTAGTTGCCAAAAGAAGCACAAGCACAAAGAAGGTTCTTTATTGCATATTCTTCTAATGTGATGGTATAGCCGTACAAATTCCGGTGCCGAAGGGCAAAAGTGTTACAGGTCGGTATTACCGAGATGTTATACTAAAAAAGGTCAAGAAATATTATCTTAAACAATGCCCTGTGTCAGGATTTAGGCATGTTCGTCTACTTCATGATAATGCTCCATCACATACATCTGAGCTTGTGAAGCAATTTTTGAAGTCGGAGAAGGTTACCATCTTGCCACACCCACCATACTCTCCAGATCTAGCCCCATGCGACTTTTTCCTTTTTCAAAAACTTAAAAAGTTCTTATCTGGTCGTCTTTACAAGTCCCGACAAGCCCTTGGCTCAGCCATCAGTCAGTCCCTCAGAGGTCTACCTAAATCAGCGTACTGTGACGCATTTCAGAAATGGATTCAGAGATTGAAATTATGTATTTCAAACCGCGGAGAATACTTTGAAGGGATGTAATGTTCATTTCACTATTTGAGCCGAATGCTTTTGAGATATCGTACAATACACATTACATATCGAACAACCCTCGTACCTTTTTGTACAAGTGTACTATTTTATCTTTTATAATGGCCAGCATGATAATGGTATACAAACAACAAACTAAGGGACTGTAATAGGAACTTTAAGAACTTTTCAATCAAACATAATCCTGAATACATCTACGATTAAAAAAAATAAAACTATCAAAAAACAGGAAAGTGATACAATGATGTATGTTAAAACAATGTATCATTATACAAATACTGCTTAAGTTTGTGGTTATATTTCCCATTTGCAACTATATTTTTGCAGTAAGCAACAAGAGGATTTAAGGAAGAAAATCCTAATGGTATGAATAAAAACATAACAAAATGTGCATGCCAAAACAAAAAATATCTTGTAATTTCAACAGAAGAATATCTAAATGTGGATGCAGTGATACTGCCCATACATTATGGCTAAACATTTCTTCATTACATTTGTTTCTCTGTTTACATGCCAAGGGTAAAATACATGTACCACAATTTGAATCAATATCAGGTCAAACATGCTGTCTTATATCTTATCTGTACTGCTCATCATATCTCAGGGTATTTACCACATAACAATTAAAAACAAGAGGGCCAAGATGGCCCTGGATCACTCACCTGAATTTTTGAGAGGACCATAACCAATTTTTTTAAAGTATTGAAATTTTGGAAACAAAATCATTATTTTGACAAGCAATTCTGAAAAGGTCACCTGAAAAAATCATTTCAAAATCTGTCAGCACCCCTACATTCATCACCACAGCCATGTTTTTGACGAATCAGAATTCAGCATATAAAGTTTGTATAGAATTCAGAAAACAATCTATCATAAAGTACAGAAATGGTGAACAACAAGGCGGTTAACACCCTGATAGAGGCCATTTTGATAACTGGTGAAATATTATGCATGTATTCCAAAGATAACAGTTTTATATTACCTCTTGCAATACATAGCTATCAAATACATCAAGTAGAAAGTGTGCATATTGATCAACATTTCTCACCAGTGCACTCACCTGGTATAGGTTGACGTCTGCAATAGCACTTTTCATCAAATACCTACACAGTCTTTCGATGAATATTAATTTAAAAGGTCACCAAAGGATCAATTCTGTGAAATTATTACAAAATCTGACCAGTGGTTTCAGAGAAGAAAATTTTTTAAGAATTTCTTCATGTCCATATAGTGCAAATAGCCCCCCACCACCACAGCCATGTGTCTTGACGGATCAAAATTTTGCAAACAATTTTTCAAAAGGGGCACCCAACGAACATTTCTGTGAAATTGTTTCAAAATCTGACAAGTGGTTTAAGAGAAGAACAATTTCAAAGAATTTCTTTAAGTCCATACAGTGCAAAGAGCCCCACCCTCCCCCACCATGGCCATATTTTTCGACAGACAAATATTTCACGAACAAGTTTTGAAAAGGGTCACCCATGGAACATTTCTGTGAAACTATTTCAAAATCTGACCTGCAGTTTCAGAGGAGAAGATTTTCAATGAATTTCTTAGAAAAATTCCATTTGGTTGCCATGGCAACCAGAGTTTTTGATGGAATCAAATTCTGTGAACAATTTTTAAAGAGGACCTCCCAAGGAACATTCCAGCCAAGTTTGGTTCTAATTGGCCCAGCTGTTTAGGAGGAGAAGTTGTTTAAAGAATTGTTGACACTGCAAGACGCAAAGCGCCCCCCCCCCAACACCAACACCACCACCATGGCCATGTTTTTTGATGGATCTAAATTTCACAAACAGTTTTTGAAAAGGGTCACCCTAGGAACATTACTGTGAAATTATTTCAAAATCTGACCAACGGTTTCAGAGGAGAAGATTTTTAAAGAAAGCGTAGAGCCCCACCACCACCATGGCCATGTTTTTCGACGGATCAAAATTTCACGAACAATTTTTGAAAAGGGTCACCCAAGGAGCATTTCTGTGAAATTATTTCAAAATCTGACCAGCGGTTTCAGGGGAGAAGATTTTTAAAAAATTTCTTAGAAAATTCCATTTGGTTGCCATGGCAACCAGAGTTTTTGATGGAATCAAATTCTGTGTATAAATTTTAAAGAGGACCTCCCAAGGAACATTCCAGCCAAGTTTGGTTCTAATTGGCCCAGCGGTTTAGGAGGAGAAGTTGTTTAAAGAATTGTTGACACTGCAAGACGCAAAGCGCCCCCCCCACCACCACCACCACCATGGCCATGTTTTTCGACTGATCTAAATTTCACGAACAATTTTTGAAAAGGGTCACCCAAGGAACATTACTGTGAAATAATTTCAAAATCTGACCAACGGTTTCAGAGAAGATTTTTAAAGAAAGCGAAGAGCCCCCCCACCACCATGGCCATGTTTTTCGACGGATCTAAATTTCACGAACAACTTTTGAAAAGGGTCACCCAAGGAGCATTTCTGTGAAATTATCTCAAAATCTGACCAGCGGTTTCAGAGGAGAAGATTTTTAAAAAATTTCTTAGAAAATTCCATTTGGTTGCCATGGCAACCAGAGTTTTTGATGGAATCAAATTCTGTGAACAAATTTTAAAGAGGACCTCCCAAGGAACATTCCAGCCAAGTTTGGTTCTAATTGGCCCAGCAGTTTAGGAGGAGAAGTTGTTTAAAAAATTGTTCACACCGTACGACGCAAAGCGCACCCCCTACCACCACTACCACTACCATGGCCAAGTTTTTCGACGGATCAAAATTTCACATACAATTTTTGAAAAGGGTCACCCAAGGAACATTTCTGTGAAATTATTTCAAAATCTGACCAGCTGTTTCAGAGAAGATTTTTAAAGAATTTCTTAGAAAATTCTATTTGGTTGCCATGGCAACTACAGTTTTTGATGGAATCAAATTCTGTGAACAATTTTTAAAGAGGATATCCCAAGGAGCATTCCAGCCAAGTTTGGTTCTAACCGGCCCAGCGGTTTAGGAGGAGAAGTTGTTTAAAGAATTGTTGACACCGCAAGACACAAAGCGCCGGGGGCCCCCCACCACCACCACCACCACCACGGCCATGTTTTTCGACGGATCAAAATTTCACGAACAGTTTTTGAAAAGGGTCACCCAAGGAACATTGCTGTGAAATTATTTCAAAATCTGACCAACGGTTTCAGAGGAGAAGATTTTTAAAGAATTTCTAAGAAAATTCTATTTGGTTGCCATGGCAACCAGAGTTTTTGATGGAATCAAATTCTGTGGACAAATTTTAAAGAGGACCTCCCAAGGAACATTCTAGCCAAGTTTGGTTCTAATTGGCCCAGCGGTTTAGGAGAAGAAGTTGTTTAAAGAATTGTTGACACCTCACGACGCAAAGTGCACCCCCCCCACCACCAACATCACCACCACGGCCATGTTTTTCGACGGATCAAAATTTCACGAACAATTTTTGAAAAGGGTCACCCAAGGAACACTGCTGTGAAATTATTTCAAAATCTGATCAGTGGTTTCAGAGGAGAAGATTTTTAAAGAATTTCTAAGAAAATTCCATTTGGTTGCCATGGCAACCAGAGTTTTTGATGGAATCAAATTCTGTGAACAAATTTTAAAGAGGACCTCCCAAGGAACATTCCAGCCAAATTTGGTCCAAATCGGCCAAGCGGTTCAGGAGGAGATGTTTAAAGAATTGTTGATGCCGCATGACAGACGACGGACGATGCACACAGCGTGATCCTAAAAGCTCCCCTTGAACAAATTTTAAAGAGGACCTCCCAAGGAACATTCCAGCCAAGTTGCAAAGGGCCCCCCACCACCATGGCCATGTTTTTCGATGGATCAAAATTTCATTTCTGTGAAATTATTTCAAAATCTGACCAGCTGTTTCAGAGGAGAAGATTTTTAAAGAATTTCTAAGAAAATTCCATTTGGTTGCCATGGCAACCAGAGTTTTTGATGGAATCAAATTCTGTGAACAATTTTTAAAGAGGATATCCCAAGGAGCATTCCAGCCAAGTTTGGTTCTAATTGGCCAACTGGTTTAGGAGGAGAAGTTGTTTAAAGAATTGTTGACACCGCAAGACGCAAAGCGCCCCCCAACCACCACCACCACCACCACCAAGGCCATGTTTTTCGACCGATCTAAATTTCACGAACAATTTTTGAAAAGGGTCACCCAAGGAACATTACTGTGAAATTATTTCAAAATCTGACCAACAGTTTTAGAGATTTTTAAAGAATGCGAAGAGCCCCCCCATCCCCCCTCCCCCACCACGGCCATGTTTTTTGACAGATCGAAATTTCACAAACTTTTGAAAAGGGTCACCCAAGGAACATATCTGTGAAATTATTTCAAAATCTGACCAGCTGTGTCAGAGGAGAACATTTTTAAAAAGTTTCTTAGAAAATTCCATTTGGTTGCCATGGCAACCACAGTTTTTGATGGAATCAAATTCTGTGAACAAATTTTAAAGAGGACCTCCCAAGGAACATTCCAGCCAAGTTTGGTTCTAATTGGCCCAGCGGTTTAGGAGGAGAAGTTGTTTACAGAATTGTTGACACCTCACGATGCAAAGCGCACCCCCCCCCCACCACCACCACCACCACCACCACGGCCATGTCTTTCAACGGATCAAAATTTCACGAACAATTTTTGAAAAGGGTCACCCAAGGAACATTACTGTGAAATAATTTCAAAATCTGATCAGTGGTTTCAGAGAAGATTTTTAAAGAATTTCTTAGAAATTTCCATTTGGTTGCCATGGCAACCAGAGTTTTTGATGGAATCACATTCTGTGAACAAATTTAAAGAGGACCTCCCAAGGAACATTCCAGCCAAGTTTGGTCCAAATCGGCCAAGCGGTTCAGGAGGAGGAGAAGATGTTTAAAGAATTGTTGACGCCGGACGACGCACACACCGTGATCCTAAAAGCTCCCCTTGAGCACGCTGTGCCCAGGTGAGCTAAAAATGCAAAGGTTCATGTTTTTTACCTTCTTAATTGAAGAATTTATAGGCATTGAAATTGTTTCAAATAAAGTATACATACTTCAAATTGTCTCTTGCTTTTGTATGAAAAATGGTCAACTCTTTATTAGAAGAACTTGAAAGCACATGCAGACGACAAATTAAATCTTGCTAAAAGGATGGGATTTGTCTTTGACAGGATGAAAAATATGATTGGAAAGAGGAGAAAATTGGGGTTCCAATTCCTCCATTTTCCATCATGTTTTCAAAAGCATTTTTTGTTCCTCAGGGTTGTTAAAATATGGAAGCCAAGCCCCGGTAGCTCAGTTCATAGCGTATAGGACTTGAGAATAGGCGGTTTCTGGTTAGATTCCCAGCTCGGCCAATTTCTTTCTGGGAAATGATGATACTCATTGCGACAGGATTCATTCCTCTCTCACTGCAGACCATTGTTTCAATGATGTTTATGTAGGAAAGCAGCCAGTGGATTGGAAAGAATATTGTGCAGAGTACTGGTTAAAGAAACCCCTGAAAGGCACAGATAGGTGCACTGGCCACCATGATATAATTGAAATAATTTTGAAAACGTCGTTAAACACCATTCAATCAATCAATAAAATATGGGAGTGTTTGGTAAAAGGCTATGGGGTGTCATCTTCTTCTCAGCAAAGGTTCTTTCAGAGAAAGGATTATTTCCACTTTCACTACTGAAGTTTATTCCCACTTGTTTTATTTTAGAAAGCAACCAGAGGACTAAAAAGCAGGAAGTCCTGGGTAAAAACACTAGCTTGTATGAATGAGTAAAAAACATGTACTTTTGAAAATCTCAATATGAAAATAATGTAATCAAATAATAAACAAGAGCACTACATACAGGTGCCAAAGCTCAGTTGCAGTTTCTTGTTTTTCAGTGAAAATTCCAAGTCTATACAGTAACTCGACATTTTCTTTGAAAACACAACATCTGAGCTAAATACAGAAAAAAAAATCATGACAATTTGACAAGTGGGTGATAAAATTTCAAGCATGCAACTGACTGACATTTTTCATGGCATGTCAAAAAACAATATGTAACATGCAACTAATAAAAATATCACATGCAGCATATCTTTGTGTGATACTGTGAGGCTAGCATACATGGCATGCATTAACCCTTTACCACACAATCCAGAGTTTTAGTTTCACAAATCTTGGCAGGAAGGCTTTTGAAAACAGTGTGAGAAAAGGAGAAAAAGCTGATCCTTTTCACAAAATGTTTTCTACCCAGTGAGGGAGCTTAAACTTATTTAACCAATTTTGAATTTGTCTTTTGCAGATCTTCTTCATTTGAAAGAGTCTAACATTTTTATTTGGGAAAAGGTTAAAGTGAAAATGAAAATGTGTCTCAAACTACAAAAAAAATTAACAAAACAAAAATGGATGCACTGGGAATATTAACCCTTTACCTAATGACCCTCATTTTCATGACTCTATGAAAGCTTTTTAATAACATCATGAGAACAGGAGAAAATGCTCATAACTAGTCTTCGCTCCGTTACCCATTACATTTTCTACTTTTTAGCCCTTCATTACACAATCCAGTGATTTAACAGGCCTGAGAAAAAATTCTTTTGAAAACATTTGGGGAAAAGAAGATAAATGCTGGTAATCAGCATTTTCTCTTTTTCCCACAATGTTTTCTACCATTTCAAAGATGAATTCAATAATTTCAGCCACATTTGATATGTCATCTGCAAATGCTTTCATTTTAAACATGTGTAAAAGTTGATCCTTTGGTAAAGAGCTAAAATACAATCCCATCATTTGGGTCTCATTTATTCTATTGTCTGCTGGTGCTTTTAACATGGAGTGGTAAAGAGAAAAAAAATTAACAAGAAAAAAAAGTACCTAGAAAAATCACCCTGAAATAAATGAATATAAATGAAAGTTAAAAATAGATAGACTAATCTCTAGGATGCCAAATAAAACATTTTTTTCCTGTTACAGACAATGAAGATCAAGTTCAGACTGTCTGATCTTGATCTCCTCTGTCTAATATTTCAGGAGATTTTTAGAACAAAACTGTCTTGAAACTGCAAATTCTGAGAACTTTCTTTCCATTTTATGAATATGGCACACTTCGGATTGGAAAAAAGGAAAAAACGATAAATGACATGAAATATTACTCAGAACTCCTACAAGAGTTGATACTTTGTTAAAAGAAAAACAAAAGAAAAAATCAATTAATTGTAGTGTTTCTTTCAACTTATTGCAAAATCATTAGATAAGCATGCAGCCTGGTAGATTTCATCAGAGATTTATATTTGTTATATGTTTCATGTAAAAACCTGTTTGCTCTCCTTCAAGAAACAACATTCACATCTATTTAAAACATTATGAATCAAATGTCTGCCATAGGCTTTTGTATTTTCTTTCCTACAGAAAATCCACACATTACTTCTACTTCATCTATTATATATTAAATGCATACAAAGTGTCATCGTATACAAAAAATATCTAATGAGGTTGGGAGAATGATAATTGTCGAGCACTGGCAAGACAATTATTAATTCTCACAACTGAGTTAGATATTTTTGATATACAACATCACTATGTACACATTATATCTATCTTTTAACATGAGATTAGTTGGTGTATATTATTTCTAACAATGACAAACATGAAGCTAGCAGTATATGCAGATGATGTAGATATGGATTAGTTGTAATAATGCTGTCATGATAATAATGCTGTTATGATTGATGTTGACTATGTCATAAAGTGCAATGTTTACCTGCAGAAAATTCATTCATGATCCATAAATATCCGTGGTATATCAAAAATAAATGCGGCATAAACATTATTACATGGATATTTAGCAAGTTGAAAGATAAATAATAATACTAATTCTAAGGAAAAACTAATAAAAATGGAAACACTTCCATTCTCAGTATATGTTAACCCTGCTTGCCAGGTAAAACTTGAGCTGTTCCTGAACAATCGGTACAATCTGTTTTTTTGATCCAGTTCGTCAAATATCTCATATAGATATTCTGAGAACAACAGTGTGAAAAAAGCAGCCATTCACTTTTTTGGAGTTTTGAGGAACAGCACTAATCATTTAAAGTACCATAAGTAGATTGATAATTAAAAATCTTTATTGTCATTGAGTTGCTGGCATATATTTACAAATCTTTAAATGAATTGCTGGTGACTATGTTTGAGCATAGGGTAATTCTCAAATATGTTATAAATGCCCCCTTTAAACAAATTTGCAGCAGAAAACTTTATGCACATCCCTATGAAATATGGTCAGTCATCATCAATTAACTCTTTACCACATGACAAAAATGCAGATTTGTCCAAATGGAACGCGTTTGAAAATGACAAATTAAATTTGGCTCAAATGATGGAACTTGTTTTTAAACTGTAAGAAAACATTGTGGGAAAATGAGAAAAAGCTGGTTATCGGCATTTTCTCCTTTTTCGAAAATGTTTTCAAAAGGCTTCTTTCTCAGGATTGTTAAAACTTGGGATTGCGTGGTAAAGAGTCCATGCTTTTTTCAGATTACATGTGCATACTTTGTGGCAAAATGAGACATTTGTCATTAGCAGTTTCTTTTCAATTTGCAAAATTTTCAAATGGGGGCATGTTGCAAAACTGAAATACATGTATTTGAATTGTGAGTACTAATGTGATAATCCAAAATGAAGATAAACTGTAAAAAGTATCCATACCTTTTGTTAATGTTCTTGCCATTGACATTCTTGTCCCAGGACCTCCTTTACCCCTGTAAATAAAGCAATATAAATATACATGTATAGGCATAGATATGATTTGAATATATGTGAAATGGCAAATAACATGTGGACACAGTTAATCCTTGTACCAAGTTCTATGAATTATTTTTGAGGATAAAACTTACAAAAACATTACAAAATTTCACAGAAACAATTGGCAATAATTCTAGAAATAAATGAGCCCAATATCTCAAATTTTAATATTATCCCTGTAAACCCTTTTTCTGTTAGTTTGGTGGTATTGTGTTTGGAAATACCCTAGTGAAAGTGCTTACAAAAAACATGTCTGCATCACATTAATGTGACTTGTGACTTACTGATTCAAATAAAATGAAACAAACTTAGCTCAAGGCCTGCATTTGTCATCAATGCATAGTATATGTATTGTTCTAATTCTGAATTTTAAGAGTAGCCACCTGATTGGCCACTTAAGGTGGTTACTCTTGGAATTACAAACAACCTTTGATTTCAAAAAAGTTGGAAGATACAACATAATATTATCCGTTTAAATCTTCAAACTGTCAAAAATTAAATGGACATTTTCCCTTTAAAAAATTACAACTCAGTCTAGAGGACATGGTAAATCAAGAATCAAACTTTTGTCTCATACTGTCTGATCTTACTCTACATGCTTCACAAAACAACCTTAACCCTTTACCACACAAGCCCAAGTTTAAACAACCTTGAGAAAGGAGGCTTTCGAGAACACTATGGGAAACAGAGAAATGCTTGTTATCTACATTTTTTCCTTCTCCTGCAATGTTTTCTACCCTTCAAATTACTAATTTCAGTTGTTGGGTCACTTTTACTTTGTCCTCTGCAATCACTTTGAATTTAGACAATGCTAAAGTATTGTCGTTTGGTAAAGAGTTGAGTTGAGCCTAGCATTTATAGAATGGATGTATGAACTAGAGGTGTCACTGAATGTGACTAAATACCCCTGCCAGCGCTTTGACAGAAACAGGCAATTTAACAAAAAATTTTCTAAGTTCAAGGGGAGATCACCCTTGAATCATAGGGAGTAGATGATTGAAAACTGCATCTTGCACAACTTCAGTATACGATCAATGTATCAACAAACTTTCAATACAATAGCAGCAAAACTGTAGGAAGAGTTCGCGACACAAAATCACTAGTATTTTGTACACAGACGGACACACAGACATACGGACGGACGGACAGACAGACTGATTCCAGTATACCTCCGAAAACATTAATTTTGTGGGGGTATAAAAATGTTATTGTTAAAGAAATGTGCAGAACTTTATCTTTTTTGTCTCTAATCACTGAAAAAGAAGTTATATGAGACATGACAGTACATACACAGACAGCAGAAAATACGAGGGCTATTCGATATGTAATGTGTATTGTACCACAGCGCGATAACGCTTTGCACTATTTCGTGGATGATGATACGCTTGAATAGCTCTATTCAATACCTTTCCAACGGTATAAATACGAGCCTTCAGCTCCACATAGTTTTAAACTTATAGTCATTTCAATAGAGCTAGTCGTTGACCACTGTTGTAAAAATGGTTGGGAAACGGATTAAGAATATTGAAGAAATTAGAGCTTATATAAAAGTTCGCACAAAACTCGGTCATTCGGTAATGCAGATTTTTACTGAATTGGGGGAAGTTTATGGGTCTGATAAGTATCTTATGAGACAGTTTGTAGTTGGAGAAAGAAATTTCTGACTGGCACAGAATCCGTCAAAGATGCAGCAAAATCTGGCCGACCTGTGACTGTAACAGAAAAGGCAAATGTCTCAAAAGTCAGGGAAATAATTGAAAGTGATGGCAGATACATGATTCGTGATATTGCCAACGCTGTTGGCATATCGCTATCGCGGGTGCATTTCATTTTGGAGCGTATTTTGAAAGTACAAAAGATTTCTGCCAGATGGATACCTCATATATTGACAGATGACCAAAAATGGGTACGAATACAAACCGCTAAGCAATTGCTCAAAATGTTTCCCAAATTCAATCAAAGACAATTTGCAAACATTGTTACTGGTGACAAAACATGGGTTCACTATTTCGAACCAGTAAGAAAAATTGGAAACAAAATATGGCTAACTAAACACGGTAGAAGGCCTGTAGTTGCCAAAAGAAGCACAAGCACAAAGAAGGTTCTTTATTGCATATTCTTCTCATGTGATGGTATAGCCTTACAAATTCTGGTGCCGAAGGGCAAAAGTGTTACAGGTCGGTATTACCGAGATGTTATACTAAAAAAGGTCAAGAAATATTATCTTAAATGACGCTGTGTGTCAGGATTTAGGCATGTTCGTCTACTTCATGATAATGCTCCATCACATACATCTGAGCTTGTGAAGCAATTTTTGAAGTTGGAGAAGGTTACTGTCTTGCCACACCCACCATACTCTCCTGATCTAGCCCCATGTGACTTTTTCCTTTTTCCAAAACTTAAAAAGTTCTTATCTGGTCGTCGTTACAAGTCCCAACAAGCCCTTGGCTCAGCCATCAGTCAGTGTCTCAAAGGTCTACCTAAATCAGCGTACCGTGACGCATTTCAGAAATGGATTCAGAGATTGAAATTATGTATTTCAAACCGCGGAGAATACTTTGAAGGGATGTAATGTTCATTTCACTATTTGAGTCGAATGCTTTTGAGATATCTTACAATATCGAACAACCCTCGTATGTACAACAAGCTGTAAGGTAAGTGCTCACACTGTCAAAACAAGAGACTTTTTCATTCATTTCATATTTGTCCTGTAGAATTTACAATTGCTTGAAATTTATCTCCTTTTTTACCATGTAAGGTAATAAGTTCACTAACAAAGAAAACAAGTACTTGAAAATGAGCTGCGCTCTGGCAAAAGGGGGTGCAATACATGTCTGTGATGTATTATCCAAAGCAAGTCATCATAGAAGTATGGATCCATAAAATCAATTTGTTCTAATAACTGACAGAAAAATGTGGTAGATTGGTCCTTAGACATGCAAAATGTGCACTAATTGCAGAAAGTTTCAACTCAGGTCAGCTTGTGCTGACTGTGCAGGCTGACCTGGATAAATGCTTTTTGCAGATACATTTCACCCTCTTTTCACAGAGCTTGGCTCAAATATACTGGTAATATATACACAGACTCTTTCATACTTATAAGTTGTGTCAAGAGTAGGTCGATAACAAACATAAACTAAAGCAAAACAAAGCAAAAATAATTTTTCTAACTTGCTCAAAAACAATAGCCAGACAGATTAGAAACATATGGAAACAATCACATAAACTATAAAGACCCCTTATGCATGTATATCTACACATATCCTAAAAAGATAACAGCTGGGCAAATAAAAAATATAGAAGCATCACATGATCTCCATTTCACACTAGATATGCTTATACATATATCTAACAAAAATTTGCTTTGTGGGAGACACTTGTGTAGTGGGACAGTGTCAGCCTCGCACGGCAAAGGTTCTGGTTTGAATCCCATGATGAGTGGGGTCAGCCTTTAGAACTCCCCAAGTCATGGCACAAGTACTGCCCAAGGTTTCCAGGAAGCAGTGATTAATGTAAGTTGTAAGAACTTGTTTCACAATCAATGTAAAATAAATAGGTTTAAATTAGGTTTAACAAAAAATTGCTGAACAATTCAGATAAACATTTGAAAGCAGCCACATGGACTTCAATGCCACTCATATCTAACAAACTATCAATAAACAATTCAGAAACATGAAAGCAAACACATGAACATCAATACCACTCTGTATACCTACATAACTGAGACAGATTTTGATATCATGGACATGTTTGTAGATGTATCATCCCTGTTTTCATGTAAAAATCAGGTAAATATCAATTACTCCTTGAACAAAGAGGTGTAGATTGGGGTTCCCAAAAAAAATATAATAATATTGTGTTTCCCATATTTGTAGATACTTGTTAGAATTATATCAATAAGAAAATTGTAATGAGTACCCATACTGCAGTTTAAAGTGAAAAATGATGTTGTTGTTTCCAGAATTAGACTACCCCCTACTTGCTAT
This sequence comes from Hippopus hippopus, assembly GCA_946811185.2. Lineage (NCBI taxonomy): Eukaryota > Metazoa > Mollusca > Bivalvia > Cardiida > Cardiidae > Hippopus > Hippopus hippopus. The sequence continues at coordinate 35,478,050 of OX328096.1, forward strand.
TATGATGGAACATCATAATCATCTTCTAGATTGATTTATCATAACTTAACCTAAAGAAGTCATGGATGTAGCATTTGTCTGTTGGGTGTTTTTGCAGGCAATGTAGATCAGGAACAGATCAGGCTGGATGGGATGTGCAATCTGATGATGGATCTCCTTTCCAATGTATGTGAGATATAACAGCCAAAACAGCCGTGAACTAGCAAAATCCAAAAATTCTGGACTCAACTTTAACTGTTTACCAAGCAAGCACTTCCCTGTTTTAACTACCCTGAAAAATAGGGCTCTTGAAAATGTTGTGTGAAAAGAAAAAAAAATCTGATGACAAACATACTTTTTCCTTTTCCCACATTTTCTTTTCAGATTTTAAAAGAAAAATCCTAACGCTACATTTGTTGTCTGCAAATGCTTTCAATTTAGACAAGTCATCTAAAACAAAAAGTTAAGACATTACCATCTGCAGCCATTTCTTTGAGCTCTATTGCAGACAACATTCTCATTGTGACAAAAGGAAAATATGCTAGTAACAAACTATGTCTCCATTTGCTTTAATTCTACACATAATGTATCCATGTATTTAACCTTGACTCACATCAATCATGATGATTTTAAGTCGCCTCTTTCATATTTCTTTCAGCAGTTAAAGAGTTATGAACAATATTCCCATACACACATAGAAAGATTTTATTCCAAAATAATCAATAGCAAATGCAGTGGTACAAAAGTTGTGATGGTTTTTCAAATGGTAAAGATAGTAACCAAACATTGAAGCCCTTTCTGTCAGCAATATACTTTATTTTTCCTCTGCTTATACACAATTACCTTTAACTTAATATAATACCCCATGTTTAGTTTCACAAACATCTATGCATACAGAAACATGAAGCCAAACCATTCAGCTTTACTGTACCTGACTTTGGCAGTTGAAGAACGAGAAGAACTTGGTCTGGAATTACAAACAATATTTCGAAGCCCACTGTATTACTGGTGTAAACAATTCTTTTCTTATCCCCCGCCAAAGGCGGAGGGATATAGTTTTAGCGTTGTCCGTCCGTCCGTCCGTCCGTCCATCCATCTATCCTTCCTTCCTTCCGTCCGTCCTTCCGTCTGTGACAATATCTCCAATACCATTGAACAGAATTTCATGAAAATTTATACGTGTATGGAATAACCTATTCCGCTGATATATTTTTTTTGTTTTTTTGATTCGATGCAAAATGGCCGACTCGGAGCAATTTTGAGTTACGCGGTCGCGTAAATTTTTGAAAAGGTCTTTTTCGGCGGGTGATATCATTTCAACGAAATTGCTTGTTAATTTTGTATTAGATTATGGCATGAGAAATATTGAGAGGTATATATATTTTTTTTTTACATTTGACTGGGCATGGGACGAACAGGGTTGATGTTAGTTGTCTTGAGTATATACATGTACATGAAAGATATTTTGTCTTCTATTATCATTTTTATTGCGTAAAATGATTCCTGTCTCTCACAAAGTGATAGCCAATAGGTTATGTAAGATTTCTATTGATTTTAAAACTTGTATAAAGCTACATTATTGTAATTTCGACTGAGAAATCAGTACTACACATTGAAATCAAAGTCGATGATAAGTTTTGTAAGAAACTATCTTTTCATGAAGAACCCTTTTTTACTATCTGAGGCATTTAGTATCTGAAAAATAGTGACGTTTTTTCAAAAGAGATTTTGATAAATGGAGACAAAACTGCAATGACCAGTTTCTTTGTTTGTCAGATTGTTTTCTTGGCTGTCTAAGCAGTATAGTTTTTGGTGAATGCTGTATATCTTCCTCCCTCCAGAATCCTTCAAATTATAGTTAAGAAAATTGCAAGCGGAGTTGTGGGTTAAATACTAAAGTAATGAAATATTTAAACGCTTCAGAAAGTGATTCAGAAAGTTAATGGCAGATATCTGCCTTCTTTGTTCTTTTACAGATGTCATGATTCAACTGTAACCCCTTCAACTACAGCGCTTAAGATTAAAATTAAGCCAACAAGAGCCTTTCACTACTATATTTGGCTTTGCTGGCCAGTGTAGAAAGAGGAGACTGCATGAAATGTACAGTCTGATCTTTATGTGCTCTGTCTGCTTTGCCGAGACATTCTTGACAAAAGCACCCTGCAATTATTTGGTTCTTATTTGTAGACTAAAATATCTGTTGGGTTTATTCAGCATTATAAGGGTTAACAAAGTGTCATCATCCTGATATTTTGTAACATTTTACTTACATGGTCTGTCTTGAGCTGCGAGAACTCTTTGATGTCATGCTCTTCTCTTGTTCTAGCATCATCCTGAACTTCTTTTCCATTGAACTTGGACCCATATCCTTGTTTTTTGGCCTATCTCTGTACAGTTTTAGTTTGGTTTCATTGTATAAATTCCTCTGATCAACAATTCTAACTGCTGGTTTATGTGACAAAAAATCCTCTTCATCAAAAAAAGAGTCGATGAGTCTAGGATAGGTTTTATCTTTACTCTGAAATATGAGTTTGCAAAATGAAAAAAGAGCATGCTTGCAGGTTGTAGGTCTAAGATCAGACATCATATTTGTTGTAGTCTGCTTTTAGGTCTACTCGGTCTGGTTTTTAACATGATGTAGCTCAAATGATAGAATGTCTTTGAGTAGCTAGAAAATTCTTTTCCAACAATGCTTTCAGATGCCTTTTTTCCTTATGAAAAAATGGGATTGTTTCGTAGGGTTAATGACTGAAAATATACCTTCTACTTATCTCACACTCAAAAGGCTATGCTTTTTACCCTTTACATTACAAAATCAAACACCTCTAAGGTTGACAGCTTTTGAAAACTTTGTGGCAAAAGGAGCTTTTTATGTAACAACACCAAATGTTTTCAATACTTTTGCATTTTCCATAAAGTCAAATGCTTGTCCTTTGTGTTATTTATAATATTTTCAATAGGACTAAAACTTTCTGATAAATAAATGAACAAATTTGAAAAAAAAAAAATGTACTAAATAATAAATATCAACTCACAATCCTGGTCAGTGGCAACATCTGTGGTGGGGGTATGGGTTTTGGATGGTATACATTGAGTCCTGGGCGCAATCTTATTGGAATATCTATAACAGGTGGCTGCACAGCAACTGTCTGGGGTCGGGATGCTGTGTCAGCTGTTGTGGGTGGTGCTGTTATCATTCCAGGCTGAAAAAGAGAAATTGGTAGTTCTAAACTTCAGCATATCTTGGACAAGTTATTTATTTTCTTTATTTCAATTGCAGTATGCCAGTTATCATTACTGCAAAGGCTAACTTGTTTTTACATTTCTAATTTTTTACCAGCACTATACTGGAGCTCTAACAAGCTTTGTCCAAGGACAATCCAAGAAAACAACCATGAAATGTGTTTGGGAGAAGAAAGTAAGTACCAATGATTTACAAATCCACCACCCCAACCACTGAGCCACACAGGAAACCTATATTAACAATTTAAGACTGTGTTATGGACAGTCAAGGTAAAAATCTAAAAAAAAGTTTCACAGATCACATGTTGTGCATTCTGATCTTGGATTGACACTACCTGTTATCCGTCAGAATATCCTGTAAATTGGTAGTATTTTGCCATGTTAAATCTTGAACATTCTGTTGTCTTTTTACACTTTAATAGTTCACTAATTAGTAAAACAGTGAAGGAGAAATATTTGACAATTGAAGACTATTTAACTTTGATCAGAATATCTGTTCTTTGTGAAAGTTTCATTTAGGTAGGAAAATCACAACTCTTTGACCGGTTAGATAAGGTCTCATCTCATTTGAAACAGCATTTCCACTTAGTCAATGGCAATATATAGTAAAGCCACTGGCTACATTCTCACACACTCACACAAAAAATACCTCCGGAAAAAAGGGATACTACATTGCAGATAATACAATGTTTTGCCAAAGATTCTACAAGGAAGGGACAGTTGTCACATAAATTTGCAGAAATAGGGGAAACTTTAACCCTTTACCAAACAATCCCTGGTTTTCATGAACCTTTGAAAGAGGGCGTTTGAAAATATTGTGGGAAAATGAGAAAATGCTGCTAACCAGCATTTTCTCCTTTTCCCACAGTGTTTTCTACACTATCAGAGATCTCAAGCTCATTTGTACCAATTTTGAATTTGTCGTCAGCAGATGTTTTAATTGAAAGAGTCTAAAATTGTTGTTGGGAAAGGGTTAAGACAAGTGCAATCAGTTCTAATTATCAAATCAATTTGAATGGGACAAAGTCCCACCTTATGATGGGACATTTTTTCAGATTCAGTGGAACAATGTCCAGTATTAACCCCTTGGCAGAATACAGATAATATATCAAAAAATGAAAACAAATATAAGTCAAAAGCTTACCCTACTGTCTGTAGGTGTTATGGATCTAGCACCGTCTCGATCTGTAAAAAAAACATCAGTATTTTTACAATTTTATCTTTTTACCAAACATTCGGTGCTCCAAGGACCCTGAGGAAAAAGGCTTTTGGAAACAAAGTGGGAAGAGGAGAAAATTCTAGTAACCAGCATTTCCTCCTATTCCCACAATGTTTTCTACCTGTTTTTAGACTAATGCCATCATTCCAGCCAAATGTAATTTTTTGTATACAAATGCTTTTAATATGAACCTACATGTACCTTAAAGTTTGTTGTCTGGTAGAAAGTAAAATGTACAGCAATTCATATCAGTGTTATTTAGCATCAAGATTTCTGTCAAGTTTAAATAAACATATTTTAATGTGTATTTGCAAAGAAATCTATGAAACATAGGCAATAAAGGAATAGTTTTAAAAGATGCTGTTTCTCAAACTAAACAAGAAGTCCTGCCTAAAATCATCAGGTGGTTTTCCCACTTTCTCTTTATTTTCAATAATTTTAAAAATGTGGTTGACTTGACTTTGTGCCTGTCTAGCTGATCTTCATTAGAATGTGCAGATCTGTCCCTGTATACATTCCCACATGAAATATGTATTTTACAACATGAAACTTCTTGTAAACATGAATATTTCATGTGGGAATGTTTCCTACATAAGCATAGCCCACAAATTAGAAGGATGCATAATGCATTCATGCATCATACGATAAAACAGATGTGACAATGATGTAGATCTATAATATTCTATCTATTCTCTTCTGCAGACCAGTGTTCTGCCAAGGTAGGAGTTCTGGGACGCTGCTGTATTGAAATACAAAAATGTCCCAACAGTCCTTTTCATTAGTCTTGAATGCATTTATGTTACTTGTCTAAAAAATGTACCCTTTTATGCAAGTCTATTAGATGATTTTCCAGTCTCTGTAGTATCTTTGGCAGATCACTGAGAATCCTTTTTTCTTGTAGCAGACCACTTTTAAACATTGAGGCAAAAGCTCAATTTACTTGTCTCTGCATGTATTTATGTATTATTTATATCCCTGATTTAGATTGATACTGCAATCTTGTTTCCCAAGGTAAAGATTAAAGACATCAAAATCATGTTCTTACTGTCAAAGGTCATCATAGTAGTCTCCCGTCTGCCATCCATTGCATGTTGAGATCTAACAGACAACATAGCAGCATCATAGAGCTTGTCATACATAGTGTGGACTCTACCTGCAAGCTTGTCTAGAGCAAGTTTCTGTCAAATATAAAAATGATACCATCTTTCGTACTTTCTACAACCATTCAATGTAACTAACACTTTTTTGACAGTCTATCATAATCACTTTTATAGCCAAGGAATAAAAACAACTGACGGAGAAGGCTTCTGAAAACATGAGGAGAAAAGGAGAAAATGCTGCCAAATAGCATTTTCTTCTTTTTAACAATGCTTTGCACCCTCTTAAAGACAATTTCCTCTAATTAAGTCATACTGAATTTGTGATTTGCAACTACTTTGGAATTGCAAAAGTCTAAAATTTTGTTGTTTTGTAAACAATGAAGGGATCATGAGTTCAAATTGATAGATCTACAAGTGATTTACAGGCCAGAGTCCTTTTTTCTTTTACACACATACAAAACAGCCCATTAACTAGACATGAAAGGGACTGGTGTTGGTTTAAAGCCCAAAATACTGGTATATGTTCAAGAGCTACATAAAAGACAAACTTACATGGATGTCATTAATCTCACTACCCTTGCGTTTAGGTCGCCATGGCAGGTCTTCAAATGTTTTCTCAGCTGTAAAAATTATTCGTATAACACGGTAAAACAATGGTGCTATAAACAAAAAAAAACCAAATTTCTCAAAGAAAAAAATCATGTCAACATGGCAAAATGCTAAAGATATCAGAAAGATAGGACAAGACCTAGCTGTTGCATTTCATACAAATTGTGTGTCAATCAATGACTGAAGCTACAAATTCATTGCATATTTTCTATGACAATTTAAATACATGGTAAAAGGTAAAGATACACATGTCATTTTTAGTAATAATTTTGCAAACTTTTTGTGAATATATTCATAGAGAAAATTTAGCAGACAACTCGAAAATATTGTTTTAAATTAAAATTCTTAATATAAATCAAGGTCTTATGAATAAATACATGTACATGTGGAAACCTTGTATGAAAGGAAACAAAATGTCATTTAGTTTAAGCATTTTTCTTTTTGAAAGATCTTTTTCTGAAGGTACTCAATGAGAAAAAGATACTGTATAAGTGGAAACTTTTGCGATTACGGGAATTTAAGAAATTCGCAAACTTTTCTGTTCGCTTATTTCACTACAAGTATACCAACAAATAACCAGTGTCTTGAATTCGCAAACATTTCCATACGCAAAATGTCTGTAATCGGTAATTCGCAAATTTTTCGACACGCATATATATCCATGTATACAGTATACGAGCCGTGCTCTGGCAAAAAGGGATTTAATGCATTCCCTTGGTGCATTATTTCAAGCTAGTCATCATATAGATCCTTAATTCCATTTTTTCTAACAACCGAATTAGTGATAGGGTAGACTGGTCCTTAGACATGCAAGAAATTTACAAATAGCAGAAAGTTTCAATTGATGTCAGCCTGTAGTGACTACGTAGGCTGACATCGGTTGATACTTTTTGCAAATCCATTAAACCTCCTTTTCACATAGCATAACTCTTATCATACTTACGCCTATCAATGAAAGACCCAGGCACTGCTAAACCCACTGAGTGATAAGATAGTGGATCTATCTGACACAGAACATCTGAGTATTCACTGTACTCAAACCTGTGATGTTCTGAGTACCAATAGTTACTAGCTGCATCTTCACTCTCTGACTGTATAATCATCTGAGCCATGGGGTCACCATCACCTTCAACTTTAAGAAAAAGTATATATAATAAATATACTTATTTACAGGGTCTCAAATTGACTAACTCTTTACTATTGCACTTAATAAGTCTAGAAAAAATGTTACTTGTCAACTGAGCATTTGGGAACTTACTTACATTCTTTCTAGATGTACTGCATATAAAAATATTTTAACTTTTTACCAAATGATAAAGTTTCAGACTGGTCCAAATCAAAAGCATCTGAAGATAACAAATTGAACTTGACTAAGTAACTTAAATTCCTCACAAGTTAACAACACTTTCTCCTTTTCCCACAATATTTTCCAAAGCCTTCACTGTCACTGTATTTAAAACTTGTGATGGTGTCTTAAACAGTTAAATGTAAATAAATGTCAGACACTTTCTTATCAAATCACTGTATCTCAAAAGTCATGGTCCATATACTGCATAAATAAACATCTGGAAATTCCTAGCGATGAGACCACCTCTCTTAACTTACCTGGAGAGAATGCAAAACATGAAAAATAGTTCCCAAGAAGCCTAGACTGACTACCTAAATGTAATGTGGCTTTTGAGATACCCATGTACTTCTTGTAATGACAAATTTATCTGCCAATATAATTACTACCATCCATGTTGAAATTTGTTCAAATTGTCGCCTAAAATAAGGTCATTCGAAAAATGAAATACTGGATTGATTCTATGTGCCTTTGGAAAGTTTGGAGACACTGTAAATAAGGATCAGACTGCCCTGAATATGCAGTCTGGTCTTATGTCTGCTCTGTCATATGTTTCAGAGATACTCTAGTTGGCATTGCTAAAATTGAGGCTTTCTATGAAACTGAAATTGGTCACCAATTTTAAACAAAACTAGCAGCCTAAAAGTACATACAGTGTAAATATAATTGCTGTGTTACACAAGTAGTGATTTTGCCTTAGTTACAGACTTTGTAACCGACAAGAATACCTATACAAGAAACTTAAAGCTTAAGAATAGTTCCTTCAGAAACATTACAATGATACTGAAGTCCTTTTATTTTTCTAAAAACAGCGGCATCATCAATCAAACATTTCATAGCTCTTTTGAGATGAACTGAGCCCTCAAATAGCAAAGCATACAAAATTGATTAGTTTGTAAGAAACAAAACTAACTTACATATGAGTCATGCTCTGTGAAAAGGGAGTTTACTGCATCTGTTAAAAAGTATCAACCAATGTCTGCATGCACAGTCAGTGCAGGCTGACATGGGTCAAAACTTTTTGCTATTTGTAAATTTTCTGCATGTCCAAGGACCATTTTACCTCATAATTCAGTCAGTATTTTATAAAACAGATTGCATGCATCCATAAGCATGTGATGACTTGCACTAAACCTTGCATTAAAGAAGATGCATTAAACCCCTTTTTCCCTACACATGACGCCTATATTTTACATCTACTTCAAGTGAGTACATTAAACATTTGCAAATTCATTGCTTCCTATAGACAATTATCTTCATCTCCAAGTAGATCAGTTTTGGAAAAGTGAAGTTCTTCATTTTGCAAGAACATTTTCACATGTATTCATGGCCTAATGCATTAAATGCATACTAGAATCTTTTGGCAAAAAGAAGACATTGCTTGTAACAAGCTACCTTTCCTTAGTCATAATGTTCACAAAGGGGTTTGCTAGAATATAAGTCATCTGCACAGGGTTATGAGTTAAACTAATTCTGGACACATAGAAACAGCACATCAACAAATTTGAAGCCACAAGTTCACATTTCAAAATTATTTAACTATTACACACATATTTTGGTCTTCACTCTTTCAACTTATTTTACATTAAGATTTCTTGCCTTTAAACATAAGCTCTGCAATGAAATATAACCATGAAAGTATATGGGTTAAAAAAAGGTTAATTTGACATGTACTTCTCCAATCAAATTGTATTCCCAATTTCACTATGAGCAAATTTAGGCAAAAAGCAAAAACCATACATCCAACAAGCTCATGCTGAAAACATGGAATGAAAACAAATTGTTAAAACGGAACTGAAGTTTTTTACACCACACTCACAACATACTTACCATCATCACGAAATGTAACATGTCTCCTTGCTGATAGATAAAGGGATATCTATCATATTTCATTCATTAAGCTATGCTGCTGTAATATCTACCTTTATAACTGGTGACAATGTGGGTAAATATCTAAATCTGAGCACTGCTAGGTTAGCAATATGTAATTTGTGCATGACATTAACAGAGGCAAGGGGATATGTATACTTGCTGGAAGATTTGTGTAACTGCAGGTATTCCAATCTAGTTTACTTATGAAATATGTAATTACAGAAACAGGGCAATTCAATACACTTTCATTCTGTTCCACCAGATTTTTCAATTTTAAAAGGAACTTGAAACTGTAATGGTGTTAGAATTATACATTACTAGACCTAATATTTAGAAAGCCAGCGGGCTATTTTCTTTGAAAAAAAAATATTTATGACTGGAAGGTACAAAACTTGTGAGAATTTGATGAAAAAGAGGCCAAGATGAATACCGGAGTAAAGGCAAAGAATTCTTACCTTTAGAATTTTTGTTCGCACTGTAGATCAATATCAGAAAGAACAGATTCTGATCTTGAATCTACTTTGCTTCTTCTTTTCAATTATAATTACATTTTTTTTTTTTTTAATTTCTTTTTTGAGGGAGGCAAAGTTATGAGATGCACATATTTCGGGTAAAACAGCCTTGCATTTGCAATATTTAGATCATATTTACAAATGGAAACATCCTTTTCATTTATTTTCCTCTCTACGTATCTGTATGAAATGTACAGAATTGTAACAGTGTATATAAATGTGTACGGATCCACTATGGTTAAAATTTGTGACAAAAGGAATGTAGATGGAACTGAACTTGAATACCTCTGTTTGGCACTTTGATGGTAACGCTTTTAGCTACTGATGTCTCCCTCATGAAGGTCACCTCTTTTTCTGTAACATGACAAACATTGCTACATTTATACTTCTAATGTAAGATGTGGTTAAGATATACTATGTACAGGCCATTTAAGACGTAACACTAAATAGTGATGTAATGTCAATGACAAAAATTTAGACTTGTACACCTTGAAATCATTTGCAGGTGACAAAATAAATACAGCCCTTAACATCGACTTCATCTCTAATGGGGCAGAAATGAGAAAATATTGAATACCCCCATTTTCTTCTTTTTTCCATCATATTTTCAAAAAGCTTTTTCCACGTGGTTCTTGAAACATAGGATTGTTTCTTAAAGGGTTAAAAAAAAAGCAAACTACCCTTTTTGCATGAAAGGAGACTTATTTCTTCAGACAAGAGAATATCTCTATTTGTTTGTAACATGCAAGTGCCCCTCCCCCTATTCCTGCTTGTAACAAACACATCTCCATTCCTAGTTGCAACAGAAACTGTCTCCCCTCTCTCATCCCACCCCCTTCCCTATACCTACTCATAACAAGAATTCATGCTTGTAACAAGCAACTGTTTCCTCCACCCCCACCCCCCCCATTCCTACTTGTCAGAAGCAACTGCCCCCTGCTTGTAACAAACAACTGGCATATGTGTGTTAATGGGTTAAGCCAGCAATGATCTCAAAACCTTTCTATAGCTATTTTTTGTAAATTTGTATCTAAATTCTAGCATACCGAGTTTCTTGTAGGTGTACTGTTGCAGTAATAGATAGAATTAGTACATGTGTAATTTAAATCACAAAATAACCATGAGTTCAATTCATTACTTTTAAATGTCCTCCTGGACGCATTCCTATGGGTCTTTGACATTTATCAATTCAATAACTTTTCCATCCCTGTCAATATCACACACAGATATTGGAAAAGAATAACTTATGACATTTTCAGAAATAAAAAATATAACAAAGAAGATAAGAGAACATATTCTCCAATCATTCTAAACTGTGTTCTAATCGACAATCAGAGACTTGCCTATCAAACAGCTGGAGCTGGAATTTAGACATTAAAATTGAATTTGGAATTGAATTCAGAATGGTAAATACCCATGTTTTGAAAACTTTCATCTGTACTTTACCTGGTTGAGTCTGTGGACTTTCACTGAGATAACTTCGACTACTTTCAGACATGTCACTCTTCTCTCTATCGAGGGGTCTCTCCCCTTCATCATACTCATCCTCCTCTTCATCATTGTCTTGCTCTTCATTTTTGTCCATTTCTTCCTCCTCCTCTTCTTCTTCCATGGTTTCACCACTTTTTTGCTCTTTATCCACTGTCTCCTGTTCAACCTCTGTTTTCTCCTCAACCTCAGGACTTTCTTCTTTGGGTTCACTTGGTTCTTTCTCAGAACTTTCACCACTTTCTTCAGCAGGCTCTGTCTGGACCTTTATAATCAAATGAAAATCATTTCATGCAGTGAGGATAAGTAACCTCGAATGTCTATCCTCTGCCATGCTGAATTAGGATAATTGGTGAAACTAGTTGTATTATGGATTTAGGATGGACTTGCATCATTGCTGAACGGCCTTAATGTGCTTTTCACTGAATATATGAGCTAATGCATCTCTGTAACGCATTATGCCAAGCAAATCATCACATGATTATGGATCCATAAAATCCATTTTGTCTAACAACCAACTAAATCTAAAGATAGACTGGTCCTTGGACATGCAGAAAATTTACTGAAAGCAAAAAGTTTAGACCCAGGTAAGCCTGCAATGGGCTGCGCAAGCTGATATGGGTTGATACTTTTTGCAGATGCATTTTGCAGAGCACAGTTCATATCCTTATAGCAAATGTTATTCTGCATCATTCAATTTCTGTAGTTTAACTCAATTCATTGACCCTTAACCACACAACAAAAGTGAAGACTTGACTGAACTGAAAGCATTTACAGACAACATATCAATTGTTGCTTGGGTAAATGATAGTAAAGTATTTGTTCCAGAAAGGACAGAAAGCACTGATGAATTTGAAATTTCTCTCTTTCCCACAATGTTTTCAAAAGCAGTCTACATCAGGGTCTTAAAAACATGTGATTTGTTAGAAAAGGGTTAAAACAATTCATGAAATCCTTACACCAAAACCTCAAAAAAATTAGAACTTCTATGAATCAATGTAATTTACAGTATTATATCAATTATCCATTTACAAAATATCTTTACCCCTTACCACACAACAAAATTTTCCACTTGTCCAAACTGACAGCATTTGCAGACGATAAATATGTTTGTTTGAATGGTGTTTTACGCCGCTTTCAACATTATTTCAGTCATATCACGGCGACAGCTCACATATTCATGTTTTCCTGGGTTTCACCAGTACGAGGCTAGGCTCTGAAGTGTCTTGCCCAAGGACACTCCTGTGAAAAACCCAGTGGAGCAAGTGAGGCTCGAACCCAGGGCCTCCAGGTCACGAGTCCTACACATTACCACTGAGCCACACAGGACACAGATAAATGTGGCTTAAATGAAGGATACGTCTTTGAAACGTTAGAAATCATTGAGCAAAAAGGAGAAAATGCTGGTTACAGCATTTTCTCCATTTTCTATAATGTTTTCAAAAGTCTTTTTCCTCAGGGTCATTAAACTCCTGGGGTACATTTCACTAAACTGCGTACGCACGAAATTCACGTACGCAGTTTTTGTAAGCAAACATTTAGTCTGAAAACAAGTTTCACAGATCTGCATAACATTACAAATTCATCAAGTATTTGCATAACTTTATGCCACTTCACATCTTTGAGTAAAGCAGGGATCATACGTGAGTATATTCAATCCCAAAAAATTGGCGTAAATCTACGCAGTTTAGTGAAAGGTACCCCTGATCATTTGATAAAGGGTTACTCTTACCTCATCTTCATATCTGACACTACGGGTTATTTGTGAATCTGCATATGACTGGGGAGCCTGGGGTGAGTCTTTGGTAGGATAACCCTCCTCTGATCCAGAATCTTGATCTGGTTTCTTTAGCGCTGATTTTATTGATGAGTGACCATACGATGGCATTCCTGGAATTCCCTGTAGACCAGGGGGCATGCTCATCCCATCATCCGAGTCCGAATCACTGTCTTCAAGACCATGACTTTTCAGGCCCATTTGAAGCATTTTCTTCTGCTCTCTCACTAGTGATTCAACACCTGTAATTCATTCATTCATTTTATTTTAAAATTGGACTTTTTGAAAACATAAACCTCATCTTTTTATTCCCCATATTTTCTATGTTAAACTCTAAACCAAACAATCTCATGTTTTAATGACCCTGGGAAAAGACTTTCGAACATTGTATGAAAAGGAGAAAAAGCTGGACAACAGCATTTCTCCTTTTCCCTACAATGTTTTCTACTCTATCAGGGAACTTCAGTTCATTTGAACCAACTTAAACTTAAGTGTCTGCAGATGCTTTCAATTTGAACAAGTCTAAAGTCCTGAGTTTGGTAAAGGGTAAAGATTTTATGATATAAAAACAATAAAATTTCTATGAATTATTCCTTTATTTCTATGATTCCCTATGTGCTATGATAGCCTTTCTACAGAGCAAAGTCCTAAAATTACTATTTCTTCACTGAAACTATATTGTTGAAAATAATTTAAACCATCTCATTATGGTAATTCAAAAGACCATCATGGGTTTTTGTGAAATACTAAGCCTGATATTACTCATCTGACAATGTATCTTGTACATCTATAGCTTCTACTTATCCCATTACCACACAATCCCGAATTTTAATGACCTTGAAGATTTCTCCTTTTCCAACAATGTTTTCTAACTGTTCAAAGATAAATACATCAACCGGAGCCTCATTTAATTTGTTGTCTGCAAATGCTTTTGATTTGGACAAGCCCAGAGAAATTTTTTATTGGTAAAGAGTTTAGAGATGTATATGAATTCAATAAAATGACAGCAAAACAAAAGGGGAAGTTTATCAAAAAAAATATATATGTGTGCCAGGCAGACAAACAGACAGAGGGATAGGAGAATTCCAGTACACACACACACAAAAAAAAAACGCCTGTTTGTAGAGGTATAAAACAATCTACATTTGCTAGATTAGACATTGGGCTACCTGAAGAAGGTGTATCAGCCATTCCAATCCTGCCTTGTTGCTGGTATTCAGGATACTCAGACCCAGAGTCTGTGGGAGTGTACATGTCTTGTGGTCTGGAATCAGACTTGATTTCAATTGATAAATTACGACCAATACGCTGAGGGACCCCTCGCGGGTAGCCATCATCACTACTTTTGTCACTGTCGCTACCAAGTCTTGATCTAAATGTTGATCTGTCAGGAGAACGGTGATGACTTTTGCTCTTTGGTTTCTGATAGCCTTGGCCCTAAAGAAGAATATGAAAAAGACTAAGAGCCCTGCTCTGGGAAACGGGGGTTAATGCATCTCCGAGATGAATTATATCAAGCATGTCTTCATATTATTATGGATCCATAAATAGATTTTGTCCAACAGCCGACTGCATCATAAGGTAGAGTAGTCTTTGGACATGCAGAAAACTCATAAACAGCAAAAGGTTTCGACCCATGTTGGGCTGCACACACTGCACTGGCTGACATGAGTGGATACTTTTTCCAGATGCATTAAGCCCCCTTTTCAAAGAACATTGCTCAAATGGTTCAAGAAAATACATGTATCTTTTTCTACCTTCTGGCATAATATTCGCAAGCCATTCTAGATTCAATTTTAATTCAAAATCTAAAAATAGTCATCTAAGACATTCTGCCCCTATTTTTTTGGTATAACCACACTGAAAGCTGCAAGTTGCCAGACAGCATAAGCACAGTGGACCATTCAGTCGACTCATTCTATACAATAGCAACTTTAATTGTGAAAGACACTTAACAGTTAACTTGATTTTGCATGTATGCTTTAGAAAACATTGCTGACTAAAAGAACAATTCCAATAATGTCTCAATGTTAAAAAGTTTTATACACATACCAAAATATAACAAGTCCGAAAATTTTCATAATACAACAAAAGCGTTTCATGGTCTATACATAATCAATATTATACCCTTAGCCTTGCTTTGCCACATAGAAGGCCCATCCTATCCTCCAGCCACATCACACGCTTCCTTGCCTCATTAATGTCTCCTTCCTGCTTCTCCAAAGCTTCATCTAGTTCTGCTCGTGCAAAAGCCAACTCTGTATTGACTTTTGTTAAAACCTAGAATACATTAAAATATTAAGAAAAATTAAATGATTGTCAGCATCACGGCAGCTAAAGGCAAATGGCCAATAAAAGCCATTATTTATTTTCCCACAATGTTTTGAAAATTAGTTGGCATGACAAGAAAAATCATCTGCAGGAGGTACCATGATTATATTATTAAATGAACTACTGGTAATACAGTACAAGTATGTATGTTTGTAAGTCTGACTACCTCTTGTAAATTTGACCTCCACTGCCTCAACCAGACTTTACATAGAATCTAACTTCTCATAGCTGATACAAGGCCTTTGTGACTTACACTGGTTTAAACCTTTACCACACAATCCCGGGTTTCAATGACCCTTATGGAAATTGCTTTTAAAAACATAGTGAGAAGAAGGAGAAAATGCTAGCAACCAGCATTTTCTCCTTTTCCCACAATGTTTTCTTCACTGTTAAAGACAAATCTTCTCATTTGAGCCATATATGATTTGTGACCTGCAAACGCTTCCAATCTGAACAAATCCCAAATTTTGAAATTTTGTCATTTGGTATCGACTTAAAATTCACTAACCATTCTTCATTGTTTGTATCATCAAACATGCTATCTAATTTGTACTGAGCCCAACCAATGGGTACTGAAGTAACTTGTAGTTGGAAGCACTATCCTTATTAGTCCAGGGCACCCCTTGGATGATCTTCAAAGGATACCTGATCATGTATTGGAGGTTTGCAGGTCCTCCCACAGTTGGGTTCATGCAGGAAAAGCCCCTTATTGGGGTTTTTGAAAGTCAATTCAGTACACCTTACATTTTACACCTACACCCAATATCCCCTGATAAGAATGTTTTATTTTTTATATAATGGTTTTCTGTTTCTGAATGTCTCTCGAGTTTTGTATATGTTTCTATCTCTTTGTTAAAAGAAAAAAATGTTTCTGTGCATAAATATTCTCTCAAATATATGACCAGTTGTACAGGCCTGTAAGGTGATATGCCCCTGCTAGTAGAAAAATCAGATTCAATATTAGAATATTGTATTACCTGAAAATGACTGAAAAATGGTTTTTTACCTGCAAGACCATTATGGCCCTTTCTGATTTCTCTTTTGCTTCCTGCACAGCACCTCTACATTGATCAATAGCATCCTCTCCTTTTGCTGTTTCCAGATTTGATAAAGCTTTTTTCAATTCCTCCTGGGCTTTCCTTACAGTCTCAGTCTATCAAAATATGTAAAATTGTTCAGGAAATATATAAACTTCTTAAGTACATGTACAACTACAGCAATAAATCACACATGCAAAACATTTAATTCTAATATCATTCAATTCAAAGCAATGGTTGGGACAGTTGAGTCATAAAAAAAAGAATGCCTGAAACAATTAAATCTAAAGAAAGCAGTAGCAAAGAGCAATCAGAACTGCTGCTGCAACTGTTTTCCAAAGTGAAAAAGAAATGTTACCAACAATTTTACAGAAAACTGATAACCACATGCACTTATCCTTTAACCCTTTACCACACAATCCTAGGTTTTAACGAATCTGAAAGAGGCTTTTGAAGACATTGTGGGAAAAGAAAAAATGCTGGTAAATAGCATTTCCTCTTTTTCCCACACTGTTTTCTTTCCTTTCACTGACAAAATCAGTCATTACAGCCATATTCTATTTGTTGTCTATAGATGCTTTCAATTTGGATAGGTCTAAATTCATGTAGATACTCTTTACCAGATGACAAAAATTTAGACCTATCCACAGGATTATTTGATAAAAGGTTAACTCTTCACCACACAACAAAACCATAGACTCGTCCAAATTGAAAGCAATTGCAGAAGACAATATTATGAATGTGGCTCAAATAATGGATTTTGTCTTTGATATGATAGAAAACATTGTGGGAAAAAGAGAAAATGCTGGTTACCAGCATTTTCTCCTTTTCCTTCAATGTTTTCTAAAGGCCTCTTCCTCTGGGTCGTTAAATCTCAGGATTGTGTGGTAAAGGGTTAAATAATCTGAATGCACTGCTTAAATCAAACTGATGTCTAAGTTGTCTTGGTATTCAAAGTATTCTTTAGGTTTTACTGTAAAGCACGGTATGGGTAATCAGAAAGGAAGTATCAGGAAAAAAAGTATCGGGAAAAAAGTATCAATTTTTGCTAAGAAAGAAAGTATCAGGAAAAAAAGAATCTGTTTCTGTCAATGTTGTGAGACTTTATCAATACCTATTTTATATCATATAATTATGATTTTGATACTTTATGTGATTAATTTTTGACATTTAAGAACACAAAAAATGCTGGTTGAAAAAAAAAATTCTCTTTTTCAAACAATTTACTTCGTAAAATTCACAAACTGTGAATATTGTAATTAAATTGTAAGTTAAAGATCAATCAGGAATGAAAAAAAATGATGATTAAAGACAACATATTATTAAGAGTTTGGCAATATCAATGACTTAATGTGAAAATTGGACCTTTGTGGGATTATACAGATTGCAAATTACACACACACACAAAAAAAAAATACAATTCAAAAACATTTCAGTTACTATTGTTATACCCTAATCTCTTGCAGGTATCAACAATCAAACATGACTGTTTGCACATTTCTTCCTAATCTCAGGCCAGGAAAATTAAATAGAAAATGTACAAATATCACATTTTTTTCTTTAACAAAGTCATTATAATCTATCAACTAAATTTTTACATTACATACCATATTAACTTAGTCTCTTTTTGGCAACTGATACTTTTTTTCCTGATACTTTTTTTTCTGATACTTTCTTTCCTACAATCGTAAAGCACTGGTTTAAGCTGTACCTTGCAGGACTTCACATCCTGAATCCATTTCCAGACAACAAAATTTTAAACCTGCCTGTATGAAAACAACTGCAGACAATATGGTAAATATTGCTCAAAAGATGGGATTTGTTTATGCAGGGGTAGAAACCATATATAGTGGAAAAAGAAGAAAGTACTGGTTCCCAGATTTAACGACCCTGAGCAAGAAGGCTTTAAAAAACCTTGTGGGAAAAAGGATAAAACACTGGTAAACGGCATTTCCTCCTTTTCTCTAAAGGTTTTCTACCTTACCAAGTTCTATCATGTGAGTAACTTTTCATGTCTTCTGCAAATTGTTTGAATTTGGACTAGTCTTAGATTTCACCATTTGGTAGAAGAGTTAAAGAAAAATTCTACGGTGACAGGTTTGACATACAGATAGATAATGGAAAATGTTTGTTTGTATGATGTTTAACACCTTTCACAACTACATCTCTGCTGCCAGTGTACTTTTCAATGCTTTTCATTGAGTTCCTTTCCTTTCATTGAGTTTCCTTTTTTACCAGTACATGTACTTCTCGCAATATTCTTCCTAAGCCACTGGATTCTTTCCCACATAAACTTTGTCAAAACAATGATCAGGGGTAAGAGAAGAATTAATTCTGTTGCAATGACCATAATCAATGCTCAGGAAGAAATTCACTGAGCTTGGGATTCAAATCAATGACCCTGCTCACAGCATGGAAAACGTATGAAAGTACATGTATTAAATGAGCAGTTATATACAAAGCCTACCTGTTCTTCCATCAAGATGTCAGATCTGTGTTGGACTGAATAATGAGACTGCAATGCAACCCCACTTTTCATTGTGACCGGACGTTCCATCACACCTTTTGTCTTTGATCTAAAATTCAGATTTGGATTTTTTTTCCCTCTAGAAAATGCTGTTAACTCTATACCAACTGACAAAGTTTAGATTAGTCCAAATTGAAAACATTTACAGACAACAAATTAAATATGACTCAAAAAAAAAAAATGTTTTCGGAAAGGTAAGAAATATTGTGGGAAAAGGAGAAAATGCTTGTTACCATCATTTTCTCTTTTTTCCACAATGTTTTCAAAAGCTTTCATTCTCAGGTTCATTAAAAGTTAGGATTATTTGGTAAAGAGTTAACTTACTGATAACAACTTCTGCTTAAAAAAAAAAAATCACAGTATAGGGAGGGTATCCCTTGTACAAGTAGCAATTGAAAAAATGATACAAGTACTTATCTCAAACATAGACAAAATCATTGAAAATTAACGTTTGATGTGTACTGACCATCTACTCTCGTTTTCTCTCCTCTTTCTCCAAAATTAGAATAGAATTTAAAGGGAATGTAGGTTTCATACTACATTGTCTAGAAAATAAGCTAGTATATTCATAAAGTTTCCATTAAAGGACATCTTTAGATTTTTTTACACTGAAAAGTACCACTAGGCATATAGATACAAGTTAGACAGTTACGTTCATTGAAAAGGTGGAATTTTTTACATATACATGTATATAGATAACAGGATCAGTCTGTCATCTTGCAATCAGGAACTGTGTCTATCTTTATGAGACAAGACATGATGTCATCCTACCTCTTTAAGGATAGGGCACCCTAATGGGATTCGTGTAACATCGCCTTTCATTGCCGAAAAAACGTATGGATTCGGCTAAGACTCGGGTAATCCATAATCAATCTGCCGATAGATGCTGGTTCCTAGCATCAATTATGAATTACCCGAGTCTTAGCCAAATCCATACGATTTTGGCCATGAAAGACGATGTTACACGAATCCCATTAGGGTGTGCTATCCTTAAACACAATCCCACAGAATTACTGTATGTTATTGATCATGTGACATTCCAACAAACCTTTCTGAAATCATCTAAAAATGACCTTCATCCTTGACAAAACAATTACATGTTTTTACTACCATGAAGAAAATAGTTTTGGAAAACATGGTGGGAAAAAATAAAAAATGCTGGTGACCATCATTTTCTCCTTTTCTCACAATGTTTTCCACCCATAAAAAGGACTACAGCTTATTTGTATTGCATTCAATTTGAGAGTTTGCTCTGGTGTTATTTTTCTTATTTTTTTCCTGCTAATCTTCCACCCTGCCCTTCTTTAACCCTTTACCAAACAATCCCAACTTTTAACAACCCTGAATAAAATACCTTTTGAAAACATTGTGAGAAAAGGAGAAAATGATGGTAACAAACATTTTCTTCTTTTCCCACAATGTTTTCTACCCTATAATTATAGACAAATCCCACCAATTATGTCACATTTGATCTGTCATCTGCAAATGTTTCCAATTTGGACTGGTCTAAAATATTGCTGATTGGTAAAGAATTAAATGCTTCTGAAATGCTTACAAAATCTTACCGGTCATCTTTCAGCCAACTGTAACTTACCTTTTTCTGACATAAACATGTCTAGTTAATTTGTTAAAAAAAAAAAACAATCATCATTCATTCAGTTCAACTGGCACTGGAATTCACCTTCATTTTGAAAAATAGTGCAGTATGATCTTTATCTAAGTGCTAACTATGACTCATTTTAAATGGAAAACATGCAATCTATTTTGGTTTCTTTTTGTCTATGCACACCTTGATAAAAAAGAAAGCTGATGATTTAGGATAAAAGAACTTACTGTAAATAGACTTCTGGAACATGCACATTAAATGTTAAGCCTAGTTTGGATTTCCTTGCAAGGAGATCAACTGTTATTCGTTTATAAAAAAAAAAACTGGAATCACAAGCAAATTTATTCAGTTACATTTCATTTTTTTGGTGTGTTTATATAAATAATTAAACTATTAATCATGAACCTATTTATTAGCACATAAAAAATACTGACTCATAAAGCCATGTGAAGAGATGCTGGTATGATCTGATTTTTTTCCAGAAGCATGAAACAGAGGCTGCTTTAGGGGATTATATTACTCGCGATTCAGAGGCTTGCTCCAAGGTTAATTTTTCTATCGTGTCTCTGCAAGCCTCCATAATAATAAATTATGTTCATCAAACATTTGCCGGCTGTTTGCAAAAATAGTTCACGGCAGTACATTTTTTTCCACAGCGGACGTCAGCCATTCTTCAAGAGCTACTGGAAGGAATTTGATCGTACAGGCATCTCTTCTGACAGCTCTAAGTGGCAAAATTTCTGTTGACTGCTAATAATATGGGTACGGAACGTTGATAAATGATTAATCTTTACAACTAGAGGCCCTTGAGGGCCTGAAATCGCTCTACTGGCAGTGATTTTGCTTTTTTTGCTAGCATACATTATGAATTCATGATGCAAAAAGAAAAAAGACAAAAAACACAAAAAAAAGAGGGGGGTGTTCTTACTAGTGGGCTTGAACACACTAAGACAGCGTAAGTAGGCATGGTGAATTGAACAAACAGTGAAAAAAAATGAAGTGCAATTTCTGACAAATAGTTGTTTGGAATCCAGCCAAATTTGATAGGGTTTCAGTACACCTTGTATTAAACAATCCCAGCAAATTTCAAAGAAATGTGACAAATAATGTGGACTTTGTTGAGTAAACAATACTATGTTATCAAATGGCAGCTTTTCCTGAACAGATTATTAGATTTCCTTCACTTTTAATAGAGTTCAATCCCTTGATGAACCAAACAATCTTTGAAAGTTTCAAAAGAACTGGGTCAAAACTGTGGACTTCATTGCCTAAACAAGAAATGGAAATTTTCAACTTTAAATGGCTACTTTTCCCATACTGTTCGTTGGATTTTTTTCAAAATCAGAGGGGTTCAAGCTATTGATGAGATAAACAAACTATGCAAGTTTCACAAAAATCTGATAACAAATGGAGACTTTATCATGTAAACAAGAAATGGAAATTTTTAACTTGAAATGGCTACTTTTCCCATACTGTTTGTTGGATTTTTTTCAAAATCAATAGGGTTCAAGCTATTGATAAGATAAAGAAACTGTGCACGTTTCATGAAAATCTGACCACAAATGCAGACTTTATTGCATAAACAAGAAATGGAAATTTTCAACTTCAAATGGCTACTCTTCCCATACTGTTTGTTGGTTTTTTTTCAAAATCAATAGGATTGAAGATATTGATGAGATAAACAAACTGTGCAAGTCTTACGAAAATCTGACCACAAATGCAGACTTTATTGCGTAAATAAGAAATGGAAATTTTCAACTTTAAATGGCTACTTTTCCCATGTTTGTTGGATTTTTTTCAAAATCAATAGGGTTGAAGCTATTGATGAGATAAACAACTGTGCAAGTTTCATGAAAATCTGACAACAAATGCAGACTTTATGGCGTAAACAAGAAAAAGACAAACAGACGGACGGAGGGACGGACAGACGGACGACGGAAACCATACCATGACTTAAGCTCTGCTGGCTTTCAGCCAGTAGGGCTAAAAACACCAAAATTATTTAAAAATGTGACTGTAACCTCCTTGTAATTTCATGTTTTTGAAATGTAAATATCTGTGACTTCCATGGTAATCGAAACTAGGCTTGACATTTACTAAGCATGTTCTGGACATACAGTAAAGTTCTTTTTTTCCACAATTTATCGGCTTTCTGTTTTATGAGCTTGGGCATGGAAAATGAAACTAAAATGTATTACATATATTTCATTTACCAGGAAACATACTTAGCACTTCAATATTTGATTATATGGTGCTATTTTTTTCAAATGAAACTGAATGTGCATGCACAGTTAACTGAATTTATGAGTGTTTGTTTATAAATGTCCAGAAAGGTTTATGTCAAAATAAAGATAAAATTCAAAAGGATCAATGAAAACAGTGTACATAATATGGTGTCA
Source organism: Hippopus hippopus (assembly GCA_946811185.2). NCBI lineage: Eukaryota > Metazoa > Mollusca > Bivalvia > Cardiida > Cardiidae > Hippopus > Hippopus hippopus. The sequence continues at coordinate 35,501,094 of OX328096.1, forward strand.
ATGTGAATGTTAATTATTTATCTCTCGATCCTTGCCCATATTATTAGCAGTCAACAAGAACTTTGCTGCATAAACCCATTTAAGAGATGCCTGTATGATCAACTTTCATTCCAGATGCTTTCTATGAATGGTTGACATGAAGGTGAGAAGCAATCACAAATGTAACGTCAGAGCAAACCTTCAAACTGAAGGTAGGGTGTATCTGAGACACAATCACAAAAATATCATTGAGCTACCCACAAAGTTGGGGTTGATTTTTTATGTGTCCAATATTTGATAAATTCCTGGTATTTCAGGTAAGATAGCCGTTCAATATGCATTTAAGTTCATAGTATGAACGATTTGCGTCTGTTATGCTTCATTCCGGCCCATTCCAAACTATTCCGGTCCGTTCCGGTATTTCGACCCGAAACATAAAGCACTGCTATCTATATGTGCAGCGTGTATGACTTACTTCATTTTGGTGATGTTGAATTACAGCAGCTACACAGAGAAATAAAACATGACAACGCACTGTGGCATTCTAGAGGGCCAAGCAGAATAATTCACAGCTTTTAAATAGTGAAAACCTATCCACATCGCACTTGTTAGCAACAACAAGTATTTACTTCCGGTGTTAGGTGGCCCGATAAAATTACACAAATTGAAATGGTAGTAACCGGTGCGAACAAGGCATGAGAATTCGTAACTTGCAGACGAACGTATGCGTCTTGCGGACTGTCTTAACTTTCAAAATCACTGTTGAAAACATTGTATGTTTTGACAGAAACCTTATGTGACAAAAGATCTTATAACGGAACCGATTTAAAAAACAAAAAAAGTTTTGCCACAGTTCTGTACACAGTAGAGAGTGAAAGGAGATTGCGATAGGGAGTGACTGAGAGATTATTATCGCCTGGGCCCAGACTAGGCTTTTGCAGACACTGTAAATCAAAATCAGACCGTACAGTTAAAATGCAGTCTGATTTCACATCCTCACTATCCCATGTCGTGAGATTTTACGTTGAAAAAAATATTTATATTGATCTTACATTTTTTTTAATGGATGGAAACTTAAATTTGATATTTTTAGCTTTTTTTTCCTTTTACCAAACAAGCCAGTGTTCTAACAACCCTTGTGGAGATTGCTTTTGAAAACGATTGTTTGAAACTTCTGGTAACCAGTATTTTCTCCTATTCCTACAGTAGTTTCTACGCTTTGAAAGACGATTCCTATCACGTGAGCATGTTTGCTATGACAGATGCAAATGGTTTCAATTTCGACAAGTCTAATTTTGTCATCTGCTAAGCAGATAATCTCTGGTAGAACCATAACCTTCTGAAAACAACCTAAAGTCAATCAGGTCAAGTCTGTACAAGGGCTTAGTATACAGAACTGCATTTGTCTTAGAGACATTCAAAAAGGTTGTATATTCTATACTTGTAAAAGATAAAACCAAAAATCGATTAAATTTCTAATTTCTCTTTCAAAATAAGATTCTAAGGTCGAATGTGATCATGAAGTCCAACATTGGCTTTCAAGATTAGGCTGATTGGGCCTTCAAAAGCCGAATAATAATCTTTACACTTTTCGAGAAGCTGCGGTTTGAAAGGTAATCGAAGCATTCCGCTTCAACTTCCTTTTCCGCTAGTCAACAAACTAAGGTATGGTGATTCTGTGTAAAGCTGAAAGAAATCAATGCTCATCCATCCATAGGCCTTGTGAGCAGTCTAACAGTCCCTGAAAAAGATTCCATAATATTACTTTTACCGAAAATACTAGGTCATACATACAACAAAGACATACAATCCAAATACTGATGTCCAATCGGGAGAGACCCTTTCGATTAGCTTGGGAAGTTTGACTTGGTGAAAATGACTACAAACCTAGAAAGAAAGATGCTGTACTAGTTGAAGAATGTCAGCAACCACAGGGGCTAGTACCATCCCTTTTAAGCGGGAATATGTTATCCTATAACGAAATGCACTAGCCCAGAGCACCATCCGGAAAACATCAGCAATTCAGATGCAGTGTTCTGCCAAGGATTTTAAGAAGTAGAGACAAATGTCTCACTTATCCAGAAAAGTTTGAGGCATTTTTAAAAATTCGGGGACAAAATTCAGCATGCATTGAAATGGTTTAAGAATAAAAACTTGGAATTAGTTACCCCATACTCATATTTATTAGTTACTGTGTTCTCTTTCACCAGTGGATTTAAATGCAACTAACGCGGCTGATTATTTCTCATTGAGACTTTCCCTACCGTACAGTTTTCCTAAAGAATTCCCCAGCAAAGACTCGGCCATAGTGGCTGATCTATGAGTATGATAGATGTTCTCAGCATGTAGCACATATGAGTAGTAGTTTTGGAAGTTGGATTTTTTTTTTCAGTAAATGCGTTTTTTCCTTTTAAACACATTTTACAACCCAGAACGTTGTGGTCACGATCATATTCCAACAAAGAATATTCTTTTAACAACTAAGAATTGTCGTACAGGTATTTTTCTTACAATCTTGCGACCATGTTGATTGAGTGGGAGGGGTACTGGGCATCAGAACATTATCGGACTTTGAGCTCTGATTGTTTGTATGCTTGGGCTGACCATAGAGGCTTAGAATAATACCTGGCCAGGGTCCAAACATTTCCAGAAAAGGCACTTGTCCTGTAGGGTAAGTGACTTTGAAAAAACACTTGCCCTGCTTTGATCCTCACTCGTCCGACGAGGAAAAACCCTTATAATATTGGACTTGGACATTTTTTTTTTTCAGACGAAAGGGAAACGCTAATTAAATCGTGTCCGGATAATGCAACAAATATCCAGGTCTTGTCAGACTAAGTTCCGGTTCCAAGTCAGCGGAGTCTCAGGGAAAGGTCCAAAACGTGAATTTTAAGTAGCTTGAAAAAAGGCATTAAAAAGTGACTCTCAAGTTTTTTATATGACCTCCAAAAATAAGGAATAGGGGTCACAAGTGACCCTCAAAAATTTGAAGCTGACAGAAACACTGTACATGTAATAGAAAAATAAAATGTGAAATGTCCGATAGATAAATATTGTTGGGTAAATAAGCGTGTAAACAACTAAATATTTGGACTAGTATTTGGCAAAGAGAGGTCGCCAATCTGTCCCATCAAACAAAGCTGAGATATAGAAAATTATAGACATTTCACATGACGATTGTACAAGAGTACAGATGTACTCAGTCATTCTAACCAAATGTAGTTTTAAACATATTCATTTTACAGCCAATGAGAAACAAGTTCTTACAACTTATACTAACAGTAATCCCACTAGCTTTTTATTTCAAGGTTACACTTACCCCCTGAGCTGTAAATCTGGGGGTAAGATTTAATATTAGAGGATATGACAATAGTGGTTCCCAACAAGAGGTAAAGCAATCCATATTGATGATTTGCAGCAAAACAGTATGTTATATTAAAATATTTATGTAAATTTTCTGCTTAAAGTCATTAAAAAGCTGAAAAAGCTTTTCAGCTTTTTAAAATCAAAAAAAGTTTTGCCACTCTCAGTATAAATAATCATGGCATACGAAATCTCTCTGCATATGCGAACCTTATTTTGCCCCTTAGTATTTTAGCTAGATGTCATGGTGTGCATTATAAACTATTGTTTTGATTGAACTGATATTTTTTGGTTTTTTTTTTTGTATGAGTCAGAAAGGACGCACAGGACAAATTTTAGTGCGTCCACAAAGAAATCATTGAGTCAAAGACGGAAGAAACGCGCTCTGGGTGAAACACTGCATGTAACGTCTAAACAGGTCCCATTAAGGTCTACAGCCCCTTACTCATTGGTAAACATCAACTTTTTACGTAAAGGTTATTTGGCCAATCTCGGCAGCTTCCGTCAACGATCGCTACAGTTTCACCATTTGGTGATAGTATATTATCTGATCTACAAAAATAGGAGCTTTGGGAAAATTCTATGAATATTTCTTTTAGTACACCCTGCATTGCGTCAGTTCAGGATGAAATTTCACCTATGAAAAGTCTATGTATATTTTTTCAAATGACAACAATTATAGGCAAATTTTATGTCATTGGTGAAACATCAAATTTAATGAAAAAAATCATTTAGAGTATACTGAGTATCAATCTAAAAAAAAAAAAAACACTTAACTTATGGCTAAAACACCTTTATTTTGGAAAAGAAAAACCAAAAAACAAAAAGTATCTTTTAAAGTTATTTTTTTCAATGTTCTAACATTCAGATTTTTCTTAATTTTTCTATAAATAATATTCAGGTACTAAACTAAAAGAATCGGGCTTAAAAGAAATAGGTCACCAGCCTTATTTTTTAAGAAAATACATTTTAAGTTTGTGGGTGGGGCACTAACTAATGAGTAAAGGTAGGGTTTGTCAAAGACGAAGACATTTATGAAGTATATTATCTCAATTTTTTCAACAATTCAACAATATTTATAAGAGTCAAGTTTGTTGGTCATAATAAACCAATCCATAGCAAATGAATACTGATGTTAGCATTTAACCCATTACCAAACGACTGATTTTCATCTAAATTTGACGTGTTTGCAGATGCTAAACCAAAACCTGGTATTCATGTATCACAGTTCTTTGATGGGTCAGAAATCATTGTGCGAAAAGGAAAAATCAATCATTAGGAGCAATTTCTCCTTTTGACATCAATGTTTTATAATTTTGTCTGCTGCAGACTCGTCAAGCTAAGGGATAACCTGGTAAAGGAGAAAGGGTTACAGCCCCCTTGTTTTCTGCAAGTCTTTATCAAGTGACATAATTTTGGACTAGACCAAACTGAAAGCATCTGCATCTGAAAAGATGTTTTAGCTCGACGATACATCTGCCAGATAGAGCGCTAGTAGCATCCGTGTCCATATAACTGTTGTTGGGTGACGTAGTAAGTTGATTCACTTTCAGTCCGATCTTTTGAAAGCGTAATTTCAGATTCTTGCCTCGCATATCATTATTTAGCTTCAGGGTTCTCCCAAGGTCCAGAATCCGAAGAGTCATTGACTCTTGGACCCAAATTTTCAAGAGTCAAAATGGTATTTCCAAGAAACTAATAGAAATGTCCAAGGGTCAAAATTATCAAGGAGAGATAAGGGTGAAATAATGAAAACTTTCCATTTATGTTCTTTGTTTATGGATAGGAATTAGATAAGAAAATACCCTATCTTATGTAGAGACTTGTTGGAATGAAGTGGACAGAAGAATTTTAAATTGCAGCCCTAGCATGCAATTCATCTTGATGAATAAATGGACACAAACAACTTTTGAACTGTTTACCAAACAACAAAAACTTTTGACTATGTCATAATTATTTTAGACATTTGCAGACGACAATTCAAATGTGGCTGGAACGACTTGATTTGTCTTTCTTACCCCAGAACATTGTGGAAAAGGGAGAAAATAAAGGTCACATCCATTAAAGCATTATTTCTTAAGATTTAAGTCTTCTTTTCTTGTCCAATTACTTTATCTTTTACACCTGTTACGGTTTCCCCCCCCCCCCCCCCCATCTATAGGTTGTTGTTTATTTTCATCTTAAAAAGTTTTTCCTAATTTTTAAACAGAGATTTTAGCTTTCACTTATTGTTTCATAAAGAAATAATTATAAATTCACTGTTTCAATTTGTCACCAAAGATGAAAAGATAGTTTGAAGTGCCTCTGATCGGACGATGTCAAAATGATTTCTGTTGTGTCATGGGTTTTCACGTTTTTTTCCAGCGATCTTTTTTTCAAATCAGTTAATATTTTTACAAGTATTACTGCATGATTTGATATAAATTTGTTAATTAGGGTAGCAGTTAACTTGAAAACCTGTCATTTTACACTAGATAATTGGACTAACACCTTTATCATGTTTTCAAAAATGACTCGCCTCTCGCTAGCTTGATTACGTGTGGTAAACAGAGCTGCGTGCGTCTGTACACAGTTGACACTGATCGTGTTTATTAGAGGCTACATTCCTGCCGGATGCATGCGACATAATTTATATGACCCTTTGGATGGTAATCTCATGCATCAGATTGACGCTTCGGCAGATATTTTTGAGCATCAAAAACGGGTCATTTCGGATTTCCATGCGTCAGAACCCGGAGTCCCAGGTCAAAGGAGAACCCTGGGCTTGATTTAAATACTTTTTTTCTTCGTTTTTCTGACATGAAACGACCCATTTTAGTTCTTGGTTTATCCATTCTGCAGACATTGACAAATGTGGCAAGATCAACTGTGTTAGGTGCTCACAGTTTCGAGTAAAAGGTGAGCGTGATAGTTACACGAAGCTTGATAATGGAAACTGTTGCAAACGTAGTTAAATTGAGAGTTAGGGGCCGTAGAATCACTGACTGATCAGTAAATATTGTGTGACTTGGACGTTTTCGTAAAGGCTATTTGGCCAATCTCGGCAGTTTCCGTCTTTTGATATGAGAGTTCCAGGCCGTAGACCTTAATGTAGCAAACTGGATCTCTCCAAAACTGGTTATTACGACACAGAACTTGATTTACCTGTAGGAAAAACTTAATTTGAAAATATTTAGCTGTCGTCTTAATAAATAATGGGCAGGTTCATTCAGAATTCAATCAAATCACTTTCATATCAGATTGTCAATGGAGTAGCTGCCATGATTTTCAGTCATGCAGATGGTTACATAATGCACTAGAAAAAAGTAGAATTGACTAAAAATTTTTTAACAAAATGTATTTCAGTACAAAATTTCGTTTTAACAAAAGACATAATACGATTCTGTAAGTTGAATTAACCATTTATGGAGGTTCATTCAGAATGATTGCATCTCTCCGGGCTTTTTTTCCTTCTTTAATAGAGGCTAATATTCGGTGACTTCCCAGTTGCAAAAAACATCTTTTTTTCCCAATTTTGGTGAAAGAATTTCCCAATTTTGCTAAAAGAATTTCCAATAATACGATGCTGTAATCCCCAATAAGTAAATTACCAATCTATAAATCTATTTCAAATGATCAGACATAAAACTTTCGTTATTTAGCAGCGATTGAAATCGAAAGCAGGCTTTTTATTGATTTGTACCGAAATGACTCTGCTGACTTTGGCGGAAACGTTGCGATTTCTTGGCACCATTTGGTTTGTTTAATGAAGGTAACCTTAACCGAACCGAGTTATTTTTTGCGCATTATAACACTGCACGTAGACTTCATGCAGTTGTCTTTCTCTATCATTCAATGTTAAATCCTGTGACATGTTATATAATTGTTTGTCTTTATAAAAACTTACAGTTGACAAAAGAAGTTTTCTTAATTTAACACAGTGGAACATATTCTTACTCGGTTGCAGTAAACATGTTTGAAAAAAAAACCACGCTGTATCCAGTAAAACATGTCAAGAACCGGGAAACATTACAAAAAGTTTGTTAAAAGGGCTGCAGACAATAAAGGCCGGCGCAGCCTTTTTACTTTTGGCGTGAAACATTCAAATTCTTTGCTGATCGATTTGCAGTACAGCTAATCTAATCTCCGCATACTGAGTCTCAATCTGAAGTGCTGGTTCTGTCTGACATTGCCGATATCCCGTTGTCTGAAGATAGACAATTATCACTGCACATGATGCAAACTGTACATCTCCAGACATACGAGGGGTGATCAGAAAGAATGTGGACCAGTGCTGGTATCGGAATATTGTTTTAAAAAAATTTGGAGTGTTTACTATTTTTTAAAGTAACCTCCTTTGAGTTCTATGCACTTATTCATTCTTGATTTCCACGCGCGAAACACATGTGAGTGCGTCACGTGACGTTACTATCAAGGACCCAGTCATAGCAAGGGTTACCTCCTATCTGCCCTCGTAGTGTATGCCATATAGAGAACCTTCTGAAACAGGAACTAGTCAGAGGTCACATGGAGTCAGGACTAAATTATAAGGAGCGTTGGCTAGTGTTTCTATGTTTAGTTTTTGCAAAGTTTCCAGTACAAGTGTAGCTTTGTGACTTAGGGCGTTATCTTGGTGTAAAGTGACACCATTCCGCAGGACTTCCGGCTGTTTGTTTTGTATGGTGTTTGTGAAATGTATTTGAATAATGTGGGCATAAAACTCCGTATTGACTGTAGTATGTATAGAAACAACATGATTTAGAAGAAAAAAAGGAGAACAGAAATACATGATGTAGATAACTTTACCGAGTGACTTAGAAAGGTTGGCTTTACCAGCGGAAGGCGATGTTGGATGTTTCCATACTGCTTTGTTGTTTAGATTCAGTCTCGTTAAAGTGTGCCTATGTTTCATCGCATGTTACAATACGATCAGTAAAGTTTGACCCCTCTACCCTAATGCATTCTGAAATTTCTTAACAGATTTCCACCCTAACCCCTATTTTCTCGGGCGTCAGTTGCAGAGGTACCCACCTTGTGAAAACACGGGACATTCCAAGGTTCACTGTCAAAATCTCCTGAGCACTTCTATATGAAATGTTAAATGTGTCAGCTATTTTCCTGACTACTCGGTGATCTTGTTTTACATGCTGCTCTACATCTGTTATAATTTTGTCTGTGACTGATGTTGATGGACGGCCAGATTTAGGGTCATCTTTAAGAGTATTGCACCCTTGTCTAAACTGGTCCGATCCATGTACGAGTATCAGATTTCTTGAGAGCAGAGTCCCCTTAAACTGTTTCTAAATCGGTTTTGATTTCCGATAAATACTTTCCGAGTTTGACGTAAAACTTTATGATTACTCTCGGCTCAAACAAAACGTCGTCTGACATTTTGGACCACTAATGCAGTATATGACGTCATGAAAATGACGTCATACTTTACCAACTTGAATATGACGACATTTGAAAGCTTGAGTCATATACCAGATAATTAATGCTCATCTATGCAAATTTTTGTAATCCTATGTGTAGTAGTTTTCAAAATAACGAGGTGGTTCACAATCTTTCTGATCACCCCTTGTAATATCCAAGCCTAGCCCTATAACTTCCACAGATAATGATTTCCTTGTATCATATGATGGCTGGAAAGGTTCTGCTGAAGTATTAACTCTGGCACCCATGGGTGTACCACAGTAGTGTTAAAAAGGGCAATAAGCGTACATAGTATAATTATGTGCAAATACTGTGAGATATTTGGCCATGGTTTAAGCAGTTGTAGTGTAACTGTTAAATTCGTTTCAATTTTGAAATTGTTGCAACTTTCTATTTACTTTTTGTATGTACACTGCCATTAATTTGTTTATTGATGTACCTTGAAAGTCAGTCTGCTTTTTCCCAATTTAGCCAAAATCGTGCTTGAATTTCCCAAAATAAAGGGGTAAGGACTCTTCCCAATTTTTGGAAAAAAAGCCCTGTCTCTTCCATGGCAATTCACAAGTCAACAAAACAGAGTGGTGTTGAATCGGAAAAGATTTTGCTCATCATGAATTAACCAAGGAGAGAATAAGTACCTGTCCTTGTATATAAAATTCTTCCATCACAAGGTAAAATAATTCTATCATGATACATCAGTTCTCCACAAGTATTTTCAATTTCTCATGATTCTCAGTCATAATTATCAGTAACAGTTATTTGACATGGAACAAAAGTGCCCAGGAACTGTCTTCCAAAGTGTCGGGATCTGTTTTTAAATCTGTAGGGGAACTGTCTCGAAAACTTGTGTTGCACAGTCTTGTTGATACCAAAAGCAATAAATGCATAAATAAATATAAGCATAATACCAGCAAACACCATGCCATAAATTCTGTAAACCCAAGAAAATCAAAATTGTGTCCCCAAAAAATTAAGATTTTTAGCTCCACTGGCCAAAGGCCAGTGGACTTACGTCATGGCCAGGTGTCCGTTGTGCGTCTGTCTGTAAGTGCATTAACTTTTATTTCAAACATCTTCCTCTCTGAAACTACTCATTCAATTTTGATGAAACTTCACAGAAATGATCCTGCCATGGTCCTCTTCAGAATTTCTTGAAAGAATTTGATTCCTTCAAAAACTTTGGTTGCCATGGCAACAAAACTGAAAAATATTGAAAATCTTTGAAAGTTTTCTTGTCTGAAACCATAAGGCCTAGGGCTACCAAATTTGGCATGTAGCTTTATCTAATGGACCTCTACCAACTTTCTTCAAATTATAGTCCTGTGGTCAAATTTGACCCAACCCAGGGGGTCACAAGTTTTAAATGGGCTTAATGTAGGGAAAACTTTAAAAATCTTCTAGTACCTAGCCATTAGGCCTAGGACTACCAAATTTTGCATGTAGCTTTATCTAGTTGGTCTCTACCAAGAGGGCCCAAATTATAGCCCTGGGGTCAAGGTTGGCCCCACCCAAGGGGGCTTATATAGTGGAAACTTAAGAAATCTTCTTGTTACTAACCATAAGACCTAGGGCTACTGAATCAGCCCTGTCTCAGGGGTCTCATCCGTGCTAGCTCTGGCCCAGGTAAAATAATGGCCAACAACTTTTTCTTGAAAAGAAAAAAACGGACGTGCGCGAAGTAGGTTAGAAAAAATAAAACACACACACATGTATGCACATGGAGCATTGAACAAACATCATTCTTTACTCATAGTTTCAAACTTTCATTCACATAATTATGTCCATTACAATAATAAAAAGAATTATCATGTATATCGAATCTTGCATTGTAGAAAATATCGTGGAAAAGGTGAATTTGCTCTATACCATTTCCTGGGCTAGTGCTCCTTTTCCCACAATATTTCCATAAAAGCATGAAGACTTTTGGGTCCTAGTTTCTTTTGATGAATGGTTACTCCTTTACCAGGATTTATTTTAATCTTACATTGTGGAAAATATTGTGGGAAAATGAAAATTTGCTCTACACCATTTCCTGGGAAAGTGCTCCTTTTCCCACAATATTTACATAAATGCATAAAGACTTTTAAGCTCTGGTTTCTTTTGAAGAGTGGTTACTTCTTAACCAAACAACATTTTTTTTTTTTTATTATTGTAATAAAAGATGTGCGCAAGTAAATGGGGAAAATTTTCTATTACGTGATCATTTACCTCCCTTTGTTATCTCTTGACCTTAATTATTGTGAAGTAGACGGAGTTTATAAACTTTAAAATTTTTTATCTTAATTGTTTGCCGACATTTAAAAAATGCCGGTTTACGTGAGCAATGTATACGATATCTTACTGGTGTCTTGAACTTGCCAATGATCAATCAAAATGTTAAGTGAAAGAAACAATAATCGCCAATTCTTCTTCAGTTAGCGGCTTAGGATAATAACCAGTAACATGACACGCGTTACGAAAAATACCAGGTAATAATTTTCCCTATTGTGACCTGTTGATTACCCAAGGTTGTGTCAGCTGAGGTGTGAAACAAGCGATTATTACACATTTCCGGGACTTTTTTGGGACTTTAATCAACAGTTTTTATTGACAGGAGGAAGAATTAATCAACAGCAAAATTAATTAATCGACATACTTCGTTAATTCGATTGGCAGAGCGAGCACTGGTGTCATGTTTTACAGGATCTTTTATTGAGGAAAATTTGAAAATCTTCTTGTTTATAACCACACATTCTAGACCTGTATCAATTGGTATAGGGCTTTATCTCATGGACCTCCACCAGGATTCAAGTAATTATAGCTCTGTGGTCAAAAATGGCTTTGCCCTGGGGTCATAACTTTCTTGTAAGATTAGAAAAAATTTTTGTATGTCTTCTAGTTTGAAACCAATTGGCCAAGTATTGTAATATTTGGCTTGTAGTGTTTTTACTTATTAGCTAGTGGAGCGATACAGGGCCATGGTGGCCCTCTTGTATAAGGACTCATTCCATATACATCAAATGCAATATTCCACAATCCGCAATGGAATGCAGCTTAAAATTTCATTAATTTCTTCTTTTCACTCGTATAACAAAACTTCACATAATTATGCATAGAACTTTACAGTGGCAGGGCGTTTGCTGGTATTATGCCTAAATAAACACTTGACGATACATCCTTACAGCTGGAAAGAAAAAAAAAAACACTGTTTAAACTTGAAAGTGTGTAGAATGGCTCAGCAGTGTAAACATAGATAAATTACCAATCTCTATGTTGTAAAGGAAAGAAAAACACCAGGGATTTGTCCTCATTTAAAATCGGAAACAACAACAGCGATTGCTTTGAAGGCCTCTAAAACATGAAATGCATTTTCTATCCTTCGTAATCTGCAAATTTGCAGCCACCAGGGGCAACATTTGGCAGAAAGATACAAGAATGATTATAGTTTCATAAAATAAGGATGAAATGGGTTAAAAACTGCCTGAATAGAAGTATAGATGTATCTTAACCCTTTACCACACTGCAAAATTTAAGACCTATCCAAATTGAAAGCATTTGCAGACGACAATTTCATAGTGGCTCAAATGACGCAACTTTTCTTTGATAGGTTAGAAAACTTTGTGGGAAAAGGAGAAAATGCTGGTTACCAGCATTTTCTCCTTTTCCCACAATGTTTTCAAAAGGCCTCTTCTACAGGGTCGTTAAAAGGCGTCATTGTGTGGTAAAGGGTTAAAGTGAAAATGACAGACACACTTGTTTTACAAATTTCTGTCCTGCTTTCAGGGTTCGACACTTAACTTTTCTTCATTGGGATCCTGCAGGAATCCCTAACTTTATAATCTGGGTGCCCTCCGATTATCAGGGATCCCTCCCAAGTTACAAAAAAGTGGACTTTCATTAATCAACTCTTTATTATTATTTCATTTGATTATCATTGAATACATTAGATTCAGCAGCATTTTGTATACTTTGTTTTGTAGCATGGCTACATCATGAACCAACATCATCCTGCTCCCCCTCATCAATAACTTGATGTACTTTTAAAAAAATTGGGTGCATACCCAAATCCTGCAAATATGACAGACAGTTATGGACTTTTTTGTGTGCAATACAGTCAATAATAGATATAGATGGGCTATCAGAAGAGTATGTATGTATACGACTCGGGCTTAAAGATACATCTCTACAGCCTAAGAGCAAAAACACTGTTAAAATTTGAAAGAGTGTAGAATTTTGTCAAATGTGTAAACATAGATATATAATATATATGGTGAAAGGGATAGGAAAACCCAAAGATTTGTCCTCATTTAAAATTGGAAACCACAACAGTGCTTGCTTTGAAGGCCACCAAAACATGAAATGCATTTTCTATCTGTCATAATTTGTGCAACCTTGTAGCCATCAGGGTTAACATTCGGTATGAAGTTGCAAGAATGATTATAGTTTCATGTATTGCGGATGAAACGGGTTAAAACCTGGCCGAAAATAAGTGTAGATCTAATTTTAAGAGAATTGATATAGGCCTACATCACAAGGAAATCTCTTCTGACTGCCATTTAAGTTCAGTATAAAACACTGGCCACTTTTCCTTCAAAGGGCTAAAAAAGATCCGCTAAGCATGTTAGAAACATAGGGATCTGCAAAACAGAAATATGGTGTAAGTGTCTCCAGATGGTCAGCATGTCAGACACATATTAAAGAGATCTAAAAACATAAATGTGGGTATAAGTGTCTCCTGAGTGTCACTATGAATAGAAACACAAAAGGGATCTAAATGGTCAGGCGTCTAAAGTCTCATTTTTCCCCACCTGTAATACACGAAAATTCAAGACAAAAATAATGACTGAGTAGCAGTAGACTATCAACTGAAGAGATATATCATGCTTTTTAATAACCTGTAGTTTTAAGCTACTGCTTCCAGTGACGAAGGTACCGAATGATTCAAACTAGGAGCAAAGTTTGCTATTCAAGGGGTGTTTCTCTTGGGCAAAAAGTATCCATTTGAAATAATGATTCATCCATTCAAATTTGCTGATAGGAGCACTGACACTTTGTTTCATAATGCTCTTTGCATTTCTTAGCACTCCTTGGGTGTTTTCTTTCATTTTTAGCAGGCTGAGATATGTTCTCACAAAAATCATCACCGTGAAAACTCAAGACAATTTTCGACCAAACCTGTAACAAATGGATGCTTGACAAAGCATTTTGACGACAGAGTAGGTTACAAGGCCCGGTTACAAGATGTTGCGACTGTGTTTAGACCGGTATTTTTAAGGACACGATGTAAAAAGGGGGGTTCTTGTTTAGCTTAGGTTTTCTATATCATAAGGCATCTTAGAAATTCAAGGGTCCCAATGAAATCCTTGAACCTTTGGGATCCCTCCAAATAATTTGGGATCCTCGGGAACCCGGGACACAGTTAGTGTCGAACCCTGGCTTTGAGTCAACCGTGTAAAGAGCATGCCCTTTTATGCAATATCGTGCGCCAATCACATAAAAAGATATCCATGCATGCTTAGAATTTGAAAAGTGGGCACTTACATACAACCAAGTTATGAAATACAAAGAAAATCCCATGTAAGACTTTTAAAAGTGTTAGATGTACTTGTGTATGAAGGAGTTTGCTTTGTCAGTTTTTAAATAAAACTACCATCACAGCTCTTATTAAATGAAAGATTACATATAAAAGAAAAATTACAACAAGGGAGATAGTTGTAATCATGTTTTTATGTGAATTTCCATTTAAAATTGTTTTTGATTGGGTTTGTTTCATTTCAGCCGCTAAAATGGTGCGGATGAATGTTTTGGCTGATGCTCTGAAATCACTCAGTACAGCTGAGAAAAGAGGCAAAAGACAGGTCCTCATCAGACCATGCTCCAAGGTCATTGTCAAATTCCTTGCAGTAATGATGAAGCATGGTAAGTACTTTACAAACTGTAGACTTACTCCAAGTTACTGTAGTCATGCTAATACAGAAAGATGTTCTTTATGGCTTACTGGTAAAAAATGTAGAATCAAGAGATCTAGGTGTAATTGGCTGAGATTTACTGCAGGTGGCACTTGTCACATTTATAGAATTTGTGGGCACAGCGCTTTAGAACTCGTGTCGTGCACTATAATAGGTACAATGAATGAATTGTGAGATCCAGCCTGAAATATCTCTTACAAAAATCAATCACAGATGGCTTTGGTTAAAATCAGTCAATTGGAGCAATTTTTATTAGACAGGATTTGTATTTGCAGTACCGAAAATTGCCCATGGTGAAATAAAAATATTTTCTTTTATTCAACTTTCTTCAGTTTGATACAGTTTGAAAAGAAACAGTAATAGCTTTTATGCTTTGGTGTTTCCAGTTATAAAGAAACATTAAAACAACCCTATTGCATCTATTTTGAAACTAAACATGTAAATAGTTTAATTGAAAATTTCATTCATTAATTTTACCAGAGAATGCATACAGTGCAGTTATGAGTGTTACTGAGCATTTGTGCAGGCAGATGTTTTTTTTCTCAATAATTTTGCCTTTTTTTTTTTGTTTCTATTTTCGTAATACTTAGTGTAAAGGGAACATAGCTTTAGCTGGTAACCAACATTTTCTCTCACTTCAACCACGTTTTTCTACCCTTTTAACTCTTTACCAAACAACCCCAGGTTTTCACTACCCTGGGAAAGAAGGCTTTTGAAAACAATACCAGCATTCTCTCCTTTTTCCACAATGTTTTCTACCTTATCAGAGAGCTTAAGCTCATTGGTACCAACTTGAATGTGTCGCCTGCAAATGTTCTGAATTTGAAAGAGTCTTAAATTTGTCGTTTGGGAAAGGGTTAAGGCAAATATAATCATTTTAGTCACAATTTATTATTGTCTGCAATTGCTTTCAAATTTAACAATTCTAAAATTTAAAGATTTTATAGATATACAAATGAACAGAAAATCTCTGGCATTTTGAGAAAATGCTGGTTACCCATATATCTCCTTTTCCCAATATGATTTCCAAAGCCTTTTTTCTCCAGGGTTATAAAACTTCTGATTGTTGGTAAAAGATGAAATTATAGTTGTGTTTGCAGACACTGTAGATCGAAATCATACAGCACAAAATGTGCATTTTTTCATCTTGGATCTTCATTTATGTCTAATATTGTGGGCATAATGGTGTCCAAAAAGCATTGAAATTGCAATATGTGGTCTGTTCAGTTGACATAAAATCAAAGGGTTACATTTTACTTAGAAGAAGGTGGCACCGTCCAACTTGTGAAGACAGACTCACCAAAGCATACCTGACTCAACTCATTCCTTGATGCCAAAAGTTTACACTTGCTCAGATTGAAAGCATTTGGAGATAACAAATTACATGTCACATGAAGCATGAACTTTGTCAAAAGGTAAAAGATATGTAAATTGTTTGGAAAAGAAAAAAGATGCAGCATTTTCTTCTTTTCCCGTAATGTCTTCAAAGCCGTCTCCCTTGGGTGTTTAATATTTGGGATTATTTGGTAAAGAGTTCGTGTTCACTTTACTATATTTCTGAAACAAACATAACTTGTTAACTTTCCTTAACATAATTTATTTTGCACTTGACAGGATACATTGGAGAATTTGAAATAGTTGATGACCACAGAAATTGTAAAATTGTTGTCAACCTCACAGGAAGACTGAACAAGGTAACATTTGTGGAACATTTCCTGATCTAGTGTTTAGAACACTATTACAAACAGATAAATAATTGATTGACCATATTTTGGACCCAATACTTCACCCTCTGCAATTTTGTTGTTAGCTCCACTGGCCGAAGGCCAGCGAGCTATTGTCATGGCGTTGTGTCCGTCGTGCGTCCGTGCGTGCGTCCGTCCGTTCGTCAGTGCGTGCATCCGTAAACTTTTTCTTTAAAAAACTTCTCCTCAGAAACTATTGACTGGATTTTTACCAAATTTCACAGGAATGTTCCTTTGGTGGTCCTCTTTCAAATTCATTCAAATAATTGTGTTCCATGAAGAATTCTGGTTGCCATGGCAACCAAAGTAAAAAACCTTTAAAAAACTTCTCCTCCCAAAACGCTATTTGGATAGCATTATTATTTTGCAGGAATGTTCCTTAGATACAGGTTTACAGAATTCCTTTAAAAAAAAAGATCTGTCAAAAAACATGGCTTTTATGGGAGACTCATTTTCCTTTTATGGTATAAAGTAAAATCTTTGAAAAATTTCTTCTCTAAAACTATTCATTGGATTTCATTGTTGTTTTGCAGGTAAGTTCCTATGGTGGTTGTCTACCAAATTGTTTCTTCAGTGAGCTAAAATGCAGGATTGAATGATAATTGTTAAAAACTTCCTTTCGCCATTATAGAAATACCAGGCCTGTGGAGCGATACTGGCGCTCAAGCGCCTCTAGTTTTTCTTTTTACTCTGTATTGTTAAAAGGATTGACAAAAATGGTAAATGATACTGATTATGCCCCCCTTCAACAAAGTGGGGGTATATTGCTTTGCTAATGTCGGTTGGTCGGTCGGTAGACCTTACCTTGTCCTGATGATAACTAGACACAGAATTGACCTAGGTTCGTCAAATTTGGCACAGACATGCGTCTCGGAGTGTAGATGATCCCTATTGGTTTTGAGGTCAATCAGTCAAAGGTCAAGGTCACAGTGACCGTCAACATGCTGATATATAGACCAAACCTTGTCCGGATGATAACTAGACACAGAATTGACCTAAGTTGGTCAAATTTGGCACAGACATGCGTCTTGGAGTGCAGATGATCTCCATCGATTTTGAGATTAATCCATCAAAGGTCAAGGTCACAGTGGCCTTCAACTTAATGATATATAGACCAAACCTTGTCCAGATGATAACTACACATAGAATTGACCTAGGTCCTTCACATTCTGTACAGATATTCATCTTGGAGTGTAAATGATCCCTATTTATTTTAAGGTTAATCCGTGAAAGGTCAAAGTCATAGTGACCACCAGATGATTCAGGGCCCGCGCTGCCGTTCACCACTTGAGCCAGTTGCTCAAAAAAAATTAAAGTGTCTCAAAAATCATCATTGTGGCTCCAACATTTTATTCACGTATTATCGGGGACATAGTAAGCATCGAAGTTGACTGGGAAAAAGCGGAAGTCGAACACGCATGCCAAAAAGAAAATCGATAACCCAGTCTGTATCGGCACCTTTTTACAATCTTGTATGTATACACACACCAGTGTGTATAATTATGCGAAATGTTGACAGATTATCACGTTTAACAATTGAAGTGGGCTATAAATCAAAAAGATGACATCGATATTTCCCAATCAATTCTTTTGATATCAGTTTATGAACTGTGCCACTTCCTGTATCAATGTGGCAGTAGGGGGGCATGACTGTTTTACAAACAGACATCTTGTTATGATAGATTTGATCTGAGGAGGCCAATTTGTATTCAGTTAGTAGAACAAGTAAAGCGTTACATTAGAGGAAATTTTATTAATTGATTTGAAAATGCGATTTGGACATATTCAAATTGTTTGGAATACAATCTTGGTTTGTTCAATGGTTCTTCACTATATATTGTTTATCTTTTCAGTGCGGAGTGATAAGCCCACGCTATGACATCTCCATAGGAGATCTAGAAAAGTGGACAACAAATCTGTTACCCTCAAGACAGTTTGGGTAAGATGGTCCTTTCTTTGTAATCATCTAATGACCATACACGGTTTTTCATCCACAAATTCTTCCTTGAATTTCATTTTTTGGGCTTGCATTTATATGTGAGTCATTGTAGTTCATAAAATAACTTGGTCTAGGAGTATAATCAAAGCGTTGAGGACGCTGAAGTGGTATTTGTCAAGGAAGCCATTGTGTGGAATTAATAATTTGAAAGAAAAAGAGAAATATTATTCAAACATTGGCTTGAAAGTCAGCCTACTAAGCAAATGAATACCTTTTTGGTTAAAGGGAGAGTACTCATGACAAAGTTAGGATTATTTGTGTATTGGTGGTCTCCCTTTGATCCTTTGGAGGAGTCAGAAGTAACGTCCCTTGACAATAGGATGCATGATGGATAGAGAGAGAAACCATGTGAATATATCGAATAAAATTAAGTTTGTACCTGAAAACAATGATTTTGAAATATATTTGGCCGTTAACATTTAATTCCCAAGATTACAGTCAATTATTTTGATCTATAAATATTCATGCTCAATCAAATGGAGTAGCGCGCAATCATGGGACGAACAAGCCATGGGACGAACTGGTTTTAGAACGAAAAAGCCCAGGACCAAGCGATCAGTAGACAAATTTTGTATAATCATTGCGCTAATAGAAGGCTATGAGTGAAGCTATTTTCAATCAAAAATTAGTATTTCCACGATCGATGGCCTCACCCAGTGTATTTTAACTTGCCATTTTCAATTACATATCTGAGTGCTACCAAATAACTCATTTGCCTAAGTCAAATTGAGTTTATTTGGGTTTATTTCCTTCGGCTTTGCACAAAATACGATACATGGTCTTCAAACTATTAGCGCAATGATTATACAAAATTTTGAATATTGAACTCATAGTGGTATTGTCTTCGACAAATACCACAAAAACCAAATTGCAACTGAAGACTGGTTCATACAGCTTTTATAACAGAACAACATCTAGAGTATATTCATAATTGGAATCATCATTTTGGTAGGTCCAACTGTCTGTTGATCAGAAATGAAACAAATGTTTTGTCCGACTGATTTCATTCATTTTGTGTTAAATTATTCTAGTAATACAAGTTAATTAATCTCTCAGGGGTCATTTATGTTGTATTATTTGAAAGGGACCCTTATTTCCTCAAGATCATAAAGTGATTGTCATGCTTCATCTCATCTTGACTCCTGAAATGTTTACCGGCTTTCGTCAAATCTAACTTACTTGAACAGCTGTTTATTGATCTATGCACTGAAGTCGTTTTCTGTGACAGTCAAGTACATTATAGATTTTTTTGTAACCCGACTAATCAATGAAT
The DNA here is from genome assembly GCA_946811185.2 of Hippopus hippopus. Taxonomy (NCBI): domain Eukaryota; kingdom Metazoa; phylum Mollusca; class Bivalvia; order Cardiida; family Cardiidae; genus Hippopus; species Hippopus hippopus. Next base: position 35,520,813 of record OX328096.1, read on the forward strand.
CAGGATTCAAAAAATGAAGAAAGGATGTGATTGAATAAAGACAATGATTGTAAAAACAGGTGACTATAGATGCTACACTGATAGGGATTTTCCTGCCCTTTTTATCACTTGGGGCTTGGGCCCTTGAAATTAGGAAAATTGACACATGAATATATAAGATTGGAAAATGTGTGTTACGCCATTTTCAACCATAAAACTTAATAATCTTCAAAACCTATGGCATCTGTTAAAACAAGAACACCATACAGGTAGGTCAAGGAACTGAACGTGATAACATTGGTGAAGTTATGTGCACTTACAGCCAAGAGCAGGCAGTAGAAGACATATCATCTGTAATTTGAAAGTCTCCTGAAATAGAGAATTTCAAAGATAGTCTTCAAGTTGAATCATAAACTCACACACCTAACAGAACACATTGCAATCTGCTCCTATTTTTAATAATGGAATAAAATTTTTGTATCATTGGGGAAAAAAAAATGGCAGAGCTGGGGTGTGGAACCAGCAACCCCTTGTTGTCAAGTTCTGTCCCCTACTGATTGCTCTACCTGGGCTGGGGGAGAAAGAAGTACCTGACATGGTGGATGCAAGAGCATTTTGCACAAAAAAGGCTTCAAATACTACACTGATAATAATCATAAATGATCATAGCATGCTTAACAGTAGCATATCCCTTTACCTCACGGCAAGATTTTAGACTTTTCTTCATTTAAGGAGTACATGTATATTGATAACAATTCAAATGTTTTTTAAATGATAGTGTTTGTCCTTGAAATGATGGAAAACATTGTGGGAAAAGCAGAAAATGCTGGTTACCAGGATTTTCTCCTTTTCCCACAATATTACCAAAAGGCTTCTTCCTCAGTGTCATTAAAACTCGGGGTTGTGAGATAGAGGGATATGAGAGTTTTCTGTGCAGTTGATCAGAGAGACATCCAAAGATTGAAGTTCTCGGACATAATGTGATATATTGATGTAGAATTTTATTCAACCCTTTACCAGGCAATTCTGACTTTAAATGGCCTGAAGATAAGGTTTTTGAAATCATAGGGGGAAAGGGAGAAAATGCTGGTAACCAGCATTTTCTCCTTTTCCCAAAATGTTTTCTGCCTTATCAAAGACAGAAATCATCACAAGCTACATTTGATGCATCTGCAACGGTTTTCAATTTGGTAGAGTCAGAAAGTTTGTATAAAGGGTTAAGATTCTTTTTATACTCAGAAATTTGAGAAAGCTTGGTCAAATTGTTTGTGAAATCATTTTATATTACCAATGAATTTTATTTCTTGCTTATTTCAGATATGTTGTGTTAACCACATCTGCAGGTATCATGGACCATGAAGAAGCCAGAAGAAAACATGTGGGAGGGAAGATTTTAGGGTTCTTTTTCTAATGTCAAACTCAAAGTTAAATAAAGCAAAAAAACAGCAACTACAGTTGTTTATCTTGTTAATAAAGTGTGTTTGTATGTGGAGGGTGTATGGTACTTGTATCACCAACAGAAAGTTTTGTCTTAGCAGCATGATTCTTTAACCATTTACCACACAATCCCAACTTTGAACAACCCTGAGGAAGAAGGCATTTGAAAACATTGTAGGAAAAGGAGAAAATGCTGGTAACCAGCATTTTCTCTTTTACTTACAATGTTTTCTATCCTCTCAAAGACAAATTCCATCATTTGAGCCACCTCTATATTTGTGGTTTACAAATGCTGTCAATTTGGACAAGTCTTAAAATCTGTCGTCTGATAAAGAGTTAATACCTTCTGAAACAAGTTTGCAAACTGTCATGAAATATGGATAATGATATAAAAGATAAAATGCTAAATATAGTGCTGAAAAATTGATCTGCAAGAAAAAAAAAAAAGTCGTCTTCAAATGGTGATAAATTAGGCCTTGATTTGGAGACTTATTAAAACCAACAAATTACTTTTATCTAAAATATATAAAGGAAAGAGAAACATTGTTTGCCAATAAAGAGGAAAAATATTGTTTGCCAATAAAGAGGAAAAGCATTGTTGTGAAGAGGAGATATGCTTCTTCTCCTTGGGTATTTTGAAAACTTGAAAAACTGCATGGAAGTGGCAATGGTTTTGTGAGGTAATAGGCTACATACTGGATATGCATCAATGTGGCCTTAGACTGTTATTTATTCATGTTGAAACATGTGTTGCTTAAAGAATCAGGTGTTGTCATTGAATTTATACCTGAAAGGTGCTGGTTGCTTGAGTTTTCTTCGTTAAGGCACTGCAGGGCTCCTGCCTGGGTCTGTTTGAAGCCAGTAAAGACATGATGGAAATACAATTTGAAGCAGTGAAAGCCCTGTTTAACCAACATCCCCTTTACAATGTTGAGTGAAGTTAATTCAAGCACCTTTTACAATTCCTGCACTCATATGAAATGAGAAAGCATGAATATGGACTATCAACCATGTACTTAATCCTTCACCACACAATCTTGATTTTTAACGACCCTGAAGAAAGAAAGCATTTAAAAACATTGAGGGAAAAGAAGAAAATGCTGCTTACCAACATCATGTCCTTTTCTCACAGTGTTTTCTACCCTTTTAAAGACAGAAATCATCATTTGAGCTACATGTACATTTGTTTCATAGTCTGCACATGCTTTCAATTTGGTCGAGTCTAAATTTTGTCATTAGGTAAAAGGGTTAATCAACCATGGCAGAAATTCAAGGACATTAAACTAGAAAAAATTCCCATTCTATACACACACAGGTTGGACCTCGTCCCTTTCAAATCTATATCAGAATTAGTCTTGATTGCATTTGTCACGCTTACTTTTAAAATGTCTCCCTATTTCTGTAAGTAATTGAGACAATTGGCCCCTCTCTGTATAGTCCTTTGCAAAACACTGACCTTGGTTGCAATTGAAGAAAAGAACTTAACTAGACTCACAACCACAGCTGAAATATGAATTCGTCAACCATTGTCCTTGGCTCAATCATGGCAATTTGATGCCTTCATAATCTGGCACATCAATCTGACCCGTCTCCGGTTGTATGGTCCAAACATTTCCACTGTCTTTCCTCATTTCACTGTATACTTTGTGACCTGTACCAAAAAATTTGCAGCAGACCACTTTGAACACATCCTTGTAAATAATGATAATCAACATTAGTGCACTTGAAATGGTTGGGACAACAGGAGAAATTTCTCGTAATAGGAACTTTCCCTTTTTGCCTTATCTCTTTACAAGATGATAAAATGTTAGACTTGTCAAAATTGAAAGCATGTGCAGACGATAATGTAGCTGTAATGGATGTAATTGTACGTGAAAGTGTTTTTCCACAAGGATTTCAAAAGGCTATTTCCTTAGGGTTGTTAAACCTCAGGATTGTGTAGTAAAGAGTTAACGTATTCAAAAGGTGTTGCAAAGTGAAAATGTGTTGGGTAAAACAATTGATTGCCTTAATATAGTGCAGTAATGAAAGAAAGCTAGTTTCTATTCACTTGTGCAATGCTACAAGTTTTCCAATTTTCCTTTGACATGCAGAAAATTTAGCAAAATGGCAAAAGTTTCGACCATGTGTAGGCTGACATGGAGCAATACTTTTTGCAGATGCATTAAGCCCCCTTTTCACAGAGCATGGTTCAAATATAATTAAAGCAATTACTTCCTGGTCATAATTCCCTGTTGTTCAGTAAAAAGGTAATTGGAAAGTAAACCAGAGAAATGAGTCATAACTTACAGGGATACAATAATTTGACAAAATGGGCTTAACCCTTTAATAGATCATTCTTTGTTTTAATGATCCTTACAATTGAAGATTTGGGCTTTTATTCAACATTGTAGGAAAAGGAAGCAAGAGAGCCATGATGGCCTTGTATCGCTCCTCTGGCTACTAAGTAAAAACCTAACACATCAAACACTGCAATACTGGGCCAATAGGTTTCAAACTAGAAGACATACACAGTTTTCTCTATAAAATACCACAAAAAAGTTATGACCCCAGGGCAAAGTCATTGTTGACCACAGAGCTATAATTACTTGATTCCTTGTGGAGATCAACAAGATAAAGCCCCATACCAAACAATACAGGTGTAGAATGTATGGTTATAAACAAGATTTTTAAAGTTTCCTCAATAAAAGGTCCTGTAAAACATGAGACCCCTGAGACGGGGCTAAATTTGATAGCCCTAGTTCTTATGGAAAGTAACAAGAAGATTTCTAAAGTTTTCACTATATAAGTCCATGTAAAACTTGTGACCCCTGGAGCGAGACCAAACTTAATGCAAGGGCCATAATAATGGCCATCTTGATAGGAGCCCACTAGATAAAGCTACATGCAAAATTTGGTAGCCCTAGGCCTTATGGCTTGCCAGCTTGGTACGAGATTTTTAAAATTATCCCTATGTAAACCTATGCAAAAGTTTTGACCCTAGGGCTGTAATTTAAAGAAACTTGGTAGAGGTCTATAAGATAAAGCTACATGTCAAATTTGGCAGCCCTGGGCCTTGTGGTTTCAGACAAGAAGATTGTCAATTTACAATTTGTTGCCATGGCAACCGGAGTTTTTGAAGGAATAAAATTCTTTTCAGAAATTCTTAAGAGGACCATGGCAGGATCATTTCTGTGAAGTTTCATCAGTTGGATGGGTAGTTTTAGAGAAGATGTTTGAAATAGTTATCGGATAGACGGACGCACGACGGACACTGGGCTATGGTTTAAGCACGCTGGCCTTTGGCCAGTGGAGCCAAAAACGCTTTTAACCTGCATATTCTCCTTTTGTTACAATGTTTTTTACTTTCATACACAATTTCCCTGTTATAGCCACATAAAATTTGTTGTCTGCTATTTTGACAAGTCCAAATGACTTCAACATTCTTTTTCGACTTAAAGATCAAACACTATAGATCTTACATCAGCCTGCTTGTTCTGCACGGTCTGATCTCGATCTACACAGTCCACAGAAGGCCATTGATTTGCACTTAGCAGCCTAAATTGTAAGTGGCTGCCACACTGCCGGTTTGATTGTTTTTCAACTGGGAGAAATATTAGTTATTTGTAACTGTTTACACATTATTATTTAAAGACTGAGAAACGGAAGTAAATAATTAGTTCCTTTCTCTAACAATTTAACAGAACATAAATTTACGTGTTAAATTTTAGGTCTATTCTTTTTTCAAAAGTTCTCATGTTGAAATGGCTTCCGAAAATTCTACCCAATTTTACGGTCTAAGGGGACAATCTGTACTCCCTTTAATCAAGTCATTGAGTGAGTAACCTCCTTTACTTTGCTTTGACCCACCCCCTTTGATTTGACTACATGTATTAATTGCAAATAAGGGAAAGACGCAGGAACTTTCCGGTATTTTGAAATTATAAGCATTCACATTATTTTAAATTTTGATTTACGCAACTTGCCGCTTGAATTAAAGAAGATAACAAGAAACTTAAAGTGTGAATAGAATGGAACAATTGTAGCATAGGTCATGTCGCGACGAAGGGGGGGGTTCGATTAATATTTTATGGTCTAAGAGAGAAAACTCCTACAGGTGTAAAGTCAAATTCTGGAAGAGTGATCTCCCTTGTATCAAGCGAGCGGGTACGCGCACATAATTCTCCTTTGATAAAAGCGCTGGTGAAGGCGAAAATCAAAATAGGAATTAACAATCAGGGGAAAAATAGCTGTATTGTAAGAACCATGTATAACTGCAACTAGCAGAAAAGAATCTAGCTTATTTTGACAAGAACTTCACAAGAATGTCGCAAAATTGCATCCAGTTAGGTTGCCGCTTCGCATGAACATCGTTATATAGGCCTTTGCTTCAAGCTTCTAGGAGAATTTCGGACTAATCCTCAATAAAGATTTCGCAACGGGGCAGGTCAACTCCCCAGGCTCTATTATTATTTTACCTCCATCGTTTAAAAACTTCGTAACGGCATTTTGATGAAATTATAAATAAAGCACAATTGACGATATCGCCGAAAACCTTAAACTTTATTCCACGTAAACGGAAACGCCATGTTTCATTCTAAGCGTATTGCGCTTAATAATTTAAGTAACCCAATTTATTCAGAAACGAATGTAATCTTTAACAATATGCATTATTAGACAATTCAAATTTCACTTAGATCTAGTTCTATATATTCGATGAAAGCTTACCTTAATAAACAAACCGCTACCTTCCACTTTAAATTTTGGCGGTCGTTGTGTTTTGATTGAGTACAGCGGGTACTTCCGCCTGGGTACAAACAGAATTTTGATGTCTTTCACTACTCGTCTCCTGTCTTTTGTCATTACATTATGTCATTGTATTATCAGAACTGTCAAGTCTTTATGATCCTGTCATAAATATGTATTAGATCTCATTAGAATTTGACGAAAGAAATGGTTATTTACCAGACTAGATGTCATACAACCTTTCATTCGTCTTGGGTTTTATGTTGTCCTCAACTGAAGGGAGACGACTCTTGTATAAATAAAGCCGATAGTACAAATAAGAGTTTTCTCCCTTAGACCATTTATAAATTAACATGTTATGAAAGCGGTTGAGAATGGAAAGGAGGGCAAAAGAGTAAGAAGACAAAAGGACGGACAAAACGCTAAGCAAATAAATTCATACATAAATGGAGGTATTTAAAAATGAAATAATGACCATAACAGATCAAGGCCACAGAAAAAAGCGAAAATTAGTACGTCTCGTTTAATGACATCAACAAGAAAGAAATACACGCTGAAATTTACACAAATGATTAATTTACGACGAAAAAAGGAAGTCAGAAACACCGTGTTGTTATTCATTTTTCCCAAATATACTGAGAGTAGCAAAACCGTGAAATATAGGAAACATTTTATTTAAAAAAAAAATACTGATGATACAACATAGGCGTAGCCAGGATTAAAATATTTAGACGCAAAGTGACGCACAAAGTGCCGATGGGAAGACAGCTGAAATAGCACCATTTATTTTAAAGCATAGAAGAATTCCCTTGTCATTAGTGCATCAATTTTACCCATCTAGTTAGTTTGAAAAGGCAAGCAGATCCAGAGAAAAAACAATACAAATATGTAATATTGGTGGCGGATTTTTTTTTATACGCACGTGCGTATCGTGCGTAGAGGGCGCTACACCCTTGTAGAAGACAAAATGGATAGTGTTAACATACAGCGCAATGAAAGAATGAATTAACGAATGGATGAAAGAAAAAGTTTCTGATCGTCATTATAAACATATCAAGTTTTACAAAAAATATCTTTAAAAAAGATATAGACGGCACAAACTTTGCCAGCAAATATGCAGGGGCCCGTAAAATAAACATGTCTACATTTTTCACCAATCACAAATTTCTATTTATTCATTTGTTATCAGTACCTAAAATATTGGGTCAAAAGCCAGCGCATTCAGCAATGCCGATACAAGCGCTAATTGTCGTCCAAGCACGTATTGCTCGGTTTAAAAAAAATTCGCTTTAAATAATTTCATGAAACAAGCTGTACGAGGTGAATAGAATACATACTAATTTGCTGTAAGATAGTCATGTATATAGAGACTTGAGAAAAAGGTGAAAAGAGCCGTGATAGAGATTGTTTGTCCATAGATGATGGCTAGAAAAAGTAAGTTGTATAGTTATTCAAATAGCAGTTGTAGTTTATCTAACAATACACAGTTACCTCCCTTGTATTAGTTTTTACTACTTCCGGTGTCATTACTTCGTTGAACCGAATGAAAACAAAAACATGTCAGATGAGGAAGACTATATGTCAGATGCATTTCTTAATCAAATGTGAGTAAAGAGATCTTCTGAAATACCTTTATCAGCTCGAAATTTTGTGTCCCAACTATCTGTCAAAGTTAAGTCTACCAGATGATTAGACTTGTCTAAATAAATTACGGACGTTTCGTACCATGACCATTTTGTACCAGTCACTTCGTACTATAATTTGACCATTTCGTACCATAATTTATACCATTTCGTACCATAATTTTACCACTTCGTACCATAGTCATCCCATTTCGTACTATGTTTTTGGAACGTATGACAAAGTTTTAACTAAGAAAAGCCTTCGTTATCATGAGTTAAAAAGAAGAAATACAAAGTCAAAAACACTATTTATTCAAGTTAAATGTATAGTGAAGCAATATATAGTCTAATAAATACGCAATAACACTATCCGATTATCTCCTTTTCCCATTATGTTTTCAAAGTAGTTTCTCCGGGGGTCATTAAAAAATGCTTTTGTAAGGTGTGTAATTTTAGCAAATAAACATTACGGAAAACGATGTATTTACAAGGAATAAAATTGTCACATTGACCTTGACGTTTGATCTTGTCCTTGCCTCACCTAATTTCAAAACGTATCAAGAGTCAATCAAGGGTAATCAAACAATTATAGTTCTTTGATTAAATGTTCAGTTTAATGTTATCAGTTTGATCTTAGCTATAATTACCCGACCTGCAACAAACATTACAGACAAACAGATCAATTACCCATCTTCTTTGTTGCATACTAACTGGTTTAATTGATTTATGACAATATTCCATAATTTTGATTGCCAAAGCATTGGTTTATACTAAGTGAATATATATTAAATGCCACTTTTTGTAGAATTTATTGATAGTTTTAGTCATAGTGCTAGATGGTATTATCATGGTACGAAGTGGTAACGCTATGGTACGAAATTGTAAATTTATGGTACGAAGTGGTAAATCTATGGTACGAAATGGTCATAAACGGAATGGTACGAAATGGTTATGGTACAAAGTGACTGCATACCGTCTAAATGACTGGATTCATATCAGATGTGGTTCTTATGAGATTTGCCTTGAAAGTGTATAAAACACTGTTTGGAAAGGACTTCAACCCTGGTTAGGCATAGATTCTTTTTTGAGAACTTTAATACCGAGCAAGAAACATTAAACTGGCTTTTTGTTTCGTGTAAGAAGGAACTTGCTTGGAAATGTCTGTCGACCATTTACCAAACAGTCCTGTGCTTTCACCAGTGTTCAATCTAGCTTTGCTTGTAAGGGGGCCCATTGGGCCCACAGACATTTAAATAGGGGGCCATTTTGGAAAACTGGGGGCCATACATAAAAAATCATACTTATTAATGAAATGTTAACCATTTTACTTAACAGGTGTTGCCTTTTTATTTAGTGGGTATACAGGGTTCTGCCCAGAAATCAAATCCACTGGGATAAATGGCCCATTGGGTTTGAAAAAAGTGGGCCATTTCAGAAAATGTGGGGCCCTAGTGAACTTCCCATATGCCGCCAATGGTTTATCAGCATTTAGACAAGTTGGTAAGACTTGGGGACGGTTAGACTGTTCATACATGTAATGTATGCATTCCAATACGTTGTTTTGAAAATTAAAGATAACATGTGTAAATTGTGAAACAGTGGAGATCATGCGATTCGCCGATTTTGGAGGACGACGTAGCCAAGCTCAGGTCATTTGTACTTGGCCCGGACGTAGGAGAATCTAATCCTTCATTTGGCTTTGATGGTACCCGACTCGATTAACTGTCCGATAACTCAACACGTATTTACATAGCAAAACGTGGGGAACCATATTGATTTCTATTTTGGACTAGGCTAAAACGCTGAAACTATGTTGCGGAAGGCGGATTTTGTCGTCTTTTAATTTAGAAAAATTTGGCGCGCCCTCGGGCCCATCTATTTGATTTTTTTGCGCCCTCTGCTATTTTTTAGCACCAATGGCGCAAGGGCGCATCCTGGGCAGAACCCTGGGTATATTCTCATTCATGTATCTATGATTACTATGCTAATAAAACTGCAATACTGCAGAAATTGTCATTGCTATTTACGCAACTTGTTTCCACCATTAATTTAATCCTCAAAGGAAAAAAAAATGACGAAATACGTCTATCAATGGTAAACTTTCCAAAATTCTGATATCCCGTCACAGAGGGATGTAATTTTCCTGTCGATCACCCAAACTAGCGTTTATTTTTTTTATCATAAACTAACCAACTTTTGAACCCATCATCCAGGAGCTATTTTGGTTGAAACTTGCGTTTCTGTGGGGTTTTATTATCATTGCTTGAACTAGGGGTTGGTACTGGCCCGACTGTGCTTTCCAAAGTTTTTTTTTTTTCAAAAGCTTTACCTTTTTTTGTCCCATTGAGGCTTCAAAAATACTCAGAAATTCATTTGTGATGTTGAATGATCAGCTGAAGCTCAATAAATCATAATCTCTGGTACCCATTTTTCTCCCAAAACCGTCCAATACGAAGATTGATAACAGGCTACCAGTTTTATCTTAGCCATAACATCCATCGGGTTATCGATAAATCCTCACCAGAAAGCTTGGCATTATGTTTATTGAGTGGGAAAATCAGACAGATGGAAAGGACCCTTATTTGTGGAATGGCACTTTTATGATCAAGTGCGCCCAACGGGCCCCGAGGTTGGTTTAGAATTGCGCCATTTGGGACTTCAGGAGGCCTGTGGCACAGTGGCAAGCTCTAGATTGAACACTGTTTCACAACTGTAAGGGAGAGACATGTAAAAAGCTTTGTGAGAAATGAGCCACCATTTTCCCTTATTTTGATTATATCCTTTCAAAGAACTGAAGTATATTTGTACCACTTTCATATTTGTCGTCTGCACATGCTCTCAATTTGGAAGGATCTATTGGGAAAGGGTTAATTCTGGTATGGAAATTCCAGAGGCACATTAATAAGTTAATTGACCATTATGGTATAATTGGAATACTGTTAGGTATTATTGTAGTCATTAAAATCAAATTTTAGAATCAAAATCAATATTTTTTGGTGGCATTTTTTTGTGCATCTATGAAATGGGGAGCCACAAATACCTCTCTTACTTTGCCTTTCTTTGCATTTTTTCACTTGTTTACAGCCCAGACAGTAGGCCAGGTCTTGTTCCTCGTCATATAGCAAGAATTCATCAACAGCAGAAGAAGGAAAAGGTTGCAAATGAAAAAAACAAACGAAAGCCGAAAGGTCTTCTAGAGAAAGAAAAGAGAGAAGAAGGCCTAGGCTCAGCATTAACTTCAGATAATAAAGGGTTTTCATTGCTACAAAAAATGGGTTTTAAACCAGGAATGGTGCTTGGAAAATCAGGTATGAGGGCATTTTTGTTGCTTAAAATATAAAGATATCATAACACACATACACTTTTTTAAGGTTGCTAACATACCCAGATGCCTGATGTGTGGGTTAACACTTGAACACATATAACTCTTTACCAAAAAGTTAACATCCTTCAGGAAGAAGGTCATAGAAAGAAAATAGGAAAAGGGTTGTATGATTTTTAAAGCTGTTTTCAAGATTCTTTCAGTTATATCGGGGTGGCCAGTGCACCTATCCATGCTTTACTGGTATTTCTTTTTACTAGTACTCTGCACAATATTCTTTCAAAGCCACTGGCTGCTTTCGCAAAACCATGGCTGAAGTAATGGCCAGCAGTGAGAGAGGAATGAATCCTGTTGCAATGACTATCATCAATCCTCAGAAAGAAATTGGCCAAACTGGGGATTGACCCCTGTTCTGAAGTCCTATAGTATACACTAGACTGAGCAACCGCAAATGACGGCAGATGCTTTCAGATTTGAAAGCTCTAAAATCTTCCTGTCTGGTGAAGGAGTAAAGGGAAGGTATGGTTACTGACAACCAGAAAAGGTGTATTTGGTATTGCATTTAATATGGATTGATTTTAGTGTTATTGAAGATGGGGGAATACTGGCAATACAAGCACTTGAAAATGTAAAATGTCGCTTTTGCTTCTAATAATACTAGAAATGTGTTGCTCACCTTCTCCAAGAAAACTTTCTACAATTTGGTAACTATCTTAGAATTTTATAAGAAAAATGAATTTAAATGTACATACAGATAATGATAAATTATTTCTGTTTACAAGGGAGCATTGGCAATTGTACTTTGACCCACTCGTATACAGACTTCACTTGCTGAAACTGATAGCTTGGGGAAATGCAAGAAAGGAGCAGCTGCTTTTAACTACTAATTTTTCCTTTTTACTATAACGGTGAAAGATAACATATTCTTTTTCTTCAGATGCTTTTCCTTTTGCATTGGTTACTATAGGTAAAGATACAATATGTAAATCAATGGGTCAAAAGGACATTATATACATTATCCATTCTTTAGGAACTGGGAGAGCAGAGCCTGTACCAGTAGAGGTGAAGACTGGACGGGGAGGCCTTGGCCATGAAACAGAACAAAAACGACAGAGAGAAGCAAGATCGGAGCTTTACAGACATAGAACAGTGAAGAGACAGAAAGTTGAGGCTGAACATAAACAAACATTTTTAAAAAGAATGAATGAAAGAATGTCAAACAAGAATATGGAAAAGGACCTTTACAAAAGCCAGAAAGTATGTGAACAGTTGGACTCGCAGCTTGTAAGTATATACTGTTTACTGTAATCCTTAGATTATCTCTGAAGACTGTGTAGATTGAGATCAGATTGCACTGTACTGTCTGATTTAAGATAGAACCCTATCTGGCATTTTCAGATAGATGTACTTCGACTAAAATGGCTTGTAATTGATTTGTCTTTGTGTTTTTAGCCCCCGTGTAAAGTGGTGATGGTAATTTTTTAGGATGGGTCTTGGTCTAGTTTCAGTTTGCATCATGGGTCAACTGCATTAACATATTTTAGACAATGCATCCACATAAACTACCACACTATTTTCATGCAAGGTTCACACAAGTGATCATTTGTTAGTCTTCTTTTTTTCAATATTGTTCGGGTCTTTTGCTAAAACAGCTTGCATAAACAGAGATTACTTGTTACAATAGAAACATGGAATAAATACTTTTTAGTTCTTCTTGCCGAGAGCCCTAAAACTATGTCATTAATAGTATTTGGTATGAAGATTGCCGAGTAACCACCACTTAACTTGTTCCAATTATAGAAATAGTGATGCCCTTGGGATCGGACATTCTTTACAGAATGATCTTCAACACTGTCTGCAAAGTCGACATATATGTGCCTTCAAAACATCTTTAGTTGTGCCAAATGCTCTTTTATTGGTCTAATGAACCTCTTATGGCCAAATTATAGTCCTTGGATAAAAATAGCCCAAGTCCAAGGGTCAGATGCTTTATCAGTGCACAGTTTTAGAGAACACACACGATTTTCTTTTTCCAAATCATTTTACCTATAGCTTTGATATTTAGTGTGTAGCTTCATCTCGTAGGGCTTTACATGGGTCAAAAATTGTTCCTTAACTCCTTATCAAATGACAAGATATTAGACTTGTCTGAATTCAAGGCATTTGCAGACAATAAATTAATTGTAGCCCAAATGATGATTCTTATCTTTGAAATGGTAGGAAACATTGTGGAAAAAGGAGAAAATGCTGGTTACCAGCATTTTTTCCTTTCATACAATTTTTTTCAAAGCCTTCTTCCTAATGGTTGTTAAAACTTGGGATTGTGTGGTAAAGGGCTAACACTTTACCAAACAATAATTGTTAAATGATCTTGATGAAGAAGTCTTTTGAAAACATCATGCGAAAAGGAGAAAATGGTGGTATTCATAATATTTTCAATATGGACAAGTCTTATTTAATGTAGAACCATGGAACCAGTAGTGCGTGTATGGTGTTCAACACTATTTTTAACATTATTTCAGTTGCACTGCAGTGGTCAGCGGATCTATTCATGCTTTCCTGGAGACTCTTTTACCAGTACTTTACACAATGTTCATCGCAAGCCACTGACTGCTTTCCACATAATTATTCATCGTCAAAACAATAAGCAGTGAGAGAGGATTGAATTCTTTTTCAATGATAATCATCAGTCCTTGGAAAGAACTTTGCTGAGGTGAGGAATTGAACCAGAAAGCCTCCGATTTTAAGTCAATTACGCTACTGTGCTACCAGGCTCTGTGGAACCAATTGTGGGAGTTAATCTTGGCATAAGTCACATAAGCAAACAATAGGTTTCACAAACTCACTGGACAACCATGTAGTTAAAATTGAGTTTGCTCTGTGAAAAGGGGGATGGACATCTCTGAAAAAGGTATCAACCCAACTTGTTGTTATTGGTTAAATTTCTGCATGTCAAAGTTTCCGTCAGTTGTTAGACAAATAGATCTTATGAATCCATAATTACGACTTGCTTGGTGTCATGCATCAAATAGATATATTAAACGCCCTTTTCGCAGAGCATGGCTCAACTACACATATTTCTTCGTATTTGTTGAAGGGAATTAACCCTATACCAAAGAATTCCATGTTCTACCGACCCCGAGAAAGAAAGCCTTTGAAAACATTTATAGTCATATGAAGTTTCTCTTGCAAGTTTCAATATGTAAAGAATTTGGCATATCAACTATTGTATGCATTCTATTGCAATAGTTTGAGGAGATGATGCTGTTTTCCTTACTTCAACTATAGGGAATCAAGGAACCACATGAAGTTTTCTTTTGGCCAAAGGATCTTTTACCTAAATCCAAAAAAAGGGCTCATGAAGACGAGTCACTACAACAGCCTGATCTTGGTTATAGTAATTATATTGATGATGATGAACTAGAGGATAGTGATTATGAAGAGGAGGAGGAGGAGGAGGAAGACACTCGCTATAGTGTAAGTAGAGTTAGGATTAGTTTCCTTACCATAGACGACACCAGAAGCTTTTGTGGACAGTGTAGATCAGGATCAGACTGCACAGAATGTGCAGTCTGATCTCTGATCTACACTGTCCACTGCTATATTCTAGATTATGACCAAACCGTCTCTTGATCTTGCAGATGAAATGTATTTTTAGCCTTCGAGAAAATGCAATTTATTTATTCAGTAGTGAAAGTTAACTCTTTATTGGTGACAGTTTTCAGGATTAGCCCTTATTTCAGGATTTTTAGGCCATCAAAAAGCGACTTTTTCTTCACTTTCCGTCTTTAAATTGCTAAAATTTGTAGGATTTCAGGATTTTTTAATAATCCTAAACCCATATCTTTACCAGACAAGAGAATCAGAACTTTGTCCAAACTGAAAGCATTTGCAGATGACAATTACAGGTAAATGTTTCTCAAAACATGAAATTTATCTTTCAGAGGGTACTAAACATTGTGGGAAAAGGAGAAAATGTTGGTTACCAGCATTTTCACCTTTTCCACAATGTTTTCAAAAGCGTCACGTTGTTAAAAATTAGGATTGTGTGGTATAGTGTTCAAGCCTACTTGTAGCATATTCCAGCAGTCTTCTATCAGAGTTGTTCAAATTGTGCAAGTGGGGTCAAAGATGGCCTGACTCCAGGGGTCATATGTTTTACATAGTCTTAGATCTAGGACAATTTCTTTATGTACATGTATTTAGCAAAATCAAAAAGACAATATTTTCGATACACCCATATTGAAAGTATTTGCAGACAAATTAACCTCTTTCCAAACAATCCCAGAGGAAGAGTATTTGGAAAACTTTGTGGGAAAAGGAGAAAATGCTCATAACCATCATTTTCTCAATTCTACACAATACTTTTTCTCCCGCTTTAAAGGCAAATCTCATCATTCGAGCCGCATTTAAAGTTGTCATCTGCAGAGGTTTTCTATATGTACAAGTGTAAAATTTTGACATGGAGTAAAGAGTTAAATGATTGTCCAAGGACGAGTTTGTCATTACAAAGGTGGAAACATTTTTGAGAATAGGAGAAAATGCTTACTCCATTTTCTCTTTTTCTGACATTTTCAAAAGCGGTCTTTCTCTGAATAGCTATTTACATCCTGTTTCTTGTCATGGTCTGACAGAATATTGCTGGGATTTTTACCTTATTTTATTTATATCTATTCATATTTCTATCCACAGGCATTTGAAGCTTCATTGGTCCATAAGGGAACTCTAAAATTTTCTTTGGTCGATCATCAAACACTTGTAGCACATTGGTGCATCGCCTGTATATCACAGAATATACTCAAATTTTTATTAACACTGTTACTATAAATAGCACATTGGCAACTCCCTCTATGCTATATACATGTAATAAGACCTTGTCTTACTATATACACTATACAGGGAGTCACCAATGTGCTATATATAGTAATGGTGTCCGACAATGAAAATTTTGTTATCCTGTGATAGACCAATGGAGTTTTAGAGGCCTGTGGTCTACCAGACATGTGGGCCTGTATCCACCAACCAGTCTATGTTGCTTTCTAAGTCTCAATTCAGAATTTTGAAAGTAACACACTTTCTGATTGGCAAAACCAAATGGTTTAGCCAATCAGAAATTTTGTCACTTTGAAACCTGAAAATTTGTGAGAACTAGTCTAAGAAAGCTTTTCAGAGTGGTTGTTGAACACAGCACCTATTATATGTAGCTTTTGTTAATAGCCTTTGTTTCTCTTTCTGGTCTAGACGGAAGAAAAGTTAGAAGTTCTAACACTTTACCTGAGGACAAAACACAAGTACTGCATTTGGTGTGGGATTACATACACAGGTAATAACACTGTTTTGATCTAATCTACATATAGGATCTGACATGAGTTGGCGTTTGAGATAAAATTTTATTAAACGAGTCTAGGGAAAATGTTGTTAAGCCAGCCTTTGGCAAGCTCAATAACATTTTTTCTTTACAAGTTTAATAGAATTTTATCTCAAACGCCAACAAAATCAGATTCTTTCTATCACATGATGATATTTCGCAAATTATAGATCAAAAGATGCAAAACCACTTATAAATGCATGAGCGGTAATATCCATTAAATGCATTTACTTCTACAAATTAAATGCTGCTTTCCAAGATCAGAAAACATTGTTGGAAAAGGAGAAAATGCTGGTAACCAGCATTTTCTCCTTTTTCCACAATGTTTTTAAAAGGCTTCTCCCTCAGCTTCATCAAAACTCGGGATTGTGTAATAAAGAGTCAGATTAAATGAAGTTAATTTTTCAATGACTTAGTTCATGTAGATGACAGTATCCATCAAACTTTATCATTTCAACCACATACATTTTGTTGTTTGTATGTACTTTGTATTTGGACCATTCTAAATTTTTGTCATGCAATAAAAGGTCAAGCCTCTTCTGTTTCAGATAAAGAAGACTTGATGTCCAATTGTCCAGGACCTTCTGCAGAGCTACATGAAGACATTGGATAATAACCTGTTTGCAAATAACCATTTACCAACCATACAATCCCATCTTTTAACCTACCTCGTAACCTGAGGTAGAAGGCTTCTGGCAACATTTCACAAAATGAAGAAATGCTGGTACCCAGCAGTTTCTCCTTTTCCCCACAGAGGTTTCTACCCCTTCAAAGACAAATTTGATCATTTGGGTACGATGTAATATGACGCATGCACATGCTTTCAAAATGCACAAGTCTAAAGTTTTGTCCTCATGTAAAAGAAAAAGTTGGCATATTATGTCATCTGCAGACGACATTTTATTGGGTCTTGCTGCAGGTCACCTTGGAAATTATTTAAAGAACATATCATCCATAATGAGTAATATCTCTCTTTGTCACAATGTTTCTACACATGTTCATGTATTAGACTTAAATTCATGTTGAATTTCCATGTTTTACAAGGATATTTTTGAAGTTATCTGTTGCAAAGATATTTGAGGAATTTAGTTTACACTATATGATCCAAATAAATCTTATTATTGAAACATCATTTGAGTGTTTGGTATTTTCATGTTAAAACTCTGTCACAGCCCCATTCCATGTATCATAGACTCTGCAACTTTTTCAATATTCTTTCTTGCACATGCCTATGGCATTTGTTTTGTTTGTCTCTGTGTTTTTTAGCTCCACTGAATGCCAGCCGGCTTATGTCATGGCCTGGTGTCCCTCGTGTGTCTGTCCATGTGTTAATTTTTATTTCAAACATCTCCTCTGAAACTACCTATCCAGTTTTGATGTAATTTCACAGAAATGATCCTGCCATGGCCCTCCTCAGAATTTCTTCAAAGAATTTAATTCCAATTAAAACTGGTTGCAATGGCAACAAACCTGAAAAATACTGAAAATCTTCAAAAATCTTCTTGTCTGAAACCTCAAGTCCTAGGGCAACCAAATTTGGCATGTATATTCATCCAATAGACCTCTACTAAATTTCTTTATATTGTAGCCTTCAGGTCAAAATTGGCCTGAGGCAAAACACTGCATAGCCCAAGTCTAGAAGTGATGAAGCACAAAAAAAAAAAAAAAAAGAATATGTAAATTGTTGCTGAAATTCGACTGAAAAATTATGAAAGCAACAGAAAACATCATTCACACAAACAGTACAACAATTTGTCAGTAGTAGCTGGTTATTGAAGTCAACTTATCTGAAAGATCCAAAGAATTTTTGACAGTTCCCAATCCACAGAATATGATCTTTAAAGTGGCACAATGTCTTAGATTCTCATGACCTGATCCACTGAAGTGTGAAAAGAATTCAAAATCTTACTTCAAAAATACTCCAAACACTTTACCAAACAATCACACATTGGAACAACCCAGAGACAAAGCTTTGAAAAAATTGTGGGAAAAGGGAAATGATAGAAACCAGCATTGTTTTGTTTTCCTACAATGTTTTCCACCCTGTCAAAGACTAATGGCTCATACAGCCATGTTCTATTTGTCATCTTCAAATGCTTTCAGTATGAACAAGTTTAAAATTCTGTTGTCAAGTTCAGTACATGTATTAGGCCAGCATTTGATAGCCAATAACCAATGGACACTATTACACTATGATCATCATTCACATACTAAATTCAACTAGGATTTAGTTGGCAGATGTAATGTAGTGAAGTTCATGGCTAACAAAAGCACAACTATAAATCACCATTGGAATGTCTGTATCAACATGTTCTTGACCATTTGTAGCCTTCCATTGAATTAAAGAAATATTTTTCAAATGACTGATGCCTTAGTCAAGATAGTTCATTTTTAAGCAGACCTCTTTTGAAAACATTGTGGCAAATTAATAGATTGCTTGTCACAGTCAATTTCTCCTTTATAGTTAAGCCACAATTTTTCAACATTTCCACTTTAAATTCTACTTCAAAAGCTTGTTTTTTTATTAGGCTGTCTGCTGCCTATTTACTTTTTACAAATTAATCCTGTTTTTATAGCGACCCTGAGGATGATGGCTTCGAAAAATCATAGAGGTTTTTATCATTTTCCTACAAAGTTTTCTCCCCTTTTAAAAATTTTAGACTTACCAAAACGAGAACATTTGCAGACAACTAATACATAGTGGCTCAAATAATGGGAATCGTCTCTGAAAGAGTAGAAAACGTTGTGAGAAAAGACTGGTTTCTCCTTTTCACTCAGTGTTTTCAAAAGAATTTCTGTTTGGGGTCTTAAAACAGATCATTTAGTACAAGGATATGCAGCCACCCATGAAAACAGATGATTGTTACCTTTTCAGAGCAGTAGCTGTTCAAGAGGAATGCTTTCATATTGAAAACTTATACTAAAATGTTGAACTAAAATTGATAGTTACTTCAGAAGATGACTTAATAAAACAAAACTCTTTATTGGAAATCTTGACTAGGAAATAGAGACTGATTGATGCTTAATTCAGACGGTTGCTAAACACATGTGTTGTTAAACACAGGCTTACAGTATAAGTTAGTCTCACAAATATACACTATGCAGGTCAGTTCTATCACTATAAACCGATATATTGTCCATTTTATTTTTCACGTCAATATTAAAATGATCACATATATTTTTTAAAAGCTCATTTTGAATCTTCATATTGCCTTTGATTTCAGACAACCTGCAAAAAACAGAAAAGTAAATCTGTGAACCCTTTAAACGCAAATCAATACAAGGTATAGATCAAGATCAGACTGCATATTCTATGCAGTCTGATCTTGGATCTACCTGCCATGAAAATGCAATATATATATAGGGCATTTAAGCACTGAACATGTTCATTTAATTGACATTGCCCATTTAATATGAAGTCCATAATGTTTTCTGAGAAAAAGGGTGGTCATCGATTTTTGTAAGAAAACCTAGGTCCATATTCAACAACCATTCTGTATAGCATGCTCCGTCTAGTTCTGAAGGATTTTTCTAAATTCAACCTAACAATCTTTTTCTTTATTTTTGATTAGAAATTATGTTACTTTCTTAACTAAGAATTATACTAAGAATGCTTTTTTTTAAGAATGGTTGTTGAATATAGACCTGATACCTACATACAGATAGAGGCTTCAAGCTTTCATAATCTGAATATACATGTACTGATAGTGAAAGCACATTTCTTGTCCCCCTTTTGTATTTGAGTCATGCTCTGGCAAAAGGGGTTTAACTCTTTACCAAACGACAAAATTATAGATTGGTCCAAATTGAAAGCATTTGCAGACGATAAAATAATTGTGACTGAAAAATAGAAATTTGGTTTGGGAAGGGTAGAAAACATTGTGGTAAACGAAGAAAATGCTGGTTACCAGCATTTTCTCCTTTTCCCACAATTTTTTCAAAAGGCTTCTTTCTCAGGGTCGTTAAAAGTCGGGATTATGTGGTAAAGAGTTAATGCATTTTCATGATGCACAATACCATATGAAGTATTGCATACACGAAATTGTGGGTCCATAAAATCCATCTTGTCTAACAACTGACTAAATCATGTGTTAGACTAACCTTTGACATGCAGAAAATTTACCAGTAGCAAAAAGTCTCGACTGATGTCGCCCTACATGGACTGTGCAGGCTAACATCGGTCGATACATTTTGCAGATGCATTAAACCCCCTTTTCCCAAAGCAAGGCCTATTAGTGTTTGCTGTATCAATCAAGTTGTACATGACAAATGACACAAAAACATTTTCGATGAAACAAGTCTTGCAGCTTCTTATCATAGGAACATGTAGAGCTGAAGATTTTCTTTAATGCTTTCATCAGTGAAAATTGAGAGCTACTCTAGATTTCAACCTGAAACAAAATTAATTTGCAACAGCTGACTTAGAAAGGATCCTTGTAAACTAGAGGCCCTTGAGGGCCTGAAATCGCTCTACTGGCAGTGATTTTGCTTTTATGCTAGTATACATTATGAATTTATGATGCAAAAAGAAGACAAAAAACACAAACCTGTGTTCTTGCAACTGGGCTTGAACCCACTAAGACAGCATAAGTAGGCATGGTGAATTGAACAAACAGTGAAAAAAAACAAGTTGGCTTCTTTACAAAAGAAGCCAGGAGAGGTCAGCATCAATGTTTTCAAACAGTTTATTAGCTTTTAATTTCAATATATTTTGGTGCATGTAAACAAACAAGTAAATTAGCCGCCGCGTAGAAATCTCTCTATGCTTTACAAGACAGTCATTTGACCTTCTTTCCGCGTTTTCAAGTCGCATGATCTTGTCCAGCGGTCTTCTCTTTTTTAACGAAATTCTTCTTGTTTTTTATTCTGCTTAGATTTATTTGCTTAATGAAAAATTACAATCATTTGAGAGGTCATTTGCAACCATGGCAAATTAATATAACAAATCTTTTCTGAAATTTGTCATATAAAAATAAACCACGTCTATTTCCTGTTTCGGTTTTTTGATTTCGCTTTATTTACAAAACCATGACAAAACAGACTGTGTATCAGAACAATTTCACAAGAAAAATGGATTTAGACAGCGAATTCTGTGGCAGTCTGCCTTTTAAACTCACCACTGTTGGAGAGGTCTGATGACCTCTCCAATGAAGTGCAATTTCTCAAAACTAAATGTTTCGAATCCAGGCAAATTTGATAGGGTTTCCATACGCCTTGTATTAAACAATCCTAGTAAATTTCAAAGAAATGTGACTAATAATGTGGACTTTGTTGAGAAAACGATACTAAGTCATGAAATGGCTGCTTTTCCTGACCGGTTTACTAGATTTTCTTCACTTTTGATAGAGTTCAATCCCTTGATGAATCTTTGAAAGTTTCAAAAGAATTTGATCAACACTGTTAACTTCATTGCCTAAACAAAAAATAGAAATGTTCAACTTTGAATGGCTACTTTTCCCATACTGATTGTCAGATTTTTTTTCAAAATCAATAAGGTTCAAGCTGTTTATGATACAAAGCAACTGTGCAAGTTTCATGAAAATCTGACCACAAATGCTGACATCATCGCGTAAACAAGAAATTAAAAATTTCAACTTTAAATGGCTACTTTTCCCATACTGATTGTCAGATTTTTTCAAAATCAATAGGGTTCGAGCTGTTGATGAGACGAAGCAACTGTGCAATTTTCATGAAACTCCGACCACAAACGCTGACTTCATCGTGTAAACAAGAAATGGAAATTTTCAACTTGAAATGGCTATTTTTCCTATAATGTTTGTTGGATTTTTTCCAAAATCAATAGGGCTGAAGCTATTGATAAGATAAACAAACTGTGCAAGTTTCACAAAAATCTGATTCCAAATGCAGACTTTATCATGTAAACAAGAAATGAAAATTTTCAACTTGAAATGGCTACTTTTCCTATACTGATTGTCAGATTTTTTCCAAAATCAATAGGGTTGAAGCTATTGATAAGATAAACAAACTGTGCAAGTTTCATGAAAATCTGACCAAAAATGCAGACTTTATCGCATAATCAAGAAATGAAAATTTTCAATTTGAAATGGCTATTTTTCCCATACTGTTTATTGGATTTTTTTCAAAATCATAGGGTTGAAGCTATTGATGAGATAAACAAACTGCAAATTTCAAAAAAATCTGATCACAAATGCAGACTTTTTCATGTAAACAAGAAATGGAAATTTTCAACTTGGTATGGCTACTTTTCCCATATTGTTTGTTGGATTTTTTTCAAAATCAATAGGGTTGAAGAAACTGTGCAAGTTTCATGAAAATCTGACCATAAATGCTAACTTTATAGCGTAAACCAGAAAAAGACTAATGGACGGACAAACGTACAGACGGACGGACGATGGAAACCATACCATGACATAAGCTCTGCTGGCTTTCAGCCAGAAGAGCTAAAAAGAAATAATCACCATTGATAAAGTGTAACCCTTTACCACACGATCACAACTTTTAAAGACCGCAAGGAAAAGGACTTTCAAAAAATTAAAGGAAAAGGAGAAAATGCTGGTTACCAGCATTTTCTCTTTTTCCCCACAATGTTTTCTACCCTTTCAAAGAAAACTTTCCTAATTTGAGCAACAGTTAGTTTGTCTTCTGCAAATGCTTTCACTCTGTACCAGTCTAAAAGTTTGTAGTTTCATAAAGAGTTAAGACATGAATACAAGTGGAAACAATGTAGTAAAAGGAGAAACTGCTAGTTTTGAGCATTTTCTCATTTTACAGCCATGGTTTAAATTATGATCAGCAGCAAGGTGCCAAAATTGTCTTCAGTAGGTAACTGTCTAAAAACATGTTTCAGGAGAGCGCAGAAATCATTATATGTATACTCACTGTTGTTTATTTTTATAGACATTCCTTTGAAGTTCTTGCATTGTCTTCAACTGTAGATCAGTCTCTGAGGGTGTGATAAAATCCAGAGTTGTTTGCACACCAAAGACATGGTATTTGAACTGTAAACAAACAGAAAAGTCTTGAACTGGCAACAGCGATTACATTTAGCCTTCGGAAGGTAAATAAATGAAATGGGTAATACCGTAATTACTTGTAAAAATTGGTATCATGTATCATAAAACTGCATGTTTTTTCAAGATTAGAGTGCATAATCTATGCTCTCTGAACTTTATCTGTGCTTTGCCAAAAAAGCAACAAAAGCTCTGCTCATTGACTGTGAAAATACTGTTCTCAATAAAAAGAAAAAAACAAGATGTGTCACTGAGAAGTGACTTATACCCACGAAAATAGTACCCTTTTCCTGTGAGCTATTCACATGAACATTACCTATGGACACAACATGTCCAGACACTTCTGACCTTGCCTTGACCTTCACTTTGACCAACAGATAACTTGCATGTAATACATCATTTACATTGTGTTTGACAATTCTGCAAAGTTATAGTGAAATTCATTCATAATTCAGACACAAACACTACCACCAAAAAACATATTTGACCATGTTGTGACCTTGACCTTTAACCTATGGAAATGACTTGTGTGTGACATATTTAGGCAAAGTTATTTCAATACATGTATTAGTCATAATATGTAAATAGTTATGGCCTAACACGAAAACGGAAATTTGACCTTGCCATGACTTTGACCTTTGACCTATGGACATGGTTCTTGCAGGCAACACATCATCTTTATGTGGTTGACCATTCTGTACATTTATATCTAAATTCATTTATAATTAAAAAAGGAACAAGCCGTACACAAACGCAATCCCCCAAAAATTCTCTTTTTAATAATATTTGACCTTGCCGAGACCAAGATCAAGATCAAACAACATAGAATGAATATTGACTAAAATGTATATGGAATTGTGAAGTTGTGTTGTCTGATCCTAGATCTACACCGTCACCTATGCTGAAACATTCTGTTTTGTAGCAGTCTTGAAACACCAGATCTTGGACTTTAAATTTTGATTGCGTTTATTTGGTGCTCTAAAAGTCTAACCTTCATTCAAAGGCATTGCAGTCTTCTGAGTTCAATAGAGGAAAAGTTGATGGACAACCAATAGGAGGAAATTAAAACTACTATGTTTATTAGAACGGAAACATTGTGGTACAAGGTGTAATTGTCTGCTAAGGGTTTTTTTTTTTCCCAAAGTATTTTCTGGAGCTGTTTACCCTTTACCACACAATTCAGAGCTTTAAAAACTTTGGGTAAGACAGCTTTTGAAAACATTTTAGGAAAATGAGAAAATACTAGTAACCAGCATTTTCTCCTTTGCCCACATTGCTTTCTACTAGACCAAATACAGTTTTCATCAGATTTCATCATTTGAATCGTATTTAATCTGTCATCTGCAAATGTTTTGAATTTTGATGAGTTTAAAATTTTGTCATTTGGTAAAGAGTTAAAGAGGAAAAGATTAGTATCAACACGGTAATTGGATAAACTAATTGAACCCTTTACAACACAATCCCTAGTTTTACCAGCGCTGAGAAAGAAAACTTTAAAAACATTGTTAGAAAGGAGAAAATGCTGGTTACCAGCATTTTCTCCTTTTCTCACAATGTTTTCTAATCTTTCAAAGACAAGTCCAATTACTTTAGTCACATGTTTGTCAGATGCAAATGATTTCAATTTGGACAGGTCTAAATTTTTGTTGTGCAGTAAAAAGTTACAACAGCAAATCAGCGTAGAATACTATGAAATCTATTATACATTTGAGTGCTTACATTTGAATTCGTTTTATCAAATTAGTATTTCGTTGAAACGAAATTGGGAAAAAAAAAAGTGACTAATGAATGCACAGGGCTCTGTATGAACAAGCAATTTAGTTGAAATGATATCCTCCGCCGAAAAAGACCTTTTCAAAAACTCACGCGACCGCATAACTCAAAATCTCTCCCAGTTGGCCATTTTGCATCGAATCAAAAAAAGAAAATATATCTGCGGAATAGGTTATTGTACACATGTATAAAGTTTCACGAAATTCCGTCCAATGGTATTGGAGATACTGTCCCGGACGGACACACGGACGGAAGGACGGACAACGCTAAAACTATATCCCTCCGCCTTTGGCGGGGGATAATAATAAGTGATCATTAATTTGTACGACAAACCCTTGCCCATCTTGTATTCTTCTCAACATTTGGCTTTATCACAAAGTAACGCTGATAAATTTTTCTCTGAATTGTCCGAGGAAGTCTGTTTTCACTGTTGTTGGTTTGATCAGCCTGTAAGATAAGCATTGCATGTACCAGTAATTTAGAAAACTCTTTACGGAAGGTACTTGGAGACGAAAAATTACATGCTTCTCAAATTATGGGATTTGTCTGTGACAGCAGGGATCATGTAATTTAGGGTCCCTGGTGAGATGGTAGAAAATATTGGTGGAAAAGTAAAAATGCTGGTTTTCCCATTTTTAAAAGGTTTCTCTGTCAGGGTCATTAAAACTCGTGATTGTGTGGTAAAGTGTTAAGATTCAACTCTTCACCAAAACACCCTGAGTCTAATCCATCCTTATGAAGAGGCTATTTGAAGACATCATGAGAAAGGAGAAAATGCTGGTAAGCAGTGTTTTCTCCTTTTACCACATTTGTTTTCTTCTCTTTCAAAGGAAAGTTCCAAAAACTGAGTCATATTTACTCTTGGTTGTCTGCTAAAGCTTTTTGGACTGGTCTAAATTTTGTTGTCAAGTAAAGAACTAGATGGGTAAGTTTTTTCACTTTTTCAATTGTTAAGAGTATTTTCTTTTTCCTAAAGGACAGATCCTATCATTTAGATCTCATCACTTAGATGCATCTAATTAGTTATCTGCAATTCAGTTCCATTTGTACAAGTCTAAAATTTTGTTGTCTGGCAATGATTTGGCATCATGTCAACAATATTTCTATCATGCAGAGTAACCTACAAATATCTAACAGTCCCTTACACATCTTTTTGTGAAGTCAACCTCATGGTCTGCATCTGCAACTAGATGTACATGTACATTACTTGAAGATATCAGTTACACGACAAGTACAAGGGCTGTTCAATAAATTTGTTGATTGTTGTTGTTAAAACCACGTCTCTTGAGGCTAAAAATTTGCCTGTAATAGCATGAACATATCATAAACTTGATTTAAAAGTTTTGCACTTTTACATTTCAAATGCAAAATATGTGTGACCATAGTAACCCATGCCATTTTCTCCCAATTTGAAACATGTTATTTTACATTAAATTAGACATTTTAAGTAAACATCCAGCAATATGTGTCAAAATGGCGCTAATTGTGCAGACGGTCAAATAACATCATAACAGCATTTCTGTAAAAAGTCATTGCTGTGGCACTTTCAGTTACTGTAATAACATAGTTTTTGTCTCTTCTGTCCTAGGTAATTTTTGATGCAATGACGTCTTCAATGGATTTTGAATAACGTGCAATTATAAAATTATGTGTTGGCCTTGGTAAAACACCAAAACAGACCGTAGAATTGATTAAGGGACGACAACTTCAAGACCTTGTTGAGCAATTCAGGAATGGGAAAATATTGCTGGAAGATGATCCTCCTAAAGGATGGCCGGTTAGAGTAACGGCGTCAATTTTGGATAGGTGACAAAGTATATTACGACAGACGGGAAATTTGCCTAGGTCGCACTACAAGGGATGCAATTCTAATCATTATCGGTGATTGGTATAGAGAAACATTTAGCATGTGGATGTCCAGGCACATGAAATGTGTGAATACTCGAGGGGATTATGTAGAAGAAGTACACTGATCTCTTGACTTGTAATGAAGTTGACATTATTTTTTCACCTTCGGAGCCAGGCAATGTACATTTACATGTTGTTTATAATTCTCTGTTAAAAATGTATCTCTAACTGAGTTTGTATGAAATTTGGAGGAATTTTGGGTATAGATTGTTTAATATGTATGCAAAACATGATCTTAATTGATAGTCTAGTTTTATTTTTACAACAAAACTGCACAAAATTATCAAACAGCCCTCGTAAGTACAATATCTCACCTGTAATCCTATCCTTTTGATATAAGCTCCTTTCTGTATCTTGTCTATATCACCAACAGCAATGCCAATCTGCAAGAATAGATAATTTCTAAAGCCATACATTCTAATCCTACAAGGATTAAGTTTTTATATGCCAATGCAGTTTTTGTACATATTTTTGTGACACTGTGAAGAAAAGATCTTGCTGTTTACAAGCTGACATTTCTTTTCTCGTATTATTTTCCATGTCATTTTAAAAAAGGAAGTTTTTTCCCCTTTCCTTCTGATGTTCCCCTTTAACCCTTTACCACATAATCCCAAGTTTTAACGACCCTAATAAAGAGGCTTCTTAAAAACATTGTGGCAAAAGAAGAAAATTCTGGTAACCAGCATTCTCCTTGTCTCCTTGTCCCACAATGTATTCTTCCCTTCTTAAGAGAAATTTCAATTTTTGAGTCACATTTATTTTGTCAGCTGCAAATGCCTTCAATTTGGTCTAGACTAGAAATTCATCACTTGGTAAAATGTTAAGTCACTTGTGATATTTAGCAACTGGCCTAAAGATAGCAAGTGTGGTATTGACTTCAAAACATTTGAACTCTTTCCTAGATGATAAAATTTCAGACTGGTCAAAAACTGTAGATTACCAACAAAAGCTTTCTTTCAAAGTGGTTAGGTAAAGGGCAAAAAAAGGAAATATTTTGGTTCTCTTAAAGCCAGCATGTTTCATGCAGTAAACAATTTAAAGTGCAATATCAAAAATAAGTAGTTTTTATCATCATAAGTAATAATATGAACTTGACCCTTTACCACAGAATTCTGAGTTTTAATGACCCTGAAAAAAAATTTTTTTTTTGGAATTCATTATAATATTAGTATACAGCATTTTCTCATTTTCCCTCCATGTTTTCCATGTGTTCTAAGACAAATACAATTACTTTAGCCTCACTTATTTTGTCATCTAAAAGTTCTTCCAATTTGGAGGAGTTCAAAATTGTGTCATCTAGGAAAGAGTTAAACTTACCAACAAGTTCATCAGCGCTATTGGCATGGTTATCATAAACATAGTCATGATAATGTAGGCATCTGTAGCAAATGGAAAGTTGTCTTGTTCCACAAAATTCTGAACAAAGTTTAACTCTCCCAAAGTCATGGCCAGCACTGTCAGAGGGAAGAAATCACCGTCTCGAAAACCAGGCTTGGAGACATACAAGAGAAAATACTTAACCCTTGAGATTTTAGATTTATCCAGATTCAAAGTATTTGCAAGTGACAAATGTGGCTCAGAAAATGGCTTTTATCCTTGTAAGGTTGAAAAACATCGTGGGAAACTGAGAAGATGCATGTTACCAGCATTTTCTCCTTTTCCCATAATGTTTTCTAAAGGCCTTCTTCCTCAGGGTCATTAAATTTTGAGACTGTTTGGTGAAGGGTTAATCCAGTGTACAAATATGACTTTTCAAAGCCCCACAGTTGTCATGCATGCAGCTTTGGAAAATATTCTGGGGGGAAAAAAGCAATTGCTTGCAATAAGCAATTGTTTCTTTTCCCACAATATTTTCCATACTGTTAAAAAAACCTTCTTTCATTTCCTTCAAATGTTCGTCCTTTATGTAACATGTAATGATATTTGCTAGCTTCAAGTATAGCATGTGTTATAAACAGAATTTCCATTTATTTACCTTTAGAGTGTCATGACAAGTAAACTTGTCTTGTTGGATATAATAGGTAAAGATCAGACTGTACAAAACATGTATGGCATAAGACATTTTCAACCAGTTAAAAACACAGTCTCAAAATAGACATCTTACAAATGAAATGAGTGTAGTATGCAAGCGCCAATGCTTTGCTGCAACTGCTTTTTCAGAAGTTGAAAAAGGGGCATAACTATGTTAAAAAGGTTTTGGACATTACCTGTCTATCTACCATGGGTTTCTCTTCTAACCCTTTACCACAGAATCCTGACTTCTAACAACCCTGAGGAGGCTTTTGAAAACTTTGTGGGAAAAGAAGAAGATGCTGGTAATCAGTATTTTATCTTTTTAACATGATGTTTTCTACCCTATCACGACAGAAATCATCACCACACTACATTTGTCATCTGCAAATGCTTTCAATTCAGTCAAGTCCTAAATTTTGTCGTTTGGTAAAGAGTTAATAGTTAACAATTGGCCCAAGTCTGAAGTAAATATATTAACCAATAACAAAGACAAGAGAAAATGTCTGAATTTTGGCATAACAATAACCACATAGAAATTGACAAGGTATGTCAAGACTAACGTTTTCTGTGTAAACAGCCGAGCTAATATTGGGGATAGAAACTAAGATAGTGCAGACACTTTTACCCATGAAATAATGGACTAGTACAGAGGAAGAAAAAGGTACATACCACTTTGGCAATCACCCCGGCAAATGCTTGAGAAAATGCCATCAGAAACAGCAATAAGACCACCATTACCTTTTTAAATCAAGAAAAAGAATCTTACTTCTTTGAGATGAAAAGGGTTTTTGATATAAAGATAACTGTGTGCTCATATAGTACAACAGTTGAAAAAAAACCCAATAAATGTGATACATGCAACTAGCTAGGTTATGGAAAACTTATGTCCCATTAAGATACAAATATATCAAATCTCTGTTATAAAAGAAACACAGAACCGATGTATACTTGTTTATGAAGTTTCAGAATTTGTTTTACAAACTTAATACCCTGAGAAAAAATGATAATATCGAATAAGAGAGAAACTCAAAATTTGAATAAAGTAACTTTACCTTCAATAAACTGTACATGACCTCAGAGAACATCACGAAATAGATCCCAATGATATCCACCCTGCAATGATATATAGAGGTTATTACACGGCTGATGAGGGCCGGAGAGTGATATCGGCCCGCCACCTTGATATCTGCCCCGAGGGCTTTAGCCCGAGGGCAGATTTCGAGTTGGCGGGCCGATATCACTCTCCGGCCCTCATCAGCTGTGTAATAAGCTGTTTATTACATTCATTGATAATTTGCTCGATTACTTCATTTTCTTACATGTTTAAACACTTAAAACAGAGAAATTCTTGTCTTTATTCAACACAACTTTTTTTCCGCGGGTAAACATCACGAAATAATATCACAAAATGGTAAGTTCGATCATGGGACAAATTAAAGAGCTTATGAGACAAAGCAGTGAGGAAAACAGCTATCCATTTTTACAGAAATTTGCAGCATTTTTACATAATTAATTAAGTGGTCTCATACATGAAGGCATCTTACAGTCAAGTATAATTATGCATGAAACCTCATGATGTTTTCAGTGGTTCTGTTCACCCAACAGGCCACATAAAGATATGGAAAAAAAGCCAGCTGTACAGAAATATCATAAAAGCTTGTAGCTCTGTCTTATCAGCTCTTTCCCTCAGGAATACAAAGTAAATGTAACGAGCACTGCATGCAGATGCCAACGTTTGGCTGCAGTTGCTTGATTTTCAGTGAAAATTCTAAGTCCAATAAGGGGCATACCTGTGTAAAAAATTCTTTAATGGATACCTGCCCTTGTGGTATGGGTTCCTCTTCTGATAGTGATCAACTTATCCCAGTTTGAAGTAAATATCTTGCGTAATGACAGAGATATTATAAAACATCTAAGTTTTTGAAAATGTCAAAATTTTCCCGGCGCAGACAATAATGATCACGCCATGGCTACGACAATACCACAACATTTTCTCTGAAAACAGCAGAGCTAACTAGAGCTGTCACTGAATGTGACTTAATACCCCTGCCAGCGCTTTGACAGAAACAGGCAATTATTTGTAGACAGACGGACATTCGTTTTGCGGGGGTATAAAAATTGGACTTACTTCTGAAGATAGCTGATCAATAGAACCCAAGCACATATGGAGGAAATCCAAGCACTCCTCCAGTTCTCTTCACATGGGTACCGATTGGCTGGGTTCAGGAAAAAGGAAGTAGAAATCATCATCATCCAATTCCAGTATGTAAACATGTTGATGAAGTACCTCCACTTCTTGCAAAGATAAATATAGAGTTTGTAAATCTTACTGCAAAGTTTCACACTTGTCCAAACTGAAGACATTTGTAGATGAAAAATTAAATGAGCAATGCTCTGTGAAAAGGGAGCTTAATGCATCTGCGAAAGGTATTGACTCAGGTCAGCCTGCGTGGACTGCGCTGACCTGGGCCGAAACTTTTTGATATTGGTCAATTTTCTGTAAGTCAAGCGACCAGTCTACCTCATGATTAAGTCGGTTGTTCAAAAAGTTGCTCTTATGGATCCATTATTATGTGATGAGTTGGGCTGGTATCATGAATCATGGACATGCATTAAGCCCCCTTTTGCCAGAGCATGGCTCAAATATGACTCAACTGATGAGACTAGTCGTGGAAATGACATAAATTAAACCTTGTGGAAGGAGAGAAAGTGCTGTTTAGCAGCATTTTCTCTTTTTTCAGCATTGTTTTCAAATGCCTTCTTTCTCATGATTGTTAAGATTGAAGACCGTTTCGTAAAGGGTTAATAAAGTTTTGGTATTTTCTGCAAAGAATAACTCCTTCCCAGACAACAAAATTCTAGAGTTATCAAAAGTTACCCTCAGACCCCCGAATAAACCTAACAGGCATTTTCTGTCTACAAAACAAACCTCAATAAGTGCAATTCAAAAGGTTGCTTATGTCAAGCATATTTCAGCAAAGCAGGCATTTGAAGGTGGCAAATTAATTGTGGCTAAAGTAATGAGATTTAGCATAGACAGAAAAGAAAACATTGTGGAAAAAGGAAAAAATGCTGGGTACAAGCAATTTCTCTTTCCCACAATGTTTTCATAAGCCATTACCTGAGGTGGTCAAAAACTGGACTTTGGAAATGGGGTTAAACTAAACAAACATTGATTTTTTGTTGTTGCAACCAAGATAAAGACAAACTACAAAAAAAGTTGTTTGCTAAGAGTTTTGGGCTGTGTTCAACAGTGTGTTGGCAGAAAACACTATTGGAAAAAGAGGACCTGCTGGTTAAAAGCATTTTTTCCTCAGGGTTATGAAAAACACAAGATTACCTGCAAAAGTTATGACAAAAGTAAAACTCACTTGACCCCATAACAGGAATACCTCCTTGACCATCAAAACTCCTATGAAGGTTTGTAGGATCAACTGTAGGGCAAATAGGGTATTGCTTTCTATGACTAAATGTGACAAGGAGGATTGCTGTAAGTAAAAATTAAGCATATGGTGGAATGATATAGTTTTTAAATAAAACTAGAACTTTTGCAGGCTGGAAAAAAGAAACTAATACAGATAACATTTATTTTGAAGGCAAGAAAAATTATTTTTTCCACAGTATAGAAAAAAAGTGGGATAGTGAGTAATTGCTTGTTACAAGAACCTGCTCTTTTTCCTGCAATGTTTTCCAAAGCCTTCAACTGCCTGGGCATTAAAAGTAGTATTAGTGCAAAATTACCTGGTTTTGAAATACTGTTTGCCACAGGTGTAAGTATTTGGTATATTTTAATATTAGCAAGAATAACACATTCAGTAAAAACTTTTTTTTTTATCCATAAATATTTCTGTGAGCTAGCAGATAAACAAAGTTTCCTATTTCAAAGGAAATTTATTAAACAATCCCAAGTTTTAGCGACCCCAGTCACCAGCATTTCCTTCTTTTCCCACAATATTTTCTATTCATTTAAAAACAAATATAGTGGTGTCTGTGTTTGTGAGGTAGAGCGTTGGCATCGTAACCAAAAGGTCCCAGGTAGCAGGTGTCAACTTTGGGATTTTTCATTGGCCCACATATTCGGCGCAAGTACTGGTGTAGTTCCCAGGAAGCAGAATCGAGACAGATTAGTAGAAGTTGTAAAAACTTGTTTCTCAATCAATGAAAAATAAATAGGTTTAAACTAATAACAAATCCATCTTTTGAACCATATTGAAATTTGTAGTTTGGTTCGCATATGCTTTCAACTTGGACAAAGTCTACAAATTTAAGAGTTATGGGTTTTAAAAGAAAAATATTTATCTCAAATTATCTAGCTTATTAGTATACATACTATTTGAAAATGAAATAAAACTACCACAAATCATGAGAAAGTAAAACATTTAATTGAAAGGAAAATATAGTCTCGGTATTGAAAACAATGTATGAAAAGAGGAAGTGAGTGCTACATATGCTATTCCTTATAAAGCAGCTTTCATAGTTATGGGATAGGGTGTCCTACAGGTGAAGCAAAAAGAAATTCAGGTACCTCCTTTAGTAGACTGATGTAGGTCTGATTGTTACGTTGATCCTCAGGTACTTCTATAGGGCAATGTCTATCATTGTCAACAATATCTGTAGCCATTGGAGGTACAAGGATCATGTACGTGTTCAGAGCAGCAACATACATTGTGTAGATAAACAAATTGCTGTACAGAACATAGCGACCAAACTTTCTCCTGTTATATATAACAAGAGGGCCATGATGGCCCTGTATCGCTCCACTGGCTAATACGTAAAATCACTACATGCCAAACATTACAATACTTGGCCAATTGATTTTGAACATAAGACCCCTGAAACAGGACTAAAATTGGTAGCCCTAGTTCATATGGTTAGTAACAAGAAGATTTCTAAAGATTTCACTATATAAGCCCATGTAAAACTTCTGACCCCTCAGGGTGAATCGAATTCCCCCCTAGGGCTATAATTTACGCACTCTTGGTGAAGGGCCTTTAGATATAGCTACATGCGAAATTTGGTAGCCCTACGCTTTATGAATAAGTACAGGGAGATTTCTTAAGTTTTCTCTACATAAGCCCATGTAAAACTTGTGACCCCCGGGGCAGGGCCAATTTTGACCCCAGGGCTATAATTTAAGCACTCTTGGTAGAGACCCACTAGATAAAGCCACATGCAAAATTTGGTAGCCCTAGGCCTTACGGCTAGGTACAGGGAGATTTCTAAAGTTTTCCCTAAATAAGCCCATGTAAAACTTGTGACCCCCGGGGTGGGGTCAAATTTGACCCAAGGGCTATAATTTGGGCACTCTTGGTAGAGGCCCACTAGATAAAGCCACATGCAAAATTTGGTAGCCCTAGGCCCCATGGCTAGGTCAAAGAAGAATTTTAAAGTTCTCCCTATATAAGCCCATGTAAAACTTGTTATATAAGCCCATGTAAAACTTGTTACCCCCGTGCAGGGCCTAATTTGACCCCAGGGCTATAATTTGAACAATCTTGGCAGAGGTCCACTAGATAAAGCTACATGCCAAATTTGGTAGCTCTAGGCCCTATGGCTAGGTAGAAGAGGAATTTTAAAGTTCTCCCTAAATAAGCCCATGTAAAACTTGTGACCCCCGGGGCGGGGCCAATTTTGACCCCAGGGCTATAAATTGAAGAAACTTGGTAGAGGTCCACTAGATAAAGCTACATGCCAAATTTGGTAGCCCTTGGCCTTACGGTTTCAGACAAGAAGATTTTCAAAGATTTTCAAAATTTTTCAGTTTTGTTGCCATGGCAACCAGAGTTTTTGAAGGAATTAAATTCTTTCAAGAAATTCTGAAGAGGACCATGGCAGGATCATTTCTGTGAAGTTTCATCAAAATTGGATGGGTAGTTTCAGAGAAGAAGACGTTTTAAAAAAAAGTTAACGCACGGACGGACGGACGGACGGACGGACGGACGGACAACAGGCCATGACATAAGCCCGCTGGCCTTCGGCCAGTGGAGCTAAAAATAAGAGACATATTTACACAGAAAATGTAACATTTGTTTATTTGTATTATCATTGTATTCAAAAGTAACATTATAGGCCCACGGGGCCGGGTGTTATTGATATCATTATTTATTTGTCAATTTGATTTGCTGCTCATACAAATGCAACTTTCTCACTTACTTACATCACCTAACTTCTATTCACCTTTACTTAGTTAATCTCATGCGTAACCAAAAATGAAAAAAAAGCCATATTAATTCTGAGAGTTACGAAAGCACTTAGGAAATGAGATGAAAATAAAGACAAATAAGTAATAAGATTGATTGATTGGTGTTTAACGCCGTTTTCAACATTATTTCAGTTATATCGCGGTGGCCAGTGCACCTATCCATGCTTTCCTGGAGTCTCTTTTACCAGTACTCCACACAATTTTTCCTTCCAAGCCACTGGCTGCTTTCCCACATAACCAATTGTAGAAACAATGATCAGCGGTGGGAGAGGAATGAATCCTTTCGCATTGACTATCATCAATCCTCAGAAGGAAATTGGCTGAGCCGGGGATCGAGCCCACGACCTCCTGTTCTCAAGTCCTGCACGCTACCGACTGAGCTACCGGGGCTCGGCTAAATATGTATGTAATTAAAAAAAAAAAATATATATCAGGGCAAAGACACAAAAAAAAAAAACCAAGTTTTAACTTGAAATTTCTACTACCACTTGAAATGCTAATGCTATTTTCTTAGTTAGAATAGGAAAATACACCTGTCTAGCCCTTTAACTCTTTACCCCACAATCCTGAGTTTATAACATTATAACAATTGTAGGAAAAGGAGAAAATGTCGGAAACCAGCCACATCTCCTTCATCGTAATGTTTTCTCGCATTTCAAAGACAGAAATCATCTTCTGATTTGACTACACGAAATTGTTGTCATTCAATGCTTACAATTATCTAAAACTAAAATTTTGTTGTGTGGTAAAGGGTTAAATGCTGAATCAAATTTGACTTCAAACATTTCTCTAGAATATGGATAATCAACATGCACTGATGTTTAATACATGAACACATGTAAAAATATTGTAACAAAAGGAGAAATTACTTATAACATGTGCTTTCTCCTTTGCCCAAAGTATTTATATACATTTATATATATACAAATGATCAGCTACAGTGTGACACAAAAAAAATGCCACCCATGAAATTGTTAATAAAATTGACAATCCTCTCTGCAATCCAGCCATATTTGGTACAAATGAACTTCAGTCTATGCCTTACATGTCCACCAAGTTTCAGCCATGGATGTCCGACAGTCTTTGTTTTATCTCCATTCCATGATAGGCTCCAAATGTGCACATCTGCAAGCACACCTTGATATGACATGCAAAATTGTCAATAACTCTGACACACACTACTCCCTCAGTATTGCCCTGATTTTGGCGATGATGGCCCTCTTCAGTTCAGGAATAGTCTAGGGGTTGTTTGATAGACACTATCTTTGAGATAACCCCACAGGAATAAATCTGGGGGGATTAAGGTTTGGTGAGTGTGAAGCCCATTCAGGATCACACCTCCTACTGATGAGACGATCACCAAAGTGTCCCAGCAGCCATTCCAACAAATCATTTGAAGTTAGGGAGTTGCTCCATCCGTTGAAACCACTGTTCATCCCTCACAACACCTCTTTGTCTGCCCAAAACTTCTTAACAACCACTAGGTAGCGCTCAGTATTGATCGTGATTGACCGTTCATTCTGGTCTTCAAACCAGTACAGACTGATGATCCCATTTTTTGACATTGCAACCCATACAGTGTACTTGATGGAGGGCACCCAGGCCTCTGCAGACAATCTTCTGGTAGGGTTGTCCCCCAGAAGATGTTACTCTTTGAGTTCACTCAAAGCAATCAATAGTGAGGGACGAGTGTGTCTGAGTTATTGTCAATTTGGCATGTTGCTTGCAGTGCGAAATGCACATTTAGAGCATATCAAAGAATGAAGATAAAACAAAGACTGCTGGACATTCATGGCTGAAACTTGGTGGACATGTAAGGCATAGACTGAGGTTCATTTGTACCAAATATGGCTGGATTGCAGAGACGATTGTCAATTTTATTAACAATTTCATGGGTGGCATTTTTTTTGTGTCATCCTGTACAAGAAGTAAATTAACTGTCATCAGGTCCCTTTATCAGACAATCCCTTACCAAAACAAATTTCAATTTTTGAGGCACATTTAATTTGTTACCTGCTAATGCTTTCAATTTGGACTAGTCTGAAATTCCATTCTTTGACAAAGAGTTAAATGAGTTAATTCTTTACAAGAAGACAAATTTTCAGACTTTTCCATTAAGAAAGTAAAAAAGGATGTACCTTAAACAATGGAATTTGTCATAGAAGAAAAACTCTTTGTGGGAAAAAGAAGAAAATTCTTATTACCAGCATTTTCTTCTTTTCCCACAAATTTTTCATCAGCCTTTTTCCCCCAGAGTTGTTAAACCATATAAAGACTGTTTTGGTAAAAAATAGTAAAATTCACTTAATTGGTACCATTTCATGATGAGCAAGCTCTGTGTTAGAGGATGAGACAAGAGGTCCTCCCTGTTAAATTCCACCATGGTCTGAAATGATATTACAATAGCTTCAATAAATTTGTTCTTGTAGAAAACCATAAATTGGCTTTATATTCATACTCTTCTGTAGACAACTTTCTTAGTCCTTTGAGAACCAAATACATTCATTTCATTCAGTCAAAAAAAATAAGTCTGTTTAAGGGTACACCATATAGCAGACAGTGTAGATTAAAGATCAGAAAGCACCATTTCATGGCTTTAACCCTATCCATGTACTAAACAAACCCAAGTTTCAACTAGAGGCGCTTGAGCGCCTGTATCGCTCCACAGGCCTGATATTTCTATAATGGCGAAAGGAAGTTTTTAACAATTATCATTCAATCCTGCATTTTAGCTCACTGAAGAAACAATTTGGTAGACAACCACCATAGGAACTTACCTGCAAAACAACAATGAAATCCAATGAATAGTTTTAGAGAAGAAATTTTTCAAAGATTTTACTTTATACCATAAAAGGAAAATGAGTCTCCCATAAAAGCCATGTTTTTTGACAGATCATTTTTTTTTTTAAGGAATTCTGTAAACCTGTATCTAAGGAACATTCCTGCAAAATAATAATGCTATCCAAATAGCGGTTTGGGAGGAGAAGATTTTTAAAGGTTTTTTACTTTGGTTGCCATGGCAACCAGAATTCTTCATAGAACACAATTATTTGAAGGAATTTGAAAGAGGACCACCAAAGGAACATTCCTGTGAAATTTGGTAAAAATCCAGTCAATAGTTTCTGAGGAGAAGTTTTTTAAAGAAAAAGTTTACGGACGCACGCACGGACGAACGGACGAACGGACGAACGAACGGACGGACGGACGCACGCACGACGTACACAACGCCATGACAATAGCTCGCTGGCCTTCGGCCAGTGGAGGTAAAAACCAGCAGTTTTTCTTTTTCCCACTATGTTTTTTCCCTTTCAAACACAGTTTCCACTATTGAGCCACATTTGAACTAGTGTCTGTAACTGCTTTAGAGTTCGAAAATCCAAAATTTTGTTGTTTGATAAAGAGTTAGCCTTAAAGAGACTGAGAAAAGAATTAACTCTATGTGCAAATTGATAAATTGAAATAATGGACTCATTATGTACTCACATCTAAAGCAAAATATCTTTTGCCCCTACAACATTCGTCACTTGGTCCTGGGTCAATGTAGTAGAAATCAAATGTTAGCTAAAAAATAAAATCCATAAGGTAAATCAAAGTATGATTATTTTTTTTCCTCTCACCTAAAGATGCATATTCCTCAAACTAATGTACTTGAGTTTACTATATATCTAGACTGACTTATGAATACAAACACAGTCTTTGAAGTTTTGAATTACCAATCCAACCTGAGTTTTAACAACCTTCAAGAAAACTTCTGGAAACATTGTGGAAAAAGCAGAAAATGCTCGTAACCAGAATTTAATCCTTTTCCCACAATGTTTTCTACCCTTCCAAAAGTAAACTTTTAATTTGGAGTCACATTGGTAATGTCATCTGCAGATGATGTGAATTTAGTAAGGTCTGAATTTTTGTCCTTTGGTCAACTATTAAAGCATGATTTAGACTAGTGTGTAAATGTACAATATAGTCATTCAATTTTAGAACTTTTTGTTCAACAATATAAAGGAAACGAAATATGCCTTCTTTGAGCTCTTAGGTGAAAACAAGATACACCTTTACTGCAGACACTGAGTTAGAAAATGAGTTAATATTAGGCACATATATTTTAATCTCCATTCCAAGAAATCATCTATCGTGCACTCATTTAATTCTTATAAAGGTATAACACCAGCATGCATGTCCTTGGGATAAAGAAAGAGAGGGTACTTACAGAATATTCCATATCATCTTTTCTGTGATCTGATTCCACCACACAACTATCAAGTACTACCTGAAAATTTGTCATCAATAAACATGAGACTTGTACATGCATAAAAATTTCATAAATAATATATCATTCACACATAGATGAGAAATGTTATCATATCATTTGTACATGCATGAAAAATGTCATAAACAAACATGTCATTTGTACGTCCAAGAAAAATGTAATCAATGAACATGCCATGTATACATGCATGAAAAAATGTCATCAATGGACACTTCATTTGTCCATGCATTAAAAATGTCATTTGTGCATGCATTAAAAATGTCACCATTTTCTTTTTTATAAATACAATAATAAAGATACATGACCTCACTTTTGCTACATTTTTTTTCTCAGATTCAACCCAGACAAATCAATGACATGTAAATTCAAACAGAAGAGAGAAAATTATCTCACTTTTTACCTCCTGAAACAAACTTTCTGTAAACACTTTGAAACATCCTTGTAAAATATAAATAACAAGCATGAAAAACCTTTAACAA
Organism: Hippopus hippopus; assembly: GCA_946811185.2. Classification (NCBI taxonomy): domain Eukaryota; kingdom Metazoa; phylum Mollusca; class Bivalvia; order Cardiida; family Cardiidae; genus Hippopus; species Hippopus hippopus. The sequence continues at coordinate 35,560,900 of OX328096.1, forward strand.
ACAATCCAGTATTTTACCAAAACTGCAGAGAAAGCTTTTAACACTGTTGTGAAAAAAGGAGAAAATGTAGGTAACCAGCACTTTCTCCCTTTTTCACAACGTTTTCTAGCCTTTCATAGGCAAATTCCATCATTTAAGCCAGGTTCCATTTCTTGTCTGCAACTGCTTTCAATTTAGGCTGTGGTAAAATAGTATTACATAGTCTAGAGTTACCAGTAATATGTAGTATGTAAATATATGAGAAAGAAATGTAGCAAATAGAGATGTTGCTGATTATGAGCAATTTCTTATTTCATAACTTCTTTTTCACTCTTTACCATACAATTCCGAGTTTTAATGACCATGAAAGGGAAGGCTTTTGAAAACATTGCAGGAAAAGGAGAAAATGCTGGTAACCAGCATTTTCTCCTTTTCCCACAATGTTTTCTTCCTTATCAACGACAGAAATCATTATTTGAGCAACATCTAATTTTTCACCTGCATGTGCTTTTAATTTGGTCCAGTCCAAAGTTTTGCTGTTTGGTAAAGAGTTAAAGTACGTAGCTTATATCAAAAATGTAAACAACAAATGCAACAGGTAATACTAAATCCATTTATGATAATACATCACATATAAAGATTTTTTTTTCTTACCATTGCAGCTTCTGGGGCCTTCTTTATTAGTTTTTTCATCGGTGAAAACCCCATTTCATCTCTAGATTCCATTATCTCCCTCCATCTGTGAACATCACCAGGTCATTCTTAGCAAACCATTGTATGAATAAATACCAGCTATCTCATTGGCTGGGGTATAACCAAGAGTTAGTCTGAGAAACTAAAAGTCAATCTTGTTAATGAAAACCAGCCCAACATTGAACATCTGAGTTCAACCACACTCCTACTTTCATGGACTGGGCACCTGATTTGCAGGGATACTTTGTCTCAGATGGCCAGTTTTGGAACTTAGCAGTAGGTTTGGAACAAAAATACTGAGAATGGTTCATGAATATGGACCCTGGTTCCAAAGACTGCTTTATAACATATGATTTGACAACAGTACTCTAAAAAGAATTTACTTTAACATCTTTACAGGTGGTGGAATTTATAACTTGTGGTACCTGAAAACATTTGCAGAAGACACAATCTAACAAACTGCATTTCAACTGATGGAAGGTTAAGTTATCCTTGATAGGCTTGAAAACATGGTTATAAAAGTAGAAAATGCTAGCTATGATCATTTTTTTCCTTTACCTACAATGTTTTCAAAAGCTTCTTCCTCAGAATTGTTCAGATACTGAGCTGTTTGAAAATATTTGTTTCTTACTTTTTATGTTTCAACATGGCTACAGCAACCTCTGATTGTTCATAATCCATGGCCATATCAAGTGGGCTTTTCTTGTAGCTATTTTTAGAACATGGAAGGACATTCCTATTGAGTAGCAGACGAACAGCATCCACATGTCCACCTGCAGCACTCATATGTAGAGCTGTATTCTGTAAATAGATAATGCAAAATGATCAATCAACTACCTGTATTATTTTGACTACTGTTTTGCTGATCTTGAACCCTTCCCCAAAGAACCCTGAGAAAAACCTCTTTTGAAAACATTGTGAAAAAAAAAGTAAAAGAAGTGGTAACATAATTTTCTATTAATGCCTATTTCTATTCACTGTATCCTTTCAAAAGCAAATCTTATAACTAAAGCCATATTTAATTTGTCATTTGTAAATGCTTCCAATTTGGACAAGTTTCAATTTTATTGTTTCCTAAAGCTAACATTAAACTTCAACTCATCAAAGGTGAGAGGACCAAAGAGGAAATCTTGAAAAGTAACTGAATAAGTTGTTTTAAAGGAATATATCAACTCATCTATCTGAAGTTAAATACACTTACTTTGAGTTTATCTGACACATTTGGCTCCGCCAGGTTGTCAAGAAGCAGTTCCATGACCTTCACATGACCTTTGGAGCCAGCTAGTATTAATGCTGTGCAATAATTTTCATCTCTGTAACAAAAATATGAAAATTCTGTAATTTTATATTTTAATGGTTTCTGATTAAAAAAAATATTTCTTCTTTTCTATAGAAATCTTCAATAAATGTATGTAATTTTCATAGGGTAGTACAGATGTTTGAAATATTTCCTTTCCAGAAAAAAAAATGAATTACTTCCATTTCCTATCCTACAGCAGACAGGTCTACATATGTGGTATGTGCTCATTATTTCCTGACCCTGACCTGATAACAATATCTGGTGCTTGACTTGAGGTTGATGACTTTGGTGCCAATGCAGACATGCCAACATAATTTGGATGCATCTATCATTACCTCTACCTGATGGAATTATCTGCACTCAGTGCTGAAAAGGACCTTGCTTGATTGTAGTGTCTACGCAAACAGGCAAAAATAATATTGTCATTCAAAGTCAGTTAAAAGAGCAAGTTCATGCTAGAAAATGGTCAAAAATGAAAGTCACGTTATATATTTTTAACTTTATTTTAACATTCACTAACCTAAACTCCAATGAAAAACGTGAATGGGGTCATTTTTTGACTTGCCGTTTTCGCATAACAATTATTTTTAATATACCTGACAATCAAACAGAAACTGGAGCATGTAGAACTTGAGAAAACTTATGTGAATGCCACAACTACTAAATATTTAGCAAGGTTTATGTATGTTAATGCCAGAAAGCATGGCACATGTATGACTCATTCCCACTTAGATTAAAGATATAGTTAGAGTACTTGACATAACATTTCCTCATGAAGTTTCTGCTCAATAGGAAAGATGTACCAGTAAACGTAGAACCTATATTGGGCCCAGTACTCATTGTGCATTAATATGGACACATTAAATTGTAAACTCAGTTAAGAAAACCGTCAAAACTACAATTTAGTGCAGATACCTGACTTCCACGTTCTTGACTGTATTTATCATTATTCATTTTCTACAATAAACATACTAGGTCTACACAGATATTATTTTATACAGAAACAGGGTCTATAGAGATGGCAACAAAACCTTTTGTCTTGACATTTCAAAACAGTTGTGCATGTTTTCCTTCACAGAATGTTTCATGTACTTGACTATTCTGAACGCCCCACTTCTGAATATTATGATTAATGCCCAATCGTCATTTCATGCTTATGCTAAAGCATGTTTTGCTTGAAGCTGTTCAAATCTACATTAATTACAATTTTTTTCACTTTAATTGTATTTGTTTTCTTGTACTTTCTGATATGTTTGTAAGTAATGAAAAGGTGTTTCTTGACTTGAATATTTGCGACAATGATTAAATACTTGCCTGCTGTTGGATTTTGAAATTAACATATGGGTGGTAATTTTCCAAAATCAAATATCATCTAAGCAATAAAAAAAATGAAAAAGATCAGGGTTACACGCCAAATTTATCTCATGCCAAATAATCAATTTTTCCCGCTCCTCTTTGCGATAAGCAAGTTTTTGCCATTTTCTAGAGATCATCGGTATTTTGTGACCATCCAGGTCCATCTTCCCATTCAGATAGTGGACAAATCTGGTTTGCCATGTCATAAGGCTGTTTGGTAATGATTAAAATCATGGCGTTTTAGAAAGAAGACCAAGAAAAACAACTTGGACAGAGAAAAGACGAAAATGCCAGGTTAACTGACTTTCAATGTGTAGCATGCACCGATCATATCTCTTACCTGGTGGCATATCTGCTCCTAGTGCTAGAAGCTCTTTCCTGATGGCATTACCTGCTCCTATGTCTAGAAGCTCTTACCTTATGACATTATCTACTCCTAGTGCTAGAGGCTCTTACCAAATAGCATTATCTGCTCCTAGGGCTAGAAGCTCTTATCACATGGCATTATCTTCTGCCACTTCTTCTAGAAGCTCTTACCTGATGACGTTGTCTACTCCTTGTGCTAGAAGCTCTTACAGTATGGCATTATCTGCTCCTAGGGCTAGAAGCTCTTATCCCATGGCATTATCTTCTGCCACTACTTCTAGAAGCTCTTACCTGATGACACTGTCTGCTCCTAGTGCTACAAGCTCTTACAGTATGGCACTATCTGCTCCTAGTGCTTGAAGCTCTTACCTCATGGCATTATCTGCGATTAGTTCAGGAAGCTCTTGCCTGATAGCATTATCTGATCCTACTGCTAGCTCTTACCTTAAAACATTATCTGCTCATAGTGCTAGAAGCTTTTACCCCATGGTATTTTATCTGCTCCTAGTGCTAGAAGCTCTTACCTGATGGCATTACATGCTCCTAATTCTAGAATCTCTTATCCAATGACACTATCTGCTCCTAGTTCTAGAAGCTTATAACTGATAGCATTATCTACTCCTAATTCTAGAAGCTCTAACCTGATGGCATCATATTGTCTTTGTGATAAAAGCTCTTCCCTGATGGCATTACCTTCTCCTTGTGCTTAAAGCCCATACCTGATGGCATAAGATATTACCTAGTGGCTGCTCCTAGTGCTAGAAGCCCTTACCTGATGGCATTATCTGCTCCTAGTGCTAGCAGTGATCTTGCTGCCTTGTAGTGTCCACACAAACAGGCCAACATAAGTGGCGTACGCCCATCACTGTCTCCATCATTTATCTCAGATTTACTGGAGTCTACTTGTATCTCTATACTAGTATAATTTCCACATCTGTACATACAGAGACATTAATGGTTAAATTATGATCCTTTCCTTTCCAAGACATTTTCAGACCATTCCTTAACCAGTATTTGAATTTTCAAATAAAACTTTCAATTTTTCCAATATTTTGTTGCATTTACTTCACATTGTTTGGAAAAATTTGGACAACAAATTTTTCTCACGGGGCTCGAAGCAAATACAAGCCTTATGAATGTTTCCACACCATCAAAGTCTGTATATATTTCTTGTCAGTTGTACCTAATTTGAAAAAAACGTTTTCAAAGGCAACTGCTGATAATTTGTTTCGAGAGATGATGTGTAAATGACAATGTTAAGCAAATTTCATATAACAGAAAAGACATATTCATCAGTGGAATTTACACTTTTGAAACTATTATTGAGACGAGAGGTAGCAGCTTGTTAATCCTTTACCACACAATCCCATATTTTAATGACCTTCAGGAAGAAGCCTTTTGAAAACATTGTGGGAAAAGAAGAAAATGCTGGTAACCAGGATTTTCTCCTTTTCCCACAATATTTTCTAACCTTTTAATGCTTTACTGCACAATGCTGACTTTTGACGACCCTAGAAAAGAAGCCTTTTGAAAGCATTGTGGGAAAAGGAGAAAATGCTAGTAACCAGCTTCTTCTCCTTTTCCAACGATGTTTTTTACCCTATCAAAGAAAACTTGCACCATCTGAGCCACATTGAAATTATCCTTTGCAAATACTTTCGATTTAAACAAAGCTAAAATTTTATTGTTTGGTAAAGGGTTAAAAAAAAATTCTTATTACTGTAACATTTGTCATCTGCAAATGCTTTCCATTTGGACCAGTCTAAAATTTAGTTGTTTGATAAAGAGTTAAGACAAAGACGTACTCTGCAGCTATGTGTAGAGGTGTTTTTCCATCTTGATTTCTGGCATCTAAGTCCACACCAAAGTCTATCAACAATTTCATAATCTGAATGAAAGGAAATATTACAGGATAAAGCTAATCAGTAACATGAATATAAGATGTTGATACCAAATAAAATTTTTCAGACCTTTCCAAATTCAAAGCATATCAGAAGACAAATAAATGTGACTAAATTATCAAAATTGTACACCAAAGAGTCTAAAACATTGTGGGAAAAGGAGAAAATGCTGGTTACCATACCATACCAATATTTTCAAAAGTTTTTCAGTCAGATTCTTTCAAAGTTGGGATTGTATGGTGAAGTGTTAAACTGCTAAGTAAATCTGTGGTTCCTGTTTCTTACTGTGTATAACATGCAGCCTGATCTTTGATCAAGACTGTCTAATGCATAAGTGTAGGAATCGAAACCAGAGTTTTACATAAGCAGGTGTATTTTTTACAATAGAATCACTATGCTGGTTCTCAACTAAGTAAATATTTTAGTTTGTTAAGTCCCCCATCGTGTAGCTGTAAATTCTGGCAGGAAAAGCTTAATTTTGTGTAATTAGGACTCAGGAAAGTATGCAGAATCATTTGATGTGCTTTACCTTCCCTCTGTGATACCACCTTATACACCAGCCAAAACAGGGAAATTATAGGTCATTTTTGGTGTCGCATAGGTAGGTAATACATTTTGTCAACATTTTGTAAACTTTATTACTCTGTGGCTATCAAGTTTCACACAAGAATATGGTGTATTTTTATCACATATCCTCTTCACCTCAATTTTTGTGCATGTATGGAGACTGGAGTTCTGTGTATATTTCACAATCCAGCTTTTTATATGATGTCATTATATTTTATAAATTGGACAGACCTCGGTTTATCTTTAAATGAAATTTGGTCCGATTCTGTTGTTCATATCAGCAGCATCTCTCCAGAGATGTTGCCATGTTGACCTTTGTAAAATTTTTGAATTACTTCTTATATTATAGTGCATGCAATCAAAGGTTACACTTGTCAACAAAAGAGCTGCAAAATCAATTATTTGTAAGGTAATATTTAATGAGATTCACCTATTTTAACTGTAAGTTGCATTTTTATGATCTGATTTTGTGCCTGGACCCAGCTTCAGATATTATGGCTGAAGCTAGGTTGAATAAATTGCACTGAAATTGTGGCAGAGATGATTTAGGAACAGCATAAAATTGGAAAAAATCACATCAGCTTCCTCAACAGATATCTGATTTTATCATGAGTTAATTCAATAGTGAAATAAAGTTTCTTACGAACATATTCAATTCACATGCATGCAGCTGAAAATTAAATGCCAATATGTCAACATGGGTTTAAATCCATATTCAACTAAATCTCACACTAAACACAGTGTGGACAGAAAAAATCTGCATTTCTCCAGACACATTTTTTAAACTGGATATGTTTGATTATCTGAGAAACTGTGACTAGGTCTTCATCAATTTGCATGTTGTGGGCGATTTATAAGAGCAATAACAACAGAGAAATATGTAAAGAACACAAATACTGTTGCCTTTGAAATCTTGTTAGACTCATTAAGGCGTTTATATCAAGCCATACCATATTTGAAGTAAATACTTACCATGGTATTTCCAGTGCGTGCAGCAAAGTGAGCAACTGTTTCATCATTATGGTCAACAAGACCTAACAATCCAACTCCACCATTCTAAAATTATACATATACATGTATTCATGTTTTTAACTGAAACGGATGTTGAATTAGCATATATCAGCTATAAGTTTGTCTTGGGAGGTTAACGGTTAAAGTGGATCTTACTGATACAATGATATAGGAATAAAAGGAATTTTTACTCTTTCGCTACTACGTAATCAAATCACACTTTTTTTGGCTATTAATATAGTTCCACTGCAAGATTAAGAGACAATTCAGCCTTAATCTAAAATAAAGTAGTGGATAGTGTAGATCAGAGATCACACTGCACATTCTGTCCAGTCAGATCTTGGTCTATACTGTCCACAAAAGCTTCTGGTGTTGGCTACAGTAAGGACAGAATTAAACCAAATTTCACTTGCAAGTTTTTTAGAAAATCTTAACAAAGGAGTGATAATTTTCATTTGCATGGAAAGAACAGTCACAACCCTACAATTTTTCCTCAGAAAATATCACCTATCTCTGCAAAAAAAACGAGCCCCGGCAGCTCAGTCGGTAGCATGCAGGACTTGAAAACACGGGGTCCAGGGTTCGATCTCTGGCTACAACCCCTGGTTCGGCCAATTTCTTTCCGAGGATTGATGATAGTCACTGCGACAGGATTCATTCCTCTCCCACCGCTGACCATTGTTTCAACAATGATTATGTGGGAAAGCAGCCAGTGGCTTGGAAAGAAAATTGTGCAGAGTATTGGTAAAAGAGACTCCAGGAAAGCATGGATAGGTGCACTGGCCACCGCGATATAACTGAAATAATGTTGAAAACGGCGTTAAACACCATACAATCATACAATCAATCTCTGCAAAAAAAAACTGATCAAAATCTTGTTTAATGTCCCCCTTGAAATTAGTTAATTTATTAAAATCTTGTTTAATGTCACCCTTAAAATCAGTTAACTTTACCAAAACTTTTAGAAACATTAAAATTTATAATATCCCTGATTAAAGCTCCCATGTACTGTTCTTTTTTGGGCAGCAGTTGGATGTGGATGTGGTTACTCCAACATTATGAGCAACCAAGTCTTCACCTCATATACTATATGTGATTTCATTTTGTCATTTTGATATAACCTTATTTTACAAGGATGTTTTCAAAGGTGTCAAAGGTGTCTGCTGCAAATTTGTTTCTAGGAGAAAAGTGTGAATATGCCATCCGTACAAATTACAAAACAGATTATGTGCAAGTTTACCTTTATCAAAACCTGAAGCACATTATAATGTCCCTGATCAACACTCCAGTGTAGTGCTGTCCTCATACAGCTATCTGATGTGGTTAGTTTAGCATTATGAGCAAGCAAGTACTCTACCACCTCTAAATGACCTTTCCAAGCAGCAACTAACAGAGGGGTCATCTGCTCACTTGTCCTTGCATTGATACTGGCACCCTGAAAATAATGCATTATATACATGTATTTCAAGTCTGTTTTTGTGAGAGAATCAAGCAAAATGTCAAAGAAAGTTACACAGAATGCTAGACTCTACAAGACAATAATAAATCACGTCATATTTGAAGGGTACAAGGGTTGTCCAGAAAATCATGGGCTAAGCTTACTGTAGAAAAAGTAACCAACATAACAACAAGCTTTCAATTTTCACACATACTATAATACGGTACATGTATTTTGAGTGTTAACACAAAAATGCAGCAAAATATATTAAAGAAGAATATCCCTGAATGCAGTATAAAACTACAAGGAATGCTCATTGTATGCATGCCGGCTACGTGGACAACGTCATAGTTGTCCAAGTCATGCCCAGAAACATTCACTTCTCTTTTAGATGCTCAACCATTCTGTGAGATACATGTATGATGTGGCCCACTTTGGTGGGTTGGCAGTGCTTTCAGGGTTTTTCCATACTATCGAAATCCTTTTATCTTCTGGCTCCAACTAATGGACTCCCGTCTTGTCCATACTGATAATTTTAGACAGAAAGATGCAGTCAATATCAACATCAGGAAGAAATGTCTTGACGTTTTTATTCCTCCATTAGAAGCCTTGGTACCTACTGAGAGATTGCACTATACACTTTCATATAAGATTTTCATATACCAGTATGCAGTATAGTTCATTAACTGATCCCAGTTCACTCTGCAATTTGTCTTATTCTTGTGTTTCTATCGCTGTCAGTAGCATTACCCACTTCCTTGCAGGCTGTCTGTCCACGCTATACGCTTCAGTGATACCCTCAAAATGATAAAACCTTAAGCTGGTAATAATCTTAGTTGCTAAATTTCAATGTAGCTAGAAAAACAATTATTTTATCGAACACACAAATAACGGTTACCAATGCATCATCTGAGCTGCACCGGGTATGCTTACCTTGGATAGGTTTATCAACCAAACATAAATTATTCGTTATGTACTTTATCATTTGTGCAACCATTTTATTGATATTGAATGGCTGAAGTTACTTGGGGTGCCTCACCCACGGTAATATCCATAAAACTCATTCACTTCTATAATATATGTACAAAATGACGTCAAAAATGACGTCACACAATTGTGATATCAAACATGACTTGTATAAGATAAGAAAATTCGTAATGGGTATATTACACTGAAAACACGAGGGCTTATGTGATAAATTATGTCTGTCACATGGTGTCATGATAATTCATCACTAATCATGATCCTTAAGGGATTTATGACCATCTGGGTGTATGTCAACAAACTGTCATAGGGCTGAGAAAGAAAACTCACCTCATTCAGAAGCAGTTCTAACACATTCTTTTTACCATACATTGCACATCTGAAAAGTTTATTAACGCCATCGTCTAGACATGCTGTTAGCAATTAAGACATTCGTAAACTATAAAACAGATTCACAGATTTCTTTGATAGCTTTGAAAAAGTACATGCAAATAAACCAAAGCAGAGTAAGTTTACACTAAACAGGAACTAAATATTGTGCTTTGATGACACAAATATATAGGGAACACTGGAATTAAAAATGTTATCAAGAGACAAATGAGCATTTTCAACAAAAAAAATCATGTGTACACATAGAATATTCAAAACCAGCATGTCTAGTCAAGTGAGTAAATAAACACCTGTGAACTGGAGTCATGTGATCTGCATCCCTGGCCTCAGAGTAAGCTCCCCTGTTCAACAATAGTTTCACTATATCTGTGTGACCATTAATAGCTGCCATATGCAATGGAGTAAAACTTGTACTCTGAAATGTAGGTGTTCAGATTATACACGAAAATGTGAACATTCTAGTGATATATTAAATAAATAACTGTACTTACAAGTTCACTCATATCTTTGCCTACAACGAATACTGATAATTTTTGTAACAGATCTATTCTATTAACAATACATGTACTTCAGCAGCACCTACTTTCACTAGTTTTGAGCAACGCATACACAGTATTTCTCAACATCAAATCAAAACACCTAACTTTTCATCTACATAGTCATTTTAAAATATCTCATACACATATTGATGTTGATATAGAGAATGCGAATCAAGATCATACAGCATAGATTTTGCAGCCTCATATGTGTTCTTCATCAACCAATAATTTGTGAAATATGAAAAATCAGCCTTGACATCTCAGCCTAAAAATATCCATCTCATTCGCCTGTGTTTCTCAAAGGATTAACCTTAAACCAAACAAATAAATTTTAGATCTGTCTCAATTTAACCCTTTACCACATGGCAAAATTTAAGACCTATCCAAATTGAAAGCATTTGCAGAAGACAATTTCATAGTGGCTCAAATGATGCAACTTTCCTTTGGTTACCAGCATTTTCTCCTTTTCCCACAATGTTTTCAAAAGGCCTCTTCTTCAGGGGTGTTAAAAGGCGTCATTGTGTGGTAAAGGGTTAAAGCATTTGCAGATAACAAATTAAATTTTGCTCAAACAATACGGTCTGCCTTTGAAAGAGCAGAAAACTTTGTTGGAATAGGAAAAACAGCCGGTTACCAGCACTTTATCAAAAAGCCATTTTCCTTGGGGTTGTTAGACCAAAGGTTTGCTTGGTAAAGAATGGAGAAAGTGACATGTTGAAATGATCAGCTATAAGTCAGTATCAAAGTTCCAATATATTCTCTTCGTATAACAGAAAATTAAATATTTATAACTGTGTCTGAAGTAGAATAAACAAAGCCTGGCCGAATATAATATGACCTTTCTTGATTTATACTCCAAAGTTTATAGTCTTTGACAAATAAAAGGCCTTTTTGATTATCTAATTAGTTATGAGCAGCTGAAAATTTAATCAATAGATTAACCTTTCACAGCCAAATGTACAGAAAATGCAGCTTTTGTTGCTGGTAAGTATTAACTCTTTACCATACAATCCCGACTTTTAACAACCCTGAGAAAGAAGCCTTTTGAAAACATTGTGGGAAAAGGAGAAAATGCTGGTAACCAGCATTTTCTCCTTTTACCACAATGTTTTCTACCATTCCCAAACCAAATTTCAATTTTTCAGTCACATTTATTTTGTCGTCTGCAAATGCTTTCAATTTGGACCAGTCTATAATTTTGTCTTTTGGTAAAGAGTTAAGATCAGAATGCACAGCATAATATTATGTAGTCTAATTGAACGTAAAGCGATTTCAGTTACAATCTCTAATATGACCAAAAAGTCTCCTTATTTGCTGACAATCATATTTTTTACCATTGGAAAATAGTCTACTTGGTCATAAAAGATTTTAAACTCTTTACATAATGACAAAATTTTAGACTTGCCTGTTTTGAAAGCACTTGCAGATGATAACATAAATGTGGCTCAAATAATAGGGATTCTCTCAGAAAACATAGAGGGTAAAGAAGAAAATTTTGTTATCAGCATTTTCTCTATTATCTATAGTGCTTTAAGAAGCCTTCTTTCTAGGGTAATAAAAAAATGCATCCTATCAAATTGAAGTCTGAATTTCTATTATGACTACGACAGGTGATATTTAATATTTCTTTTGTAAAGTGCTCATATAGATCCATAACACAGCTTTCACTCAAGGCAATGAAAAACACAGTTTCAACCAACACATATACATGTACAGCACATAATGACATATGGTTGTTTCTCATGACCAAGAAATTAAATGTATAACGCTTTGAGACATCTGCAAATGAAAGCATAATTAATTATACATGCATGCTCATACAGAGAACTTTTTATCATTGCCACCAGTGGTTGTAACAAATGTGTAGCTAAAGAAACCAATCAGCGAAGTACAACAAAAAGGCATAACTGGTGCATTAAATGCAGCCAAGAGAATAAGGAATCCTATATTTCAAAATAAATACATGTACCTCAAATCCCAACAACATGTACCACTATAATTACGCCGAATTAAAGGTAGTCATTTGGGCTTCACAAAGATTGTACATTAACCCTTTACCACACAATGCCGAATTTTAACGTCCCTGAGGAAGAAGCCTTATGGAAACATACTGGGAGAGGGAGAAAATGCTGGTAACCAGCATTTTCTCCCTTTCCCACAATGTTTTCTAACCTTTCAAAGCAAAATTTCTTAATTTGTGCAACCTTTGATTTGTCATCTGCAATTGCTTTCAATTTGGACCGGTCTAAAATTTTGTCTTTGGTAAAGAGTTAAAGGAGGTAGGGGCACAGACCTGAAACTAAATGTTAATATACAGCCATGTAATTTATCATGATTTTTCACTGCTGAAACATTTCATATTGGAAGATAAATCATACTCCAGTATATGAATGAGTTGTAAGTTTGTACACATGCAGTCACACCATACCAGAAACTTTTAAACAGACAAAATTTTACAAAAGTTACATGACAATGCACTAACCCTGTCCTAAACAACAAATCCTTGACTCTTCCAAATTGAAAGTTGAGAGCTGTAGCTCTGATAGGATAGAAAACATTGCGAGAATAGAAGAAAATAAAGAAAATCCTCATTACCAGCATTTTCTCCTTTTCAAACAATGTTTCAAAGGCCTTCCTCCCAATAATCTTTAAAACACAGGACTGTTTGGAAAAGGGTTAACAAACATTGTGAAAATCAGAGAACATGCTCTTTTTGAGTAAATTTTCTGTTTCCTTCCATTGCCTCTGTAACTGTCTAGTTCTTCAATAATTAATCTTTCTTTATTTTGTCTTTTTTCTTTGGATATTTTTATAACTGAATCAAAATATTGTCTACGATAGGGTTGAAAACATTGTGAGAAAATGAGAAAATGCTGGTTACCAACATTTTCTCCTTTTTTCCATGATGTTTTCAAAAGGCTTTTTTCTTCAGGGTTGGTAAAACTGGGGATTGTGTGGTAAGAGGGTTAAAGACAAACATGTAGTTTTCAATCTGCTGCAATGGGATGTAAAGTCATACTAGCATGGAAATGGGTAGAGCAGTATAATTGACAAGAATTCATTTGCAACAAGATGACATACCTGTACATAATTAGATTAATATTAGTGAGAGAGAAGTAGCCTTGGAAATATTTACATGCAATTCTGTCTTACCTCTCCACTCTATGTAATAAAGAAAGATAGAATGTAATTTTACTTGCAGTAACCTGTTGACCATTTTAACAAAGGTCATTTGGTTTATATCAGAATAAATTCTAATTGACAAGTTCTTGCGGACTGAGTGACCAGAGCTTGTACTTTCTGATAGCACAGGTGCAAGATTAAACTGTATGTTCTGTGTGGTTGTCCTCAGCATACATGCGATGCATGTATACAGTTTAATCATTACCTCCTAAAACAAATTTTGGCAGAACCTGTAGTCTGATCTTGTAGTCAAAAGTGATGTGAGCAATTTCAGCAAACCCTTGAATTTGCAATAAGTGAGAGATTTTCAGACTAAAAAAATCTGCTTTCACAGCTGCAAAGACTTGGCAAATTATTGTAAATTATTTTTCTGACCAAATACAGATAAACACTTTACATAGCATGTAACCCATTAACTGTAAAGCAAGGATATTTGTATAAGATAAAGTAAATTGATTTTGTCCACTATCATACATCAAGGGCAAAAGCAGTTACAAGGCAATAAATTGTTCCAAAACACAACAAAACAATCAACACCATCCATCAACCTATGTATCTGATAACATTAAGAGTTTATTATTGCTATACTTTCTCATTGTAGCAGGGCTTCAAAATTTTAGTACCATAATCGATAATGATGGGGGAAAAAAATGACCTGTTTTTACAATTAGCCAATGCATTGCCTTACATTTATGCATCCTCTACAGCTGTCTACAGGTTAAAGTTCCTTTTGGATATCTAATGTTCTTTGCTTCATATTGCTTATGTATTGTGAATTACCACTAACTGATTTTCCATTTAAGGAAGCAGACCACTTTTGAAAACCTTGCATAAAAACAAGAAACTACTAAAGTCTCGTACTAAGCAATTTCTCTCTTTTGCATCATTGTTTTCAAATGTATTCACAAGTTAAACCTACATCAATGTTAACTGTCCATATTTCATACAGACTTTTCAAGTCATTTTCACTTTGTTGCAATAGGGTAATGAGTTAACTCTTTACCACACAGTCTCAACTTTTAACGACCCTGATGAAGAAGACTTTTGAAAACATTGTGAGAAAAGGAGAAAATGCTGGTAACCAGCATTTCCTCCTTTTCCCACAAAGTTTTCTTCTCTATCAAGGAAAAATTGAGTTCTTTTTGCCAACTTTAATTTGTCATCTGCAATTGTTTTTAATTTGGACAAGTCCAAAATTTTGTTGTTTGGTAACGAGATAATAGATACAAAGCCTACAAGTTGGATATTATAACAGATTTACAAGAACATGTATACTGAATTTTAAAAACTAACTTACATTTTGAATGTTGACATCTGCACCATTGTCAAGCAGTAGTTGTATCACCTGTGTCAAACAAAACAAAATAATCCTATACCCAATTATAATTAGGCTATTTATAGAATTCAAAGAAGTGCAGTGTAAAAGTGTCACCAAGGAAACATATTTGCAAAGGATTGTGTTGAAAAGGGTTAAAACTGGTTTGGACTGTATCTTAGTTTTACTGTCAACCTCCATATGAAGTCTTAGGACTAAAGGTCCAACCAGTGCATAGCTCAAGAAACAACTTGCTAGATATCACATTGCCTCTGCTCTTCAAATTCTAAATGGTTAATTGTAAATTATGTGTCCCTGGGCAGCTGCTTTCTTTACAGTTATCTTTAAAGTTGTCTTTACCTCACAATCCCGAGTTTTAACGACCCTGAGGAAAAAGCCTTTTGAAAATATTATGGGAAAAGGAAAAAATGCTGGTAACCAGCATTTTCTCCTTTTCCCACAATGTTTTCTACCTGTCCCAAAACAAATTTTAATTTTTGGGTAACATTTATTTTGTTGTCTGCAAATGCTTTGAATATGAACTAGTCTAAAATTTTGTCGTTTGGTAAAGAGTTAAAACAGATTAAGCTGTACTTAGTTTTACTGTTAACATCCATGTGAAGTCCTAGGACAATAAATGCATAGGTGGCTGAACAAGATGATATCCTCAAGCAAGAGCACTGTAGTTTTGAACCTCATGCTATAACTGCATCCAAAAACACTAACACTCTCTACATGGAAAGCTTATTTCATATCACTAGCTATGCATAAAGGGTGATAAGAGCACGGTTTATAGCAGAAGGCTTACTATAGATGTCAAAATAGTATAATGACTTACTTGTATTTGATTGTTCTGAACTGCAAGGTGTAGAGCACTCATTCCCTCATTGTCTGTATGGTTCAAGATGGTCTGTTTCCCAGCAAAGCCTCTGTGTTTCTCTTCTATAAACAAAATAGAGGAGAATCTTGATCATTCAACTATGCAACATTGGAAAAAATGCAGATCACACATCATCAACTACAGACAAGTTTTTCATCTCCTTTGCAACAATGTTTTCCTGAGAATATACGGCATGATGTCTCAATTCATTCAGTTTTTTTACATGATAAATGATGCTTCTTCAATAGCCTGCTTCGAATTTGTTTCAATGCAGATTTTTCAGTAAAACAAATATACATTCTGACATGATTTCTACATAGTCCTACTAGTATTTGTGTTATTGAGGAGTTACTATGTTGGTACAATAGTAAATGAAATACCTTGTTCAAGAATGATTTCAATAATATCTGTGAGACCCTCAGCAGCTGAAAACAGCAGTGGGGTACCATCTGATATGTCTCTTGCATCCATTTTGGCTCCCTGTTCAATCTGTAAATATGTTTTATACGGAATAATGCAGGCCATGTATATCAAGGGTTATATGAAAGTAAGATACTTTGTATTTATTTCCCTCATATATTCAGAATTTAAAAAAAAAATTAATTGAAAAGTATTGTATAAATTGTAAACATTCCCATGAACACTTCCATATGCAATGCTTTTTTTATTTCCAGAAAAAAAAATGACAAACATTTTACAAACAAAAGGTTGTGAAGAAAAAATTTCAAACTACAACAGTGCAAGAAATTATTCTTATCATCACTTGAGAGCTTTTATATTTAACTCTTACCAGATGACAAAATTTTAGACCTGTACAAACTCAAAGCATTAGCAGATGACAAATTATACATACGTCAAATAATGATTTTTGTCCATGGCTTGAAATGAAAAGGAGGAAGTGCTGGTTACCAACAATTTCTCTTCTTCTAACCATGTTTTCAAAAGCCTTTTACCATAGGTCCATTAAAACTTGGTATTGTGTTTTAAAGGGTTAGTGAAATTGACCATATTCAAAGTGTCTGTCACACTTGACTCTAGTGGGGCTACCCCAATCAGCAATGCTAAAATCTTGTATAGTTAACTTTCGTAGGTGACAGATTTGAAGATGCACATAACTATAATTCTACTAGAGAATGATGTGTAAACTGACCAGGTATTTTGCCACTTTAGATTGCTTCAGCTGACATGCTTCATGTAATGGTGTCAGTTTGTCCTCATCTTCAACATCTATATTACCATGACGATCTGACAGCAACATCTAGAGTTTTAGAGATTGTAGGATATTGAGTTTAATCAAAAGCAAAACCTTTATGTACTCTCTAAATCATTACTATACAGTCCAATTCTAGACTTACATGATAATAGAGGAATTTCTAGGGAAAAATACCTAAACTTTATTTATTTGTATATAACACATTATGGGAAAAGGAGCAATTGCTTGTGACAAGCAACTGCTTCTTTTCCCAAAATATTTCCAACTTTAGACAGTCCACTGCAAGGGAAGATGAAATTACCTTTTTGTGCAATAATAGGCAACATGAATCTTATGACAAATTTAATACTGATTGGTCCCATAATTTCTTTTTAAGATTTCTCTTTTAAACTGCCATACCTATGCTCTGCCAGCCACAATTAATAGATCTACTAGATTATGTAGGAGAAATCAGTAAGATGTTTATCTATGCAAGAGATTTTCCTGGAACTTTTCATACCTAAATGCAGTATTATTTTAAGCAAAATTACAGCATTTTTGGTATGAAATCCTATCAGTAATGGATCAGTTGCACAGAAAAACAGCTCAGAACAATTGTCTAGTTCTTTACAAGAAAAAAATCTAAACTGGTCCATACTGAAGGCATTTTCAGATGAAAAATCAAATGTAGATCAAATTGCCTGATCTATTTGAAGGAAAGAAAACAATGCAGAAGAAGTATAGCAGTTTCCCGGAAGCAGTAGACAGCATATTGATGTGGCTCACATTTTGGAATTTACATTTGAAAGGAAAGAACAACAAACACTTATTTCGTAAAAGTTTGATTACTTCTCACCTCTAGCATTTGTTGATGTCCTTTTCTTGCAGCATGATGGAATGGCGTCTTTTGTTTACAGTCTCGACACATGATGTCAGCACCGTGTTTGAGGAGATAGCTGGCTGCATCAATAGAGTTGTACTTAGCTGCCAGATGCAGTGGATACATGTCGTAAGGGCCAACCACATTTGGATCTGTGAATACAAATACCAGATTACCTCTAGCAAGTGACTTTTATTCTTTGTATGGCAATAGAACCATTTTCAAAATATAGTTAAAGGAGAAATTGCTCACAATGAGCAGTATCCCCATTTGAAACAATTCTTACCCTCACATTTATGTATAACAACACCTTCAATCTTATTGACTATTCTTATTCAACAACAATGTTGTCTGCAGCAAATTTGTTGCAGAAGGTAATGAGAGACTTCATAGAAGTTATGTACATTTCATCTATGTCTATCCTAACAGCTACATTAAACATTAATTATATATTTAATTCCAAAGTAAATGCATCAGTTGAGTTTTCTGTCCTCTTTTTGGAGGGTTTCAAGCTCCTTCACGCATGTCATGGGTAGACTTGTATACATGTGCTTCTGGGAAATCTTGTTCTTACACTGTAAAAACTCATTTTTCTTACAACAAAAACACAGGACCTGCAATTAACCCTTTACCAAACAACAAAGTTTTGGACTCTACCAAATTGAAGGCATTTGCAGACAACAAATTAAATGGAGCTCAAAGTTTATTTCTGCCTTTGACATGGTAGAAATAATTGTGGGAAAAGGCAAAAATGCTGGTTGCAAGCACTTTCTCCTTGTCCCACAATATTTGAAAAGCTTTCTCTATCAAGGTGTTTAAAATGTGGGATTGCGTGGTGAAGCGTTAAATTAATCCTCAGACAACTAATAGCTGCTAAGTCTATTTCTGCAGAAAGAGTTGGCCAAGTTCAGATGGTGGAAAATATGCTGTCTGATCATGGATCTTAGCCACTGCCCATTATGTTAAGACATTCCAAAGTTCAGTCTTTAAATTGCCTATACCTGTTGTTACAAAATGCTTTCTTTCTAAAGAAAAGACACCTCTTTACCAGATCACCAAGTTTTAGACTTATCCAAATTGAAAGCATTTCCAGGTGACAAATTGAATGTTATTCAAATGATGTGATTAGTCTTTGAAAGGGTAGAAAACTCTGTAGGAAAATGAAAAAACACTGATCACCAGCACTTTCTCCTTCATCCCACCTTGTTTTCAACAGCCTTTTTGGATTATTTGATTAAGCATCCTGAGACAGAATACTCTGAAATACATGTACCTGCTTTCCAATCCAGGAGAACTGCAAGGGAGCTAACTCTGTTATATTTTGCAGCCACATGAACAGGTTTGTACCCAGCATTATCTGTAGTGTTGATCAGCTCTGGGAAGGAACTGAGATGGTATCTTAACTCTGTTACAAGATCCTCCCGAATAATCTGGACAGTAAATAAATTGTCAGGACTTTTATTACATTCTGTTAGTGGTATCTTGATGGAGAAATGTGGCAAAAGGATCATTAATAAGTAATACAGAAATTTGGCTCTGGACTATTTCTCACCAATTTATCAAGAGGCTTTTCTGAACATTTGCAGGAATGCTTCTGAATGACGTGTAAAAATTCATTAACTCCTGAAACAATCTTTTAGAGGACAGAAAAAATTCTGGGAGAAGGAGAAAATGCTGCTTGCCAGCATTTTCTCCTCTTCCAACAGTGTTATCAAAAGCCATCTTCATGGTCGTTAAAAAGATAAGATTGTTCGGTAAGGGATTAAATGTTTCTTCCAGAGAAAACATAATGTTATGTTAAATCTTTGTCTTTCCTACAGCTCCAGGGATAAGTTTTAAAAAATACAAACTATTTTTGCAGTTCAGAAGATTCTCAGAGCACACTAGAAATTTTCCGTCTGATTAAAATGAATCACATATTGCAATTGCTTCATACATTTTTACAGAATGTTTTGCAAGGTAGTGGCCAATGTAGATCTTAAATCAGGCTGAACATCACTCTGTGCAGTCTGATCTTGATCTACAATGTCTGCAAAAGTAATCAAACATGTGCCTGGTGCTCTAGGTACTCTATTAGTTAGAAGTATGTAAAACAGTATCCATTTAATAAATTACATTTACTTTATGTGGTGATTAACACATAACCTCCGACAAACTCTTTTATTCTTGCAAATAGACCACTGTTGAATATAATTACTTAGGCAGAAAGAGAAACTGCTGGTCACTAGCAATTCCTACCTTTGCCAAAATGTTATCGCACTTGTTCATATATAAAATGTTATTAAGATATATTTTTATCAATACCATATTTTATTAAAATTATTTTTAACTAATAAGTTGTACACTGCCAATCTCCTACTGCAGGTACTTGTAACAAGTTTAAATACAAGGTGCAGTCGGAAAGTTCCCGGATTGTTCTTGTCATGTGGTTATTTTTTAAAAAAGAAAGCTATTACTTAAAACACTGGTAGGAAAAACAATTCTCTACATACCAACGTATACTTTAAGGGGTGTTTTGATAATAATTACCAATATTTAACGGCTCAAAATGTCACCCCTAACATCATACGGAGCACTTTGACTTCAACGTCGCAACGTTCATACCTGAGCATGGCGTTAAAAGTCGTAACCGTTACTGTGTCAACCTGTCACTGCTTCTCAAAGTATTGTCCCTTGCGCTGCTCACACTTCTCATGCCCGTCCATCCAATTATAGAAAACCGATCTGTACCATTTCTTCTGGATTCCTCTAACAGCAGAGCGTACTGCAAATCTAATTTCGTCTACGGTGTCAAACCTCCGTCCTCAAAGCTCTGACTTCAGACGAGGAAATATCGCAAAGTCCATTGGGGCCAAATCAGGGCTATAGGGTGCATGTCTTAATCTCTCGAACCCTAGGAAATCAATAGTCATCAATGTATTTTCGGATCAATGGGCGGGGGCGTTATCTTGGTGAAAAATCAGATTTTCTATGTCACGCTCCGGCCATGTCTTGTGTATAGCGTTTGTCAAATCTCTCCTTATGACCTGAAATGATTGATAACAATCTCTTAACTTTTAACTTTGACTAGTATTGCCAATGATAAGATGCTCTAACTATAGTGTTACCTCGCAACTCTTCCTAACTTAATAGCTTGATATATAAAATAGGCTGAATGTTCTTACCTTTTGATAGTATTCCTTGTTCACAGTCTGCTGACTTGGTACTGCATGCTGCAGAAGCATCCCTTGGAAGATAAACATTATTTTCTTTGCCGATTTGACTGTCTTTGCTTTCTTTGGTGGAGGTGAGGATGTATGTTTCCATATCATCGCTTCTCGTTTAGTCTCGGGGTCGTAAAAGTCGGGCGCATACCTTCGTCATCTTCATATCTTTCTTCACTATCTTATGCACAGTGGCGTGACCAAGCCCTACTGTGTCTGCTATTTCGTGTACTGATTTTCGCCTGTCTGACAAGATAAGACTCTCAACTCTCTTGGCTGCACCGATATCCCTTGGCCTCCCGCTTCTTGAATTGTCATTGATATCCTCGCGTCCATGTTTGAATCTTCGATGCCAATCGAATACAAGAGTTCTCGACACTTTCTGTGAACTATCTTTAGGATTCATGAATTTCCAGGTGTTGGTAGGTGTCATGCCAGCTTTTACACAAAACTTGATCACAGCTCGCTGCTCCGTACACTCGCATGACGTCGGCAAATTACCGGTCGGGTTTTCTTCCATTTCTATCTTAAATGCTTGTCAAAATTTCCATTTTTAACCGATCACGTCGATTCTTCACATTTCATTTGAAATAACATTGATGTGACGTCATGCAAAATTTCACGACATTTTGGTGCCGTTAAATGAAAAAATTGAGTCCGTTTCAAGATATAAAAAGATGGGAGTGAAAGAGTTTTCAAAGGGCTCTGTACTCTTGTACATACCATATGTAAATAGGCATTTTCTAAATAATTATTGCGTATTTCTTTTAAAAAACATATGCAAACTATGGAAACATTATGGAATTCGTAATAACAGCATTTTTTTTGTGATCAGACGTCAAATATGTTCACAAATGGGCCAGTCCGGGAACTTTCCGACTGCACCTCGTACAAACAAAATACATCACAAACTAATTACCTTCCCAATCATTCTGATGACATCTAAAAATCAATTAATCCAGTTAACTTCACTATCTTGTTATGGTTTTCATTATCAGCTGCATCAGTCCATTAATTCAGAACTATGTGAAATGAACCAGTAACTGACTTCAATACATGTATATACATGTACAATATTGTTGAAATAGGTTCTATGTTCCTTTTGAAAATAAGGAAACATTCAAAAGATATAAAACACACTATGAGCCTCCGTTCAAATTACAGAGACAATAACTCTATCAAACAGTCCCAAGTTTTATTAACCCTAAGGAAGAAGACTTTTGCAAACATTGGTTACCAGCCTTTTCTCCTTTTTCCAGAATGTTTTCTACCCTTCAAAAAACAAAATTAAATTTTCAGTCAAATTTATTTTGTCATCCCTAAATGCTTTCAATTTGAAAGATGCTGAGAATATATTGTTTAGTAAAGAATTACCAGTAAATCAACTCGAGACTGCAACAAAAAAATGAAATAAACAATTATTCAAGTCAATTATAATGACCCAAACTTTGTTGTTTCAGTTTATTGGCAAGTCTGTAAAAAATTTTGCCAAAAATTCCTGCTTTTCTCCAACCTCAAAGATAAAGAATTTTGAAACAACATAAAGAATGAGAAAAATGCTGGTAACCAGGGTTTTTTCTGTTTCCAGTGATATCCTGTACCCTTTCTATGGAAAAATCCACCAGCTGAGCCACATATTCTGTGTTGTCTGCCAATGTCTTCAATTAGGACGATAATTTTTTTTTATGTATGAAAAGGATTAATTTACTTTGATAGACTTTATAAAGCATTCCAATGAACTTTTTTAAAAGTAAATCTTGTACAATTTCCTTTCAAGTATGATAAACCTTCACCACACAATCCCAAGTTTTAACAACCCTGGAGAGCAATGCTTTAGATAACACCATAGGAAAAGGAGATTATGCTGGTAACCTTTTTCCACAATGTTTTCTATCCTTTCAGGCATGAATCCAATCATTCAAGCCACATTTGTTATCTGCAATTGCTTTCAATTTGGACAACTTGTCTAAAATTTTGTTTTTTGTAAAGGGTTTAAATAAGTGATTTTAGGCAATTTTTCATATGAGTTTCAAGAACTGTCATCTATAGAAACACAGAGTGTTATTGGAAGAAGTTAATGGCGAATACTCTTAAGCAAGCATTTGCCTTTTATGGTATGTTTACAATCCACTTCACTCAGCTGATGTGACAAAAGCATGTGGTGTGATCATAAAGAAACAAACACACTAACAACAAATTGTTTAAACATGCTGATCTAATATCTAATACTTAGACTGATTAAATTAAATGAGCTAACTGGATATCTTTATTTTCAAAAAGAAGAAAAGCACTACAGTACTCGTTTTTTTCTACTTAATCCTTTACCAAATGACAAATTTTAGACTTGTCTAAATTGACAGCATTTACAGATGACAATTACAATGTGGTTCAAATGATGGAATTTGATAGGCTAGAAAACATTGTACAAAAAGGTGAAAATGCTGGTTACCAGCATTTCATCCTTTTCCCACAATGTTTTCAAAAGTCCTCTTCCTCAGGCTAGTTAAAAGTCACAATTCTGTGGTAAAGGGGTAAAGATGCTGTATTGGCCAGAAAATTTATTTAACTCTTTGTCAAACAACAAACTTTTACACTTGTCCAAATTGGAAGCATATGCAGATGATAAATTCTGTCTTCTCCGTCTTTGACATATTAGAAAACATTGTGGGAAAAGAAGAAACCGCTGATTACCAGCTTTTTCTCCTTTTCTAACAAAGTTTTCAAAAGCTTTTTTTCGCGGTCATTAAAATTTGGGATTGTTTGGTAAAGAGCTGAATACCAGAAAGTGCAGAGGCTAGATAAGACTACACTTTCTGAGCTGTCTGATCTGAACCCGTAGTGCAAGATAGATGGAATGGATATTATAAGTCGGCCCTTAAAATGCAGAGTCATGATTAACTCATTAACTGCTGAAACAAACTTGAGGAAAAGCACTTTGACAATATCCTTGTAAATTATGGAAATTTAGCATTTTCTTCTTTTCCCGCAATGTTTTCCATCCTATCACAGATCTTTGGCTAGTTTGTATCTATTGTTTATTTGGGCAGATGCTCCTAATTTGATTCTTTGGTAAAAGGATTCATTGGGTTTACAAGCACATTAAAAATATCAATATGCTTTCAACTATCATCATGTCACAAGCCATTATGTTCTAAAGCTTTTGTGGGCAGTTTACCATTTGATAAAACTTTAGACCTGCCCAAAATGAAAATATTTCCATACTTTTAAAAGGAAAGAAAACATTATGGGAATTAAGAGAAAATGCTGGTTACCAGCTTTTTCTCCTTTCCCTGCAACGTTTTCAAAAGCCTCCTTCTGATCAGGCTACACGCTCTGTAACTTAAACCAACATTTTCTCTAATATAATCACTGTTATTCTATTCAAATCATTATCGGATCTGTACAATCAGGGTCTTTTTAACCGAGTCGAATTTTTTTTTTCATAGGTTTTCATCAATGTTTTCATGTCCATTCTTCAATAACAAGCTCTTTGAACCTTTGAAAAGCAATCCCAACTTTTAATGACCCTGAGAAAGTTGGGGTTTTTTTAAACATTGTAGGAAAACGAGAAAATGTGATTAGCCAGCCTTTTCTCCATTTCCCACAATGTTTTTATCCTTTCAAAAACATTTTTTATCATTTGAGCCATATTGAATTTGTTGTCAGCCAGTGCTTTCAATATGGACAGGTCTAAATTCTGTCATCTGGAAATAGGAGCTCTGAATTCAGGAAAAGAACTTTTTCAACAAACAGTATCTAGATCAAAGTGTCATCACCTGGTAAAGAGATAATTGAACATTAATCTGTCCAAGTTGTTTACATTTGCTTTGCCGCCATATGTTTCTACTTTCTGTAACTGAACTAGCTAACCATAGGTAGCCAAGCCATCAAGCACAGAACTTGTAAGATATGGGTCGTAAGTTAAAACCAGCCTTGGAAAAATCACTTTAAGAGTGGATGAAAAGCAATGCAACAGGGCTCGAAGTCTTATTCCCCTAACCACTGAAGCTGACCCCAGTAACTCGGTCGGTAAAGACCATGGCCAGCCTTTCACTAAACTGCGTAGATTTACGCAAATTATTTGGGGTTGTATATACACATATACGATCCTTGCTTTACCCCAAGGTATGAGCTGGCAAAAAGTCTTGCAAATATTTACTCAAACTGTAAAGTTATGCAGTTGAGTGAATCTTATTTTCAGACTCATTGCTTGCTTTCCAAAACTGTGTACGCAAATTTTGTGCATACACAGTTAAGTGAGAGGTAGCTCAGGGTTTGAAACAAGGGGTGTCACCAGTTAAAAGCCCCAGCCTGGCTAATTTCTTTTCAAGGATTAATGATAATCATCATGACACAATTCATTCCATCTCATTGCTAATTGTTATAATGACATTAGTTATGTGGGAAGGCAGCCAATGGCTTGGGGAGAAACCTAACAGCTGAAAATTATTCAGAGTTCTATTAATCACATAACCTTTTTTTTTCCAGTATAATATACTCACTATGAATTTTCTTATCTTGCACACATTTGAGGTGAGCATTACATGATGTCTTTCGTGACATCATTTCATAGTTTTTCAGAGCACTGGAACAGGTTTTATCAATAGAAATTACTTGTGTGCATGTATGGTTTTTCATATTCTGACCTATATTTCGCAAAATTTTGTTATGTGACAAAAAGAATCTGATATTTGTTGTCTTTTGAGATCAACTTTTATTTATTATTTAACTTGTCTTCAAAAATGTTATTTAGCTTCCCATAGGCTCACTTAATAACATTGTTACAGACTTGTTTAATAACAGTTGATCTCAGATTCCAACTTATGTCAGATCCTATAGGGTGTCCGGAAAGTAAGGTAACACTTTTGTACATTTATAATATAGCTTTCAATTTCAGGTGAAGAGATAAAAATATATATG
This sequence comes from Hippopus hippopus, assembly GCA_946811185.2. NCBI lineage: Eukaryota > Metazoa > Mollusca > Bivalvia > Cardiida > Cardiidae > Hippopus > Hippopus hippopus. Next base: position 35,586,997 of record OX328096.1, read on the forward strand.
CATGTAGATAAAATATGTAAATTTTTTTGTGTGATAATTTTATTCAACTTTCATAACATAACTGTAGCACCGAATCTAGGTAAAAAAGCCAGAGGTAAAAAAGCCATAGGTAAAAAGGCCATAGGTAAAAAGGCCATAGGTAAAAAAACCAGAAGTAAAACGGTAAAAAAGCCATAGGTAATAAGGCCAGAGGTAAAAAAGCCAGAGCTAATTTAGTAGTATATGATGTAGAGAAAGCTTTTTATTTCAGAAAATCTTTAGAAGTATTTTGGGAAAAGGAGAAGCCAATTTTTCCTTTTCCCACAATGTTTTATATCCTATCTTGATGTGTTGTATGCAGATTATTTCAATATGTAAGAGTCTGAAATTAGTTGTTTGATAAGGGGAACTGGCTTTTTTACCTATGGCCTTTTTACCTATGGCCTTTTTACCTATGGCTTTTTTACCTCTGGCTTTTTTACCGCACACCTGTAGCACTATCTGGCATAAACCACATGTTTTGCAATGTAGGGGGCTTCTTTTTAAGCATGAAAACAAACTTGTTTTTCAAAAGCGATAGGTAGCACTGGGAATCAATCATGTCGTGAGACATATGGCCCAATAAGACCATGACATGACATTGCACATTATACATTTATTTTTTCATTGTACAACTGTCTTTCTGTGAAACAGTGTGGTTGCCCAAAAGCTTGTATTTTGTTTACAAACATGTCCAGACAACAAGAAATGAAAGAACATCATTAATTACTAAAACGATGCCAATGACAGAAGAGTACTTCTGATTTGAAATCTGTATAAAAGTGAGTAAATGAAATTAAAATTGAATGAAGTTATCATACATGTTATGTACATGTATGTATAGGTTTAGCTCTTTAGCTGGAATTTAGAGCCATATTATAATTGTACAAAAGTGCTACCATACTTTCCAGACACCCTGTACCGGTATTTATCCCAAAATTATACAGTAACTGATATATTATACACACAAAACTGCATATCTAGCCTTTAGCAAACAACAAAAATTTAGACCTCTCCAGTTGACAGCAACAGTAAACATCAAATATCTCTCAAAAGATAAAATTTGCGCATAAAAGGTAAGAAAATATGGTTGAAAAAGGGAGAAAATGGTATGTTACAAACATTTTCTTCTCTTCCCACAATGTTTTCAAAAGTATCCTCCCTGAGGTTGTTAGAACTCTAGATTGTTTTGTAAAGGGTTAGCAATCCACTCCATAAAAATCCTCAAATGCAGCCTGTGAGAATAATGCACAAATTAATCCATTGCAACAAATGATTAATGCACTCCTAAATGCATGATCACCACTGAGAGTTTCAATAAATGTCATGATGCATGGCCACACTGATCTAATTTTTCACCACTTTACAAAATTAATGATACCACTTTATAATCTACAGCTTGTTTCTGTGTGAAAAATTAAGAAGTCTAAGCAAAATCTCAAAGATTATCATCAAGTATTTATCCAAGATCATACTGTACAGTCTGTGTTATGTTGCTTGCAAAAGCAATACTGGGGTTTAAATCTTTACCACACATCAAAATTTTAGACATATCCAAATTGAAAGCAATTGCAGTCTACAAATTTAATGCAACTCAAATGGTGAGATTTATCTTGGGAACAGTAGACAACATTGTGGAAAAAGGAGGACATGCTAGTTATCAACATCCTTTCCTTTTTCCACATTGTTTTCAGGGGCTTTCTTTTTTTCAGGTTTCTTAAACATGGAATTGTTTGGTGTTAAGAGTTAAACCTGATTATTAGTAAAGGTTAATGAAGGCCATTGGATGCTGGCAGAGGTGAAATATTTACTCCATTACAAATGTTATGATGAATTATTTAATGACTATAATTTGGCAGTCAAAACATACTTATGATATCTTAATGACTGATAGTTGAGGTCATATGTCATATAGGTTGATGACCATTTTGGAGGAAAAAATAATTTTGTACAAAATGAAACTGAAATGATGATCTACTGAACTTAATAAGTAACTGTGCAGTGCATCTATTTTTTTTTCCTCCAAAGTACATACATTTTGTTTGTGAAGTGTTTCAAACTTTTTCAACAGTTGTAGAGTTACATCATTGCTGCCAGTTCACCTACCCATCTGCTCTTGAGTTTCTTTAACAGTACAGTGACTAACATTTTTCCTAAGTGACTGACTGATTTCTTCATGAACAAAATCAAAGTAAAGCCAATGGAGGTCCACATACTGTCACAATGACTGTCATCAGACCTCCCAAAGAAGACCAAGCCAGGAGTTTCAACTTGCATAAACTCTAGATGACAAGCTCTGCATGCTTCTACTCAGCTACTTGATATCTGTTCCTCCACTACAAAAATCTGCAGATTATCTCTCTCAGTACCGAATATATAAACTAGACTGAGAAAAACAACCCTGTTAAACTATAACAGATTTGTGTCCTATAGGATTAGCTACACAAGTGGACAGTATAGATCAAGATCAGACTGCATGTTCTGTGCAGTCTGACAGAGTTAAAGAGAAGAGTCGATTCCCTAATGATTCAAATCTTAACTGCCTGAGGTTAATTATTAATTTTGTAAATCAGCACTAATCATTGGAGAATTAATTGTAATTATTTTATTGAATTTTGTGATTTTGCCTTAATTGTATAGCACCTTTATCTTAACAGTTAACCCTTAACCGTGTGTGCCAAATCAGACCTTCCAAAAACTATTAAAAATCATAATTATGACAATCATTTAAAAAAAAAAGGAAAATTTATTTTTTCAAGTATGGAAAACATGGGCAACAAACAAGTTCTCCTTTCTCTTTAACACTAACTGCAAGGGCATGAAAATTGTGTTTGAACAGTGCTGGGTTAATAAGAACACAACAGACTTATTACAAGAGGGCCATGATGGTCTCATATTGTTCCACTAGCTTCCTAGTGAATAAATGAACAATACACATAATTGGCATTGACAGTTATAAAACTAGTCTGTATCGGTATAAAATTTCAGAGAAAATAATCCTAGCCTCACTGCATACAAGCAGTATCATTCATACTAAATATCATTAACACAGAGTGTTTTGACATGACTATTTCCAAAAAAATAAAAAAATTAGTCACAGAAAATTACTTTTTACATAGCATGAATCGCAGAGTTTTAACTCTTTCGGATCCAAATTAATTAACTCAGCCTTTTTTGACAGCTAAAAATACAATCCTATGAGACTCTGAAAGATTATTACATTACAGGCTTGACTAATCAAGCAGATGGCATAGATCAAAGATCAAACTGCACATTCTGTGCAGTCTGATCTTGATCTATGCCATCCGCAAAAGGCTCGGATTTCACCTATGGCGCGCTGATAGGGTTAAAAGAATATACAATTACACATACCCCACTTCATGTTTAACCCTTTACCACAAAATCCCAAGTTTTAACAGTCCTTAGGAAGAAAACTTTCAAAAAATATTGGGGGGAAAAAAGAGAATACCTGTAAGCAGCATTTTCTACTTTTTCCACAGTGTTTTCCACCCTGTTAAAGACAGGTTCCATGATTTGAGTTACATTTAAATTGTTGTCTGTAAATGTTTTCAATTTTGGACAAGACTACATTTTTTGTTGTGTGGTAAAGAGTTAATACTTAGTATTTCTAAATATGCCCATGAACATCAAAGTCAATATTTCTGACTGGAAGCTTGACATTTTTGTATCCAACAAACTTGATGTAAAAATGTAGTATGATCATCAAGAGAGATAAACAGCAGCAAATTATCTATAATGTGAAACCATGATTATGTACCATGCATGTATATTTTTTTTGCCAGCAAATGCTTTCAATTGTCAAAACTTGTTTTTAGAAAAATGATAAATGCAAAAGACAGGTTTAAGATCATCCTCGGAACCCAGGTTTAAGCATTACGTTACTCTCCATACATTACAGAATGAATCGAAACTGGGTCAACGAGGATGGTTTAAGATGTGGTTAAGAAAAGAAGCGATTACTTGGAAAATGTTTTCTATACAACTCTAGTAATGCTTTTCATGATTTTCTTTTTAACATTTCTTCTTTGTATTTTTTATACCAGATTATAATAAATCTAAATCGAGCCTGTAAAGTAACTCTTTACCTAGACATCAGAAAATAAAAATTCAAACTTGTCCATGAAGGAAGTACAGGTTTTGTGGACAATATGTCAAGTTTGACTCAATGATGATCTTTCCTTGAAAGAACAGGAAACAATGTTATGAGAGACCTTCTACCTAAGGCTCCTGAAATCAAAGGATTGTCAGGAGATAAAAAGATTTACCCTTTACTAAAATTTCCTGAGTGTTAACAACCCCATGAAAAAAGACCTTTGGAGTCATTGTGGTAACCAGCAGTTTTTCCGAGTTTTAGACAAATTCCACCATTTGAGCCATTGTTTAATTTGTAATCTGCAAATGCCTTCATTATGAATGATTCTAAAATTCTGTCATCTGGTAAAGGGAACGCTTTATTTATTCTATGCAAATTCCCACTGCATGTTTTAAATTTCTATGCAAGTGTTTCATAAACCTGTTTCTCTAAACAGGCTTCCTGAAGTAAACAAGTTTTCTTCATTGCCATTTGAAACAAAGTTGCAGCAGATAGCTTTGAAATCATCCTTGCACAATATGCAAGGTCAATATTAACCCTGAAAGCACCGAATAAAAGCTGTAGACGTTTTCGAAAAAGACTCAGAAGATTGCAATTTTGTGGCTGCCATTTGTCTATATTGTTTCAGCAAAGCAGACAGTGTAGAACAAAGATCAGACTCCATGTTTTGTGCAGTCTGATCCTATCTTCACTGCCCACAAAGGCAACTATAGTAGTGAAAAGCGCTTTAACCCTTTACCACACAATGACGTCTTTTAACGCCCCTGAAGAAGAGACCTTTTGAAAACATTGTGGGAAAAGGAGAAAATGCTGGTAACCAGCATTTTCTCCTTTTCCCACAAAGTTTCCTACCCTATCAAAGAAAAGTTGTGTCATTTGAGCCACTATGAAATTGTCGTCTGCAAATGCTTTCAATTTGGATAGGTCTAAAATTTTGCCGTGTGGTAAAGGGTTAAGGGTTAACCCCTTTACCAAACAACAAAACACATCTGCAGATGACACATCAAACACGGCTGAAATGATTGATTTTGTCTGTGAATGTGTAGAAAACACTGTGGTAAAAGGAGAAAATGCTGGTTACTAGTCTCATTCTCATATTTTGATATTTCTTGTCCAATCAGAAATTTTAAGTATAACTGTAGTATAAGTATGAATACATGATAAAATATTTCAGCAAAAGAAGAAATATATATCCTTCAAAAGTTGTTTGCAGCAGGTCAAAAAATCTGTGTGGAGGTGATCATTTTTAACCCACTACCAAACAATCCCAAGTTTTAATATTCATGAGAAAGACAGCTTTTGAAAACATTTTGGGGAAAGTGAAAATACCAGAAACGAGCATTTTATCCTTTTCCCACATTGTTTTCTAACCTTTCAGTAATAAATTCCAATGTTTTATCCACATTTCATTTGTTGCCTGAAAATACTTTCATTTTTGACAAGTCTCAAATTCTAGCTGTTGTCGAATAAAGAGTTAACCCATAGGCTGCTGAGCCCAATTCAGGAACTTTTTGTGGACAGTGTAGATCAAGATTAGACTGTACACAACATGCAGTGTGATCTTGGACCTACTACACTATCCGATAAGGAGATATTTTTCCCTCAAAAATAAACTGGAAATAGCAAAATATACGGTTTTACTATGGACTTGAAAGTTTCATTTCACTTATTTAGCAGGTGAACTCTTTACCAAACGACAAAATTTTGGCCTCAGCCAATTTGAAAGCATCTGCAGACAACAAAATAAATGAAGTTTGATTGACGATTTCTGGCTCTGATAGGGTAAAAAACATTGTGGGAATAGGAGAAAATGCTGGTTACCAGCATTTTCTCCTTTTCTCACAATGTTTTCAAAAGCCTTTTTTTTTCAGGGTTGTTACAACTCGTGATTGTGTGGTAAAGGGTTAAGGATGCAGGTAGAAATAAATCCAGTTGGGTTTGTTATGATACAGCTGTCAAATAAATTGGATCTGACAAGAGTTGTCATTGGATATAAAGTTTTATTAAAGGGGGCCTGACAAAAAAGAGCCCATGGGGAATTGCCAGCAAGCTGTAGACCTCAGACCAAATGAAACGAACATTTTTTAGTTCATAAAAAATAGTCCAGATAATGTTAATTACAGCCTGTTTTCATACAAATCATTGTGCCTAAAGATATTCTCATTCATGAGAATTATCTGCTAGTACAAATCCAAAATCAGGCAAAAAATCCTATGCAATCTGATCTTGAACTACATTAACCCTAAAACAAGCTCGTAAACAAGTAGACTGCCCTCTTATTTTGGGTCAGTATTATTTTTTTCCTAGATTATGCATAGTAACAGAATATAATTAATGTCATATTCCATTTATCAAGTAAGATACTTCACATCTTCATCTGTACTTAGAATCAAAGCATTGAGAACACTGAAGTAGTATTTGTCAAGGAAGCCATTGTGTGAAATTAATAATTTGAAAGAAAATGAGAAATGTTATTCAAATATTGGCTTGAAAGTCAACCTACTAAGCAAATGAATACCTCTTTTGGTTGAAGGGAGAGTACTCATGACAAATTAGGATTATTTGTGTATTGGTGGTCTCCCTTTGATCATTAGGAGGAGTCAGGAATAACGTCCCTTGACAGTAGGATGCATGATGAATAGAGAGAGAAACCATGTGAATATATAGAATAACATTAAGTTTCTACCTGAAAACTATGATTTTGAAATATCTTTGGCCGCTAACATTTAATTCCCAACGTTACAATCAATTATTTCGATCTATAAATATTCATGCCCAATCAAATGGAGTAGCACACAATCATTGGATGAACAAGCCATGGGATGAGCTGGTTTTGGAACGAAAAAGCCCAGGACCAAGTGATCGGTAGACAAATTTTGTATCATTGCGCCAATAGAAGGCTATGAGCGAGTAAAGCTGTTTTCAATAAAAAATTAGTATTTCCACGATCGATAGCCTCACCCAGTGTATTTTAACATGCCATTTCCAATAACATATCTGAGTGCTACCGAAAAACTTGTTTGCCAGAGAAAAATTGAGTTTAATTGGGTTTATTTCCTTCGGCTTTGCACAAAATACGATCCATGGTCTTCAAAATTCAATATTGAACTCATAGTGGTATTGTCTTCTACAAATACCACAAAAATTGCTCTTGCATCGGTAAATCTCTGTTGTTTATCCCTTTAACAGATGACAAAATTGTAGACTTGTTCAAACTGGAAGCATTTGTAGATGACAACATCAGTGCGGCTAGATAGGATTAGTTTCTCAAAGATTAGAAAACATTGTGGGGAAAGGAGAAAATACTGGTAACCAGCATTTTCTCCTTTTCCCTCGATGTTTTCAAAAAGCCTCTTTTTCAGGGTCATTACAACTCGGGATTGTGAGGTAAAGAGTTAAACGTTGCAAATCCATATTTTTTAAAACTCTTTTTTTTTTCATTGCTTTGAAAAGGTCATTTAAGGCAATAAGAGGCAAAATCTGGGTGGAATGATTAACCATTTATTATACAAGCCATGTTTTAATGACCCTAAAGAAGAATAGTTTTGAAAACACTGTGGAGAAAGGAGAAAATTTTCTCCTTTTCTGACAAGTGTTGTCTACTCTTTGCCAGACGAATTCCATAACTTGAGTCAATATCTCTTTTTAGTCCATGAATGCTTTCTATTTCGATGAGTCAAAAATTTGTTGTTTGGTAAAAGATTAACAACACAAACAAACAGTTAAGATCAAGATCAGTCAGAGTACGTAAATTGGTCACAGATTGACACTGTCCTCTATTCTGTGAAATATTTCTATATGACCCAAAACAACTTTGAAAATATTAAGCTCCTTTTTACCATTTTAAAGTCTTCACAAGCATCTGGCACTCTAGTGGTCAAGCTACAGACGAACATTAACACTTCATTATATCAACTATTTGAACAATTCAAGTACAGTTTGACCCTTTACCACACAATCCTGAGTTTTAAATGACCTGAGGAAGAAGTCTTTTGAAAAAATTATAGAAAAAGGAGGAAGTGCTGGTTATCAGCATTTTCTTCTTTTCGCATCATGTTTTCTACAATATTAATTACAAGTTCCATCACTTGAGTCATATTAAATTGTTGTCTACCAATGCTTTCAATTTGGACAATACTACATTTTTGTTGTTTGGTATAGAATAAACCAACTGTTCAACAGTGTCATAATTAACCCTTCAAGCACCTTTCACAACTTTAGTTGCCTTGGCTGCCTACTGAGATCAAGATCAGACTGCACAAGAAATGCAGTCTGATCTTTAATCTACAATTCTGAACAACCATGAAATGCAATAATGTGGTTCTTACTTCTAGACTGGAAATGTCATCAAGATTTTATCTGGTGCTCCCTGGGTTAAAATGAATATTTCTCAGCGTAGAAAGCAACTCTGAATTTTCTAAGTTCATTGACCAGAATAGCTCACATAATATTCATACATACAGTATAGATACTAGATCAAATTTCGGATTCTCTAGTCTTATCTCAAACAACAAGCACCCTTAGTTCATCCTTAAGCCAAACATTGTAGAAAAAGAAATCATACTGTGCCCCATGAAAAATTTTCAAGACTGCACGTTGTTCAATCTGATCTTGATCCAGATTGTCCACAACAGTAACCAAGAGAAACCATGGAAGTTATAAAACATTGCACTAACTTGTCCCAATATTAAAATCTAATGTCTTATTCCTGGAATCTCATGGATTTAATTTTCTTGAGCAATCAACAATTCTATATAGTGTTAAATTCCGCTTCTATACTCTTGAAAATCATCCAGATCTAACTGGCCGTGTCATTCTGTCCTAGCGAATCAGATCGCTAACGAGTGTCAGATTTTAATCATTTAGAATTGAGCTCAGAATGGTTGCTGAAAATGGCCCATAGATATTTTTTTGGAGCATACCAAAACAATGTAACAGTAGTTCTAAACCTTTTTCTTACCTCCCATATAGCCGTCTCAAATCCATAATCGTTTTTAGATTGTAACCTGAGAGGCTGTTGTCCTGGCCACATCATGAATTTACTTATAGAATAAATTTCACTCTGTGTATCTCCTCGATGCCGATTCCTGTCTGGTTTACACAATTCGCCTTCACTCATTACCGAGGTAACGCCTCCCTCCTTACACCTGAGCTTTCCAATCATGGTATAATCTATATCCTGTCCATCAATACTTAGATTCAGCCGACTCGATAAACCTGAGTCTGTGACCGCTGTCCCTTTTGAATCACCCGTGAAATCTTTTACTGATTGTTCAACCCCTTCATCGGTATTTTTTAATGTTTGAAAATCACTATCAACAAGGTCGTTTTTTGCTACCTCATTGCCGTTAACACTTCGTTCGACATCTCCACCGTCATGTGACCCACTGTCAATTTCTGTCGGATTCTCAGCTGAAAATGTGTCGGGGCTTACTTTTCTGTTTGCTAGAAACATCTGAAATATTGATTGAACTCATGCACAAAAGCTCCCTTTCAAAAAAATCATATTTTTCTGAATGCCACTGTAAAAGGTATGATACTGATATTTATAGTAGTTCAAATAATACAATATTTGGAAACCGGTTATACCAGTTATGCCCCCTCCCCAAGCCTTTGATTTTTATCAGTTCTTCTAATTTTGTTGGTGAATTACATGGCTAAGCGTGTAGAAATCATAAGGCTTTACAACTAAAAATAGGCATTTTCAAGTTTTCTAAAACACAAGAAAAAGAGGGAAATACCGACAACAAAGGCACCAGATAAAATATTGACCATTATTTAGTGCGACAACTGATAGCTCTATGTATTGACATTGACTCAATACCTCATGAACTTAAAAACTTGAAACAATCGCCTATGAAAATATAGTAAGGTATAATCAGCGTGAATCAATGCTTAAAATCATTTAAAAGGAAATGTGTAAATTCAAGAAAATGTCTCTCTTTTTTATCTTGTCCAATTTTTTAAAAGTGGTCTGTGGCAAGAAACATTATAATGTCGACCATGTTGGGCAGTCGGTGCTTTTGTAAAAACAAATCCAGGAAACAAATATATATATATCAATCTTTCCAGTTGAAAATCTGCAACTGGATCTGTCCATTCTTCTATTTTTAAATACGTTGTATTGATAAAGCAACAAAGCACCTCAAATTAGCTATAATTACAATTTAAATAAACAGACAAGATTAACTCGAATTTCGAATGGAGAGGTCAGGATAATAGCCATTTGAACCAAACATCAGATTAGTGTCGTCCAAAAATTGTGCTGTAAGATATTTGGTCAATCGGTACCACAAGGATGAGCATAGTCTTTCATGGCTTGGATGTTGAAATATGATCATTAATTTCCATTAAGTATTTTATTACGGCCTTCCAAATAACGTGTCTCTCTCCTCAAAATTTAATAATTTGGGTTCTTCAAGGTGACAACTTAAAGCCATAGCTATAATAACGACCAAAACGACAGTGTAATTTTCTGTAAAGATAAGACCAGTGGGTTTCTAGATATTAACGACTTTAGAAGACCGCTGGTAACTGGGATCGAAACTGAATTCGACAATACTCTTACATACTTATGTAATAAACCTATTCTTTTGTTGCTAATGTCAAAGTGGACTATCGGATCAAATTTAAAAGGAGTGTGCTAAGCGCGAGAGCACCAAGGATACGACTCTTAGGAAAATCGTAAAATTTTATCAGGAGCCGCGATTATCGAAGAACGAAACCCTCTTTTGTCCAAAAGGTGTCGCATGAAAAGCAATTTTTTACTATCTCTCTTAGGGTATGATTCTTACATGAGCGCTTTATGATCGATGATATGCCCAAAATCAGCTTAACAATACTTGCATGGCAGAAATGAGCGCACGACCCTAGAAAGACCTTGTTGTTGATAGACAAACAAATGGAGCTGATAATTCTAAGGAGAGGCCTCTATAACGCAGTTTTGGGTTTCTCTCTCGTGATATCGAAATTCGACCTAAATTAAGCACACATTCTGAGAAACTGTTTTGAAGACCTTTCCTTGACTATTAAAGACGCTTATCTGTAATGTATAGACCATCTCTTTACTATATATGCACAAAAGTGGTTTTAATGTGAGTATTTTATCAGCACTATTTGATCAAGGGAACCTTATCCTTACTGGCTGCTCTTCTGCTTATAAATACCGTTAAAAAATGTACAATGTGCATAAATTAACTGACGATAGGTGGTAGTAAATGAACTTAGGCATTCATTTAATTATGCATAATTGACGAGTGATCGCTTGACAGACGGTCGCAGTCCCTGAATATCTGTATTAGTAGTGACGGTCAACTAGTAAGTCACCGGTAATGTTTGTCCTTAGGTTACCAAGAACAACATGAATTACTTTACGGACAGTGTAGATCAAGACCAGCCTACGTAGAACGTGCAGCTTCATCTTGTGTCTAGGCTATCCGATACTAAATATCGGTGTGACTTAACCGGCCATAGATTATTGCATTTTCAAAGTTGTTTTTGGCCAGAATGTTTTAACTTTGTCAGTAAATCAAGCAAAGCAAATTTATGTTCTGTGAAGGCTGATCTTGTTTTATGTTACCAGTAAAGGTAAGTCGCGCATATAGCGGGTTGATTGTTCAACATCTACACTCAGCAAAACTTCTAACCGGCCACTTTTGTTTCTTCTGTGAATTTTACCAAGGAATAGACAGGTAAATAAAAAACAAAATTGTAATATATATGTGGACGTTAGCCATGGTATTGTATTGATAAGATTCTCGATTTCGCCAATAGAAAACATCTTTTTTTTCTAAGGGGGGGGGGGGTTAACACATGGTTTGCGCATGCTTGGTGTCTATCATTCAAGACGGGTTACAAAAAGAAGTATAAATTACAGAAATTTTGTCAGCAGTAAGAAAAACATGAAACTTATTTTCTGCACAAAAATATAAGCCAAAAAAGGAGCATGAGGTTTTCAAAAAATTGATTTTTCAATTAGGTTGCGTAAATGGATGTTAAATAAGTTCCATTCAAAAGAACAACCAAAAGATTTCTTTTCCGACTTAGGCCGAGGTATGCTTTCACACTGGTCAATTAATCTCCAAATAATCAAACCAAATGATTGTCTCTTTTTTAGAGAGTGATGCAAGAAAAGGGTCTTCGGGGAGTTCCTGATTAAAAGAGGCCGTTTAGAAGGTTTTTTTAAGCGTATGCTCACCGATTCTGAATCAGCAAGAAAAGGGAATTAATTAGAATTTGAACATTGTTAGAAGAGCCACTTTCTTGAGTCAATCTGTTTCAAGTGAAATAAAATGTCAAAACCGCATTCTTCTGTGTGATCAATCAGCGATTCCAATTCGGGATATTGACCTGAAATTGCATCACAATATTTAAGAGCAATGATTCAGAACTTAATATTGCTCGACAATGCTTTTTATTTCATGCTTTTCAGTACTTTATCGATTTTATTTTCTATCTCTTCAATTAAAGGTGGAAACAATAGTTTCCACGCACGAGTTACCCAGGTAATTTTAAAGCGTGTCATTCAACCAGATGGAAATATGACGTACTCTACATTTATCAGGCTAAAACGTAATATTGTAAAGCGTTGATATGCAGATGGGTACGCCACGGGAAATAACGGAAAACAACTGTACTGGATTTTGATATAACCCCCCCCCCCCGTGAAAAATCGAAATTTATTTCATCGAGTGCCACTCGTGAAAATGTTACTAATGATGTTCACTCAATGAAATAAATTTCGATCTTTCACCTAAAAAAAAAAACCAAATATCCTCTATTTTTATAAGTCGAACCTGTTCAAAGTATTAGGCCTACTCTCAGATGATAACAATGGCTTTTTACGGTCAGCCGATTTCATAATTATAGGGGTTAACCGGTATTCTTTTCCTCTAAAATGCTCGTTGTACTGTTTATGTAATGAGGCAATCTGTTTAACCTGTCTTATTACTCTCAGATGATAATTTTAGCCTTTGTTGACATACACAATATAATAAAACAAACACATAAGAGGTAAGACAGATTAAATGCATTGCTTCATTACATAAACAGTACAACGGACATTTTAGCAGGAAGGAATACCTTTTCCCGTATTATTATGAAGTCAGTCGACCGTAAAAAGACACTGCTATCGTCTGAGAGTAATAACGTGTTATGTCTTTGTTTTGTTATGTTATGTATGTCAACAAAGGCTAAAATTATCATCTGAGAGTAATACCTAGTGGGATCAAAGTGATAAACACATGGCTTTTATGCTGAAGGAAAGAAAGTACCAGGAAAAATAGAATCAAGATAAAAAGTATCAGATAAAAAGTATAAGAAAAAAAGTATCATTTGTCAAAAAAACAAAAAAAAAACTAAGTTTATATGGTATATGATGTAAAAAAAAATTAGTTGATAGGTTATATTGACTTTGTAAAAAAAAAAATAGGTGATATTTGTACATTTTTTTTTTTTTACTTTTTCTGGCCTGAGATTGGAAAAAATGTGCAAACACCCATGTGTGGTTGTTGATACCCGCAAGAGATTGGGGTATAACAATAGTAATTGAAATGTTTTTGATATTTGTTTATTTATTTAATTTTTATAATTTGCAATCTGTATAATCCAAATTGAGGTCTAATTTTCACTTTGATTAAGTCTTTGATATTGCCAAACTGTTAATAATATGTTGTTTTTAATCATCCTTTTATTTCATTTCTGATTGATCTTTCACTTTACTTACAATATTCACAGTTTGTGAATTTTACACAGTTAATTGTTTACCAACTTAAGAAGGTAGAAGGCCTTTAAAAACATGGTTGGAAAAAGAATACAATGTTTTCAACTAGCATTTATGGTTTGCTAAAATGTCATAGATTAATTAAATAGAGCACCAAAATCATAATTATAATTATGATTTGAAATAAATATTGATGAAGTATCACAAGATTGGCAGAAACTGATTTTTTTTTTTCCTGATACTTTCTTTCCTAGCAAAAATTGATACTTTTTTCCGATACTTTTTTTCCTGATATTTTCTTTCCGATTACCGAAACAACTACCTCCAGCAATTCGTCCGTGTTAGGCTTCTTTCAGGGGTTAGTTTTAAATACATGTACTATTCAGGGGTATTCATGAATTCATGTGTCGAACACTTTTCACCCGACTTCATTGGTTTTACGCACTGGGGATTGACCATAGGCGTAGCCAGGATTAAAATCGTGAGGCACGGAGTGCAGATGGGGGAGGAGAGAGAGAGCGGGAGGGGTAAAGATTAGAGGAATTCCCTAGTCATCAGTGCATCAATTTAACCCATCAATTTAGTTTAAAAAGCGGCGCAGATCTATAGAAAAACAAATACAGGTACATGTATATGATATTTTTTTTAATATCTTAAACTTTGGTCGCTGATTTTTAATACGCTTATGCGTATTGCGCATAATGGGTGCTATGCTCTTGTTCATTGCCTATTTTTCTGTCTGTGACTATCCGATGAAGAAGTAAGCCACATCTGTGAACCATCGGTCTCACGACAAATAGTCCCATGTGTCTTGATCGTGCAATTTAATTTACAGCAAGTTAGCGAATCAATACAAATATCTAACTAGTCAATAGAACGACAGAGAGGTTGAATTTTAGCACTGAATAAACGCACAAGTAACGGACATGAATAGTGAATGTCATAACTCCAAAAAGAACAAAAGAGAGCATAATAAAAAAATTATGGAAGTTTTGTCCGTTGCTTTACAACTTAAAATTCATCAACTTTCTTTAACACCACAGACCACTTTGTTAACAAGTACTTTCGCCTCTTTCGCACATTTTTTTCTACTCTTTCAAAGACAGCTTGCATCATTTGAGCCTCATTTGTAAATTTTGCCGTTTACAAATGCTTTCAATACGGAGCAGTCTAAAATTTTGTCGTCTAGTAGAGTTGACCTTCCTATGAATACTTTAAAACGTACCTGGGTTACCGAGGCTTGCGTTACCTGAGAATAATGATCGTCTGGCTTTTGTTTCTTCGAATGGAAGAAAATGAAACATTTAGATAACTGAATATAATGGCGCCCTCGCGTTTGTTGTTGAAACTAATGGAAATTTACGCCACTGTTTTACGCATTTCCCCGGAGATACGGTTTTAGTTCTTTGTTACAGAAGTTTATTTCAGAACTATTTGCTGGTTGGCTTTCTATGTGACTTTTGTCACCCTTACCTGTCTACCGTCTGTGACTAGAAAATTTTAGACTTGCCCAAATTTAAAGCGTGGTGATTCACACTACAAGTTAAATGTGGCTCAAATGTTTGGAATTGTTTTTTAGGGTAGCCTTTAAAAGACATTGTGGGGAAAAAGCGAAAATGCTGGTGACCAGCATGGTATCCTTTACCCACAATGTTTTCAAAAGCTTTTCCCCTCGAGGTCGTTAAAATATGGGATTGTTTGGTAAAGGGATAAGGAAAGATGTTGCATGTTAAGTACTATGTTATAAGTCATTATCAGAGGTTTTAATAACAGAAAACAGCATTTTATTTGTGTCAATCATAAAGCTGGTCTTTGAAGTTTTACTTTGAATATTTGGACACACGCCTAGAACTCTATTTTGTAGTTAAAGACTACCCTGCCAAGTGTAAAAATTCAATGAGATATGGTATCATGTACATACTAAACTGAACACGTATCATAAAGAATCTAGTACTTCTTTTACGATACTGTTCGATATTTTTATACATTTCCCACTCACAAATCAAAGGTGCGTATGCAATTAAGAAACTACCTTGTAACTATAACAACATTGCATTTTCACGTCGCACGAACAAACTAGGGCACCAATCCCCTTTCAAACAATTTTATGTACGCCAAAAGTGTGAGGTTTTTTGACACAGTACTGTCCCTGATTTGAACGTCGCGCACAAATCGGACCATCAGTATGTCCGATATATGAGTACTCACCACGGTCCCCAAGGTTTCTACGTGTCACTCACAATGCAAAGCAATGTTCAGTGTTGGGCTTTCTTCAGTATCTTTCGTCGCACTAACAGAGGGCATTGCTTGGCACTGCCCACGTTTAAAGTCGGGTATTATGATTTTTAAAATGCACCCACACAGAAAGATCACTAGATTTTGGTACGTCCCCTAGAAATAAAGAACTGCATCACACTAACAATTCAGACAACAGTGTTGCTGCTTCACCAAGATGATCCTGCTGAATAACTTGTATCGGACAGTACAGATCCAAGATCAGAACGTAAACCGCATTCACAAAAGAATGATATGCAACGTAGAAATCTCTCTTTCAAACTTCGGAAGTAAGTGACAGGCTTCAGTTATGGAATTGTCCCATATTCTAACATTGTATGAAACAACTTAAATTGGAGACCATTTGTAATCCATTAGTATCGATAAGCGGATCATTACTCCTACTTTAAGAGTGGACTGAAATCAGAGATTTGTTTGGCGTGTCAATATTGGTCACTTTTGTAATCAATAGCTTTCAATAATTCGCATATCAAAAGCGAAACATTTGACAGGAAATTTCAGCTCCGTAATCGATTCTTTTCTAAAGTTTGTTATCAACATACTCATACTGTACTGTTAATTACTCTGCGAACTCGTTTCAGAACGTTACAAATCAATCTAGGTGAAACCTCCAGTCTAAATACAACGCACTCTGAATATTATTCTTCCTGGCTTCAAACCTGTTGTTCCTCTAGTTACAGAGTTGTAGTTATCCCTGTAACAATTGCGTGTTAACACAGAGGCAATGATGGCCCTGTATCGCTCATCTGGAATAGTAACTGTTGAGAGCCGAATTTGCGCAGACTGCCCGTCAGAAGTTTGTAATCCATGTTATACAAGTCTGAGAGAAGCCTACTTAGAAACATCATATTATTTAAATACAAGTCTATCCGAGAAACATCATACTTAATACAGATGACATCTGACCTACTGTTTTGACGCGAACATTGTCAAATCGCGCTATAACCAATGAAAATAGAAAGACTACACCGGTGGCGTTCATGTTTTACGGATCAATATTTTATTATGAAACCCGACAGAAACCTCAAAAGGGATAAAAACCGGCCAAATTGGAATAAAGTTGCTCAATTTTTTAAGAGAAGCCTTTGAAAATATACCAACAAAAACGGCCTACATATTATGAAGATAATGAACCCCGCCCATGGCGCAAATGTTTACTTATGGATCAAAATTCTGCCATAAAATCGGAAAGAAATCTATTTACATTTCTGCTATATATTGCCAAATTCTTGCCAATAATTGTTGACAAGACGATTTTCAAAGATTGATGTATGGCTTAGATAGAGATGAAAAGTCATGAGCAGCCTTTTTTTTTTTTTTTTTTTATGTCGGATCAAGATTCTGCCGAGAAATTAAAAGAAACAAGAAATATCTTTAAAAAAAAAAGATAGACGGCGTAAGAGGCACTTGGATATGAATACAGCTAAATTCGTTTGTAGTATAATATGAAAAGAAATGATGAAAACAGTTCTGAAGTAGCCTCTTTTAAATTGTTTTGCATATGGTTGAAAGCGGAATTATCAATAACTTTTAAGAATGGGGAAGCATGTTTTTGTACTAAAATGAAGCACCTTTCAAACATCGACGATTTGTCGTTATCAGAAGGCGGGGTTTATCACCCCTCTCAATGCTTAACCACACCTACCTACTCTTACTAGGAGTATTTTAGTAGGAACCCAGTTTCTTCGCTAACAACGCAATAAAACCGATTGTTCCCCTAGGTAGGCATAGTTATTCACGTTGCGAATTGAATCACCAAATTCAAGATATTATATCATTGTAGCAAGAAACGAAATAAGTTTAAAACCCGTTTTCGTGCAAGACAATAGAGCGGTAGCCTGCCATCGCAGTTCGTATTCGGTTTTACGCGAGGAAAAACGGGTACCAAGTCTTTTACACTAAACAAAATAGAAAACTTGCCAATACCCATTGCTATTAGTTTATCCATATGATTTAGATTATGGATGTTTTGCTAGAGTTTAACATCTGCATGGCCATAAAGTACAAATTTACTTAAGTAAATATGATCATTACGTGATTTTTTTAGTCATTAACACTATTAGCCAATGTCGGTAAATTTCTACTCGACCTTTATTTTTTTGCGTAGTTTACATATATTTGGCCAATCACAAAATGAGTAACAATTCATTTCCTCCTAGTACTCAAAGTAGGTCAAAAGTGAGATCATACAGCTACGCCGAAAAATAGAACCTTCAAACATACTTTTCCATCCAATCTCAATTGCTCATTATAAATGGTCTTCGTTTCGAGTAATTTATATTGGATGTATAAATGGCACAACCATGAGAACTTTTGGACATATTTCTTTCTGGAAAGCATTTTCTTGAGCGTCAGAAATAAACGGGACTCAGATAAAGGGAATAAAGCAGAAAAATACGATAACGCCTTTTTTAGAAGCAAGATAAGACTTTCTTGAAACATCCCACCTGCGAGAGGCGCTGTCGTGTATAACATGGACCCCTGATTATGCTTTGCTTGAGCGATGGTCACTGTATATGAGTGTAAGGCCCAGTCCGGTAGTGCACTCAGTAGCGTATAGAACTTAAGTTGCTGATTCGAATCCGCGGCCTGGCGAATTTCCTTTCGAGGATTGATGATAATCATTCCGACAGGAATCATTCCTCTCTCCCACCGCTGATCATTGTTTCGACAATGGTTACCGGTAAGTGGGGAAGCAGTCTGCGGCTTGAAAGGAAAATTGTGCGAAGTACCGGTTAAAGAAACACCAGAAAAGAATGGTTAGGTGCACTGGCCGCTGCGATATAACTGAAATAATGTTGAAAACGGCAGTAAACACCATACAAGCGACTGCGAGTGCACGCGTTTCAACTTGAAACAACCTGCACATTTTAAAAGCAATTACCAAGGGGGAAAACGGATGTTCGCTATTGGTCACAAAATTCCAGCACAAACAAGATTCTTAAGAAATACTTGGGAACAACACTTCAGATTTCAGAAGTGACGAACTATTAGCAAGATCTCAGTGATAGTCTCCCTTTGCTTAAAAGGGTTCTAGCCCATACAGAGGCAGAGGTTTGGAAATGTTTACCTGTGAAAAAAGTCTTCGCTTTTTTCCTCATGTAGAGGTGCTTATCTTTACCTGTAGCTAGCAATGTAGATCCAAGATCGGTCAGTATTTTTTTCAGCCCAATCTTGATCTACATTGTCCACAAAAGCGCCTAGAGCCATACTTTGCAGCCCAAGATTAACAAGACTGGCACATGGGGAGTTACATACAAAATTGTTCTATCTATCAAATGAATTTTTCTCATTCCAAACACAAGAGTCCTATCCAAGGACACTCCCCATGACTACCTTCTGCGAGAAATTAAAAATTCTGGTGCCACGAGTGAGAAATGAACCACAGACGTTGGGATTGAAAATCTTACACCTTCACCTCTGAGCCATGCAGGACCTTTTGAACTTGAGGCATCTATATGTAGGTTCCGAATTCCAAAACCAAAAGGTTATAGAAAATCATTCAATGCTTTCATAGTACTGGTGTCAAGGTTCTGGTGAAATCTGGTTACAATGATGGCTGGCATACCGTCATCAGTAACTGAAGTCTTGTCTACAGACCCGCATATAAACTATAGCAGGCCAAAGAATACCCTGAACCCCTTTTGCCTTATTACTCAATCAGGACATTGTTGGGTTCATACATGTAGTTCCTATGGTGGGAATGCTTTTTTGCCACAGAAATGCATAGATCCACCAACAGATACACACTCAACAAAACTTTGCAACATCCACCTTAAACTGTAATTCCCAGTAGACCTGTTCTTGCATCTGCTGTCCAGGAAAGAGACAGTTCATTTGGTTATATAATTTTTTTTACAGAATAACTGATTAGTATAAAAACATATCAGAGCCTAAGATTGAAAAGAATTTATTCGCTACTTATCATGAAAGGAACTAAGTTAAAAGTCATTTGCTCAATATCGATAATTGAAATTTCTGAAAATTTCATGCTAGTTCTCCTGGATTTTTGCGCGGAAAATTATTTTCAGTTATTTTTTTTTTTTATTGCTGACAAAATTTCAGTAAATTCTGCATCCCTTTTAACCTGTTTTGACTGATAGACACCATACATGTGCAATTTCTGTTGGCAGAATAGAGAATCTTGTCATTACAATACCATGTCTAAAGTCCAAATATATGTAACAATTTGTTTTTACATGTATTTACCTGTCTGTTACTTGTTCAAATTTGCAGGAGATACAAAAGTGGCCTACTGGAAGTTTTGCTAGGTGTACAGACAAACAACCTTATTCCAGTGCCCCCCACCCCCTCCTCCTCCTCCCATCTTCTTTGTGAGGGAATGATATATAGGATCTGGTATGAGTTGGTGTTTGAGATAAAATATTAAACGAGTCTACAAAAAATGTTATATATGTTTAAAAAAGTTTCACCTCAAAAGCCAACGAATGTCAGACTCTTTTTATCACATAACTTTATGTCAAGAATTATAGTTAAGAACAAGATGTCTGTTTCTAAAACAGTCATGCCCCCTTACTGCCACATTGATACAGGAAGTGGCACGGTTCATAAACTGATATCAAAAGAATTGATTGGGAAATATCAATGTCATCTTTTTTATTTATAGCCCACTTCAATTGTTAAACGTGATAATCTGTCAACAGTTCGCATAATTATACACACCGCCGTGTGTATACGTACAAGCTTGTAAACAGTCGCCGATACACAGACTGGGTTATCGATTTTGTTTTCGGCACGCACGTTTGACTTCCGCTTTTTCCCAGTCAACTTCAATGCTTACTACGTCCCCGATAATACGCGAATAAAATGTTGGAGCCACAAGTTGAGCCACATGATGATTTTTGAAACACTTTAATTTTTTTTTAGCAAATGGCTCAAGTGGCGAACGGCAGCGCGGGCCCTGAATCATCTGGTGGTCACTATGACCTTGACCTTTCACGGATTTACCTTAAAATCGATAGGGATCATCTACACTCCAAGATGAATATCTGTACAGAATTTGAAGGACCTAGGTCAATCCTGTGTCTAGTTATCATCTGGACAAGGTTAGGTCTAAATATCATTAAGTTGAAGGCCACTGTGACCTTGACCTTAGATGGATTAATCTCAAAATCGATAGGGATCATCTGCACTCTGAGACGAATGTCTGTGCCAAATTTGACGAACCTAGGTCAATTCTGTGTCTAGTTATCCGGACAAGGTTTGGTCTATATATCAACATGTTGACGGTCACTGTGACCTTGACCTTTGACCGATTGACCTCAAAATCAATAGGGATCATCTACACTCCGAGATGCATGTCTGCGCAAAATTTGACGAATCTAGGTCAATTCTGTGTCTAGTTATCATCCGGACAAGATTTGGTCTATATATCAACATGTTGAGGGTCACTGTGACCTTGACCTTTGATCGATTGACCTCAAAATCAATAGGGATCATCTACACTCCGAGACGCATGTCTGTGCTAAATTTGACGAACCTAGGTCAATTCTGTGTCTAGTTATCATCCGGAAAAGATTTGGTCTATATATCAACAAGTTGACGGTCACTGTGACCTTGACCTTTGACCGATTGACCTCAAAATCAATAGGGATCATCTACACTCCGAGACGCATGTCTGTGCCAAATTTGACGAACCTAGGTCAATTCTGTGTCTAGTTATCATCCGGACAAGATTTGGTCTATATATCAACAAGTTGACGGTCACTGTGACCTTGACCTTTGACTGATTGACCTCAAAATCAATAGGGATCATCTACACTCCAAGACGCATGTCTGTGCCAAATTTGACGAACCTAGGTCAATTCTGTGTCTAGTTATCATCCGGACAAGGTTTGGTCTATATATCAACATGTTGACGGTCACTGTGACCTTGACCTTTGACCGATTGACCTCGAAATCAATAGGGATCATCTACACTCCAAGACGCATGTCTGTGCCAAATTTGACGAACCAAGGTCAATTCTGTGTCTAGTTATCATCCGGACAAGGTTTGGTCTATATATCAACATGTTGTCAGTCACTGTGACCTTGACCTTAGACTGATTGACCTCAAAATCAATAGGGATCGTCTACACTCCGAGACACATGTCTGTGCTATATTTGACTAACCTAGGTCAATTCTGTGTCTAGTTATCATCCGGACAAGGTTTGGTCTATATATCAACATGTTGATGGTCACTGTGACCTTGACCTTTGACCGACTGACCTCGAAATCAATAGGGATCATCTACACTCCAAGACGCATGTCTGTGCCAAATTTGACGAACCTAGGTCAATTCTGTGTCTAGATATCATCCGGACAAGGTAAGGTCTACTGACCGACCGACCGACCGACCGACGGACGGACCGACCGACATTAGCAAAGCAATATACCCTCACTTCGTTGAAGGGGGGCATAATTATGTTAAAACATTGGCCTACATGTGCATGTGTATTGAAATTACATAATAGCCTATTTGTTTCTTTGACATCACAGACAAAATAGTTCCAAAGAAACTTGCATCTAACAGTTTTGTTTTATATCTTAAGATATTAAAATTTGCAGCTTTGTCACGCTCATCATTTTTTAACAGTAATCTATACACAGGAATCTTAGTCGGCAGTGTTTTAGAAATGAGGCATTAATTACAGCGTGTTGACTAAACACGGCACTATTTTCTTATCTCACATGTGTGTAAGACAAGAAAATTTGTAATGGCTGTCTTACATTATAAAAAAGGGGGAGTTATGTGATAAAATACAGTACATGTATTGATACCTTATACATATACAGGGTGATTCATAATATCTGATACAGTTTCAATCTGTAATACTTTTTTCTGCTAACACATACCTTGTTATAATTTATATTGTACTACTGTACGGTAATTAGTTTTGTTTGATATACATGTACAATGTTAAGTACTTTAAAAACTTACATGTCAAATAAAATAGGTCAAAATTTTTCACAACATTTACATGATATGCTCTATATGATGTCCATTCTGTGCTATTGTGACGTCAAGCCTCTGTGGAAAGTTTATCACCGATGAACACATTTCTGGCGTTATTTTTCTCATCTCTTGACAAATCGCTTGTTGCAACTCTCCAACAGTGTTTGGTTTTAGGTTAATATACATTTTCTTTCAAGTGTCTCCACAAGAAAAAGTCCAAAGGACTAAGGTCCGGGAAATGAGGGGGCCAAACATGGTCAGTGCTGAATCAATTTTTTCCAACAGTTTCATGAAGTCAAGATAATACTGACTGTGCTTTATAGGGTGATACTTTTCATCTATTATGAAAATCCTCTACATGATGAAACGGTTACCATATTGGCGGCGTTTAGTTACAGTGTTGTGATTGGACAATTTTTTTTAACAATGTGGAGAGACGCAGACAGTTATCAGTCAACGTTACCTGACATCACTGAAAAACAAGTTTTTGCCAGCTTTACAGAATAAAGGAGATTCAAGACATTTGGTTCCAACAGGATGGAGCAGCACCCCATACAGCACATTCAGTATTGTCGTGACTTTATGAAACTTTCGGAAAACTTCATCTCCTTCAGGAATGACAATCTTTGGCCCCTTCATTCCCCGACCTTAGTCCTTTTGACTTTTTCTCATGGGGACACTTGAAAGAAAATGTATGTTAACCTAAACCAAACACTGTTGGATAGTTGCAACAAGCTTTTCGTTGATAGATGAGAAAAATAATGCCAGAAATGTGTTTGTCGGCAATAGCAAACTTTCAAAAGAGGCTTGACATCACAATAGTCCAGAGTGGACATCATATAGCATATCATGTAAATGTTGTGAAAAAGTTTGACCAATTTTATTTAACATGTAAGTATTTAAAGTACTTAACATTGTGTATCAAACAAAACTGTATTTATTGTAGAGTATCATGATATAAATTATAACAAGGTATGTGCTGGCAGAAAAAAAGTATTACAGATTGAAACACTATCAGATATTATGAATCACCCTGTACATGAGACACAAACAAAAGGATAGGCTGTGTATATGAGACTGACAAAGTCACAAATAAAGACAAATATCAAATTCCCTGAAGAAATACTACTCTCCTTAACACTTTAATACAGTACATATCTACATTTTCAGCCAAGTAATAATTTATCAAATGGCAATATTCAGATACATAGATCTTCCATTTACAGATTTAGCTAACCATCTCATGAGAGGAGTTATCAACAGCTGACTTTGGGAATATCGTTGTAACATACTGATTATCACCAAAACCTTCAGTAAAATGCAAGCATGTATTTGGGAAAAAAAATATGAGAAAGAAAGGAAAAAAATTGCTTGTTCCCAGAAATTTGCAATTTTTTGCCTCACTGATTTCAAAACCAGTCTACTGAATGATTTTAACTCTTTACCAGACAACAAATTTTACATTCTTTCAGTTTCAATGCATTTGTTGTTCAACAGTTGACAATGTGAATTTAGCTGAAATGATAAATTTGGCAATGATAGGGTAGAAAATACATGTATTGTGGGAAAAGGAGAAAATGCTGGTTACCAGCTTTTTCTCCTTTCCTCACAATGGTGTTAAAGGACTTATTCCTTAAGATCGTTAAAACTTGATTGTTTAGTAAAGGGTTACAGACATCTGCATGGACACAAAATGTATGCAATGTGAATGAGGCTTCTGACTGATGATATATAACATAGTACAAAAGTTTTCTTGTATTATCTCATACATTTCAGGTTGTATGTTAAATGAATCACCGGTATTACCATTTTGATGGTTCTTTCCGTAAAACCTGTCCACTAAGGTAAAGCATTCCCTTGTTCTTGAGCATTGTTGATAGATCATGATTCAAAATGACTTTTCTGAAAGGATCCTGTATGCAAGTCTTCTCTTATCCATAGATCACTTTTAACCCTTTACCAAATAATCAGAGTTTTCACGACCCTCATAAAGAATGCTTTTAAAAAATATAGAAAAACAAGAAAATGCCAGTAACCAGCATTTTCTCCTTCCCCACAATGTATTCTACCCTTCAAAGACAAAGTCCTTTGTTTGAGTCGTATCTAAATTGTTGCCTGAAAATGTTTTCACTTTGGACCTGTCCAACATTTTTTTCATTTGGTACAGAATTTCTATTTGATGGTCTCTAACATTTTAGTCAATGCATAAATTCGGTCGATTACAACAAAAGCATCTCGGCACAAATTCTTGTACGTCTCACATAAATACATGTATAATGATTTATGCCACATTACAGCAATAAACTTGTTATTCCAGAGTAAATACAGCTCCTATCACAATAACAGAACAGTAACAGCGTTACCAAAGTTTTGTGTCTTAACTCTAAAATATGAAGACCACAACCTATGTTGACTTCCCGAAAAAGTTTGGTCAAGATCAGACTGCACTGTATATCAATCAGCTTAATCATCAATCTACACAGTCCAATGTTTTGTTCGATACTTTTGTCAAAATGGTGTTAGAACTGTGGTAATCCATACTTGTATTCCTTTCACTATTGAAATTATTACTCTTAACCAATTGTCTAATGTAATCTATTTCAAGATGCTTTTGTTAATTGTGAAGAACAAGATCAGACTGCAAGAAGAGCAGCCTGTTCCTGGTTCTACACCATCCAATACTTCAAAGGGATGGTCAAAAAAATCTTGACATAACGAACGAAAATCAGAGACAGAAGGCCAGTCTTCTAATTTACCAATGATGCTGAATGGAAAAGCGAGCAGGGAAAATGCCAAGACACAAAACATTCAGAGCTTAACCCTCTACCAAACAATCCCAAACTTGAATGACACTGAGGATGAGGGCTTTCAAAAACATTTTAGGAAAAAGAGGAAAATGCTGGTAATAAGCATTTCTCTTTTTCCAACAATATGTTCTAACCTTCAAAAGACAAACCCAATCATTAGAGACACATTTAATTTGCCATCTGAAAATCCATTCATTTCCGGAAAGTCTAACATTTTTTCTTCAGGTAAAGAATTAACAAATTACATATAACAGTTTCTTTTCCTGATAACCATCAATTATTCTGTAGCTTTAATTTCAAACTTTTGCTTTCAAAAAAAAATAAAACTATTGACAAGATGACAAAAACTCAAATTTTTTAGTTTGTAAAACTAGCAGTTTGGTCTCCTTGTTCCTGACGACGCCGTACCCATATCATTCGATGTTTTTGCTTCATGTACGCATGTACTACATCATTCTGCAAGCCCATCTCACCATCTGAAAAAATTAATACAAACATGATAAGAGTAGAAACTGCTACATGTAATTCCATCTTCTGCCGCTGATCCCATGTTTTTATGGCCGTCAGAAGGAAGACTTTATAAAACATTGCTGGAAATTGAATAGATGAAATAGACTTTTCTCCTTTTCTAATGGTGCTTTTTACCCTTTCAAGGAATCCATTATTGAAATGACATGTAATTCATCATCTGCAAATGATTTTAATGGGACAAGTCTGGAAGTTTGTCATCTGGTAATGAGTAAAGCCTTCTTTCCCTTGATTCACTAGTTTCTGGTTTGGCATATGGAACAGAATGGGTTTTCAAGGTCAAAACAAAGGTCAACCCATTCACTGCATGTGTATTTTCACATTTTTTTAAACCTTATCAGACAGTGAGCTCCATAAAAGCACCTTCAAAAGATGCATCATAAGGCATTTGAAAATATTGTAAATGAAGAAACTGCCTTCAATCTTTACCAGACAACAAAATTTTATTCTTGTACAAGTTTAAAGCACTTGCAGACAATAAATTTATATATAAAAATAAATAATGGTAGTCAAAATGACAGCGCATGTCTTTGATATGGTAAAAGAAACATTGTGTAAAAAGGAGAAAATGTTGCTTACCAGCATTTTCTCCTTTTTCTTCCTTCTTTTAGAAGCTTTCTTAGTCTGGGTTGTTAGAATTTGTGATGGTGTGGTAAAAGTGAATATAGGCCAATGCTAGCTCAGCTGGTCAGGTGGTCATGTAAAGGGCTTGTATCACCTGTATTTTCAGATTTGGCTAAGATATGAACAAGGCAGCAAACATTTGAGCCATGCTCTATAAAAAGGGGGCTTAATGCATCTGCAAAAAGAATCGACCCAGATCAGCCTGTGCTGGTTGACATGGGTCAAAACTTTTTACTTTCGGTCAATTTTCTTAATGTCCATGGATCATTGTACCTTTTAGCTAGTTATTGGACAAAATAGATTTTATGGATCGATAATTAAGCGATGCCATGCTTGGAATAATGCATCACAGAGATGCATTAAACCCCTTAATTGCCAGAGCATGACTCATGACATATACTTACACTTAATTGTAAAGTTGTTTACACTTCCGTCCAAATCATTTCTTGCTTTTTCACATTTTTCCCTTTTAGATGCACCCCAATATTTATAGCACTCTCTTAGTCTCCTTGTCAGTATTCTAATTTTGTAGCTGTCAACTTGTCTGTAAAGATAAATCCCTAAAATAGCATCAACTATGTACAAAACAACCTGACTTCAAATCAGTCGAAAAAAGGGTTAAGAATTTGCCATAGAGATTCTATGAAAACTATGG
Organism: Hippopus hippopus; assembly: GCA_946811185.2. Classification (NCBI taxonomy): domain Eukaryota; kingdom Metazoa; phylum Mollusca; class Bivalvia; order Cardiida; family Cardiidae; genus Hippopus; species Hippopus hippopus. The sequence continues at coordinate 35,614,715 of OX328096.1, forward strand.
CTCCCTGGATCTTTTAACTTTACCATACAACACTCTTTTAGACTGGTCCAAATTGAAAGCATTTGCAGACAACTAATTACATGGGGCCCAATTAGTTGAATCTGTTCTGAAAGGTTAGAAAATGGTTGTTGAAAAAGGACTCACAACCAGCATTTTCTCCTTTCCGACAATGTTTTTGAAAGTCTAACTCCTGAGGATTGTATAAACTCGGGATTGTATGGTAATGGGTTAAGAAATAGAAACACTTATCTGAACAAAGTTTCTTAAAGATCCAGTAAAAATTGTGGCTCGAAGAGTCCAAAGTAGCTGATGCCACACAACATGCAACACATGGATGATCATCAGTGATGTCTAGAAAACTGGCTTCCAAAATGCCTTGTAGCCTTATCTCTTTACCAATCTAGAACAATTCAAGTTGAAAGCATTTGCAGATGACAAACTAACAGTAGTTGAAATGATGGCATTTGTCTTTGAAAGGGTAGAAAACATTGTGGAAAAAGGAGAAAATGCTGGTAACCAGCATTTTCTCCTTTTGCCACAATGTTTTCAACAACAGGGTTTTTAAAATTAGACATTGTGCAGAAAAGAATTCAACATTTTGTGCTCAGGTGCCCTAAAAAAGCAATGAGCTGAAAATAATAATTTTTACCCTGCCATTACTAAGAAAGCTTACCTATCTCTTTGAAACTGGCGATCTGCTTCATACCTACAAATCACGTCATTTACATCACACTGGTCGATGGTTGGCACACGTTCAAATTTTCGGTGATAGTATACTAGACGATCCTTAGATCTTAGAGGCAAAACAATTTTCTCTGAAAAATACAGACAACGCATTATCTCTTTACCAGACAACAAAATTTTAGATTGATTGAAATTAAAAGTATTTGCAGATGATGAAATGAATGTTGCTCATCAATGAAAGTTGCTTTGAATAAGTAAAACAAGAGGGCCATGATGGCCCTGTATTGCTCCACTGGCTTTTTAACCCTTTACTACACAAATCAAAGTGTTAATGACCCTGAAAGAGAAGGCTTTCAAAAACATCGTAAGAATAGGACATGTTGTCATCCAGTATTTACTCCTTTTCCCACAACGTTTCCTAACTATCAAGGACAGAAATAGTCATTTAAGCTACATTCAATTTGTCTTTTTGCAATGGCTTTAAACTTGGTACAGTAAAAAAAAATACAGTTAAAAAAAACTCTCTCTTAAAACAGAACATTTCCTCTCCAAAAAACTTGAATACCAAACTCCAATAACGTATAACTGCAGTTTGATAATCAAGGGAGGTAAATAGTAACAAACTTTATCTTGTATAACAGGAGTTATTTCCCTTGATTACTATTCTAAATTACAGTCACCCTATAAGCCCATGTTAAACTTGTGATCTCCAAGGCAGAGCCAATTTTGACCCCAGGGCTATAATATGAAGGAATTTGATAGAGGACCATTAGATAAAGCTACATGCCAAATTTGGTAGCCCTGGGCCTTATGGTTTCAGACAAGAAGATTTTAAAATTCTCCACCATACTTTGAAGCAAGGAAAAAAGATGTAGACTATAAATTATAATGTACTGGAACAGCAATGTTTTGAGTGCATTTATATTTGCATGGACAGAACAAGAGTTATTTCCTTTTATCAGTATGTAAACTTAAATCATATAACCAGTTATAATCTTTAATAAAGCCAAGCCCACAGCAGCCACGTCCATTGCCAGATCAAATTTTTAGCAAAGAATCTGAAATATGTAACCCACAACATAGGGTTTGAACGAGAAATAATGGATTTAGAATATGATCACTCTCTCTTATCTGGAGCTGTGCTTTCATTTTGAATTTCTTTTTGTGACTGAGCATATCATTGTATTTTTAAGGGCAGTATCTTTGTTTGTTATGTAGCAGACCTCTGAATCCTTATTCTGCTAAATAAATTAAATGAAACTTTCATGTAAATAATAAAAACCTAAATATTGCCATTTCATAAAGCTACATGCCAAATTTGGTTGCCCTAGGCCCCATGGCTAGGTCAAAGAAGAATTTTAAAGTTCTCCCTATATAAGCCCATGTAAAACTTGTTATATAAGCCCATGTAAAACTTGTTACCCCCGGGCAGGGCCTAATTTGACCCCAGGGCTATAATTTGAACAATCTTGGCAAAGGTCCACTAGATAAAGCTACATGCCAAATTTGGTAGCTCTAGGCCCTATGGCTAGGTAGAAGAGGAATTTTAAAGTTCTCCCTAAATAAGCCCATGTATAACTTGTAACCCCCGGGGCGGGGCCAATTTTGACCCCAGGGCTATAAATTGAAGAAACTTGGTAGAGGTCCACTAGATAAAGCTACATGCCAAATTTGGTAGCCCTTGGCCTTACGGTTTCAGACAAGAAGATTTTCAAAGATTTTCAAAATTTTTCAGTTTTGTTGCCATGGCAACCAGAGTTTTTGAAGGAATTAAATTCTTTCAAGAAATTCTGAAGAGGACCATGGCAGGATCATTTCTGTGAAGTTTCATCAAAATTGGATGGGTGGTTTCAGAGAAGAAGACGTTTTAAAAAAAAGTTAACGGACGGACGGACGACGGACAACAGGCCATGACATAAGCCCGCTGGCCTTCGGCCAGTGGAGCTAAAAACAGAACATACTTGGAAAAGGAGAAAATACTGGTTTCTGGAATTTTCTCCTTTTCTGAAAATGTTTTTATGAGCTGTCTCTCCATGAGTCATTAAAAGTTGGTATTGTCGAGTAAAGGGTTAAGCATGAATCCCATCTTTCACATCATGTTTAACTTCATAACGTATTTGTCAACATTTGGTGATTTGAACACTTTGAACTTTTTATGTGAGCACATCACTTTTATTATAGCATTAATCATTTATCTTACTATACTGCATTTGGTTTTTGAAACCATTGTGGGAAACAGAGAAAAAGCTTATACAAGAATTTTCTCCTTTTCCCACAATGTTTTCTACTCTTTAAAACATAAATCTTATCACTTAACCACAGTTATATTGTACTCCTGCAACTCTGTTCATTATGAAGGAGTATTAATACCTTGATTATCCATGTTTACTGTTTAAAAATCTTTTTCATGTGAACATCAGTTCTATGCAAACAATCTAAATTGAATAAAATAAAAACTTTACATTAAAAAAATATGGGTATTTCAGTGTTTTATTGGAATATCAGTGATTCGTAGGACTGCCTTAGGATTATCTTTACTGTACTCTTTGCTTTTGAGGAAACAACTGAGTTTTGCTATAATGTATGTATGTTCTTTTCATTGAAGCTTCTACAGAAAAGAAATTATAACAAGAGCACTTCATGCGAGTGCCAAAGCTCCGCTGCAGTTGCTTGATTATCAGTGAAAATTCTAACTCGAAAAAGGGGCATAACTGTGTCAAAAATATGTTGAATGTTACCTGTCCTTGTTCTATGGGTTCCCGTATTGATACTTGTCCAAGTTTAAAGTAAATATCATCAGTAATAATAGAGGTATTAAAAAATGTCAAAGTTTATGAAAATGTCATCAAAGTTTTCAAACGATGCTGACAACAACACTAGGGCTATGGCAAAACCTCTATGTTTTCTTCGAAAACAGCCAAGCTAAAAATGGCCTGTATTGAACTAACTAGATTTTTACTGCAATCATGCACATCTACCCATAGAAGATTGTATTTAATTTTGCATACCTGATTGGTTAATATTCACCATTTTGCACATAATACACTGCTGAAACTGCCAGCTCTGTATATCATTTTTCACATTTTTTTATTGATTGTGCCAGTCAAGGCTCAACATTAACATTTTGATTGACTGGATCATTTAGACAAGTTGTTTATGAAACCACTCATCTTTGCAAGATTTTCATCTGTCCTTTTCAAGGTTCATGGTTGTAGTGATTACAGGTTATTTTTTTTTTTTCAGTCTTCGATCACTGTATAAATGCCGTGTACACCCCTTAGCACTACCCCTGATTCTGAGGCATGCTTCAATGTTATGACTTTTATTGTAAGCAGCGAAAAACAATCACAAAATAACATCGCATGAACCCTTCAGACCAAAAGTACCCTTGGCACCTGTTCCTGTGCTCTTATGCTGAGAGACAAGTAAGTTAGCCCACTTCTCTCCTGTCTAATGGTAGTTCTAAGATATTTTTTCATTTCATCATAATATCTAAATATTCCTTCATAATTAAACAGAGACTTTTGCTCCTGCTTCATTTTTTTATGCAGTGTGTATGTATTTCAGCTGTCTAAAGTTATTTCTGTTTGAAATACCAGTTTGAAGGGACTGTGATCAGATCATAGTGATGTGAAATTGACACTTGTTTTATCTTGGGTTTTTCACATTTTTCCCCATGTTGATTAATTTTTGCAACTCTTTACCAAACAACAAAATTTAGACTACCGGTAGTCCAAATTGAAAGAAATAGCAGACGACAGATTAAATGCGACTCAAATGATGGAATTTGTCTTTGATAGGGTATAATTTATTGGTTAACGACATTTTCTCCTTTTCCACACAATGTTTTCAAAAGGCTTCCGTCTTTAAAACTCTGGACTGTGTTGTAAAAGGTTAAAAAGTACTTCTCTGTGTTTTAATCTACAAAGTAGGTATGAAAATTAACATAGCATTGTGGTAGAATAAGGATTTTAACTGCCTACTTCAGAATAGATCAGAAGAGAGGAAACTTATTTTGTTATGAAAGGGGGTTCCTGTAACTTCGATAGATAAAAATTTGATGATAATCCTATGTTAAGACCAAACAAGAGGGCCAAGATGGCCCTGGATCGCTCACCTGAATTTTTGAGAGGACCATAACCAACTTTTTTTGAAGTATTGAAAGTTTGGAAACTAAATCAGTATTTTGCCAAGCAATTATAAAAAGGTCACCTGTAAAAATCATTTCAAAATCTGTCACCACCCCTACAATCATCACCACAGCCATGTTTTTGACGAATCAGAATTCTGCAAATAAATTTTAGGATAGGTCACCCAAAGACCTTATCTTGAACAAGAGCACATGCCCGATAGTGGCTAAAAATATTAAGTTGAACAAGAGCACCTCATGAAAGTGCCAATGATTGGCTGTTGGAACCTTGCTGGATAGTAAAATAAAATTCCAAGTCGCAAAAGGGGCATAATTTGGACAAAACAATTTTGGAGTTAACTGCCCTGGTTGTATGGGTTGCTTTTTACTAGTGAACAGTTATTCCGAGTTTTAAGTACATGTGTTGAGTGGAAGCTGAGATATAACAAAATGTCAAAGTTTTTGCACAACAACAACAACGCAGATGACGCCAACAGGGCTATGTCAATACCTCGATGTTTTCTTTGAAAACAGCTAAGCTAAATAAGGGGTATAATATAAGGATCATTTCTGTGAAATAACTTCAAAATCTGAATAGTGGTTTCAGAGAAGACAAAATTTTTAAGAATTTCTTCATGTCCTCAGAGAGCAAATAGCTTCCACCCACCACAGCCATGTTTCTTGACAGATCAAAATTTCACGAATAGATTTTCAAAAGGGGCACCTAAGGAACATTTCTATGAAATTATTTCAAAATCTGACATGTGGTTTAGGAGAAGAAGAATTTCATTAAGTCCATACAGTGCAAAGATGCCCATCCCCACCCAGGCCATGTTTTTCGACGGATCAAAATTACACAAACAAACTTTAAAAAGGGTTACCCAAGGAACATATCTGTGAAATTATTTCAAAATCTGACCAGTGGTTTCAGAGGAGAAGACTATCAAAGAATTTCTTGGAAAGTTCCATTTGGTTGCCATGGCAACCAGAGTTTTTGATGAATCAAATTCTGTGAACAGTTTTCAAAGGGGACATCCCAAAGAACATTCCAGCCAAGTTTGGTCCAAATCGGCCAAGCAGTTTAGGAGGAGGAGATGTTTAAAGAATTTTTGACAACGCTGGACGCCAAAAGCACCCCCACTCTGCAACGGCCATGTTTTTTAACGGATCAAAATTTCGCGAACAATTTTTAAACAAGAGGGCCAAGATGGCCCTGGATCGCTCACCTGAATTTTTGAGAGGACCATAACCAACTTTTTTTGAAGTATTGAAATTTTGGAACGAAATCAGTATTTTGCCAAGCAATTATACAAAGGTCACCTGTAAAAATCATTTCAAAATCTGTCACCACCCCTACAATCATCACCACAGCCATGTTTTTGACGAATCAGAATTCTGCAAATAAATTTTAGGATAGGTCACCCAAAGACCTTATCTTGAACAAGAGCACATGCCCGATAGTGGCTAAAAATATTAAGCTGAACAAGGGCACCTCATGAGAGTGCCAATGATTAGCTGTTGGAACCTTGCTGGATAGTAAAATAAAATTCCAAATCACAAAAGGGGCATAATTTGGACAAAACAATTTTGGAGTTGACTGCCCTTGTTGTATGGGTTGCTTTTTACTAGTGAACAATTATTCCGAGTTTTAAGTACATGTGTTGAGTGGAAGCCGAGATATAACAAAATGTCAAAGTTTTTGCACAACAACAACAACGCAGATGACGCCAACAGGGCTATGTCAATATCTCAATGTTTTTTTTTTGAAAACAGCTAAGCTAAATAAGGGGTATAATATAAGGATCATTTCTGTGAAATAACTTCAAAATCTGAATAGTGGTTTCAGAGAAGACAAAATTTTTAAGAATTTCTTCATGTCCCCAGATAGCAAATAGCTTCCACCCACCACAGCCATGTTTCTTGACAGATCAAAATTTCGCGAATAAATTTTCAAAAGAGGCACCTAAGGAACATTTCTGTGAAATTATTTCAAAATCTGACAAGTGGTTTAGGAGAAGAAGAATTTCAAAGAATTTCTTTAAGTCCATACAGTGCAAAGATGCCCATCCCTACCCAGGCCATGTTTTTCGACGGATCAAAATTACACAAACAAACTTTAAAAAGGGTTACTCAAGGAACACATCAATGAAATTATTTCAAAATCTGACCAGTGGTTTCAGAGAAGATTATCAAAGAATTTCTTGGAAAATTCCATTTGGTTGCCATGGTAACCAGAGTTTTTGATGAATCAAATTCTGTGAACAATTTTCAAAGGGGACGTCCCAAGGAACATTCCAGCCAAGTTTGGTCCAAATCGGCCAAGCGATTTAGGAGAAGATGTTTTAAGAATTGTTGACACCGCTGGACGCCAAGAGACCCCCGCTCCACAAAGGCCATGTTTTTAAAACAGATCAAAATTTCGCGAACAATTTTTGAAAAGGGTCACTCAAGGAACATACCTGTGAAATTATTTCAAAATCTGACCAGTGGTTTCAGAGAAGAAGATTTTTAAAGAATTTCTTGAAAAATTCCATTTGGTTGCCATGGCAACCAGAGTTTTTGATGAAATCAAACTCTGTGAACAATTTTTAAAGAGGACCTCCCAAGGAACATTCCAGCCATGTTTGGTCCAAATCTGCCAAGCGGTGTAGGAGGAGAAGATGTTTAAAGAATTGTTGACACCGCTGGATGCCAAGAGCCCCCCCCCTCCACCACGGCCATGTTTTTCGACGGATCAAAATTTCGCGAACTTTTTGAAAAGGGTCACCCAAGGAACATATCTGTGAAATTATTTCAAAATCTGACCAGCGCTTTCAGAGGAGAAAATTTTTATAGAATTGTTGACACCGATGGACGCCAAGAGCCCCCCCACTTCCACCACGGCCATGTTTTTCGACGGATCAAAATTTCGCGAACAGTTTTTGAAAAGGGTCTGGCAAGGAACATATCTGTGAAATTATTTCAAAATCTGACCACCAGTTTCAGAGGAGAAGATTTCTATAGAATTGTTGACACCGATGGACGCCAAGAGCCCCCCCCCCTTCCACCACGGCCATGTTTTTCGACGGATCAAAATTTCATGAACAATTTTTGAAAAGGGTACCCAAGGAACATATCTGTGAAATTATTTCAAAATCTGACCAGCGGTTTCTGAGGAGAAGATTTTTAAAGAATTTCTTGAAAAATTCCATTTGGTTGCCATGGCAACCAGAGTTTTTGATGAAATCAAATTATGTGAACAATTTTTAAAGAGGACCTCCCAAGGAACATTCCAGGCAAGTTTGGTCCAAATCGGCCAAGCGGTGTAGGAGGAGGAGATGTTTAAAGAATTGTTGACACCGCTGGATGCCAAGAGTCCCCCCCCCCTCCACCACAGCCATGTTTTTCGACGGATCAAAATTTCGCGAACACTTTTTGAAAAGGGTCACCCAAGGAACATATCTGTGAAATTATTTCAAAATCTGACCACCAGTTTCAGAGGAAAAGATTTTTATAGAATTGTTGACACCGATGGATGCCAAGAGCCCCCCCTCCCCCCTTCTACCACAGCCATGTTTTTCGATGAATCAAAATTTCACGAACATTTTTTGAAAAGGGTCACCCAAGGAACATATCTGTGAAATTATTTTAAAATCTGACCAGCGGTTTCAGAGAAGAAGATTTTTAAAGAACTTCTTGGTAAATTCCATTTGGTTGCCATGGCAACCAGAGTTTTTGATGGAATCAAATTCTGTGAACAATTTTTAAAGACGACCTCCCAAGGAACATTCCAGCCAAGTTTGGTCCAAATTGGCCCAGCGGTTTAGGAGAAGATGTTTAAAGAATTGTTGACAACGCACGACGGACACCGGGTGATCCTAAAAGTCCCCTTGAGCATGTTGTGCTCAGGTGAGCTAAAAAGAATCTAGGCTTTCTAGCTCAAAATAGGAGGATCTTAAAATTTCCCCATGTGCATCTATACAAAACACTAATCTTGTTTAACCAAAAATATGTCAACTGCCAACCAATGTGAATCATTACAACAATCTTTTACTATATTTCTAGTACTTATTATGCATCTGCTTTTTGAGCTGATGATTTGTTGGTTGTATTTTGATTTTTGGGAGTGTCGATCACATTCAGGTGGCATGACCTAGAGTCTTAGTAATTTTCTTTTCACCCAACTACAGGAGATACTACATAAAGTTTTATCACTGATCTTTGAAATTATTGACAGACAGAAGCCTGTGGGTGACCATAACAGCTTACTTTGAGCACTTTTTGCTCAGGTAAGCTAGAGATCACAATTATCATTCAGTGATGGAGGGTTCATATTTTTTTCATCTTAACAAAATAATAGCATTTGAAACCGACATTGAAATGTTCTTTATGTGAGTAAAGGAAAGCAAAAAGAATACTGATCAGAAGTAAGAACAATGTATATAAATCATGAAGATCCAAATAATTACTTCACAGTACAGCAATGATGGCCCTGTCTAAAACATTAACTTAGTGAAGCATCTGAGAATGACTCAGTCTACTGTAAATAAAAAAAAAAGTACAAGTACAATTTAAAACAGATTGTTCATGTTCACTCACCTATGATTAGGGGGAACTATAATGATTAGATATCCCTCAGCAAAAACAGTCAACCCAAGAGTCCACCAGGTACTTTATCTTCTAATCACAAGAAGATTATGAAACAATTTGACACTACAGGCTGAAAACTTGTTACAATATGGCATCATCAGTTTACAGCTGATCACTTGAATGTACAAAACATTTACCAAGTATGCCAAGAATTTTGATAAAATAAAAACGATTATCATCTTTGTTTCACCTGTTTATCATGTTTAGTAACAATACTTGGAACTGATCATGATTCCACAATCTGTCTGGCTGAATAGAACCTACTTACTACATTGATATATGTAAAATTATTTTTACAGTGTACTTGCTTTTTACAGTGCCATGCAGGTTTTTCTGAAACAGTAGTGATTAAATAAGAGTGCTTTGAAAACTTGCTTTTACTAATGTTTAAAGATAGCACATGTATGCATTCCATTTGTGAAATTAGTCGATTTTATGGTTTTACGGGTGACGACAATCTCCGAGTCCATAAAGGATTATCGTAATAGCACAAAAAACTAGAATATAGACTTAGTAGTCATTGTAAAAGTATTTTAGAAATACAGAAACTTTAACTTAGAATAGTTTTGCCATAAGAAATTTTGGTTTTTGGCTTGCTTTTGTATTGCAACACTATTCTAACTTGAGTTAAAATATTGGTGATTTCTAGTGCAAAACTATTCCAAGTTGAAAAATGTGTAATAAAACCAAAATAAAATTATTTTTATTAAAACTGTCAAGTATATGTTGGTTCCCAATAGCTTTCATGTTGGTGGATAAAATGGTTTAAACAAGAGGGCCATGATGGCCCTAAAGTCGCTCACCTGAGTCTTTTGACCAAACATGACCCATTTTCAATCTCTTTTGAGATATCATGGCAAACAATCTACTAAGCTTTCATAATTATTGGACTGAAAATTTGGCCTCTAGCATGTGCACAAGCTTTTTCTACAATTTCTCTCAGTGACCTATTTTTTAGCCAACCATAGCCAATTTTCCCAATATAGATATTATCAAAACAAAGATCCTAACCACCTTTCATAAGTATTGGACAGAAAATGTGGCCTATAGAGCATACACAGGGTTTTTCTAAGATTTGACCTTCTGACCTAGTTTTTGACCCAACATGACCGATTTCCAAAGTCTGAGATATCATAAAGACAAACATTCTGACCAAATTTCATGAGTTTTGGACTGAAAATGTGGCCTCCAGAGCATACACAAGGTTTTTCTAAGATTTGACCTAGTGACAGTTTTTGATCCAACATGAACCATTTTTGAAGTCGTCCAAGGTATCATCAAGTCAAACATTCTGACCAACTTTCAAGAAAAATAGACTGAAAATGTGACCTCTAGAGCGTACACAAGGTTTTTTTTAAGATTTGACCTAGTGACCTAGTTTTTGACCCAACATGACCCATTTTCCAACTCGACCGAGATATCATCAAGACAAACATTCTGACCAAATTTCAAGAGTTTTGGATTGAAAATGTGGCCTCTAGAGTGTACACAAGGTTTTTCTAAGATATGACCTAGTGACCTACTTTTTGACCAGACATGAACCATTTTTGAACTCCTCTGAGATATCATAAAGACAAACATTCTGACCAACTTTTAAGAGTATTGGACTGAAAATGTGGCCTCTAGAGTGTGCACAAGGTTTTTCTAAGATTTGACCTAGTGACCTAGTTTTTGACCTGACATGGCCCATTTTCGAACTCGTCCGAGATATCATCAAGACAAACATTCTGACCAAGTTTCATGAGTATCTGACTGAAAATAAGGCCTCTAGAGTGTACACAAGGTTTTTCTAAGATTTGACTTAGTGACCTAGTTTTTGACCTGACATGACCCATTTTCAAACTTGACCGAGATATCATCAAGACAAACATTCTGACCAACTTTCAAGAATTTTGGACTGAAAATGTGGCCTCTGGAGCGTACACAAGGTTTTTTCTAAGATTTGACCTAGTGACCTAGTTTTTGACCCAACATGACCCATTTTCGAACTTGTCCGAGATATCGAGACAAACATTCTGACCAAGTTTCATGAGTATCTGACTGAAAATAAGGCCTCTAGAGTGTACACAAGGTTTTTCTAAGATTTGACTTAGTGACCTAGTTTTTGACCTGACATGATCCATTTTCAAACTCGACCCAGATATCATCTAGACAAACATTCTGACCAACTTTCAAGAGTTTTGGACTGAAAATGTGGCCTCTGGAGCGTACACAAGGTTTTTTCTAAGATTTGACCTAGTGACCTAGTTTTTGACCCAACATGACCCATTTTCAAACTCGTCCGAGATATCGAGACAAACATTCTGACCAAGTTTCATGAGTATCTGACTGAAAATGAGGCCTCTAGAGTGTACACAAGGTTTTTCTAAGATCTGACCTAGTGACCGAGCTAGTGACTCAACATGACCCATTTTCGAACTCGTCCGAGATATCATCAGGCCAAACATTCTGACCAAGTTTCATGAGTATCTGACTGAAAATGTGGCCTCTAGAGCGTACACAAAGTTTTTCTAAGATTTGATCTAGTGACCTAGTTTTTGACCCGACATGACCCATTTTCAGACCCGTCCGAGATATCATCAAGACAAACATTCTGACCAAGTTTCATGAGTATCTGACTGAAAATGTGGCCTCTAGAGTGTACACAAGGTTTTTCTTAGATTTGACCTAGTGACCTAGTTTTGGACCCGACATTACCTATTTTCGGATTTCTTCAAGATATTATCAAGACAAACAATCTCACTAACTTTCAAGAGTTTTGGACTGAAGATGTGGCCTCTAGAGCGTACACAAGGTTTTACTAAGATTTGACCTAGTGACCCAGTTTTTGACCCGACATGACCCATTTTCGAATTCGTCCGAGATATCATCAAGACAAACATTCTGACCAACTTTCAGGAGTATTGGACTGAAAATGTGGCCTCTAGAGTGTACACAAGGTTTTTCTAAGATTTGACCTATTGACCTAGTTTTTGACCAGACCTGACCCATTTTCGAACTCGTACGAGATACTATCAAGACAAACATTCTGACCAAGTTTCATCGGACTGAAAATGTGGCCTCTAGAGCATACACAAGGTAAAAGTTGACGACGCACAACGGACGATGCACGACGGACGACGGACACAGCACGATCACAAAAGCTCACGCTCAGGTGAGCTAAAAAGCCAATACGTGAAAAATGAAACATTTTTTTCCTTCTCCTGAAAAATTTGTCAAAACATAGTTAGAAAAGCTTTGCAACGAGCCCTCGATTTGGTCTAGATGGATCACAAAGTCAACACTGGGGTTTGCTAGTATTAAAAACTCTCTGCCACAATGCTATCAAAGGTTACCACGATGCACGACGAGAAAGTTGGCTGTGCTGGATCAACAAAAATTCTGGTAAATGACAGGTTCAGTAAATGAGCCTATATCTATACCTTTTTTTTGATCTTGAATATGTCAAAGGTTACCACGATGCACGACGAGAAAGTTGGCTGTGCTGGATCAACAAAAATTCTGGTAAATGACAGGTTCAGTAAATGAGCCTATATCTATACCTTTTTTTTGATCTTGAATATGTCAAAGGTACATATTTGCTTTACTTTTTGTCTAGGTAGTTTTGATATTTGTAAGGTTGTCATTTATCATGCTTTACTCTGATGGAGGAAAACAGCTGTTGGACACAGTTAAAGACAGGTTAAGGTGCGATAAACATTATACTGCAGAATATTTAAAATGGCTACATATAGACACAGAAGATCGTACAGACATACCTGTACCCAGAGTACCTGCCTTTGAAAAAAGCTATTTAAAACACATATTTTGATCACACACTAAAACAACATTATGATAACTTTACGAAGTAAACAAAAAAGCAATTCAATTCTAGGAACTTGAGTTTAAAAAGTGCTTGGAAAAAAATCAGGTGTCCGAATTTTACAAAAAAGAAAAATTCACCAGGGGTTCGAAATGACCAAAAAGTGTCAAAATGATTGGGTGTCGAAATGACCCGGTGTCAAGATGACTGTCATTCTCTTTATACAGAGAAGTACATGTACATGTATTAAACAATAGAAATTATTCAAGGGTCTGTGTTCTAATCCAGTAAAACAACAACAAATTTAACACCAACAGTAGTTACAGTAGAAAAAAATAATCACTTGTATTTGAATTTATTCATTTAGATACCCTCGACAAACTGAAAATCGCGATATTAAGCTTCGGTGTTTATTAACTTAAGCTATAGGTGTAAAAATGAAATTCCACTTGGCTGTATATGTTATTCAATTATTGTCCTTCAAGTACACAAGACATATCCGATTTATTTCATATATTCACAAAATTTATTCAGTGAGCATGACACAGCCGACACAAGGCAGCCATTTTGTCATGCAGGTATATTCTCGAAAAGTCAGAATAAACGAGTATTTTAAAAACAGACTGACCTTTAATCCCCACCTCTAACACAGTCACTTGACACCCATTAACAGCAAGTGGAAGTATGATAATTTTCAAATGTGGTTCTGTCTTGAAATAATTTTTAGTTTTTATGGGAAGGGGTCTTTGCACTAATGAAATTACCTTTTTTGAATGTGAGCTTTTCCAAGTAGCCGATTCGCCTACTTAAACCTCATTTTTTTGAGAATTTTGCAGATAACAAAATCTACAAATGGTATGACCTCATCAGCCTCGATTTCTATAAAGTATCTTGTGACTTATAAGAAAAACAAAATGGTCACGAACTTTGATGTATCGCGCTTTTAGATGATTTGACAATAGCTCTAACAAAGTATCAAAGTCCAAAATTTCACTCACAGAAAGAATCTGGTGACTGAAAAAGTTACTTGCAAACTTGATTGAGTTTTGCATTTCGTGAGTTTGGGCCGAACTTCAGTCCTAGGCTGGAAAAACTTGGACCGAAATGACTCACTCTGGCTCTGCCAAATTGTCTTATCCTGAAAATAGGCCGAAATGTCTCGGGAAGAAATGACTTTGGGCCGAACCGACCAAAATTTTACGAAGAAGGCAATTCATGAATATGTTTCAAGTATTAAAACGTTTGCATAAAAGGTAATGGAAAAAAGTGGTGATTGAAATGACCAAATTTTGCAAAGAAATTATAAATACAGTAGAGGTCGAAATAACCACAACCTGTCATGACTACTGAACCAGTAATAGGTCTCGAATACTCCCGATTCGGGGTCTAGCTCCGATGTTATTTTTGTGATTGTTTCTCCGCTAGACTCCCACAGCAACCTTCTTTAAAAGTATCTGGAATGAATATGTTTTTACCTGCATCTTTTCAAACGGCTCTATGCGACAAAATTTCCAATGACAGCTAATAAAATGGGCATGGATTGTTAGATAAATGATTAATCTTTATTATCACACAAGCTGTGTTGCAAAATACCAATTAAATCAATGGAAATTTACCTTTTTTCCCAACATAAATAAATCCAGTGAAATATGTAAACAACTTACATGGCGACTTCCGTTAAACAGACATGCTCACTCAACAGAATTTGAATTTTGTACAGTCTGGTTCTCTAACCCTAACAACCATTTTCGTATAAGGTGCCTTTGTCAACAGTGGAATTCCCAAATGAACTGTCCTGTAGCGTGTCAGAGATACTGCGATTTATGCCGAGACATGCGCATTGATGATATCACCATGTTTTGATTTCTGGTGAAGTAGGTCAATGGTTATTTACGTTGAAAAGTACAGATTTGCACAACGGTAAGATTTAGATATTAACTAACATCAGTTTCTTTGTAAAGATTAATCATTTATCTAACAATCCATGCCCATTTTATTAGCTGTCATTGGAAATATTGTCGCATAGAGCCGTTTGAAAAGATGCCGGTAAAATCGTATTCATTCCAGATACTTTTAAAGAAGGCTGCTGCGGGAGTCTAGCGGAGAAACAATCACAAAAATAACATCGGAGCTAGACCCCGAATCGGGAGTAGGTCTCGAAATGACCGGGTGTCGTAATGATTGTCATTTCAAAGCAATACATACCTCGGATAAACTTCGCTGGGCCCTCTAGTAAAGTATTAAAAATCGCCCCACCATCATAATATTTGTCAATTTCTGTTATGGGGACGTCCACATCAATGTCAGTCGGCATATTTTAAGAGTGTGTCCTCGTTATTTTCCACCAAGGTCGGACATTAACTGGTACCCTCATAAGTTCGCATTCAAGGCTGGTACCAGTCTGTTGCGGCTTGGGGTCAAAACGGCCCACTTCCAAAACGGCCCGGTACCAAAACGGCCCAGTGCCGAATCGGCCCACTTTTTTGTCATTAATTAAAACCCATTGAAGAACCGTCATTTGGATCACACAGCTACTGTTATAAAATTCACTTATTTATTTTTATAAAATTTACTTATAACCTGAATTTTGATCATGTGAATCGAGCGAGATAGTCTCTTGATACGAATTTATTGAACCATGTACAGAGATGTATCCTTTCTAGAAAGTTTGGAGCTGTCGTTTTGAACATAAGTAATTTGTGCATAACTGAGGTAAAAAGAGAGTAGGAAAGAAAACCACAACGTATACATTTTTAGAAGAATTCCAATTGATCATGAGAAAAGAACGGGGGACGGGGGGGGGGGGGGGGAGACACAAATGGACTCACGTTATAACATCGGATTGGAATGCAGAGTACAACCCATACAAGTATGGAGAATCGAGGCCCAAGCTACATAAATAAAATTCATTATTTGAAAATAGATAAGAGTAAAGAAAATTATAAAATTCACTCCGTCAAAATTAGTGGAAATAAAACAGTAATTCGTAGTTCAAAAGTGGGCCGTTTTGGTACCCATAACATTGGGCCGTTTCGGTAAAGTGGGCCGTTTTGGACCGGGCCGTTTTGGAAATGGGCTGTTTTGACCCTATCCCGTCTGTTGCTTGATGCCCCGTTTATGAAATTAGTCTACTCCAGATTTTCCATCAGAAGAAAGGACAGTCAAAGCAGACATGCTCAATTTCATGAAATAAACATATTATAGTTAAAGATGATTCCTTGGATCAAAAGATGTAATTTTTAGCCGTTATATTAATAAGGTTTTGTTGAAACTATACTTATCGATCAGGAGATAAAATCGAGTACCAACTTCCCTCTTCGGTGTCACACACTCTTGCTAAATTGCACAAATTACTGTATCTGGCCGCCTGCTGTTCTTTTAAATCTACTAACAAATCCAAAGTTTTGATGTTTTTTTTTTTTTTCCTATTGAATATTTGTCTGATTGCCTGTAGAAAAATATAAGCCGATGGCATCCAAACTGCTTGCTGCTTTTACTGTGAATAAGGGTCCCATTTAGTAGGGATATCTGGTTTATGCGACACCTTTAGCACAAAGGTTTTTTTTTTAATAAACGGGTGGAAGAAGATTCGGACCCAAGAAGATTAGACCCAATAAAAACAAAAGGTGGAGAAGATTCAGACCCAAGACTATTCGGCCCAAATAGGAGAAGATTCGGCCCCAGTTTTAGATTATGTTCATTGTGTTGAGATCGTTGTTTTCACTTATTGATGTGTAACGATTGCAGATTCGCCTTCAAATAACTTTAAATTAATGACTTAAACTGCTTTTTATAGTTTGAGGGTAATTATGCATACCTGTGATAATAAATGGTTTGTTTAATTGAATTACGGACGTTTCGTACCATGACCACTTAGTACCAGTGCCTTCGTACAATAATTTGACAATTTCGTCACATAATTTATACCATTTCATAACATAATTTTACCACTTCGTACTATAGTCATGCCATTTTGTACCATATTTTTGGGACCTATGACAAAGTTTTGACTCAGGAAAACTTTCGTTATTAGGATACTAAAAGAAAAAAAAGCAAAATCAAAAACGCTATTGGTTCAAGGTAAATTTACTTATATTGAAGCAACATAAATAATATTTCAAAGTAGTTTCTCCGAGATTCTTTTTTAAGGTGTGTAATTTTAGCAGATGAATATTTGGGGAAATGATGTTTTTACAAGAAATAAAATTATCACATTGAGTCATTGACCTAGACGTTTGACCTTGTCCTTGTCTCGGCATCAAACAAGGCTCGTTTAATTTCATAACGTATTCATAGTCAATGTTGTCAATCTAGGGTAATCAAACAATTGTAATTCTTTGAATAACTGTTCAATTTAATGTAATCAGTCTAATCCCAATTATAATTACCCGACCTGCAACAAACATTACAGACAAACAGACTAATTACCTGAGCTATCTTCTCAGTCGCATACTGATTTAATTGATGTATGATTATCCCGTAAATTTGATTGCCAAAGCACTGATTTGTACTAAGTTAATATATCAAATGTCACTTTTTGTCACATTTATTGATACTTTTGGTCATGGTACGAGATGTTATTATCATAACGCTATGGAACGAAATGGTAAATTTATGGTACAAAGTGGTAAATATATGGTACGATATGGTCATAAACGGAATGGTACGAAATGGTTATGGTAAGAAGTGACTGCATACCGTTCATTTGATCTTACATTTTTATGAAACGATTTCTGTTGAAATATTAAAAGAAGATGTTGATTTCTTTTATGTGAATGTGAGTGTGCTTTAGTTCATGATTGATCTTTGACCATATCTGATCAAATTCTGCGATGGGTTGTTGCATAAGATATGCTGGAAACGTTTCATTTCAAATCTTAACAAAACGTCAATCAATAAAATGCAAAACCAAAAATTAAAATGATCTACTCATCAGGACTGTAGCAATTACGGTTAATATCAAGTCTGATTAATTCTGTACCGGGTTTTAATCAATCCTGAGCAAAACAGCTTGCGAAAACATTGCAGGAAGAGGAGAAAATGCTAGTAACCAACATTTTCTTCTTTTCCAACAATGCTTTCTACATTTTTAAGAGACCTATTGCATCATTTGAACCACATTCAATTTGTCGTCTGCAATTAAGACAAGTCCAAAGTTTTCTCCTGTAACAGGATAAAAAGGGTATATTGATTTGAAGTTAAGTGTGAAAAATAGTGGATAATGTACAATGGTGTTTTTCACACCTTTACCTGGCTTTCGAGCCAACACCTGTCTCTTTCTGTCTGAGAAAAACATAATTAATGCCAACCTTAATGGTCTCAATACTCCCTCCCCCCCCCCCAAAAAAAAAACTGAATTTTCAAATTGAAATAGTAAAAAAATGATAAGTGTTACGAGAGACCACTCCTTCATGCATGGCTTCGTCCCGATTTAAATACAATACTTAACAGCTGCGTTAGGGAGATATCTCTTTAGCTCAGTGGTTAAGGTACTGGTCTTTTAAACCTCGGAAAACGAGGATCTTGACCACCATGGGTTCGAATCCTGCCAGAAGCGGTTTGTGTTCCAGCCATGCATTTCTTCATTTGTTTCTTTGTTACGGACTTTGTTCGTAAGATGGGGGTTCGTCCGGGATTGGCCATTGAGCCATTAATCCCATTTGTTGTCCAAAAACGGACATTTGTTGTCTAAATAATAGACTTACTGCCTAATAAGGCTTTGAGTCATCAATAAATGATGACTTTAAGAGGGGGTGTGTTACGGGAGACCACTCCTTCATGCATGGCTTCGTCCCGATTTAAATACAATACCTAACAGCTGCGTTAGGGAGATATCTCTTTAGCTCAGCGGTTATAGTATTGGTCTTTTAAACCTCGAAAAACGAGAATCTTGTCCGCCATGGGTTCGAATCCCGCCAGACGCGGTTTGCGCTGCCATGCATTTGTTTATTTGTTTCTTTGTTTACGGACCTTGTTCGTAAGATAAGGAAGTATTAAAAGTAGATCTAAATGTTATTTGTAAAGTTTTTGTTTTACCGAATCTCTTTAAAAGTTGGATAAAAGTAACACAACTTTAGCCGAGAATAAATGGCGATAACAGACCACATTAACCATCATTATGTTCAGCAAAACTTCCTAAAAAGACGTTTTAAAAACTGATTCAATTCATATAGATAGTTAGCTAAAAATCGGTTAAACAACGTGGACTGAATGTTCTCAACCTCTGGCCGAATCAACTTTAGGGCCGAATCTTCTCGAAAATCGCTGGTCGGCGTTAGGCCGAATCTTCCTGGGTCCGAATATTCTAACATCCTTTTTTACGACATCATAGTCCACGTCTCATTCATGCTTTATTTCCATATTTGGGCAAATTTTCTTTAAAAATCCTACTTGAATAAGAGAATTTGTTTGAATATCGTTTTTTTAAACAAACTTCACTTTTAGAACAATAACGACATCTTCCGAATCAGTCTTTTCCGCTTTTGCAGCGAACATGGTAAGATGTATGTTTCGAATATCCGTGTAATCCTGATCAAATATTACCTTCTATATACTTTCCTAATGCAGACAAATACTATTTTATAGTCATATGTTTGTTTAGAGTAGTATTTCAAGGAAAGGAGGCTAAATAGTATGGTAAAATGAGATTAGCTTAGAAACAATAATTATGGGCCTGCATTAAGTATCACGTTGCATCTTTTGAGGCTACATGCTGTTTCGCCGAGCCCCGGTAGCTCAGTCGGTAGCGTGCAGGACTTCAGAACACGGGGTCCAGGGTTCGATCCCTGGCTCGGCCTATTTCTTTCCGAGGATTGATGATAGAAATTATTCCTCTCCCACAGCTGACCATTGTTTCGACAATGATTGTGTGGGAACGCAGCCAGTGGCTTGGAAAGAATATTGTGCGGAGTACTGGTAAAAGAAAGCATGGATATGTGCACTGGCCGCCGCGATATAACTGAAATAATGTTGAAAACGTCATTAAACAGCATTCAGTCATTCATTACATGCTGTTTCCTTGGGCAGCAAAGTCAATCAGTACATTATAGAAACGGAAAACGAGGGGGGATCCCCCCCTCCATCTAAATAAAAAAGGGGAGATCCATAGGCGAATGGCGAGCGACTGTCACAAACCATAAATTAACGCATAGACCTACTTGTAAGCCCCTACGCCTATACGTTTTCATTTTGACATTCAACATGTAAGTAGGGTCATATGGGTTCCTTCATAGGTTTCTTTAGCAAACTACCACATCGAATTTTGTTGCTGTTTGAAAAACAAATTTGGACACTTAAACTCAGTGCCGAATAAAACTTGCAACAAGATAAATCATTAATTAACAGATTGTAAAGACTAGGTTGTAAAAATCTTAAATTTTACAGTTAAATCTGTTTCTATTTCACACTACCTTATTTTTGAAGTTTAACTGTTGTGTACTGCTGTGGAACTGAGAGGGTTAGCCCAAATGTAAGAGTGTACAGTTAACGCAACCAAGAGAAAGGTTTGAAACAAAATTCCATTTGACCTCCAATAAAGTGTTACAGAACGAGGCAATCCTCATTCACAGACATAACTTTGGCTAGAAAGAAGTCTGAATCGTCTAGAGGTCCATAACGGCATATTATTGAATTTTAGGACTATTTAACCCTTTACTACATAGTCTCGATTTTTAACGACCAGAGGGATCAGTGTGTGCTGTGCTTTTTCCAGCTTTTTGCACGTAATGGTAACAGAAGTTATGGGTACGCAAACAAATATGGAGGTTCAAATCTAAACAACATTATCACTCTTTTGTCTTTAGTATCGATGATAGTTGAAATATTTTCAAACAATATACAGGCACAAGTTTTAAAAGATAAAAGATTTTGAGCTTTTGAAAACACTGGGAGAAAAGGAAAATGTGCTTGGAATAATAAGTTTATCCTTTTCTTACAATGCCTGATTCCACAGACGGTTCAATGTTTATTGCAAAAACCAAAGACAGAAGATAACAATTGATCATGCGCTGGTCCGACGAATCACCGAAATACCACCAAAACACCCCTATTTCTTATTATTGGTTTCAGATAACTGATATAAGTATGCAGGATTTTTCTTCCTCTTTTTACAGAAAACACACTTATTCAAAGTATTAATCATTATTGACTAGAATAATTTTGTTAATATATATTGATCATTGATTCACATGGAATCACCGAAACACTAGTGTGTCTAGCCTGTTACACACCGAAGTACCCAACGCCAGTCTAGACTAAAGAATTATCAGTATGACATTATCACTCTGTATTTATTATTTCTTCGATAAACACACACAAACGAGAACGCTAATCCACTTCATTTGCAAGAAAAGTAGATCTAGATCCAAATCAGACATTGCATGATGTAGGTTTCTGATCAATCGAAACGCACAAGTATCTTGGCATTCTGTTCTCGTCTGTTCAGGTAAAGTGAAGCGATCATGATTGAAAGTGTTCGACTGACATCAAACTTCTCTTGTGTAATTTTTTTCATTCTAATTTTTAATGTGATAAGATTATTTATAATCTTATCGGCGGATTTATAATTGTCTTATCAATTTACATCTGTAAACGTGTGCGTTAACCATGGATTCAAAATGGCTGCTTGCTTCTACTTTGGTGATTTTTGTGGCATTTGTCGAAGACAATGCCACTATGAGATCAATAATAAATGTTCAATATTGAATTTTGAAGACCATGTATGGTATTTTGTCCAAAACCGAAGGAAGTAAACCCAAGTAAACTCAATTTTTCAAGACAAATGAGTTTTTCAATAGCACTCAGATATATAATTGGAAATGGCATATTGAAATAAACTGCAAAAGGCTATCGATCGTGGAAATACTTCTTTTTGAGTAAAAATAGCTTCACCTCTTCATAGCCTTCTATTGGCGCAATGATATGCACAAAATTTGTCTTCTGACCGCTTTGCTTCCGGGGTTGTTCGTTCCAAAACCAGTTTGTCCCTGGGCTTGTTCGTCCCATGATTGCACGCTACTCATTTGATTGTGCATGAATATTTACAGGAAGAAAACTTTATTGTAATGTTGGGAATTAGGTCCTGACGGCCAAAGATATCTCAAAATCATAGTATTCAGGTATAAACTTAATTGAATTCAATATATTTACATGGCTTCCCTCTCTACCCATCGTGCATCCTTCCGTTAAGGGACGTTACTCCTGGCTCCTCTTGAAAGATCAAAGGGAGACCACCAATACACAAATAACGCAAACTTAGGCACCAGTAATCTCCCTTTAACCAAAGAGACGTATTAATTTGCTTAGGAGGTTGATTTTCAAGTTAATATTTAAATTTCTCTTTTTTTTAGCTCCACTGGCCGAAGGCCAGCGGGCTTATGTCATGGCCTGTTGTCCATCGTGCGTCTGTCCGTCCGTCCGTGCGTTAACTTTTTTTTAAAACATCTTCTTCTCTGAAACTACCCATCCAATTTTGATGAAACTTCACAGAAATGATCCTGCCATGGTCCTCTTCAGAATTTCTTGAAAGAATTTAATTCCTTCAAAAACTCTGGTTGCCATGGCAACAAAACTGAAAAATTTTGAAAATCTTCTTGTCTGAAACCGTAAGGCCAAGGGCTACCAAATTTGGCATGTAGCTTTATCTAGTGGACCTCTACCAAGTTTCTTCAATTTATAGCCCTGGGGTCAAAATTGGCCCCGCCCCGGGGGTTACAAGTTATACATGGGCTTATTTAGGGAGAACTTTAAAATTCCTCTTCTACCTAGCCATAGGGCCTAGAGCTACCAAATTTGGCATGTAGCTTTATCTAGTGGACCTCTGCCAAGATTGTTCAAATTATAGCCCTGGGGTCAAATTAGGCCCTGCCCGGGGGTAACAAGTTTTACATGGGCTTATATAACAAGTTTTACATGGGCTTATATGGGAGAACTTTAAAATTCTTCTTTGACCTAGCCATGGGGCCTAGGGCGACCAAATTTGGCATGTAGCTTTATCTAGTGGACCTGTACCAAGGGTGTCCAAATTATAGCCGAGGGTCAAATTTGACTTCGCTCCGGGGGGTAACATGTTTTACATGGGCGGGCTTATATAGGAAAATCTTTCGCATCTAGCTATAAGGGCTAGGGCTATCAAATTTTGCATTTAGCTTTATCTAGGGGGTCTCTTTCAAGGGTGCCCAAATTGAGAAAAATTTGAAAATCTTCTTGTTTATAACATTCAAGAACTGAATTATTTGGTATGGAGCTTTATATTGTGGACCTCCACCAGGATTCAAATAATTATAGCTTTGCGATCAAAATTGGCTTTGCCCATGGATCACAACTTTCTCGTAGGATTAGATAGAAAAATGTTTGCATGTCCTCGTGTTTGAAATCAATTTGCTGAATATTGTAATGTTTGGCTTGTAGTGTTTTTACTTAATAGCCAGTGGAGCGATACAGGGCCATCATGGCCCTCTTGTTTTTTTTTTTTTTTTTTTTTAGCTCACCTGAGCACGAAGTGCTAAGGTGAGGTATTGTGATCGTTCATTGTCCGGCGTCCATCTGTCCGTCTGTCCACAATTCCTTTAAACATCTTCTCCTAAACCGCTGGGCCAATCTTGGTGAAATTTGGCAGGGATGTTCCTTGGGTGAAGCTCTACCAAACTTGTTCAAGAGATTGAATTCCACCCTTAACTCTGGTTGCTATGGCAACAGAAAGGAAAAAAATAGCAAAATCTTTGAAAATCTTCTTCTCTGACATTAGAAGGCGTAGAGCTTTGATATTTGGTATGTAGCATCTCCTAGTGGACCTCTACCAAGTTTGTTCATATGATGACCCTGGGGTTAAAACTGGCCCCGCCCCGGGGGTCACAAGTTCGAACATAGGAACAAAGAAAGAAAACTTTAAAATTCTTCTTCTCTGAAACTGGAAGGCATGGAGCTGTGATATTTGGCATCTAGCATCTCCTAGTGGACCTCTACCAATTTTGTCCATATGATGCCCCTGGGGTCAAAACTGGCCCCGCCCCAGGGGTCACAATTTCGAACATAGGAACAAAGAAGGAAACCTTCAAAATTCTTCTTCCCTAAAACTGGAAGGTGTGGAGCTTTGATATTTGGTATGTAGCAATTCCTAGTGGACCTCTACCAAGTTTGTTCAATGATGCCGCTGGGGTCAAAACTGGCCCTGCCCCGGGGGTCACAAGTTCAAACAAAGGAACAAAGAAGGAAAACTTTAAAATTCTTCTTTTCTAAAACTGGAAAGCATAGAGCTTTGATATTTGGTATGTAGTGAACCTGTTCTAAGTTTGTTAGCCCACCTAAGCACAACATGTTCAGTTAGTTCAAAATTGGGTCACCTGGGGTCATAAACTAGGTCTCAAGGTTAAATTAAACTAATACTTTGTGGGCACTCTAGAGGCCATATTTTTTGCTCAATTGACTTGAAAATTGGTCAGAATGTTTGTCTTGATGAAATATTGGGTGAGTTTGGAATTGGGTCACCTGGGGTCATGAACTAGGTCACTTGGTCAAATTTAAGAAATACCTTGTGGGCACTCTAGAGGCCACATTTATTGCTGAATTAACTTGAAAACTGTTCAGAATGTTTGTCTTGATAAATGTTTTGACGAGTTCTAAATTGGGTCACATCGGGTGATAAATTAGGTCACTAGGTCAACTTCAGGAAATTCCTTCTGGACGCTCCAGAGGCCACATTTTAAGCTCAATTGACCAGACAATTGGTCAGAAATTGAATTACGCACGTGGAGTGAATTTCGCCTATTGACTCAGGTGAGCGATCCAGGGCCATCATGGCCCTCCTGTTTTCAAATTATTAATTCTACACAGTGGCTTCCTTGACAAATGCCACATCAGCATTCTCAACGCTTTGATTTAATTTCATATTCCCAATATAAAAAAGAAAACCTATTTTTTCTAACATACCTGGGCACACCAACTTTGTGCAAAAGCTACTGTAGTGATATTGCAGAGGTAGATCCCTGTAGTAACCAATTTTAGTATGTGGAGCTGGTATTTCGGTTGACATTTACAGTACGGATAGGCTATTCCGGTGCACGTTCTTCACGGCAGGCCTCAGTGGCAGGTTGTTATTTTGTCACTAGGTTTTAAACTAACCCCTCTTCATCAATATGATTAAAATTTGTACCAAAAACCATAACTTCTATCCAATTTCAATAATTCATTTAAAAAAATAGGGGTCCGACGAATCACCGAAATACCTGTATTTTTAGCTCACCTGAGCACAACATGCTCAAGGGGAGCTTTTAGGATCACCCGGTGTCCGTCGTGTGTCGTCTGTCGTGCGTCGTCAACAATTCTTTAAACATCAACTCCTCCTAAACCGCTGGGCCAATTTGGACCAAACTTGGCTGGAATGTTCCTTGGGAGGTCCTCTTTAAAAACTGTCCACAGAATTTGATTCCATCAAAAACTCTGGTTGCCATGGCAACCAAATGGAATTTTCTAAGAAATTCTTTAAAAATCTTCTCCTCTGAAACCGCTGGTCAGATTTTGAAATAATTTCACAGAGACATTCCTTGGGTGACCCTTTTCAAAAATTGTTCGCAAAATTTTGATCCGTCAAGAAACATGGCTCTGGTGAATGGGGGCTTCTTGCGCTATACAGATATGAAGAAATTCTTAAAAATTCTTCTTCTCTGAAACGGCTGGTCAGATTTTGAAATAATTTCACAGAGTTGTTCCTTGGGTGACCCTTTTCAAAAATTGTTCGCAAAATTTTGATCCATTAAGAAACATAGCTCTGGTGAATGGGGGCTACTTGCACTATACAGAAATGAAGAAATTCTTAAAAATTCTTCTTCTCTGAAACCGCTGGTCAGATTTTAAAATAATTTCACAGAGATGTTCCTTTGGTGACCCTTTTCAAAAAGTGTTTGCGAAATTTTGATCCGTCGAGAAACATGGCTTCTTCTTCGGTTATCTTAATAACTAAAAAAATACGAGTGTTTCGGTGGTATTTCGGTGATTGGCGGACCGAAAAATAGGGGTATTTCTGTGTTTCGGCGGTATTTAGGTGATTCGTCGGACCCATCGTGCACAATTACTGAAAATAGCACTTTGGCCAACCGCAACAATTTGGATACGATGCAATTTTAAGGGAAATGATTCAGAAATGTTCCTGTCCAGCAAACTGGTACCTGTTATGTGTCGCGTTGCCATCGGATAGTTATATACAGTGACGGATAGCAGCCATTCAATTTTTGGATTCAGAAAACCAGTCTTAGAGAAGCAATTGTAAACATTTCGCTGCAGAAAATTTCTGAAATCTGACTATTTAAATTTTCAATTGCGGAGGTTTTTGTACATTCCAGTACATATTAGAGGAACTGAATGTATGTGATATTTTTATTTTAAATGTGAATCATGTGCATTTATATGTGATCGTACATACTGGGGATGTAGCCTTTTGAAAACTGTGGGAAAAGGAGAAAATGCTGGTAACCAGTATTTTCTCCTTTTCCCATATTGTTTTTTACCCTTTTAAAGTCCGATTTAAGCAGCTGAGGGGCTTTTAATTTTTTGTCTGCAATCACTTTGAATTTAGATGCAGGGTTTTCCATGATGCACATACCTAAATCAATGATGCTATTTTTACTCAAATGACTACCAAAATAAATAACTGCGCGCCATTAGTGACGCAACTTTCCAAAATCTAAATCATCAAAGAAATTGAATAAATATTCATTAATCAGTCTTACCTTGCTTCAATATTAGACAAACACCGTTCTTTTTTTAACTACAAGGTTTATTTTAGATAAAAGTTGTTTTGCAGTTGAGGGCTTGAAAAATTTTTCATGTTCCACTTGTCCTGCAGGACAAGTGGAATAAAAAAGTCACTCATCCTTCATTGCTTTTTACTTGCCCTGCAGGAAAGATATAAAAATCAATAATCCAAACATGTAACTTTTTATTTACTTCAAATACAAGATTTCAGCTTCGCATTGTCTTTCTTTCCACAGAAGCTTCTGATGTCCGTCATTTTTTAACAAACTTTCGCAGACGCCCGAAACCGAGTCATAAGTTTTCTATTTATAGCAACAAATGGACATGACTAAAATGCCGACCAAATGTACCGGAAAAAACAGAAAGAATGATAGCATTTAATTACCGGTTTAAAATAACACATTTCTAATCAATTTGGCTGTGGTTGATTTTAATCATAATTTTTCAACATGCATATGGCTCTGAATAAACGAGATGATGAAGGACAGCGACAGCGATTTATACTACATCGATCAATATCTTCTGGGTGTTTGACTGCCTTGAATTAAGCATTTATCAATGCCCAGCTGATCAGAAAAATAATGAAGAATTCGAATCATGTTTTTAAGTTGATTAGGCCACGGAACAAAAACGTCGCTTTTTCTGTCAAAATAGACTCAGACTTGTCTTTAATCCTGATGCTTTTATGTCATTTGCAAAGTTGTTCACTTTTCTTACTTGTCCAGCAGGATGACCATTTGCAAATTTCTGCTCGTCCTAAAGCGGAGCTCACTCGTCATGACGAGCGGATGAGTGGAGTTTTCAAGGCCTGCAGTTGTTGTAAATAAGGGCCCGGTCAAACTCATGGTTTCTCTAGTTTTATCTTCTGCTTTATATAGCTGCCGATCACGCCACATCCAGCAGCAATTAGAAAGGGATCGTCTGTCAAAATTGAAGTTGAGCTCTTAAAGACTTTACTTAGTTGGAGTTTAAACATGAAATTCAAATGTATTGTAATCTGTGCTTGAAAACGAAGAGACCCATTTATTTTGACCACCAAAATTAAAGAAATGACCCTCAACTAAAGAGACAAGGGGTCACAATGAGACACGCACCCCCCTCCCCCCACCCCCAAATTTTGAATGCTCAGGGAAAACCTTGTAGTTGAGTGTAAAATTTTGTCATTTGGTAAAAAGTCAAAAAAAGAAAGGGCAAGACAATATCGTACAGGGTTCCCATTCACATACATATGTGCGTGAATCGCATACAAAACCCAAGTCACATCCTAAATTTCAAACTAACCTCGTCCAATTTGTGTATGTCATGCACAGCAAAAGTTAATAAAGTCACGCATAATATTTCAAACTCGTCCGATCACATACATGCATGTTGATATGCACAAAAGTTTTGAATCGAAACATTGACTGATATCAAACTTCTGTCAGGAGTAAGATTATTTTTAGAAATCAGAAATTCCGATGAAAAGTGCACGTACTATTAACAGCAATCTGTACGGCCTAAATAATTCCACGTAGTTTTCACAAGCTCCTATAGTAAACATTGTCATGTAGTACCACATCAGTAATTTCACGGGCTTTTCATTCACATGGAACAGCAGCATGCGAACATTGTAAATATTTCCATAATTGAGAAATTTATTTCAGTTAAAGTTTTAATTCCATTAAATTTAATCCTTACACATCAATTAGTTATTAATAACCTGAACTAAGACTCGTAGTCAAAGCAATTGAATCATGGTTCTCATTTGACCCAGGACCCCGGGATTTGCAATTGGAAATGACCTGTTTTCCATATGCTTGCTTCAATGTATCTGCCTAAGCATCAATCTGATGCATGAGATTATTAGCAAAAGCTTCATATAAATTAGCTCATGTGCGTCTGGCAGAAATATGGGCTTTAGTAAACACAATCAGTATCAAATTTGTAGGAAGCACATAACTCTGTTTATCACAGCTTATCAAGCTGGTGAGTCATCTATGAAATGAAATTAAAGGTGTTAATTCACTTTTCTAATGTAAAATGACAGGTTTTAAAGTTACCCGCTACCCTTATTGACAAATTCAAATCAAATCATGGTGTAACATTTCTCCATGAAATCAAATGAAAAATAGATGGCCAAAAAAAAAAAAATTATAGTAAGGTCTACATGAGCATTAATTAAATGAATGTTAAGTATAGTATACTATTTTTCTGCAGGTAGATCTGATTAATCATTCATTGGTAAAAATATAGTGAAACCCCCAACTTTTTCAGAAAACCCCCAGTTTTTCAAATTTGTTTAAGGCCCATTAAAGGCCAAAATATCAAAGCAAGTGGCATAATACATTTGAATTTAAATCATACCATTTAAAAGTATGGAAAATATTGTGGAGATGACAGTCTGTTACCGTGTGGTCGGGCCATATGTTTAGTCGCTGGCAGAAAAAAGAATTTTAAAATCAGGTAAAAGGTAAACAAAAGACACAGCTACCTGATAGGCTTTAATATAGTTTTGAATTTAATTTGTCAGCGACTAACACTTGGGCCGACCATACAATGACAGATTGTCATCTTCACAATAATTTTCATACTTATAAATGGTATGATATAAATTCAAATGCATTTAAACACCCACTTTGTTTACATTTGGCCTTTATTGTTACTTTAATGTAGGGGGTAACAAAAACCCTTTGTCTAGAAAAACTATGGAAACCCTGATTCGCCCCAAAACCAGTTTGCTCCCACATGTTCTGTACCTTCTGGCTTTCGAAAGGCTGCATTTCGGAGGTTCTGGGGGGAAAAATCTGAGTGCAAATTATGGAAGGCCAAATTACGCAAATGAAATAGATAATACATGTGAATGAAAATACGTAATCCTTTATTGTCCAAACAGAAGGTCACAATGAGAAAATCCTCTGACGGCTGTTTCTACTTTTTCCGGGAGAAGAAATTTCAACTAGTTCTAGGCTAGACTCAACCATATAACATAAAAGGAAAGCCAATGAAACATTGTTGCCCATAAATGACCCTTCAAAGATCTCCGAAATGAACAATAAGTGTAAATGACGCACACGTCATTCTTATCACAGCTATGCAAGCTGGCCTGTCATTAAAGAAAACTTTACAATGATCTTAATCTGCTTGTCCAGTGTAAAATGACAGGTTTTGAAGTTACTCGCTACTCTTACTGACAAATTTATTTAAAATACATGAAAGTATCCATCCAAAAATAAACTATCATGAAAAAAGATAGCTCCAAAAAACGCGAAAAACACATGACACAACAAAATGTCAGTTTAACATTGTCCCACCAGAGGCAATTCCCAAACATGGCAATGTTCACATGCTGCATTACCAGGTGAATGAAAAGCCAGTGATGTTACTAATGTGGTACCGCATGGTAATGTTTACTTTCGGAGCTCACGCATGAACAAAAAGCTCACGAAATTATTGAGACTATACAGATTGCTAATTATAGTAAATACACTATCCATTGGAATTTCCGATTTCTAGAAATAATCCTACTCCCAATAGAATTTTGTTTTCAGCCAATGTTTTGGCTCGCTATTTTTGTGCTTGTCAACATGTATGTATATGGTCAGATGAGTTTGAAATTTCATGCATGACTTTATTCGCTTTTACTTTGTGCGACATGCACATATAAGACAAGGTTAGTTTGAAATTTAGGATGTGACTTTCATGTTTTTTATGTGATTCACACAAATATGTAAGTGAACGGGAACTATGTCTATAAGCAATGGGTTAAGGGTCACTATGAAACTAATGATTAACCCTGTATCACCAGAGTTCACAATTACGCAAAATCGTACGTGAAACACATACAAATGAAATAAAAAAAAAAACGTACAAAATGACAAACCTATATGTGAAGTCGCGCACAAAAAATACGGACAAAGATAAAAAAGGAAAATAGAAGTTCCTTGTATTGAAGGGCTCACGTAAAAGCGATTTTCAGAAAATGTAAATCATCAGAAAAATTTGGGATTTCCAGCTTCCTATATTTAGAACATTTACATGGTTGGCGTACTCGGTCTTTATTCTCGTGATCAGTGATTGCAGACTGGGACTCGTTTTTTCCCAAAAATATCTGTAATTCAGCTGTCCTTTCTTTACCACAGTCTGTGAAAAAGCGTTTTGTCAACATCTTTCATCTGTAAACTAACAATGGGAATGGCTCAAAAACGCTGTACTTTCGGATTTCAGAATTCGGGTTCCTGTAAGAAAGTCAGGCCAAATGAAACAACGGAAACTGAGGAGGATAACAGTGCCACAGACAGGGTTCCCTCTGGCTATTTTTAGCTTACCTGAGCACGAAGTGCTCATGGTGAGCTATTGTGATCGTGCTGCGTCCGTCGTCATCTTTTTACCTTGTGTACGCTCTAGAGGCCATATTTTCAGTCCACATTTTCAGTCTAATACTCTTGAAAGTTGGTCAGAATGTTTGTCTTGATGGTATCTCGGACGAGTTTGAAAATGGGCCATGTCAGGTCAAAAACAAGGTCACTAGGTCAAATCTTAGAAAAACCTTGTGTATGCTTTAGAGGCCACATTTTCAGTCCAAAACTCTTGAAAGTTGGTCAGAATGTTTGTCTTGATGATATCTGAAACAAGTTTGAAAGTGGGCCATGTTGGGGTCAAAAACTAGGTCACTAGGTCAAATCTTAAAAAAAACTTTGTTTATGCTCCAGAAACCACATTTTCTGTCCAATACTCTTGAAATTTGGTCAGAATGTTTGTCTTGATAATATCTCAGATGAGTTCGAAAGTGGGCCATGTGGGGTCAAAAACTAGGTCACCAGGTCAAATCTTAGAAAACCTTGTGTACGCTCTAGAGGCCACATTTTCAGTCCAATAATGTTGGAAGTTGGTCAGAATGTTTTTCTTGATGATATCTCGGACAAGTTCGAAAATGGGCCTTGTCTGGTCAAAAACTAGGTCACCAGGTCAAATCTTAGAAAAAGCTTGTGTATGCTTTGGAGGTCACATTTACAGTCCAATACTCTTGAAAGTTGGTCAGAATGTTTGTCTTGATGATATCTGAAACAAGTTTGAAAGTGGGCCATGTCGGGTCAACATCTAGGTCACTAGGTCAAATCTTAAAAAAACTGTGTACACTCCAGAAGCCACATTTTCAGTCCAATGCTCTTTAAAGTTGGTCAGAATGTTTGTCATGATGATAGCTTGGATGACTTTGAAAATGGGTCATGTCAGGTCAAAAACTAGGTCACCAGGTCAAATCTTAGAAAAACCTTATGTAAGCTCTAGAGGCCACATTTTCAGTCCAATAATCTTGAAATTCGGTCAGAATGTTTGTCTTGATAATTGCTTGGACTAGTATGAAAATGGGTCATGTTGGATAAAAAACTAGGTCACAAAGTCAAATCTCGGAAAAACCTTTTTGTACTATAACTACAGTCCAATATTCTTTAAATTTTTGTTTGAATGTTTGTCTTGATGATATCTTGCATGAGTTTGAAAATGGTTCACTTGGAATAAAAACTAGGTCACCAAGTTTCATCCTTGGAAAAACTGTGTGTACGCTCTAGAGGCCACATTTTCAGTCCAATAATCTTGAAATTTGCTTTGAATGTTTGTCTTGATAATATCTTAGACTAGTATGAATATGGGTCATGTTGGATAAAAAACTAGGTCACTAGGTCAAATCTCGGAAAAACCTTTTGTACACCCTACAGGCCACATTTTCTCAAATACTCATGAAAGTTTGTCAGAATGTATGTCTGGATAATTTCTACATGTCAAGTAGGCCGCTGAGACAAATTCTAGAAAAAGCTTGTGTGCACTCTAGAGGCCATATTTGTAAGCCCAATACTAATGAGTGTTTGTCAGAGTGTTTGTCTTAATATCGCTGAAGAGATTGGAAATGGGTCATGTTTGATCAAAAGGCTCAGGTGAGCGACTTCAGGGCCATTATGGCCTTCTTGTTTTTCTTTCACGTTCACTCTTGCCCAATGAAAAAAAGTTTGCTCTAGATTGAAATAATTGGAGCCAGTTGGTGCCAAGTTTAAAATACAGGGGGTTTGGCAAAATCAAGAATTGGTCAATAAATTATCATTTCATGGTTGTGTCAGGAACAATAAATTAAATCAGAAAACATTTGTTTTTATCAGATTTAATTACTCATATCTATGTTTATTGCATGAATATAGTTCAAAAATTATTTTTGTATTAAGTTTAAATAGATCTTATCATCAATGTCTGTAAAACCACTGTGACAAAAGTAGAAATAGGTCATTGAGAGCAATTTCTCCTTTTGAAACAAAGTTCTTAATAGAGACCTTTTGGAAACAAATAGTAGTTTGAACAGTACAAACCAAACAACAACAAAGTCAACATGTGAAAACATCGTTACAAAAGTAGAAATTGCTCATTTAGAGCAATTTCTTCATCTTAAACACCGTTTTCAAGAGGGGTCTATTTACATTTTGAAACATACAGAAGTTAAAATGTTAAAAACAGAAGTTATCCGGAAAGTCGGTGATTAATGGAGGAAAAACGACATAGAACATTCCGAGGACGACGATAACATTACCGTCTGGGTTTTAATCTGAGCCAACTGTGACACGATCACCACTTTGGAAACCCGCTGTATATTTATACAGAATTTATCAATTTTCTCTGCAATCATGATTCATTTGAACATTTAGAACATTCATGATTTATATAAGACACCGGTCTTCGATGCTTTCTCTTTCTTAAAGTTTTCCCAAGTTAATAGACAAATTTTGTTTAGCCTGAAGTTCATAATACTTTTGGAAGTGTATGTATGTTCAGATAGTCAGATGTAAATATGTCATCTATTAGTGAAGTAATTTGGATTACGTCAATGCCGTAGTTTATTCCAGCTGATTTATTTCAACTTCAATCAATTGAATTGGCTGTCGTACACCCATGCATTGCAGTGAAGGGGACCAGTATCAAAATGTACGGCACCCCAATATGAAAAATATCGGCGCCAGTCATTTTCGCCAATCGGCGTTTTCTTGCAGCACATTCAAAAATCTATTGCAAATGGCACCAAATGCAAAGCCCAGCAGGAACCCTGCGCAGATGAAAGCAAGGTTATTCAGACTGATAGCAAAAAAACGAGTCCAAAACAAAGGCTGTCAGAATTTTCGTGGAGAAAGAGGCATTATAGAAAACAATTTAGAGTTTTCCCTTTTTTTCCTGAATTTGTACCACCTCAAGGTGAGCTTTTGTGATCGTGCTGTCTGTCATTCGATGTCCATCATGCGTTGTGCATCGTCAACTTTTACCTTCTGTTCACTCTAGAGGCCACAGTTTCAGTCCGATACTCATGAAACTTGGTCAGAATGTTTGTCTCGATGATATCTCAGAATAGTTCGATAATGGGTCATGTCCGGTCAAAAATTAGGTCACTAGGTCAAATCTTAAAAAACGTTGTGTACGCTCTAGAGGCTACATTTTCAGTCCAAAACTCTTGAAAATGGTCAGAATGTTTGTCTTGATGATATCTCGAACGAGTTCGAAAATGGGTCATGTCTGGTCAAATACTAGGTCCTATGTCAAATCTTACAAAAACCTTCTGTACGCTCTAGAAGCCACATTTTCTGTCCAAAACTCCTAAAAGGTGGTCAGAATGTTTGTCTTGATGATACCTCAGACGAGTTTGAAAATGGGTCATGGTGGGTCAAAAACTAGGTCACTAGGTCAAATTGTAGAAAAACCTTGTGTACGCTCTAGAGGCCACATTTTCAGTCCAAAACTCCTGAAAATTGGTCGGAATGTTTATCTTGATGATATCTCGAAAGAGTTCGAAAATGGGTCATGTCTGGTCAAAAACTAGATCACTAGGTCAAATCTTAGAAAAACCTTGTATGTGCTCTAGAAGCCACATTGTGTGTCCAAAACTCTTGAAAGTTGGTCAGAGTGTTTGTCTTGATGATACCTCAGATGAGTTTACAAAACGGTCATGTCGGGTTAAAAACTAGGTCACTAGGTCAAATCTTTAAAAAAAACCTTGTGTATGCTCTAGAGGCCACATTTTCAGTCCAAAAACCTTGAAAATTGGTCAAAATAATTGTCTTGATGATACCTTGCATGAGTTTGAAAATGGATCATGTCCTGTCAATAACTAGGTCACTAGGTCAAATCCTAGAAAAACCCTGTGTACGCTCTAGAGGCCACATTTTCTGTCCAAAATTCTTGAAAGTTAGTCAGAATGTTTGCCTTGATGATATCTCAGACGAGTTCAAAAATGCTCATGTTAGGTCGAAATCTAGGTCACTAGGTCAAATCTTAGAAAAACCTTGTATATGCTCTAGAGGCCACATTTTCAATCCTATACTCATGAAACTTGGTCAGAATGTTTGTCTTGATGATTTCTTGTACCAGTTTGCAAGTGGATCATTTCGGGTCAATAACTAGGTCACTGAGTCATACCTTCAAAAAACCTTTTTCAGTCAAATATTCACGAAAATCTTGGTTGAATGTTTGTCATAATATCTCAAGAGATTGAAAATGGGTCATGTTTAATCAAAAGACTCAGGTGAGCGACTTCAGGATTATCATGGCCCTCTTGTTTTTCTTATACCCCCATTGTAAGAGGTACAAAACCCCCCAAATAAAAATTTCTCTGAGAACACTGATCACACAATGCAGAGTTTAAACGACCCAGAGAAATAAACCTTTTACTGGTTGCCAGCATTTACTCCTTTTCCCACAATGTTTTCAACTTTATCATTGACAAATCCTGTCAGTCGAGCCATCTACTATTTGTCATCTACAAATCCTTTCAATATGGACAAGTCTAAAATCACGTTGTATGGTAAAAGGTTAAATACTTCTTCAAATTTTTCAGTCGCACAGAAAGTTTTCTGCACCCCGTCATGGATCTAAGGGTTTTCTACCCAGAAAAAGATCTAAACGCCATAGAGGCAAGGTGAAGGCCTTCCCAAAGGACAAGAAAACAGACCCTGTGCATCTCACTGCCTTCCTTGGCTTCAAGGCAGGAATGACCCACATTGTGAGAGAGGTAGACAGACCAGGCTCAAGTAAGTACTAGTCACATATCTATGCAGAAAGGGACTTACTGTTGTTGCTGCTAATGGACTGAGGTTAAATTTGGCTGGCTTTTAACTCTTTACCACACAATCCCGAGTTTTAACAACCCTAATGAGGGAAGATTTTGAAAACATTCAGTGGAAAAGGAGAACCTTTTCCCACAATGTTTTCTACAAATTTCATCATTGGAGCCACATTTAATCTGTCGTCTACAAATGTTTTCAATTTGGACCAGTCTAAAATTTTGTCCTTTAGTAAAGAGTTGACCCTTTACCACACAATCCCGACTTTTAACGACCCTTAGAATGAAGCCTTTTCAAAACATTGTGGGAAAAGGAGAAAATGCTGGTAACTAGCATTTTCTCCTCTTCCTACAATGTTTTCCACCCTTCCCAAAACAAAGTTCAATTATTAAGTAAGATTTATTTTGTCGTCTGGAAATACTTTAAAGTGGACGAGTCCAAAATTTTGTCATTTGGTAAAGAGTTAAACAGCCTAGTGCCAAAGGGCTAACAACCTGCTTCTTGCATTAAGATGAAATAGTGAATATCCTTTTGATTATTTGCAAATGCAGATCTTGCACGAGTGATCATGTATCTATTTACAACAGTATTTGGCAAGTTGTGTAGTGACTTTTGGAGCCACAATGCTTGCCTTAAGCCAGTGATGAATTCTGCTGCAATTCTGTTCAAATGTTGCAGTGGGTTTTTCTGTTGCCCAGTTGTTTAGGCCTCGGGTTATGAGAAAATCTACAATTTTATTCCAGCTGGTATTGGTAGACTTTTTGTGTCAAGAATTTTTACCCTCTTGTAGAATCTAACAAGAAGGAAATCGTTGAAGCAGTCACCATTATTGAGGCCCCACCCATGATGGTTGTAGGATGTATTGGCTACATTGAAACCCCTAGAGGGATGCGAGGCTTCAAAACTATCTGGGCTGAACATCTTAGTGAAGAGTGTAGAAGAAGATTCTACAAAAACTGGTATAAAGCATAAATATTTATTTTGTATTCTTGGCTTTCTTTTCTGTTGTAAGTTAATGCAAGTGTTTAGAGTTTAATTAGGAAAAAAAAAAGGAACTAATTGAATAAATGATGTACATCGCTGTTAGGCATTCAAATGGGAAAACTCAGCAAACCAGGAATGGGACAAATTAGATAAGAACTTCAGAGTAAACAAGGACAAATTTCCAGACAAAGGAGAACATGTGAGAACGTGACAATTCAGAATCAAATAAAACGGGGTCTTTTTTACCCTTTACCAAACTATGCCATTTTTTAGCAATCTTTGTTTAAAGACTTTTGAAAACATTGTGGGAAAAGGTGAAAATGCTTGTAACCAGCATTTCTGTTCCCACTATTTTTTCTACCCTTTTCACAAATCCAATCAAATTTGGACAAGTCTGAAATTTTGCACTGTAGTAGAGTTTATCAAGGCAATTGATAATAGAAATGATGATAATAAAAGACTACTTGTGCTGAAACTCTAGTCACAAGTAAAAGAAGTAAAGGCATTTTTTTCTTCAGAAATTGTTCACTATAAAGCGTATGTAATGATGACTAAACTTGCTTCTCTTCAGTATGTAGGATACACCTTCCTCTTGATGAGCCTCTGCTTGTCAATGAAGGTGTTTTCATGTCGCTAACGCTCCTCCAGCCTTTA
The DNA here is from genome assembly GCA_946811185.2 of Hippopus hippopus. Classification (NCBI taxonomy): domain Eukaryota; kingdom Metazoa; phylum Mollusca; class Bivalvia; order Cardiida; family Cardiidae; genus Hippopus; species Hippopus hippopus. Next base: position 35,652,408 of record OX328096.1, read on the forward strand.
AGGCTGATGAGCAAATGACTCCCAAGTGTATACAGCTCCTCTCTGCTACCTGTATTGGTTGCATGAAGAGCTGGGTGTACCAGTTGTTATCCGCTCATGGTCAAACATGATGAAATAACTGGTACCTCATCCCTGAAGGTACAGATGCAAGAAGAAGGCATTCACCAAGGCCTCACAGAAGTGGAGTGACCGTGCTGGGCGCAAAGAGATTGAGTCAGACTTCAGGAAGATGAAGAAGTATTGCACAACAATCAGGGCGATTTGTCACACCCAGGTATGTAGACAAAAATACATGCATTGCTTCACTGAAACATGAGTTAAAGGTACATAGTATAATTTCCTCATCAAGGAAGTTCAAAACCTAGGTTTTACTGAAGAACAGAGGTGATATTCTTCTTCACCCCACCTTCTTCGGTTTTTCCCTCAAAGCGCCCACTTCCTCCGATTTTCACTTTCTCTGGGACTGCACACACCAAGCATTCTAAGAATATTCTTATTGCTATGTTTTTTTTTTCTCAAGAATTCCTTAAAATTGAAAGTTTCCAAATCATTCAGAAAATGTGTACATAAAAATATTCAAATATTTCAATTGCTGGACATAGTCACAATTTTTCATGTCATCCCAATCCTGGAAAAAGATGTTATAATGAAAGTTTGTGACTTTAGAGACAACCTTGGTACTCTATTTGTTACAGCGTTACTATAGTTTGTTCAGTCTGACCTTGATGTGTGCAGTCCTGAATACACTGCTGCGAACTCCAGTTATTAAACTCTGTAAAACAAGGATGAATTTTAAATAAAATTGCATTATATATCAAGTTGCTCGTAGTAAGTTGATTCATTTTTCTCACAAAGTTTTCTATTCAGTTAAGAAAAGGTATTTGTCTTTCCTTTGTATGTGTGTCCCTTGTGTGATAAAGAAAAATTTTTGGCCTGTGATAGTCTGAACAATCACTAATTACAATCATTGCAGACTAAGCTACTGAAAAAGCGCCAGAAAAAGGCCCACATCATGGAGATTCAGGTGAATGGAGGAACTGTGGCACAGAAAGTGGAATGGGTCCGCAAGCAGATGGAAAAACCAGTACCAGTAGAGAAAGTGTTCTCCCAGGATGAGAATATTGATGTTATTGGTGTCACCAAAGGTCGTGGATTCAAAGGTTGGTAGTCTTTAGGAGTGATCTCTAGGAAGCACATTTTATAGAATCCTTCAATAATGCAGTAAAATCAGCATGTGGATAGTTGCAGTCCTATTATTACAATACTGTTATGTAAATCAAACCATTAAAAGCTTTTTATTATACGCCCGTCGAAGACAGGACGTATTATGGGATCACCTGGGGCGGGCGGTGTCCCCATTCTTTGTCCGGAGCATATCTCCAAAACTATGCTAGCTACGGTTATGAAATTTCATGGGTGAATAGATCTCATCAAGGCAGAGTGCAGTGCACAGGAATCATAACTCTTGCTTGCTTAATTTTTTAGTTATTGCCCTTTGTTGTTTTTCATACTTTAATTTTGTCCGGAGCATATCTCCAAAACTATACTAGCTACTGTTATGAAACTTCATGGGTGGATAGATCTCATCAAGGGGGAGTGCAGTGCACAGGAATCATAACTCTTGCTTCCTTAATTTTTGAGTTATTGCCCTTTGTTGTTTTTCATACTTGAATTTTGTCCGGAGCATATCTCCAAGACCATACTAGCTAAGGTTATGAAACTTCATGGGTGGATAGATCTTATCAAGGGGGAGTGCAGTGCACAGGAATCATAACTCTTGCTTACTTAATTTTTGAGTTTTTTCGCTTTGTTTATATTCATACTTGAATTGTTTTTGTCCGGAGCATAACTTTGTCATCTCCAGTCCGATTAACTTGAAACTTGGCATGTGTGTTTGTTGCAATAATATGGAGTGTAGTGCGAAAGAACCATAACTCTACCTCGTGCTGTCTTTGAGTTATTTCCATTTGATGGTCATTTTTACAGCATTTTCTGCTTGTCCGGAGCATAACTTTGTCATCTCCAGTCTGATTGACTTGAAACTTGGCATGTGTGTTTGTTGCAATAATACAGAGTGCAGTGCAAAAGAACCATAACTCTACCTCGTGCTGTCTTTGAGTTATTTCCCTTTGATCGTCATTTTTACAGCATTTTCTGCTTGTCCGGAGCATAAGTTTGTCATCTCCAGTCCGATTGACTTGAAACTTGGCATGTGTGTTTGTTGCAATAATACAGAGTGCAGTGCAAAAGAACCATAACTCTACCTCGTGCTATCTTTGAGTTATTTCCCTTTGATCGTCATTTTTACAGCATTTTCTGCTTGTCCGGAGCATAAGTTTGTCATCTCCAGTCCAATTGACTTGAAACTTGGTATTTGTGTTTGTTGCAATAGTATGGAGTGCAGTGCGAAAAAACCATAACTTTATCTCGTGCTGTCTTGAGTTATTTCCCTTCGATAGTCATTTTTTACGGCATTTTCTGCTTGTCCGGAGCATAACTTTGTCATCTCCAGTCCGATTGACTTGAAACTTGGCATGTGTGTTTGTTGCAATAATACAGAGTGCAGTGCGAAAGAACCATAACTCTACCTCGTGCTGTCTTTGAGTTATTTCCCTTTGATGGTCATTTTTTCAGCATTTTCTGCTTGTCTGGAATATAACTTTGTCATCTCCAGTCCGATTGACTTGAAACTTGGTATTTGTGTTTGTTGCAATAGTATGGAGTGCAGTGCGAAAAAACCATAACTTTATCTCGTGCTGTCTTGAGTTATTTCCCTTTGATAGTCATTTTTTACAGCATTTTCTGCTTGTCTGGAGCATAACTTTGTAATCTCCAGTCCGATTGACTTGAAACTTGACATGTGTGTTTGTTGCAATAATACGGAGTGCAGCGCGAAAGAAGCATAACTCTATATCATGCTGTCTGAGTTATTTCCCTTTGATCGTCATTTTTATAGCATTTTCTGCTTGTCCAGAATATAACTTTGTCGTCTCAAGTCAGAGTGACTTGAAACTTGGTATGCATGTTTGTTGCAATATTACGGAGTACAGTGCGCAAGAACAATAACTCTACCTAGTGCGGATTTCGAGTAATTCCACTTTGATCTTCATTTTTACAGTATTTCTTGATTGTCTGGAATGGAACTCAAGTTGACTTGAGACTTGGTAAACATGTTTGTTGCATTACCTGCCCTTTACAATTATTATACCTCCTTGACAACTGGCGGTGGGACGGGCGGATCTTGCGACAATTTGCCGCTCTTGTTGCAAATTGTCAAAAGATTCAGTTATTTTAAGCATAAGGAACAAAGCTTATATAATTTTGGATTTTTTATTTTGTAAAACCTTCGTTGGACTAGCTTTGTGAAAATTGCTACACCATGACAGTTTCAATGAGTATCCACAGAAAAGGTTTAAAGGGGACTCGAATAGTTCTTGGCCTTGATTATTTCAGAAACCTGCCTGAGATTATCCCTTTACCACAAGAATAAGTTTAAACAACCCTGAGGAGGAAGGCTTTTGAAAGCATTGTGGCAAAAGGAGAAAATGCTGGTTACCATCATTTCCTCCCTTTTTCACAATGTTTTATACCTAATGAAAGACGTTCATCTTTTGAGCTATATTTTGTCATCTGCAAATGCTTTCAATTTGCTTGAGTCCAAAATTTATTGTTTGGTAAAGATTTAAGTGACTGAAAAATTTTATTACAGGTGTCACTTCAAGATGGCATTGTAAGAAACTGCCAAGAAAGACACACAAGGGTCTAAGGAAAGTGGCGTGTATTGGAGCTTGGCATCCAAGTCGTGTCCAGTACTCTGTGGCCAGAGCTGGACAGAAAGGCTACCATCATCGTACTGAGATGAATAAAAAGATTTACAGGATTGGAAAAGGCCCTCATACCAAGGATGGTAAAGTTGTAAAGAACAATGCTGCCACTGAGTACGATCCAACAGACAAGTCCATCACTCCCCTCGGAGGATTTCCTCATTACGGTGAAGTTAGGAATGACTTTGTCATGATTAAGGGATGCTGTGTGGGGCCCAAGAAAAGAGTCCTGACTCTAAGAAAGGTATGATTATCTACTTTCCTTGGTTGGAGATGCAAAAAAAAAAGCATGTCTATAGTTATAAAGCATCAGAGGCTTTGACTATACAACATTTGTCACAAAAAAAAACAGGAGCTGTCGGTAAAGGATAAACTTTCTGTACTGTGTTGGGGTTCTATCGAAACCATGGAAACTTATTTTTTCTAAGTAAAACCTATGATGTTAGGACATGAAAGATCATCTATTAGGGGATTGTGATTAGACTGTGATTAGATTCCATGTTGCCTTCCTTCTGATGGTTTGATTCTTTGCAGATTTTGTTTCTGTACAGTATTTCGAAATGAGGATAAGTGGCTCCTGAACTTGTATCTGGTGCAAAGATCAAAACATGCCATTGCTTTTCAAAAGTTACTTGCAAGAGTGACATTTGCGATCACCTTTATGCACATCCACATCCATGGTGATGAAAATAATTAACAGAGAGCAAGGCCTTGCTTCTTTTAATCGTCTAAGTTTGACAGAAATGGTTTATTCTGCATTGATAGTACTTGCTATGTTTTATAGGTTATTGGTATTTTGGATACCCATGCACTTATGAAGTGTTTCGTTAAACGATTTGTGAATTATTAGGACATCACTTTGCAAAAAGTTTTCTTTAAAGGCCATTTCACAAGCCTGAAGGGAGAAATCAATCCCATCTGAGTACTCTGCTCTCTATCATGCTAGAATCATGCACACGGGAAATTTACTACTGTTTCTTCTGAAATTAGACAAACTTGTTTGATAGATAAACATATATATTTCTTAATCTACTGCTGCTAAGTTAGATTTAAAAAAAAAAAAAACATTACAAGAGGCAAAGTCTTAATTCCATTAGGTTTTCCTTACAAATCAAGACAATATTTTTCATTTTCCTTGAACTTTCCTTGTTACACACCCATAAACTATCGTTTGTAGGGGCTATACTGGAGTCACCTTGTCAGTTGTACTAGTTTCAATTTGATCAAAATTTGGTTTGTGTGGTAATTAGCTGTATACCAAACCAATGATGTTAAACCATGGAAAGGTCTTCCAGCAGGGAGATCATGATTTTCTGTGATTAAATTCCATGCTGCCTTCCTTCTGATGGTTTGGTTTGTTAGCATAACTTGCCTTATTTTTGTAGACTGGGACTGTTTTTGTCAAGGGTTACGTTGTACATGTTGCTTTAGCTAATCTGATCTGCAATATCGACCCATATTTCAGAAAAAGTTTTATTGTACAAGAATTAGATCAGTGAAATAGTTTATCTACACAAAAATGTGTTGGACAGAACATTACAATTTCAAATGAAATATCGAGTATCCACCCCTTTCAAGTATGAAAAACTGTTAAATGAAATTATGTTGAATAACAAGATGTGGAACTTAACCAAACCAATGATGTTAATCCATGGAAAGATCTTCCGGCAGGGAGATCATGATTAGACTGTGATTAAATTCCATGCTGCCTTCCTTCTGATGGTTTGGTATGTTTGCATAATTTTTCTTGTATAATAATGTACACCTTGAAAAAAAAATTTAGACTATTCCAGTTCCATAGCTTTTTCGGCTTACAAATTAAATGGGGCTCAAACTCCGAATTTGTTTTGAAAGGCTAGAACAACTTACGGGATAAGGAGAAAATGTTCGTCACCAGCATTTTGTCCATTTCCCATAATGTTTTCAAAAGCCTTTTTCTCTCTTGATTTTCAAAACTTTGGACTTGTTTGTTTTTATCAAGAGTTAAGTTGTTCAGGTAGGTAAGGCTAAACTGATCTTACATATCTATTCATGTTTCAGATTGATTTGTTTTTGTGCATGAAATATAAAAATTATGTACATGAATATGATAATTTTTATGCATGAAAACAATTTGGACTGAATAACACAATGTGAAAAGAATCCTGTGACCACGCCTTTCAAGTATGAAAAATGATTACATAAAATTATGTAGTAAAACAACACTAGAATTGAACCAAGCCAATGATGTCAAACCATGGAAAGATCTTCCGGCAGGGAGATCATGATTATATTGTGATTAAATTCCATGCTGCCTTCCTTCTGATGGTTTGGTTTGCTAAAATCTTACTAGTAGTTTACCAACCAAATCCTTGCACAGTTTGGTCTGTATACACACTGGTAAATCTTGTATTAGTTATTTGTACCATAATTTGAATTCACTTTATTGGGATTTTATCAAAGATTGACATAAAACACAGTATGCCTATGATGTTGTCAACAAAAATTACAGAGATAAGGGTTCTCGACTACAGGTGTAAGTATTAATAAATTATTAATCAGGCATGGCCTTTCAAGAATCAAGTATCACTATTACTTGATCTGCAATGTCTACTGAAACATCAACAGGAGAGAGATGTTATGTAAGCTAGAAAGCTGCTTATCTGTTTCAGTCCCTACTGGCTTCTCACAAGAAGAAACAGATGGAAAAGATAACCTTAAAGTTTATCGACACCTCCAGCAAGTTTGGACATGGACGCTTCCAGACCATCGAGGAGAAGAAAAACTTTATGGTAAAGAGAATGAATATGGTTTTTCTATTTTGGGCAGGTGCAATCTCGCTGTTAAAGCATTGTCACTAGCTGATGAGTTATGTTGTCTTCCTGCAAATCATTCTTGAAAACGTTTTGTCAGAAGGAGGAAATGCTCATTACAAGTTATTTTGACCGCATTTACTTCCATATGCATTTTCGTATAAAAACCTAATTCATGTTGATTATCCGTATTTTTGTACTTGTCAGCTGCAATCTGTTATAGGAGATGACTAGGATAATTATCGGGTATGCAGCCTAAGTGGCCATGAGGGTAGAGCACTCGCCTGTAGAGGTCGAGGTCATGGTCACAAACCCTGACCAATTGACATCAAACGCATTAACTCTGTACCAAACTTCAAATTTTTTGACTGGACCAAGTTGAAAGCATTTGCAGATGACATTAAATTTTGCTAAGTCGATGATTCTGTCTTTGATTGGATAGAAAAACTTTGGGACTGTGGTTACTGGAAAAAGTACTGGTTACCAGCATTCTCTCCTTTTAACTCAATGTTTTCAAAAGCTTTTTCTTTTAGGGTTGTATGAAGTCGTGATTGTGTGGTAAAGGGTTAAAGTAATGGTAGTGAACTGTAACGTAATGGTTGTCTTTCTAAGGACATGGGAATTGGGAGATAGCATTACTGCCAATAATAATAGTATCCAGATTATGCACAGCATAAGTGACTAAATGGACTACTGTTTTTATCTGATGCTCATATGGCATGAACACACGTATCAATTTAATAATGATGTTTCTGCATAAGATTGATATAGATTAATGTACTCTCCACCTGCTGTCTCTTTTGGTGAAAGCTTTAACTCAGAAACATCTCATTATGAATAAGAGTGAAGAATTTTGCCATTACTTTTATTTTCAGTGATAATTATATATAGAACATCTGATACATGAACAAATTTGTACTGGAAATTCTATGAAATCAGTAGTCTGTCACCTTTATGTGTTGGTATTACATTCGTGGACAAATGTGAGAGTATGGTTAACTTGTCTACCTGGCGTTAGATTTTTAGAGTGTGTATGTATTTTGAAAGTAACTGGTCGATAAAGAATGACCTGTCAACCTGTTGAGTCAATAATTTTCAACTGGACTTTTTTTTGGGGGGGGGGGGGGGGGCAAAAAAAAAAAAAATCCTAGGCCATGTAGTCTTTTTTTTTTGTAGCAAAATATCTAGACGAATTTGACTGAAGTTCCAAGATCAGATTTCAAATTCTGTATGTGGTACAATGTCTGCAAAATGAACTTACGTTGGGCTGCAAGAATGACAAAATTCAAAGAATACATTGTGTATATTTTCAGGGTCCTCTAAAGAAAGACTCCAAACCAGAAGTACAAGCCTAGATGGATCGTTTAAACTGTCCAATCTTGTCCAAATAAAATAAATATTAATTTCAAAGATTACTTGTCTGTCTTTGCAAGTTCACCAAAACATAAATTGCTTGAGATGGTGTTTCGTAAGTAGTTACTGTCCATCTGTCTGGCCATACTTGTGCGGTGAAAGCAACTGAAATCAGAAGACGGTATTTTTTACTTTAAATATTTAGCTTTTGCTGAGCCTGGTAGCCTAAATAGTAGCATACAAAACTTGGTATTAGAGGGGTCGCTGGTTTGAATTCCCAGTGCGGCAGTTTTCTCTCCAAGTATCGATGATAGTCATTGTGACAGGATTCATTCCACCGAGCAGGATAGCGCAGTCGGTTGAGAACAGGACTTGACACCAGGAAGTCGCATGTTTGAATCCCAGCACGGCCAATTTATTTCGATGATTGATGATGGTCATTGCAACAGGATTCATTCCTCTCTCCGCTGATCATTGTTTCGACGATGGTTTTGTGGGAATGCAGCCAGTGGCTATGGAAGAATAGTGTGCAAAGCACTGGTAAAAAGAACTCGAGGCAAACATGAAATTGTTTGCTCGCCGCCGCGATATAACTGAAATAATGTTGAAAACGATGTAAAACACCATACAACCAGGATTCCTAAGTTGGCCTCGCTTACCACCTTGTCTGAACATGAAACGTCTTTTAATAATAAAGGTCGAGCTGGTAACTCTCGAAAACATCGTATACATTCTGTAGGCTCTTTGTACAGAACTCATCTCAACTCTACCACAAGACAAAATATTTTGGACATGTCAAAAGTGGAAGCATTAATTGATTGAATGGTGTTTAACGCCGCTTTCAAAATTATTTCAGTCTTGTCACAGCGACAGCTCACATATTCATATATGTCAAGGGTTTCACCAGTATTAGGCTAGGGCTCTGAAGTGTCTTACCCAGGAACAATCCCACGTAAAACCCAGTGAGGCTTGAACCTGGAGCCTCTAGGTTACGAGTCCTACTCTGAGCCATGAAGGGCCCCCTACTAGGAAGCATTTGCAGATGACAAAAGTGGCTCAAATGACTAGTTGATTTTGAAAAAGTAGAAAACATCGTGGGAAAAAGAGAAAATGCTGGTTACCGGCATTTTCTCCTTTTCCCACAATGCTTTCAAGTCTTTTTTTTCTCCTTGGGGATCGTTGAAACTTGGGATTGTTTGGTAAAGGGTTACAGAGTAAAAGTGACCATACATTTCAGTTAATCTTCTATGGTGGTTTCGTATGCCAAGCTTAACGATAAGCTAAATGAAATGGAAACAAACTGCCTTTTGTTATCTGAACACCATATTGCTTGCAAACATGGAACGAACATCTCTGCCCGCCCGGGTGGCTCAGTGGTGAGCGTGTCGGACTCATGACCCGGTGGTTGTGAGTTCGATACCCGGTTGAGGCGAACTTTCTTTCCGGCGTATTTTCGCCTCTCACCTCTGCTGAAGCATGTGAGAAAAGTAGTCGGTGGCTTTGGAAAGAAAGTTGTGTTGGTACTGGTGTGAGAAAGCCAGGAAACACATGTGCGTCACCGACCGCCATGATATGACCTTAGCTGTTAAAGTGGCGTTAAACCCCAATACAACCAACCAACAACGAACATCTCTACGTTCAGAGACAAAAACCCAAATCTTGCATTTTGCAGAAATATTTCTAGGATTTAGATCATGTAGTTGGGTGTTCGACTGCATTTATAGAGCATTCCTTTCCATTGAAGTTGCATTTGCCATTCAGCTGTTTATAACCGAATTAAAAATATCTACAACATACACCTAACTCTACCAGACTAAAGGTGTCAGTTGCATGATTTCACTCGATCACGCAACCGACACCTTTGCACCAGACTACAATGCGCAATAAAACAACATCCATTCACAAAATTTTAGGCTCGTCAAATTTGAAGCATTTGCAGACGGTAAATCAAATGTCGACTCAAATTATGGCGTTTGTGATGGGGCAGAAAACATTTTTGGAAAAGAAAATGCTGGTTACAAGCATTTTCTCCTTTTCCCACAATGTTTTCAAAAGTCCTGTTTCTTAGGGTCGTTAAAAAGTGGGACTGTGTGGTAAAGATTTTTTTTAACAAAACTTCAGAAGTTACCTTGTAATGACGACCTGGGGAAGATGGGGTTTTGAAAGCAATGTCTAAAAGGAAGAAAAAGCTGAAAAAGCAGTATTTCTCATTTAGGCAGATTGCTATCTACTCGTTCAAACAAATCTCATTACTTTTTCCCCGTTTGTCATCAAATGTATCGTGCAATTGCTTTCAATTTGGACGAGTCCAAAACTTTGTTGTGCGGTAAAGTAATCCTTTAAACGTACAACTCCGACTTTAAAAGAACCTGAGGAAAAAGGCGTTTGAAAAGATTGTTGATAAGGAGATCATGCTATTAACCAGCAGTTACTCCTATCTCACAATGCTTTTTACCGTTTTAAAAAAGAAGTCTCATGTTTTGTCATTTCATGTTTTTCATCTGCAAATGCTTTCTGTTTTGACAGGGCATGGCTCTCGTTTGGTAAAGAATAAAGGGCCTTTTCTGTGTGTCGGACAGTATGCCTTAAAGATCAGGCTGCTGTTACTGTAGAGTAATCTTTAACTACGTATTCGATTTCACGTACGTTGGGTTGAACCCAAAGGACGATCATTCGAGGGTGGAGAACACAGTTTCACTAAAAAGAGTGGCTGGCCTTTGAGAAAACCGCCTCCTATGACATTTTTTGCATCAGGGGGCCTTGAAAAACCATTATAGTTAAGTACGAATTATCTGCGTGAATGAATACTGGTGGAAATATCGTGTTAAAAAGAAACTGCCCGTAACAAGCATTTCAACATTAGCCACATTGTTTGTAGAAGTGAACTGCTAAAGTATACATGTGTGTCAAAAAGTCGCCTACTAGAGGTTATGAACTTAAAAGAAAAAAAATAACTTTTTAAATTCAATTGAACAGTAATACTGGTGAAAATTTGAAAGAGCGTTTCCCGTGTATAATGTACACAGTTCTTGTAAAATGTCCTCAGATACATGTATCTGATAGGATAGATTCTCCATATCAGGCACACGTAGAATGCTCTTCGGCTTGTCATTCATAGGCCCGTAGGAAGTAAAATGTGACTGGGAAAGGGGGCGGGGCACAAGTCTTGAATAAAGTATGGTAAGACCCGTAGGAGCAGAATTTTTGTTGGTGTTTTTAGTAACATTGGCAAAATTACGGTATTGGGGGGCACGGCCAGGCTCAGTTGCAAGTGATAACGAAAGGTGCATGCTAATGGCCTCACCAACATCACAATGGATAGCCTCTTGTTCCAATATCACAACTACCTTCTTTCCATTAACTCTTTACCAAACGAGAAAAATTTAGACTCGTCTAAATTCAAAGCACTTGCAGACGACAACATGATGAAAATTGTCTTTGAAAAGGGTATCAAACATTGTAAGAAAAGGAAAAATGCTGGTCACCAGCATTTTCTCCTTTGCCCACAATGTTTTCAGAAGGCTTCTTTTCCAAGGTTGTAAAAATAGGGGGTTGTTTGGTAAAGGGTTAATGCCTTGTGTGTTCTTTGGCCATCTGTCATTTGTTAAAACGTCAAACTTGTGAGTTGAAGCTAAGATTTAGTATCCTACGCACAACGATTACATGTATGAAGTGCACCAAATAACATGAAACATCAAGGTTAGATCTGTATCATCTCTTGACTTGCAGTAAAATTTTGCCTGTTATAAAAGCTTACGTGTGCACTGAGTATCATCTCAATAAATTACAACCATACGCAATTAAAATATCAAAATTTTCAATATCACTCTTCTGCAAACTTTACACTGCCGTGTGAAATATTTGTTGCTTAGCAAACTTGGAGTAGCACATAGAGCCCGTATAATATTGGTTCTCCTCCTTTTTCTTCTTCTCTTTCCTCTTCATTTTCTTATTTTTCTTCTTCTTCTTTTTATTATTATTATTATTATTGTGTTGTTGTTGTTGTTGCTGCTGCTTCTGTTATTGTCGTTGTTTTTGTTTTTGTTCCTATAACTCATAATTTTGTCGAGTGTGGACCATAGGTATCTTAATCTCTAAGTATCTCTGAAAGAATTAAGCTTGAGCGTGTATTTTACAGTTGGCAAGTACAATTTTCAACCGTTTTGCCAATAAGACTATTGAAGTCGAGTACGTGTAGATATAGATGGTGCTGTAAAGCAATGAGCATATTGACCTTTTAGTCTTAGTACTTTTTGACAACTGTTCTAGTGTAATCAAGACCAGGGGTCCGTATTCAACAATTGTTCTAAGAAAGATTCTTAGTATCATTCTCTATAATTTTCTAATTCGGAAAGTAACACAACTTCTGATTGGCTAAACCAAATGGTTTAGCCAATCAGAAGTTGTATTACTTTCTATTTTTTGAAAATCTTGAAGAGTAAGACTAAGATTTTTCTTCAGAATGGTTGCGAAATACTGCTCCTGATACACAGAGTGTGCAGTCTAATCTCAGATCTACACTTGCTGGTATTTTGTAAGATAGCAAAACAAGCATTACTTTTACCACTGACTATAGAACCTGATACCCATCTCATTTTCTAGTAAATAGCAATCTGAGGTTTGAACCTTTCAGCATCAAACATATAAATACAACCTCTTTTAACGGCTGAAAGCACAATCCAAAGAAACTCTTAAAAATCTTTATCAAATAGGCTTGCTCAAACAAGCGGACGGTATAGATCCAAGATCAGACTGCACGTTCTGTGCAGTCTGATTTTAATCTGTACCGTCCGCAAAAGCTCCTGGTTTCGCCTATTACGCTGAAAGGGTAAACAGCTATTTGTATTCTCTTTGTAGAGTGTTATTTACTTGCATGTGTGGTAGGAATTTCACACACTGTAAGTACAGGGTGTTTCATAATATATGTCCTTATTCTAAATATGAATGCTGTCCACACAAGTAAGTTTAAAATAAATCGAAAGCTACTATTAATTTTTGCAGACATAACAAAATTTCATTTGATATATAATACACAGAATTTACGTAAACATGCTTTGATACACTACACTTTTTCTGACAAGTCCATTTCACAACAAGTGTCCTGCATAACGTCAATTCATGGACTTTATTAGTTGTACGGTCAGGTGGCAGGGGACTTGGAAACTTGTTCACGGCTGTGGTGAATCATGTCGCCCCGAGCCGAAGGCATGATTCACCACAGCCGTGAACAAGTTTCCAAGTCCACTGCCACCTGACCGTACAACGAATTTATTATACTGCAAAGTTTTACCATTCCAACGTGTGTTAAGCGAAATTTACCTGTTTTTTGGTTTCAAAAATTGAGTACGCTTCCGAAGTAGAATTTCCCTTCTGAGTGCCCCAGTTCAATGAAAACTGGCGTCACTGGGAACTTACATCACTGAAACCTTGGAAAAACGTGCAGTTTGGTGCATAATCTTGATGTTAATCTTGATCGACGCCGCCATTTTGGATGTTGTGTTGAAAGTGTAGGACTCATGTATACGGGGCTCCCGAAAGGGAAACTGCTTTTACGTTGGTTTTGCCAGTGTACATGATATATATGTTCGGGGCATATTATCCAATCAGATTACGAGAAATTTCTTTGCAGTATAATAATAAATAACGTCAACTCGTTGTTTAAAGATTATCCTAGAAGTGTACAGGTTTACAAGCAGCAAAATGGGTTTAGAGCAACACAGATATCGAGCTATCATATTGAAAAACTGCTACACAATGAGACAATTACCTCATGAGCTGTTTTCCGCGCAGACAGTATAGTGGTTCCCATATGTTTTTTCGCAGATGGCGAGGACAATGCCGACACAGTAAATAAGGAGGGCTATCTGAACATTCTGAGGAAGAATTCATTCCGATGCCAAAAGAAAAAGTCTTAACATTGAAGACACGGGTACTAGGACATGCATTTTATTTTAGCAAGGAGGGGCCATACAACACATGACCGGAAGCATAATTGAATGACTTTAATAAAAGCATTCTGGCAGTAGTTAATTTCTTTCAGGAATGGTTACATACTCTGACCCTCCAGACTTTTTCTTTTTGCATTATAAAAGGTGTACAGCCCAATGCCAGGAGCTACAAATAAGACTTTAAAGCAGCAATCAAGAAATAAATTTATGAAAATAGCGGAGGGGAGGGGGGGGGGGGTAGAAGACATGTAATGAAGAACTCTTATAATAAACTCGACGTCAGAATTGTTCAAAGTAGACGTCATTGTTGTAAAATGGACTTGTCAAAAAAAAGTGTAGTGTATTAACTATTATAAGAGTAATATCTATGCACTACATATCAAATGAAATTTTATTATGTCTGCAAAAAGTTGGCAGCTTTCAATTCAGTTTAAATTGAAATTGGTAGACAATATTGACTGTTAGAATAAGGACAGATATTATGAAACACCCTGTAATTATCGAAGATTCATGAATAATCTGACGTAAGCTTTTGAAGATGTCTTTTCGAAAACATTTGTACAAATAAAGTTATTTTAAGTGTGACAAAAATTCTGTGTTTTGAAACTGAAAGATGAGAAAGAGAGAGAGAGAGAGACGGACGTTAATACGCCTAAGATACTATTAGAAGGTTCTTCTGCTCAGAAAAAGAATAAATACATTGCGGCGAAGCGAAAAGTTGCTCTTTGAGAGTGCTCTCTTACTTTGCTATATTTTTCGGCGCTTCTCAATGCGCTGGTTTATTTCTTGGGACTGATATATTCGAATGAATAAATAGAAATTTGCGATTGGTAAAAAGTTTGAACCTTTTTCAGCCTGAGGGCCCCTGAAGGCTTATTTGCGAGCAAATTTACGCCATCTATTTCAAAGATAGCCTATTTCTTATATTTGCAAAGGGTTTACCAGACGAAACAAAGTTTTGTACTCGACCAAACCGCAAGCATTTGCAGACAGCAAACTCAGTAGAACTATAGCTCAAAATATCAAAATATATGATTATTTGGTTAAGAATTAAAAGAGTTAATTAATTTTTGTTCCCAATTTTCAAATTTTAAACATTTCGATCCAGAAAGATCATCGCGGTATACAAATAGATCATATCAATTACTTTTACAAGTAGAAAATTACTTTTCATATAATGACATTCTATTTCCGTCGTGAGGAAAAACAAAATTTAGTACAGTCATATATAATGGAATGTACCCTTACCTGATTGAGAGACGGATTTTCCATTTTTCAGATTTTTGATAAGCGCTACATGTAGGCGTGAGTTACGGTCAGCTAAGGAATTAATTTGGGAAATACGTAGATGACCTTGAATATGTACCTTTATTTCATGCTTTCCGGTAGGTTATCGAAAAATATCGGTGAAATATTTTTCGATATTTCATGGTTACGACCAGTGAAAACACCGATTTTTATAATCAAACTCTTCAATTGAAGGCGGAAACAGTTGTTCCCGCGCACTAGGTACCTAGGTAAAACGCGAGTGCTTCACAACCAGATGGAAATATGACGTAATTTACCTTACATTTCTCGCGCTTGACGTAATATTGTAATGCGTTGCTATGCGGAGGGGGGTACGCCAAGGGGAATAACCGAAAAGAACTCTACTGGATTTTGATTAAGTTCCCCCCAGAAAGGGTTAAAAGCATGAAATAAATAGAAAATTTGTTGTTTTTTCGGTGAAAGATCGAAATTTATTTAATCTCGTGAACATCATCGGTAATATTTTCACTCGTGGCCGCGTCACGAGTGAAAATATTACCGATGATGTTCACTCGATGAAATAAATTTCGATCTTTCACCTTAAAAAACAAATATCCTCTATGTATTCTGTATTCAGGCCTAGAGATAAGGCGATTTTGTTTATTTCCACACTTGCTGTGTTCAGAAGGCTATTCTGATCTTTTGTCAAACGCGTATTTAATTTACGTATACTTCTTTTAACCCGTTATTGAATTATGGTGAGGGTTTTTTTACAGCTTCGGTGAAGACAGCGTTTGAAACTGAATTGAAAAGGAGAGAATGCTAATAAACTGTATTTTCTCCTGTTCCCACAATATTTTCTAAACTATCACAAATAAGTCCTGTTATTTGAACCAATTTCAGTTGTCGGCTGCAAATGCTTTCAATTTGGGCTGGTTCAAAAGCTTGTCATTCGGAAAAGGTTAAATCTGTCTTTCAACGTCACATTCTCTATCTGCCTGCCTGCCTCTCTCTCTTTCTCTCTCTCTCTCATCCTCTCTCTCTCTCTCTCTCTCCGCTCTCTCTCTCTCTCTCTCTCTCTCTTTAAAAAAAAAATACGAAGAGTATCTTATCTGTTTTTAATTATTGAATTATTGATAAAGGGAAAAGAAGTGTATCTCTGAATGGACAACAATTAATACACACCCTAAAATCTACGATGAATATTTAACTATTGACTTTAAGGATTTGTTATACTGTTTAAATAGGCACTGGAAAGTGATTTTATCGTCAGCTATAATGGTGAGGCACAGTAAGCTGTAATTTATTGTGGGGCTAACATTTACACAATAGATCTATACCTTCAGAGAGGAGGCACACTATCTTATTCCTCTGTAAAGTCGGCTATTATGTACTTTATCGTCTATAGCTTTTTTCTATTTTTCTTTGTAAGAGCTCTTTGGTTGGCAATACTTTTTTTTTTCATTTCTTTCATGAATAAAGGCGTAAGAAAGTTTGCAATATGGGCCGTTGGGGTGGATTGTTTTAACCCTTTATCTCACGACAAAATTTTGGACTTGTCCCAACTCAAAGCATTTACAGGCATATATATATATATATATATATATATATATATATGAAAAAGTCAAATGGTGCCGGTTCAAGGATATTACATAATAAACAAAAATAACATCACATGGGAGTATATATGAATAACGTTTATTGCCAACCGGTTTCGCTTTGAAAGCTCATCAGGGCAACAATAAATCACGTAGCAACGTCGCGTTGCTACACACATAACGCAATAATTGATGACGTTATGGCTTAATGTTCAATTTAGGCATAAATCTATTGATGAATGATTGTTCTTTAAGTAACCTAGCTGAAACATTGTCGTTATGCATTTTAAAGAAAGGAAAGATCGAGAATTTCGGAGAGGTTTTGGAACATTTATCTAAATGCGCACTTAAAGGCATTTGTCTTGTTAATGGGTCTCTGACTTGTTGATAATGTACTGTTTTTCTGTTCCTTAATTTGTCACCGGTCTGTCCGATTACATTATTGAAGGTAACAACATTAAATTAAATGATAAAACTTTTTTTGTAAAAGAAAATATGGACTGTACTGTTAAAAATGTTATTTATGTTTTGATTTGTAATGGGTGTAGGGAATTTTACATCGGACAGACCGGTGACAAATTAAGGAACAGAAAAACAGTACATTATCAACAAGTCAGAGACCCATTAACAAGACAAATGCCTTTAAGTGCGCATTTAGATAAATGTTCCAAAACCTCTCCGAAATTCTCGATCTTTCCTTTCTTTAAAATGCATAACGACAATGTTTCAGCTAGGTTACTTAAAGAACAATCATTCATCAATAGATTTATGCCTAAATTGAACATTAAGCCATAACGTCATCAATTATTGCGTTATGTGTGTAGCAACGCGACGTTGCTACGTGATTTATTGTTGCCCTGATGAGCTTTCAAAGCGAAACCGGTTGGCAATAAACGTTATTCATATATACTCCCATGTGATGTTATTTGTGTGTGTGTGTGTGTGTGTGTGTGTCTGTCTCTCTCTCTCTCTCTCTCTCTCTCTCTCTCTCTCTCTCTCTCTCTCTATATATATATATATATATATATATATATATATATATATATATATATATAGTTGCTCAAATGTTGGAATTGTATGTGAAAGCAAAGAAGACATCGTGGGAAAAGGAGAAAATGCTGATTACCAGCATTTTCTCCTTTTCTCACAATGTTTTAAAAAGACCTTTACCTTATCGTGAAAGCCCGGGATTGATCGGTAAAGGGTTTAAGTCCTTTTCATGTCCGAAAAATCACATTTTTAGTAAACGGAAGAAGAAGAGGCCATTAGACATACAACTTCGGAGAAATATACAAAAAAAAAAACTTCCGCTTCGTCGGGGGAAAAGGAGCAGAGGGCCAATAATGATGATTTTCGCTCCATTTTGAATGAACTAAAAGGTTACCGATATGCTACCCGTTCTGTCTTGTTCAGGTTTTGCTTTGATTGAGCCATGCTATGTGAAAAGCGGGCTTAATGAATCGGCAAAAAATATCGACCCAAGTCAGCCTGTGCAGTCTACGCAGGCTTACCTTGGCTGAAACTTTCTGCTATCGGTCAATTTTCTGCATGTCAAAGAATCAGTGTACCTCATGATTCAGTAGGTTGTTAGACAAAGTGGCTTTTAAGGATCCCTTATTATGTGATGTCTTGCTCGGTACAATGCATCACGAAGATGCATTCAGCTCCCGTTTCACAGAATTATTAATATTATTGTTATTATTATTACGAACAAAGTCCATAACAAAGAAACAAACGAAGAAATGCATGGCTGAAATACATACCGTATCTGGCGGGATTCGAACCCATGGCGGTCAAGATCCTCGTTTTTCGAGGTTTAAAAGACCAATACCTTAACCACTGAGCTAAAGAGATATCTCTTTAGCTCAGTGGTTATGGTATTGGTCTTTTAAACCTCGAAAAACGAGGTTATTTGTCCGCCATGGGTTGGAATCCCGCCAGATGCGGTTTGTATTTCAGCCATGCATTTGTTCATTTTTTTCTTTTTTACGGACTTTGTTCGTAAGATGGGGGCTCGTCCGGATTGGCCATTGAGCCATTAATCCCATTTGTTGTCCAAAAACGGACATTTTTTGTCTAAATAATAGACTTACTGCCTAATAAGGCTTTGAGTCATCAATAAATGATGACTTTAAGAGGGGGTGTGTTACGGGAGACCACTCCTTCATGCATGGCTTCGTCCCGATTTAAATACAATACCTAACAACTGCGTTAGGGAGATATCTCTTTGGCTCAGTGGTTATGGTATTGGTCTTTTAAACCTCGAAAAATGAGGATCTTGTCCGCCGTGGGTTCGAATCCCGCCAGATGCAGTTTGTATTTCAGCCATGCATTTGTTCATTTGTTTCTTTGTTATGGACTTTGTTCGTAAGATGGGGGCTTGTCCGGGATTGGCCATTGAGCCATTAGTCCAAATCGGACTTTCTGCCTAATAAGGCTTTGAGTCATCAATAAATGATGACTTTAAGAGGGGGGTGTGTTACGGGAGACCACTCCTTCATGCATGGCTTCATCCGGTATTTAAATACAATACCTAACAACTGCGTTGGGGAGAATTCTCTTTAGCTCAGTGATTATGGTATTGGCCTTTCGTCCGGGCGTTCTAGGTTCGAATCCTGCCCGATCCCTGTATTTCTGTCATGCATTTGTTCATTTGTTTCTTTGTTACGGACTTTGTTCGTAAGATTATTATTATCTCCTGTTTACATACAACTGACACAATATAGTCGTTTAAGTATAATGAATATTAAAGCCTGGCATAAAAATACGAGAGAAACCAATTAACTTCGAGGCCATTCGGTACACTGTTGTGAATCAAATCAACGAATAATACACATACATGACTGAAATCGAATTCGATAAAGGCCCTTTTATGGTTTCCATTACAAATAGAAGGTCGATTATTTTTGCCCATTAATACTAACCGGGTATTTCACCGATTTATAAAGGACTGTTAAAAGTCCAGGTTTTCTCTTTTTCCTAATGTTCCTTTATTGCTTGCAAAACTACGTGAGACCAAGGCCTACCATTGTACGTGAAAGAATCTTATAAATCATCGATTCAAACTTTAGGCTACTGAGCGCGACTCGAGGACTTTTTACGGGCAGTGTAGATTAAGATCAGACTGCACAGAACGTGCAGTCTGGTTTTGGATCTACACTGTCCGATAAGGAGATATTTTCCCCAAAACATAACTTTGAAATAGCAATATTTGGGTTTCTTACTAGTGGCTTGAAAGTTTCATTCAACTTTTTTTAGCGCGTTAAGGGTTAACACTTTTACCATACAACTCCGGTTTCAACGATTCTGAGAAAGAAAGCTTTGGAATACTATGTTTGAAAAATAGAAAATTCACGATACTTTCCGATTTTCCACAGTGTTTTCTAACCTGTTTAAGATTAATTTCATCATTTCACCTGCAATGAATTTGTCGTCTGCAAATGCCTTCAGACTGGACGAGTCTAAAATTTTGTTGTCTGGTAAAAATTAAACTTGCTACTCTCCTCCCAGGTGACAAAGTTGTAGCTGACGAGATTTAAAATAATCCCGTAAGTGATATTATGGCAATCAACAAATAAAGGTGGAGTGCGTTGGTAATAATTTCAAAAAAAAAAATGGGTCAAACTGAGAAGAAATTGCTCGAAACGAGCACTTTCTCCATCTGCAAACTGCATCGACCATGTCATCCTGACATGAGTCGAAAATTTTTGCTACTTTTAGTTTTTCTGCAGTCTACCTAAATAAGGCGGTTGTTAGAGAAAATGAATGTTATAGCTTATATCCACTAACTACATGTATATAGTCGCGATCTGATTCTAAATTACATGACAAGACATCTCATTGGCCTTTACAAAATGCCTACGCCAATCAGATGGCTTGTCTTAAAAGTTTGACTTCGAAAGATATTTAGAACAGGATCTGTACTCACCAACCATTCTTTAGAAGATTCTTAGCCTAATTATAGATTTAGTTTAGCCGATCAGAAGTTGTATTACTTTAAAATTTAAACAATTCTTGAGTAGAAGACTAAGAATATTCGTAATAATGGTTTGTAAATACGGACCTGGGTCGTGCTCTGCATTAATCGAAATTCCTTATGCTAAGCAGGTACCATACAAAATAGGCTACCACTTGTCAATTTCCTGCGGTAAATGGCATAAAGAAAACTTCAAAAAGAAAAAGAAACAAGTGTCTAGTTTTCTCTGTCTTTTTTCACTCCGTATTCTGCTTCAAGATTTAAGAAGAAATAGGAGGAGAGTTACTTCAGGTGAAAAGATTATAGCAAGCCACAACAAACTCAATATCTTATTCAGAATACGGTAACCACAGCCTATTATTGACAGATACACTTTATTTCACGTAATTATTTTCTGAAGGAAATATTTACTTTAACGGGACCTCTTGATCTTCAAATCGAAAATGTCTAATTTTGAATTTCATTTCTGTAATAAAAAAAAATAGCTCATTACACATTCTACTTGCACAAACATTTTCAGAAAGCTGTAGTTAAAAGTCTGTCATGAAGTCCACCTGCTTTGAACGTTCCCTGTCTTATGTTACATTATCTCCTGAAGCGCATTTGTTGCAGACTACTTAACCCGTTACCACACGACAAAAGTTTAGATTCTTCTAAATTCAAAGCATTAGCAGATGACAAATTTAATGTGGCTGAAGCGGTGGAATGTGTCGTTGAGATTGTAGAAAACCAGAAAATGATAGTTATCAGCATTTCTCTTTTTTTCTCGATGTTTTCAAAGACCTTCTTCCTCATGGTCGCTATTCAAAGCTTTGAATTGCTTGGTAATCCGCTAAATTTGAAATCATTGCAAAAAAAAACATGTCAGGTAAAACACGTCGTGATTACGCAATGACGACATAAAGAATAGTCAAATTTTAAAAACCTCTGTTTTCATCCAAAGCCGAAATGGAATAATGACATTGAGGCAAGCTTTGGCAATTGAAAACTTCAAATGAAATGAAGGCAAAAAATGTTAGGGAATTGATTTGATGTTTTATCAATTTAGTTCGCATTGTAAAGCATATAGTACAATTGAAAACATCATAACAAGTGGAGATATTACTCAAATGATTAATGACACCATTTCTTTACACTGTTCTAAGTTTTCTCTCAATGTAGAAGTTCTTCCACAATTTTTCAAAGAGCTTTCAAAATGCCGTATAAACTTAAACCTGGCATACAGCGTGATAGTTCAGTCTCTGTCGCCATTTTATTCATTCCATAACAATTTTTATAGTTTGAAAGAAAATACTGTAATCGAGAGTTCATTTAATAGCTAGTCAAGCTAGCTTGTCTCTATCCAAATAATAAATGAAGCTCTATTCATTAATATCAACTTTTCCAGATAATGGTACCGATGTCGTCTGCTTCATGTAAAAGCATCGTCGGTCTCAGAGGGAAAGTCGTCTGCTCTAGGGATTATTGGTAGGTAACGCACTAATTGACTGATAATGGAATCTTGACAACCTAAAATAAATCGCTCGTGGCACGATTATTTTTATCCAACATAGATTCGAGAGTTGTTCTATAGCCAGCACTAAGTGATCTACGTGTATTTAAAATCCAATTTATTTCAAAGTAAGTTAATCTATGAATATGATAAAAGTGAGGGTAAATATAAAGACAGAAATATCAGAGACAAAATTGCAGAAAGGGGGGGGGGGGTTTGAGATAGAAATTAACTCGATAAGAAGACAAAGAGGCAGAGAATGATGCGACGAAGGACGGATCGACGGACAGAGAGGCAAAGATCGGCAGACATGTACAAAGCCACACAGATCATGGTGATCCTATGTTTTGTCCAATGCAGAAATGGGTTTGTTGTTGTAAACGTTGTTCACAGACTTTGCAGAATGCTACAATGAAGCGCTTCAATTGAAGTTCTGCTTTGTATACAATGTACATGTGTATCTATCAACCACATTGTGTCCAAATGTTCAAGAATATGATACGATTTTCATTGACTTACCGTCGTCAACGATCGCCCAGAAGGCTCTATAAGTAAGTTATATTTCGGCGGATAGTATAAGGTACAAAACGAAAACCATCCTAAATCTCGACTAATTCTTCAACATGCTCGGTGTATAGAACCGTCACACGGGAGCTAGGTTTTACGTCTCATCCGAAATACTTTTTGTACACAATTCTAGATGGGCAGACGTGGGAATCGAACCCACACCCTCAAATGGCTCGAGATTTGTAGTTCACAAGTCTCATGCTTTACCACTCACTAGAGCTATTCGAGCTGGTCATTCACGAATATTTCTAGCCTTTACCACACGAACCCTAGCTTTTACGACCTTGAGAAGGGAGGTTTTTCAAAACATGGTGGGAAAAGGAGAAAATGCTGATTACCACCATTTTCTCCTTTTCCCACAATTTTTTTTTTCCTTTCAAATTTCATCATCTGATCTACACGTAGTTCGTCGTCTGCAACAGCTTTGAATTTTGGAAGAGTCTAAAATTTTGTCGTTTGGTAAAGAGTTAACTGTCAGTATGTGCTAGACTTTGACAGGAATGAGTACTTGAGACCAATCGAAACTAATCTGTCGACACTGTCCAATTTTAATAATTCACTTTATTAGATCGCTTCAACCGTAATCTAACTCGGGCTTTACCCACCCTTTAATCTACTGCGGTGGAAAAATGTGACACAACGTGAAGTTTGGAAGTCGACTGCGAGGACGAATTACAATTTTATTTGCGTTATGAACCCTTTACCAAAACAATTCTGTTTGTGATAATAGGGAGAAGAAGGCTGTTTGGAAACATTGAGGGAAAAGGGAGAAAATCCTGGTAATCACTACATCCTTTTTCCACAGTGTTCTCTATTCTTTCAATGACAAACTCATCATTTGAGATAAATGTACTTTGTCATCAGCAATTAATTTCAAAATGGAGAAGGCTAAAATTGAATAGAGTCAAATATTAATATTTTCTTGACACTGGAGAGTCAGTTGTAAAGCTGTTTCCTTAGGGGCAAAGCCAGAAAGCAATAACAACACAAACGACCTGCAGCTGGTCACCATTTTTAAAATGGGTAACCGCAGCCGAACTCTTTGGCTGCTCCGCAACACGAGGAAAAAATCTTCTCCCTTTCGATAAACATAGAGACGAACAGGTTGCCATCAGTATTAAACTATTATAATGCAGTCTCACTGCAGACTCACTTCACCACCACCAAAACCTATACATCATTCTCCCTTCAGCACAAGGTCATGTGATGAGCCCCTGTGAGAGGTGCATGTTGTGTCCAGGAGGTCAATGAGGGCCATTCTTCAGTTATTTCCCTTGATTCCTCTCTAGTACTACATTGGTCCTGAAAAGGGGATTACTTTGTTTTTACCTTGATTTTCTTGCACTGCACGGCTGTGTTCTTGAGATAATATTTCAACTAAATCCAGTGAGATTGTTTTACAAATCAATATATACGTAGTTCCTAATGATTAAGAACAGAATTTGATTTGAATTACATGGAGTCCTTACACATATATCATAAATCATATTATATTTATCGCAACATCCCCAAGGAAACCAAGGATGAAAACAGAGGAATCCAGGTGAAAGGACCAGTCTGTTATTTGGTTACCCTTAGTCTTTATCTGTTAAGGGAGACAATTTAACTTGCAAGAATGGCCCTCATTGCAGGTTAGTGTCAGTCTCTACCCAAATTTTACCCATTAGCACCTATGCGTATCCATGCATTGCGTTAGCCAATCAAATTTTGTATCAGATTTGTCCCACGTGATGCAGTTTATGCCATAACATTGGTCTTCTGTTTTTATTCAATGGCATATAAATAGAGGATATTTTTTTTTTTTCGAGTGAATATCATCGATAATATTTTCACAAGTGGCGCAGCCAAGAGTGAAGATATTACCGATGATGTTCACGAGATGAAATAAATTTCGATCTCTCACCGAAAAAAAAACAAATATTCTATTTATTTCATGCTTTTAACCCTTTTTTGGGAGGAACTTACATCAAAATCCAGAACAGTTCTTTTTGGTTATTCCTGGTGGCGTACCCCCTCCGCATAGCAACGCATTACAATATTACGTCAAGCTCGAGAAATGTAGGGTAAATTACGTCATATTTCCATCTGATTGAGAGGCACGCGCATTTTACCTAGGTAACTAGTGCGCGGGAACAACTTTTTCCGCCTTCAATTGAAGAGTTAGAATATAAAGATCGGTATTTTTCACTGGTCGTAACCATGAAATATCGAAAAAAAAAATTCACTGATATTTCTCGATAACCTACCGGAAAGCATGAAATAGCATCGTGTATTACCCCAGCGTCTTGATATTGCTACGTAGACGCTAGGTAACAGCGCATGAATTATGTAACTGATACATAGACAGGGTTTGAAAAAAAAATGACACTGCCGATATTACTCGATCATCAATTTATGGTACCTTGATATTTCGGTTGCAGATTTGAAATAGACACTTAATTCATTTCGCAAACAAACAAGTGAGAGTAAACAGGTCGTATTTACAGATCCCCGACCGATAGGCGTATTTTTTCCCCACCTCTGGCTGCATACCAATTTTGAAAACATTGTGGCAATATGAGAATTTTTGTTTGTCATAATGTTTTATCATAGACAAAGTGTTAAAACTAACGTAATTTTCAATCCTCCATATCGTACACGGCTGTTTTTAATGACGTCTGCTGCATATTTGTTTCAAAGGGTATTGAGGTAAGGATAAACAGGTCGAATTAAATGGAATTAGCCCCCAGTAATCACTCCTTTCTTTATTGGAGTGGACGGCCGTCAAAGGTAGTGAATAAAAATTGATATCGACGAAAGAATGTTATTTTATTTATTCACTAGGAAAGCTAGAACGCGTTGACAGGTAAATCGTTTTAGTTACATAGAAATAAAGAAATGTTCATGCTCTTTACGCCTTTTGATGTTTATGATTTTAGATTTTTTTATTGACTAAATTTAGAGGATTCTGTTGTTATTACGTATTTTCTAGCTTGGTTGAATGTTTCTTTTCACTGTTTTCATGAGAATTTCAATTATAGCGACAGATTACTTATCCAGTGTTTTCATCGGAGCTAGGCAAGGGCTCTAAGTATCCTTGCCGAAGGACGCTCCATGATATCAGCATTGCCAGCTTGGATCAAACCAGGATCACTAGATCATGAAGCCAACTCACTTAACTGCTGAATCACAGAGGATTCCTATGTACTTGCTTGATGACCAGACAAAAAAAAAACCAAGGTCTCATTTGAATTTTAATGGGAATCATTTTAGTTGAAAAAAAAAGGAGAAATGTTAAAGCTCTGTATGATTATACAGTAATCTGTCAGGCTATTTTTTTTTTCTTGATAGATCTTTATGGAGTTTTTCGGTCATCAATTGCATTTTATTTGGAAGTAGTTGCATAGTTAAAAAAAACAATATTTAATTTTGTTATGACAATGTGAAAAGCATGGATAAGAAAATATGCTAGCTAGTTACAGATGAAAAATTTGGCATTAGTGAAAATATTATTTTGTTATATGATTCCGATTAGTTTAGTGGCGCTGTTATGAGATAATAACGTCTTAATCTGATAAATGCTGCTTTGTAAATTGAATAAAATGTACTTGACCGACCATTTTTTTTTTTCTTTTGAGAGGGGTGGGTGCTGTAAAGCTGGTAAGGGAGGCGCCGGGGGATGGGGGAGGGGGGGTGTTAAACAGTGAATACCATTCGCTGTGAATGCTTATTTGAGAAAGAGTGACACGGAGTAGGTCAGTGTCGTGTAAAGATCAGACTGCAAGTCACAAAAAAACTTCACCAAACAATCCCGGATTTTCACGACCCTGTGAAAGAGGCCTTTTACAGTGTGAAAAGAGGAGAAAATGCTGGTAACCAGCATTTTCTTCTTTTCCCACAATGTTTTCTACCCTATTAAAGGCAGAAATCATCATTTGAGCTAGATTCAATTTGTTGTCTGCAAATACCTTTGTTTTGGACCAGCCTAATATGTTGTCATTTGGTAAAAAGACCAGACTGCAAGGCACAAAAAAAAAACCCTTATGAGTTGTCATTATTTTAACCAATTACCAAACAATCCTGAGTTTTAAGGACCCTGAAAAAGCTTTGAAAACATGGTGCTGGGGCATTTTTTTCATCTTTCCTCAAAGTTTTCTACCCTTCCAAACACAAATTTAAATCTCTTAGTTACATTTATTATGTTGTCTGCAAATGTTTTCATTTTGGGCAAGTCTGAAATTTTGTCGTTTGATAAAGAGTGAAAGAGTTGAGACTAGATTAACCCTTTACCACACGACAAAATTTTAGACCTGTCCAAATTCAAAGCATTTGTAGATGACAGTTTTAACGTGGCTCATATGAAATGATTTTTCTTTGATAGGGTAGAAAACGTTGTGGGAAAAGGAGAAAATGCTGGTAACCAGCATTTTCTCCTTTTCCCACAATGTTTTCAAAAGCCTTCTCTTTCAGGGGCGTCAAAAGTCGTCATTGTGTTGTAAAGGATTAAATTGTGACACGCTGAATATCGATTAGGAACACAATCATTGGTATAACCAGAAGAATGCTATGTACATAGATTTTTTTAGTTGCATCGACGGACACCATAGATCGCATATCAGACTGAACAGAACGTGCAGACTGATCTTACATCAACATCTATCCAATATTCTTGGGTATATTTTGACTAAACTAGCCCTCACAGTACAATAATGGGTTATTTTTCAGTTATTGAGGATGTGCATTCTATCTGTTTGACACGCAAAGGTTTAACACATATCCCTTTAAAACGAATCCAATGCTGTTTTTGTATGAATTGTAAACCTTGATCAGTCTGCACATACGTGAATTCTGATCCTAGTTTACACTTTATGCTTTCATAGGAATGCTTTTAGCCATAGAGTCTCACGTAAATGTCAGCAAACTTGACGAAAACAGTTTCTGTGACAGTTAAATTTAAAAAATTCAGCAGGATATACAAGTGTTATTAATACAGCCATGATCATATTCACTGTCAATCTATAGACAATTCGCCTGTATACAAATGATTTGAGTCTGATCTTGGTCTCTCTTATTATTTATTTATTTCCCATTTATTCAGTTGATCCTAAACAATGTTTGTTTAACTCAAATATCTGAATTCAGCATGCTGAAGGTTTAGAATTTCGACTGGTCCTCATTCATTTTTATTCTCACTTTAGACAAGTAGCAATCGATTCAAACATATATTGTAATAAAGGGTTTTAATCTCTGTCTGTCTGTCTGTCTGTCTGTCTCTGTCTCTCTCTCTCTGTCTCTGTCTCTGTCTCTCTCTCTCTCTCTCTCTCTAATAATGGATATTGACTAAAACTAACATAAGGCGTAAACATGTTTCTACATAACATATAATATTTTATTTACCATAAAACAGCACTTTCATGTTTATAGCTTACAATATAGAAAACAAATTGATGTCCACATGCGCAGAAAACAAAGACCCAAATAGATTGTTATTATCTCAGAAGTATGAAATAAAAACCATGTACATGTACGATTTAAGAAATTATCAATATATTTCATCAATACCAAAAGTCAGATCAGACTACATGTCAAGAGCAGTCTGACTTTATTCCATAACATCTGATGGATCAGAAATAATATTACAGTCCATAAAGAGGCCAATATGCTCGTAAATTATATATGAGCCATGTTCTGGCAAAAGAGGGCTTAATGCATCTCCGTGATGCATTATACCAAGCAAGAAATCACCTAATTACGGATCCATAAAATCCATTTCGTCGAACAGCTGACTGAATCGTGAGGTAAAATGGTCTTTTGACAGCAGAAAATTTGAAGACAGCGAAAAGTTTCGGCCCATGTCAGCCTGCGCGGACTGCGCAGGCTGACATGAGTCGGTACTTTTCGCAAATGCATTAAGCCCCCTTGTCACAGAGCATGGCCAACTTTTCTTTTTCTATATCCCAAGTTTGTAATACAGACACAGAATGAAATCTGCTATAATCAGTACGAAGTCCTTATAATGAGTGTAATTAACATTCTCACATACTTCTCTATATGACTGAGTCGGGGCTTTTTTTTTTTTGTTGAAAGGCTCTTTTGTTACATAAATTTCCCCGTTTTTTTTTTATATGTAACATTTAGCATTGTCAAAATACGTTTTTATATTATAAAGCAGTATATGAAAATATGATAATTTATAGTTACCAACGCTGAGACAGTTACCCAACCTTAACCATTAACCTGCTAAATAAGGGTAATGCAGCTTTCAAGCTTATACTAGTGGTAAAAAAAGAAACTAATTTTTGCCATTTCAAAGATATTTTTGGGAGGATAAATATCTCTTTATAGGACAGTGCAGATCGAAGATCAGACTGCACGTTATATTCTGGCTGATCTTGATCTGCACTATCCGCAAAAGGTCTTTGAGTCGCACTTAGAAGCCTAAGGGTTAATAAAAATGAAGTTACTTCGGAGTTATTGATAAACGTTCTATATTGACAGAATATATTAAGTCTTTACCACACTGTCTCGAGTTTTAACTACCTTTAGTGAGAAACCTGTGGGACAAGGAGAAAATGCTGATTACCAGCATTTTCTCCTTTTGCCACCATGTTTTCTATCATTTCAAAAACAACTTAGACCATTTGAGTCACATTTAATTTGTCGTCTGCTAATGCTTTGAATTAAAAAAAATGTCCAAATTTTTGACGTTTGGTAAGAGTTAATGTATTGTATATGAACTCATTCTTGGCCTCTTGAAGCAAATTTACTGCAGACTACTTTGAAAAAATCTGTGCGGAATATTGATAAATAATACGAATCAAGACTTTTATACATGAATATATTGTTTGTATGGTGTTTAACGTCGTTTTCAGCATCATTTCAGTTATATCGCGGCGGCCAGTACAACTGTCCTATCCATTCTTTTCTTTTTTTTTTGACCATTTGGTCTTTTTTACTGTTACATTACTCTTCCCTTGAAAACAATTTTTAGACTAGCGAAGCTAGTCTATAGGCATCCAGATTGACTCAGACTGGTTGTAAACAAAAAACCCCACAGTTGCCAAATACTGCCTCACGGTAAAATAATTCTTTGTGTTATCAATCTTAATTCTATTATATATGACAACTTTGACAAAAACAACAGAATTTCTACCATCCTGATTTGAACATGTCTACTTACAAAGTAACAGACTGAGCAATATGTCATTGATAAGGTACAAGATGTTTGCTTATATGTAAATTAAGTGACCTATGCAAATCAGGCTCATACACGTATTCCTACAACACAGTAACATTATCAATGAATCTAAAAATAGATACACCTAGGTAACTTGTTGCAAATCCCTCACTGGACAGGGAACCCTTGCTATTCTTTCCGTCATTCATTATTTAGATCATAGTGTACCGTGAAACTGATATGTTAAACTTAGGGTTGACTATTGAGGCCAAAATCTACTATTGCGATAGTATTGACATTGGAAAAAATACTATTGCAATAGTATTGATATTGCCTGTCACTATTGCAATACTATTGCAATACTATTGGATGAATTGCAAGAGATGAATTTCATCAAATTACATCTTGAAACCATGTTTTAGACTAATACTTTCTCCGAGTAGTTTAAATTCTACTTGAGTATAGTTTTGAATAGCAAATAAAGGGGAAAATAGACTTAAATGCAAGATGCTCAATAAATTTCAATGACAATTTTTTTTCTAAATGCAGATGGCTCACAAACAATTTAACATACCTAATTACTCTGAACTTTTGAAGAAGTCAACTTTTAAGTCTGATTGATATACAACAGCATGCAAAGCACAAAATGCTGACAAATGCTGGTGGTTCATAAACACACCAAATAAAAAGTAATTATAAAGCAACTTTAAACTTTTAAAGAAATCACCTTTTAAATGTGAGCCCTTAAGATTTTTTTGAGTTGATAGAATTTAGCTAATTTTACCCATAATTGGCCAATATATTCAGACAGAAAAAATAATTTTTTTTGTTTAGTCTCCAAATCTTTAGGAAATTATCATTCTGAAAAAAAAGGGGGTGGCCGAAATAATAGGTTTTACCTTGTTGTATGTGTATCCAAAAAGTGTGTTATTTTAAGATATTTGTATAAATTTACTGATTATAGTCATTAAAAAGCTGAAAAGACGATCTGAAGCGACTCTGATCGGACAATGTCAAAGAGACATTTTGTTTTGTCATGGGTTTCCGTGTTTTTTACTCCGATCGGTTTTTCATGTCTGTTAATTTCTGGCTAGGTATTTCCACATGATTTGACAAAAAGATTGTCAATGAGGGTAACAAGTAACTTCAAACCCTGTCATTTTTCACAAGAAAAGCGTATAATGGCCTTTTTTGTCCATGCATTTTCTTACGCGAAGTCTCGGGTGTAACCAGAATTTGTTACGTGAATTTCAATTCTATAACGTGATTTACGCAATAATTTGCGCGAGTGGGAACACTGTTAAACAATATCTTACCTTTTTTAGTCCGAGAAAGGAGTAGCTTTCTAATACGAGTTAAGTCGTAGTACAGAAGTGGATGGAATAGATCCAAGATCAGACAGCGTGTTCTGTTTAGTCTGATGTCTATCTACACCATCCGCCAACTTTGAAAATCGCCATCTTGCCATCAGCAGAGTAAATCAGATCGACCATGATGTAGATCTATATTAAAAGCCATCTGTCTACAAGATGCCTGTCGGCCTGTCGTGGGTACACAAATGTTTGCAGTAAAATTTGGATAAGGGGTATGACGTAACACGCAAATCATTCGAAGTGACTGAGTTGTAATGCACCTGTTTAATTTACACACTTAAACTGGTCTGCTCGAAGAAACTTATATCTGGCTGCACGTCGACCTCTAATCAATTCAAAGTGACCATGCAATAAGCCTATTTCATGCACGATTTACATGTACACCAGCTGATAAAGCCTTTTTGCATTTAGTAATATAGCTGTTTCAAGAACACGCCAGTCGTGTCACGTTTTGTGTACTCAGCATAAAAAAGTGCGGCTGTTTTCTAAAAATTAATATAACTCCTTGCAGCCGAAATAAAAGGAATGCATTCGAAATGGATTACTGATAAATAAAGAAAAGAAAGAACGAGGTTTCGTATTCATTTTTCATAGTAGATTTATTTATTGCTTATGGAGGGACACGCATGGTTATGGTTTTGGCGGCCTGTGTAGATTAAGATTAGACTGTAGGCAGACTGTTTGGTCTGATCTTTGATCTAAATCCACACTTTTCGCTTTGGTGAGAAGTTTTTAACAAAAAAACCCTTAGTGTTGCAATTATTTTGGTCTAATTTCAAGACTTAAAATTACCGCTGAGTTAATCAGCTCTCGAAGGATTCGTTTTCGTAACGATGAACATTGCTATGCAGAAATGAATATTATGCAGCCGATCATTATTGAAAACATATTCCAAAAAATTACCCGTCAAATATTTTGGGAAATTAACTTTACGGAATGTCCGAATATTTAGGAAAACTTGCTTTTGGAAGTGTTCAGAGAAAGAATTAAAAAATAAATTATTTTTGTAAATAATTAAACGTGTCCGAACTTTTAGGGCGTCCGAATACATTAGCGAATTGCAGTATTTTCTCTCTATTTCTTGTCAGTGAAACTATCGAAACTATCGATATTTGAGGTAACTATCGGCGATAGTTATCGATTTTCAACATAACAATCGATGCAGTAGCATCGACACGCTCACCATCGCGATCCATCGATAGTCCGATGTATCGTTACACCCCTAGTTAAACTGTTATTGTACGTCTTGTAAATTAACACCTTACCACGTGATCCCAAGTCTTAACGAGATTGAGGAAGATGCCCTTTGAAAACATTGCGGGAATAGGAGAAAATGCTGGTAACCAGCATTTTCTTTGCTTTCTGCCCCTTTAAAATCAGGTTTGCATCAATTGAGCCACATTTAACTTTATGGTCTGGAACAGCTTTGAGTTTGGACGAGTGAAAATTTTTCGTTTTGTAAAGAGTTAAATAATTTACTACACTAATTACATCTTGTGCTATTGATTAACTATAACCCAGTTTAAGTTTAACCCTTAATCTGCTGGGGGGGGGGGGAAATAAATGAAACTTTCAAGCTGATGGTAAAAACCTGAATATTGCTTTTTCAAAATTATATTTTGGAGAAAAAATATTCCCTTATCGGACAGTGTAGATATAAGATCAGACTGCAGTCTATGCAGTCTGATCTTGATCTACACTGTCCGTTCGTCCATCCGGACATATATCTTCAAAAATCCTTTTTGAAAATTGATGGAATTTCATACATGTGTTCCTTATGATAGTCCACCGATATGATTATTTTTTCATTTATTGCCGTGTCATGGAAAAAGGGGGCTTGATGTATATTTCTCTTTAACTACTAGCCAAAATTTTATGAAACTTCTTACGTATATTGTTTATCGTAAGTCACAGACAAGAATTATTTGTTTTCATTTAATGAATGCCATGCTATGGAAAAAGGAGGCTTAATGTAGAATTTCGTTATAGACCAATAACAAAAAATTCACGTCTACATGCAAAATACGATACCTCTTGTATGTATCTATAAAAAAAAGGGGGGGGGGGTCTTTTTCGGCGGGGGATATTATTTCAACTAAATAACTTGATTCAATTGAAAGTTAACAAACAAGATTTTAATGATATTTCTTATTTTGCCAAGTAAGTAGTCAAGTGTGCCGGGTAAAATCAATGGATTGAACTGGATCCGGATTGGACTTAATAACCGGAATGAGCCGGTGGAGTTTGAATCGACTCAAAACCAAATTTTACAATTTTTCTTAAATCTTGTATAAATCAACCAGGTTTTATCTTTACCATAGCCACTTATTTCAATTTCGCTAGTCTGTCAGTACTTTCAGTACTTTGATTTACATTTTTCCAAATTGAAGGCATTGAAGACAACAAACCAAATGTGGCTCAAGTTTATGGTTGTTGCCTTTGAAAAGGTAGAAAATATTGTGGGAAAAGGAGAAAATACTGGTTACCTGGATTGTTTTGGAAAAGGTAAATGTATTTGTCACTCTAAGGGTAGAACTTCAAAAGAACACATAATTGTTAATTACATATTTATGGTTTTTCGATGGAATTGTATGTTGACGAAACATCGTCGAAAATGGCTCTATTAACATATTGCCTCCCACAGAGGACCATTCTCATCTTGCGACAAACCACGGGTGAAAGCAGTGTAGCAAAAGAATAAGTTGCTCATTGTGATAAAAGTAGAACTTTGTACATAACATTTTCAAATATGCTCGTGGATTAACCGTAAAACAAGTTGACTATCCATATTCTACAAGAAGATTTTCAAAGTCGTCTGCTGCATATTTGTTTCAGGAGGTAATGAATTGAGAAAAAATGAGTCTATGACACATGCTCTGTAAAAGGTGGCTAGATGCATCTGCAAAAAGTATCGACCCAGGTCAGCCTGCGCAGTTCGTGAAGGCTGACCTGGGTTGAAATATTTTGCTGTGAGTATATTTTCTTCATGTCAAAGGACCACTTTACCTCTCGATTCACCTTTTTAATTACTTTTACAGCAAGCAATTCAACAGAAAGATGGTATTTCGAGAACAAACAGTTTTACAAGTGCAATCGATGCTGGAAAGCCTAGAAAACAAAGACGTCAAGAAGCCAATCTCTATAACAGAAAATGAACTCTTCCTAGAAAAGGCGCCCTCTGTTGAACCCCAGGCAACCACGCCAAAATTGCCAACATCCCGGCATGCCAAATCTATTTTGGGAAGCGGACTTTTCCATGCCGTCTACAAATGCAGACTCCGCAAGGTCAAGTTCTTACTGGACAACGGTTTAAGCATTAATGCCAAAAATGACTACGGGTACAGTGTTCTTGTTGCAGCCCTGCATATTGAAAACAAGGCAAAGAGGAGTAAAATGTTTGCCTTTCTTCTAGACCAAGATGCTGATCCGTTACAGAATGACCCAAAACACAAACGAAATGCTCTAGCCTGGGCATGTTTGTTGGGTCGAGATGAGCAGGTTAATCTGCTCTTGGATACTTTCATGGGGGAGTTTGATTTCCATGAGAAAGACAAAGATGGTATGACACCACTACACTTAGCCACACAGGCAGGCCATTCGGAAGTTGTTAAATCGCTTGTCCGAGAAATGCGGAAGTATGGAACCACCGTTGATATTCCGGATAATCTCGGACTTACTCCCTTTCTTCATGCGAAAAGGCTTGGTTACGGATTAATTGCCGACGTTTTAAAGGAGGAAGGTGGGGCTTGTGTCGGGCAAGGAGACTTATATTCTTTCAAAAGGGCAGACGAATGGCGTGATATCGGTATACAAGAGAGGAACGAGATGGTAAAACAAAGACGAAACACTCAGTACGAGCAAGCGGCTATTCAAGGCAGTGCGCGCATGTTCATGGAGTTTGAAGGCCCAGGATACGAGATAATTACAATACCGACTCCAAAATCGAAACGAAGATCCAAACATAGACATTTGTCCACTGAAACAAACGACGAGACGTCAAAGTCTGTTAGAATCATGTCTCCAAGGTCTCAAAGTTTGCCCTCCGGATCTGACCGTAAAGCTTTTCGGATAAGACAATCGCTTAATGCCATCGAAGGGAGGCAAAATATAGACACCATGTCCTTGATACAAATGAGGGAACCAAAGAAGGGCGTTGCCCCCAAACATTTTCACCCAAGTGAGGTCGATGAATCCAAACTAGATGAATATAAACATATTTTAGGCGATATAACAACCATGATGGATTACTTGACAATGCAGCACACCAAGTCTTTCCGCCGATCTGTACCACCCATGGAGTCTCCTTCCGAAGAAAGCAAAGTCGGTCAAAAAAGATCTACTCTGGCAATTATTTTTGGCAAAAACAAGAAAGGTAGAAAGTCACCACGTGCTACAGGGTCTGGTAAGAAGAAAGGAGAGAAGGTTAATTCTGGTAAAGCCAAACAGGGAAGCGGAGGGAAATCAAAGTAAAAAAGTGCTTTTTATGTGGACGAACTAAATCTATCTGAATACTAACATTATCCATCGAAAGATTGTTCGCAACGATTTTGTAGGGAATATACGAGCACGCAGCGACAAACTTCACTGGACGCATTACATTATGAAACAAATAGGCTGGTGACAACTTTATCTAGCATTGTAAAATATCGATGATCAACACGAGTTATTTTCAATATAAGGAGTAGTTGCTTCTTTGAGCAATCCTCCTTTTTCTTCTTCTCGAAAATGGCATGTGGAAAGAAGAAAGAAAATGTTGTAGGCACGTGTTAAACGACAATGCTGTATTTGGAATATTCTTCATTCCAACCATACATTTTACTCTTAACTCTTCCCACACTATAGACAACACCAGAAGCTTTTGTGGACAGTGTAGATCAAGATCAGACTGCACAGAACGTGGAGTCTGATCTCTGATCTACACTGTCCACTGCTATTTTCAAGATTATGACCGAAATGCCCCTCGATCTTGTAGAGGAAATGTATTTTTAGCTCTTGAGGAAATGCAATTTATTTATTCAGTAATGAAATAGTTAATTCATAGTTGAAAGCCTTTACAAACGACAAAAAGGTGTCTCAAATGATGGTGTATCTCTTTTAAAGGGTAAAAAAACATTGTGGGAAAAGGAGAAAATGCTGGTTACCAGCATGTTCTCCTTTTCCCCCTACGTTTTCAAAAGGCTTCTCGTTAGAGCTTGGTGCTGTTTGGTAATACGTGAACGCAGAAAGTGGTACAAATCGAGTTATTCGGTCAACGATTTCAACAAATGTTCGTTCTTCTGTGTTCTAACGAAGATAACAAGAACCAAATCGTTATTTTCCAAAGCATTTTTCACACTTAAAAATTCCTATTATATAGAATTATACAAAGAGGCAAAAGGGATTTGCGAAATCCGATTAAATCGAGATTAATCGTATTGACCTGTATTGAATTTAAAATTCACATACTTTGTCTGCCAAAATTTTGTCTGATCGCATTTACCTTTGTAATTGCATGTGGCGTTCACACTTAAGTTAATAAAGGTTTTTAATTTCACCGTAACCTGTCTTGCTTGCAACTGAAAAGAGAGAGAAGCGGAGAGACAGAGAGAGATATGAATTTCACCACGTCTTACTTGCAACGAGAGAGAGAGAGAGAGAGAGAGAGAGAGAGAGAGAGAGAGAGAGAGAGAGAGAGAGAGAGCGAACCCATCTCCCTTCTTCTTAACACAAAATCTTGATGCAAGTATGAAATGCAGAAATGCAGTGTTCGTTAACCTAATAAAAAGATCAATGTGGATAATATTTCACTCTTTACAACCAGAATCTTAATTAAACTAAGCCGAGATGGCAGCTTGCTTCTGAACAGGTAAAGATCACAAGCCTTCATAATATTACACTGAAAAGGAATTATTCATACGAAAAGATTACAGAAGTGGAGAAAACAAACACTGGTATAGTAAAAACAGGACGAAGTAGTAAAAACACAGAAACCAAAACAGAGAACATGTAAACAAAATTGTCTAGACAGATCTAGAGACAATAATCTGTTCACAAGTTCGCGAAGTAGAGAGAGAGAGAGAGTTGGCACTGCTATATAACGTACAAAGATCTATAAGCGTAGAATATTGGACGTGATCGTTTATCGATCAGTTTCCGTACAATTCGAAACCAATTATGTGTACTTATCAATCATTCGTCAATCACGCTGAGAAGACAAGTTCAATGGTTCAAAATGATAAATGATCTATTGATACGCGTTTAACGAATCTATCGAAAGGTAATATATCCATTTCAGCGCCATTGGCGAGAGCAGGGGCTTACTTGCGGAAGGCTTAGATCAAGTTCAGACTGCACAGAACGTGCAGTCTGATCTTGATCTGTAGAGTCCGCTTGTTAAGTCAAGCCTGTAAGATAAAAAAGCCTTCTGAGTTTCAGTAGATATGTATGCAGCCGTCGAAAGAGGCCGAGCCTATATTTAGTTTGCGCTAAAAGAGGTAAAGGGAATAGAGTCGTGTAAAAACGTAGTTCGTATTTTAGAGAAAAAGATAAACTTCATTCGTAGATAATTTCTACAATTTATTAAATTTTGTTTGAACACTATAGCAAGCTTAGACTTTTAACCCATTACCTACGTACAGCGACCTTTCGTGTCCGTTGCGAATATAGTAGACCGAGATCACCAAGCACATCCTTGAGCTCTGATCTATGTTTGCTCTCTTTGATATCCATTTTACAATGTACTCGTTGACTGCGAAGTAGCTTATGAGACGTCTAACCCTTTCAGCGTTAGAAGCAAAAACACGAGCCTTTGCGAACGGCATACATCAAGATCAGACAGCACACAACGAGCAGTCTGATCTTGGATGTCTTGTACGATAAAAATCTTTCTACGTAACGATCACTTGTTGCTTTAGCAACAATATTAAATTTTACTCACTTATGAATCCTAAATTATCCTGATTATCGATAATTTAGTGGGTGAAAATCGTCTGCTGCGAATTTGTTTCAGGAGGTACTAACCACACAATCTCGGCTTTTAACAACCTTGGGGAATAAG
Source organism: Hippopus hippopus (assembly GCA_946811185.2). Classification (NCBI taxonomy): domain Eukaryota; kingdom Metazoa; phylum Mollusca; class Bivalvia; order Cardiida; family Cardiidae; genus Hippopus; species Hippopus hippopus. Next base: position 35,690,771 of record OX328096.1, read on the forward strand.
ATTTTAGAAAACATTGTGGGAAAAGGAGAAAGTGCGGGTAATCAGCATTTTCTCTTCCCACAATATTTTCTAATTTTCCAAATATAAACTTCAATTTTCTAGTCGTAATTAATTTGACGTCGGCAAATGCCATTTGTTTACCAAGGAACTGTTTACCATACAATCCCAAGTTTTTGTGACACTGACATGCATTTTTGAAAACATTGTGGGAAAAGTAAAAATGCAGGTAACCAGTATTTCTCATTTTTTTCCAGAATGTTTTCTACCTTTTACCAGAAAAATCCAATGCTTTGAGCCTCTTTGAATTTTCCGTCTGCAAGTACTTTCAAATCAGCCGATACTAAAATTTTATGCCCTGTAAATTTTCTGTTAGCGCAGTCGGTACCGTACATGGCTTGAAACCAGGGGTAGCTGGTTCGAATTCCTAGCGCTGCGAATCTTTCCGAGTATTGATGATAGTCATTGTGACAGGATTCAGTTCTCTCTCATTGCTGATCAATTGACGGTGGTTATGTGGGAAAGAAACCAGTGGCTTCAGAAGACTATTTCGCGAAGAACTGGATAAAGAAACTTTGGGAAAGTATGTTTAGGAGCACTTGCCGCCACGACATAACTGAAATAATGTTGAAAACGGCGTTAAAAACATATAAAGATTCTAATGTTTTCTCGTCTGACAAATGGATATGAGAAAGATGGAGGAAGCCTTCGTATATTCTAAATGGGTTTTCTTCTGTGTATGGTCATAGGCACCTTTATAATATCGTAATTATAGGCAAAACTATAAACAGATCTGCGGATTAATCGCCATTTGACCATTAACTGACCACTGTATAAGAGGTTACGAAAGTGTTTAGATTTGGGCTTTATTCACCACACGCTGGCAGTACCCCAGTAAGTCACACTGGGTCAAGTTAATACTTTACCACACAACAAAATTTAAGACTTGTCGAAATTGAACGCATTTGCAGAAAGACAAATTGAATGTGATTCATATCATGCCATTGTCTGTGAAAGGATAGAAAACATTGTGGGAAAAGGAGAAAATGCTGGTTACCAGCATTTTCTCCTTTTCCCACATTGTTTTCAAAAACCTTATTGCTTCGGGTCGGTAAAACTCAGGATTGTGAGATACAGGTTTAATACCTTTTAATTCTTATCACTTTACCAAACAACAAAATTTTAGACTTGTCCAAATTGAAAGCATTTGCAGAACACAAATGTATCCAATGATGGAATTTGTCTGTGAAAGGGCAGTAATGATAGTTGAAAAAGGAGAAAATGCTGGTTATCAGCTTTTCAAACAATGTTTTCATAAGCTTTCATCCCAAAGGTCGTTTAAACACAGGATTGTTTGGTGAAAGGTTGACCAGACGACAAAATTTTCCCCGAGTGTGAAGTTAATATCTTCAGTCATAATGAAGATATTATAAAATGCACGATGACGACAGTACCTTGACGTTCTATTCGAAAACAGCCGAGTTAAACTAATGTGACAGCTAAAATAAAATCCCTCATTATGACCAACGTATCCACTTTTTAAACATTTTCTATCGTTTGCAGCATGTGCGAAGGAAGAGATCAATGGGGAAAACGTCAAAATAGAGAGGTAAAAACCTTATAATAGCCGCAATAATTTATCTATGACCCCCTGCTATTTCAAATTTAATGACTCTAGCCATTAACTGTGCGGGTAATTTTTTTTACCGTGACCCTTTACCATACAATCCCGAGTTTTAACACACCTAAGAAAGCTTTTTGAAAACAATGTGGGAAAAGAAGAAAATGCTGGTAACCAGCATTTTCTCCTTTTTCCCCACAATGCTTTCTACCTACTTAAGGACAAAAGCTATCGTATCCTAAACATTTGAATTGTCGTTTGTAATTACCTTCAATATGGTAAAGTCTAAAAATTTTCCCGCGTGGTAAAGGGTTAAGAGAGAGTCCATCAATTGAAATGTTCATACTCTCAAAATTTGATCTTATTTTCTTCCTATACTAATCATCCCAATTTAAAAAAAAAGGACAGCTGCAAAGATGCACAATGGAGGAAGAGAAGAAATCATGAGTAAAAATATAAGCTCCAACTAAGCAAATTCTTTTATGCAGTTGATAGCTCTGGGTTGAAGAATAAATCCACAAAACTTTTAATATTCGGCATATTTATTCTCATATGTATCATCATCATTGAAATAATAGCAGTAAACACGACATAATTAGGGTCAAACCTATTTTGTAGACTACCTTTGTTAAGTAACACGCTGTCGTAAAAAACAACTCTTTTGATTCTCCACCCCTTCTATCAACTCAACTGAAACTGTATCAAAAGACCACCTGTTGTAAGAGACCACTTTTCTTACTTCCTTTGGGTGGTTTTTGAATACAGGTTTAACTATACATCATAAAATATTACAAGAAAGGTGTAAAGGTAATACAATTATAAGGTTACCTGTCTTCAAACCTGGTGTATTTGATCCAAGGAAAATTTGCTACCATACAAGACCAAAGATCCAGTGTGATATCAAAATAAATGTTGGCAAAAAAGACCCCCCCCATACAGTGAGTCAGCCGACCTATTCAGTTTACAATTGCGATTGCAAACCACTCAATCTGGTTTGGATTAAAATCTTTGATCTACACTGTCTGCTTTTCTGAGACATTCTAGACCAAAGCAACCTTGATATTGCACTTATTAGGGTCTTTATTCTAGCCTGAGAATATGTATAGAATCTCTTTGGTACAAGGTTTATTCATCAAAACCCAAGTACTTAGGTTGACTCTAGCAGCTAAAATTTCAGATCCCATTTTACATTAAATTAATCCACATTTTATAACAACAGCAGAGCTGAATCCTAAAGGCATCATAGAAGGTTCCATAAAATGATAAATTGCAACAAACAGTCAAGCTGATATTACATTATGCTTTTTATTACAAAATAACTATATATAAGTGTGTAACAGGGTCCTATATACATGTAGCTTTCCTCTTCAGGGTCAATAAAACACAGAACCGTTGGAAGCTTTTGAAAGACAGGATCTAAAAATATGTACTGATTTTTGGCTAAACTTTCAAGTTAAATAGATCACAAACAGGTTTTGTCATGTTACAAAATGTTAGTACCTGATTGGTTATCTCCCCTGATTCAACTCACACCCGTAAGTAATATACAAGTACAACAAGACCAGTTTACTTAAATACCAGGGCCTGTTTTCACAAACCATTCTTAAGAACGTTCTCAGTCTTGTTCCAAAAAATTTTTTACATTTGAATGTAAAAACACAACTTCTAATTGGCTAAACTGTGTCATTTTCAAATTTATAAAATCTTTGAGAATAACCCAAAGAATGTTCTTAGGAATGGTAGGTGAATACGGACTCGGGCATGTTTATTAAAATTGGCAGGTGGTCATCTGCATGACAAAATAACAGCCTTAAAAAACAGATCAAATACCAGAAACTAAAAGAACAATAGTAATCAAAACTGATAATACAGTGAATAATACAACTAAATAGTTCACTAATAAAACTGAAATCAATGATTAATAAATTACCATAAGCCACTGATAATAAGATTACTATTAATAATTAAGAATATGATACCACTTCAAAACATTATCCATACAAATATAAAAACAACAACATTGATATACATATAAAAAAAAAAATGAACACAGTAAATATTGTGTATCATATATTCGAGTACATGTATAACACTTGTTCAGAGTTTTAACCTACTGCTTAAATGAAATAAACAACTGAATCACTTTGTAGAATTATAGCAAAAGCATCTCAAAAGATACTGAACAGAATAGGTCAAACATCTTTATATCATATCTGCGATAAGTGTACAAGTACCAAATAATCATTTTGAGTTTAAATCTTTTATACAGACACATATTAACATATTTAGGATAAATGGCCTTTGAAAAAAATGCTAACTGGACAGTAAATGCTCCTTTTCATTAATCTTTTCTGCTTCATAAATTCCTGGGTAAAATATGTCTCTATGAATAGTGGTCTGAATATGTATTTAAATACAAAAGTATGACGATGATATATTCAACATTTCATCTTTTTTTTAAAATGTCTTTAGCCTCAGCAGTATAAAACACATTTATAAACATTGTGACAAATATAAATATTTGCAAAGGAAAGCACTGTCTCATCTTTTCACAATGTTTTCTGAACTTTCCTCCTCAAAGTTCAGGCAAAAGTAGCTCAGAAGTCCCATAGAGTAATTTGGTGCATAGCACACAGTTCCAGACAAGTTGTAGATTACATCCCTCTACATTGTAAAAGATGCACAAGTATTGCATGAGAAATTAAAAATCAATGAAGATTATGAATTACAATAGAACTATTTAAAGTATTGTGAAATAAGATTAAGTCAATGGCTGATATGCCTTATAAATTCATTAAATAGGGCAATTTTTGAAACAGTGTAGTAAGGAACAGAGTGGTTGTAACAAATTGTTCTTATTCCCTTAACAGTTTTCAAAGAAAAAGTTCTTATTAAATTGTTCATGTTTCTACACTCCTGAGAAAGATGGCTTTTGAAAACATTGTGAGTTAAGTAGAAAATGCTAGGCTTGGTTTCACAGAAAAATTTCTGTCTCTTATTTTGCTCAAATCCGCTAGTGGGCTCATTTTCTGGCCTTATTTGCATAGGTTATTTGAGCCGCATTTCAGTAATATTAACAGACCATAGTTATGTTCTTAAATCCTGAAATCACAATAAATTTCAGACTAAACTCAGCAAAATAATGGAAAGTATGTCTTACCCGAGATGAGTCTGTTAGCAGATTTGAGCAAAATAAGAGACTTCAGTTTATTTCTTGAAACCAGACCCTGGTTCTCAGCATTTTCTTCTTTTAAAGTGATTTCTTTTCATTCAGTAACAAAACCCATTACCAAACCAGACTTAATCTGAAGCAAGCCCTTACCTTCAAGATGGACAAGGCTAACATTTTAATAAGCTTACTCTTTTGGAGCACTAAATATATAAACATGACCTCTTTCAACAGCTGAAATGCAAACTCAGACAGATTTTAACCTTATAGGCTTGAATAAATTCTGGTCAGTTTGATCTTGATCTATGCTGTCTCCAAAAGCCTACTGACACCTATACAGCTGAAAGGGTTAAGAAACTGCCTTTCCCTTTTTCATCACTTGTTATACTTCTTGACAGGCCTTAAATTAGACTGTGCTTAAATAGGTTCAGGATTAGTAAACACTGATAAGTAATATGGGTAAGAAGACGTGATAACAAGAGCATGGCATGTGGATCCTAATGCTTGTCTGCAGTTGCTTGATTTTCAGTGAAAATTTTGTCGAAAAAGGGGCATAACTGTGTAAAAATACTTTGATGGTTATCTGCCCTTCTTGTATGGGTTCCCCTTTTCATGTTTAACAACATTTCTGAGTTTGAAGTAAATATTTTCAGTAATAACAGATAATTTAAAATGTCAAAGTTTTTGTGCAACACAATGACTGTGACGTCGATGCCTGGGCTACCACAATTCTTCATTGTTTTCTTCGAAAAAAAGCCGAGCTAAAACTTCCCTGCTGACAGCTGATTATCTCTTCTCTATCAAGACTACTATTGGCTGTTTTGGTCTCAGAAGGCCCATATGTGTTAATTCAAGTTGCTCCTGAAACAAAAGACAGAGTTATCTTTTTAGCCCCTTCTTTATGAGCTGGAGTCAGACAGCATTTACTGACATGTCCAGTAAGAGAAGAGAAAAGCTGGTAACCAGCATTTTCTCCTTTTCCCACTTTCTACTCTTTGTTGGATAAATCCCATCATTTGAGCCACATTCACTTTCTTGTCTACAAGTGCTTTCAATAACAATGAATCTAAGATTTTGTCATCTGGTTACAGTACAACTTTCTTTGCTTTTGCAGAAAAATCAAGATCATGCAATACACAGTATTTAGTATGATCTTTGACTAAATCAGATACATGTACTAGTGCATTATTTCAAATGTAGCATGTTGTGTGACAAATAAGTACCTGAAATTTTTTTGATAACCTGATATAAAAGATCCGACCACAATTCTTTGCATTCTGATCTGATCTGTATACAAAAGCCAAAAAGATTTTGCTCAACGCCTCAGGACATTGACCAAGAGGAAAAAAGATACTGTAATCACGTCGATGTGTATGTGGATGCAACAAAAACTCCATCTCTTACTTTCCCTCCATTAAATAATATGGCAAAAAGAAATGAAGTAACATGTGATAAATCTCCTAATTTTGAAATAATGGCACTATTAACCATACCATTTTTCTCTACACAGCATTGCTCCACAATGCACTGAATGATTTTTAATTGAGACATACGCTACCTTATAAAAACTATTTCAAAAACTACATATTTCTTAAGATATAAGAAAACTTTTTACCTGTGTTTGCTCTGATTTAACAAATTTCATTTTCCTCAGTATGTGAACCAAGGCTATTTTAGCCTCTATGATGGCCAATCTTGTTCCTATGCAATGTCTGGGACCAGCTCCAAATGCCAGAAATGTGGTTGAGTCTGTTGATACTTTTTTGTCTGCAGGAAATCTGGACATAACAATAAACTCACATTATGTACATGTGTATTGTAACTGACTTTCAGAAACAGAAAGTACAAAATCTGGTAAGTGTATCAACCCATTACCACACAAAAATTTTTTAGACTTGTGTGAACATAAGTTGTGAAGGAAAAGTCTCTTTCGAATGGAAAACAATGTTGGAAATAAGTATTGCTGTATACTGTAAAAGCGTGCCATCATTTAATTGTGTCCGTATTTCTACACACTTGCTGTGCTGTGTTTCGGTCATTTTTTTCATTTAAAGAGTCTGATTTCAAAGTGAGGAGGGGAAAATGTTGCATAAAAGATGTTTCAAAAGAAACTGGGAAGAAAACTATCTGTTTTAATAAAAACAATGTAACTAGGCCTAGTTTTTGGTGGTCAAGATGAAAATACTTCAGCTTTACCTGTATTTCACCATCAATTTAATTAGTTATTTAACTAGTTGGTGCTATTTTACCCATTAAAAAAAAAAAATTCACTGAATTTTCTTGAGGGTTACCTTTCTATGACTGGCATTTCATCTGCAATTATGTGTTCTGTTGCTTTTAGGATGTTTTTGATAGAAAAATGATTTTTCTTCATAATCCTACTAAAATTCAAACTGTTGCATGAAGCTTTATTGTAGTAAGTGACTGTTGAATTGCCAGGGAGAACAGGTATCCAGATCATGGGTATAACTGCTGCTGTTCAATTACTGCTCCTTTTCCCACTTAGCCCCTTAACTCTTTACCAAACAACAAAATTTTAGACAAGTTCAAATCGAAAGCACTTGCAGACGACAAAATAAACGAAACTCAAAAATTGAAATTTATTTCGAGCAGGGTGGAAAACATTGTGGGAAAAGGAGAAAATGCTGGTTACCAGCATTTTCTCCTTTTCCAACAATGTTTTCAAAAGGCTTCTATCTGCGGGTCGTAAAAACCAGGGATTGTTTGGTAAAGGGTTAATGGGTTATTTGTATGGTCCTGGTTAACTCTTTACCAGACGACAAAATTTTAGTCTTGTCCAAGTTGAAAGAATTTGCATACGACAATTACAATGTGGCTCAAATAGTGCAGGTTTTCTTTGATAGGGTTGAAAAAATTGTGGGAAAAGGAGAAAATGCTGGTTACCAGCATTTTCTCCTTTTCCCACAATGTTTTCAAAGGACTTCTTTCCCGGGTAGTTAAAAGTCGGCATTGTGCTGTTAAGGGTTAAGTAGAAGTCCTCAAAAATTTCCACATTGAAAACATATACTTCTATGGTTTGATGCATAAAAATGTGGAAGAAGGGAAACAACTGCTATTCCCCAGTAATTTCTCTCTTTTCATAAAGTTTTCATAGGCAGTAAGCAACATAAAAGCTATTGTCTGCAGTTGCAATGAAGTCATATATGGCATATGAGGTGATCTGGATGCATCATGCTGGAAAAATGAGGAATTAATCATCACAAATTCAACATGTATTCATTCATAAAACCTACACTGATGTTGATTACCCACTCTTTACCAGGATATTTCAAATTCATCTGCCACAAACTTGTCAATTGGATGAATCTTTTCATCCTCGGAAAACAAATAAAGATCTAAAATCATCTTTATCAAACGACCTAATTTTAGATGTGTCCAAATTGAAGCATTTGCAGACAACAAAGCAACTGTGACTCAAAGGATGGAATTTGTCTGTGATTGGGTTAAAAACACTCTTGAAAACGGAGAAACCGCTGGTTACCAGCATTTTTTCCTATTCCCACAATGTTTTCAAAAACTGTCCTCCTCAGGAAGGTTGAAACACAGGATTATTTGGTAAAGAGATAAAACATGTACCAAGGTCTGATTTTTTTGGTAAGAAAACTCTACCTCTCTGGATTGAAGGTTTCTGGGTCTGGATAATACTCCTCATTATGATGTATTGACCAAACAGGTATGGCCAATGTTGTACCTTTGGGTATGATCTTTCCATCTAGTTCAAATTCTTCATTTGTCTCCCTGTTCAATCTATACAATGAAAAGGATTAATTATCATGAACTTTTTTCTTCCTACAATAAGTAGTACATAAAAATAATCTCCAAGTTCTTGCAGCTTCAACAGAATAAATAAGAACATAACCCCTACACATATATTTATTTCTTTTTTTTCGTTTGATTTGCAGCAGTCCAATTTTGAAAACATTGTGGCAAACAGAGAAATAGCTCATATTAAACATCTTTCCTGTTGCAACCGTGTTTTAACGTGGGTTATGTATTGTATTTTAATTAATGTTTATTACATATATTTCACAGTGATGTTTTCAAAGTTTTCTGCAGCAGGTTTGTTTCTGGTGGTAATGCATTAATTAAACACTATGAACTGTTTATCTTCATAGCAACCATAAACTTGGCAACAATACTAATACTAAGTCCTAATAGTAGAGGTCTTACAACTTCTACAGAATCAACAAGAGCAGCTCATGCGGGAGCCAAAATTGGGCTGCGGTTGCTTGATTTTCCTTGAAAATTCTGTCAAAAAAAGGGGTATAACTGTGTCAAAAAAACTTTTATGGTTATTTTCCCTTCTTCAGTGGACTCCCCTTTTGACAGTGAAAACGACTTGTCAAAGTTTGAAGTAAACATCTTCAGTAATGACAGAGATATTATGTATTAAGTTTTTGAAAATGTCCACATTTTTGTACTAACATGATGACACGGATGACGCTGCCAAGGCTACAGCAATACCTCAACGTTTTCTTGAAAACAGTCAAACTAATAAAACAGTAAATACAATGGTACTGTAGTCTACATCATCAAAATGTTTGTCAAGATTCATAATTTACATCATCAAAATGTTTATAAAATTTTATAAACTCAATTTCTTCTTTTTGACATTATCCCATATTTTTGAGTCATTTTGTCATTTGGAAATCCTTTAATATGGATCTAAAATTTTGTTGTCTTGTAAGGATTTTTAGCAGATGGAAAAAGTCTGATACAGACCTTGGTACAGGCGGATAGAATCTCAGTACTTCATATACAAACTGCTCCATGTATCTGAGCTTGGATATACTTTCATATGTGGGATCAGCCTGTACAAAATATGTGACATACAACTTTCAAACCTGTCAAGTGCTGACTGTTTAGGTTATACTAGGTCAGATACCCTGACTAAAACAGCTCTGAACTTACAATATATTGGCTTTCCAAACTTTCGTACTGAAAATATCTTTTCAAATCAGTAATACTTCGGTAGTACGAGGGGTGATCAAAAAGAACGTGGACCAGTGCCTGTATTGGAATATTGTTATAAAAAACAACTTGGAATGTCTACTTTTTTTTAAAATAACCTCCTTCGAATTCTATGCACTTATTCATTCTTAATTCCCATGCGCCAAACATGTGCATGAGCGTGTCACGTGACATTACTCTCAAGGACCCGGTCAAAGTGAGGGTTAGTTCCTCTCTGCTGTCGTAGTGCGTGCCACATAGAGAATCTTTCAAAACATGAACTACCAAAAGGTCACAAGGGGTCAGGATTGAATTATAAGGAGAGTTGGCTAGTGTTTCTGTGTTTAGTTTTTGCAGAGTTTTCTGTACAAGGGTGGCTTTGTGAGCTAGGGTGTTATCTTGGTGTAAAGTGACGTCACTCCGCAGGACTTCTGACTGTTTTTTTCGTATGGTGTTTGTGAAATTTCTTTGAATAATGTGGGCATAAAACTCAGCATTGACTGTTGTATGTATAGGTATAACATGATTAGGAAGAAAAAAGGCGTATAGAAAAATATAATGCACATAACTTTACCGACTGACTTAGAAAGTTTGGCTTTAACGGCGGAAGGCGATGTTGAATGTTTCTGTCCACTGCTTTGCTGTTTAGTTTCAGTCTCGTTAAAGAGTACCAGTGTTTCATCGCAGGTTACAATACGATCAGTAAAGCTTGACCCTTCTACCCTAATGCATTCTCAAATTTTTTAACCGATTTCAACCCTAACCCCCACTGGCTCGGGCGTCAGTAGTCGAGGTACTTATCTTATGCAAACATGCGACATTCCAAGATAGTCAAAATCTCCTTGGAACTTTCATATGAAATGCTAAATGTATCAGCTATTTTCCTCAGAGTATCTCGGCGATCTTGTTTTACATGCTGCTCTATATCTGTGATCATTTCGTCAATGACTGATGTTGATGGACGGCCAGATTTAGGGTAATCGTTCCGTATTGCACTCATGTCTAAACCGGTCCGATACACTTACACATATCAGATTTCTCGAGTGCAGATTCCTCTTAATCTTTTTCTAAATCAGTTTTTATTTCTGATAAATACTTTCCGAGTTTGAAGTAAAGATTTTTGATTACTCTCGGTTCAAATAAAACGTCGACCGACAATTTGGACCACTAATGCAGTATATGATGTCATTAAAATGACGTCACACTTTACCTATTTGAATAAGATGACATTTGAAAGCCTAAGTTGGTTGACACCAGATAATTAATGCTCATCTGTGCAATTTTTTGTAATCCTACATGAAGTAGTTTTCAAAATCACGAGGTGGTCCACGATCTTTCTGATCACCCCTCATACTTCTGTCAAAATCTACAATACCTGATGGGTAAAGCATATGGAAATAAATAACTTTTGGACTTTGGTACAGTCAAAGAAACATTGTGGAAAATGGACATACTGCAAGTTTAGAGGGTTTACTACTTCAAGTTATCATCCTGTTTTCAAGCTACAGTAAAATACAATCATACATGTGCTGTATGGACTTCAAAGAATGTGCCAAGTGAAACAGTGTAGCAGCAGTTCTGATTGTTCCAAGTAATATCAGCTGCAGCAATATTTTCCTAGAGAGGGAAAATCATCCACATTTGTATGAAAGGTAATGACTACACATACTATGTTTTCGTGTATTACTCCATGTAACCCTTTACTGTACAGTATTCATGTAGTGCATCTAAAGTCATGTTTATTATCCATATCCTAAAAGATAATTTTGAAAAAACACCTATTGAAAATTAGTTTCAGTAGGTAATGATTTAACTCTACCAAATGACAGAATTTTACACTAGGTAGTCTAAAATGAAAGCATCCGCAGACGACAAAATACACATGACTCAAAAATTAAAATTTCTTTTGGAAAGGGTGGAAAACATTGTGGGAAAAGGAGCAAATGCTGGTTATCAACATTTTCTCCTTTTCCCATTATGTTTTCAAAAACTTTCTTTCTCTGGGTCATTAAAAATCAGGATAGCGTGGTAAAATATTTAACCCTTTCAGTACCATACCCAAAAACAGAACACAGTCTGATCTATGAGCTACACCATCTGCTTGCCTATAAAGAAAAATCCTTTGGAGCTTCAATAGGATGTATTTTTAGTTGTCAAAAGAGATCACCTTTTTATTTGAGTGCTTACATAGGTAATGGAATGTATATAATAACAGAAATCAATTTTTCTGATATCAAGATCTATAGTAATAAGTTAATCAAGATCTATAGTAATAAGTTAATCATAATATACCTACCATTCCAATGTGTTCATTGATTTCATTCCACAGTTTCTCATCAAATTCTGGTTTTGTAGCCAGTACGTAAGAGGCATATTGCAACATACCTGCTGTAGTTTCGTAGCCAGCCAGAAAGAAGACAAAGGCTTGTGCATTAATCTCATCCTCACTCAGACCTAGCAATTAACGGATGAAAACATATAGACAATGGTTTTGACTTACTGCAAGCTACTTTCAAAAATATTGTGGTAAAAGGAGATATTGTTGTGTTGAGCAATTTCTCCTAACCCAAAATGTTTTCACACACTTTCATTGGTTGAAAAGTATATTTAGATTTAATATCCATAAATTCCAGGATGTGCCCAAACATGTCTGCTGAGAAACTTTGAGATCGGACAAGTACATCAAATCAGCGTAAACTGTCTGGCACAATCAATTTCAATTAAAAAAATTGCTACATATCTCACAAAATGTCATAGATTAAAGAGCTAGTTTTTCACTGTCTGAGCTTAGTTCACATGGCTGATAAAAGTTCTTTAAGCTATTATAAGCATTTTTATGGCTAACACTACATACCAACATCATAACATAGGAGTGCCACTTTATGAAAAGGAGGTTTAATGCATCTCTGTAATGCATTCTACCAAGGCAGTTGGGTCTTATTTGTCTTAAACCTGTTGAACCATGAGGAGAATGGTCTTTTTTTGAGATTTAAAAAATTTACCAACAACAAAAAGTACTGACCCATCTTAGCTTGCACACTCCACACAGGCCAACATGAGTTAATACTTTTTGCAGACGCATGCCATCGCCTTTTCACACAGCATGGTCCATTTAAAAATATCCTTCTATTTTGAGTTGAAAGAACAAAAAATAAAGACAGTTACATACGGGAAACACTTTCTGACTTAGACTCTCCTGGGCTTTCAGATTTCATCTTGTATCCATTTTGTATATGTTCTGATTTCCCTTCATCCATCTCGGCATGGATCAATAGATACAGAAAATCATTGTATTCCTGCAAACAGACATTCCTATGTACCTTTAGGAGAAACAACAATTAACTTCTTTTGCAAGCAGTCTGAAATAATGAGCTGTTTTTGTAGATAGTCTACATCAAATTCAGACTGCACAAACCATGCAGTCTGATCTTGGATCTACTGTCTGATGCTTTTCTTAGATCCTCTAGCCATAACAGCCAAGACACTGCAACAAATAGATCTGATCACGATCTAAAATTGTCCATTTACTTGGCACTAGAGGGTTATAATAAACTTTCTGAGATGATAGGAAAGAGCATAAGCCAAAACTTCAAATCCAACAAGTGAGATCAGCCTTTTAAACTACCTGGGTCTTGATGTTTTTACTGGTTAACCCATTACAACACATCCAAATTTTAGGCTTATCCAAGTTGAAAGTGTTTGCAGACTACATTTCGGTATTCAAAATATTGTGATGGAATTTGTCTGTGAAAGGGTAGAAAACACTGCAGGAAAAGGAGAAAATGCTAGTTACTTCCTATGCCAATTTCCCCTACAATGGCTTGGTGATGTCCACAGAATGTACAATGAATCATACCCAATGACCTGCTTTACAGTGAAGTTGCTACTGGCACCAGGAACAAGAAGGTCTGAAAGAGGGACATGAAATCCTGTGATATCAAGCCAGAACATGGAAGGAAAAGCTTGAGTACACTGGAAACAGGTGGAAACATTTGGCCTCAAGAGGAGAGAACAAGCCGACCAGTAGATGTACCACAAGAAAAGGGTCAATAGAAAGGTTAGTCATCAAGAATATGATAGAGAGCCATACACATCTATCTTATCATGTGTGAACTTTTGAAAGGCATGCAAATTGAGGGTTGGCCTTTACAGCCACAGAAGATGATGTACATCTTCAAAGGGCACTTCTTTATAGTGTTCGTGACTGAAGGATACCTACTAGGTTTAGTCTAAAAGGCAAATTGTACAAAGGGAACAGCAGTTTTAAATATGTTAAGATGAATAGAGAAATAGCATAAAACAGAGGTTTTGTCCTTAATTCAAATTTGTCACAATACGCTGTAATTTCTGATTGGTCACAAAGAGCAAACCATCATTGGATAACACTAGACATTTAAGATGACTTGCATGACACACTTGACATAAAAGGAATATATCACCATTCCTTACAACCTTCAGCACAATAAAGACTTACAGCATTGTTCTTCACTCTCTCATCTATCAATGCTTTACCAGTATCCTCATAGAATTCTACACTCTCCCTTGGCCATCCTGTAATGCCTATCTTATATAGCAGTCTTCCCATCCCAGGTAATAACGCTGAAAACATAAAAAAAACATGCAGATACACAGGATAATACATGTGATATACAAAAAACATATATCATACTTAAGTGTATCATGATTGAATAAGATACATATATAATCAAACCCTATAAATAACTACAGAAAATAATTGTACTGTAATTTTGCAAATGAAATTTTATTTATGGATCATCAACTTTCTTTTGACAAGCTGATACTTTGTTATCCAAAGATCTACAAGATTTATATCTGTAACCAGCAGCCATTCTAAAATGATCTTAACTATAGATTCATCAGCTAGCCATCTAATCAGCTGTTTACTAAACAGTTACATGTAATTGTTTTAACAACCCTGTGGAATACAGCTTTTGAAAGTATTTTAACAAAAGGAGAAAATGCTTTCAGTTTGGACAAGTCTAACAATCCTTTTTTTAACAACCCTGAGGAACAATGATTTTAAAACAGTGAAGGAAAAGTAGAAAATGCTTGTTACCAGCCTTTTGTCATTTCTCTATGGAACTCAAATTCAATAATTCACACATAATTTGTTGTCTAGAAATGCTTTGAATTTGGACAAGTCTAACATTTTGACATTTGGTAAAGGGTACACATCTCAGCTAATCAGATGGCTAGTATTGGAATTTAGAATTCATTACAGCTTTATTCAGAATTGTTGGTGAATATAGCCCCTACTCTTCTCACTAGACATACTTACAAGATAAAATAAACCCAACTCTGGCAATCTTTGATGGAGTGAGCATCATTACTATGTGTTTCATGAAGGGGTTATCCGGTTCTTTTTGACTGTTAATATCTAGACCAAAAGCTGTAGCAGTAATAGTGTCCATTGTAAATTGACCAAGGTATCTGTGCAAAAATGAAATGAAACCAATACAACTTGGTTAACAATTAGAATATTTATTTATTGAAAAAAATTAGTAGTGCATGGCCAGGCCGAAGTTTTTAACTAAGCACATCATTATAAATGTTGAGACAATACAAATGATTTGAAAGAGAGAATTGCCTTATTCATTTCATAAAGTGAAAAATACACAAAAATGTTTTAGAAGTTGTCTGGTGAATCTTTGTTTGTTTTCAGGATGTAAAGAGTATAGGTTGACATAGGTTCATAGGTTGATAGTCTTAGAGTCTTCAAATTTTTGCCATTTATGGTGGGTTGTGACTTACTTTTTCACAGTTACATTTTCTCCAACATGAGTCATTAGATTTTCTGTCAAAGTATTTGCACAGCCATTGATAATAGGAACCATCTAGATTGAAAAACAAAACCAGTATGAATATAAATAGTATAAAGGTAAAGGGAATCTTTAGTCTAGTTCTATAGAATTTTCTAAATTAAAAATCAACACCATTTCTGATTGGCTGCACCAGATGGTTCAGCCAATAAGAAATTGTGTTACTATTTGAATCTACAATTAAATCAAGAATGCAATAAGACTGGTTGGTAAATACAGGCAAAGGTTCCTAGAAACTCCAAATTAAATTAAATCAAGACTTCCAGTTGGTAATTAAGGCTTAACCCATTACCACACAATCCCGACTTTCTACGACCCTGAGAAAGAAGCCTTTTGAAAACATTGTGGGAAAAAGAGAAAATGCTGGTAACCAGCATTTTCTCCTTTTCCCATTATGTTTTCTACCCTTCCCTAAACAAATTTAAATTTTTAAGTCACATTTATTTTGTTGTCTGCAAATGTTTTTAATTTGGACTAGTCTAAAATTTTGTTGTTTGGTTAAAGAGTTAAACATTGCAAAGTCAGGACATCTCCCTGATAGGATAACTCCTTGACAGGATATCTCCCCAAATATAACAAAATGAAGAATCAAGATTGGATTGCATGTTTCACAACAGCAATTAAAGTTGTGACTTTTGTGACAGACTTTCAAAGAAAATAATGAAGGTATTCACTCTGTGTAACACAATTAATTCATATCCACATCAGATGAAGAAGGTTATGGTTGTATTTCACCCTTTGTCTTTACATGAACAAGCTTGGGACAGGCTATCTTGGATTTTTGTTGTTGTCGTTCTTTCTTTCATTACACAGCTCTCTCAATAATTTTCTATATTGACTTACTGCCCCTTCATATATGGATTTACTACATGATTTAACTCTTTACCAAATGACAAAATTGTAGAATTGTCCAAATTGAAAGCACTTGCAGATGACAAATTACATATGACTCATATTATTGGATTTGTTTCTGAAAAAATAGAAAACATTGTGGGAAAAGCATAAAATGCTGGTTACCAGCATTTTCAACTTTTCCATCAGTAATCTTATTTTCAAGAGTCATTCAAACTCGGGATTGTCTGGTAATTGGTTAAGATCAAATACATGAATTGAAAATATTAGAAAATATTGCAGTAGTAAAATGAATTACTGCATATGAGCAAATTTTCCCAATTTCCACAAACATTTTCATGAATGGTGTGCTGTGAGAACACAAGAGTTGATTGTAAAAAGCATTCATTGTTATAACACATTTAGCATCAAAACATAGATGAACTGCATTTTTTCTAGACTTATTCACTATGATAGAAAAATACTTGCGTTTTTCAGTTTCCCAGAACTAAAAGTTGGAGTAATGATGTTTCTGGTGCGCTTCCATGTCCTTCCACGCATAAAAAACACAGAGTTCATCAGAAGATTGGGAAGATTGCCATTGGTCTGCAATAAAAAAACAAGAGTGCTGTCGTCACAATATACGCTGCCACCTGGTTGCTGTTTCAAGCAGCTAGCTATAGAGACTAAGTTTGAAGGGACATAACTCTTGCAAAAATCAATGAACCAAAAAATCCCTGTTTCATGCACATCTACTTATTATGGTAATGACATTAAACAAATTTTAAAAAGATACGATCAGAAGCTTAGGAGGAGTTGTGTTCACAAGAAATGGACATACGTACGGATGGACGCAGGGACTGAGAAGATGACGCCAAGATAAATGCGTACAAAAACTGAAGACTCATTGGTCATTGGCTTTGATTAACCAGTAAAAATATGAAGTTTCATGAAATTATGTCCATTAGTTGGAGATATATTGATGAAAAATTAAATTTCGACATGAACCCCCCTTTTTCCATGACACAGCAATAAATTCCAAAACCCTGACAATATGCGCTAGGTCACATGATCTGTGAAAATTTCATCCAAATCCGTTGAGATATGTCCAGTAATTAAAGAGATATTGGTGAAAAATGAAATATAACATGAAGACCACTTTTTCCATGACGCAGCTATAAATCGCAAAACCTTGACAATATGCGCTAGGTCACATGATGAGAAACATTCTGTGAAAATTTTATCCAAATCTGTCACGAAATGTGGGAGGAGTTGCGTTCACAAGAAATGGACATACGGACGGACGCAGATTAAATTTGACACGAAGCCCCCTTTTTCCATGACACAGCAATAAATTCCAAAACCCTGACAATATCCGCTAGGTCACATGATCTGTGAAAATTTCATCCAAATCCGTTGAGACATGTCAAATAATTAAAGAGATATTGGTGAAAAATGAAATATAACATGAAGACCCCTTTTTCCATGACGCAGCTATGGATCGCAAAACCTTGACAATATGCGCTAGGTCACATGATGAGAAACATTCTGTGAAAATTTTATCCAAATCCGTCAAGAAATGAGGGAGGAGTTGCGTTCACAAGAAATGGACAGACAGACGTATGGACGGACAGACAGACAGACGGTGAAGATGGCGCCAATATATGTCGCCTTCGGTGGCATATAATAAACTAGAGGCGCTTGAGCGCCTGTATCGCTCCACAGGCCTGATATTTCTATAATGGCGAAAGGAAGTTTTTAACAATTATCATTCAATCCTGCATTTTAGCTCACTGAAGAAACAATTTGGTAGACAACCACCATAGGAACTTACCTGCACAACAACAATGAAATCCAATGAATAGTTTTAGAGAAGAAATTTTTCAAAGATTTTACTTTATACCATAAAAGGAAAATGAGTCTCCCATAAAAGCCATGTTTTTTGACAGATCATTTTTTTTTTTTTAAGGAATTCTGTAAACCTGTATCTAAGGAACATTCCTGCAAAATAATAATGCTATCCAAATAGCGGTTTGGGAGGAGAAGATTTTTAAAGGTTTTTTACTTTGGTTGCCATGGCAACCAGAATTCTTCATGGAACACAATTATTTGAAGGAATTTGAAAGAGGACCACCAAAGGAACATTCCTGTGAAATTTGGTAAAAATCCAGTCAATAGTTTCTGAGGAGAAGTTTTTTAAAGAAAAAGTTTACGGACGCACGCACGGACGCACGGACGAACGGACGGACGCACGGACGCACGACGGACACAACGCCATGACAATAGCTCGCTGGCCTTCGGCCAGTGGAGCTAAAAACTAAAAGCACTGCATGCAGGTGCCAATGCTCGCTGCAGCAGCTTTTAGTGAAAATTCAAAATTGAAAAAGGGAAATAACTGAGTCAAAAATATGTTGATTACCTGCCCCTGTTGTATGGATTCTCCTTTTAATATTTACCAACTAGTCCTAGATTGAAGCAAATATCTTCAGCAGTGACAGAGGTATTATAAAATGTCAAAGTTTTTGCACGATGATGCAGCTAAAGAAGAGATAAAAAGCCATGTTTCTTTCCAAATCTTGGTGATTACATGAGAATTTACATCCTTTGATTGGTGTATAAATAAATGGGCATTTTCAATATGTTGAAAAGAACCAGTTCTTCAAATTTTCAGTCAATCTTGTTTTTGAAACACTGTCAGAAAAGGAGAAATTGCTGGTCACCCGCATTTTCTTCTTTTCCTTCAACCTTTTTGAAAGGGATTGTTTGGTAAAGACTTAAGTAGAACTTTTCAGAGATGGTCTTTTCACCTACAGTCTAGTTAACTTAGCCTAAAAGCATTTTCATGTATGACAATATAAGATATCTACAAAAATGCAAGAGTCAAGAGAGCTGTAACTCTCAGGTTTGTCAGTGAAAAACTTAATCTCTTACAACAAAGACATTGCAAGTGTACAACAGAAATATTGCCACAAGGATGTAACAAAATGCTCACTGTTCTGTTCATAAAGTTGGTAAAGTTTTTAACAAATATTTTCTTCAGCAACTCTGGATCCGACACAGCCACATTTGGGCTGAAGCCGTGATAATACCTGCAACAAACATTAAAACCTCAATGTAAAGTATGCAACATGAACACCCAGAAAGCATGGATAATTTCAATATGAGAGAAACCAAACAGTTAGTTTGAATTATTGGTTTACCATGGATTATCAAGAAGTTACTAGAAAATTCTAACTGATAGTTAACCCTTACGAAACAATTCAAAGTGTTACAAACTCCGATGAAAAAAGCTTGTAAAAACATTGCTGGAAAAGGAGAAAATGCTGGTAACCAGCATTTTCTCCTTTTCCCACAATGCATTCTACCACTTCAACGACTAACTTCATCATTTGAGCCACACTTCATTCGTCATATGGAAATGCTTAGAATTTTGACAAGTCTGTAAAATTGTCGACTGGTACAAGGTCAACATATTATCTACTCATTTGTCTTATTACAAAAGTGAAAAACAGTCAATTCTCAGAAAACAACATAATAGTAGTCCTTACTGCTCATACATGTACATTGTATAGGCTGGTATGAGTGAACAGGATTGAGACGGATTGATTAAATGGTGATTTAACCCCCCCCCTCTTTTCAACAATATTTCAGTCATATCACAGCAACATCTCACTTATTCATGTCTATCCTGGACACAGGACATTTCCACAAAAAAATCTGTCTGAATGTAGAATTTAACAGAGCTCTGTGTTTTAGCAAGCAAAACTGTTGCTATACTTTCTCCAGGTCAGATTTCACAGATTTTAATGCCAAAATAAAACAAATGTACATGTGGGTGCCAATGCTTGGCTGCAGTTGCTTATAGTGAAAATTCCAAGTCTATAAAGGGGCATAACTGTGTCAAAAATATTTTGATGGTTACCTGCCCTACTGTATGGGTTTCCCTTTTGACAGTTGACAGCTAGTCCGAGTTTGAAGTAAATATCTTCAATAATGACAGAGATTCTATAAAATGTTAAAATTTTGTGCATGACACAAAATGAAGATGCCAGGGCTTAGATAATACATGTATCTCAATGTTTTCTTCGAAAACAACAAATTAAAGCAGAGCAGCAGTTCTAATTTCTTGTATGAGTAAACAGCACTGCTGCTTCATTGTTTCCTGAAGACATGCATGTTCTAGCAATTATTTCAAATTAACCCTTGTAGTTCTAAATATGTGTAAATCAGTCAGTACTGAAGATGGAAATATTGTAATTGTGATTTCAAACCCATTTTTCTAAGAATACCTGGCAAGAAGCAGACAGCCTAGATTCAAGATCAGACTAAGTTCTATGCAGTCTTACTTTAATCAACACTGTCTGAAAAATCTATTCAACTGAGGTAATGGGCTTGCAATATGGGTAAATAGATAGAATGATGGCAAGTTTGAGTATAATCCAGGTGTAACCCAAGTCATAAGCACAATGTACATCAACTTATGTTACAAAATGGAATAGAATTGAAACAGTAATTCTTTTTCTTCTAAAGGAAAATGTTCTTTTTTTAATCCATTGGCACTCAAATTGAAAATTCCACCAGACATAAATGGTACCCAAAGTCACAAGCCATAGAATGATGACAAATGATCTGGGAGAAATACTATTCACTTACCCATATACTTTTCCATATTTCTGTTCCCATTTATGGTCCATAGTCTGGAAACCCTGGAAGGAATAACAGATGAGGTATGAATTCTGAATAAGAGCCAATTATTCCAGGATGAAACAGTATCATCACTTCTGAAAGTAACAATAATGTAAAAAATCCTGTCTGAAAGCTTTTCTAAAGCATATGTGGCTTGAATTATGAACTTTGCCATTCAAAGGAAAGAAAACATTGCAATTTCTACACTCTTGTAGTACAATATTTTTTGAAAAAAGAAAAGCTATCAATGCATGACTGCTTGTAAAAGGTAACTACTTCTATTTTCACCATCTTCTATCAGACATTCCAGAGTGCTTTTCTATGTCTGTTTCTCCTCTGTGTCGCTTTTAGGACTTTTGTGTCTCTAAAATAGCCTGTAGGGTGTAGGGTAAAGGGTTAATAATTGACATGTTGAAATGGACATTTTCTTTTCTTGAAATAATTCTTCTGTCACTTATGCTAGCAGAGGTAAGTCTAAAACATCCAGTTTGGTAATAAGTTAACCTTCTACCAAACAATCCTCTGTTTTAATGATCATGAGAAAGGAGGCTTCTGGTAACTAGCATTTTCTTCTTTTCCTACAATGTTTTCTTCCTTTCAAAAGACAAATCCCACTGAGTCACATTTATTTTATCGTATACTACAAATACTTTCAATTTAGACAAGTCTAACATTTTGTCATTTGGTATGGAATTAAAATGTCTCATCATTTCATACCTGACTGAGCGTCTGGTGAAGATTTCCAATAAATGGAAGAGGCA
Source organism: Hippopus hippopus (assembly GCA_946811185.2). NCBI lineage: Eukaryota > Metazoa > Mollusca > Bivalvia > Cardiida > Cardiidae > Hippopus > Hippopus hippopus. The sequence goes on from OX328096.1 coordinate 35,712,647, forward strand.
TTGGTCCTGGGATACCATGTTTTCGTAACTTGGAGTACTGCCGATACAACAATCTGAAGTTGGTTAGTATACACACATATATGAGTCATGCTCTGTGAAAAGGGGCTTTGATGCATCTGCAGTAAGTATTGACCCATATCAGCCTGCATAATGAAAACTTTCTACTTGGGTAAATTTTCTGCAATTCCAAGGGCCCTTCTACCTCCTTATTCAGCCACTTATTAGGCTGAATGGGCTTTATGGACTCCTGATTATGTCATATCTTGCTTGGTATAATGCCTCTAACCTTGGAGATACATAAAACTCCTTTTGCCTGAACATGCCTCCTACACTTTTGTATGTGAAATGTGAAAAACATGATTAACCCTTTACCACACAATCCCGACTTTTAACGACCCCGAGAAAGAGGCCTTTAGAAAACATTGTGGGAAAAGGAGAAAATGCTGGTAACCAGCATTTTCTCCTTTTCCCGCAATGTTTTCTGTCCTTTTACAGACAAATCTCACCATATGAGCCATGTCTAATTTGTCTTCTGCTAATGCTTTCAATTTGGATATGTATAAAATTTTGTCGTGTGGTAAAGGGTTAACCATCTTAGTACCAATATAACTTTTTATGCTCCTGAAGTTAGAAGCATGGGAAACCATTCTGAGAAAAGGAGGTATTGCATATAACAAGAACTAGCTCTTTTTCTCACAATATTCTACAAACTGTTAGTAGTATTTTCCTTTCTTTTACATGTTTGTGCTTTCTGTAACTTGTAAAACTTTTTTTAAATCTAGAATAGTTTTTCAGTCGTTCATAAAGGTTAACTCTTTTCCATACAATAAAAATTTAGATTTGTCAAAATTTAAAACTTTTGCAGGCGATAATTCAAATTGATGGTAAAATAAAAAAACGGTAAAAAACATTAGGGGAAATGGAGAAAATGCTGGTTACCATACTTTGCTCCTTTTCCTCCAATATTTTCAAAAGCCGTTTTTGCCAGGGTATTTAAAACTTGGGATTGTGTCGTAAAGGGTTCACATGACCAGAATGGTTTCAATTTGCCACAAAATGCTTTTTACAGCATTACAGAAACAAATGCCAAGAGTTAGACATACTAAATTTTACTGCATAGCTTTAAAACAATAGTCATACACTCTTTATCACTGGTATATATTTAAATGTAAAAAGTAAAAAACTGGAAATAAATTATTTCTTTAACCTCACCACCCTTTCAACAGTAGTTTGTTTCTGTTTCAATACTTTAAAATCTACTTAAAGGAAACAAATATTCAGCAATTAAAGAGGACATGTTGTATCAAAATAACATTCATCAATCTTCAACATAATTACCGGTATTTGCCACAGCTACATTCATTCTCACAACCCTATTTACTAACCAAGCCAAATAACTATAAAGTTGCTTTGGCTTGGCTTCTGATTTAGACATTCTTCTCAAGCAAATGTCTTTAGACACCTCTGTCCATCAAGGTTTTGAAAATGTTGTTGAACAAGGAAAGCTCAAACCCTGTCAGGTGATCAAAACAATTTTACCCTTGTTTTTATACCTGAAAGTTTTGCAAGATCATCCTATATTAAAAGCCCTTGGAAAGGGAATTTAACTTCAAAAATCTGCATAAAATGATATGAGTGTAAAGTTCTTTTATACCAGTAAATCTACCAAACAGATGTGTTCTTTCTTTCTTTTCCTTTCTTCTGCAGGAAACCTATTTGGACAAGATTGTGCAAATGGCAGGTCCCTAGAAAGACCAAAAATGCCGATGGCCTGAAAGCGAAGGAAGTGCCAGATAGATGCAGAAAAACCTGGGAAACACCAAAAATTTGCATAACAAATATTTGATATTGTCTTCGGGTTATGCTGGAAGGGTATTTGGATTATTTAGAGGATTTAGAGAGTATTGGTAAAAGTGTCACTAGTCATCATTAAATATAAAATGGATGAAAATATATGACAGGGCAGAACACATTTACATAATTCGGGATATGTAGGATTTACCACTTTTCGGCAATAAAATTGGAAAAAGATGAGGTAGCATCAGTTGGTATATCTTGGTCAATTTAAAGACAATTGCTACAGTTTCACCATTCTTTGAAAACATTCAGAATTTCATGAAACTTTGTGTTGTGATAGTATATTATCTGATCTACAAAAATAGGAGATAAAAAAAGAGGGTCACCAGCTTTGGGAAAATTCTATGAATATTTCTTTTAGTACACCCTGCATTGCGTCAGTTCAGGATGAAATTTCACCTATGAAAACTAAGTCTATGTATATTCTTTTAAATGACAACAAATATAAGCAAATTCTATGTCATTGTATTGGTGAAACATCAAATCTAATGAAAAAAAAATTAGAGTATAGTGAGTATCAATCTTTAAAAAAAAAACCCTTAATTTATGGCTAAAACACCTTTATTTTGGAAAAAAAACAAGAGAATCTTTTAAAGTTATTTCTTTTAATGCGGTCCGACGAATCACCAAAATACCACCGAAATACCCGCAAAATTTTATTGTTGGGTTCAAATAACTGAAAAAAGTATGCAGAATTTTTTTCTTTCTTTTCTTTTTCAGAAAACATACTTAATCAAAGTATTAATCATTATTGAGAACAGTGAGGCTGTTATTATACACTGATCATTGATTTATGTTGAGAACAAACACCGAAACACTCGTGTGCCTGACCTGTTACACACCAAAATACCCGATCTCGATGACGACAATCTAGACCTAAGATTTATCAATTGGAAATTATCACTTATATTTCTTTTGAATGATTAACACACACAAAAGAGAGCGCTAATCCACTTCATTTGCGAAATAAGTAGACGGTGAGACCCAAATCAGACATTACATGATGTAAGTCTCTGATCCGACAAACACACAAGTTTCTCGGCACGTTCTGTTCTCTTCTGTTCTGTTAAAGTGAAGCGATCATAAATGTTCGGCTAACATATTCAAATTTGTTTGATATGTAGGTTTGTCCTTGTTATTTCTAAAGTAATATGGTTATATTTATAATCTTATCGGCGAAATTGTAATTGTCTTATCAATTTACGCCTGGTGCCGTGCTAACTAAACATTCAAAATGGCTGCATGTTTTCTAATTTGGTGACGTTTTATCTCATATTTTCCAACTTAAAAATGGAAAGCTATTTTTTCTAGCATACTTATGGATAAAGATCAGACACATCAATCTTGTACAAAAACAACTGAAGGGAGATTGCGGAGGTATAATCCCTGAACTGACCAATTTTAGTACGTGAAGCGGGTATTTCGGTGGACATTTACAGCACGGTAGGCTAGTCAGGTGCACATTCTTCACGGCGGGCCTCAATAACATGTTGCTATTTTAACATTAGGTTTAATACTAACCCTCCTTCATAAACGAAATTACAATTTGGTCAAAAACCACAACTTCAGTTATCGTAATAACTGAAAAAAAATACGGGTATTTCGGCGTTTCGGTGGTATTTCGGTGATTCGTCGGACCCCTTTTAATGTTCTAACATTCAGGTTTTTCTTATTTTTTCTATAAAAAATAATCAGGTACTAAACTAAAAGAATCAGGCTTAAAACAAATAGGTCACCAGCCTTGTTTTTTAAGAAAATACATTTTAAGTTTGTGGGTGGGGCACTAACTAATGAGTAAATGTAGGGTTTGTCAAAGACAAAGACATTATATGAAGTAAATTATCTCAATATTTTCAACAATACAATAATGTTTATAAGAACCAAGTTTGTTGGTCATAATAAACCAATTCATGGCATATAAATGTAATACTGATGTTAGCATTTAACCCATTACCAAACGACTAATTTTAGACTCTTCTAAATTTGACGCATTTGCAGATGCTAAACCGAAACCTAGTATTCATGTATCACAGTTCTTTGATGGGTCAGAAATCATTGTACGAAAAGAAGAAATGAGTCATCAGGAGCAATTTCTCCTTTTGACATCAATGTTTTCTAATGTTGTCTGCTGCACACTCATCAAGCTAAGGGATAACCTGGTAAAGGAGAAAGAGTTACAGCCCTTTGTTTTCTGCAAGTCTTTACCAAGTGACAATTTTGGACTAGACCAAACTGAAAGCATCTGCATCTGAAAAGATGTTTTAGCTTGACAATATGTCTGCCAGATAGAGCGCTAGTAGTGGCATCTGTGTCCAAATCCGTTGTTAGGCGACGTAGTTAGGTGATTCACCTTGACTTTCAGTCCGATCTTTTGAAAGCCTTACCTTTGAATTCTTGCCTTGCACGTATTTGGCTCGATTCAAATACTTTTTTCTTTGTTTTGCTGACATGAAACGACTGGTTTTAGTTCTTGGTTTATCCATTCTGCGGACATTAACAAGTGTGGCAAGATCAACTTTGTTAGGTGCTCACTGTTTCGAGTAAAAGGTGCGAGTGATAGTTACACGAAACATGATAAAGGAAACTGTCGCGAACGTCTTTAAGTGTTTTTTTGGCAAGTAAAGGTTGGTATCCTTCTTCCCCAATACTCCTACTTAACATAGAACCCTACCCTATCAACCCCTCCCCTAATTCGGTATGTATTTTGATATGTTTTAGTTGGTTTTCTGGGGTTTTCCTACATTTTTAAGTCATTAGTTGTTTTCGGGTCTTTCTCGTGATGGAAATGGCAAAGAGGAGCGTTTTGCTTGTTACACGCTTTTACTTTTTCTTCAAAATGTTTTCCATGGTGGCTTCACATTTTCTCTGTTTCTGCAAGATCTAATTTACAGTGATTTGAACCTGCTTTACCGAGTTCTACAGAAGTTTGTAAGTAAACTGAATAACTTACATAATCACTGATGTGACTATCGTTAGAAGTAATGTTAGAGGTACAACATACACCATTGATCCTTCCATCATATGAAATAGAAGTTACCAAATCCTGCAAAACAAAAACAAAAACTCAGTCCTTGTAAAGTTTCTTCAACTCGGAAAGCGTTCAACAAACGTCAACTGATAGAATTTTTCATTTGGACATAATAAAAAAGAAAAGAATAAAATTGAAAAATCAATTGAGATCTTTGATCAACTTCTCCTACCCACCAATATTCAAAAAGTTCAAACTGACAATTTACAATTTTATGACACGGATTGCTGGTAAATGGCGGAAATTAAAGAAGGGAGGTAACTGTGTAAATCAAATTTTCTGGATGGCAGCAATGAATACCGGTTACATTTCGGTTGTTCAGCTACTTACAGAGGTGCAGAACATAAAAGATTTCTCGATTAAATCTGAATATTTTTTTTGTAAGTCAGTGACAACAGTGTCCTTTTATAGCACACAGAAACGATTTGATGCTAGACCAACAGCCAGCAGCCGATTGATTAGACTAGTCACTGTTTGGGAAGATCTACTGTATATCAAGATCTGCACCATAATCGAGATTCGCCTAAGTAGATCTAGAATCTACTATGTTTTGATATTTATAGAAAGGTAGGTATTAAATTCCATACATGTTATACTGTTCAGCTTTCAAGTGTTTGGACATTAGCTATGAACGAGTTATCGACTAGGTCAAATGGGGAGTGAGACACTTAGACCCCTGACCATTTAGACCCCTTAAAATTTTAGATTTTGGGTGACATCTAGACCCCTTTGAGACACTTGGACCCCTTTGTTCTGGAGACACTTGGACTCCTTTTTTATTTTCATGAACCTAATTTTTCCTGTTAACCAGCATTGTAATATCTGACTGATTTATCATTTTAGAATAATTTTCAATAGTTTAGTTTTTCATTTAGGCAAGTAATTAGGTGTAATATTGAATATATTCAATTCACATCTTTTCTACAATTCACATCTTTTCTACCTGTTCATGACTGAACAGCTGTGATTTTTACAATAGATGGATGGAATATTTTCCACATTTCAGTATTTTAACTTTTTTTCTTGAAGTAAGTTGTAACTTTGATATTACTTTTCAACTTACACATTTAAAATTTGAAAACTGTTGTTCAATTAATATCTTTTCTAGTTGTTTTATGACTGAAAAGTTCTCTTTATACCCTTTACTACACAATCCCGACTTTAAAAGACCCTGAGGGAGAGGGCTTTTGAAAACATTGTGGGAAAAGGAGAAAATGCTAGTAACCAGGCATATTGTATCATTTTAGCCATATATAACTTGTTGTCTGCAAATGCTTTCAATGTGGACAATTCGAAAATTTTATGGTGTGGTAAAGGATTTATGTAGATGGATGGATTGATTATATCAATGATGACTGAAAGAGTGAAAAGAGGGATAGATAGAAAGATAGAAGGGAAGATAGGTTGGTGTATAGATAATTATGTTAAGGGCATACATTCAAATGGTGAAAAAGGGATATCCCTGTACATTAATTTATGGTCCTTATCTTATCTATCCCCAGTCAAAGGTGTTAGTTGGATCATGAAACATCCTTTCAGAAACCCCTTAACTCTTTACCAGACACTAAAAATTTTGACTCTGTCAAATCCAAAGCATTGGCACATAATAAATGAAATATGGCTCAAATTTGTTGGTTCTGTCTTTTGAAGACTGAAACAGCGTGGGAAAGGAGACACTTTATTTGTTTATGGTGGTCAGTGTTAAAAATTTTGAGTCTGTCAATTTTTCATTGAAGCTTTATAAAATTTCTCATTCCCCTTTGCAACTTATAAACTGCATTTTGTAAAATTTTTATATCTATTCTTGACCACTTTCTGCCTCAATTTTTACTTATAAAGCTTATTTATGTGATTGTCTTTGAAATTTCCAAGAATCTATAAATACAGATTTATAAATTTAATTAATCTATGTCCTAAAGTCAGATATTTCTCGCTGCAGATTTCAACTTAGCAGACTTAAGAGTTTGTTACCAATATTCTACAGAAAATACAACACATTAAGTGTAATTTAAAAAAAAAACTAAAAGCAATTAGCATACTATGGAAGAAAGAACCTTCTAATATTAAAAAGAATCTGAAAATAGACATGCATGTTTGACCTTTCTGTTGACTGTTGGTAATTCAAAATCATTTCATTAATTATTTCTGTATATTGATATATGGTCTCAAAAATCAAAATACTTATTTCATGTTGCCAGACAAGATTTACTACTAATACAATCCATAAACATAGTCAATTAAAAAAATGTAAATATCTTTTTGGAAAAAGGGGTCTAAGTGTCTCACTGAATCAGGGGTCTATGTGTCTCAGGGGTCCAATTGTCACCAAAATTTTAAGGGGTCTAAATGGTCAGGGGTCTATGTGCCTGACATCCGGTCAAATGTTGTCTGGAGCTACAAACACTTAAAAAAAAGTAAAAGTGGGAAATGATAATGAGCGGAAAGGTATAGATATGTAAAAATGAAATAAAAATACAGATTCTAAATCTAGTTTGTAGGACCATATAATTTTTCTACATCATGACAGATCTAGATATATCTTTATTGAAACAATGGAAAAGAACCTACCTAGGTCAACAAACTTTTTGTATTCCACAATATAGACTATTCATGTGGTGTTTACACAAGTATCATGTGACTATGCATAATGAAAGACTTCAGAGTATATTTAAATCTACATCTCACTCGTCACAAGTCGGCCCTTCCTTAACTTCATCTAAGTTGCTGCTCTACAGATAACCCACAATTTACCCCTGTCATTGATCATGCATGTTTGTTATCTAACCTGTTACGGTTATTTGTTTTAACAATACAAAACAAGAGCAACTGACACAAAAAAGTGCCTCTTGAAGGAAAGGAAGATATAGATCTGCTTTTGTTGATTATACCTTGTATGCTAAAAATATGTAGCTATTCTAGATCTCTTGTTTTTGCCTCTAGATCTGTTGAAGGAACACCAGATCTGTGCTCGTTCGAAACCAGCATCTTCTCCTTTTCCCATAATGTTCTCTAACTTTCCAAAAACAAATTTCACTTTTTGAGTCACATTTATTTTGTCATCTGCAAATGCTTTCAATTTGGACAAGTCTAAACTTTATCATTTGGCAGATGTTTAAAGGACAATCGCTATATATGAAACCTAAAGCTTTGAAACTGTTCGCCTATTGTATCCCATGTGTACTGCTTTTCATGCAATGTATCGGTATATTGTATGATTTGTATGAAGATGGCAATAAAATATGTAAACGTGTTGTCAGGACCCTGATTTCGACGATGGTTATGTGGGAAAGTAGCCAGTGGCTTGGAAAGAAAATTGTGTGGAGTACTGGTAGATTCCAGGAAAGCATGGATAGGTGCACTGGAATAATGTTGAAAACGGCGTTAAACAACATACAATCAATCAATCAATCGTTAATGACCCTGTGGAAAAAGCCTTTCGAAAACATTGTTGGAAAAAGGTTTCTTCCTTCTCCCACAAAGGTTTCTATTCTATGAAGGACAAATTTCCCTATTTAAGCAGGAATTCATTTCAATTCCTCAAATTTCAAATCCGCAAATCCTGTCAATTTAGTAAAGTCTGAAATTTTCTACTTTTCCCACAATGTTTTCTATCCTTCCTGAAACAAATTTCTTTTTTTTTTTAGTCAAATTTATTTGTCGTCTGCAAATGCTTTAAATTTTGTCTAGGTAAGAAGACAAAATTGTAGATTAGTTCAAATTCAAAGCATTTGCAGATAACAAATTTCTGCTTGAAAAAGAAAGAAATTGTTGTTTGAGAGGAGAAAATGCTGTTTACAGGCATTTTCCCAGAACGTTTTCAGAAGCCTTCTTTCTTGGGGTTTTCGTAACAGGGGATTGTTTAGTAAGGAGTTAAAGTTGCTTTCACAACCCTAGTTGCTTCGGTGCTACACATGCAGTCTGATCGTTGTTCTACCAAATCAGCTTTGCAACCTTCAAATTGCATTTATTTATCTTTTTTCTAGACTGAAAATGCCTGTTGGGTTTATTTGGCACTGTAAGGGTTAAAATACAAGTGGGTATAAATTAGAAAATTCAACAAACAGAATGTTCATAGATATCTTTTTATTATAATTTACCAAACACATGTTTTGTTGTTTAAAACACATGGCACAGAACACAGAGAATATATGAATCTACTACTAAACCAAATCTCTCATCTGTCACATAAAGTTAAATCCATTTCTACAAGCCCTTATGTTGACAGCATAGGAAACATTTTAGGTAAATTAGTCAGCTGCCTGTAATAAGCAATAGCTCCTTTTCTTAAAATGTTTTCCATAATGCTCAAAAACACTAATTTTATTGCATTTACTGGCTTGCCCTTGTGTTTATTTTTTAAATAATTTCTGGTAGTACATGTATATTTATAGCCTGTGCAGTGAAGGATTAACCCTTTATCACACAATCCTAATTTTTAACAACCCTGAGCAAGAAGGGTTTTGAAAACATGGTGGGAAAAGGAGAATTTCTCAATTTCCTTCCCTTTTAAATGCAAAATCTTATTAGTTTAGCCTGATTTGTCTTCTGAATGTGCATTCAATTTGGATGGGTCTATAATTTTTGTTGATATGCAAAGAGTTTACAAATTAAAAAAGTAAAGGGACAACACAGTAAAAATCAAAACAAACATAACCAGGTTATGTCAAAATGAGAACCAATTTCCATTATCATATCACTCACCATTCAAGCTCAAGAATTTTTTTCAGTCTCAAAAAAAGGTAAAACAATAGAAAAGGTGCTGTAGTTATTAACTCTTTCCTATACAACAAAGTTTGAGACTCACCCAAATTGAAAGCAACTGCAGACCACAAATTGTTTGGGCCTCAAATGGTAGGTCTTGTCTGTAATTGGGTAGAACACATTGTGAGAAAAGGAGGAAATGCTACCAGTATTTTCTCCTTTTCCCACTATCTTTTCAAAAGACTCTTTCTGCAGGGTTGTTAAAACTCAGGATTGTGTGGTAAAGGCTTAACCATGTATCAGATGACAAAGTATCAGACATGTCTTGTCTAGATTAAAAACTTTTGCAGACAACAAATGTGGCTAGTATGATAAAGTTAGTCTTTGGAAAGGTAGAGAACACTGATGGAAGAGCTTGCCAGCATTTACCCCTATATCCACAGGGCTGTAATGTACGGAATTGATAGGAACTCAGGGCTGTAATGCAAGGAAGTGATAGGAACTCATCGAGCTAAGATTTGAGTACAACCTTTCTTTTAAAATCATAAACTATTTTGGCACTAATTTAAATGAAAAATTAAAAATACATGTGTACATGTATATACAAATACATATTCATGAGTGGTTTTCTGGGAAAAGGAGATAAAAGTATCTTTGTAAAGCATCATACCAAGCAGGTTGTCCGTGATATGGATCCATTTAGTCTAAAACCACCTGAATCATGAGGTAGAATGGTCTTTTGACATGCAGAAACCAATGGCAAATATGTTTTGACCAAGGTCATCCTGCGTGGATATGGGTTGATACTTTTTGCAGATGCATTGATCCCCTTTTCAGACAGCATGACATATATATATACATATGCTGAAAGGGGAAAGTAATAAAGAAATTAAAACAAAGGTTTGCCACGTATCTCTTTACCACACGACAAAATTTTAGACTTGTCCAAATTGGAAGCTTTTGCAAACAACAAATAAAATTTGGCTTAAATTATGGGATTTGTCTTTGGCAGGATTGAAAACATTGTGGGGAAAGGAAAAAAATGCTGGTTACCAGCATTTTCTCCTTTTCCCGCAATGTTCTCCAAAGTCTTCTGACATAGTTTTAACTTGGGATAGTTCGGTAAAGGGTTAATAATTGATTGTATGGTGTTTAATGCCGTTTTCAACATTATTTCAGTTATATCGTGGCGGCCAGTGCACCTATCCATGCTTTCCTGGAGTCTCTTTTACCAGTACTCCGTACAGTTTTCTTTCCAAGCCACTGGCTGCTTTCCCACATAATCATCGTCGAAACAATGGTCAGCAGTGGGAGAGGAATGAATCCTGTCGCAGTGACTATCACCAATCCTCGGAAAGAAATTGGCCGAGCCAGGGGTTGTAGCCAGGGATCGAACCCTGGACCCCGTGTTCTCAAGTCCTGCACGCTACCGACTGAGCTACCGGGGCTTGGCAAAGGGTTAACAAACAATCCCATATTTATGCTTGTAACCTTCTGAATAGAGGCTTTGGAAAACATCATTGGAAATGAAGAAATGCCTGTAACCAGCATTTCCTGCTTTGCCCACAATATTTTCTAAGCCATTGAAGATAAATTTTATGATTTGAGATGCTTCAAATTTGGACAAGTCTAAAATTTTGGCATCTGGTAAAGAGCCGAGACTTTATAACTCATTAAATATTCAGGCTAATTTTAGACATTTATCCATGAACAGTTATAAGTGACACAAAGAAGAAATATAGGAAGGCAAGAAAACCACATGTGAATGATGTGAAAAAGAAGTAATATCTCATGTCAAGAAATTGCTCCTTAACTAAATAAAGTTTTCAAATCCTATTTTACTACTACTAGGATACTCAAAGTCGTATGGGGCATAAAACCAGATTTTGAATACAAAGTTTTTTTTGGGAGGAAAAAAATTGATATTTTGTTACGAAAAATCATAAGGATGTGACGTTACCCATAGCTCATACAAACAAGAGGGCCATGATGGCCCTGAAGTCGCTCACCTGAGTCTTTTGACCAAACATGACCCATTTTCAATCTCTTTCGAGATATTATGGCAAACATTCTAGCAAGATTTCATAATTATTGGACTGAAAATTTGGCCTCTACCTTGTACACAAGCTTTTTCTAGAATTTCTCTCAGTGACTTACTTTTAAGCCAAACATAGCCCATTTTCCCATTGTAGATATCATCAAAACAAAGATTCTGACCACCTTTCATAAGTATTGGACAGAAAATGTGGCCTCTAGAGCGTACACAAGGTTTTTGTAAGATTTGACTGGGCACCTAGTTTTTCACCCAATGTGACCCATTTTCAATTTCATCATATTGATCATCAAGACAAACATTCTGACTTATTTTCATAAGTAGTGGACAGAAAATGATGACTCTAGAGCTACACAAGCTATTTCAAAGTTTTGACCTGGTGACCTAGTTTTTGACCCGATGAAACCCATTTTCAAACTCATTCAAGATATCATTATAACAAACATTCTGACCAACTTTCCTGAGTATTTCACTGAAAATGTGGTCCAAGAAATCATCAAGACAAACATTCTGACCAAGTTTCATGAGTATTGCACTAAAAAAAAGTGGCCACTAGAAGGTACACAAGGTTTTTCTAAGATTTGACCTAGTTTTTGGCCCAATGTGACCCATTTTCGAACTCGTCCGAGATATCATCAAGACAAACCTTCTGACCAACTTTCAAGAGTTTTGGATTGAAAATGTGGCCTCTAGAGCCTACACAAGGTTTTTCTAAGATTTGACCTAGTGACCTAGTTTTTGACTTGACATGACCCTTTTTCGAACTCGTCCGAGATATCATCAAGACAAACATTCTGTTCAACTTTCAAGAGTTTTGGACTGAAATATGGACTCTAGAGCATACACAAGGTTTTTCTACGATATGACCTAGTGACCTAGTTTTTGACCCGACATGACCCATTTTCGAACTCGTCCGAGATATTATCAAGACAAATATTCTGAACAACTTTCAGGAGTTTTGGACTGAAAATGTGGCCTCTAGAAGGTACACACAGTTTTTCTAAGATTTGACCTAGTGGCCTAGTTTTTGACCCGACATGACCCATTTTCAAACTCATCCAAGATATCATCAAGACAAACATTCTGACAAACTTTCAAGACTTTTGGACTGAAAATGTTGCCTTTAGAGCGTACACAAGGTTTTTCTAAGATTTGACCTAGTGACCTAGTTTTTGACCCGACATGATCCATTTTCGAACGCGTCCGAGATATCAAGACAAACATTCTGACCAAGTTTCATGAGTACTGGACTGAAAATGTGGCCTCTAGAGCGTACACAAGGTAAAAGTTGACAATGGACAACGCATGCCGGACGCAGCACGATCACAAAAGCTCACCTTGGGCACTTTGTGCTCAGGTGAGCTAACAAAAACTCGAACCCACAACCTTCAAAACTGACAAATGGAATAGGGAATTTTACAGTAAAAATACACAAAAAAATATAGTAAACCCTTGTATTTTGATGTATTTCTGTCTATGTATGAAGTTTTAGCCCCTTTGCATGGAAATGAAAATTAGCAGTCTTTGTTAACATTTTCTATAAAACTTGTGAAATGAAATCTAGTTTAATGCCCCTTTAACCCTTTACCAAACAATCCCTGGGTTTTACGACCCTGAGAAAGAAGCCTTTTAAAAACATTTTCTCCTTTTCCCACAATGTTTTCTACCCTGCTGGAAACAAATTTCAATTTTTGAGTTACGTTTATTTTGTCGTCTGCAAGTGCTTTCAATTTGGACCAGTCTAAAATTTTGTCGTTTGGTAAAGAGTTAACCCTTAACCACTCGGTAAAATTTTAGACCTATCCAAATTGAAAGCGTTTGCAGACGACAATTTCATAGTGGCTCAAATGACGTAATTTTTCTTTGATAGGGTAGAAAACTTTGTGGGAAAAGGAGAAAATGCTGGTTACCAGCATTTTCTCCTTTTCCCACAATGTTTTTAAAAGGCTTTTTCCCCAGGGTCGTTAAGTCGTCATTGTGTGATAAAGGGTTAACATGCATGGTACTGGAAGATTTAGTACAGTCACACAGTTTGAGCCACATTCCCTTGGCCTACTTTATCAGCATTTGATCTTAACACAATTTCTATATTTATCAACTATAGATAGATAACCAAGTTGACAGTGAGAACGATGACTTTTAAAAGGTAGAAGCACAGTATATACTTCCGCAGGAAAAAAAAAAACTGTGACTTGACAACAAAAATATTCCTTTTAAATGGCCCTATATTCACTGAGCAAACACTAGACTAGCTCCAACCTACCAGAACTGAATAGTACTGTTTGAGCCATGCTCTGTGAAAAGGATGTTTAGTGCCTTTGCAAAAAGTATCAATTCATGTCAGGCTGCGCAGTTGGCTAGACTGCCCTTGGTTAAAAAGTTTTAATACTTGTAAATTTTCTGCATGTTCAAGGACCATTCTACCTCCTACCTTGCTGTTCAACCAGTTTTTAGGTGAAATGGGTCTATTCAATTAAAAAACTTGCTCAGCATAGTGCATTACAAAAATCTTTTCACAGGGCATGATTCATTTTCTAACATGAAATACAGTAATGCAAGCTTGACAATTATAAAGCAGTTTAGTAAACTCTTGACCCAATGACCATGTTAGATTCACCCAAACTGAAAGCATTAATTTTTTGTAGATGACAATTTGAATGTTGCTCAAATGCCGAAATTTGTCCTTGAAATGTTACAAAACATTGTGGAAGAAGGCAAAAATGCTGGTTTCTAGAATTTTCTCCTTTTACCACAATGTTTTCAAAAGCATTAGTTATTCCATAGGATGATCAAACCTTGTGATTGTTTGGTAAAGGGTTCATACATATTTTTCTTATAATTATGTTACCTGCATAAAAATTTACTTACATTAAAAGCTGCCTGTTAAAATGTCAAGCAGGTTGCAAAAGCGAAGCTTTTTGCTAGACCACAAAATTTTAGACCTTTTCAAACTGAAAGCACTTGCAGACAATAAATTATGAGACCCAAATGATAGATTTTTCTGCAAAAGGGTTGACAAAGTTGTGGACAAAAGAGAAAATACTTGTTACCAGTAATTTCTCCTTTTTCAAAAAATGTTTACAAAAACCTTTTTTCTAGGATTCGTAAAATTATAGGATTATTGGTAAAAGGATTAATTCTAGATGAAATACATATTTTTTCTGGCAAGTGGGCAAGCTACTTGAGCAACTGGCCAATATAAATGAGCAATGCTTAGTGAATAGAGGGCTGAACTCTTTACCACACAATCCCGACTTTTAACGACCTTGAGGGAGAAACCTTTTGAAAACATTGTGGGAAAAGGAGAAAATGCTGGTAACCAGCATTTTCTCCTTTTCCAACAATGTTTTCTTCCCTTCCCAAAACAAATTTCAATTTTTGAGTTACTTTTATTTTCTTGTCTGCAAATGCTTTCAAGTTGGACAAGTCTAAATTTTTGTCATGTGGTAAAGACTTAATCCATCTTCAAAAAGTACAGGCTCATGTCAGCCTGCACAGGCTGACATAGGTAAAACTTTTTGCTATTTGAATATTTTTTGTATGTCTTAGGACCATACTACCTCATGATGCAGCCCGTCATTACACAAAACAGATTTCATGGATCCATAATTTTGTGATTACTTGTATGGTATAATGCATCACATGCACTAAACCCCTTTTCACAATGCATGGCTCAAATATTTTACAAATAAGGGTTATAGCAATTTTAGGGTTTGCAAGCATTTTCGTTTGGATAGTAGCAATTTTCTTTTAGCAGGATGTTATGTTCCTTACTACTGAAACAGGACCAGTAATGTTTTGAGAATTTTTTTTTGATACCTTGAGTTTCTTGATACTGAAACAAGTCAATACTCTTACCAAAGTAGCCTTTAATGATTCTTGTGTCACTACCCCTTCCCATCTCTTTTTCAATATCATATACAGGTACCAGTAATTCTTGTCACTCTTTGGCTGAGCTAAAGGAACTGCTTATTACCTTATTACTCTTTGGAAATCTGACATACATATAAAAATCTTAACTAAGGATGTCCTATAGTGTTGAATATATAAAATTGTTTATTTATAAAAATTCAAGATTTTGTGTTTAACAGTTATAGTATATTAGTACCCTTAAAGGTTTATTGCACAAAGTTACAAACAGAAGACAAAATACAATGTAAATTATCACATAAAACACAATACATATATTACCTTTCAATACTATAAGCATTTAACTTGCTTCTCAAGA
The DNA here is from genome assembly GCA_946811185.2 of Hippopus hippopus. Lineage (NCBI taxonomy): Eukaryota > Metazoa > Mollusca > Bivalvia > Cardiida > Cardiidae > Hippopus > Hippopus hippopus. Next base: position 35,728,514 of record OX328096.1, read on the forward strand.
CAAAGTAGATCAAAATATGATAGTATCAAACATTCAGTCTGATCTTTGAGATGTTCTGACAAAAAGTAACATGCCTTTTTTTTTCCCGTACCATGGATAACATTTCAACACCATTTGTACATCAGTCTAAGGATTATATGCACTTTCTGTTCACTTACAACACAGTGGCAACATACATGTACATGTATTAGAGCTACATGTACCTGTCCAGGAATTTCAGTTCAACTCTTTACCACACCAGCAAAATGTAGACTTGTCCAAAACAATGAAAGCATTTGCAGACAACAATTGAAGTGTGGCTCAAATTAATGAATTTGTTTTTGATAGCATACAAAGCATCGGAGGAAAATGCTGGTAAACAGCATTTTCTCCTTTTCCCAAAATGTTTTCCAATGACTACACTTTTAGGGACTTTAAATCTTGGGTTTCTTTGGTAAGGAGTTAAGTTCAAATTCCTTCATGCTAGGCACATACCGTACTACTACACTTCCTTACAATGATACAATAAATAAAAAGCGCCATGTACAAAATTGTTGTTGCATCCAGTTGTACTCGGAAAATTTAGGCTGTACTGTCAATGCAAAAATAAATGAAATAGTTATTCTCAATCACAAAAAATCCTTGCAGAAAGAAATTTCTGATTCTAATATATTGTTCTGATAAAGAAGTAATTTATTTTTCAACCCAATAATCTCAAATGCAGCTGTCACTTTGAAATCAACCATATTTTGCTCATTATAGCAGACTGGTAAAGAAAAGGAAATAAGCAATTACTGCTTTAATTATAAAGAATATACATTTTCCAAGAGATTTGAACAAAAAGTTAGGAGACATAAGTTTTGATAATAATGACTTAACAATATTTAATTATTCAATTCAGTATGCACTGTTTACTTCAATGCTTTCCCTTTGGAAGAATTCTATTCTTGATTCAGTCTCAAAATCTATTAGAAGTAAGTGGATTCTGTGGTCTGGTTGATCAGTTCACCATGCTCATTTAACATAGGGTCCCCCGGTATTGTGCCATCTGAATTAGGGTTTGAATTGGGGTTTTCCCTGAAGCGAGAAATTAAACGCTTACAGTTTGACATTCACTTTCTTGATATTGTTCTACTTAAAACTTATATCTTGTAATAAGTTCTGAAATATAGCTGTAGTTGAGTGTTTCTATCAATAACAAATTTCAAATTCATTGGAAAAAGTTCTCAAGCGTGCCTGTCACTCATAATTATGCTTATTCAAAAGAAAGTAATGAACTTTGCAACATTGAGGATTAATTTGTCACCAAGATCTTTGTTGACTTATTATAAAGGTTAAAAACATTTTCAAAAGATTTTACTTTTTCATGAGAAGGTAAAATTTGGGACTTGTCCACATCAAAAGCATGAGGACAAATGTAGCTCAACCCTTTACCAAACAAAAAGACCTTAGACTCATCCAAGTTGAAAGTATTTTGCGGACTACAACTTAAATGTGACTCAAAAACTAAAATTTGTCTTTGGAAGGGTAGAGCCCAATGTGGGAAAGGAGAAAATGCTGGTTACTAGCATTTTCTACCACAATGTTCTCAGAACCTTGTTTTTCAGGGTCATAAAGGTTAAGTGATGAGATCCGGTTTACAAAAGATGGTATGCATGGTTGAAAAATGAGAAAATGACAGTTACTAGCATTTGCTCCTTTTCCCACAATCTTTAAGATGTTTACAAAAGCCTTTTTCCTGCAGTTCATGAAAACATCTGATTGTTTGGTAAAGGATTAATGTCCATAAATGGAGTGACTACTCATCAGAACACAAGCCAACACACAAGTTCTATGGTCTTGTAGCTGCACCCTTTTGAAAACAGAGTGTCAAGATCAGATTTGGTTGTATTGGTTGTATTGGGGTTTAACGCCACTTTAACAGCTAAGGTCATATCATGGCGGTCGGTGACGCACATGTGTTTCCTGGCTTTCTCACACAAGTACTAACACAACTTTCCTTCCAAAGCCACCGACTACTTTTCTCATATGCTTCAGCAGAGGTGAGAGGCGAAAATACACCGGAAAGAAAGTTCGCCTCAACCGGGTATCGAACTCACAACCACCAGGTCATGAGTCCGACACGCTCACCACTGAGCCACCCGGGCGGGGCTTCAAGATCAGAAAATGCTTGCTCATAACTAATTATTTCTTCTTTTGCCACAACATTTTTTACATGCACTAAACCTCAATTTATATTGGTTATACAAGGATATTTTCAAAAACGTCTGCAAAAAGTTTGCTTCAAGTTATGAGTAAATGAAGTAAATAAAACATCATTAGTTTGAATGGAGCTTTATTCCACTTTCCGAAGTATTCCTATTATTTCTATTTAATGTTACACTCAATAAATCTAATCAATTAAACATCTCAAACTCTAGATGCAGTTCTTCTCTTCCCAGCAAAAGATAAAATAATATAGTGATACACGAACACCAGTGACCTTGAATTTCTTATTTTGGGTAAGACTTCACACCAGATATGAATGAATAGAAATGTTGAACAAGAGGGCCATTGGCCCTTAAGAGCCCACCCGAGTAAAGTCATCTATAAATGATAAAGTTGAAGACATCCTGGTTGTGATGATATAATCACATGATTGTTAGAGACCTACTTTTAGATCCAACATGACCCAGTTTCCAACTTGTACAAGATATTATCAAGACAAACATACTGATCAAATTTCATGAGTCTCAGATAGAAAATGTAGCCTCTAGACAGCATGCAAGGTTTTAATAAGATTTGACCCAGTGACCTACTTTCTGACCCAATGTGACCTAATTTCAAACTTGTCTGTAATATCATCAAGATAAATATTCTGACCAAGTTTCATGAGCACCTGACAGAGTTCACACAAGATCTGTCAAAGATTTGACCCAGATACCTACTTTTTGACCCAATGTAACCCAATTACAAACTTGTCCAAGATATCATCAAGACAACTATTCATACCAAGTTCCATGACTATCAGCTTGAAAATGTGGCCAAAAGAGTGCACAGAGTTTTCTCTAAGATTTGGCCCTGTGACCTTCTTTTTGACCGGACATGACATAATTTCGATCCTGTCCAAGATATCATCAAAACAAATATTCTGACCAGGTTTCATAAATATCTAGCTGAAAATGTCGCCTCTGGAATGCACACAAGATTTTTCTAGGACTTTACCCAATGACTTCTTTTTTGACTTGACATGACCCAATTTCGAACTTGTCTGAGATATCATCAAGAAAAAATTCTGACCATGTTTCAAGAGTATCAGGCTGAAAATGTGGCCTTTAAAGTGCACAAGGTTTTTCTAAGGTTTACATTTTGACCAAATGTGACCTAATTTTAACTTGACATGACCAACTTGTCCGAGATATCATCAAGACAAACATTCTGACCAATCTTCATGAGCGTCAGGCTGAATTTGTAGCCTTTGGAAAGCACAAAGGGTTTTCAAAGATTTGGCCCAATGACCTACTCTTTGACCCATTTTCATACTTGTCTGAGATATTAAGACAAACTTCAACAAGTTTCAAAAGTATCTGACTGATATTGTGGCCTCCAGAGCGCACACAAACTTTTTCAAAGATTTTCCCCAGTGACCTATATTTTGACCCAATGTGACCCAAATTAAACTTGTCCATGATATCATCAAGACAAACATTCAGACCATGTTTTATGAGTATCAGGCTGAAAATGTGGTCTGTAGATTGCACACAAGGTTTTTTCAAAGAGTTGGCCCAGTGACCTACTTTTTGACCGGACATGACATAATTTCGATCCTGTCCAAGATATCATCAAGACAAACATCCTGACCGAGTTTCATAAGTATCTGGCTGAAAATGTGGCCTTTAGAGTGCACACAAGGTTTTTCTAAGATTTGACCCTGTGACCTCTTTTTTGACTTGACATGACCCAATTTCGAACTTGTCTGAGATATCATCAAGAAAAAATTCTGACCATGTTTCAAGAGTATCAGGCTGAAAATGTGGCCTCTAAAGTGCACAAGGTTTTTCTAAGATTTACATTTTGACCAAATGTGACCTAATTTTGAACTTGTCCAAGATTTTATCAAGACGTACATTCTGATCAAGTTTCACCAGTATCTGGCTGAAAACGTAGCCTCTAGAGTGCACACAAGGTAAATGTTTTTAACAACCACAGGACGGACGCCAGACACAGCACAGTCACAAAAGCTCACCCTGAGCACTTCGTGCTCAAGTGAGCTAAAAAAATGACATTCCCATGCAAAGGCAGAATTGATGAAAGGTAGGAAAAATGAAAAATTATCTTTGATCATTCATCATGCTATATGAAAAGAACAAATGTATTGCTGGGAAAATTGTAACAAAAGGGGAATAACTGTGAAAATATTGAGGATTACAGGCTTTTCTGTTAGGAGTTCCCCTTTTGACAGTTAACAACTTGCCCAAGTTTGAAGTTATTATCCCCTGTAATGATATGGATATGACACTATGTCAAATATTTTTCTCAATGACATAGATGATGACGGGCAATAACAACACCTTGACATTATCTTCAAGCTTATAGTGGCCAGACAAATAATGCAAAAGTCACCACTCTCTCATGTATTCCTACTGCACCCAAGAAGTCAGGAGTTACCAGTTTGCCTACAGGTGTAAAGCTAAGATTTGTTCTCATTTTGTATTTTGCCATGAAGTTTTATTACTTAAAGTGAATATACATTTCTTAGGTGGTGTAAATTACTCTGATTTAATCTGAGACTATTCAACTCTTTACCAGACAGCAAAATTCTAGACAAGTCCAAATTGAAAGAAGTAGCAGACAACAAAATAAATGTTACTCAAAACATGAAATGACATCAAATGACAGAAAATATTGTGAGAAAAGGAGAAAGTGCTTTTCACTAGAATTTTCTACTTTTCCAAGAATATTTTTTAGAACTTTGTACTTTAGGGTTGTTAAAAATCAGGACTGTTTGGTAAAGGTTATAAACTGTCAGTACATTCACATGACATAGTGAATAATTTTTCTACCGACTATCTTTGATTGCCTAGCAAATATGTGCATGTGACAGGGGCCTTAGCAGATAGGTATATTAGTTTGTTTAGTGTTAAACATTGTTCTCAACAGTACTTCTGTTCTATTAAGGCCGCTGGTGCACCATTCCATACATTCTTGGAGTTCCACATAAACTACACATGTCTACCAAAGCCACAGGCTGCTTCCCAGAACAAAGTCAAAAATTTGTCTCCTAGCAGGAAAGAGTTTTTTTGGTTGGTTGTTTGAGTTTAATGCTGTTTTAACAAATTAGGTCATATCACGGCGGTAAGTGCACCTACGCATGTGTTTCCTGGCTTTCTCACACCAGTACCGACGCAATTTTCTTTCGAAGCCACTAACTACTTTTCTCACATGCATCAGAGGTGAGAGTCAAAAAATTAGCCTCAACCGGGTATCAAACCCACAACCACCATGTCACAAGTCAGATACGCTAACCACTGAGCTACCCAGCTGAGCAGTAAAGAAAGTAGTTCTGTTGAAAGGATTCTATCACTCCATATGATTCAGGTATTTTATATTTATGAAAGCTTTGTGCATATTTGAAATCTATTCGAATTCAATTCAATTTTGGAAAAGGAGCATGCAAAACAAGTATGTATACACTGAAACAAAATTTTCATACACAGAAAACGAAAATGATACACAGTCATGTACCTATAAAGGTTACCTGCTAGATGAAAAGTCAACAAAATTCTATTGAAATTTATTCCTGTAAATGTCAATTCATCAAAATGGACAAATATAGACAGAGTTATCAACATTTTCACAGCAGCTTTTGCCAGCTCCTTAAGTCTACAACCTAACAGACAGAAGGGATAAAAAATTTCAAAATGAGAGACTATGCAGTCTGATCTTAAAATCTGCAAAAGAGTAAAGACTAATAAAAAGAAAATGATATAAAGTTATACACAATAACTGCATGGAGATGTATGTTACATCTCAAAAGTAACACTTCATAAATAATCAATATGGAATATATTGGATTAACAAACTTTAACCAAAGGTACATAATGAAGACTAAAGTAACACTTCATAAGTAATCAATATGGAATATTTTGATTTACCAACCTTTAACCAAAGGTATAATTATGATGAAGACTAAAGTACAAAGGTTTTCAAAATGTACGATAAAATAGGATATCAATTTCAAATATAGAATAACAGAAGATAAATATTAGGTAATAGGTCAGAATATTTGTTTTGATAAAATCTTCAGCTGAAATATAAAAGGTTTTCAGATATACCAAGTAAACTCAGTCATGTGATTCAGGAATGTAAGCTTATTGGTCATCTTCAGAGATTCCGTTTAATTAACTTAAAGTTGATTTATAAATGGTATTTTAGACTGTTTTCAACAGATTTCAGCTATATTGGAGCCACAGCCAACTAATTCCTGTTTGTTGGGTTTCAAATGTGCTATACTTGGGGTCTGCAGTCCCTTGCCAAGCATGTGACTAGTACAGCCAGTAGACCTAGATTTTCAAATTACGAATCACAATCTATACATCAATCTTGTCACAAGTGAAGTTAGCAATGTGACTGAGAAATTGGTCAACTTGAGGAAACTTTCTATTGTGCTGTTTCATAATACATGTACTTTCATATCTGAACTGATTTTCTGTCACAGTATGACAGCCTTTCAATCTCAATGTCAAAAGGTCATTATGTGTGGCGAAAGCCTCTGCAACACTGACAGAGGGGTCTGTGGTGGCTATTTTTTTATATTATAATATGTATTTTCCGGAGAATAGGCCGCGGCCTATCAGTCTGTTAAAAAAGTGGAAATTTTCACTGGTGCGGCCTATAGGATGAAGTGGCTTACATGTTAATTTTTAACTTTTCTAAATTATCTTTTTAGTGCAGCCTGTAAAAGTGAAAATAAATGAAACGATTTCCAATGTGAGCGCCATTTTGGTTCATGACCCGAAGTAATTTTCGTACACTAATGCCTACATCTATTTGGTAGATAAATTAATCCGCTTGCAAACTTACGAATGTGTCAAAACTCTTGACCAACCTTGATTTTTACACCTGTTGATTGATGATGTCAATTGATACCAATCAGTGGTTAACTACGGACGTAATTAAAGGCGTTGTTTGGTGTGTAACATCAATTAACCAATCAAAGTGCTAATTAGACATTTTCAAAATTCCTTAAAACATTCGACAAGGGATAAACGAATGATAATGGTCTCAGGTCATCTGAGTGATTTGATTTCAAGAAGAGGAAATCACTCCAATGGAATGAAACAAGAGGGCCATGATGGCCCTGTATCGCTCCACTGGCTAATACGTAAAATCCCTACATGCCAAACATTACAATAGTTGGCCTATTGGTTTTGAACATAAGACCCCTGAGACAGGACTAAAATTGGTAGCCCAAGTTCTTATGGTAAGTAACAAGAAGATTTCTAAAGATTTCACTACATAAGCCCATGTAAAACTTCTGACCCCTGGGGTGGGGTCAAATTCGACCCTAGGGCTATAATTTGGGTACTCTTGGTAGAGGCCAACTAAATAAAGCCACATGCAAAATTTGGTAACCCTAGGCCTTATGACTGAGTAAAGGGGGATTTCTAAAGTTTTGTCTATATAAGGCCATATAAAAATTGTGACCCCTGGGGCTGGGCCAATTTTGACCCCAGGGCTATAAGTTGGGCACTCTTGGTACAGGCCCACTAGATAAAGCCACATGCAAAATTTGGTAGCACTACGCCTTATGGCTAGGTGCAGGGAGATTTCTAAAGTTTTCTCTATATAAGCCTATGTAAAACTTGTGACCCCCCGGGGTGGGGTCAAATTTCACCCGGGGGCTATAAGTTGGGCACTCTTGGTAGAGGCCCACTAGATAAAGCCACATGCAAAATTTGGTAACCCTAGGCCTTATGGCTAGGTACAGGAAGATTTCTAAAGTTTTCTCTATATAAATCTATGTAAAACTTGTGACCCCCAGGGCGGGGTCAAATTTGACCCTAGGGCTGTAATTTGAAGAAACTTGATAGAGGTCTACTAGATAAAGCTACCTGCCAAATTTGGTAGCCCTAGGCCTTATGGTTTCAGACAAGAAGATTTTCAAAGATTTCCAATATTTTTAAGTTTTGTTGCCATGGCAACCTGAGTTTTTGAAGGAATTAAATTCTTTCAAGAAATTCTGAGGAGGACCATGGCAGGATCATTTCTGTGAAGTTTCATCAAAATTGGCTTGGTAGTTTCAGAGAAGATGTTTAAAATAAAAGTTAACGCACGGACGAATGCACGGACACACGACGGACAACGGGCCATGACATAAGCCCGCTGGCCTTTGGCCAGTGGGGCTAAAAATGCATAAACAATGGATAAATGTTTCATGTGATTAATACATAATACCGATACATTTATGTATAGACGGATGACATTGTACATTAACCAAGCGTATCAGTCCTGGCCTATGTGCCTTTACGATATTTTTTATTTCTAAAATAGTTAAAATGAAAGGGTGTGGCCTATACAGTGCAGCAGCTTATTGTCTGGAAAATATGGTACATGTAATTTTCTTATTCTTCATGCTGTAGAAAGGTCAATGTCAATGGAACTACTAACTTTTTAGATTGATTCAATGAGTTTCAGACAGGCACAGTACAGTTTAAATAATTGAATCAGAATATATCACAAACTAGCATACATTGCTGAACCAAAACCAGAAGTTCCCACAGTCTGATCTTGCACTTCACAGATCTTATGCGACAGCAATGTAAGTTTTGATATGTACCCCGCAGGACATTCCTTAATCAACCAAAAATGTGTCCTATGTGGCCTAAAACCTGAATTTGTTATCCACTGGCAGAGTGAAAATTGTTCATGGTTCTACTTTTTCAACTCAGTTCACAAACTAGAACTGGTGCATGTTTTAACCCTTTCCCAAACAGTCCTGAAGTTCAATGAACCTGAGGAGGGAGGCCTTTGAAAACTTTGTGAGAAAAGGAGGAAATGCTGATGACCTGCATTTTCTCCTTTCTTCACAATGTTTTCCATCTTTTCAGAGACAAACTCCATCATTTGAGATATATTTCATGAATTTTGTCATCTAAATATGCTTTGTACTTGGAAGTCTTTTTGTTTCAGAAAGTGTTAACCCTTTACCACACAATCCCAAATTTTATAAACCCTGACTGAAAAGGCTTTTGAAAACATTGTGAGAAAAGGAGAAATGCTGGTTACTAGCTTTTTCTCCTTTTCCCAGAATATTTTCAACCCTTTCTCGCACAACTTACCTTCATTTGAACTATTTTTTAATATGTGGTCTACAAATACTGACAATTTCAAATTGTCTAAAATTTTGCTGTGTGGTAAAGAGTTAACGACGTTTGCGACAGCTTTCGTTTTCACGCTTCGTGTAACTATCACGCTCACCTTTTACTCGAAAAACAGTGAGCACCTAACACAATTGATCTTGCCACACTTGTCAATGTCTGCAGAATGGATAAACCAAGAACTAAAACAGGTTGTTTCTTGTCAGCAAAATGAAGAAAAAAAGTATTTGAATCAAGCCAAATAATTATATGCGAGGCAAGAATCCAAAATTATGCTTTCAAAAGATCGGACTGAAAGTCAAAGTGAATCACCTAACTACATCACCTAACAACAGAAATATGAACGCAGATGCTACTACTAGCGCTCTATCTGGCGAGCTAAAACATCCTTTCAGATGCAGATGCTTTCAGTTTGGTCTATTCCAAAATTATGTCACTTAATAAAGACCTGCAGAAAACGAGGGGCTGTACATAACTCTTTCTCCTTTACCAGGTTGTCCCTTAGCTTGATGAATCTGCAGCAGACATTAGAAAACATTGATGTCAAAAGGAGAAATTGCTCCTAACGACTGATTTCTCCTTTTTGCACAATGATTCCTGACCCATCAAAGAAGTGATACATGAATACCAGGTTTTGGTTTAGCGTCTGCAAACGCGTCAAATTTAGAAGAGTCTAAAATTAGTCGTTTGGAAATGGGTTAAATGCTAACATCAGTATTACATTTATATGATATGAATTGGTTTATTATGACCAACAAACTTGATTCTTATAAATATTGTTGTATTATTGAAAAAATTGAGATAATTTACTTCATATAATGTCATTGTCTTTGACAAACCCTACATTTACTCATTAGTTAGTGCCCCACCCGCAAACTTAAAATGTATTTTCTTAAAAAATAAGGCTGGTGACCTATTTGTTTTAAACCTGATTCTTTTAGTTTAGTACCTGAATATTATTTATAGAAAAAATAAGAAAAATCTGAATGTTAGAACATTTAAAAAAATAACTTTAAAAGATACTCTTTGTTTTTTTCCAAAATAAAAGTGTTTTAGCCATAAGTTAAGGGTTCTTTTTTTAAATATTGATAATCAGTATACACTAAATTATTTTTTTCATTAAATTTGGTGTTTCACCAATACAATGACATAAAATTTGCTTATAATTGCTGTCATTTAAAAAAAAAATATATAGACTTAGTATTCACAGGTGAAATTTCATCCTGAACTGCCGCAATGCAGGGTGTACTAAAAGAAATATTCATAGAATTTTCCCAAAGCTGGTGACCCCCTCTTTTTATCTTCTATTTTTGTAGATCAGATAATAAACTATCAACAAACAAAGTTTCATGAAATTCTGAACGTTTTGAAAAAATGGTGAAACTGTAGCGATCGTCTTTAATATACATGTATTTATGACTGTACTGTGATGCCCACAGAACATCAAACACATTTTTATTTTCATGGACAGTTCAGATTCACATCAGCCTACAGGAGGTAGGAAAAAGCACTTAATTGTTGGGGGAGAACTTGGGGCTAACAAAGAAAAAGAATCATAATTCACAATTTACATAACAGGATACAATTATTCATACTTAACCCTTAGAGCACCCAAGTAATGAAACAGGCTTTCATTATTTAGAGGAAAAAAACCTGAAACACTGCTATTTCAAGGTCATTTTGGCAAAAAAACAAATGAGCCATACTCTGGGGGCTTATTGCATCTTTAGAATGCATGATACAAAGTAACTCATTACATAATTATGGATCCATATAAACAAATTTGTTTAAAAACCGACTGGATCATGAGTTAGTATGGTCCTTGCACAAGCATAAAATTAATAAATAGCAAAAAGTTTCTACCCATGTCAGCCTGCTGTGACTGTGCAGACTGACATGGGTCGATGATTTTTGCAGATGCATTAAGCCCCCTTTTCATAGAGCAGGACTCAAATGATAAAGTAGAGGACAGTGTAGACCAGACTGCATGTTCTGTGCAGTCTTATATTGATCTACACTCTCTTCAAAAGCAACTACAGCTGGGTCTACACTTCAAGGTTTCAACTGCTGAAAAAATAAAATGCAGTGTTAGAGTACTTCATAACAAAATAGAGTGCAGGCTACATATTATCTGTGTAGATTCTGTGCAGACTGACTTTGATCTAAACTGTCCAAAAAGCAACTCAAATTGGTTTCAAAGCTTTAACTCCTTACCACACGACAAAATTTTGGACTGGTCCATACCAAAAACTTTGGCAGAGGAAAAATTGAACCTAGCTCATAGGAAAAAAAAAAAAATGTCTTTGAACTGGCAGAAAAATTCTGTGGGAAATGGAGAAAATGATGGCTACCAGCATTTTCTCCTTTTCCCACAATGTTTTCAAAAGGGTCTTTTCTTCAAGATTGTAATACTTGGGATAGTGTGGTAAAGGGTAAAGGGATAAAATGTAGATGGAAAATAACAGAAACAATGACATACTTGGCACTGACAATGACAACAAAGTGAACAAAAATCTACACTGAGACAGCAATGAACTAAAGCATTAATCCTTTACCTCACAACACCAAGTTTTTAGGACCCTGAAAATGAGGCCTTTTGAAAACATTGTAAGAAAATGAGAAAATGCTGGTAACAGCAATTTCTCCTTTTCCCACCATGTTTTCTCCATTCTCTAAAGCAGATCCCATCATTTGAGCCTGCAACAGTTAGTATTCTGGATTCGGAAAAGTCTAAAATTTTGTTGTTTGGTAAAGCATTAGGAAATAGATTAATAAAATTTTTATTTTAGTAATTGAGCAATTACCTTACCCTGATGATAAAAAGTTCAATTAATTCATTACATCCCATAACAAACTTGCAGCGAAGAACTTTGAAGATATCCATGTAAAATAGGAAATAACATTTGGTACATAGATACACAAGACCAAACAGTGGCATGGAGACAAATTGCTCAATACAATCACAACATTTGCTCCAATGTTTCCATAAGTGGTCTGCTGTAAGAAAGAAAAAGCCACCTGCAGCAGAATGAGCTAATCTTGTGTAAAAGCACTAAAAATGCAATTTTTTGTAGCACTAATAACTGGCACAATCTCAAAAAAAAAAAAAACATATTGTAAAGTCTTCTGACTAATTACACACATTGTCAGAAAATGTTGAATAAAGATACCTTCACCCTTATCCTGCCACATTTAAATAGTTGACTGTTACAAAAGTAGATATTATGTTTACTACCATCAAATGGGATCTATATTACCAAACCTTTTGGGAGTACAGCAGAGAGTGTACAGAAAGATCAACCTGCTAGAAACCATTTATTCATTTACCTTCTTCTAAACGAATAACTATTGTTCACTGACCAGTGAAGACTAGAAAAATCAACCTGATCAATAACTTCCGAGGTAACCAAGTCTAGGTATTAAAGTAACAATAAAGGCCAAATATAAACAAAGCGGGCGTTTAAATCCTTTTGAATTTATATCATAGTATTTAAAAGTATGGAAATAATTGTGAAGATCACAAAGTCGTTGTAAGGTCGGTCCAAGTGTTAGTCGCTGACAGAGATATTAATTTCAAAACTAGGTTAAAACCTGTCCGGTAGCTGTGTCTTTTGTTTACTTTTTGCCTGATTACAAAATTCGTTTTTCTGCCAGCAACTAACATATCGCCCGACCACACGATAACAAACTGTCATCTCCACAATATTTTCCATACTTTTAAATGGTATGGTTTAAATTTAAATGTATTATGACACCTGCTTTGATATTTTGGCCTTTACTGGGCCTTTAATGCAAATGAACAATCAAGGGTTTCTGGAAATATTTTGGTCTAAAATATGATTCTTTCATAAAAAAAAATCTGGAACAAAAATATTGATCAGAACATGCATGTACTACCTTACAAATTAATTCTCTTGGACAATTATTACCCAACCAAGTCTGCATTTAAAATCCACTCTCGTCTAAAGGCCAAATTCAAATTTCAGTGTTAACCTTTTTGTTGGTAAATTCTACTATTTCAGGCAATAAGAACAGTGTTTTGGAAACAAGGAAGCCAGCTCTGAAATGTGAAACTCAAAGGTTTGTAAAAACAGTTGGTAAATACACACTAGGATTATGTAAACTGAAACACAAGAACCACCACAAAGTCTAGGATTTGGTTACCTAGTGCAAAGCTAAACTTACTAGTAGTACATATTGTTGCATGCCTACAAGACTAACAAACAACCAAACAAAATGTTCCCAGATAATAAAAAAAGAAAATCAAAATTTGTCAACACTTGAGCCTTAATACAGTAATCTAAGCCACTTAATTATCAAATCACTTTAAAGATGGATTTCCCTTTGTTTGAAAAATTACAGTTCAAACAAAATTCCACATGATAACAAAGTATGGGAATAAAAAATTCCACATGGAAACATTATTTTTGCCTGATTACCACTTATAATATAATTACCTTTGCAGCAAGCATAGATCAAATGCACTCTGATGTTTCAGCAGCATTGTCAGCTTTGCTAAGACATTCTAGACATTCTGGACAAACCAAAGATTGAATTGCAGCCATTTTGGTTATATTTCCCCACTGAAAATGTTTGTTGGGTTTATTTGGCATTCTTAAGTTCAACTGCAAGTGGTTCCCTTATAATTAGTATCTTTAGCCTTAGTGCACTGGGCAATACTTCAATTGCTTTTTTGCAGAGAGGGCAAATCAAGATCAGACTGTACAGAAGTTGCAGTCTTATCTTTGGTCTTCAATGACACATAATTTCTGGCAAAACTACTATATAATTGCAGTATCTGGCATTTTTTTTCCAACTCTAAATACATGTACTCAATCTGTTTAGTTGATGATTTTCAATATATAAAAAACAACATTTCATTTTGTACAAATATCAAGACAGACACAAAAAATGGGCACCACACACCATAAAATAATCAGTAACATGCTTGAAAATACGTAAGTTCCATCACCCTATAGATTTTTTCTAAATGGTTTGTGAATAAAGAAATTCTACAAACTTTTTTCGCTTATCAGCAATTTCTCCAAAAGAATATTTTATTTGGAAGTCTATGGCCTTTCATGGTGTACAAAACTGAAAAAAAATTATATCAAAATTAAAATTACTATTTCAAGCATGTTAGATTTCAGTTATACTAGTTTGCCTTCAAAGCCTTGGAAAGGTACATGTTTCTAGAAAAATAGAATTATAAACCAATCTAGCACTGTTCAATGATTATTAGCCCTTTGTCAACTAGGCACACTTTTAGGTGTTTTTTTGCATACAGCATACACCAAGATCAGTCTGCAGACAAAGCAGTCTGATCTTAGATTTTCAGCCTGATTATTTGCACTATATGATGGCAAAAATGTTTGAAAGGTCATGTCTATTTCACAATCATAAACCTTTGTACCAAACTATATTTGTGTTAACTACGCTGAGTAAAATAGCTTTTGAACACATCATGTGGAAAGGAGCAATCGAAAGTAACAATCACTTAACATGAATGTTCTACATACTGTCAGCAAACAACATTCCCTTCAAATGATTGTCCTTTGTGCAATTTTTAGTAGTTTTAAGTAAGTCAATAATAATCCTGCACAGTTATGGATTAAAACAAGGACTAACAGCATTAACTATATCTTTTGCCCTTGGAATCATCACGGCTTTAAAGGACTCAAATGTTAGAAAGAAAACAAAATGTGTGGGTGCGGATTGGAAACTACAGCAGTTCTACATTTCAACTGGATGTTACCATAATTCGAAGCATACCATTGGTCAATTCAGAGTTTCAGTTTCAACCAGTACCATTCAAACAAGAGTATTGAGTGTTGGATAATATTCAAGTTTCTGGCGCCTGTTAGAAACAAAAAGCAATGAAGCTGTGTAAGTTGAAATAAGAAAAAAAAAGATAACTAATAACCTAATGCCTAAGTTACATTTGGCCTGCAATGAGCCTATGGCGCCTGTGTGATTGCTTTATCTCTCTTTCCGCGTAACCTCCATATGGCGAACACACGCAAATCATGCGGAATCACTGACATCGTAGCCTTTACTAATTTTTTCCACACAGTATCAAATTCAAAATTACAAGCCCCTCGCCAATAGACACATCATGACAGCATCCCATGATCCCTGCATGAGCACCCTACTGAGGTGCAGCAATGATCATTTGGACATGACACGATTTTAAATGGTCATCTTAGCCAAAAAAAAATGTGAGAATTGTATAGTCCTCTCTTGGCTATCTTGCCGCAAGGTGCTTGTGTAATTTCTGTGCAGAGACTGCACAATTTCAGTACCATCTCCATAGAATATCTGTATGGTTTTGCCCCTTTCTGTCACTGAAAATATAGTACAAGACACAACACAATGCCTATATGCAGTGTAAACACATACACTGTAGCCATCTATGAAGCCTGAAAAATTGTACAGAAAGTCGGAGACAAATAAATCATACGGCACCTTTAGCAAATGCAACCTAGGCATAATTAACTGAACTTGATGATTTACATCTGTTTACAACATCAAGTTAACAGTCCAGGATCAGCATTAATATGTTACAGTGCAGGTTATATTTTAAGCCTACCCAAAATATTACAAACATTTCAAGAAAAGAAATTACTGTGATTTAAGAATAAAAAGTGCTTGTGAAAGCACTGTGGGTGAAAAAGTCAATTGCTTAAAACCAGAAATGATCACGATCACTTCTTTAACCACAGTTTTCTTCCTTTTCCATCATACTACGATGTATCTGTACAGTAATGTTTTTTTTTCCTGCATCAGCATAGGATTAAAATGGAAATAACCCATGGTAAAGGTAGAGAAGTTTAATTTCAATACACTGATAGAAATAATAAAACATTCTGGCACTTGGATACAGTAATGACTCACAATGAGCATTTTTTATCATTGTGACAATGGTCCAGAAAATTATATACTACAGGTGAAGCAAAACAAGTCTACATACAAAGATGAACAAGTTCCCTGAAAGAGGATGACTAAGTACGTTGAGCAATTTCATATGAGCCACGCTCTGTGAAAAGGGGGCTTAATGCATCTGCGAAAAGTTTCGACCCAGGTCAGCCTGCGCAGTCCGCGCAGGCTGACCTGGGCCGAAACTTTTTGCTCTTGGTTGATTTTCTGCATGTCAAAGGATAAGTCTTCCTCATGATTGAGTCGGTTGTTAAAAAAAGTGGCTATTATGGATCCATAAGTATGTGATGGCTTTCTTAGTATGATGGATTACGGAGATGCATTAAGCCCCCTTTTGCCAGAGCACGGCTCATAAAGATGACATCCCCTTTATCTGATAAAAAAAGAACTAAACCTTTACCAGAATACAAATTTATAGAACTTTCCAAACTGAAAATATTTGACTAAAATAGATTATAAATGTTTCAAAAGATACCCAATTGACACAGTTGGTCTTTGAAAGGGTAGAAAACCTTGTAAGAGAAAGAGAAGACGCTTATTACCAGATTTTCTCTTTTTCAACAGTGTTTTCAAAAGTTACTAGCATTTTCTTTTTTCCCATGGTGTTTTCCTAAATTACTAGCATTTTCTCTTTTCCCACAATGTTTTCAAAAGCCTTTTTCCTCAAGGTCCTTGAAACATGAGATCATGTGGTAAAGGGTTCATAATAGATGCTCAACAATTTTCAATTCAAATGAATTTGTATCAACCATATATTTTTCAATTCTTAGAATGAAATTGCCCACAGCCTAACATTAGATAGTCATAGATTACCATCAAGGTTTGCTATGTAAGAAAATCTTAATTTTCATATGCAGAAATTAAGGTATGATGGGTGAATTCTTCATACAAAGAACATGTCTCCTCTGCTCTGAATATAAGGTTTAGTATACATGTACTTACTGAAACAATTGTTTTGAGTGCAGCTACAAAGGTTAGTGAAATATAAACAAAATGTTTATCTTTTATTCCTACAACTCTATCCTTATTTGTACTAATGTTGAAGAAAGGGTATCCTGATGTGGCTCATTCAACTCTTGTGATAACTTCAATCCCTTATTAATAACTAACTTACACACCTGTAGGGACGCATAAACCCTTTACCAAATAATCCCAAGTTTTAATGACCCTGGGGATGAAGGCTTTGTGAATACATGGTGGGAAAATGCTAGTTGTCAGGATTTTCTCCTTTTCCTCAAAATGTTTTATACCTTAACAAAAACAAACTTTATGATTTCAGCCACAAAATGGATTTTAAGGATCCATAATTATTTGATGCCTTGTATGGTATATTGCATCTCAGAGATACATTAAACCAACTTTTCCATGAGCATGGCTCAAATGTTTTCGGTCAGTAACAGACCCTAGCATTAGAATAATTTCAAAGCTTTTTTGGTCAGAAAATCAGTACAGATTAATACTAAATGGGCACATTCAGTTAGTCTGATCTTGTTTGTTTCTTTCCTGAAAATGATGTTATGGTTATTTATTGGTTAATCAATATTCAATATGTTTGTCTTACTCAAAATTTCATCTCCAAAATTTATATGACTGTCTGAATAAAAACACCTTGAATTATAGTATAATTGCAACAAATGGCTTGTCAGAGTTACCTGAATGACTGCTCATATTAACGAAGAATACCTTTAACTCTTTACCACACGGCAAAATTTTAGACCTAACCAAATTGAAAGCATTTGCAAACGACAATTTCTTAGTGGCTCAAATGACACAATTTGTCTTTGATAGGGTAGAAAACTTTGTGGGAAAAGGAGAAAATGCTGGTTACCAGCATTTTCTCCTTTTCCCACAATGTTTTCAAAAGGCTTCCTTCTCAGGGTCATTAAAAGTCGTCATTGTGTGGTAAAGAGTTAAAGCATTCATGTACTTTGCCTTCATTACAGCCCAAGATCGATCTGAATAGGATGTGCAGTCTTATTTTGTATCCATAGCAATATATTGTGACAAAACATCAGCATTAAAATTGTAACAGTTTGGTTTTCTCTAATGCCTGATGTGCCTGATGATGTCTATTCCCCGCCTTTGGATAATCAAAGGTTAAAACAACTATGGTCCTATATTGCTCACTTGAGTACATAACAACTGCTACACTGCTACATTTGATCAATCATGTAAATGAACTTCACCCTATCTCCTATGATGCTGGGCAACTTTTGAATTCATTTCAGTCTTGATGAAGAAGCAGAATGTGATGCTACAAACAAAATATGAAAGCTCTATGCCTTGTGGTTCCAGACACAAATACCTTTAAAATTTTCGTTTACAACCTTAAAGGACACAGAAACCCCAAGGGCATCTTCTGAACAAACATTCATTATCAATGTTAAATGCAAGTTTCATCCAACTTTTGGTTTTGGATGAGAAGATAGACATATTAAATGATCACAATAGCTCATCTTGAGCCCATTTACTATGGTCAAACAATGTAACTAGGTATCTACCATCTTAACAAACACACATAAATGTGGTACTACTTCATGTAAAACAAACCCTTATAGCTAGAAATATTGACAGTGTTCCACCTTACAATTGTGTACAAGTGATAATACCTAATACATACTAAAACATCTATGGCAATCTAAATGCAATACACAAGGTCAGCTTTCTTTGAGCTGACTAAAGTACATGACCCCCTAATGGCATCTCTGATCACAGCTGCTTTCATTGCATCTTCTGATAATCTGGATTTTCCAGCTAATTATAGCTCTGCCAATTGAGAAGCCTTTTGAAAAGCTGGTCTATTCATCCATGTAAATTAGGGACATACATTTTGACTGGCTAAAATGACCTTCTACAGGCTGTCTCCAGAGTGCATTGTAGTGGGGAGCTGATTGTACCAGTAAAGAGACTGAGCTTTCTCAACATAGTAATTCACTTTACTGCTTTTGGGGAAAGTACAGATCAAGATCAGACACCACAGAAAATGCTGTCTAGTTTTGAACATTGAAAATATGTGTATCTCCTTTGTCTTAATGATACAACAACACATTTTTGATGTTAAAATATGGTTCTATTTGTGAAATTCAAGTATATTCTGATCATTCAAAAATGCAATATACAGCTTAACATGTTTTTTTTTGCTCTAGATGACTTCTTTCATCTGGAAGCAGACAATTTTAACAAGGATTATTGCAAAAAGAGAAATTGCTTGTAATGAGCAATTTCTTTACATGCAACAATGTTTTAACTCTATCAAACAATTCTGACTTTTAATTACCCTTGGGAAGAAAGCCTTGAAAACAGGAGAAAATGTTGGGAACCTCTCACTTCGTGATCTGCATGTATCCCTTGAATTATGGAGATTGTACTGTATGGGCGTATTCCTTTCGCTGCTCCGAACACTCTGAACATGTTCTAGGTCAATGGAGTATTTCGAAACACAGTGCTGTGTTCTTTAGAACATATTCTGACCGTTCTAAATGAATCGAGGTACAGTGCACCTGCTGAAGGTGTATTCACATATTACAAAATGGCCGAAAGACAAACAATTGTTCAGTGCGAAAACAGTATGGATCCTGAACAGACCTCACAGATGTGCAGGGTGCTCTAGATCCATGCTGAATACAAGTCATTTTGTTGGTTTCAATTGTCTTCTCATTTTCTCTTGTTATGGCACAAATGTCCTTTGAAAAAACTCAGAATACTCCATAATATGTCCAGAGTATAAATCAAAGTGCTGCCAGCACTGTAATCAGTAGACAATCAAATTACATTGTGGAAAAAAAACTTGCAACTAATGGGATTTTGTCATCATCGAAATATAGGTGAAAAACAAGACTTTTAAAAGCATTGTGTGAAAAAGGGAGAAAATCCTTGCAACGAACAATTTCTACATTACCCCCCATTTAGTTTTTGCCTATCCCGGAACAAAATTCAATTTTGGAGTCACATTGATTTTTGTCGTTGGCAAATGCTTTCTCTTTGAACAAGTCTAAAATTTATTTTTTTAAGTAAAAAGTTATGTGATCGTAACAACTAAGCCTCGGCAAATCGTCTTGATGTGGTTTAGGCCTATTATGCCCATACTACTTCCCTTGAAGTTTGCAAGAGATTAGAAGTTTAATTATGACATGGGTTAGAATAGCTTTCTAATACCCAACAACAGATTGAAAAAGGGGTTTAGAAACATATACCTGATATAGACCAGCAGTGTTGATATCAAGTTTAAAACAATGAAAAACAAAACATTTTTGATACTGACAAGAGCAATGTTCCGAAAATGCTCCATTCAGAACATCATTCCAGAACAGTGCACCTGTGCTGAAATATTCCTTTGGCGCATTTCAGAGGAGCATTCCAGAACACTGTAAATTGCCCAAGAACAGGTGAATGGAATATGCCCTATGTTTAACCCTTTACCACACAACGATGACTTTTAACGACCCAGAGGAAGAAGCCGTTTGAAAACATTGTGGGAAAAGGAGAAAATGCTGGTAACCAGCATTTTCTCCTTTTCCCACAATGTTTTCTTCCATATCAAAAACATTTTAGCTTTGCTTGATATGTTGTCCGCAAATGCTTTCAATTTGGACCAGTCAGAAATTGGGCTGTGTGGTAAAGAGTTAACCCTCTACCATGCCTATCGTTGCTTATATGACGATAAGGAAAAAGGCTTTTGAAAACATTGTGCAACAAAGAAAAAATGCTGCATTTGACTTTTTCCTTACAATTTTGTGGTTTGAGATATATTTAAATTATCATCTTCAAATGCTTTCAAACTGTACAAGTTTAGATTGCTGTCTGGTAAAGGCTTAAAAGGTTAGAGAAACAATAGAGTTAATCCCTTTCCACCCGACTTTGGTAAATTTTCATGCAGTAAAAGCCTAACACCATATTAGTATTGTAATGAATGATCCTTATAAATTTCGAAGAGAAACAACTTCTTATCAATTTGCAACATGTAATTTTATTTTCATATTTGGAAATAACCAAAAATTGCTTTCTTGAATGAATACATGTAAATGTAACAAAATGTATGACTAGAACGCATGTATATAGGCAGGAACCTACATTTATACTTTCCATGTTCAACAAAAACAAAATAATTGTTTTCCCTCTAAATACAACTTGCATGTTTTTGTTTGATACAAGCCTTGGGAAGAAGGCTTTCTGAGAAAAGGAGAAACTTTTTTCTCTTTCCCCACCATGATTTCAACTCTTTCAATGAGAGATCTGATTATTTAAGTCACATTATATTTGTCATCTGCAAATGCTTTAACTCTTTACCACACAACAAAAGTTTGACGTGTCCAAATTGAAAGGGTTTGCAGACAACAATTTAAATTTTGCTTAAATGATGGAAATTGACTTTGATGTGGTAGAAAACATTGTGGAAAAAGGAGAAAATGCTGGTTACCAGCATTTTCTCCTTTTCCCACAATGTTTTCAAAAGGCGTTATTCCCAGGGTCGTTAAAAGTCGGGATTGTGTGGTAAAGGGTTAATTCAAATTTCGACAAACAAGCCACAAAAAATGATCCAAGACCTACTTGTCATCTACAAATCCTTGAAATTTGGATGACAAAAAACTTTTGTTGTGTGGTAAAGAGTTTACATGAAATGAACTTTTTCAACTAAAAGAAAAAATCAATGCATTGTGAAGTCAAAGGCTGTTTAGATCAGAAACACCTCAGGCAGTCAACAAAACTACCTCAGGTTGCCACTGACATGCTACTCAACTCTTTACCACACAACAAAATTTCATACTTGTCCAAATTGAAAGCACTTGCAGACGACAAAATAAATGTGGCTAAAAAATCAAAATTTGTTTTGGGAAGGGTAGAAAACATTGTGGGAAAAGGAGAAAATGCTGGTTACCAGCATTTTCTCCTTTTCCTACAATGTTTTCAAAAGGCTTCTTTCTCAAAGTCGTTAAAAGTCGGGATTGTGTGGTAAAGGGTTAACTCTCTACCAAACAACAAGCTTGGACATGTAAAATTTAAAAGCATTAGCAAATAATTGAAATGACGAGGTCTTTGAATGGGAAATAAACATTGTGGGAAATGGAGAAAATGCTGGTCACTGACATTTTCCCCTTTTCCCACAAATGTTTTCAAATACCTTTTTCCTCATGGTTGTTAAAACTTGGGATTTTTCTGGCAACTAAATAAATGTCGTGTTTCGTTTCACATGCAATCATAAATTAAGTTCAGTTGAGCATGAAAAAAATAGCAGTTGAGAAACAGAATCAGAGTAAAGGTCCATCTACCTTTGATAGTAGCTGTGAATTCCAAAGAAAGTACCCTTCTATTAGTAATATAGCTTTCTACAATATGCTGATGGAAGACTTTAATACCTCAGGATAAATACATATGCAGTCTCACAGAAGTTCATATTGTTTTTTAACTAAAATTGCATGGGTCCTCGTTCAAACTTTTCAAAGATAAAAAATATGATATGATATGATATAAACAGATGGCTAATGTTAATACATGTACATCTATATTTGTACAGAGACTGCTTCTTTTCTGGTATGAGTTTATGCTGTTCATTAACCCATTTCCCCATTTAGAAAAATTCAACTTCGACCAGCATTTTAATTCAGATAATGCTCTGTTGGCTGCCTTGTCAAAAAGATGTCTTTTGATCTCAGCAGGAGTGTCAAAGTAAATTGAAATACTTCTTATCATGTGTAAGGTATATGGGCCAAACAGTCAAGAAAAACACAAATGCTGAAAGAGACTGTAAAACAGCAAGAAGCCATGATGGCTCATAGTAAGCCATGGATTTTTTAGGCACAATGCTTTGTTATATTCTTTTAACCTTGGACATGGATAAATGGGTTATAAAGCAACACTCTGCCCACTACAGAACTTTTGCAAGAGGGAAGATACTGATTTCACATGCTTTGATGTAGAATAAACTTGAAGAGAGATTCACAGAGATAGCAGTAATGTATAAAATATTCTTGTGGAGGTATCTATGACATGTCTCTATACATACAGTTTATAATATGTTTGGATATACATCAGATCATATCTAAATCCAGTCGTTCATTTTGAAAAATAGCAGCTCGATAACTGTACCTATCTGAACTGTTTCTATGGGCAGGACTCTTCTTTGTGGGGGCATGATTATTTACACCTTTGATTCCTTCCTCTTCCTCTCCAATTGAAGTTTCTACCAAGGATGGCTCTAATTCAGGATGAGATGCTAATTTTGATTGTAGTAGGTGTATATAGGTTTCCAACCTACTTGTCTGAAATGACACCGTATATAGTTTTCATTTTAGAATAACATCTTATGGGAAAATCTACACCTTTTCACACACTTACCCATTCCTAAATATGTTATTTCTTCCGTCTTTGCAGAAGACTGCTTTTGATAACATTCATAGAATGAGCAATATCTCTTTTTCCTCGATGTTTATGAAACCATTTTAGAAAAACGTTTTCCTTTCCTTCAGATGTTTCTCTTTTTATCCCTTCCCTTCTTTGTTCTATATTGACAAGGGGAACTCTGTGAATCAGTGGTAAACTCTTTACCAAACAAAAAAAAATTTAGACTTGTCCAAACTGAATGTACTTGCAGGCAACAAATTAAATTCCACTTCAATGATGGGATTTGTCCTTTAAAGGGTAGAAAACATAGCGGGAAAAGGAGAAAATGCTGGCAACTAGCAAAGGCTGTTTCCTCAGGGTCACTATAAAAGAGTGGTAAAGGGTTAAGGCATTGACTTTGAAGTCAGAAAGTATGGGTTCCATCACCACTGGCAGATCTGGACAATGCATAATATAGACCGGGGTCTTGTTTTACTAAGGTAGTTACGAACAAAATTTTCGTAAGTTTTACGTAACTATAGTATGGTGGCAAATTTCTGCCACAAGATACGAGATAACTATCATGATTATTTTAGAATACTATTGCGGTAAATCAAAGTTTCCTGGAAATTTTATCTAGATAAAATAATAATCATGATAGCTATCTCGTATCTTGTGACAGAAATATGCCACCATATTATAGTTACATAAAACTTACGAAAATTTTGTACATAACTACCTCAGCAAAATGGGGCCCAGGTGCAGATAAGAATAAGAGAATTCTTGTCACAATATGATGAAAGTAGTATTCAGGGTAAGGGCTAAACCCTTTCCCAAATGACAAATTTTAGACTCTTTCAAATTCAAAACATGCAGAGGACACATTCAAAATTGTTGCAAATGAGGTTGTGCTCTCTGATAGGGTAAAAAACATTGTGAGAAAGGGAGAAAAAGCTGGTTACTAGTATTTTCTCCTTTTCCCACAATATTTTCAAAAGCTCTCTTTCCCAGGGTAATGAAAACCCAAGTAAAGCAGAGTTTGGTAAAAGTTTAAACATTACCTCCTACAGACTTTTCCTCTAGTAACCAGCATTTTATCCTTTACTCACAATGTTTTCTATCATTTGAAAGACAAATTTCACATTTTGAGTAACATCTAATTTGTTGCCTGTAAATACTTTCAATTTGGAACAGTCTAAAACTTTGTGGTTTGGTAAAGTTGATTGACTGTATGGTGTTTAATGCTGTTTTCAACATTATTTCAGTTATATCGTGGCAGCCAGTGCACCTATCTTTGCTTTCCTGGAGTTTCTTCTACCAATACTCCACACAAATTCTTTCCAAGCCACTAGCTACTTTCCAACATAACCATCGTTGAAACAATGGTCAGCAGTGAGAGAGGAATGAATCCTGTTGCAATGGCTATCATCGATCCTTGGAAAGAACTTGGCTGAGCCAGGGATCAAACCAGCGACCCCCTGTTTTCAAGTCCTGTATGCTAAGGGTGCTTGGCTCATTTTGTAAAGAATCAATTCATGACCAAACTTGTTTTTGAAAGGACTCAAGTCCTGTAGTCTAGGGAGCCTGAGATAAAATGAAAATAGCATTACCTCATAAACTAAATAATTTTCTTTTTCCAGGAAATGTTGTATAACACTGGCTTTTGAACCTTTTTCTGGAGTATTGTTTCTGTGTTCTTGAAGATCTAATTTTGTCCCTGATAAACGTTCTTCTATACTGTGTAACTGTTCCGACTGCAAAAATTGAAACACTGATGATTATGAACTGATCTCATTTAGAAATGAGTCATGCTCTGTGAAAAGGGAGCTTAATACATCTGCAAAAAGTATCCACTAAGGTCAGCCTGCACACTGACCCGAGTCAAAACTTTTTGCTGTAGTTCAATTTTCTGTGTGTCAATGGACCTGTCTATCTCATGATTCTGTCGGTTGTTAGACAAAATGGGTTTTATGGATCCATGATTACTAATGACTTGCCAGGTATAATGGATTACACAGATGAATTATGTCCCCTTTGCCAGAGCATGGCTCAAATACATTGCTCAGAAACCTGATCAATACTTATGTAATTTGATCCTTGTCCACAGGTTGATTATTTTATATTCTGATGAAAATATTCAAATTATTTTTAGACATATGTGTTATATAGCCAAGCTGGGTGATAAGAAATGATCAGAAATCCCCTAGAAATTCATGTATGTATGAATTCATTGTTGATCCACATCAAGGGAGAGTCTCCTTTTCTAGCAATGTTTTCCACCTTTTCAGAGGCAAATCCGATCATTGGGCCTCATTTGCCTTTTGCAAATGCTCTCAATTTGGAGACTTCTATTTTCATTTGGAAAAGAGTTAACCCTTTACCAGAACACAAATTTTCCGACTAGTCCAAATTGAAAGCTTTTATAAAAAAAACTACAAATTTGATGCATCTCACATGATGTAGTTTGCCTTGCCTTTGAAAGGGTAGAAAACATTATGAGAAAAGAATGAAATGCTGGTTACCAGCATTTTTTCCTTTTACCACAATGTTTTCAAAAGCCTTCTCATATTAGTTAAAATCAGAGTTGTTTGGTACAAAAGGTGGAAAACATTATGGGAAAAGAAGAAAATGCTGGTTACCAGCATTTTCTCCTTTTCCCACGATGTTTTTAAAAGTCCTGTTTCTAAATGACTCTAAAACTTGGGATTGTGTGGTAAAGGGTTAAGTAAATTTGTCATCAATCAAGCTGTAAACACATTGACTTACAAGACTAAACCTTGTATAGGAAGCAGGTAGTAAAGGTCTCTGAAACTTTTTCTGTGAACCTACAGCACCCAGTAATGGTGGAGCAGACAAACTTGCAGCTACATAATTAATTGTATCTATCCACTCCTGTAACTCTTTACTGTTCGAAGTTTGAAAAAGATATTCTGCCCAATCTGCAGTTTGTAATCTTAACACATGTTGCTTTTTAGTATAATCCACTGCCTTTGAGGCTAAACAATGGTGTACACGAACAGAGTTATGAGATCCTTCTGTCACTGATTTTTTCATTCCTTGCTCGTCTTTGTACAGATATAAAATCATGTCTCTTAGCACCACATAAAACATCTTCCAACCACGCTTCCCAACAGGAGCTGTAACAAGAAACAAGAGTGAAATCGAGCTTATTTAAAACATGCACAAACCAAAACTTTAAAAGTGAATAAGAACTTGATATGGACCTTGAAATATCATTATGAACAAATTACCTAAAAAATTACTGAACAATTTTACTTTTTCAACATTACTTTACCTTAGTTCACCTGTACCACAGGCCTTTGAAGCTCTATTGGTCTATCATGGAACACTAAAATTGTCCTTGGTCGATCATCAAACACTTATAGCACATTGGTGCATCGCCTGTATATCATGGAATATATACTCCAATTTTCATTAACACTGTTTCTATAAATAGCACATTGGCGACTCCCTCTATATTGTATATAGTAAGACAAGGTGTGCAACGAAATCGAAAACAAATTTGACCCCCGTCCCCTTTCAAAGATAATATTTAACAGAAAATGGAAAAATAAACCTAGTTACCGTTGCAGATGGGTTCATTAATGATTTTTCTTCTGTATCCTGACCCTTGAAAGTTCCAAACGGCTCTTACCATCAAGCAATAGCTCTCATCTCAAAATAATTAAAAAGCTTCGACATTTTCTGGATCGCCATGCGCTGACGTCACAGAATTTGTTATGATGCAGCGAATCATAACTCACATGAATTTGCTATCAAAAGACGCGCCAAAGCTTTTGACCAATGAACGGTAAAAACGCATTTGAAAATATTCGAAATGGGAGATGAAAATCGTTAAACTGGATTAGATGAAAAGATAAATTATATCAGATGAAATGTTAATTTAATAATTTTATCAATACACCAACCAAAAAATTTACGATCTATGTTTGAAAAAAAGAATTTAATTCTTTTTCGCTGCAGGATTACAAATCGTGTGACGTCAGCGCATGGCGATCCCGAAAATGTGGAAGCTTTTTAATTTTTTTGAGATGAGAGCTACTGCTGGATGGCAAGAGCTGTTTGGAACTTTCGAAGGTCAGGGTACAGAAGAAAAATCATTAATGAACCCTTCTGCAACGGTAACTAGGTTTATTTTTCCATTTTCTGTTAAATATTATCTTTGAAAGGGGACGGGGGTCAAATTTGTTTTCGATTTCGTTGCACACCTTGTTTTATCCGTTTTCATTTAAATATTACCTCTGAAAGGGGAAGGGGGTCAAATTTTCTTCGATTTCGTTGCACACCTTGTCTTACTATATACGATATAGAGGGAATCCCCAATGTGCTATTTATAGTAACAGTGTCCGATAATGAAAATTTCGTTATCCCTTAAAAGACCAATGGAGTTTCAGAGGCCTATGCCCGTACTCACAGTGCTTTGCTAGAAATATCTATTAAAAGAAATATCTATTAGGTAATTTTTTTTTAAACAGAATAAATCTGCAATCCAAAATAAATCTCAGGTATACATTCCTCAAAAGTTAATGCAAAGTGCCAATTAATCTTTCAAAAATAATAAAATTTTTGAGATGTACATAAATGAAAGCATTTTCTGATGACAAATTATATACATCTTAAATGATGAGGTATGTCCATGAAAGGGAAGAAATGTAGTGAGAAAAGGAGAAAATGCTGTATATAAGCACTGTTTTTAGAAGCCTTCTTCTTCTTCTTCTGGGTTGTTGAAACATAAGACTGTATGATTAAAGAAAATGAACATCACTGGTCAACTAAAACAGACCAAAGTATTTAAATGCAAAAATTGTGTTCTGTTCACATATCAGACCAACACAGTAAGTGTAAATCCAGCAACAGACAGCATGTTCTATCAAGCAGTATCTTGAACCACAATGGCAGCAAATGCATCTTACATTGTGCAAGGTGCTCTAAAGGTTAAGTACAGGAAATAAAGAAGATCTGTTTTATTGTACATCCTATCTGTAACACATACTTTTACGTCCATCTGGGTCCACACAACACTTTCTCATCATATAGCCTTTCTTGTACTCTGTTGTCTGACTGGGATCTGGGATCTGAAATGAAGATTTGAATCCAATGTACCATTGCTGTAGTATGAAAATTTCATCCAAAATTCTTCTCCGCTTAATACATAAAAGAGACCAGTGCATCCATCCAAACATCAGAAGTTCAACCAGCACTGAAAACAATGCTTTTTTTCACCCACTGGTAGCTTTCGCACAAAATCAAAAGCAACTACGGTCAACAGTGGGAAAGGATTCAACCCTCTTGCAATCCTATGACAGAGTTTTGTTTGAGCCAGGATTCAAACTAACTGTACCTTGACTACTAGCCCCGAGGTCACCAATGTCCTATCTGACCTCATCATAGAGGTATGTAAACTGCACATATGCTTATGAAATTTTTTTCATAAGCATCTTAGTTGAGCATGAAATTTTCTAGTTATACAGAACTAAATAAATTTACCTTGCAGAGCAATTTTTTACCCTTTTAACCCTTTAATGCACAATACCGACTTTTAATGACCCTGGAAAATAAGCCTTCTGAAAACATTGTGGGAAAAGGAGAAAATGCTGGTAACCAGCATTTTCTTCTCTTCCCACAATATTTTCTATCCTATCAAAGAAAACTTGCACCATTTGAGCCACATTGAAATAGTCATCTGCAAATGCTTTCAATTTAGACAAGGCTAATATGTTGTCTTTTGGTAAAGGATTAAATTTCTCTTTCCTTCTTCTTATGAAATAATGTTCTTTAAATCACATTTTTGAACATGTAGAAGCAATAGTGAAATTCAAAGTTTGAGCACACTCTCAGACAAGCATGAACTCATGTTTTGTAAGCACAGGCCCTGATAACAACTACTCACATCAAGGAATGGATTTCTGCCAATTACAACAGGAAGACTAGGAAGATTTGGAGTGGAGGTTTGTTGAGTTCTCAGATCTTCACTAGTTCGACGATCCAATTCTTGGAATTCCTCGTCCCTGAAATTGTAACATTTTACCATGTTATACCCATTATCTCCAAAGATACTTACACTCTCACAGCACACCACCTATGAAAATATTGCAGACTACTTTTGTACATATTTTAGCAAAAGAAAAAACTGCTTGCAATGAGCAATTTCTTCTTCGACCATATGTTAAAAAACTATCATGTATGATAAAACAAGTAAGATTTCAAAGACTGCTTTAGTTCATAATGTCTCAGCAAAGCAGACAGCGTAGATCAAAGATCAGACTGCACATTTTGTGCAGTCTGATCCTGGTCAACACTGGTTGCAAAGGAACCTATATTAGTGAAAGGTGCTTTCAGGGTTAAAATATTTTCTGAGGTAGTAAACGTTTACAGTGCAAAGTAAATCTTCAATTATGTATAGTGTAGATCAAGATCAGACATCACAAAACTGAACCTGCACTGCATGATAGTTTGTAAAGTATCAAGGCCAATACAGCCCTGAGTAGAAAACATTATTGGAATAGGAGAAAATGCTGGTTTCCAGCATTTTCTCTTTTTCCCACAATGTTTTCAAAAGCTTGATTTGTAGGGGTTGTTAACAGTCGGTATTAAGTGGTAAAGGGTTAACAGACAATAAAATTATCCAGGCTTGTCCAATTTGAAAGTATTTCCAGACAACAAATAACATGTGCCTCAAATAATCAGATTTGTCTTTAAAGGGTAGAATACATTGTGGGAAAAGGAGAAAGTGCTAGTCAATAACATTTTCTCCTTTTCCAAAACATTTTCTCTCCTTTTCCGCAACATTTTCAAAATCTTCTCCAAAACCAAAAGGGCTTTTTAACTCTTTACCATACAACAATATTTTAGACCATACCAAATTGAAGGCATTTGCAGATGACAAATTCGATGTGACTAAAATGACAATTTTTGTCCTTGATAGGGTAGAAAACATTGTGAGAAAAGGAGAAAATGCTGGTTACCAGCATTTTCTCCTTTTCCCACAGTGTTTTAAACAGGCTTCTTCCTTAGGGTCGTTAAAAGTCGGGTTTGTGTGGTAAAGAGTTAAGGGATAACCAAGATATACATAATAATGGTCATGACAACTACCGGTATCATAATTTTGTATTCAATATATTAACCACAAAGCTACAAAAGCTTTCATCTAGACTTCCAGTTAACCCTTTACCACACAATGACGCCTTTTAATGACCCTGAAGAAGGGGCCTTTTGAAAACATTGTGGGAAAAGGAGAAAATGCTGGTAACCAGCATTTTCTCCTTTTCCCACAAAGTTTTCTACCCTATCAAAGAAAAGTTGCGTCATCTGAGCCACTATGAAATTGTCATCTGCAAATGCTTTCAGTTTGGATAGGTCTTAAATTTTGCTGTGTGGTAAAGGGTTAAACACAAGTTCTATAATTTGAGTCAGATTTAAATTTGTTGTCTGCAATGTTGTCTGCAATGCTTTTGATTTAAGCATGTCTACATTTTTGTTGTTTGGTAAAGAGTTAAGTCATATTTGATTCGTTGTCTGCATATGCCTTCAATTTGGACAAGTCTCAAATTTGGTTGTTTGGTAGAGTTAACATATTTCACAAAGAATACTTACGGTGCCCATTCAATGGGATCTGATTTTAAGGCATAATACAAGGACTTCAGAATATCTTTGGGAAAGTTGTTACCATCATTTAACCCCGATAAATTGTCAATAAAATCACCACAGGTCATCTTTCTTCCAACAGCCTGAAATTAAAAGTTTAAAGTCAATTTTTTTAAAGTGAACCCAGAGATTTCTCTAACCACTTTGTAAGTACATAATATTGTATCAAGTATCATATTTAGAGTCCTACAATGTTTGGTAATTCAAATTTAGAATTAGTAATCCATAGGTCCTGGGTTTGATACTTATCCAGGGCACTTTGGGTTTTCGTTTTTTGTAGAAGTGTCCATGCACAAGGCAATACACAGCCCCAGGAAAGTACTGGTTTAAGCAAGAAAGCAAGAAAACAAAAGTTGGCATATTTGTTATATAAATCAAAAGCTCTCCTAAATAATTAAGAAATTACAGTTTCGGATGAGATTGTTTTTCTACAAAGAAAAATACATAATCTCAATTACAAAACAGTGGTGAAATAATTGAGGAAAATAAAAACAATTTCTTTAAATAAAATATACTGTGGTAAAAGGAGTAAATGCTTGTTACACGCAATTTATCCTTTCCTACAATGGTTTCAAAACAGTTATCAATTGATCTTCACAGAGACAAACAATTGAAATTGATGCTTTAGACAAATTGCCCCAAACATAGCAATGCAATTTCTGGTTGGAATACTAGTATCCCACAAAGTATTGGCCAGACTTAAGGAAGGATACCACATATATAGAACTTGTCAAGAATGATGAATCAGTTCATTTCTCAACATGCTAAAGGAATCAATTGATTCTTTGATGGACATTCAGATCAAGATCAGACTGCACAGAATATTCTGACGGATTATTATCTAAGCCCTTTGATATTTTGAGAGCTTTTCAAGTAAAAAACATCGTTCAGTTTGCAATATTTGGACCATTCCCAATAACTCTTCTTTTAATCCTTCACCACATAATTATGACTTTGAATGACCTTGAAGAAAAAGTATTTTGAAAACACAGTAGGAATAGAAAAAATGAAAAAAAAAACAGAGCCTCAAGTGATAATGGAATTTAGGTCTCCAATCTACATCCTCACCACTGATTCAAGCAGACCCTGTATCTTATCAAGCACTCTGACCTATACCATAATGGGTTAATGCAGCCATGAATAATGTTTCAAGTTTCAAGTGAAGCATATCCAGGCTGTATATCTTTTATCAGCAAGCATGCAGGGCGGGTTGTTTAGACTTCATAATCAACTCACCTGTCCATGTAAATCAGTGTTCAGTAACATCAGAGCACAGACAAGTGTATGACAGGCATCTGAAATACATAAATAATAAACAGTTACCCTTATGTTTGTTTCAATTCTTTAATATGGGTTTTTATACTACCTTTGACCCTTAATCCTTAACTCTTTACCAAACAACAAAATTTTAGACTGATCCAAATTGAAAGCATTTACAGATGACAAAGGTGGCCCATATGAAAAAATTTGTCCATGATAGAGTAGAAAACATTCTGGAAAAAGGAGAAAAATGCTGGTTACCAGCATTTTCTTCTTTCCTTACTATGTTTTCAAAAGTTCTCTTCTTCCATGTCATTAAAACTCGGAATTGTGTGGTAAAGGGTTAATGTGCCTTTCTTAACTTAAGTTGCCTTTGTGGGCTGTGTTGATCAAGATCAAGATCAGACTGCACAAAACATGCAGACTGACCTTTGATCTACACTGTCCGCTCTGCTTTGACATTTTGAATAAAAGCAACCTTGAAATTGCACTGGATCTTATTCTTAGACTGAAAACGTTAAGTTTATTCAGTACTCTAAAGGTTAAAAATATTTAAATCATATCATGGAGACAGTTCACCTGTACTTGCCTTTCTGAGTTTTACAAATTCTTGGCTTCAACTTTGAAGTGACATGTCAAAGGAAACACCCACGTTACCACCATCAACAGCAAGGATCAAACCAGAATTTCCTAATTACAAATCCAATTCCTCTTCCCCTTTGCCATGAGGTTAAACCCCCTCCCTCCCCACGCCTTTCACACTACTTAATAAATAAATCGAATATTTTGAAGTTTCAGAAAATATCCAGTAATTGAAATATTGGATAGTGCAAAGTTCAGATTCAGACAATCTGAGCAGCTTTAGTGTTATGACTTGCCCAAGGGTAATCCAAGCACAATCATCAGACCAGGATTTTCCCAATTATAAATCTGGTGCCATAACTGCTGAGCCATGAAGGTTTCCTCCTTGACTGAATCTTTGAGGAAAAGGGTTGAAATTGGATAACTTGAGTTTTATGGTTTCTACAGAGGGGAGAATGAGCCTGATCAATAGCCCTGTCTCTGTATCAATATCTCTGTCAAAACTTGTTTCTCTCAAAAACTGTAGTAACTTTTCCCTGTAGACTGCACTTGCCAAATTTAACACTTACAAGAATTACTATGTGAAGACAACTTTTTAAAACAGTGGGAGAAAAGAGCAGGACCAATACCTTCGTCTCTGTTTCAATATTTATCTCCTTCCTTCAGTCAAGAGATATTTTTCTCTACAACTCTATTTACCCTTAGAGTGCAGAAAAAAAAATCAACAGACATTTTGAGTCCAGAAATTATACCCAAATAATGGAAATTTTGAGGTTATCCCTGTTCAAAATGTCTCATCAAATCCAACAGAGTACATCAAGGGTCAGACTTTATGGGTTTTTTTTTAAACTTTGGGGCAAAAAGAGCCTGATCAATACCTCTCTCTATGTTGGCCACACATTCAATTATGGATGTGAAAGGGACTTTATGGGTTGACTTTTTCAAGTGGACATAGTAACCTCTGCATAGATGTATTTACATTGAAAGGAAAGGAAAGGAAAATGTTTCTCTTTTTCTTGGTCTGACAAAACACTGCGGGAAAAGACAGCAAGGCTTGTGATGTGCAATTTTTCCTTTTTCCACATTTTAAAAAGCTTTGTACTGCAGGGTGTGTATTTTAATTCAACCCTTAATATGATGGGATCAGCTAAAGGTGCTTTTCTGGATAGTGTAGATCAAGATCAGACTATTTAGCACTTGCTGACAATAAATTACACATGGCCAATTTATGGAATTTATTTTTGAATGGAAAGGATACAGCAAGGGAAAACGAGAAAATGCCAGTTAGCAACATTTCCTCCCTATCCCACAATGATTTCAAAAGCCTACTTTCTGGCACTTGTAAAAACGTGATTGTGTGGTAAATGGTTAAATCAAATGCGCGTCCTTTTTCCATAAGTTACTTAGGTAATGAGTTTACTCTGTTTGACCAGACATAAGATAGCTTACCCTCTGAGTTGAAAGATCCTGGATTACTTTGTAAATAATGCCTTGAGAAATGTGCCAGCACCCGTTCGCGTTCCTGGGTTTCCCCAATCAGAGAGAACTGCTTCAGGAATTTCCGTAAGGCCACATCAAGGTTATCACCAGTGAAATCAAAGAACTTGAGGTACTCTTCTGCCACAATTGTACTAAAGTCATTTCTGCAAAAAGACATAGTAAAAGTATATTCAAGCATTTTAAATGCACTGTGAAACAACTTATACAACTTATTGGTTGATTAATCAAAATTGGTGATTCCTCCAGGTAGTCTAACCAGTAATTGCTCTGTAATGTATGTATCTCTGCTCATCATGGGATCTGAATCCAGTAACTCTGGTATAAAAGGCCAACAAGGTTTATAAGTCTATCAAACATAACATGTACGTATCAATTGACTCTTTACCATCCACAAAATTTTAGACTTGTCCATATTGACAACATTTGTAGACAACAATTTAAACATGGCTAAAATGATCAAATTTATTTTTCATAGAAGAGAAAACATTTTGAGAAAAGGAGAAAATGCTGGTTACTAGCAGTTTCTCCTTTTCCTGCATTGTTTTTTCAAAAGGCCCTTCTCTCACGGTTGTTAAAACACAGGATTGTTTCAGAAAGAGTTAACAAATTTTTGTCACTATTTTCATGCCTTCATCTTGATTCTATTACAATGAATCTATATTTGACACCAGTCGATAAAGACATCTAGGAATAGGAAATTTTTTTTTTCCATCTATTATCTTTGTTGGAAATATAGCATTTGAGACCAGTGTAGTCTGATAAACCAAAAGCCTGCTACCCTAGGGCCTAAGCCTTATAGCTTCAGTTGGTAACATATACAGGAATTGAAACCAGTGGGTCATTGGTTTGAATCTGCAGCTCCGCAAATTTCTTTCCAAGGATTGATGGCAGTAACTGAAACAGGATTCATTCCTCTCTCATGGCTGATCATAGTTTTTACAATAGTCACGGGGAAGAGAAGCCAGTGGTTTGGGAAGAATATTTTGCACTGGCCAAAAGATCTGTAAAAAAGCATGGATAGTTAAACTGGCAGCATTGATATTACTTGATATAACTGAAATAAAGTTGAAGAAGTTGAAATTGGCATGGAACATCATACAAACGATCTACCTCAGGGTTGTTAAAACTCTGAATTATTATTTAGTACCTGGTTAAGGCTTGAATGTTGTATTTGTGTTTACATGAAAGAATGCATTGGCAAAGGAACATGTTTACAATATCAAATATGAGGTTAGAGTTGGAAAAAATTCCTTTAATAACCTTACCTTGTCATATAGATAATGAATTGAGGAATGTCCTACACATACATGGTTTAACTCTTTGCCACACAATCCTGACTTTTAACGACCCTAAGGAAAGATGCCTTTTAAAACATTGTAGGAAAAGGAGAAAATGCTAGTAATGTGCATTTTTCTCCTTTTCCCACAATGTTTTCTACCCTTCCTAGATTAAATTTTAATTTCTGAATCATGTTATTTTCGTCATCTGCAAATGCTTTCCATTTGGACAAGTCTAAAATTTTGTTGTTTGGTAAAGAGTTCATTAATATAAAACAACACAACTAGCTATTTATCACACACAAAAATCTTACAGATTGTATAATTGAACACTTTTTTGGGGGTTTTTTTATTCAATTGTCATTAGATCATTCGTTCTGTTCTACCAATGGAAGGCATTAAATGCTATAAAAACTATATTGTTATGAAATTAATATAAAGCTTTCAGTTGTATTGCTTTTATCATTCCTTTCATTTATTTCTATTTGCAATTTAGGTAAGATCTTTTTTTCAGTCTTCATGGTTTCCAGCCCTTTTAGTTATCTGTAAATCAAAGCCTTTGTAACAACAGCGCATTATGAATCAAGCAATTCTGACCAATGCCTTAACCCATTACCACAGAATCCCTACTGTTGACGACCCTGAGAAAGAAGCCTTTAGAAAACATTGTGGGAAAAGGAGAAAATGCTGATAACCAGCATTTTCTCCTTTTCACACAATGTTTTCTACCCTTCACAAAACAATTTTCAAATTTTCAGTCACTTTTATTTTGTCGTCTGCAACTGCTTTCGATTTGGACAAGCCAAAAATTTTGTCGTTTGGTAATGAGTTAAGATCAATCTTAGGTACCAGGTATACAGTCACTAGATTTCCCCCTTACCACACAATCCCAACTTTTAACGACCCTGAGAAATGAAGCTTTTGAAAGTATTGTGGGAAAAGGAAAACATGCTGGTAAGCATCATTTCCCCCTTTTCCCACAATGTTTTCTATCCTTCAAAAAACGTATTTTAATTTCTGAGTCACATTTTTTTTGTCCTCTGCAAATGCTTTTAATTTGGACCAGTCTAAAATTTTTTCATTTGGTAAAGAGTTACTGGCAGGTGTCCCACAGCCATTATTTCAATAGCAAAGTTCTGGGCATCTCACAAGGTGGCCTTTCGAAAATATTTTGGTGTCCTCACTTTTATCTAGATTACATGTCCTAATAGTTGCAAGTGACTAAACTGTTTGATATAGACATGTTAACTTGGTATCACATTATCTACAAGTACATACAATTTTCAGGTTGGTACAATGATATCTTGAAGTCAATAAAATGAGCTAATAATCAATCTAAGATAAATGTAGCTAAATGCCTAACAACTACATGTACATGTTAACCGGTTCCAAGATGACAGTTTTTAGATTCTTCCAAAATAATAGCATTTGCAAATAGCAAATGCAAACGCGATACTAAGAGGTTCTTTGACAGGGTAGAAAAACATTGTGGAAAAAGCAGAAAATGCTGGTAACCGGCGTTTTTTCCTTTTCCCAAAATATTTTAAAATGCCTCTTCCCAATGGTTGTGAAAACATGGGATTGTTTGGTAGAAAGTTAAAGAGCAGATA
Source organism: Hippopus hippopus (assembly GCA_946811185.2). Taxonomy (NCBI): domain Eukaryota; kingdom Metazoa; phylum Mollusca; class Bivalvia; order Cardiida; family Cardiidae; genus Hippopus; species Hippopus hippopus. The sequence goes on from OX328096.1 coordinate 35,765,999, forward strand.
ACCTATAACACAATCGGGTGTATAGCTGAGGAAAAGAACACAAACCCATATCCAACAGGATCTATTAAGCCTAAAAGCATTGTGCAAAAAATTGGTTGCTACTGCAGACAGCTCAAATTGACACCCCTGAAGTCTTTCAGCTCCAAATCACCTCCTATATGCAATGTTTTCTACTTTTTCTCTCCAGGCTGACAATATCATTGTCGTTTACTTTTCATCAGATGGAAAAGTTTTTCATCATGTTCAAATTAAAAGGATTTGCAGACAATATGTTAACCTTTTACCACACAATCCTGATTTTTTACAACCATGGGAAAAAAAGGCCTTCAAAAACATTGTGGGAAAAGGAGAAAGTGCTTGTAACCAACATTTCTACCTTTTCCCACAAATTTTTCTATCCTATCAAAGACAAACCTCACAATATCAGCAGTATTTTATTTGTCATTTGCAAATGGTATCGATTTGGGCCAGTCTAAAATTTCAATATTTGGTAAAGAGGCAAGTGTGACTCAAATTATTAAATTTGCCTTTGACAGAAGGAAAACATTGTGGGAAAAGGAGAAACTGCTGTTTAGCAGCGTTTTCTCCTTTTCCCACAATGCTTTCAAAAGCCTTCTCTCTCATAGGTGTCACAACTTTGGTTTGTTTAGGAGGAAGATTACTTGTAGGTACCATAATCTCCAACCATTCTACATACCTGTATTATTCTCAATTGCAAGACCAGCCATATGATTTGCTGAGACAATCTTTGTCAATCAAATTACTAGTCTTCCCACTTAGAATTACAATTGAAATAAGAATGATTGGTGAGTAAATCCCAGAAATTTTGGAAAGCAAATCAAAACTTAAAGGTATATAACATGTCAGATACTAGCAACAAACAGTAATATTGGATATATTCAAGAAATTTTAGTTCCATACCATAAGAGGATAAACAAAGAGGAAAGGGAGTTATAGCTATCTTAGTGCATTCCTTCAAATTATAACAATGTTTCCATAGTAAATACTTCTATTCATCAGTAACCTCTTTATATTACAAGGTCCAAAAATTTTATTAACAAGAGGGCCATGATGGCCCTGTATCGCTCCACTGGCTAATACGTAAAATCACTACATGCCAAACATTACAATACTTGGCCAATTGGTTTTGAACATAAGACCCCTGAAACAGGACTAAAATTGGTAGCCCTAGTTCATATGGTTAGTAACAAGAAGATTTCTAAAGATTTCACTATATAAGCCCATGTAAAACTTCTGACCCCTCAGGGTGAATCAAATTCCCCCCTAGGGCTATAATTTACGCACTCTTGGTGAAGGGCCTTTAGATATAGCTACATGCGAAATTTGGTAGCCCTACACTTTATGAATAAGTACAGGGAGATTTCTTAAGTTTTCTCTACATAAGCCCATGTAAAACTTGTGACCCCCGGGGCAGGGCCAATTTTGACCCCAGGGCTATAATTTAAGCACTCTTGGTAGAGACCCACTAGATAAAGCCACATGCAAAATTTGGTAGCCCTAGGCCTTACGGCTAGGTACAGGGAGATTTCTAAAGTTTTCCCTAAATAAGCCCATGTAAAACTTGTGACCCCCGGGGTGGGGTCAAATTTGACCCAAGGGCTATAATTTGGGCACTCTTGGTAGAGGCCCACTAGATAAAGCCACATGCAAAATTTGGTAGCCCTAGGCCCCATGGCTAGGTCAAAGAAGAATTTTAAAGTTCTCCCTATATAAGCCCATGTAAAACTTGTTATATAAGCCCATGTAAAACTTGTTACCCCCGGGCAGGGCCTAATTTGACCCCAGGGCTATAATTTGAACAATCTTGGCAGAGGTCCACTAGATAAAGCTACATGCCAAATTTGGTAGCTCTAGGCCCTATGGCTAGGTAGAAGAGGAATTTTAAAGTTCTCCCTAAATAAGCCCATGTAAAACTTGTGACCCCCGGGGCGGGGCCAATTTTGACCCCAGGGCTATAAATTGAAGAAACTTGGTAGAGGTCCACTAGATAAAGCTACATGCCAAATTTGGTAGCCCTTGGCCTTACGGTTTCAGACAAGAAGATTTTCAAAGATTTTCAAAATTTTTCAGTTTTGTTGCCATGGCAACCAGAGTTTTTGAAGGAATTAAATTCTTTCAAGAAATTCTGAAGAGGACCATGACAGGATCATTTCTGTGAAGTTTCATCAAAATTGGATGGGTAGTTTCAGAGAAGAAGACGTTTTAAAAAAAAGTTAACGCACGGACGGACGGACGGACGCACGACGGACAACAGGCCATGACATAAGCCCGCTGGCCTTCGGCCAGTGGAGCTAAAAATTACATATACACACAAGTTTTTTCATGCATTACTAGTCCAGACTATATACTATAATTTCTGGACTTACTAAAAAAATAGTAAATGTGATGAAAAGCACAAGCGTGTCTACTCAGTCAGGAAAATGATGCGGAAATCATCCTGGAAAAACAAACATTTGCTTTTTACAAGTCACTGCTCCTTTTCCTACATTGATTTCAAAAGCAGCTTAGCTGCCTACAATAGTGGTTGGTTGGTTGTATTGGGGTTTAACGCCACTTTAACAGCTAAGGTCATATCATGGCGGTCGGTGACGCACATGTGTTTCCTGGCTTGCCTACAATTAGTGACTTGAAAAATTTCATTAGTGCATTAATAGGTTTAAATGGTAAAGTCAACACAGAATGATGAAAAGGAACATATACATGTTGATGCTGAAGCTGTTTTAGTACTCCAAACAGAGGTGTTCAAAGAAGTGTCAAGTGCCATTTACAGGTGTTAACAGAAACGTCAAGGGTCAATAAATAAGTGCAGATTATGCAAATGAACTTTGTCATTCATCAAAAATGTCTTTCCCAATGGTCCATTTTGATAATGAGACAACAGCAGTTCACTTTGAAATCACAAAAGTAAGCACACTCTACATCATATTACCTTTGAGATTTCAGTGTTTCATTAACCCTCTACCACATCCCCAGTTTTAACATTCCTGACATAGAAGGCTTTTGAAAACACCATGGGAAAAGGAGAAAATGCTGGTAAACACCATTTTCTCCTTTTGCCAAAATATTATCCACCCTTCCAAGGATACTACCCATCATTTTTCTGAAAATGCCTTCATTTTCGACAGGTTTGAATTTTTTGCAGTCAGAACTTTAATCTATATTGTCCACTTTTCTAAAAACTACAGACCGAAGGCAGCCATGAAATTTCAACTATCTAGGTCTAATTCTAGATTGAAAATGTCCATGGGGTTTATTCAGCCCTTTGGTGTTTATATATATTTCAGACAACTTTTCATGTCTAAAAGCTACCACTGACTGATATACTGCTGAATGCTGCAATACAAGAAAACATATTAACGACGTATATACCTAATGTTCGCTCACATGCTACTGCGCATGTGTTTTTGTTATGGATAGCGAATCAAAAGTGCATGTATGTATTTTTTCACATATGGTAATACTATTGGTGCACTGACACAAGTAACACTTTCTTCAGGGAGTAAAAGCAAAGAGAAAAATATGGATCTGAGAACTGTCACTGTGAAACAGTTTAAATACTGTCGACACGGCGTTACACACCAAAGAAGCAAACAAAGGCTGAAAATTTAAAGCTGTGGAAGCATAGCTGTTTCCACTTTGAAAATTATTGTTGGAAAAGGAGAAATCGCTCCTAATGAGCATTTTCTCCTTCTCCCACTATGTCTGCTGAGCTGTTATCTATGGTGGCATACTTCTGCCGCGAGATACGAGATAGCTATTGAACTATCTTGATAAAACAAAGTTTCCTGGAAATATTATCTAGATATTAAAAATTTTTGAGATAAAAATATCGCGATAATTCTAACTGTTATCATGATTTTTTTTTGCTTTTGTGCCCACAACTGACATTCACGGTATCTATGATTAGATACGGTTTCGGAACATCTTCGTCTACAACGTTATGAATTTGCCTTTTCCCTGAATGGTTTTAAAGTTGTTCGTAGGAGGCATTTCGAGTCGTCTTTGTTATTTTACAGACTACTGTTTATTTCGGTGCTTGTCAAAATTTACCAATTAAGCTACAACTGATAATAATTCGAATTTCTACTTACTGCAATCTTGTGAAGTCAAAAACTACCGAGCTCATCCAAATGGCGAATTTTCTATTTATAGATATCGAGAAACAGATTGAACTATCTCCATAAAATTTTCAGGAAACTTTAAGTTATTGCGATAGTTTTCTAAAATTATCATGATAGCTATCTCGTATCTCGTGGCAGAAATATGCCACCATAGTTATATTATTTTTTTCCTTGAAAAAGTCATTATCTCTCGCTAGATGGTATTCTACAAATGCACATCTATCTAATTTGGGCATTTTGGGTACAGAACCTGACTACTTTTCAAAACGACAACTGTTACTTTTAATTTCAAAATAAAATAAACGTTTGCTTAATAAAACGCTACCTGGTGCAATTCATTCAGCTATGATCAGCAAGCAGGTAACCTATGCAGCGGCAATATATTAAAACAGCCCCTACAGGCTTGGATAATAGCTTCAGTATAAGCCCTACTTTTCCCAAGTATATGGGATGGGTGATGCGTCAAAGCAGACAGGTCAAATCTGTGAAGAATATGACATGCGCAGACAACGTGAAAAAGTTAGCTTCTATAGTGACCTTCATCCTTGTTTTCTGACGAAATAACTTAAGCACAGATAGATGCCATTTTTATTTTTTCTTATTGTTAAGAATTTAAAATACTTTAAATGTGGAAATTTTAAGAAAAATCTGTCCGTTAGAAAGTATGTATTTATATACCATGCTCAAAACCAGGCTTTTATAAATTTTTTGTGCAAAACTAAATGAATTTTCATTAAAATGATGTACGTTTGTATATTTTTCCAGTAATTTTGCTGTTTATTGGATTATTAAAGAAAGGCGTGTTAAATCCAATATAAGCTGAATTTTGGAAATGTATATACCTTTTTCATAGGCAAATTTGTCAGAAATGAGCGCGGTGACCCGTATCTTTTTTTACTGTAATCTCCTAGAGATATGATGAGCTTTCTGTGTGCAAAGTTTTAAAAAAATCTGTCTGTTAGAAAAAATTTGTGATATACGTCGTTAAAACAAAAAAGAAAATGAAGGCTTCAAGTCTACCAGAAGCAATTTGTTTCAAGAGAGAATGAGTTTGTGTCATGGGGTTACACTTAAAAAGCTGGATAAACCTAACATACATTTTGAGTCTAGAGGTAAGACTCAAAATAATTGCAACTTCCATGTTACTCCTGTCTAGAAAAGCAGACAGTGTAGATCAAACAGTGTAGATTGCACATTTTGTACAATCATATCTTGATCCACACTGGTCTCAGGGGCAACTTTAGTTGTGAAAGGTACTACAAGGGTTAATAAACTAGCTCAGATTATGCAAATGAGGACAGTTCATCAGCACTCTCCTCCCCAATAGTCCATTCTCATAATGAGAAAACACAAATACTTTTTGTCAATAATGACCATACACAGGGGAAGTGGTACCTTGCTCCATGACTTTATTCGGAATTAACAACCTTCTGACACACATCATACCAATACTTTCACTTCTGACAAGTCACCATCTGTTGATGACTTTTTTCCTCATTCCACGGACAGACCACTTTTGAGCAAATTGTGATAAAAAAAAAGTATAACATGCAATGGCTCATTTTTTCTGCAACGTTTTTACACAATTCACAGGTATTAATCCTTTACCAAACAATCTGTTGATTTAAAGACCATGAAGAAGAGGGCGTTTAAAACTTGAGGGGAAATGAGAAATGCTGATATCTAGCATTTTGTCTACAAAGTTTTCTTCCCTTTTAACCCTTTACTACACAATCCTGAGTTTTAACTACCCTGAAAAAGAAAGCTTTTGAAACATTGTGGGAAAAGGAGAAAAATTCTGGTTTCCAGTATTTTCTTCTTTTCCCACAATGTTTTCTATTCTTTCACAGCCAAATCTCATAATTCCAGCTACATCTAAATTGTTGTCTGCATTTGCTTTCAAATTAGAAAAGTCTACAATTTTCTTATTTGGTAAAGAGTTCAGAACAAGTCCCATCTTTTCAGTCATGTTTCATTTGTGAGAAGTAACTGGGTTGTGAAAAATGAATCCAGCAGACAGGCCTATTGATCAGGCTATTGGGCTATTTTTACAATCTCTAAGACATTTAGAATTCTGTGGTATTTCAAAAGTCTCAGTATTAATAACATAAAATGAAGAAGACACTAAACAGATTATTTACCTAATGATATCTAACACCATTTCAAACAGTTTTTGGGTATTAGAGTCAATCATCTTGAATACTTTGTATGTAAGACTTTGAAACTTATCCCAGTTTACAAGGGCTTCAGGAATCACAGCAGGACATACACATATCAGGGGCATAACCAAGCGGTTCAGAATCCAGAATATTGTTCCATCCTTAGGCTTCTAATTGTGATGCAATGTGCTTTTGTAGACATTATAAATGTGCAGTCTGATCTTGATCTACACTGTCCAACACAGTGGATTTTTTTACTGAAAAGAATAAGTAAAAAATTGCAATATTTGGCTTTTTACTATTGCTTAGATTTTTTTTTTTTGCAATTTAAGGCTTAAGGATGAAGATGGCATTGTTCTATAAAAAGATGAAAGAAGGTTTTGCCTATTCCCAATTTTTTGACAATAGGCGCTTGTGTATTGTGTGTTATGAACGCTACACCTCTGTGTATGAGTTTTAACAAAAAAGTCACAAATGAAGAAAGAAATGCTCTGCAGAAATCTGCTCTTTTGCTCTTCAAGGGCCATCCAATAGTATCTACAGCTTGACTTAATTTTGAACAGGGCCACTGACCTCCTCAATATGGTGGATAGAATATTATTTTCCTTTTTGGACAGAATAAACTCCTCATTATAGGCACATTCATTTGGCTATTACTTCATTGTACACAAAGTTCTCAAGTAAATCCAGTAACGCATGTGAGTGACAATGCTAGGCTCCAGTTGCTTTTTAAATATTTTAAGGGTTACCTGCCTTTCTGGTATGGGTTCTCCCCTTTACTCTTTACCAAACGACAAAATTTTAGACTTGTCCAAATAAAAAGCATTTCCAGACGACAATTTTAATGTGACTAAAAAGGTGGAATTTGTTTTCGATATGGTAGAAAACATTGTGCAAAAAGGAGAAAATGCTGCTTACCAGCATGTTCTCCATTTCCCACTATGTTTTCAAAACTCCCAACCCTTGGGGGTCATAAGAAGTCAGGAACGTGTCATTAAGGGTTAACTCTACCAGAATTTGCAGACAACAAATTGATGTAGTACAAACGATTAGATTTGTAGAAAACATTGTCGGAAAAGGAGAAAATGCTGATCACTGACATTTTCTTTTTTCATGTTTTCAAAAGCCCTTTAAATCAGGATCGTAAAAACTCGGGGTTGTGTAGTAAAGGATTAAATAATTACAACTAGCGTGGGTTTGAAGGAAATATCTTCCTTAATGACAGAGATACCAGAGAATGTCAACATTTTCACATATCAAAGACCACAACAAGGCAATCTTACAATACCTATGTCAGTTTGCCAAGCTGTTTTATGCTGGTAAGGGTTTACTTTTCATTAAGTTTTTCCTGTACTGGCAGATAATTATTTTCTGTAATCCTATACACACTACTATACAGTATTTTCTTCCTTCTTTTTCAAAGGTCTTTTGTTAGCTCATCACATTTTTTTTCCCTGTCACTACGACAAATACTGTAGTTTACTGAACGAATTTTTCTTTTCAGTTTTTTCAAAATTACTATGTAGCATTTACCATTGTAGTATATAACCCCATAGACCTTCTTCAAGGTAATTCAAATACAGGACTGATTGGTAAAAGGCTAAGATTGCGCAAAAAAAATGAAAACAAGTCGTCAAAACTTTCTATCCTTTTTAGGGATCATAATCACAGACCATCCTGACTTAATTTCTAATTCAATATCCCACTTGCCGTATACACCAACCATCCTGAGTATCATGCAAAGTCTTCACAGAGATTTGAAGAATATCCTAAATTTCAAAGCAACATAATGCCTAAAACCAAGAGGTTTAGCAAATCTAGAATTTCTAAAACTATGAAATCAATTTACAATTTATTGGTGAATATGGACCAAAGATTTTCAATCTGTTTGCTTAGTTTTGATTTTAACAAGAGGGCAATTGGCCCTAAAGCGCTCAACTGAGTAAAGTCATCTGGGATTGACAAAGCTGAACAGATCCTGGTTGTAATGATGTAAAACACTTTAGTGTAAGTGACCTACTTTTAGACCAACTCGATCTGTTTTTGAATCTGTCAGATATCATTGACACAAACATTCTGACAGAGTTTCGTGAGTATCTGGCCAAAAATATGGCCTCTGGAAGGCAAACAAGGTTTTACCAAAACCTGGCCCTCTTGGTCATTAAAACTCGGGATTATCTAGTAAGCAGTTAAAGTAACAACAGTGGCCAAAAGTAAATAATTAGGTGTTAAAATGCATCTAAATTTAATTCATCACCATTTAATAGTATGTAAATTACTGTGAAGATGACAATCCCTTATTGTTGTAAGTGTTAGTCGCTGGCAGGAGAATGAATTTTAAAACCTGGTAAAGAAAAAAACAGAACATAGAGTGACCTGGCTAATTTTGACCTAGTTCTAAAATTCATTTTACTGCCAGCGAGTAACAATTGGACCAACCATAGAATAACATATCATCTTCTTCTTCACAATGGTTTCCATACATTTAAATGGCATGATTTAAATTTAAATGCATTTTGCCATACCCATTATTTACTTTAGGCCACTGATGGGCCTTTAAGTAACATTTCTTGCATGTTTTTTCAAAAAAAAAAAAAATGTACTGGCTGGCAGAGTTCAGTTCCAGTGTGGATGCTCTTAAACCTAACAACACATTTCATTTCTCCATCAGCATAAAAAAAATCAGTATTGAATCTTGAAAATAAGATTAGCCTTTTCACACATGTAGCTTGTAACAGTGTAACGTGACATTATGCACAGGTAGGAAACTTCATATTCAGAGCTATTGGCTCTGACGATAAAATGTTGTGTTGGTCTTCCGTCTCCGAAAATATCGGTTCAAAAATCAATGAAAAATAGGCAAGCTTGCCATTCTTTGTATAATGTGTTCTTATGTCTTTGAATTTTGAAAAAAGGAGAATGTCATGCAATGATTTGGTCTTTCAGCGTGTTTTGTACACAATGGAAAGTTGTAGAATGTGTACAGTGTTGTCTGAATCATTTGTGCCGTGGGTTGACCGCAGCCGAAATAATACATCAAGGATTTAATTTCAGACTGATGTTGCTATTAATTAGCAAAAAAGATAGAGTTTTGCTGTCTAAAAGCGTGAATTATTGTCTTGAACTTCGCTGCTTACAAAGAATTGATAAGAATTAACACAAAATTGACATAAATAAAGGACTCCGATTATGTGGGCTGGCTCTGAAAATGTGGACTGGCTCTGAATATTTTGATTGGCGCAGATGGTTTAGGGCTTCCTTCCAAAAAGCTACTTGTCGGTTTCTTATTTAAGACATCTATATGCTCTGTATTCCTGTTAATACCCTTCACCCAAAAAGTTAAAGTATACATTTATTTGATGAAACGTGATCGAATGTTTGAAAATACAAAAGGCTGATATTATCACAATTGAAAGATGCCGTCTAACATTAGTCTGTCTAAATTTTGAATATACTGTTGTTTATTTCTTTATGAGCCGAACAGTCTATATGTTAAAATTTATAATGCTTACGTCGTAACTGCAGTCCACACATAAACACACATAATGAAAAAAAAAACAGTGGCATCTTCAGAATGCTATTTGGTCTTCAAATAAGTCATTCACGCTAAATGGCTAATGTACTGTTTGTTTGCAGAGATATCAAATATAAAATGTAGTTGTCATGGAAAATGTTACTTTTCGCGAGACAATATTTTACCCAACTACACATGCATATTACAGACGCCTTATTACCGTGGGAATGAATACTGTTCTTTGACAACTAAGAGAAGAGAAGAAAATGATACACAAAACACAGGTTTGAATGGTCTGCATACAAGAGCATTATGTATTATGCAATTGACTATGCATTCATCAACATAATTGTTTACACTTGAAAATATAACCTGAAAGGAGAGTATGTATAGCAATTTATATCAAACTTAAGTTAGCACCATTGATTCATTCGAGCGTTCAATTATTTATTTGGTCACTGGTTCATTATCCATCTGAATATTTTTTGTTCTCTAGCTCTCTTCCCTTTAGTGAGTAAGAGAGTGAGTGGGTAAATCGGTGGGTGGGTGCTGGTATGGGTGGGGGTTTTGAGTGAGTTATCACCTGTAATGTAAGGGAAACAGGTTGATGTGGTAAGACTGAAACATAATGTTAAGTAATGTAGGTAACAGTTTTATTTTTAGGAACAAATTTTAACAACAATAACAAACACACATGATTTTTGTGCTTCATTGTCTTCTTCATGATCTCTGGGACGTGCAGTGAATTTTGGATTAGGACCTCAAATCAATCAATATTAATTGGCCATATGTCATACCAAAGATAGAAAGAGTTAATAAGGGTTGTGTTTTTGAGGTCAAAATTACAAATTCACCATTCATACTAGACATCATGAAGAACACATTGAAGCATCAAAATTCTGTGTGTGTGTTTTCTTTCCTCTCTTTTTGTTTTGGTATTTTTTGCCTAAACATAAAACTGTTACCTAAAATATTGACGGGCCTGACATTATGCTTTAGTTTTACCACATCGGCCTATTCCTTTTTATATACACGTAATAGGTAATAACTCACTCACTTATCCCCACCCACACCAGCACCCACTAACCCATTCACCCACTCACACACTCACCCAAGAGAAGAAAGCTAGAGAACAAAAAATAAAAAAAAAAGGACAATGAACTAATGACTGAATGAATGCTTGAACGCATGAATGAATTAATAAATGAACAAACAAAGGAACAAATGAATGAGCGAAAGAACAAACAAAGGAATGAATAAATGAATGAATGAATGAATGAATGGTTTTAACTTAAGTTTATTATATTGTTATACATACTCTCCTTTCATGTTACATTATCAAGTGTAAACAATTACCTTGATGAATGCATAATAAATTACACAACACATATGCTCTTGTATGTAGACCATTCAAATATGTGTTGTGTGTATCATTTTTATTTTTTTCTCTTCTCTCATTTGTCCAAGAACAGTATTCATTCCCACAGTAATAAGGCCTCTGCAATATGCATGTGTAGTTGGGCAATATTGTCTCGCAAAAAGAAAAATTTTCCATGACGACTCCATTTTACATTTGATATCTCTGCAACTATCTGTACATTTGCCACTTAGCGTGAATGACTATTTGAAGACCAAATAGCGTTCTGAAGATGCCATTATTTTTTCATAATGTGTGTTTATGTGTGGACTTATGACGTAAGCATTACAAATTTTAACTTACAGACCATTCAGCTGATAAAAAGCTACACAATAATATTTTCAAAATTTAGATAGACCAATGTCAGACGGCATCTTTCAACTGTGATAATATCAGTCCTTTGTATTTTAAAAAATTTGGTCATGTTTCATCAAACAAATGTATACTTTTGGAGTAAAGGGTATTAACAGGAATACAAAGCGTATACATGTCTTAAATAAGTAACCGACATCTAAGTTTTTGAAAGGAAGCCCTAAACCATCTGTGCCAAAAAGTATATATTCAGAGCCAGTCCACATTTTCAGAGCCTGCCCACATAATCAGAGCCTTTGTTCATTTAGGTCAATTTTTTGTTAATTCTAATTAATTCTTTGTCAGCAGTAAACAGAAATGTTCAAGACAATAATTCACACTTTTAGGACAGCAAAACTCTCTCTTATTTGCTACTTTAATGGCAATATTAGTCTGAAATTAGGTCCTTGACATATTATTTCGGCTGCGGTCAACCCACGGCACAAATGATTCAGACAACATTGTACACATTCTACAACTTTCCATGGTGTACAAAACACGTTGAAAGACCAAAGCATTGCATGACATTCTCCTTTTTTCAATGTTCAAAGACATAAGAACACATTAGTACAAAGAATGACGAGCTTGCCTATTTTTAATTTGTTTTTGAGCCGATATTTTCGGAGATGGAAGACCAACACAACATTTTATCGTCAGAACCATTGGCTCTGAATATGAAGTTTCCTACCTGTGTTATGTGTAACATTACTTTACATTCTTCCTATGAAAGAGTACAGGAAGAAAATATTCATCTTCAACTGGACAAGATATGCTACTTTTTCATGGAAAGGAAGTTAGTCATAACTGTTTCAGAAAATGTACAGATTACCCTGCACTACATTGTATGAATTTAGGCTTTTCCACATTGAAGGAATTTACAGACAACTATTCAATTGTTTTTCATATTCATGAAAGCATTGATTTTGTCTGTAAACAGGTAGGAAACACTATGAGAAAAGCAGAAAATGCTAGTAATCAGCATTTTCTCCTCTTTCCCACAATAATTTCAAAAGTATTCTATCTTGGGGTTGTTAAAAGTCTGGAATACATGGTAAAGGGTTAAGCTATCCCTGATCCTGCCATAAGCCTTTATCTCTTAACAAAATTTTAGACATGTATAATTCCAAAGCATATGATTGATGGATTGTATGGCGTTTAACGCCGTTTTCAACATTATTTCAGTTATATCGCGGCGGCCAGTGCACCTATCCATGCTTTTCTGGAGTCTCTTTTACCAGTACTCTGCACAATTTTCTTTCCAAGCCACTGGCTGCTTTCCCACATAACCCCAAAGCATTTGAAGACGACAAATTAAATGTGGCTCAAATTGTGGAAGTTGTCTTTGATAGTAGAAAACATGTATGGGGGAAAAGGAGAAAATACATGTACCGGTAACCAGCATTTTCTCTATTTCCCATAATGTTTTCATAGTCTCCTTTCTTAAGGCCGTTATAAGTTGGGATTGTGTGGTAAAGGGTCAATTTGTTGTCTGCAATGCTTTAACTCTTTACCAATCAACAAAATTTTAGACTTGTCCAAATTGAAAGCATTTGCAGACGATAATTTAAATGGGGCTCAAATGATATTGTCTTTGATAGGGTAGAAAACTTTGTGGGAAAAGGAGAAAATGCTGGTTACCAGCATTTTCTCCTTTTCCCACAATGTTTTCAAAAGGCTTCTTCCTCAGGGTCGTTAAAACTTGTGATTGTAAGGTAATGGGTTAAATTTGTAAAATTTTGTCATTTGACAAGGGTTAAAGAACACTTTTTCTTCTAATCATTTTCAGGATATAAAAAAGTCTAGAAAAATTGATTTGTGCCTGGGAAAAGACGGAAATTACTAGATTTTCATTAGATAATTGACTGGCACACGAGTTATTATTCAGAGTTAGCACTAAGAAAAAATAGATTATTTAAACTCTGTACCAGACAACAAAATTTAAAACTACTTGGGTACCCAACTACTCCATATTAAAATTTGCAGTTAGAAAAAATAACACCAGACTCAAATAATGGGACTTATCATCAAAAGGATAAAGAACAGTTATCAAAATTTTCTCCCTTTTCAACAAAATTTTCAGAAGTGTATTCTTGTAGATCATTAATACTTGATCATAAAATGAAATATTGGTTCCCTAAAACTGTTGTTCTACTGCCTGTTAGGGGAAATGTATTTATATTGCATGTCTATGAGTGGATACCAATGTGAAGCAGATTGATTTTCATAACAAGCTGAAAGTGCATGATCTAATCCATTTACCTACAAAGCACAGATGTTAATCAACCCTTTAAAATTTATTTCCTTTTCTGCATGGAATGTACAGATCAAGGTCAGACAGTACAGTCTCATCTTGAATCTAAAGAATCTAATGTTGTGAGACAACCTGACCAAAACAGTCTGTTTTTTTCTTACTGATTGATCTTTAGCACTGGAACCATAGTACTTTGAAGAGGAAGAGATGCTTACTCCTACCCATGATATATTTACATTTCCACACCAACATTTCTTGTTAATTAATTCTCAGCGATACTGTATCAGTTGTACAGTCAGATAGTAGGGGACTTGGAAAAGTTATTTGCGGCTGTGGCCAATCAAGTCGCCCGAAGCCGAGGTGGCGACATGATTCGCCACAGCCGTGAACAAATTGTCAAGTCCCCTGCCCCCTGACCGCGCAGTGAATTTATTATACTGCAAAGTTTTACCATTCCAACTTGTATTCAGCAAAATTGCCCCCTTTTATGGTCTGACGAGTACGCTGATGAAATAGAATTTCCCTTCCGAGTGCCCCAATTCAATGAAAACTGACGTCACTGAGAACTGATGTCACTGAAACCTTGGTAAAATGTTCAGTTTGGTGCATAAACTTGATGATGTCACTGCAACAGAGATTCAATGTATTTTTATTTAAACAATTTCAAGATAAGTAACGATGCATTTTAATGATTTGTTGGCAAAAGTAAATGACAATTAGTTGCCTCAGACGACCATTAGATTATCTTTTTAACATTACAATGTATGAGTTTAGACACTTCAGTTTGCATACCTGACGAAGGGATGGCTTGTTTTAACCCGGAGTATTTGTTTTAAACCATGGTCACACCTTACATAGTTGACTGTAGTGGGGAATGACTGTAGTTGGCTGTATTAAACGTAGTTGAACATAGTTACATATAGATAACTGCAGTTCAAAGTAGTAATGAATGTAGCTTATGATTTGCCTGTAGTAAGTACATAATTTTTGAACATGTTCAAAAACAGTTAACTATGATGTTGTGACCCCACTGAAACTGTAGTTTGAACGTCGTTGATCTTAGTTAACTGTAATTAACCCTACTTAACCGTAGTGTGTACTGTAGTTGACTGTAGTTTTGGAAGAACATCTTGTCTTGAATTGAGGCAGCATGGCAGAATAAGCGATCAGCAAATTCTGGCTCGTCAAGTTCCAAACGCACGATGACTGTAGCTTACCCGTATAGAGCAGGTGCAGCCACAATCTCTTACTGTACCTTAACGCAGCTGACACTAACTAACCATAGTTGTGTGTTCTTAGGACGTAGTTTATACATAGCATAACATAGTTACTTGTAGTTAGACGTAGTGATACCCTAGGTAAACCTAGCCACTTTGCTCACAGTTGAATGTAGGTGACTGTTCTTAGACATAGTTCAACCTACTTAGACTTTCTCTGTTTCCCCTTTTTGCCTATTTTGAACCTATTTTGAATGTACTTAAGCTAGTTGACAGTATTAACACTACAGCAGACTAAGATTGAAATGAAATACTGATAGCTATGTGCATGACTGTCAATGTGACCATGGCTTTGGAATGATAACAAACGATACTATAAATTTATGTAACTAGATCTATATTCATTTATTTTCAAAAGTAATCCATTTTTCTGCTTTCATGACGACAATCAAGGAAAACTAGTAATAATATGGTGTAGGCTTCTCAGTATGTTTGTCTTGTGGGTGGTTCATATCAATCCATGCTGCCATTCTGGATGTTATGTTGAAAGTGTAGTTATGTATATGGGGCTCCTTAAAGGGAAACTGCCTTACATGGATTTTGCCAGTGTACAGGAATATAAGTTGATGCATCAACATGCACTAAGTCATTTCATTTTTAACTCTTTACCACACAATGCCGCATATTAACGACCCTGAAGAGGAAGGCTTTTGAAAACTTTGTGGGAAAAGGAAAAAATGCTGGTAACCAGCATTTTCTCCTTTTACCCTAACGTTTTCTACCCTATCAAAGACAGAAATCATCACTTGAGCTATATCCATGTTGTGGTCAGTGACTTCAATTTGTTAAAGTCCAAAATTTTATCGTTTGATAAAGGGTTAATTATTCATGTATTGTGATATTGTGGAGCAGTTGCAAATAATTGCCATTTTCTCCACCTGTCAGGTATTTTTGTTCTACTTCATTTTTTTCCACATGCTTTGAACAAAAATACACCCAGATACACACCAATTATTCAAAACAACCTCCCACAGCACTCAAGGGTTCTCTTGTAAATTTCGTGGAAATTTAATGCATAAACCTGAAAATGGTCCCTGAAACTTATTGTTACTGCTGAGAAATTGCCTCCCAATGGATGAACAAAAAATATTGACAATTTTCTCCAGACAGATTAACAGTGATCAATAACTCTCATGATCTTGGAGAACCATACAGAACTCATCAAAGTATTTCTTGGCGTTGAAACACCTGTTTTGCCTGATTAAGCAGCATATCATGTTCTACTAGCTTGATTAATTTCTCAAGTTACATTTTAGTTTGTAATTAGGAACTGGGCAATAAGGCACTGTTTTAGAGATTCAAGTGGTTGGCATAAATATTGCTGTGGCATGCTTTGGTAAACAATACATGCTTTTCGCCAACAGACTAATATCTGATGGTATACGGAATCATTCAGCCCAATCTTGATTTATATTGCCCAATATTTTGCTAGATATTCTGGCAAAACACTTTTCACTTTACAGCTTTACGAAAGATACTCCTCTACAGCCAGAGAGAAAGAAAACGATGTTAAAACCTGATAGAGTGTAGAATTCAGTCAGCTGTGTAAACATAGTTTAATAATCAATATATATGGCGTAAGGGATAGAAAAACTCAATGGATTTGTCCTCATTTAAAACAAGAAACCATAACATTGCTTGCTTTGAAGGCCTTTTAAACATAAAATGCATTTTCTATCTGTTGTAATCTGTGCAACCTTGCAGCTGTCAGGGGCAGCATTAATGGCAAGAAGATACAAGAATGATTATAGTTTCATAAAATAAGGATGAAATGGGTTTAAAAAGTGGCTGAAAACAAGTGTAGATGTATCCTTAAGGTTCTTCCAGAAACATTAAAAAAATGTCCATTTTCTTTCTTCAACAATCAGAAGGTGATTTTTCTTGCAGTAACTCTGCAATACACCCTGCCAGGTATCTCATTGGTTAGTGTATCTGACTCGTGACCTGGTGCTTGTGGGTTTGATACCTGGTTGAGGCTTTCTTGCCGGTGATTTTTTGCACCTCACGTCTGATGCATGAGAGAAAAGCAGTCAGTGGCTTTGAAAGAAAGTTGTGTCAGTACTGGTGTGAGAAAGCCAGGAAACATGCGTAGGTGCACTGACTGCCGTGATATGACATAAGCCGTTCAAAAGGCATTAAACTCCAAAACAAACAAACTCTGCAATACCCCACAAAATTTCTGACTTACCCAGCCCAACGTAAAAGCATTTGTAGATATCAATATGAATGTAAATAAAATGATTTGATTTGTGTTTGAAAGAGTAGAGACATTGATTTATGGAAAAATAAAAAATGCTGAGTAAGTTTAATCTTAAGACTAAAAATGAAAAATCTTCATTCAAAAAAACTTTTACAAAGCAACCTTTATCACTCACAGTTTTTACATGATTCTAAAATGAACCTGCATTTAACCTACTGCCATTAGAGGCAGCTGTTTCATCTTCTGTGGGGCATTATATTGTTGATTTTTTCTGTGTGAAAATATTCAATTATCATTCGTGAACCGGAATGGTGCCCACATGGGGAATTGTAAACTGGCTTTCATTTATTTTCAGTTTTATATGCCGCAGTAAAAGATCATTTAGAAAAATAAAATTAACGTATAAGCCGCTTCGTCTTATAGGCCACACCCTTGAAAATTTCCACTTTTTTAACGGATAGGCCATGGCCTATTGTCCAGATAATACGGTAATCAAACAGCATATCATCTCAATCAAAACATGTTTACAACACCTCATTCAGAACATGTGTTTGAATACTGTGCATTTTGTATAATCCCAGATAAGAGAAAACTAGATAGCAAAAGCTTGTTTTTAAATTGATCATCTATTATTCATAACCAGTATGAAGGTTTCATTTTCCGGCCAAAGTAAATGCAACTAGAGCTATCACTAAACGTGATCATACCCCCCAACAGCTCCTTGTCACAAAACAGATTAATGTCACAGGAATGCAAAATAAGTGACTGGAGAGTCAATTATACCAGAGCTATCACTGAAGGTGATGAATATCCTGCAATGGCTTCTTGCCAAAGAATTACTCTTTGTTACAGACTGAAGACTTGGAGAGAATAAAACTTACTTGATACATTTTTTTTTACCAGTTGGACAAATTGAGACTGGTTTAAATGAAAAGGTTTTGCAGACAACAAATGTCTTTTCATGCAATGTTTTTGACCAGACTCTACATCTTACTTATACAGTACGGAAACTAACGAAAGCAACCTCCAAACCGAATCGGAACCGTAATAGTAACTGAACTGAACCAAAACCGCAAAATTTAAAAGCAAAAAGTTCTGTCAAAACGTTAAATAGGCTGAATGAATGTTAAAAAACCATAATAAACTTAAGAAAACATTGTAAAAACAGAAGCCATTGCTCACGATGTTTACAATGTTTTCCTTTTTAGTCATATAATACGGAATGCACTGAAACCGCAGCGAAGCCGAAGCGGAACCGCAAAAAATGTTGCTTTCGTTAGTTTCCGTACGGTATTGGTATCTATTTTAACACATCACAAGTTGAAGACTTGTAATAGTTGTGGAGAACTTAGTAAAGGTGGTTTTGTTACCAGTGCCCACCTATAGGAGG
This sequence comes from Hippopus hippopus, assembly GCA_946811185.2. Lineage (NCBI taxonomy): Eukaryota > Metazoa > Mollusca > Bivalvia > Cardiida > Cardiidae > Hippopus > Hippopus hippopus. Next base: position 35,784,700 of record OX328096.1, read on the forward strand.
TAAGTCACATTTGCTGAATTGATTTTAAGAATTTAGAAAAGGCAAAAATATTGTATGCAAATCATTGCGAAAAAAAATTATTTGGTGTAATAGTTTTTGAAAGTAAGCATGACATAGAAGCTGTGTTAAAAGTATTCTATCAAAAGTATAATTTATTTTCATCAATTCAGCAAGGGCACCGTCATAAAGAGAACGACAAAAAAGGGCTAAGCTCTTGGAAATTTTATTTAATTAACTAAGAACAATTTATGATATGCATATCTTTGCTGAGTGCAAAGTCTATCCATGAAGTTTGAAAGAAATTTGTCCAGAATCATCAAAGGGCCATAACTCCATGAAACCTACATAAACCATAACCAAAATAGGATATGCACATCTCTGCTTGATACTGAGTCTATTTGTGTAGTTTGAACCAAATCTGTCCAATAGTTGATGAGAAAAAGAGCGGACAAGAAATTTCATGAAAAGGCCGTAACTCAGTGAAAAATCAATGAACCATAACCAACATTTCATATGCACATCTCTGCTTGATACTGAGTTTACCTGTGAAGTTTGAATAAAATTCGTCCAGTAGTTTATGAGAAATAGAGCGGACAAAAAGCTACAGACCGACCGACCGACGGACAGACGGAGGGACGGACCGACCGACAAGCTGACTCCTATATACCCCCCAAACAGAGTTTGGGGGGGGGTATAATTAAACAACAGCCTCAGTAAACAAAGACCACAAAACCTGAATCTGGCAGTTTTCAGAACAAACAATGTTTCCAATTTGTTTTTTATTTCCCTTTTATGTAAAGGTTAATATTTCTTACACCTATGCAGTTTTTGTTTTATGTAAAACATTGAAAAGGAGCAACTTTGCATGTGGAAAAAAAATTAAAATAGGGAAAAACAAGACCATGTAAAGGCACTCATACTGTTTTCTTTTTACATTTTACTTTTCTAAAATCTCCTTAAATTTCCTTCACAACTATTATTTTATCGCTAAATATTAGGATTTTTCAAATGGAAAAAAAAATGGAGGTTCCATGTAAAACACTGTTACAAAGTATAACCAGACACATGCTGCCTAATGGTAGGCTTCAGGTATGATACCACACTCAGTGTCATCAAGAAATGCATTAATATTTCATTTGTAATTCCTTTAAAAAAGTTCTGGTTTTCTACTGACAATGAGGAATATTGCATTTGAAAACACTTGGAAAAAAAGGAGAAAATGTTGGTAACCAGTATTTTCTCCTTTTCCCCACAATGCTTTCTACCATTTCAAGACGGAAATAATATTTTGAACACTTAACTTGTTGTCTACTATTGGTTTCAGTTTCCACAAGTCTAAACTTCGATAGGCAGTAAAGAGGTATAAACATTTGACCCATTTATATTGCTAACAATATTACAGTTTTCCGGGTTTCTATTGAGTAGAACAACACTGTGAAGGCAACATTAACTCTCTACCATACAACAAAATTTTAGGCTGTTCCAAAATGAATGCATTTGCAGGCAACATAACAAGATGTGACCAAGATGATGATATTTATAAGTGAAGAGCTGGTTACCTGCATGTTCTCCTTTTCAAACAATGTTTTCATATACTTTAGGATAATTGTGGAAGTCTTCCTGCTTATCATAACCTATTTTTTTCCCCAATCTTTTCTTTTTGGAAATTTTGCAAATGTAAGGTCTGATAAAGTCTGAGAAAAATCAAAACAATCTGTATGACTCTTATTAAGCAGTAAAGCAAATTAGTCAATATATTTTTCTTCTTTTTATTATCTTTGGATCAAAGAGTATTTTTCTCTCCTAATCTAATGTTAAAAATCTCTTTACCTAACCAAATTACTTAACTCTTTACCAAACGATAAAACTTTAGACTGGTACAAATTGAAGTTGCAGACGACAAATTAAAGAATTTGCCCTTGATAGAGTAGAAAACACTGTGGGAAAAGGAGAAAATGCTGGTTACCAGCATTTTCTCCTTTTCCCACAATGTTTTCGAAAGGCTTCTCTCCAAGGGTCGTTAAAACACGGGATTGTTTGGTAAAGAGTTAACCCTAAGAAGGTTAAGCAATACTTATGTTGATTTTCAGACAGTATAAATGTTGATCAATACCAGACTCACAGAATGTGTAGACTGATCTTGATCTACTTTGTCTGCTAATTAGTAACACATTTTCGCAATCTTAAATTTGCAACTGTCAGCTGGATTTTTATTTCAAATTAAAAAGGCTCATTTCATCAATTCAGTGCTCTAAGAATTAATGCATTACCATCTGCAGACAAGTTTCCTTATCATGCCACAGACCACTTTCCAAAACATTGTGGCAAAAAGAGAAATAATTGCTGGTATATCAACCTCTATGTTTCACTTACTGTCAAAACGTATTTCAAAGTCCAATGTCTTAAAGTGACAATAAAGTCCAAAAGTAAACAAAGCAGGTGTTTAAATGCATTTGAATTTATATCATACCATTTATAAGTATGGAAATTAATGTGAAGATAGCAATCTCATCTGTCATTGTACGGTTGGTCCAAGTGTTTGTTGCTGACAGAGAAATTAATTTCAAAACTAGGTTAAAACCTGCCAGGTAGCAGTGTCTTTTGTTTACTTTTTGCCCGATTTTTAAATTCTTTTTTCTGCCAGCTACTAACATATGGCCCTATCCACTCGATAACTGACTGTCATCTCCACAATATTTTTCATACTTTTAAATGCTATGACTTAAATTTAAATTCATTATGACAGCTGATTTGATATTTTGGCCTTTACTGGGCCTTTAAGCAATCGTAAAACAAACTTATGTTCATAGGAAGGAAAGGGTTTAAATAAGGTTTCAAACTGAGAGCCTAACTGCAAATTCAGGTTTTGTCTAGAATTGGCCCTTTACTACACAATCCTGTATTTTAACAAGATAGTATGTATAGGACAAAATGCTGGTAAGAGTGTTCTCTACCCCTTGGGAGACAAATTTCAAAGTTTAACTAAAATTAGCTCTTTCCCAAACAACAAATTTTCAGACTTGCCTAAAATTGAAAGCACTTGCAGACAACAAATCAATTTTGGTTAAAATTAGGAGGGCTTGTCTTTGAAATGGTAGAAAATATTGTTGGAAAAAGAGAAAACACTGATTATCAGCATTTTCTCCTTTTCCAACAGTGTTAGAATTTAGTACAGCTTAATTACATACGGCATGGAAGTTTTAGCACTTCAATTAAAGTTGGCATGCAGGAAATAATTATTTCATAGAACCCCAATTAAATCAATTACATACAGATTTTATAAAGCAAGGCACGCTGCCACCATTGCGGTCTACAAGGTTGTGCTATTTCAATTCACTTTTATCTACTGTTTACAAAACAACAAAAGTCTTGGCCTATCCAAATCATAAGTATATACAGGATGATAACTCAAATATGGCAAAAATGACAAGATCTGTCTTTGGTAAATGGTAGAAAACATTGTGGGAAAAAGGAGAAAATGCTGGTCACCAGCATTTTATTCTTTTCCTCACAATGCTTTCAGAAGGCTTCTATCTAATGCCTAATTTACATTTTGTCCTGCAATGGGCTTTAGACACACATACTGTGCCTGTATCCCTCTTTCCGTGAGGCCTCTATACTGCAGCCATAGGAGTATTGATTCATGTAGCCTGTATAATTTTGTTTAGCCCAGCGCAATGACAAACTTTAACTAGAGGCGCTTGAGCGCCTGTATCGCTCCACAGGCCTGATATTTCTATAATGGCAAAAGGAAGTTTTTAACAATTATCATTCAATCCTGCATTTTAGCTCACTGAAGAAACAATTTGGTAGACAACCACCATAGGAACTTACCTGCAAAACAACAATGAAATCCAATGAATAGTTTTAGAGAAGAAATTTTTCAAAGATTTTACTTTATACCATAAAAGGAAAATGAGTCTCCCATAAAAGCCATGTTTTTTGACAGATCTTTTTTTTTTTAAGGAATTCTGTAAACCTGTATCTAAGGAACATTCCTGCAAAATAATAATGCTATCCAAATAGCGGTTTGGGAGGAGAAGATTTTTAAAGGTTTTTTACTTTGGTTGCCGTGGCAACCAGAATTCTTCATGGAACACAATTATTTGAAGGAATTTGAAAGAGGACCACCAAAGGAACATTCCTGTGAAATTTGGTAAAAATCCAGTCAATAGTTTCTGAGGAGAAGTTTTTTAAAGAAAAAGTTTACGGACGGACGCACGCACGGACGGACGCACGACGGACACAACGCCATGACAATAGCTCTCTGGCCTTCGGCCAGTGGAGCTAAAAAGCACAAGCCTGTAGACACCTTGTGGTAGAACTGCATACCGAGGCTGTCATGATTGTGCACAGTTTTAGAAGGTCATTTTGGCAAAAAAAAAAAATTGTGGATAATTGTACTGCCCCAGCTTGGCTTTCGCAAGGTTGCTGCACAGAGCCTGTGCAATTTCAGTATGGAAACTACATGATTTCTCTACAATCTCTATATGATATCTATACGGCTTTGCCCCAATCCATCGTTGATAGATGGTACAAAAAAATTGCAAAATGCTCATATGTAATGTAAATAAATACACTGCACTGGTAACCCATAGCCACCTATGATACATGAAAAATTCTCGAGAAATCTGCACACAAATGAGACATATACCATCGCAATTGTAACCACGGTATAAGGGTTGCCAAAACCATAGGGGTCCGTAGTTTGACCCCTGTCATCCATAGACTAAAACAGGGGATTTAACTGTATGCAGCCCGTTACTCGCCCCCGGTTACAAAAAAACAACGTATCTTTTCTACCCCATCAGTTATTCTCCTAATTTTTTCTACAGCTGAGAGCTAAAACATTTTTCTACCAGAAAAACACAACTGTTTGTCAGTGGCAAATGCAGTCTGGCTGATACATTCGCTCGAACGTGTAAACTCGCTAAAAAATCTGCGCCATTGACACGGGTTCATACATTCGACACTGACGTTCGCGCATATAAACCAATGAAATTTCTCGTTCCAAACAGTGTCACCATACTGTCACGTGACGAAAAGGTGTGAGCAGCTGTACTTAATTTCATTGGTTGAATTCACGACTTTTAGTACATATCAACCGATGAAATTTCTCGTTCCAAACAATGTCACATGACAGAAGATGGCTGCAGCTGTTCGAAATAAGAACGTGGATCACAAATTCAACGAATTCTGAGGCGTTTCGTCGTTATTGAAGATAAAGACTATAGGTCAGTAGTATTTTTAAACATGTTTAAAGGGTGGGTGCCGCTAATGCTGCGTTTCATTGGATCTAAAGTGCATTTTATATCTTGAAAACGGATGTACGAACCCGTGTCAATGGCGCAGATTTTTGAGTGAGTTTACACGTTCGAGCGAATGTATCAGCCAGACTGCATTTGCCACTGACAAACAGTTGTGTTTTTCTGGTAGAAAAATGTTTTAGCTCTCAGCTGTAGAAACAAGAGGGCCATGATGGCCCTGTATCGCTCCACTGGCTATTAAGTAAAATTCTGACCAGTCGTTTCAGAGAAGAAGAATTTTTAAGAATTTCTAAATTTCCATATAGTGCAAGTAGCCCCCATTCACCAGAGCCAGATTTTTTGACGGATCAAAATTTTACGAACAATTTTTGAAAAAGGTCACCCAAGCAACAATCCTGTGAAATTATTTCAAAATCTGACCTGCTGTTTCAGAGGAGAAGATTTTTAAAGAATTCCTTCATTTCTGTATAGTGCAAGAAGCCCCCATTCACCAGAGCCACGTTTTTTGACGGATCAAAATTTTACGAACAGTTTTTGAAAAGGGTCACCCAAGGAACAATCCTGTGAAATTATTTCGAAATCTGACCAGCGGTTTCAGAGAAGAAGAATTTTGAAGAATTCCTTCATTTCTATATGGTGCAAGAAGCCCCCATTCACCAGAGCCACATTTTTTGACGAATCAAAATTTTACAAACAATTTTTAAAAAGGGTCACCCAAGGAGCATATCTGTGAAATTATTTCAAAATCTGACCCGTGGTTTCAGAGGAGAAGATTTTTAAAGAATTCCCTAAAAAATTCCATTTGGTTGCAATGGCAACCAGAGTTTTTGATGGAATCAAATTCTGTGAACAGTTTTTAAAGAGGACCTTCCAAGGAACATTCCAGCCAAGTTTGGTCCAAATCCGCCCAGTGGTTTAGGAGGAGTTGATGTTTAAAGAATTGCTGACAACACACGACGCACGACGGACACCAGGTGATCCTAAAAGCTCCCCTTGAGCACGTTGTGCTCAAGTGAGCTAAAAAGTTAACATACGGATGGACGCACAACGGACAACGGGCCATAATATAAGCCTGCTGGCCTTCGGCCAGTGGAGCTAAAAAGCTTGTCTAGCACCAATCATGTATCACTGCAGCTTGATAATCAAGGGAGGTAAATAGTAACGAACGTTATCTTTCATAAAAAGAGTTATTTCCCTTGATTAATGTTTAAATTGAAGTGACAATATTTTGAAGCCCATGTTAAACTTGCGATCCCTGGAATGAAGGCAATTTTGACCCCAGACCTACAATATGAAACTAGAATGTGTGGTTATAAACAAAAAGATTTTTTAATCTTGCCCAATAAAAAGTCATGTAAAACAAGTTTGCTGAATAAAAGGCCCTGTAAAATATGTGATCCATGACACAGGTTTATCAAGTTTTCACTATAAAAGCCAATGTAAAACTTGTGACCCCTGGTGTGGAGTCAAACTTGACCCCCAAAGTTAAAATTTGGGCCCTCTTGGTAGAGGCCCATTATATAAAGTTACATGCAAAATTTGGTAGCCCTAGGCCTAAATATGGCTATGTACAAGTAGATTATTAAAGTTTCCTTATATAAGACCATGTAGAACTTGTGACCCCCTGGGGTGGGGCTACATTTGACCCCCTGGGCTATAATTTGGGCACCCTTGATAGAGACCCCCTAGATAAAGCTAAATGCAAAATTTGATAGCCCTAGCCCTTATAGCTAGATGCGAAAGATTTTCCTATATAAGCCTGCCCATGTAAAACACGTTGCCCCCCGGAGCGAAGTCACATTTGACCCTCGGCTATAATTTGGACACCCTTGGTACAGGTCCACTAGATAAAGCTACATGCCAAATTTGGTCGCCCTAGGCCCCATGGCTAGGTCAAAGAAGAATTTTAAAGTTCTCCCTATATAAGCCCATGTAAAACTTGTTATATAAGCCCATGTAAAACTTGTTACCCCCGGTCAGGGCCTAATTTGACCCCAGGGCTATAATTTGAACAATCTTGGCAGAGGTCCACTAGATAAAGCTACATGCCAAATTTGGTAGCTCTAGGCCCTATGGCTAGGTAGAAGAGGAATTTTAAAGTTCTCCCTCAATAAGCCCATGTATAACTTGTAACCCCCGGGGCAGGGCCAATTTTGACCCCAGGGCTATAAATTGAAGAAACTTGGTAGAGGTCCACTAGATAAAGCTACATGCCAAATTTGGTAGCCCTTGGCCTTACGGTTTCAGACAAGAAGATTTTCAAAGATTTTCAAAATTTTTCAGTTTTGTTGCCATGGCAACCAGAGTTTTTGAAGGAATTAAATTCTTTCAAGAAATTCTGAAGAGGACCATGGCAGGATCATTTCTGTGAAGTTTCATCAAAATTGGATGGGTAGTTTCAGAGAAGAAGACGTTTTAAAAAAAAGTTAACGCACGGACGGACGGACGGACGCACGGACGGACGGACGGACGGACGGACGCACGACGGACAACAGGCCATGACATAAGCCCGCTGGCCTTCGGCCAGTGGAGCTAAAAATTAGGAGAATAACTGATGGGGTAGAAAAGATACGTTGTTTTTTTGTAACCGGGGGCGAGTAACGGGCTGCATACAGTTAAATCCCTTGTTTTAGTCTATGGGTGACAGGAGTCAAACTACGGACCCCTATGGCCAAAACATGGGATTTTTCAGTGAGGGTTTAACTTGAAGTACTATAACTCAAGAATCATTCAAAAATTAACTACAAGGTATAGATTTGTTTAAATGTGATTTATGCTAATTTCAAAAGTATATCAGTCATTGTCATGGCTATAAGTCATTCTTGTATTTTCTGGGTCACATCATCACTAGGATGGGACTCTGCCATTCCTTGCCTGAAGGCATTCTATTATTATCAGCATTGCCAGCTGGGATCATAACCCGAATTTCCTGATGACAAGCCCAGAATTTTCAACCACTGATCTAAGGAGGGCCAATAGGAGCACTTAGAATTTCAAGACCAGTCTGATGGTGTAGATCCAACATCAGATGGCTCAATGTTTGTAGTCTGATCTTGATCCACAGAGTCTGCATAATATTATACAAATAAGCTCTCCTTTACATCATAATGGTGGTTGTATGTAAATATTTGTCTAAAAAAGTTTCAGAAATTTCCAATTTATTCCTGACATACTTGTAATGCAAGATAAGGATGGCAGGTAAAGATATGAAAACCATGTTTTTTTTCCTCCAGACTTCAGAGGTTTACAGTTACTATTCCTGTAGTACATACTTCCTGGATGAAATAGATTGGTTGTTTACCCATTTTAATGATTTACCTCATGCACACCCTTTCTCCCATCTCAGTTTCAGCTTCTGTTACTATTGCAAACAGTGAAATAAGCAGTAAACCCTTGAAGGATTGCATTTGGCTTTACTTGTAAGTGCAGATTAATTAATACCTGACCACACAGCAGAACCTTGGATCTACACTGTCCATTTCTATGTCAAATATTTTCACCAAAAAGAACCCTTAAATCATGCGACATGTATCTGCATCAATTATACTTAAAATATCTTTTTTTTTTTCAAATATCTAGCACTATAAAGGGTATGACATCTGTCCAATACAGCCTTGACATTGTGTTAATATGGGTATTTTTCACTGTCAAAATGTTTTAGAAAATTTCTGTATGTCTAATGCCACCAAAATGCCCTGTACCTGATAAAAGAAACTAGAAAGAACTGTTTCGACCAGTGTAATTTAGGAGTGTTTTGTAATAACCTATTCCCACTTATTTCAAGAGAATTAATTTGAATCGTGTTTTATGCACCTTTCAGCAGCATTTCAGTGATATAACAGTTACAAGCACAGCACACTGGTTATGTGTTACCGGAGTTTCACGAGCAATATGAGCTCTGCAATGCCTTGCACAAGGACATTCCCATGTGACCAGCACTGCCAGGTAGAATCAAATCTACAGTCCTTTTCAAGAGAGAAAAACATATTGCAATCTTCTGTAGTAGATGAGTTGTAGAATAAATGATGCGAGTAAAACTCTGTGAAAATAGAGTTTAATGCATCTGCAAAAAGTATCAACCCAAGTCAGCCTGCACAGTCAGTGCAGCCTGACATGGGTCGACACTTTTTGCTTATAGTAAATTTCTATTCCACTCATAATTCAGTTGGTTGCCAGACAAATTTTACTGATTTTAAAGATTCGTAATTACATGATGACCTGCTTGGTATGATGCATCACAGAGATGCTTTCAACCCCTTTTTGCCAGAGCACTGCTCATGTTTACAATCTCCAACAACCCTGAGAAAAATGAAAAAAAAAAAAAAATTGAAAATATGGGAAAAGGAGAAAACGTAGGTAACTAGCATTTTCTCCATTTTCAACAATGTTTACTACCCTACCAAAGATGACTCCCATCATTTCATCCAGGTATGATCTGTCCTAAGCAAATGCCTTCAACATGGAAAAGCCTGACATTTTTATGTTTCTGAACTGGTTATTATTAGTCAAATGATGACTGTGAAAGCTTCATTCTAATTTTCATCATATAATGCCAATGCAAAGAGAGAGACCATATCATTCCTTATCACTTGCAGAAGCATCGGACTTTTCTCAAAATATTTACAGAAGCTTTCCAATTTGACTGTGTAGGCAGCAAGCCCCTCTGTTATCCCTTATCTGCCAAATTGATTTCAGAATAGCCTCCGCTAAGTTTACTGGCATTGAGCTGGGTTTATATGACCAAAACTACTGATAAAGCAGAACAGAGTGTGGAGCAAGATCAGACTGCACATTTGTGCAGACGGATCTTGCTTTAAACTCTCCGCAAATACATATTCAGTCACAAATGGCAGAATAACGGTTAAAACAGTTGCGTTATGTTTTGAGGAAGCAATAACCTGTAGCAAATCTTTGTTGTTTTCTTTTAATGTTCAGTACCTTTAGCCTTGTATCTTGCTTGTATTGGAGTTTGATGCCGTTTTAGGAGCTAAGGTCAGATCACGGTGGTCAGTCCACCTAAACATGTGTTTCCTGGCTTTCTCACACCAATACTTACATAACTTTCTTTTCAATTCACTGACTACTTTTCTCACATGCATCAGAGGTGAGATTTAAAAAAATGCCGTAAAGAAAGTATCAAACTCACAATCACCAGGTCACCAGTCAGATCACTAAGCAACCCCGGTGGGCCACATATGTATTATCTGCTACAGACAACTGTTTTCTTGCAACAGGCCACCTTTGAAAGCATTGAGGTAGAAGTCTGAAGAATAAATTGCTCATAATGCTCTAAAATCTCATACCAATTTTGAACTTGTATTCACAAATTGGAACAGTATTTGAAGTTGACTATTCAAAGTTTTTCCAGAAGGATATGTTACTTAACAGTATTTTTTCAATTCATGTTAGTCAAGAAAGAATTAATTCTTTAGCAGACCACAAAATGTTAGTCTTATCCTAGCAGACCACAAAACCTTAGTCTTATCCTAGCAGACCACAAAATGTTAGTCTTATCCAGTTTGAAAGCATTTGCAGACACCATATCAAATGTGCTGGTCTCTCTTGCACTTGTTAAAACACAGGGTTGTTTGGAAAAAGGTTAACCCTTTACCACACAATCCCTAGTTTCAATGACCTTCAGAAAGACTTTTGAATACATTGTGAGAAAAGAAGAAAACGGTAACTAGCATTTACTCACAATGTTTTCTATCGTTCCAAAGACAATTTTGACTTTTTCAGCCACATTAACCCTTTACCACAAAATGATGACTTTAAATAACCCTGGGACAGAAACCTTTTGAAAACATTGTGGGAAAAGGAGAAAATGCTGGTAACCAGCATTTTTTCCTTTTTCTTCAATGTTTTCTACCCTATCAAAGAAAAAAACTGCTCCATTTGAGCCACACTGAAATTGTTGTCTGCAAATGCTTTCAGTTTGGACAAGGCTGAAATTTTTTTGTCTGGGAAAGGCTTAATTAGTCATCCACAAAATGCTTTCAAAATGGACAATTCCAAAACTTTGTAGGTAAAGAGTTTAAGGGTCATGTGTTGCCAATACTCTTTGAAGTTTATTACTGAAGAACCATACACCCAATAGTATGTCAGAGAATCTTCTACTTTACATATTATTAACCCTTATCCTGCAAAATGAAAGAAATGAAACTTTCAAGCCGACAGTAAAAACCAAATATTGCTGTTTGACAGGTATTTTTGTAGGCAAGATATGTCCTAATCGGACTGACGTTTTTTGGACAGTTTAGATCAAGATCAGACTACATGTTCTGTGCAGTTTGATCTTGATCTAAACTGTCCAAAAAACGTCAGTCAATCATGCTTAGCAGCCTAAAGGTTAATTGTACTACTTGTACCGACTAAACATCAGAAGTCACACAATCACATAATACCCGATACCTATAAAATTATTAAACTATAGCATTATACATTCTGGGAAATCTAGCCTTTACAACTGATTTCTAAATATAACTTTTTATCTATTCATCACTGGTAAATAAGTCAGAGACAGTGCTATTAGTTTGAAGGTCAGAGGGCCTCAGAGTTTCTATAAATGGTACGGACAGTACAGACAGTTTATGAGCGTAGACTAGAAAGAGGACTGACTGCAAACCTATCATTCTTCATTTCAAGTCTTCTTTTACAAAGATTTATCCCCAGCAGACATATTTTTTTCCAGTCTTGGAGGCAACAACTTTTGAAGACACACCAAAAAATTATTAGTGAAAAGGTATTTTCATCATTTTTTGAAATTAATTTGGGTAATAACCTAACATGGATTCCCCATGTTAACTCTTTACCAAACTATAAATTTTAGACAAGTCCAAATTAAAAGCATTTGCAGAGAACAAAATAAACATGACTGAAAAATCACAATTTGTTTTGGAAAGGGTAGAAAACAATGTGTAAAAAGGAGAAAATGCTGGCTACCAGCATTTTCTCCTTTTCCCACAATGTTTTCAAAAGGCTTTTTTCTCAGGGTTACTAAAAATAGGAATTGTGAGGTAAAGGGTTAAAACAGGCTATATTTAGGTCCTCTCTAACAAATGTGTTTCAGAAGGAAGGCCTTCATCAGTAAATGCTAGCCCAAAGAATACTAATCCAAACCATACAAAAATGCAATTTTTGAAAATATTTTCCAATAACCTTTTCCATATCATTCTTTATACACTTTCCTTTCCCTCAATTGTTTCTCCACTGTATTATCTCATTACCAAACGACAAAATTTTAGATTGGTCCAAATTGAAAGCATTTGCAGACGACAAAATATATGTGACTCAAAAATTGAAATTTGATTTGGGAAGGGTAGAAAACATTGTGGGAAAAGGAGAAAATGCTGGTTACCAGCATTTTCTCCTTTTCCTACAATGTTTTCAAAAGCTTTCTTTCTCAGCGTCGTTAAAAGTCGGGATCATGTGGTAAAGAGTTATTTCTGCTAGTTTTCAGTATGTCTAAAAACGTCAGGTATGGCAATGAGTTAAACAGAGCAGTTTAACTCTTTACCACACAACCCCAGGTTTTAACGACCCTTAGAGAGAAGCCTTTTGAAAACATTGTGGGAAAAGGAGAAAATGCTGGTAACCAGCATTTTCTCCTTTTCCCACAATGTTTTCTAACCTATGAAAGTAAAAAAAACTATCTATTGAGCCACACTGAAATTGTAGTCTGTAAATGCTTTCAATTTGGACAAGTCTAAGATTTTGTCGTGTGGTAAAGAGTTAACAAAGATCTGAGCATTGCTTTGGCAAAAGGGGGTGTAGTGCATCTCTGTTATGCTTGATACTAAGCCAGTCATCACATAACGATGGATCCCTAAAATCCATTTCGTATAATCCTTTACCACATGGTCCTGAGTTTTAACCACCATGAAAGAGAGAAAATTTACAAAGAGCAAAAAGTTTCAACCCATGTCAGCCTGCGTAGACCGACATGGATTAATACTTTTTGCAGATCCATCAAGTCCCCTATTCAGTTATAACTTGTACAAGGAAACTTCTAGTCTACACAAAATACTTATTATTTGGGAATAAGTAAGAATCAAGACTAAGCAAGAGGGAACTCATAAACTTTAGTCAAATAGAGGAACACTGGCTAATTGTTTTAGTTTGAAATACTTGAGGTACACAAAATGTAGAAGAACTGTAGGGCATGAAGCATACAGAATTTGTAACTACATATCACAAGTAATATACAAAAGGAATGTACTATGACAACTGAAATATTACAAATAAAAGGGAAATGCTATTATTTAAGTACAAGTTATGTGGGTAAGAACTGAAAAAGCTACGGAGTGAACAAAAATGCTAGCTTGTGTCTCAGTTAGGTTTAATTGTGTGGAAGATATATAGGGGATGGATTACTTAACAGGATGCTGTACAATGCTCATGAAAATGCAGATTTGAACTGCGCATTAATCTGTTTTTAAAGATTATCATAAACATGGACAATTTTTCTTATCTCTTTTTAAAAAATCATGGTTTTGATATTTCAACGAGATAACATACCCCATAAGTACAGGCAAATCAGTTTCAAAATGCCATCAAAATTCTTAATTATATACATAATTGGTTTAGTCACAAATGATTATTTACGTTACGTTCATGAGCATGTACTTTAGTAAAAAGCACACAGAAGATATAGTCAAGCAGCCATGAAAACCACACAGCAAGCCTCCACACTACACTGATTATCTTACTTTTTGCTTAGATGCCTGGATACATCTGATTTCCTAAACCCATCTAGATTGTATAGACGCTTGGCAAGTCTCTTAGCTGAAGGATGATCTACACTTTTAGCAGGTGGAAGTGCAAATAAATCTTCCTGAGCGATCTCAGTATCTTGGTCATGAAAATCATCAATCTGCTTTGAAATATGAATATCATCACTGCAAAAAGCACTCAGGTCAGAATGATCAATTCCTGTATGCATATCGTTTTGAACACTTTTTAGACAGGTATCACTTATATCACTACTATCACTGCAAACATTACATGTTTCACCAGAACTTACAGCCTCTGGTACAAGCGCTACTTCATCAGCTCTACCCTCTGGTTGATTGTCTGTAACATGTATTGATTCCTCTAGTTTGATAAATCCTGGCATAAATATCCTATCATCACTAACTTCTTTAGTTTTATTACTTTCTTCTGAAGGCTGAGCTGGACCATCAGAACTGTCAGACTGAATATAAAAACTAGGCTCAGCTTTATCCATACTGTCCTGAACTTGACAAGGAATTTGATCTAATGAATATGCTGTATCTTCTATATCAATATTAACAAAAGTCACTTCATCACTGAAATAATTCTCATGACTTTTACTTGCCCTCACCATTTGTGTGTCTGGAGCTACAGATCTCCCTTGTTTTTGTGACACAATTTTTTCTGCACTTTTACTTGCAATGAGATACTTTGACACGTCTGTCTGATTTACTGGTGACATTCCACCAGAATCAGACATACTTCTCTCAAATATCACCTCTGGACTTAATTCTCCTGATTCACTATCAGCTGATGAAATTTCTATACTGCTACTACTAGAACTGTCATCATTGAGTAAAGGTTCCACCTCTTGTTGAAGCACAGTATTAACAGATACATCAGATCTGAGGTCAGATGGGGTGGACACTGCTGAGATATTACTACTAACAGCTGATGACTGAGATTCAACCATATTTCCAAGCATATCATCTGACTCAAGTTCAGAGAGGTCAGACACACTTGTGGGATCATTGGATAGTTTATCCTTTTTCTCTAAAGTCCCAGAGTCTGAATGAATAGCTTGTTCTTCAAATCCAGATTCTGCTGAAATAGCTTTTTTTTCTATGGAATTTTCATCACTATCTTCTTCTGGGGATGTTTTGGACATGTTATCAAGCTCTACATTCAATTTAGCACCAGTAAAGGTTGTTTGATCAGGTGATGATGCAGATCGTTTAAAAGTTGGTTTATCAGGATCAGGATCAAAAGGATTGCTGCTGTCTGAATGATGACGTTCCAGAGCACTTCCATCCATTTTGCGAAGTTTTAATGATGGATTTGTTTTAATTATCATATCCCCAGTCATAAGGAAGGTTTCAAAGCCCTTTTCTGTGTGCTTTTTCCCTTCATCCTTGTCTAAAACAAGATCTGATGGTACATTAGGTTTTGTCACAGTTTTGGGGGAAGACTCTTTACAACTTACTTCAGAATTAAGGCCATTTTCCTTCCCATTTGTTTTTTCAAAAAGATTCCCATCTTGTGGTGTGACTGAGGCAACATTATCACTGCCATATTTTCCATTTTTTAATATATTTGGGGACACTTTTGACTTAGGTACTGGCAAAAGTGAGGGGTTGTGAGAGATTCGATCAACCATGGTTAGAGGCCGGTGTGTAAAAGTTGGATTAATATGGGTGACAAGTAAGCAAACAAACACAAAGAGAGATACTAATATGGGACATGATGGTGATACCTTGACTTCTCTTCTGGCATCATGACTTGTTCAGTTCAGTTTGCCTGAAATACACAACAAAAGACTCCTTAACCCTTTACAACACAATCCCAAATTTCAATGACCCCGAGGAGGAAGGCTTTTGAAAACAGTGTATGAAAAGGAAAAATGCTGGTTACCTGCATTTTCTCCTTTTCTCACAATATTTTCCACCCTTCCCAAAACAAAGTTCAAATTTTGAGTCATGTTTCTTTTACCATCTGAAAATGCTTTGATCTCAGACTAGTCTAAAATTTAGTCTTTCAGTAAAGAGTTTACACAAAAGAGATATATAGATAGGAAGCGTATTTTGGGGCTCAAAAATTAATTTCTCTGAGAGTTCTTCACTAAAACCTGTTCTGTCCTGAGGGTGCTTGTATGAATGCTCAGGAAAGCAATTCTAATAAGTACCTAAAACATGGATTTAATTAAGAAAAAATATTCTGAAACTGTGAAAACTTCTTCTCATTCTCAATCTCAGATACAGTCTTAGCCCTATAACTTGTTAACTTCTATTTTTGTGAAGTCAGTTTTTTCCAGGGCTTAATTCTTCACCCAAAAATCATTTGTTTTAACCCTTTACCACACAATTCCAAGTTATAACGACCCTGAGAAAGAGGCCTTTTGAAAACATTGTTGGAAAAGCAGAAAATGCTGGTAATCAGCATTTTCTCCTTTTCCCCAAATTTTTTTTCCCCTTTTACAGACAAATTTCATAATCTGAACCACATTTGTCATCTGCAAGAGCTTTCAAGACGGATTATTCTATAGTTTCGACATGTGGTAAAAGGTTAAAGACACTGTGACTGAGAGAGAAGGCTTCTGAAAGCATTGTATGAAAAGGAAAAAAAGAAGAATATATGTCTCTGCAATTTCTTTCAATTTGGATGAGTAAAAGTCTGGTAAAGAGTTTGATATAATTTCAATGACTGTCACAGCCCTTTATGGACAGGTCTATCAATATAAACCTGCTTGTTAAAAATAAAAATGGTATAAAACATCATATAAACAAGCAAGAAATCTTCTGATAGAATGGACTGCAATGATAAAACCTGATGCTTGTTCAATTTTTGAGTCAGTACCAGTAAATCTTAACACTGATTGAGCCCTCTTTAGGAAACTCCATCTGTTCCTTATCATTTAAGATGTGTTGACACTTTGTGCTATAATTGTTTATTTTCTCACATCCAAGTCATTTACACACTGATAGATAATGAAAGACAAGCCTGTGCTCAGTATGTGCAATTTTTACCTCTATGCAGCTGTTTCAAAAATTTCAAGGGAATGAACTTAGAATAAAAACTAAATCCTTACTTACCTCTGCAAAGTATTTCACTCCATTCTAGTGTGGGACTGATCTGGAAAAATAATTGAGAAAGATGAAAACTCTCATCAAGTTTCAAGGAAACTTCAGCAAATAAATAGATCTTAGATACTTATCCTTAAAGCGCTGGAACCGACTTCAGTTGTTGTTGCGGACAGCGTAGATCAAGATCAGACTGCACAGAACGTGCAGTCTGATCTTTGATCTACATTGTCTGCTACTTCACTACATCTTCTGGCTAAAACAACCATAAAATGATATCATTCTGGAAGTTTTTCTTCACTGAAAATGTTGTCTCATTAATTCAGCGCTCTAAGGGTTATACACTGTTTGTCAGTAGGGGTTCTGTACGATTCAGTGGTGAACTCTTTACCATGCAACGAAAAATTTTTCCTTGTCCAAAATCAAAGCATTTGCTGACAACGATAATTACAGGATGCTAAAATGATGAAATTTGTCAGGGAAAAGGTAGCACAGACTGTGGGAAAAGGAGAAAATGCTAGTTGCCAGCATTCTTTCCTTAACCCACAATACTTTCAAAAACCTCTCTCCTTGCAGTTGTTAAAATATGGGATGGTTAGGGAAAGGGTTTCAAGATCTGGATTAGAGATGAATCCAGAGTTCCTGAATTTGATTTGTATCTGAGATGCCATATTTTTCAAATCATGAGGGTCCTTTGGCACGGCTCTGCTTAGTTCTAGCTTACTACTGGTGAAACCGATGAAGCACATGAATAAGTGAACTGTGGCTGTGACATGACTGAAATTTCATAAACCTGATGTAAACTATTTTATCAACCTGTTTCTCAGTATGTCAGAAAAGCACAAAAAGAGAATAAAGGTTTATTTCAGACTAATTTTGTGCCAAAAACTAATTTTTAGTTTGGTTGGTATTACAAGAAATACAGGATGGGTCGTCAGAATGCAGAAAAATGCAATCCAGGGCAATTACAATTACCTGCCATGTCAGTCTCAGGTTGAATCACTAACTAGATCTATTTGCACTTTGGGGTTGATGAGGCCTATAAAAAAAATACCTGTGTTTAGGGTTTCAGTCCGAGATGGTGTAGGTAGGGTAGGTAGGGATTTTTTTTTTTCAAAAACTTTTTACATGGGCCAATCGCGAAATCACACCTGACAGATCTTTTTTTTCCAATCGTAGCATAAAAAGTTTAGGATCAGCAGCATTTTCTAGGTAGGGTAGGGAAACCCTAAACACAGATGTTTTTATTTTAGGCCTAATAAATGAGAATGAATATCCAATTTTCATGCAACTTTTTTCATCAGCTAAAACTGACCACTGTCAAACGGTTGACCTTAACCCAGTTGTCTTTTTTTGTTGTGATCCAAAAGATTTTTAAACAGAAGAGAACATTTAAAAATTTTGATTTTTGTTTTGAAAGATCTACTAATATTTTGGCCATTTGGCTGGTGAAGGCAAAGTAAGTTTTGACAACGTCACAAAATCCGCAATTCAAATATCCTATGGGCTTTAGATGACATTTCATGGAGTATTATTTTCATGTAATGTTTCAGTGTCTTACATAGTCTAATGCTATCATTTAGAGTAGCTTACCCATTAAATATATGTCCTGGATCCTTTATGAATAACATTACGCTTCTACGACAAATTCTAACATTACTTCAGACACCGATCTTGAGAGTTTCACTTACGCATGGTGGATTGAATAGCCAGTAAAAAATACTGAAAGTTCACACTCATAATGTCAGCCCCCTTTTGCAATATGATCAGTGCATTTGAAATCATTAAGGGAACGAGGGCCCAACTCTGACAAAGCTGAAATGGTACCTGAAGAATGGCACCAAAATTGACAAATGTACTTACTGATGAATGTATTAATTAATTCAAACTCGTAGTCATTGATGTCATTAACAGAATCATTACTAAATTTGAGCTGCATAGATCTATATAATTATATTTCTTTGAATTCAAGTTTTACAATGGATATACAGACTGATCAAAAGTCACTAAGCTTGTATCATGCATGAGGATCAACATACATAAAGTCGTATACATGTGACTGTGTCACTGTGTGTCAATGACAGCTGCCTCCACAATGCTTCATTAGCAATACATCATATATGAGGTACATGTCGTACTACTTCCAGACAGAAATTAACCTTTAACCTCTTACCAGACAAAATTTGACACCTGTCAAAATTGAAGGCATTTGTAGACCGTAAATTAACTCAGATCTATCATGGGCTAGAAAATACTGTGGGAAAAGGAGAAAATGCTGTATACAAGCATTTTCTCCTTTTCCCACATTGTTTTCAACAGCCTTTTTCCTCAGGGTGTTTAAAAATTGTGATTGTGTGGTGTAGAGATAAGAAACCCATTAAAAGGGCAGAAAATGTTTTGGAAAATGGAGCAAATACAACCACTATTTTCTCTTCTTTCCACAATGTTTTCAAAGGCCTTCTTCTACAGGGTTGTTAAAATACAAGATAAGGTGTTAAGACAAGAGGGCCATTGGCCCTAAAGAGCTCACCTGAGTAAAGTCACCTAGAGCTGATTAAGCTGAAGAGATCCTGATTTTAATGATGTAAGAGTGTAAGTGACCTATTTTTTGACCCAAAGTGACCCAATTTCAAACTTGTCTGAGATCTCAAGAAGACAATTAAGTTCCAAGAGTATCAGGCTGAAAATGTGGCCTCTAGACTGCACACAAGGTTTTTCAAAGATTTGGCCCAGTGACCTACTTTTTGCTCTAACATGACCCAAGTTTGAACTTGTCTGAGACATCATCAAGATAACCTTTCTGACCAAGTTTCATGAGTATCTGACTGCAAATGTGGCCTCTACAGTGAGCACAAGGCTTTTCTAAGATTTGGCCCAGTGACCTACTTTTTGACCACACATGACCCAATTTCACACATATCTGAGATATCATCAAGACAACTACTCTGACTTATTTTCATGAGTATCTGGCTGAAAATATGGCCTCTAGAGTGCACACAAGGTTTTTTAACAATTTTGCCCTGTTACCTACTTTTTGACCTGACATGACCCATTTTCATACAAGTCAGAGAAATCAACAAGACAAACCCTTTCACCACATTTCAAGAGTATCTGGCTCAAAATGTGGCCTCTAGAGTGCATACAAGGTTTTTCTAAGATTTGGCCTGGTGGCCTACTTTTTGACCCCACATAACCCAATTTTGAAATTGTACAAGGTATCATCAAGACAAATATTCTGATTGAGTTTAAAGAGTATCTGAATGAAAATGTAGCCTCTAGAGTGCACACAAGCTTTTTCTAAGATTTGCCCCTGTGACCTGCTTTTTAACCCCATTTAACCCAATTTTGAGCCTGTCAGAGATTTTATCAAGACAAAGATTATGACCAAGTATCATGAGTATCTGAATGAAAATGTGGCCTCTAGAGTGTACACAAGGTAAATGTTGATGGCCGCATGATGGACACAGCATCATCACAAACGGTCATCTTGAGCACTTTGTGCTCAGGTGAGCTAAAAAGGGTGTAAGCAGTTAACCCTTAAAGTGCCTTTCACAACCATACTTGCCTTTTGCGGCCAGTGTGCATCAAAACCAGACTGCATCAGACATGCAGTCTGATTTTTGATCCTCACTGTCACCACTGCTAAAACAGTATAGGAAGAAAGCAACCATGAAATCGCAATTATCTGGCACTTACTCTAGACTTAAAAAGTCCACTTGGTTTATTATGGTGCTTTAAGGATTAACAAAGTCAATGTTGTGTCTGTCAGGTCAATGCAACAGCATACTCACACACTGATTATCTTCTGGTGTATGCAGAAAGGTTTGGAAAACTTGCAAATGTACATAATCACCACCATGACTAGTTCCAGTGGGGAAATGTCCCCAGAATACATATCAGTAGAGGGATCACAGTCTCAAAATGGCATAAAATTTTGACCCCTAAAAATTCCAGACATTATGCATGTCAACGAAATAAATGAACAAACCCCAAAACAAATGTTCCTTAAGCCGTGTTTACTGGCGAGCGGTAGCTGTAGCAGTATCGGTAGCGGCAGCGGCATCGGTAGCGGCAGCGTTTTCTTTCCGCTGGAGTGTGTGTTTATTGACATGCGGTAGAGGTAGCGGTTTTCTTTTCCATCATGGTCCTCGTACGGCCAACTCTCGCAGATCGTGATCAAGATTTCATTATTATTGGGTTAGGTATGCTACTGCTGAAACCAAAAAGGAGAAGACACATCCAATGTTACAGAGTCGCCATAGACACGGCATTTTTTATACCCTAGTTGAAGAACTTGGGTAATTCGGAGACAAATTCTTTGAGTATCATTGGATGTCAAGGGAGCAATTTGCCCAAGTGCTCCATCTAGTTGGACAAGGAGTATAAAAAATTGGGCTATATAATCTTATATACTTGTCAAAGGTGAATTACCATGTGCAAAAAGTAGGCTGCACTCGGCCTAGCGTAATATTTAAACAAGAGCTTCGCAAAGCGGCGCATATACGCCCTAAGGGGCTTGTGAGTGAAATGGCTTAAAATCTAGAACGCCTGCAGATATCCAAGTTTTAAGAGTCACACGCACAATTGCACATCATAGAGATTAATTGTGGAAAGTTTGAACTTATTCCAATGAAAACTGTAGGAGTTGCGCACACAAGAAATTGCTAACGGATGGACGGACGGACGGACGGACCACCGGGGCCTTAACATAATACGACCCTTCAGGGGTAAAAATAGAAAACTTTTGCTATTCAGAGAAACTCAGTAAGGTCAAATTGAAAATACTCATCCGATCAGCTAAACATGATCATCGACCGACTTTCTGGATCTTTTTATCATTTTTGAGAAATTTGAGTGCAGCAGCTAGCGGCGAGCGGATTTAAATGCCCTTGGACCATTCTAGCGGCGAAAAAAACTGCTGCTCCGCCGATCTGCCGCCGCCGCGCTCCAGTGAACATTTCTTAGGAAAACTGTACATAACAAAAAAAATCCGGTGCCGCTGTCGCCGCCGCTGCCGCTACCGCTCGCCAGTAAACACGGCTTTAGGGTTTCTCAAATGCCTATTTTCTTAATCTGAAGAGCACCAAGTTCAACTTTCAGTTACTAATGCAGACATTGTAGATCAAGATCAGACTGCAAAGAACATGCATTTTGATTCTAGATTCAATGACTTGCACTTAAATTGTTGTCTACAAACTGCTGTCAGTTTTTAAAAATTTGTTGCTGGTAAAGAGTTAAAGGTCATATAGCTGCCAAAAGTAAACAATGCAGGTGTTGAAATGCATTCAAATTCTAATCATACAATTTAAAACCATGGAATCTTTTAATTATTATGATGATAATCTGTTCCTGTATGGTTGGTCCAACTGTAAGTCGCTGGCAGAAAAATGAATTTTAAAACTTGGTAAAAAATTGCCAGGTCACTCCATCTTTTGTTTATTTTTTACTTGGTTTTGAATTTCATGTTACTTTTGGCCACTTCTGGGCTTTATAATCCTATAGCAACTGCAGACGTTTTTCATCCTGCAGCTGACTGCTTTGAAAACAAAATGGCAAAAGCACAACAATGCACAAAACAAGCCACTTCTGTCTGCCACATGTTTTCATGTGTTTTCAAGTACTAAACAATTCTTTCTTCATGTTGATCATCCATATATTACAAGGATTTTTCTATGTCATCTGCTACCAAGTTTATTTCAGTGGGTAACTTTGAATACAACAGTTGACAATGGTCATGAACAAGCACAGCTGATTCTATTGGATGAAAGCAAATAATGCCATGAGCAGTAACCATTAGCAGTCGACCTCAATCCATTGGGACACATGGAAATATTTCTGTTAAAACAAATACAATGGCACTTTTTTCCTCTATTTGAGAAAGGCTATTGTACTGGCCTATAATATTGACAGATTGTTTACTTTGGCTTTGTTATTGTTTCCTTCCTTTAACCCTTAGAGCACCAAATTAGCAAACCCAACATTTTAAGCCAGATATAGACAAATGCACATGATGTCACTGCATTTTTAAGGCTAACCCATGCAAGAATACCTCAACATAACTAGACAGTGTATATCAAACATCAGTTGGTACCTTTAGCATGCTTTCTGCAATGTGATCCTAACCTGGCCACAAAAGCAACAGTTTACTATAGTTGTGAAAAGCACCTTTAGGAATAATGCTTTCATATAATGATAAGTTTTATATATAGATCCATAAAATTAAGATCAGCCTGCACATCCATACCTCTGAAAACAGTGTAGAGCAAGATCAATCAAGTTGAGTAAGGTCAAGCAACCATGCAAGAGTCCCTCTACAAGTATCATATTTCTTTGACCA
The DNA here is from genome assembly GCA_946811185.2 of Hippopus hippopus. NCBI lineage: Eukaryota > Metazoa > Mollusca > Bivalvia > Cardiida > Cardiidae > Hippopus > Hippopus hippopus. Next base: position 35,808,093 of record OX328096.1, read on the forward strand.
CTTTTAATTCGATAAAATACTAAACCAGCCATAATCCTGACAGATATAGAGACCCAGTCGTTATGTTAACTCCATAATTACCTGGCATCTACAAGGCTTTATGAATTTAATCATCTCTTATATGACCTAGCTCTATAATGAAGCAAAAGCCTTATATGACAAAGTCAGTCCTGACCACATAGCTATGTGTTCAGTCCTTTACTATTAGAATGAAACTGAATTTTCATCTTAGCTTGTTTGGGGTTTAATGCCATTTATAATCAACATTAATTATTTCAGTTAAATCATGGCTTCTAGGGTGCCTATCCTTGTGTTCAAGAAATTTCTTTAACCAGCATTTCAACTCTGAACCACACACACATTTTTGAAACGGAATGCAATGAAAGACCAATGAACCCTGTCCTATTGACATCATCAGTTCCTGGAGAGAATTTGGTCAAGATAGGATTCAGACAAGCAATCTGCTTTTAAAATAACTTTGGGCTACTAAAAGTAGTAATGACCGATCAGATTTGTTCAGTATGTAAACTGTCGTACAGTCCTAACACTTCCACACTGGTAGAAGAAAAATTTGTATGCCACCAAAGTTTCAACCTTTATCAATCTGTTCCATTGAATTCTATGTACCATATAGAAGAATACTGTAAATCATCACAGAACTTGATAAAGTAATGATTTTCTCCATGCAAATTTAGAAACCTGTGAAACAAGACATATCTTTTCACAAAGAACGACAGCCTAAAAGATACTGAAATATGAAACTATACACCCTTTTATGGTGCAATAGAGACAGAAAGAGAGATAATGGAAAGTAACCACACCAGCAATTACTCTAAAATAGGCCCGCAGAATATACTTGTTCACATTTTTTTATTAATGGCAGATTACTACTTATTCATTCTAACATATATATAACAAATCCAAGAAGTATGTCAAAAGCCAGCACATCGATTCAGCTACGCCAAAAAAGACGGAAAAATGACTGGGCTTCATGTTTAGCAGGTAATCAGTTACAAACCTTGTCGTACATGGAAGGTAACAGAAGTTTGTCAAAGAACAAGACTTGTGCCTGTGAGCAAAGGTCATATGCTTAAAACGGAAGTGTGTATCATAGAGGTTCAGTCTAATGAAAGACAAAGCAGAATGAAGAAAGATAAATTTAAATGAAGACATACTAGACTTGGCAGGTTAATGCATGATAGCAACTAATAAATTACCCATTAAATTTAAAAATGTCACATAATCCAAACAACTAACACTTTTGCACTTAAATCCTCATATATTTGCAGAGATTTCTCTTTCAACAATTTCTTTCCTCTTCAAAGTTATCTTTCTTTTGCTTCCTGTTTCTAACTGTTGCGCTTTGTGGTTCCTTTTGATCAAGAACTATATCCTGTGATAGCAACAAAACACTTCAATCACAACTCATAATTTCCTGTAGAAACCCTTTAAATGCCAAACACAAATACCTGATTAGACACTTTTGCAGGTAGTATAGATCAAGATCCGACAACACACATCATGCAGTATGATCCTGGATTTACACTGCCCGATATTGTGAACAATACTTACAAAAAACCCCATATCCTAGCAATATTTGATGTCCAGTTAACCCACAAAAAATATCTACTGAACTATTCTAGCTGGCTAAGGTTAAAATTCTCCACAGTGCTTACACTAAATGGTTCCCCATTCAAGCAAGAACAGATATAGGAATCGAACACTGTATTCACCCAATAATTTCCACCTATCATAGAATTTCATCGCTAAATTCACCTGGTAACTTATAATTCAATACCAGAGTCCTTATCATTCCAGGATCAACATTGGGGTATGATAAACCTGTACCATATTCTAGTTTTACCCTTCTTCCATCATCTCACTTAAACTCTTTACCAAACAACAGAATTTTTTAGATTTGTTCAAATTCATAGCATTTGTAGAAGATAGTATAAATGTGACTCAATAAATGAAATTTGTTTTTGAAGGGTAGAAAACATTGTGGGAAAGGGAGAAAATGCTGGTTACCAGCATTTTCCTCCTTCCCCACAATGTTTTCAAAAGTCTAACTCTTACATCTCAGTTTCAAAATTCCAGCACTAAGTGGTAAAGAGTTAACTCTTTACCAAGCGACAAAAATGTTGACTCCACCAAATTGAAAGCATGTGCAGACACCAAATCAAACATGGCCTAAAAGAAGATTTTCATCTTTGAAATAGTAGAAAACATTGTAGGTAAAGGAGAGAATACTGGTTACCAGCATCTTCTCTTTCTCCTACAATGTTTTAGGAAGTCTTATAGCTAAGTGTCGGTCAAACACAGGATTGTTCTTTAAAGGGTTCAGCCTTTCCATAAAATCCAGTTTTAAACCAGCCTGAGCAAGAAGGCTTTTGAAAATATTGTGGGAAACCAGCATATTTTTCCTTTTCCTGCATTGTTCTCTACCTTTTCCAAGAAAATTCCCACCATTTGAGCCACATTTGCTGCCTGCAAATCTTTTAAAGTTACAAGTAAAAAATTTTGTAAAGATAAAGCCAAACTTGAATGGAGGTTTATGAATAGGATATTACTGGTAGTGGTACATCATTTTCCAGTTTTAACAGCCTTTCACTTATATATCAAGGTGACACTCACATATTTAGGTATTTCACTGGTTTCTCTGCAGGGCCAGGTTCACATCTTCCATTTACACACTAAAAACATAAATTAAAGCTAAGAAAGGAAACTTGTTCCCTGTGGGCTTCTCAGGCACTGGGCTGCCCTGGGCTCTGAACTACCCTTTTCAAGGACACTCTGATGAAAAACAAGTACCCTTGTACCACTGATCAACCATAAGAAGGCTTTTGAAAACATTGTGAAAAAGTGAGAAAATGCTGGCAACCAGCATTTCTCCCTTTCCAACAATGTTTTCTACCCTTTCAAAGATAATTTCCACCAAAGAGTCACATTTAAATTGTCCTCTCCAAAAAGGGAGTCAAAAGTTTTGTCATGTGGTAAACAGTTAAAAGATGGTCAGCTGCTAGACAAATAAAAGTTGTCTACTGGTGTGAATAGAGTTTATTTAGTACTCATTGGGTGCTGCACAAGAAAGCTGAGTCATCAAAAACATAGTCATACAGAGAGCAGACAGTTTAGACTATAGAGGTGTGATCTGCCCTCTGCATCAACAAGGAAGGTATCTGGAAGTTCATTTTGAAACAGGAACTGTTACTAGTATGATAAACTAACCATCATGAATTTAATATCGACCTGGATTGATCCATATTCAAAGAGGGGTGGTACAGGTGAATTATCAGATAAATATCGATGAGCTCTCTACCGTTTTGGATCTTCATTAAATTGCACTGCATTTAAATTAATGTTTATGTTTTCAATAACAGGGAATGAGCCAGTATTGGTAAACAAATACCACAATTACTGCATTCCCAATATACTTTATTCTTTATCCCCCTTTTAACTGGATCTGTAAATAAATGAAACTACCGTGGAATAACAATATTTCAAAGGGAGGCGCAAAGTCCTCCAATAATCTTGATGCTTGTATAATCAAATTACTGATGCTAGTTATTAAACTTTCCTGTAGAACCCTGACTGGCTACCAGTATTTTCTCCCTTTCCCCACAATATTTCAAAAGCCTTATCCATCAGGGTTATTAAAAATTGAAATTGTGTGGTAAAGGGTTAACTCTTTACTAAACAACAGAATTTTAGACTTGTCCAAATTGAATGCATTTGCAGATGACGTATTGTAGGTGGCTCAAAGGACAAAATTTGTTCTTGATAGGGTAGAAAACATTGTGGAAAAAGGAGAAAATGCTGGTTACCAGCATTTTCTCCTTTTCCCACAATGTTTTCAAAAGGCTCTGTTTCTCAGGGTCGTTAAAAGTCAGGATTGTGTGGTAAAAGTTAAACAAACTATCTGACAGTACAAATTACTAAAAGGAGGTGAATTTAAAACAAAAATATATTTTAAATTGGTCAGAAAAAACTAGAGCTGTCACTGAATGTGACTTAATACCCCCACCAGCGCTTTGACAGAAACATGCAATTATTTGTACACAGACGGACAGACAGGCTGATTCCAGTATACCCCCGAAAACATTCGTTTTGCGGGGGTATAATTAAGGGCAAAGAAGCATACTGCTTCTGACAAACCATTATGCTGAGACCATAAGCTCAGTCAGTAGTGCACAGGACTTGAGACCAGGGAGTCACTGGTTTGAATCCCAAGGTCTGCCAATTTCTTTCTGAGAATTGATGAGAATCAGTCAGTCAGGATACATTCCTCTCTCACTGCTGATAATTGTTTCTACCATGGTTATGAGGAAAAGCAGCTTAAGATGAAAGATGTGTGAAGTACTGGTAAAAGAAACTCCACGAAAGCATGGATAGATGCACTGGCCTCTGTGATGCAACTGTTGTAATGTTGACAGTGGAGTAAAACAATTCATAAATAAAAGAAAATACAAACAATTACTGCTTTTTTCTTCATGTTTTTAAAGCTTTCAACTGTAGTTTTGAAAAGGAGTAGTTGTGCATCATGGCTAAAATAGGCAGAATATTTCAATTAGTAAATCATTTAAGGCACTGAAATTTCAGCCCATACTTAACTTTTATCTAGAGATAGTAAGATATTGATTTGAAGAGATTCAGGGAAAAAGTAACAAAAAAACTCCTAGGAAATCTAGGATATAACCCCACCCAATTACAATGTTAATGAGTTTTAAACAACAATTAGATACAATTTCCTTAATCCAACACCACACAAATATAACACTGACCAAAAGTTACCAAATGTCTTTAAAAGCAATGTGGATGAAGGAGCAATAATGTTCGCTACTTTTTCAAACTTGTTTCCCACATGACTGAAACAAGACATTCACTTTTCTATCAAATGTTCAACTTTTGCATCATTGCATTGTACTAGTAGTTTTGCAGACCCATATTTAATCCTGTCCCAAACAATCCCTGGTTTTCACGACCCTGAAAAAGAAGCCTTTTGAAAACATAGTGGGAAAAGGAGAAAATGCTGGTAACCAGCATTTTCTCCTTTTCCCACAATGTTTTCTATCCTGCTGGAAACAAATTTCAATTTTTGAGTTACATTTATTTTGTTGTCTGCAAGTGCTTTCAATTTGGACCAGTCTGAAATTTTGTCGTTTGGTAAAGAGTTAAATAGCTGAAACAGTGACAAGATCCAAGATAAAGCATGTATACTATATGAAAACATAAGGAAACCTTTATTTTGACTTTCCCATATAACTCTGTATCAGATTGCCAAAATTTTACTTATCTTCACTGAAAGCATTTGCAAGCAACAAATTAAACATTTCTCGGAACATGAAATTTGTCTTTGAAAGAACCTTAGAGAAGAAGGTGAAACTTTTGCTTTTCAACATTTTCTCCTTATCCCACACTGTTTTCAAAAGCTTTCAAAATAACAGTTGTTAAAACTGGATTGTTTGGTAAAAGGTTAATCATTTCTATCCTGTCTCAAAGTGTTACAGTTTCAGGCATTGGCAGTAAAAACCAGTTATGTCTCTGGGAAGAGCTCTTATATCTCCCAGCTGTCAATCAGCCCAATGTGACTCCAAGACATTATTGCAGCAAAACAGTATTGATTCTACATTAACCCTTGGACTGCTGAACTCATTTAATTGCTTATGCAGACAGTGTTGATCATGATCAGACTGCAGAGAATATGCAGTCTCATCTTGAATCTTCACTATCTACTTCTTTGCCAGATATTCAGACATAAACAGCTTAGAAAAAAAATACAAAATCTGCATTTGCAGTACTGACTGAGAATGTCCATTTTATTTATTTAGCTGTATGAGTGTTTAACCCTTTACCACACAATGACGCCTTTTAACGCCCCTGAAGAAGAGGCCTTTTGAAAACATTGTGGGAAAAGGAGAAAATGCTGGTAACCAGCATTTTCTCCTTTTCCCACAAAGTTTTCTACCCTATCAAAGAAAAGTTGTGTCATTTGAGCCACTATGAAATTGTCATCTGCAAATGCTTTCAATTTGGATAGATCTATAATTTTGCCGTGTGGTAAAGGGTTAATAATTAGCAGAATGCGGGTCAGCCTATCACCTGATGCAAGTGTGCGATGTTCAGTCTCACATCTAAACATGTTGAATAGACAGGAAAAGACAATTTGAAAGAATTACACACATGATCATGACATCAGGTATTTGCAACTGAGTGAAAAAAAAAATATCATTTTGTACCTGCCTCAACACTTAACTCTGTGATTTTACTACACTGAGAAAGACAGCTTCTACAAACAATATGGAAAATGAAGAAAATACTGGTAACAAAAATGAGAAAATGCTCATCAGTAGCATTTCCTTTTAAAAATTAATCCCATCGTTTGAGCTGCAGTTCATTATTTGTCTGCAAAAGCTTTCAATTTGGACAAGTTAAAAATTTCTTGTCTGGTTCACAACTTCACAAGAAGTTACAACCATCTGTATAATAGTGTTGTTTTCATCTTAGCATATTCTCCTTTGCTTTGTAAAAATGGACAGGGTTCGAATTTAATTTTTTTATCCACTGGCAAATTTTAGCAAGTGGCTTTTTTTTCCACTCGCAAAATTCAAATTGGACTCGGATTTTTCTTTTCCTTTTTTTTTGAAGCCCAGCATGCCTACCAATGGTAAAGAACGAACAGCCAGTGCAAACTTCAATTCTATTCTATTACATAACCTGTCGACTAGAGACAACAACCAAACATAAAAGGAACGTTAATATCAAAACCATCATTTAACTATCAGTTCAATTCCAGTTGAATATTTGTTCTCAAATAATGTTAAATTTCTATAAAATTTACAATGGTGGACGAATTTGTAAATGAATTACGGACGTATCACATCCGAATACCTGCGTGTCCGATAACCGTAGTTTAGCCAGTCCACCACGTCCGACTTGCTTCTCGTTGTTATTTGTGCATGATAATTATCTTTTCATGAAAGACTGACAAATATTTCTGTTTTATAATCAGAGACTGAATTCGCCTACTGTTTTTTCCGTATAGAAAATGCAAAATCGTAGTATTGGCCGTGAGTGCAGACGAACGCACTTGGCTCATGAAACTCCGATAACGAACGACAACTCGGAGGCTTCAATGGCGACAAGTAAAATTATCAACCGCCGTCGAAGGGTATTCTCAGTGCGACATGAGCTATGTTTATCCAGAACGAAAAGAATTATCTTATTTGTATTCAAATATGAAATTTAGTACATTCTGATAATTGTTCTTCAGTAATTTGCACTCGCATTTTTTATCGAGTGCTTGAAATTTCAACTCGCATTTTCTAATTCTGACTCGCATTTTGCGAGTACATATGTGGGAATTTCGAACCCTGATGGAATACTGGAACGGCTGTGCTGCAAAATTCAGCATTTCAGTATTTAACCCCTTACCATGTAATTAAGAGTTTTAACGAAGTTGACAAAAAAAGAAAAAATTTGAAAACATTTTAGGAAAATGAAACAAGAGCACCTAGATCTATATGCTGGTGACAAAGTTCTGCTCGAGTTGCTTGATATTTTGGTGGAAATTCTGCGTCAAAAGTGGGGCATAACTGTGTCCATATTCTCTCATGGTTATCTACCCTTGTTGTATGGGTTCCCCTATTGATAGTTAACAACTTGTCCTGGTTCAAAGTAAATATCTTCAATACTAAGAAGGATATTATAAAACGTCAAGTTTTTTGACAGTCCTAATTCAAAAATGGGGCATAACTGTGCCAAAAGTATTTTGATGGTTGTCTGCCCCTTTTGCATTGGTTCCCCTTTTGATGATTAACAACTTACAGAGTTTGAAGTAAATATCTTCAGTAATAACACAGATATTATGAAATGTCAAAGTTTTTGCACGATGACGACTCTAACAATGACAAAGACGCTACCAGGGCTACCGCAATATCTCAACATTATCTTTGAAAACAAGCGAGCTAATAATGCTGGTAACCAGCATTTTCTCCTTTATCCACAATATTTTCTAACCTTTCAAAGAAAATAAATGTTCAGAGTCATAATCAATTTGTTGTCTGCAAATTCTTTCAATTTGTACGAGTCTAAAATTTGTTGTCTGGTACAGAGTTAAAATAAAGTTGAACTGCATCATTTGTAAACTTTCAATCAATGACTGATTGGATGAATGTTGTTTTATGCCGCTTTCAATGTTGCTTCCGTCAACAGCTCATAAATTCATGTTTCAAGAATTCTAGGTCAGGGCCCACTTTATGTGCTACAATCATTGTAAAACGACTTTAAGTCCCTTGCAAGCATTTTGCCATCTCTCTCAAACCATAGCAACTCAAGGGCCGATCTTAAACTAAGACCATTCCGAAACTACTTTAACATAATCATAGGCCGTTTTTCAGTATTGCACAAAAACGTGGTGTTGTTTTATATTTTTCAAAATTGCATTATTTTGACACATGAACAGAACGCACAGAAAAAACAATATAGCTTGGCTAGTTTTTAGGGACAGAATAAATTCCTTGGATTGCATGAATGACATGGAATTAATTAGAAAAAACTATGTTGAGCAAGCATCAACTGTTACCCTCTGCAATGTTCTTGATGGGGCAATTCAAAGAACAAGAGGACCACTGGCCCTTAAGTGCTCACCTGAGTAAAGTCATCTACAGTTGATGAAACTGAAGAGATCCTAGTTGTAATGATGTAAAACACATGATTGTAAGTGACCTAGTTTTTGACTGACTTGTCCTACTTTTGAACTTGATGGAGATACCATCAAGACAAACATTTTGACAATGTTTCATGAGTATCAGACTGAAAATGTAGCTTCTAGACTGTACACAAGATTTTTCTAAAATTTGGCCCAGTGACCTACTGCTAATGTTCTGTTGTGACCAAATTTCAAACTTGTCTGAGATATCACCAAGATACACATTTTGACAATATTTCATAAGTATGAGACTGAAAATATGGCCTCTGGACTGTACCTGAGATTTAGCCCAGTGACCAACTTTTGAATCTGTTGTGAACAAATTTCTAACTTGTCTAAGATAACATCAGAACAAACTTTCTGACAATGTTTCATGTGTATTAGACTGAAATGCAGCCTCTACAGTGCAAACAAGATTTTTCAAATGTTTGTCCCTGAGACCTATTATGTTAAATGACTTGACCCAATTTCAAACTTGTAAGAGAAGTCATCAAGACAAATATTCTGACCAAATTATATACATGTAAGTATCAGACTAAATACATGTATGTGGCCGATAGAGTGCTCACAAGGTTTTTTCTAGCATTCTGCCCAGAGACCTACTTTTTGACCTGACATAACCCAATTTCAATTTTGTCCCGGATATTATCAAGGCAAACATTCTCACCTAGTTTCATGAGTATCTGGCTGAAAATGTCACCACAAGGTTTTTCTATGATTCGGCCCATTGACCTACTTTTAAACGCAATATAACCCAATTTCAATCTTATCAGAGATATATCATGACAAACATTCTAACCAAGTTTCAAGAGAATCCGGCTGAAAATGTGGCCTCTAGAGTGCACACAAGGTTTTTCTTGGCCTAGTGACATACTGTTTGACTGGACAGGACCCAATTTCAATCCTGACAGAGACATCATCAAGACAAACATTCTGACCCAGTCTTATGAGTATCTGGCTTGAAATGTGGCCTCTATAGTGCAGACAAAGTTTTTCTAAGATTTGGGCCAGTGACCTCCTTTTTGACCAAAAGTAATCTAATTTCAAATTTGTTCAAGATTTTATCAAGAAAAACATTCTGACCCTGTTTCATGAGTATCTGAGTGAAAATGTGGCATGTAGAATGCATACAAAGTTTTTCTAAGATCTCCTTTTTAATCCGACATAACTCAATTTCGATCTTGTCCCAGATATTATTAGGACAAACATTCTGACCAAAGTTCATGAGTATTGGAATGAAATGTGGCCTCTAGAGTGCACACAAGGTAATTGTTGACGCCTGGAAGACGCACAACAGATGATAGACACAGCACAATCAACAAGCATTCTGATAGTATTGCATAGCAATACCGAGTCCCCTATATATCGCTGGCAGGTATAGTTTGTGAAACCCTGTGGAGGAGAAAGAACGTATTTGACCACCTTTCAGAATTATAAGCATCGTGTCTGTCTTTGTATGCAATGCTTTAATGAAAGCCAGATATATAAACACTTTCCTTGTTAAAGTAAGTTCATTGAAGAAGTTTTACTATGACAAGATGTGTTTGTGAAACACAAATGCCCCTGTAAAAGCAAATTTTCAGAAATATGACCTTTACCTTGTGAGATGACTTTGACCTTATCATCAGCAGGTGTGTACCAATGAGAGGTGCCAGCTTACCATGTATAAGTGTTATAACTTAAGTACTTTAAATATACAGAGACATGACTATGAAAAGTTTTGAGGATAAGTTTTCATGATAAGGGTTAAAATTTTTGATCAATGACAGGTACCTACATACCAAACATGAGCATTGTAAGTAAAAAAGTCGGGAAAACTGTTTTTTTCAGTGAAATTTTCTAAGTCCAAGGCCCGTAATTTCGTAAAAAATCAGTGGACCAGAACAAAACTCAAAATTGATCTGTAACTCATACTGGTTGACTTACACACCGAAAATCAGCTCAATATCTGCCAGCATTTAGAAAAAAAGTCCGGAAAACTGGTTTTTTTTTGGTGAAAATTTCGAAGTCCAAGGCCCGTAATTTCCTCAAAAATCAGTGGACCAGAACGAAACTTGATTTGTAACTTGTGGTGGTTGATTTGCACACCAAAAATCAGTTCAATATCTGCCAGCGTTTAGAAAGAAAGTCCAGAAAACTGTTTTTTCGGTGAAAATTTCTAAGTCCAAGGCCTGTAATTTCGTCAAAAATCAGTGGACTGGAACAAAACTCAAACTTGATCTGTAACTCATGGTGGTTGACTTGCACACCAAAAATCAGCTCAATATCTGCCAGCGTTTAGAAAAAAAGTCCAGAAAACTGTTTTTTCGGTGAAATTTTCTAAGTCCAAGGCCTGTAATTTCGTCAAAAATCAGTGGACTGGAACAAAACTCAAACTTGATCTGTAACTCATGGTGGTTGACTTGCACACCAAAAATCAGCTCAATATCTGCCAGCGTTTAGAAAAAAAGTCCAGAAAACTGTTTTTTCGGTGAAATTTTCTAAGTCCAAGGCCTGTAATTTCGTCAAAAATCAGTGGACTGGAACAAAACTCAAACTTGATCTGTAACTCGTGGTGGTTGATTCCACACCAAAAATCAGCTCAGTATCTACCAGCGTTTAGAAAAAAAGTCCGAAAACTGTTTTTTCGGTGAAAATTTCTAAGTCTAAGGCCCGTAATTTCGTCAAAAATCAGTGGACCGTAACAAACTCGAACTTGATCTGTAGCTCATAGTGGTTGACTTACACACCAAAAATCAGCTCAATATCTGCCAGCGTTCAGAAAAAAAGTCTGGAAAACTGATTTGCGTACGGACAGACAGACAGACAGAGTGCAAACCTAAAGTCCCCTTCGGCTTCGCCGGTAGGGGACTAAAAAGCTCACCTTGAGCATTTCCGGTGTTGTTGCAGATAACACTATGTTTGAGATTTTATGCAACTGAGGGTTTCCAGTCTGTGATCGCAGACAGTCACGGGGTCAGAATCAACTTGGTATCAAGAAATGAGATCACTTTTAAATGTTAGGATCCTAAATGACAATTCTTTACAAGATTGTTACGGTCGGTTTTAAGAAATCACTTTAGGAAAATTGTAATGTCCCTGTAAATGCTGATCTTAAAGTTAACTGTAACTTACGAAACCTTAAAGTTTTGAAATATTGGGCCCAGGGCTCTGACGTGTCTTGCCCAAGGACACTTCCACATAAAAGCCAGTCTTTAAAGTGAGGCTTGAACCTCAAGAGGCCTCCAGGTTATGAATCCTACACTTTACCAATGAGCCTGGCAGGACCCCTAACTTACAATTAAGATCATAAACTGAGACTGGAATATTTTTTTCCCAAAAGAATGATGGTGTTCGATCACAAAGACCCAATCACTGTAGGTCAAGTTCAGACTACTTTTTCTGTGCAGTTTGATTCGGACCTCTATTTGTCTGCAGGCAAAAGGATCACCTATTCAGAGAGGCATTTCAAGGATTAAAAATGGCACACATGGTAGAAATTGATCAGAAAATGTCAGCCACTGTCAATATTTGGCAAACTTTCTGTTTCCTGACAACTTAATTTCCTTCTAAAAGCTGGCTTCATTTCCTGTATGTAACAAATGTTTATTTACATTGGGCTTTTAAACAGTGTATATGAATAATCTATAAATTCAGAGTCCTAAAATCCGAGACTGGTTGTAAAAGACACAATCAAGCATACTGAAAGTGTACTAATTTCAAAACTCTCATCAATGTGCAAATTTGAAATTCTACTCAAGTTAGCTCATCTATACCTTCGAAACCATTTGTTCAAAATGTTGATAATCTTCATCAATTGACATTTGATTTTGAAACAAGAGGGCCATGATGGCCCTGTATCACTCTACTGGCTAATACATAAAAACCATACATACCAAACAATTCTAGCCCAAATAGTTTTGAATTAGAACGAATATTATAGCTGTAGCTCACAGTCAGGAACAAGAAGATGTTTAATGTTTTCACTATTATAAGCCTATGTAAAACTTAAATTTGTGAAGTGGGGCTAATTTAGACTCCAGGTTTATAATTTGAAGAATCTTGGTAGAGCTACAAGATAAATATACATGCAAAAATTAGTAGCCCTACATCTTATGCTTAGGAACGAGAAGATTTTTAAAAGTGTTCACTATAAAAGCCAATGTATACCTTGTGAATGCCTGGGCTGGGCCAAATTTGACATGCCTAAAACTTGAACTGTCTTGGTTGAGGTAAAGCGACAATACATGCAAAATTTGGTGGCCCTTGGCCTAATGGTTAAAAACGACAATATTTTAAAATAAGCCAATTTAAAATTTGTTACCCCAGGGGCAGGATCAATTTTGACCCCAAGGCTATAATTTGAAGAATTTTGGTAGAGGTCTATTAGATGAAGCTACACACCAAATTTGGTAGCCCTAGGCCATACATTTTGGAACAAGATTTTTGAAGATTTTCAAAATTTTTCAGTTTTGTTGCCATAGCAACCAGAGTTTTTTGAGGAAGTATGTTCTTTCAAAAAATTCTGAAGAGAACCATGGCAGAATCATTTCAGCGAAGTTTGGTCAAAATCAGATGGGAAGTTTCAGAGAAGGATTTGTTTGAAATAAAAGTAAACGCGCAGACTGATCAACGGACAGACAGACCCACTGACGGACGCATGGATGCATGACGGACACAGGGCCATGACATAAGCTCCCTGGCCTTTGGCCAGTGGAGGTAAAACAAAAAGCTATTGATTCATTGTGCCAAATGAAAAACTACTAGTTAAACCTTACCAAACAACAAAATTTTGGACTATTCTAAATTTTAAGCATTTGAAGTTGACACATTGAATGTGGCTAAAATGATAGGATCCGTCTTGGAAGGGGCAGAAAACATTGTGGATAAAGGAGAAAATGCTGGTCACCTCAAGGTCATCAAGACTTGGGATAGTAAGGTAAAGGGGTCCGATGAATCACCGAAATACCACCGAAACACCTGTATTTTTTGAGTTATTAAGATAACTGAAGTTGTGGTTTTTGACCAAATTGTAATTTTATTTATGAAGGAGGGTTAATATTAAACCTAATGTCAAAATAGCAACATGTTATTGAAGCCCGCCATGAAGAATGTGCACTGGAATAGCCTACTGTACTGTACATGTCCACCGAAATACCCACTCCACGTACTAAAATTGGTCAATTCAGGAATTATACTTCCACAATCTCACTTCAGCAGCTTTTGTACAAGAATGATGTGTCTCATCTTTATCCATATGTATGCTAGAAAAAAATAGCTTTTTATGTTGGGAATATGAAATTAAAACATCACCAAATTAGAAAACCGGCAGCCATTTTGAATCTTTAGTTAGCACGGCACCAGGCATAAATTGATCAGACAATTACAATTTCGCTGATAAGATTATGAGTAATAACCATATTACTTCAACAAGAGGGCCATGATGGCCCTGAAGTCGCTCACCTGAGCCTTTTGATCAAACATGACCCATTTCCAATCTCTTCAGAGATATTAAGACAAACACTCTGACAAACACTCATTAGTATTGGGCTTACAAATATGGCTTCTACAGTGCACACAAGCTTTTTCTAGAATTTGCCTAAGCGGCCTACTTGACATGTAGAAATTATACAGACATACATTCCGACAAATTTTCATGAGTAGTATTCGAGAGAAAATGTGGCCTGTAGGGTATATAAAAGGTTTTTCTGAGATTTGACCTAGTAACCTAGTTTTTTTTCGAACATGACCCATATTCATAATAGTCTAAGATATTATCAAGACAAACATTCAAAGCAAATTTCAAGATTATTGGACTGAAAATGTGGCCTCTAGAGCGTACACACGGTTTTTCAAGGATGAAACTTGGTGACCTAGTTTTGTATTCCACGTGACCCATTTTCAAACTCATTAAAGATATCATCAAGACAAACATTCTAACAAAAGTTTAAAGAATATTGGACTGTAATTATAGTACAAAAGGTTTTTCCGAGATTTGACCTTGTGACCTAGTTTTTTATCCAACATGACCCATTTTCATACTAGTCTAAGAAATTATCAAGACAAACATTCTGACCGAATTTCAAGATTATTTGACTGAAAATGTGGCCTCTAAAGCTTACATAAGGTTTTTCTAAGATTTGACCTGGTGACCTAGTTTTTGACCTGACATGACCCATTTTCAAACTCATCCAAGCTATCATCATGACAAACATTTTGACCAACTTTAAAGAGCATTGGACTGAAAATGTGGCTTCTGGAGCGTACACAAGGTTTTTCAAAGATTTCACCTAGTGACCTAGTTTTTGACCCGACATTGCCCACTTTTGAACTCGTCTGCGATATTACCAAGACAAACATTCTGACCAAATTTCAAGAGTATTGGACAGAAAATGTGGCTTCTGGAGCATACACAAGGTTTTTTTAAGATTTGACCTAGTAACCTAGTTTTTGACCCAACATGGCCCGTTTTCAAATTTGTCAGAGATATCATCAAGACAAACATTCTGACCAACTTTCAAGAGTTTTGGACTGAAAATGTGGCCTCTAGAGCATACACAAGGTTTTTCTAAGATTTGACCTGATGACCTAGTTTTTGACCCGACATGGCCCATTTTCGAACTCGTCCGAGATATCATCAAGACAAACTTTCTGATCAACTTTCAAGAGTTTTTGACTGAAAATGTGGCCTCTAGAGTGTACACAAGGTGTTTCTAAGATTTGACATGGTGACCTAGTTTTTGACCCGACATGGCCCATTTTTTAACTCATCCGAGATATCATCAAGACAAACATTCTGACCAACTTTCAGGAGTATTGGACTGAAAATATGGCCTCTAGAGCGTACACAAGGTTTTTTCTAAGATTTGACCTAGTGACCTAGTTTTTGACCCGACACAGCCCATTTTCGAACTTGTTCGAGATATCATCAAGACAAACATTCTGACCAACTTTCAGGAGTATTGGACTGAAAATATGGCCTCTAGAGCGTACACAAGGTTTTTCTAAGATTTGACCTGGTGACCTAGTTTTTGACCCGATATGGCCCATATTCGAACTCGTCCGAGATACCATCAAGACAAACATTCTGATAAATTTTCCGGAGTATTGGACAGAAAATGTGGCCTCTAGAGCGTACACAAGGTTTTTCTAAGATTTGACCTAGTTTCTGAAATTCTGACCCGACATGGCCCATTTTTTAACTCCTCCGAGATATCATCAAGACAAACATTTTGACCAAGTTTCATGAGTATCGGACTGAAAATGTGGCCTCTAGAGTGTACACAAGGTAAAAGTTGACGACGGACGACGGACACAGCACGATCACAATAGCTCACCATGAGCACTTCGTGCTCAGGTGAGCTAAAAATAACAATGACAAACCTACACGTCAAACAAGTTTGATTATGTCAGCCGAACATCTTCAGTTATTATCGCTTCACTTTAACAGAAAGGAAGAGAATAGAACGTGCCGAGAAACTTGTGTTTCGGGTATTTCGGTGTTTCGGTGGTATTTCAATGATTCGTCAGACTGAGGTAAAGGGTTAATGCAGTACCTCCTTTTGCCCAGATGCAAAAATTATTCTACAGGCTGTAACAACTGAATCTTTGATGTGAATATCTACTCACTAGGAAAGCTTGGGATGTACAAATGTCTGATGACTGCATTGCAGTATTATGGTAAAATGTTCATTTTGTAAGAGCATTGTTTTTGGCTAGGGGCCAACTGCGCCTAGCCTTAGTAACCACATTTCAAACTTTTGCATGAAAGCTGCAACCACTCTCAACATCGTGTATAAATGCTCGCTATTCGCTGTCTCTGATTTGCTGGAACTACAACTGCCGTTTCTAATTGGCTTTAAACGACACACCCCTTAAAACCGCCTTACACCTTATGAGTTATTCATCTGTGACGTAAAATCGAAATTGAAAGAGGGTTCGGTGTCTACATTTACCGAGAAAATGCCAAAGAAAATATATTCAACGGTGTTTGTTGGCGTGATGAATTTTAAATGAGAACGCTTAAAACAGAAAGAAATTCTCCCGTTAATTTCACTAAATACTCATGCAGAGCATGGCACAACCAACACCCGTGTTTACCTTGGGTCGTTGCTGTGTGCACAACTTTGGATCCAGATGGAACGTGGCGAAATTGACATTTGATTGATAAGTCTTGTATGGTGTGTATCCAAGTATGATGTGTAAACAGACAAAACCCTTTACCTTGTCAGCCGTAATACATGTACAAGTAGGACAGCTGTTGATGAGTCTGTGTTTTCCTGGTGCATGGAAATACTGGAATGGACCGGAATGGACTGGATTGGACCAGAATGGACTTCAAGATACGATGTAAACTCTTGTAGCAACACTGTACTTATTTGACAATGGAATGGGGGGGAAACCTGAACATGCTCATGTAAGGGAAAATAGAAATTTACAAGAGATAAGGCTATAATATCTCTGTCATTACTGAAGATATTTACTTCAAACTGGGACAGGTGTTAGCTATCAAAAGGGAAACCCATACAAAAGGGACAGGTATCCATCAAGGTATTTTTTAAACAGTTATAGATGCCCCTTCTTGACTTTGAATGTTTAAATATTTTGATATTTTATAATATCTTTGTCATTACTGTCATTACTGAAGACATTTACTTCAAGCTTGAAGAAGTTGCTAACCATCATATTTACTTCAAACTTGGGCTAGTTGTTAACTATCATAAGGGAACCCATAAATCAGGGGCAGGTAAACATCTAAATATTTTGACACAGTAATGCCTGGCTTTTCGACTTAAAATTTTCATTTAAAGCAACTGCAGCCGAGCATTGGCATCCACATTTTTTTTCTTTTGGTAGTAAATGTAATACCATGTTATGTTTACTATGAAAGGGTGGGGGATTAACAAGTATTTCAGAAACTTGTCACAAGCTCACAGGTAGGAAACTTCATATTCAGAGCTAATGGCTCTGATGAGAAATTGTTGTGTTAGTCTTCCATTTCTGAAAATATCGGCTGAAAAACAACTAAAAAACAGGTAAGCCTGTCATTATTTGTAATCATGAGTTTTTATGTCTATGAAATTCCAAAAAAGGGGAATGTCATGCAATACTCTGGTCTTTCAACGTGTTTTCTACACTAAGGAAAGTTGTAACAAGTGTACGATGTTGTCTGAATCATTTGTGGCATGGGTTGACCATAGCTGAAATAATGTCACGGACCTAAATTCAGTCTATTATTGCCATTTTATTGGCAAATAACAGAGAGTCTTACTGTCCCAAAAGCGTGAATTAATGTCTTGAAATGCAGCATTCACTGCTGGTAAGGAATTGAAAAGAAATGGCACAAAAAATGATAACTAGAGGCGCTTGAGCGCCTGTATCGCTCCACAGGCCTGATATTTCTATAATGGCGAAAGGAAGTTTTTAACAATTATCATTCAATCCTGCATTTTAGCTCAATGAAGAAACAATTTGGTAGACAA
The DNA here is from genome assembly GCA_946811185.2 of Hippopus hippopus. Classification (NCBI taxonomy): domain Eukaryota; kingdom Metazoa; phylum Mollusca; class Bivalvia; order Cardiida; family Cardiidae; genus Hippopus; species Hippopus hippopus. The sequence goes on from OX328096.1 coordinate 35,826,261, forward strand.
CCACCATAGGAACTTACCTGCAAAACAACAATGAAATCCAATGAATAGTTTTAGAGAAGAAATTTTTCAAAGATTTTACTTTATACCATAAAAGGAAAATGAGTCTCCCATAAAAGCCATGTTTTTTGACAGATCTTTTTTTTTTTAAGGAATTCTGTAAACCTGTATCTAAGGAACATTCCTGCAAAATAATAATGCTATCCAAATAGCGGTTTGGGAGGAGAAGATTTTTAAAGGTTTTTTACTTTGGTTGCCATGGCAACCAGAATTCTTCATGGAACACAATTATTTGAAGGAATTTGAAAGAGGACCACCAAAGGAACATTCCTGTGAAATTTGGTAAAAATCCAGTCAATAGTTTCTGAGGAGAAGTTTTTTAAAGAAAAAGTTTACGGACGCACGCACGGATGAACGGACGAACGAATGGACGAACGAACGGACGGACGGACGGACGCACGACGGACACAACGCCATGACAATAGCTCGCTGGCCTTCGGCCAGTGGAGCTAACAACAATGAAATCCAATGAATAGTTTTAGAGAAGAAATTTTTCAAAGATTTTACTTTATACCATAAAAGGAAAATGAGTCTCCCATAAAAGCCATGTTTTTTGACAGATCTTTTTTCTTTTAAGGAATTCTGTAAACCTGTATCTAAGGAACATTCCTGCAAAATAATAATGCTATCCAAATAGCGGTTTGGGAGGAGAAGATTTTTTAAGGTTTTTTACTTTGGTTGCCATGGCAGCCAGAATTCTTCATGGAACACAATTATTTGAAGGAATTTGAAAGAGGACCACCAAAGGAACATTCCTGTGAAATTTGGTAAAAATCCAGTCAATAGTTTCTGAGGAGAAGTTTTTTAAAGAAAAAGTTTACGGACGCACGCACGAACGGACGGACGGACGCACGACGGACACAACGCCATGACAATAGCTCTCTGGCCTTCGGCCAGTGGAGCTAAAAATAAAGAAAGGCTTCGATTATGTGGACCGGCTCTGAATATGTCAGTCAGCAGCGACTGATGGGGGGGGGGCTTCCTTTCAAAAATTAAGTTTTCTGTAAAAAATTACATATGAAGTAGGCTTTGTTTTTCTGTTAATACCTTTCAGTCCAAAATGTAGTCCATTTGTTGGATGGAACATGACTGAATTTATGAAAATACAAGGGACTGGTATTGTCACGATTGAAAAATGCTGTCTAACATTAGTCTATCTAAATTTTGAAAATACTTTTGTGTAGCTTTTTACTAACAGAATGGTCTATACGTGTACATAGCACTTGTCATGCTTTTGTCGCAAGTGCAGCCTGCACGTAAGCAAAAAATAATGAAAAATATTTGGCATCTTCAGAAGGCTATTTGGTCTTGAAATAGTCATTAAAAAGCTAAATGAAAATTGTACCGATCATAGCAAAGATATTGAATAGAAGAAAAAAAGAAAATTTAAAAAAGCGTCAGAAATACAATTGACCTATTCGCAATACACGCCTCAGGGTATATGTGTGAACACTTTAAACTCTTTTCACCACTAAACACGACAACAGTAGGTCAGGTGGGTGGGGTATAGACATGTCTATAACAACGCAAAAGAATCAATTTCACCATCCTAGTTGACCCAGTTTCGATTCATTCTGTAGATGCATGGACAGTAACGTAATGCTTCAAACCTGGGTTCCGAGGATGCAATTTCACAAGCATGCCATGACCAAAAATGTTCATAGATCCCTGATTCTCATTGTACCTACTCAGATCTTTCAATGTTTAATTAACCAGACGCCTAGTAGATCAGAAAATGTCACCTATCAGTTATTTTCTAAGCCGATGATACACAAACATCCATCCAAATGAACGATCACATTTTGTGCAGTCTAATCTTGATTTACACTGGCTGCAGAAGCAACTAAAGTTGTGACGGGGTTCATAATGAATAGTTTCGAGTTATTTATTTTTCTTTTTCCGTCCTAGATATTTGTATGAATGTTCTATACACTGTTGTTTGCACATGTTTCAGAAATCTCACGCCGACCCCTCCCCTTTCTAATATTGAAATTATTCACTTTACGTTATAAGTAGATTGAGATTCTAGCCCATTCAAACTGCCTTTTTATCCTAAATAATGACTCAAAACAGCTAATTTGCATACACAATAAATCATGATATTGGGGATTGGAGCCCTTCTTTATTTTGATCATTTTTTGTGCCATTTCTTTTCAATTCCTTACCAGCAGTCAATGTAATTCAAGACATTAATTCACACTTTTGAGACAGTAATACTTTCTCTTATTTATTTGCCAGTTAAATGGCAATAATAGACTGAATTTAGGTCTGTGATGCATTATTTCGGCTACGGTCAACCCACGCCACAAATGATTCAGACAACATCATACATTTGTTACAACTTTCCGTAGTGTAGAAAACATGTTGAAAGACCAGAGTACTGCATGACATTCTCCTTTTTTTGGAATTTCAAAGACATAAGAACACATGATTACACATAATGACAAGATTACCTGTTTTTGGTTGTTTTTTCAGCCGATATTTTCAGAAACGGAAGACCAACACAACATTTTCTCGTCAGAGCCATTGGCTCTGAATATGAAGTTTCCTACCCGTGAAGCTGTCTGTGACAATTTCAAGGAAAATCATGGTTCTAGCTCGAGAAAAAAATTCAAAGCTTAGCGCAAAATATGCCCAACAGCATTTTCATTCCGAAAATAACACCCTGATAAGAGCAACTCTAAGGTTGCCCTTGTCTGCAATGTCTTGGCAAAGCAGACCGTGTAGATCAAAGATCAGACTGCGCCTTCTGTGCACTCTGATCTTGATCTACACTGTCTGCAAAAAAACCTATGTTGGTTCCAGAGCTTAAGCCGAAGTGTTATCAGGTACTGCTGGCTGTTTGGAGTGACTTGCTTCATCCAGAACAACAATTATATACTAATGGACAAAAGTTTTGTCCAGTCTACAAACGAGATAATATTTTCTTTTTTGGTAAGCGCACCAAAATAAAAATGGTATCGTAGGAAAGAAGAAATTAAAACGCATGCAATGATAACATTTTTTATGGAATTCGGCTCTGTATTTCAGGTGCATTAAACTTGTAAAGTCAGACACCATTAATTGGGAAGTCACAATTGCTAAAGCAGGTTAAATCAATAACGAGTGTGACCCCAATTAACCCGAATGACTTCGGTGCACCTTAGGCGCATTGAGCCAACAAGCCTGTGTAGAAATCTGACTGGAAACTGGTTCCATTCGTTAGAAATTGCCTGTCTTAATTGTTGTACGTTGTTCACTTTTCGTGCCCTGATCTTATGTTTTATGTAATCCCACACATGCTCAATCGGGTTCAAATCGGGCGATAACGCAGGCCATGGTAACGTTTCAACATTGTTTGCAGCCAAGAAGTGTTGCATCAGCCTTGCAGCATGGGGACAAGCGTTGTCCTGTTGTAAAACAGTACCTGGATGGGCAGCAATAAATGGTAACACAATCAGCTGCAAAACTTGACCAATGTAATGCTGTGCAGTAAGACTGCGACCACGTCCTCACCCCAAGTCAAGGAACACGATCTGAGTTTTATGATGGCAGGTAAACCCTGCCCAAACCATGACGCTTGGTCCACCCCAATGGTCAATCTCAACAACACATGGGTCCGTAAACCTCTCTTCAGTGCGCCGGTAGATACCCTGTCGTTGGTCGCTAGAATCAACACTGAATCTACACTCATCAGTAAACAGAACTGTTTGCAATTGGTTTAACCACCATCTACGATGACGAGGTAAAGCCCATTGCCTCCGCAAACGCCTGTGATTGGGGGTTAATTTTGGTCCACAGTATGTCTGTCGGCAACGTAATCTAACTGCCTTCAGACGTCGCCATACAGTTCTTGGACTAATGTGAGGTCTATTTTGACCAGGCGTATTTCGTGCAGTGTCAATTGGAGCGGCAAAATAAATACGTAAATGTGTAAGTTGAATGTGCCGATCCTGACGTAAGGTCATAACACAGGGCCAGAACATGGGAGATCTGCAACTGTCACGTGCGTTCCGAACTTTTGGCGTAAACGCCGAATAGTTCTTTCATTCACCCCAAATTGACAGGCTACATGTGCGGCTGTTGCACCAGCCTCAAGCTGGCCGATTACGCGCGCACACTGCTCATTTGAAAGCTTCATTTTTTTAAGAAAACTCAATAATCAATGAAAAATTTTGATGTCTTTCTATTGGAATATCGATAGAGAATCTGTTTTGATAAATAATTTATCATGATATACTCCATACTGTATACATGATGGTGCACGTCAAAAACGTCGCCGGCACTGAATCTCGATTGTTTGGTGCGTCAATGACTATGAAACTTGATAAACTGGTTTAAAAAGAAGGCAATATCAAGTAGGCCAAATTTCAAGGACATTGCTTAACAGGTTTTAAAATATAGGAATCCCCAATCGGACAAGACTTTTGTCCTGAAGTATACTTCATTAATCCTGAGATGACCCTTGCATAGCTCTAACATAACAGAATCAATATGTCCATGAGAGCACACTCAGAGATCTCACATCTATCAAGAAGATGTTACTTTTCTTTGCTGTCCTTTGTCTCATTGAGCTGGTCTATTACATAACTGAAACAAGACATTTCAAAGAGACTTGACTGATGCCCCTAAGTGAATACATGTATAGCCTTTTCCTCTGAGCCTGTGAACATGAATGTTGACCACGTTCACAGCTCTTACAAACACTTCTGACCTTGCAATGACCTTGACCATTGACCTACAGACATGACTCTTGCGTGGGATATATTGTCTGTATTGTGTTTAACATATTGTCTCTTTTTAATGCCCTGGGGGTGTTACAATTTCTGAAAAGGGGCGATTAATGGAGGTAAAACAACATAGAATTTTTCAAGGACAATAATACACTTCTGTCTGTGACAACTGGGAAGTGCTCATCATTTGAGAAACCCGCTGTATTTAATGCAAAATATCGCATTCACCCCGATCATGATTCATTTGGACAATAAATAGCATTCACAAGTAAAATAGGACACTGGTCTTTGATACTTTCACTTTCTTAAAGTTTTTTAAAGTTAGTTGACAAATTTAGTGTTACTGAAAGTTTATAATGTTATCAGTATGTATATTCCGATAGTCAGGTTTTAATGACATCAATCTGTGAAGTAATTAGGATATTGTTGATTCTGTAACTTTATTCTAGCTGATTTACTTCACCTTTATTGATGGACTGGCTATCTGTAAAGCCCATTTTCAGATAGAAAAAAGCTAGGGGAGCACTAATCTGAGGAAGAGTGTCTATGAGGTACATTACAGTATGTGGTTGGTATTTCTGCACAGTTATTCTGCAATATGATTTATGTAGAATAAAAGCAAGAGGGCCATTGGGTCTAGCTCACTCACCTGAGTATAAAACCATCTAGGATTGATAAAGTTGAAGACATCAAGAATGTGAAGATGTAAATTTCAAATAATTGTTAGTGATCTTTTTGATCCAACATGACCAAATTTCAAACTCGTTCAAGATACCATCAAGATAAACATTCTGATCAAATTTCATGAGGCTCAGACTGACAATATGGCCTCTAGAGTGCACACAAGGCTTCCTAAGATTTGTCCTAGTGCCTTTTTTTTTTTTACCTGACGTGACCTAATACTGAACTTGTTCCAGATATCATCAGAACGAACATTCTGACTAATTTTCATGAGTACCAGACTGAAAATGCGGCCTTCGGAGTGCACACAAGACTTTTTTAAGATTTGTCCCAGTGACCTAGTTTTTGAACAGACATAACCCAATTTGAGATTTGTCTGAAATATTATCAAGACAAACATTCTGAGTTTCATTAGTATCCTGTGTTTTGAAGCAAAAGACCAATTTTGATCTTATACTAGAGAAGCATACTTAGCAGGTTTCATGAGTATTAGACTGACAATGTGGCTTCTAGAGTGCACACAACGTTTTTCTGGGATTTGTCTCAGTGACTTTTTGACCCAACATAATTCAATTTTGAGCTTGTCCAAATTATCATTTAGACAAACTTTCATTAGTATTGAACTTAAAAATGTGGTCTCTAGAATGCACACAAGGTTTTCCTAAGATTTGTCCCAGTGACCTACATTTAGACCCAACGTGAGGCAATTAAAAACTCATCCAAGATATCAAGACAACCATCCTGACCAAGTTTCATGAGTATTTGGCTGAAAATGTGGCTTCTAGAGTGCACACAAGGTTTTTCTAAGTTTTGACTTACTTTTTGAACAGACATGACCCCATTTCAAACTTGACTGAGATTTTATAAAGACTAGGAGGTCAATGGCCCTTAAGCGCTCACATGAGTAGCCATGTAGGGTTGATAAAGCAGAAGAGATCCGGATCTTAATGATGTAAAACACATGAGTGTAAGTGACCTACTTTGTTAACAGACATGACCCAATTTCAAAACTGCCCAAGATATCAACAAGACAAACATTCTGACCAAGTTCCAAGAGTATCAGGCTAAAAACGTACCCTTTAAACTAGACACAAGGTTTTTCAAAGATTTAGCCCGGTGACCTTCTTCTTGACCCGACATGAACCAATTTCAAATTAGTCTGAAATATCATAAAGACAAACACTCTGACCTAGTTTCATGAGTATCAGGCTGAAAATGTGGCCTCTAGAGTGCACACAAGGCTTTACCAAGATTTGGCCCAGTTACCTACTTTTTGACCTGACATGACCCAATTTCAAATTTGTCAAAGATATTATCAGGATAAACACTTCCACCTCATTTCATGGGTATCTGGCAGTCAATGTGGCCTCTAGAGTGCACATAAGTTTTTTCTAAGATTTCGCCCTGTGACCTTTTTGTCCCAACATAACCCAATTTCAAACTTATCTGAGATATCATCAAGACAAACATACCGATTAAGTTTCAAGAGTATCAGGCTGAAACATGGCCTCTAGAGCTCATACAAGATTTTTCTAAGAATTGGCCATGTGACTTACTTTTTGACCCGATGTGACCCAATCTCGAACTTGTCTGAGATATCATCACACCAAATACTTTCACCACATTTCATGAGTATCAGGCTGAAAATGTGGCCCCTAGACTGCACTCAACCTTTTTCTAAGATTTTACCCAGTGACCTACTTTTAGACCTGACATGACCTATTTTCACACTTGTCCTAGGTTTCATGAAGACAAATATTCTGATAAAGTTTCAAGAGTATCAGGCTGACAATGTGGTCTATAGAGTGCACACAAGGTTTTTCTAAGATTTGGCCTGTTGACCTACTTTTCTATCCCTGTGACCCAATTTTATATTCCTTTGAGATTTTATCAAGACAAACATTCTGACAAAGTTTTGTGAGTAAAAGGCTGAAAATGTGGCCTCTAGAGTAAACACAAGGTAAATGTTAATAACCACACATCACACAATGCACGCCGGACACAGCATGATCACAAAAGCTCGTCTTTGAGCACTTTTTTTTCAGGTGAGCTAACACAAACATTCTGACCAAGTTTCATGAGTATCAAACTGAAAATGTGGCCTCTAGAGCACACACTAGGTAACTGATGACAATGGACGATCGAAGTCACATGACATATGACAGACACGGTATCAAAGCAGGTGTCATAATATATTTAAATTTAAACCATACCATTTAAAAGTATGGAAAATATTGTGGAGATGACAGTCTGTTACGTGTGGTTGGACCATATGTTAGTCGCTGGCAGAAAAAAAAGAATTTTAAAATCAGGCAGAAAGTAAACAAAAGACACAGGTACCTGGCAGGTTTTAACCTAGTTTTGAAATTCATTTCTGTCAGCGACTAACACTTGGACTGACCGTACAGTGACAGATTGTCATCTTCACAATAATTTCCATACTTTTAAATGGTATGATATAAATTCAAATGCATTTAAACATCTGCTTTGTTTACATTTGGCCTTTATTATTACTTTAAGCACGTTTATGCTCAGGCAAGCTAAAAAGGGACAGGCCCAGCATGAACATAAACATCCAAAATTTCATTTTTTTTTTTAAACACATTTGCCATTGACCTTACACTTATGAACATGAAATTGGCTTGTGACACATCTTCATATGGTTAACATTTCTTGGCAGTTATTAAAAAACTTCTGAAATTTATTTAGAATCGCAAAAAGTTACATGCCAGAAACAAAATCAATGTAACCTTCCCCGTCCCTCCCCTCCCATGACCTTGACCTTTGACACAAGGGCATGGTTCTTGTGCACAACATATCCTCTTTATGTGGTTGACAATTCTGCAGAGTTCTACTGAAATTCATTCATAATTATAAAAAGTTACAGGCCAGACACAAACAGAGCCCCCATAATTTCCCTATTCACAAATATTTGATCTTAAAACATGGTTCTTGTGCACCACAATTTGTCTGTATGTGGTTTACAATTAGGCAAAAATATGTTTAAATTCATTCATAATCAAAAATGTCCCAGGCTGGACATGAACACTATCCTGAATAAAATATATTTGATCTTGCTATGACCTTGACCTTTTACTCTCAACATGAAGCCCAGACAAGCTGATAGACGATACTAATGTTTATTATGAAGGAAAAATACCAATTACCATGAATCAAAATGTACCATCGTGGCATGAACCTGCATGTCGTGGAAATATTTGTGGGGATTTCTCTAAAAATATACTTCGGGATCCGGTGATTTCTCCATACACATTGTTTCCTGGAGGTAAATTTTCCAAGAATTTCTCCAGGGGACAATTTCTCCTGCAGCCTCCTTTAGACGTTGAAATGTGGTGGTCCCCAACAGGGGAACTTTGTCTCTCAAGCAATTGGTTTAACTTTTATACGGGCGAAAGACTGCACCTTTGGTGCGGTCTGAAGACCGCCTATCGGTTACACATATAAGTCATCCCCTACCCTGAAGGACAATTTTTCAGCCATTTTGAATTTCCCCACATGGGAGAAAAAGTAGACTGTATCTGGACTTCAACTTTGTCAACAACCAGAAGATTCATTTAAACAAGAAGAATTTATTACAGTCAGACTAAATCCACAAGAGTGAATTCAAATTGATTTTTTATTAAAGTTTTTTTAACTCTACACCATTTCGCCTTTGTTTGCATATCATAACAAGAACAGATGAAAAAAAAAACCAATATTGATAAATGTAGTTTCAATGACATATGAACTACCCAATACAACAGGCGCTTGTATTGAAGTCATTTTCTGATAGGTTTGGATTAACATCTAATCTTGAAAAATATATAGACCTATACAGTTGAAATTTTCTCTTTTCGACAATATGCAAAGCAGGAGAGAGTGGCATTTTATGGTGCTTTTTACTTTTTGTTATTTCTGTCCATATTGAATTCTGAAACAGTTTTGAAATACAGTGAATCTTGTATGTGCAACCACGTATTTTAAGTGACTTTTGTGCTAAACGACCGTTTTTAAGTCCGCCCAAGCTATTTTCCTCTAATTGTATGTTGTATTAAGTGACTTTTGTACTACATGACCAACGGCCACCATTTTTAGGCCCCAAATGACCATAAAATTTCACTAAGCGACCCATCAAGACTCGTCGTCATGACAGTGGAACCTAATTGACAGTAATGTTTGATAACAAACTCTGACTTATCCTAATCAACACATCTCAGCATGTGTCAGTTACAGGATTAACACATTTATGTCAAACAGTTAATTACCCTTTGACAATAGCGTCAATGATGCCGAACCATGTCATAATGACCAACAAAATGCCTTATCAGCTTGCCTGCGGACATGTGAAATGGGAAGGAAATTATGTTTATTATTGTATCCATTATATTTTAGTATGTTTAAGAAAAAGGCATCTTTCGCCCATTTTTTAATTTAAGCTTTGCCTATTTTCATATTATAGGCTATCTTTTGCCACAATGTTCTAGCAAGAACTCAGTTAAAGATCAACTAAATAAACGTAAACTAAAGCTTTCAATCCATCATTATTCCTAAAGAATACAGTCAAAGTCATCATCTGCTAATTTGTGTAAGCAGGTATCAAATTACCAAGTGCCGAATTTTCAGGAATTTCTGAGAGATATATTGTGGCAGGTTAATGAACATTTCCTTTGAAAAATTAAACACTATTACTACAGTACGGTACTTTTCTTCCAAGAAAACCCTTACCCGTTTTGTTTTAAATACAAAATTCCGGAAAATGTTTAATATTCGATTACACACACTCGGCCACAGGTTCACTTCCTTTCACCATTTTGACAGATAATCCTTGATCTCGCTGCAAAGTCATGTGACTAACATGAGATGAGTTCATTTCTAACTCGAGAATTTGCGAGATATCAAACCTAATAGCAAAATGGAGGACGTCAGGAAAGTTTTTCGGGTAAACAAATGAATTAATGCTATTACTTTTGTCAAAGACTTAACAATGAAACAGCAGATAGTATATTTTGCCGACAAATTAAGTAAATTTTGAAAATGACCAATGTTGAAATCCATTTGTTAAGTAATCGTGTAGCATTAAATCGTCGTTGGATAACCTTAAAGTCCTTATTTGTTTTGACTAGCCTAGGCGACGTACTGTACACAATACTAAATTTCTAAGCAGTGAAGATCATAAGTATATTTTCAGAATATTCGCAAATAATGCTTGTTATTTTGTACGGTCGCTTTACTATGAAACCATAATTAAGTAATCATTCTGTTTATGTAATCAGGGGTCATTAAATAGAATGTTGCATCTGCTTTCAAAAGAATGACCTTTAAACCCCGGAAATAATTCGTTAATCCTTGATATTTTACAAAGAAACACTTTCAGAAGTTCACAGCTTGAAATAATTTGCAGACAAGAAATTTATTTTGATTGAAATGGTTGGATTTATATGTAAGCTTGGAAAGAGAGTGGTACAGTAAAAGAAAATTTTGGTTACCATTACTTTCTCCCTTTTCCACAATGTTTTCAAAAGCCTTGTTATGTAGGACCTTAGGTATTAGGTTGTTCTGCTAAAATCTCTTGACAAGCCCAGTAAGACAGTCTGTAGCTTACAGGACTTGAACCCAGTTCATATCCCATATTCGGCCAATTTCTGTCTGAGGACTGATGATAGTCCTTGCAACAGGATTCATTCTTCTCCAGCAGTGAACCATTGTTTCCACGATGGTCAGTTGGGAAAGCAGCACATGGCTTGAGAAGAATATTGTGCAAAGTACTGGTAATAGGAAAGTCCAAGAAAGCATGGATAGGTGTACTGGCTGCTGCAATATAACTATTACCAATTTGAAAATTGCATAAAATGCCACACAAATAAACTAAGATCACTTTCAAGTCTGCACATATAGAATTAAATTTGTCCAGATTGCATGGTTTTATAAATTTTTATCTTGATCTTCATACAGTCAAATGTTCATAGCTCGAACATCTGCTCCTCAATGTTCTCAATATGTTGAAGTAAATTTAAAGTACTGATTGAATTGCTTTCCATAGAAAGTATGAATTACGGACGTTTCGTACCATAACCATTTCGTACCAGTCACTTCGTACCATAATTTTACCATTTCATACCATAATTTTACCACTTCGTACCATAGTCATACCATTTTGTAACAAGTTTTTTGGGATCTATGACAAAGTTTTGACTTATGAAAACTTTTGTTATGATGTTAATAAAAGAAGAAAACAAAAACGCTATTAATACAAATTAAACATTAATGCAAGAAATTACGCGCAATAACACTCTGATTATTTCTTTTTCCCCATTATGTTTTCACAGCAGTTTTCTCCGAGGGTCGTTAAAAATGAATTACTTTTGTAAGGTGTGCAATTTAAGAAAATGAATATTGTGGGGAAAATGATGTTTTTACTAGAAATAAAATCGTCACATTGACTTTGACGTTTGACCTTGTCCTTGTCTCGGCATCATACAAGGCTTACTTAATCTCAAAACATATCCATAAACAAACATACTAAAAGAAGACAAAAAAGAAAAAAGACAGTTTACAACCAAGGGTTATCAAACAATTATGATTCCTTGATTAAATGTTCAGTTTAATGATATCAATTTGTTCCCAAGTTTAATTATATGTAGATATAGATCTACCCGACCTGCAACAAACATTACAGACAAACAGACCAGTTATATCCACTTATCTTCTCAGTCGCATACTAACTGATTCCCTTAAATGATTTATGATCATATCCCATAAATAAGGTTACCAAAACATTGGTTTATACAAAATAAATGTATTGGAAACCCTTTTTTTTTATGTCACATTTGTTGATATGTTTGGTCATAGTAAGACATGGTATTATCATGGTACAAAGTAGTAACGCTATGGTACGAGATGGTCAATTTATGGTACGAAGTGGTAAATCTATGGTACGAAGTGGTCATAAATGGAATGGCACAAAGTGGTTATGGTACGAAGTGACTGCATACCGAAAGTACTATCCTTTAGTCGAAATCTACAATTCAGATTTTCTCTATACCATGAACTTATTTTTAGGTCCAAACTACATTAGTCCTATTATCATCAGTGTTTCGCCTGCAGTGCGTTTCTTGCATTTTTGACTCAATGATTTCTTTGCTGACACACTAAAATTTGTCTTGTGTGTCTTTTCGGACACAACCAAAGAATATCAGTTCAATCAAAACAATAGTTTATAATGCACACCATGACGTCGAGCAGAAATACTAGGGGGCAAAATAAGGTTTGTATATGCAGAGAGAGAAGATTTCGTATGCCATGATTTTTTATATTGAGAGTTTATGATACGGCGCCCAGTGTCTGAAACTGATTTTATTAATAATTATCAATAAATATCTACCCATACTGCACATTAAAGGATTGAAGAACACATATTGCTACCAACTGGCTTCTTTCTGACACAGTCACACATTTGAAGCTCTGTTTAGTAATAAAATCTAGGTACGGAATAACTATAGGTCAAATTGTTACTGCGCTTTAAACATGTACGGTCTCTCTATTTTAGACGCTTTCCGAAATAGAATAGCAGATAAACCGAGAAAGAAAAGCAGAAGGGACTTGCAGAGTGTTTGCTGCCCCTTCCTTAAGTAAACACCTAGAAAAAGTGAAAAAAGAAAAATCAACAAATGCAACAAATATCCGAGTCTTGTCAGACTAAGTTCCGGGTCCAAGTCGGCGGAGTCATAGGGAAAGGTCCAAAATCGTGAATTTAAGTAGTTTTAAAAAGGTATTTAAAAAAAAGTGACACTCAAGTTTTTTGTATGACCCCCAAAAGTTAGGAATAGGGGTCACAAATTAACCTAAAAAATTTGAAGCTGGCAGAAACACTGTATCATCATTTTCTCCCCTTTCCACAATACCCGGTATTTACTACCCATTCAAGACAAATTCCTTTATGTGAGATGAGTAAACATGTAATCTATTGTCTCAAATGCTTTCAATTTGGACAAGTCTGGAGTTTCCCTGTGTGGGAAAGAAAGAAGGCAAAAAACTGAAAATTTATTTTCACTTAATGATAATTCTTTTTATGTAGGATATCATTACAAGGATTGCACCATATGCAGATGATTTCAGACAGAAAGTCAACAGTCACTGTGATGGTCTAGAGGCATGGCAGATAATAGCCTATACTTTTGGCATTACTCTTATACTTATAGCTATATACAACTACATTTTTGATGAGGAGAAAAGTAAGTTTATTGGTAAAATTTGTAGGCTGTTGTATGTTTATTATGCTGATAGAAATTTTATTTACTTCTACAATCTACAGTTATACTTTTTAGTTGGAAAATTGAATTTGAAAGACATGTTTTGTATTGCTTTTTGATGTATTTGGAAATCTAGGCTTGTCTTTATGCTTTGAATGATAGCCTCAGGTACTAAAATTGTTATTTCTCTTTTAACAAATTTTTACTATCCTATGGTTTGTGTTGAAAATACCACTGTAATATTTCAGTGAAGTTTACTTTGTATTTATGTTGGTGGTACCTTTTTTATTTCAAATGAATAACACTTCATCAGCACTTACGTAGTGCACCTGCCAACATTGAAAATTTTATTTCTTTTTTTGTTTTTAGGTCTGAAGTCCAGGGTAATGACAGCATTTTTCAAATTTGTGAAAGGACTGCCAATCATAAGAACTCAGATTGCTAAAGAAATTGAAAAGAATGCAAAAGGTATAGAAGAAGGTTTTCAGAAAGGTATAGGCAAACTAGCATATGTGAAAAAATTGCCTCCCAAAGGACTTCCTAGGGTAAGCTTGAAAGTACTTCAATACAATTTTTTTTTGTGGATACATGTTGATTAGTAAAACATAGCCAAGGGCTGTCTTCACCAACAGCTACATATGTTGTTGTGGTGCTTAACTTCAACACTGACTGGATGAGATGTTCTTTCTCAGTCAATATGGATTGCTAGTTACATGGAATGAATTTGGAATCATCTTGAATACTGCTCATGAGGTTTGATACAAAGTAAAATGCAGAGGCACCATAAATATTTGAGCCATGTTCTGTGAAAAAAGGGGCTTGATGCTCAGGTCAATTTTCTGAGTGTCAAAGTACCAGTGAACCTCGTGATTCAGGAAATTGTTTGACAAAATTGGATTTTACGGATCCGTGATTTTGTGAAAACTTGCTCAATATAACTATGCATCATGGAGTTGCATTAAACCCCCTTTTGCCAGAGAATGATTCATTGCATGTTACCTTTATATCATCAAATAAACCTAGCAGACATTTTCAGTCTACAAATAGGACCTGAAAAATTGCAATTTCAAGGTTTCTTTTGTTCAAGAATGTCTCAGGAAAGTGCACAGTGTAGATCAAAGATAAGACTCTATGTTCTGCAGTCTGATCTTGATCTACACGGACCACAAAGGCAACTGTTGTTGTGAATGGCAGTATAGGGGTTAAGACATTTAAAAAAAAAAGGGAAATCATGACCTGCCACAAATGAGATTTTACATTGGGTAAAAGTACTATGTAGTTATTTCTTAAAACCTATTTTCACATTACTCTTTGAAATGTTACAAACCTTGCTACAAACTTATCAGTAGTCAGTGACTGAAGGTCCATGGGAAGGTGTGTTTGTAACTTGAAATACAGGTTGTAGAAAGTTTGTTTTTTCTTTATTAGGATACATTTATACTTTCATGTTTTATTTCTCTTGGATAATATATCAAACATACAGCTTTAAAGGATCTTTACTAGACTAACACCATGAGTAGTCAGAAAATAAAGCAGTGAACTTGAAGACTGTCCTTCCTTTCTGGCAGGGTTTAACCCTATACTAAACATCAAAATTTTAGACCTGTTCATATTAAAGCTTTTGCAGACAACAAATAAATGTGTCTCAAATGATAAAATTTGTCCTTGAAATGGTAGAAAACATAGTGGGAAAAGAAGAAGATGCTAGTTATCAATATTTTCTCCTGTTCCTACTATGTTTGTAGAAGCATATTCTGTCAGGATCATTAAAACTCAGGATTGTGTGATAAAGGATTAGTGTATACCAAAACATTCATCATTTCCAGTTAGAAAGAGTGAAACAATAAGGCTTAGATTGTTGAGTTTTTTTAAAGTTATTGATTTGTTTTGCTTTTTATAGTGACATGACTCATGTTGCTGTATTGTTTTGCACTATCTTTTACAGGATGAATTAATGAAAGAAGTTGAGAAGTACAGTGCTTTAGGTAAGATGAAAACATAAAGTGATGTTAACTCTTTACCAAACGACAAATTTTTGAACTTGTCCAAATCCAAAGCATTTGCAGACGACAAATTAAATATGGCTGAAACGGTGAAATTTGTCTTTGGAAGGATAGAAAACATTTTGGGAAAAGGAGAAAATGCTGGTTCCCAGCAGTTTCTCCTTTTCCCAAAATGTTTTCAAAAGCCTTCTTCCCAGGGTCGTTGAAACTGGGGATTGTGTGGTAAAGGGTTAAGCTCTTATAGATGATGCCACTCTTTTTACCAGATGACAAAATTTTAGACTTGTCCAAATTGAAATAATGGTCAGACAAATTACATGTGGCTCGAATGACCAAATTTGTCTATCAAATTTCAGAAGGTGATAAAGACTATTTTGTCTGGGTCTCAATTGTCTTGGTTCAATCCAGTTTTTACACTTACAAATTAGATATGGCTCAAATGGTACATTTGCTCTGGAAAAGGTAGAAAACATTGTGGAAAAGGGAGAACATGCTGGCTATCAGCATTTTCTACTTTTCCTTCAGTGTTTTCAAGAGCCTCTTACCTCAGGGTCATTGAAACATTGAATTGTATGGTAATGGGTCGAAACATTTTTGAAGAAATTATCAAACTTGATTTAATGGCAGAAACAAGTAAGAAAGCAGTGAGCAATCATAATGAACACTGAAAAGAATGTTTCCTATTATTACAAATTATTGAATAATGATAGAGTAATACAGATTTTCAGTGACACTGAAAAAGAAAAAAAATCAAATGGCAAATTTCTTTTGTCATTTATGGTAATCTTTTCAAAATATAGTCAGACAGTATAGATCCAAGATCAGATTACTGGTATACCTGTGGAGTTTGATCTTGATTTACACTGTCCCTAAAGCAATTATGGTCATGTTCAGCTCTCCAAGGGTAAAATTGTGATTTCAGTGAATATAGACTGGTCTAAAGGAATAGTGTCTGGTGCTGTTTACAATGGTGGGGATGATCTGACAGACACACTAGCAGAGGTAAGTAATAATACCCATGTTGATTTTTGATCAAGCCAGTCTTTTCAAAGAGCCTGCTATTTTTTGCCAATGTAGGATTAGGCTTAGATTTAATCTGTCACATTAAGCTTTTGAAAACATTTTGGAAAAAAGGAAGAATTGCTTGTGAAATGCAATTGCTCCTTTTCTCATTATATTTCTATTCTTCAAATGTTTGTCTGAAGTGTAATTTTAAATGGGTAAGTCTAAATATAGCCTGTACTATTGTGGATAAACCACTGACGAAACAATCCTAGGTTTTAATGGTTTTGAAAAAATTGTGAGAAAAGATGAAAATACATGTACTGGCAACCACACTGCTTTCTACCCTTTAAAAGACGAATCACATCATTTGAACACTGTTTAATTTGCTGTCTGCAAGTGCTTCCAATCCTTGAAGATTCTTAAATTTTGTCATAAATTTTGTCACTGCTGAAATGATGGGATTTTTTTGTTCAGTGAGTAGAAAACATTGTGGAGACAGGAGAAAGTACCGGTTACTACTGTTGTCTCCTTTTCCCTCAAATTTTTCTGCAGCCTTCTTTCTTTCGGTTATTTAACCACAAACTTGTTTTGTAAAGGGTTAATTCATAATTCATGTTTATACAATACACTTTAATCCTTTTTCAAAAAATAGAGAGTCTATGTTATGTAATTGCAAGTTTAGGTTATTTTCTTTGAGAATCATTAGTAACTGAACTTTTGACAGTTTAGGGTCATTAGTTTGATCCCTTGCTTGGCCAAATTCTTTCCAAGGATTGGTGAGACTGATCGGGACAGGATTAGCTTGTCTCATACCTCTCTCATCACTGAATGTTATTTCCATGATATTTATGTTTGAAAGCAGCCAGAGGCTCTGAAAGAATTTCTTGCCAAGTATTAGTGAAAGAAACTCCAGGAAAGTGTGTACAAGTGCATTGGCTACTGAGTTATACCTGAAATATTGTTATACAGTTGTTCTGAAATTGCTATAGGTATACAAAAAGTTTGCCTGGACTAATCCATTACACCCAGACTTGTTCCCAGACATTCGTAAAATGGAGGCTGAAGTGGTCAGGATGTGCTGTAGTATGTTTAATGGAGGACCAGAAACTTGTGGCACAGTAAGTTAACACTTGTTGTATCTTTAATGAAACCCGTGATTCTATCTCGTCTCTTTAATGATTTACCTGACAAAAAACCTCCAAAAATTTCCATTTTTCTTTTCTATAAACCTGCAATTTACATTACTCAATCTAATTGTTCTAATTGCTTCAAATAAAATAAATGGATCTATCAGTCAAGAAATCTGAATTGCACAATTTCCAGGCTGTTTAAGTTATATCTCTCAGAAAGAGAGCCAAGATCCAACTACATGTTTTGTGCAGATTTATCTTGATCTTTTCCTTCTGTCAGCAGAACTCGAGCTCCACCAAACAGGTTTTGATTAAGCTTACCACCAAAAAAAAGTCTGCGGTTTATTTGCTATGATTTTCAGAAAACATTTTGCAAACAGTTTCCAACTAGCATTTTCTCTTTTTCCCACAATGTTTCTTACCCTTTGAATGACAAATTTTATGTTCTAGGTAACGTGTGGTCTGCAAATGCTTTCAGTTTGGATAAGGCTGAAAGTTTATTTTCTGATAAAGGGTTTATGCTTCTCTGTAATGCATTTTACTAAGCAAGTCATCATATCCCTAACAATTGGCTGAATCATGAGGTAGACTATTCCTTGGACATGCAGAAAATTGATCATTAGCAAAGTATTCAACCCAGGTCAATCTGCGTGGACTAAACAGGCTGACCTGGGTTGATATTTTTTGCAGATGCATTAAACCCTCTTTTCACAGAGTATGACTCAGATATTTGATGAATTTGTTTAAATGTTCTAATTTCGCCACCAAGAATTTGTTTTATGCTTATAAAGGTTACATCAGGAGGAACAGAAAGTATTCTACTTGCTTGTTTGGCATATAGGAACTTGGCTAGGGAGAGAGGAATCAGATTTCCCGAGATGTAAGTAACTATCTATAGCATTATTTTAGATGGCTTTATATATGTGCAGGATCTGTAATCTCCAGCCATTCAAAAGTAAATCATAATCCTAAATTTGAAGATTACATGTTTAGTTTGCTGAGATGTTGTGTTAGACAACTAGTCATAGAATCAAGAATTTAGACAAGTCATTGGTTAGATCAACACCAGATTTTGAAATATGAAAACTTTAGGACCTCTTTGGGCAGTTCACACAATATCCTTTTTACTCTTTTTGATTCTTCAATACCATTCCTTTCTAGGCTTGTGTATCTAGTCTAAAATAACATTTTTGATAAGGTTTTATCGTATAAGATCAAATTCAAAAAGGAATTAATTGACAGTTTGTTTAGTCTAACTTCTTCACAGTATTTATGCATCTGTATATGCTTATGCATGTATTTTTGTATTGAAACTAATTTGATGTTGATTATTCATACGTGCAAGGGTTGACAGTCAGTTCTTATGCCACTGATAAAATCTGCAAGTACCAACATTTATAACTTGCAAAATGCTAGTTGCTACTTGCCAGCGTAAAAACATGGATTTTTACAGCAGATTGTAACTGTCATCCTCCTAGCCACTTCTGGTACTTTCCTAACATGATTTTTTAGATGTTGAATGCTCATATACATTGTCTTATTCGGCAGTGCATTTCTAAGATGCCCTTTTCCTGTCATAGTTTGGTATATTTCCCTCCATATTTGTAGACAACTCTAACGTGAAAGACTTTGATCAAGTTTGGATATCATAGGACAAATTGCTTTATATAAGTTATGAAATAAATGCATGCATTTTGTCATATTGCCAATAAACAGTGCTCAGATACTTTACAATTATACATAAAGAACAGAATTGGACATCACTTTTGTCTGCTACAGTGTTTTCGGCACAGTTGCAAAAAATTGTCATTGATACATGTACTTTTCAAATCTGAATTTTCATTTATAGCTTGCATTTGTGAGTTAGGGCATGCACATTTCAACCCTCTGGCATGTCCAAGGGCTGTTCGATAAATTCATGAAATTTTGCTGGCAAAATCACATTTCTTGATATTTTAAGCTAAAGATTTGACTACAATATAGCATAAACATAGTGTAAACTTGATACATGTACAATTTTTTCAGTTTTAAAACATTTAAATGCAAAATCTGCGTAAACGTAGTAACCCATGTAATGTGCGTTGCTGGGCTCAATTTTTTTACCGATTCGATACATGTAATTTTGTGTAAAATGAACATTCGGAAATGTGTAAAAATGCAGCCAATTGTGCAAACAGTCAAATAGCATCAAAACGGCTTTTCCATAAAACATCATCCCTGTGGCACTTCAGGTTACTGTAGTAACACAGTCTTGTCAGTGCCAGGTATTTTTTTTACGCTATGATGTCTTCATTGAATGTTGAATCACACGCTTTAATAAAGTTTTGTGTTGGACTCAGCAAAACAGACCACAGAATTTAGTTAGGAGTTGGCATTTTCAAGTTCCTGTAGTATTTTATTTGCCTACAATCACATGGGAGCTTCAGGAATGATTCAGAACATTGTTTAAAGATGATCCTTGTGAAGGATGGCCATTTAGCGTTATGGCCTCAGTTTTTGCTATTGTGCGTGACAAAGTGAATAACAACTGGTGAGTTAGTGTGTCAAATAGGATGACTTAGGTGTGTCTTGTTCTACAGTGCAAGTATTTCCTTACATAGATGTCTAAATTGAGAGAGCGCTGGGTGTTTTAGGGGATTTTGTAGGAAAAACATGCCAACTCTTGACTTGTAATGACTGTATTTTTTCTTACCTGGAGCCCGGCAATGTAGGTTTACATGTGTTTTGTAGTTCTCTGTTGAAAATGTATTTCTATATGAATTTGTATGAAATTTGGAGGATGTTCCGGGTATAGATTGTTTGATATGTATGCTACAAATGATCTTTATTGGTCTGTAGTTTTACTTTTTAAACAAAATTCGTCCAACAGCCCTTGCATAAAACAAGGAATTGTTTCAAATTTGTCTGCAGCAACTTTCAGGATGAAAAGAGCTGATTGAGAAACCTTTTGGTTAGCGATGTTGTGTATGAAGTTGTTTGTCAATGGTCTATACTTGACTTGCTTTTTCTGAACTAAAACACATTTCAATAAAGAGAACACTTTACAGTAATAACTTGAAATTGATCCTACACTTTGTTATTCAATTATCAGATGCTGAGTCATATATTTGAAGATTTTAAAACTCCAGTGTTATTTCATTTTTACCAGAATTGTACCAGTAACAGTGCATGCTGCCTTTGACAAGGTAAGGGGAAATATAATAATTAGGTCAAAGTCTGTACCATAGTGGTAGCAAATTATGCATTTACACATTACAACCTGCTAATGACTTGTTCACCCATCCAAATACACTGCATGTTGCTTAACTCTGTGCCAAAGGACAAAATTTTAGCCTTATCCAAATCGAAAGTGTTTGTAGATGACATTAAATCATACTTATTTATCTTTCATTTGGTCTTGCACAAATGATGTCAAAAAAGGAGATAATGCTGATAACCAGCATTTTCTCTTTTTCCGACACGGCTTTCAAAAATTTTCTTCCTCAGGTCCACCCACAGGATTGTTTGGTAAAGAGTTAACTTTCATGGAGAAACATGCACATTTCTATTAACCCTATACCACACTATGTTGTCGGTAACATGCATTTTCTCCTTTTCCCACAATGTTTTTTACCCTACCAAAAGCAAGATTAAATTTTTGAGTCACATTTATTTTGTAATCTGCAAATGCTATCAATTTGGGATAGACTAAAATTTTGCTGTGTGGTAAAGAGTCAAAGATTGTAGATGACAAATTAGATGTGATTTAAATGATAGAATTTTTCCTTGAAAGAGTAGATAACATTGTGGAAAAAAGAGTGGTGATTATCTTTAGTAGCATTTTTATTGTACCGTTCAATTTAGGTATTGTTGTAAACAGGGGCAAGGAAAGAAGGAAGCTAGTTTTTCCCCCATGTTTCTGCCAATGATTGTTTTTTCAGGGTTAACCCTGCCATTCACATTATGGTCTTTAGGTGCCAATTTACTGTCGCTTAATACAGAAAATTCTTATCAGGGTGGAGCCCATTTTCTTGGCCTTTCTTTTTAACCTTTTACCACACAGCAAAGTGTTAGACTCATCCATATGTAGGAATTTTACAGACAACAATTTTAATGTTTTTCATGTTTTAGTACACATATTTGTCAATGAACAGGTAGAAAACATTGTGGGAAAAGGAGAAAATGCTGGTTACCAGCATTTTCTCCTTTTCCCACAATGTTTTCAGGAGTCCTCTCCCTCTAGGTAGTTTAAACTTGGGATTATGTAGTAAAGGGTTAAATTGCAAGGAGACTCTTCTATCAGTATTTCAAATTCTGCATATTACTTTTACATTAGGTACTAGACGTTATTTTATTGATTTATTGTAGGCTGCAGATTTCTTCCATATGAAAATAACACATATTCCAGTAAATCCAGTGACTTGTAAAGTTGATGTGAGAAAGATGAAGAATGCCATTAACAAGAGCACATGTCTGGTATGCTAATAATTACATTTGTAACCCTTTGAGTGCCAAGTAAACTAAATAAAGAATTTCAGTCAGGAAAAAACAAAAACACCCAGATAATTGTCAAGGATGCTTTTGACCAGTATGTTTCATTTTAGCAACCAGTGTAGATCCTAGATTACACTGCTCATTTTTGTGCAATGTGATCTTGATCTACACTGACTTTAAAGAGCACTTTAAGTTGTGGAAGGTGTTTTGAGGGTAAACCGTGTTCAGAATTTTTCTTTTGTACTTTCCTCTCCAATAAATTATTTTGCATAACAAATTCAAAGATATAGAAAATGATTTCAAAGTTTTTAATGCACAAATTCTCTTTTAAAAACATACAGGAAGAGGAGAAATGAATTACAACTGGAATTATTTCCATTTCCCACAAAGCTAAAGCTTTCACTTTTAATCAATATATCAAACCTTATCTTACATCCTTATGTTGATTATCCTGTACTTACAAGGGTGATGTCAAAGTCATCTGCAAAAATATGTTTCAGGAGGTAATGAGTTAATTCATGTTGCAGATTCAGTATTTTTCTTTTTACTCTAATTAGCTTAGCTGTTTTCGAAGAAAACAACAAGTTATTGTTGTAGCCCTGGTGTCATCGGTGTTTTCGTCGTCGTGGTGCAGAAACTTTGACAGTTTGTAGTATCTCTGTTATTACTAAAGATATTTACTTCAAACTTGAACAAGTTGTTAAGTATCAAAATGGGAACTCATACAACAGGGGCAGACAACCATCAAAGTATTTTTTACACAGTGATGCTCCCTTATCGACTTAAATTTTTCAGAAAATTCAGGAATTTGTAGCTGAACGTTGGCACATGGATGCCATGCTCTTGTTTTTGCTTTGTACTGGTCTGGTTAAAAGAAAGCAAATATTTGTACAGTTTGATGCCAACAATATGCCCTCTTTTTTTGAAAAGTTAAACATTATTTTTTTTTCTTTTACAGCTGGTAGGGTCAGCTCCACAGTTTCCCCATGGTGCAATTGATGATTTAGAACAAATTGCAGCTGTAAGTATATGAAACACAGTACCTCATACAAGATTTTGAATTCCTCCAAAATGTATTAGATTTTCAATCTTGGAATACCAAGGACATTTAAGATTATTTTGCAGATAGTGTAGATGCAGATCAGAAACTGCAGAACATGCAGTCTGAATCTGAATTACAATCTACAATGTCTTATATTTTGTTAGATTCTGTCTAATTCACATTTTGAATGGCAGTTCTATTTCCTCCTCAGTAATATGAAAGTTAATAAAGCAATAACCAATTGCCAGTGCTTATAGATATTAGGACAGTGAGTTTGGAAAGATTTGACAATTCATAAGTACCTGTCTGCTCATCAGACTGCGACAAGGCTCCCAAAGATCTTGACACACATATTACAGACAGTGTAAACCTTTGATAACCAGTACTACTTTTTACAGATAAATGACTTTTAACATCAAAAGAATGGTGATGCGTCTTAAGTTTAATACATTTATACACTTGTTCATTATGATTTATTGAATACTATACTGTAGTTGAATTTCAACTTCTATGTTCCTTTTCAGACTTTACCAAACAATCATGAGTATAAAAATCTGAAAAAGAAACCCTTTGAAAATGTTGTGGGGAAAAAGAAAAGAATGCTGGTAGCCAGTATTTTCTCCCTCATTTCCAATGTATTTTATCTTTCTTAAGAGAAATTATATCATTTGATCCATATTCATTTTATTCCTCTGAAATGCTTTAGCCTGGCGATGGATATTACCAGATCACAACTTCTGTAGCTTCTATCCTTATATTTCAGCTTGGCAGGAAGTACAACATTCCAGTTCATACAGATTGTTGTCTTGGGGGATTCCTTGTACCTTTTATGGAGAAGGCTGGATTTCAAGTTCCTGTAGTGGATTTCAGGTTACCTGGAGTTACTAGCATATCTGCAGATACTCATAAGGTAACTGCAAGTTATATATTTGTTTTATAAACATATGGTGACATGCTAAATTGTAATTAACCTGTGAATTTAATGAATTTTTTTTTTTTTAAATCATGTTTTCATAAGTTCAAACTCTTACCAAAGGATTCTCTATTTTGACAACCTGGAGGAAGAGGGCTTTTGAGAACATCATGGGAAAATGATAAAATGCTAATAACTAGGATGTTCTTCTTCTGTAATAAGCAAATTAGCTCATGCCACAATGTTTCAAAATGTAATTATGTATTAAACCTGAATTTATGTTCATTATCTCTACAGTACAAGGATATTTTTTATCTTGTCTGCTGCAGAGTTATTTCGATAGGTAGTATGTCAACACATTCTTTCTCTTTATCATTTTACGGATCACAACACTAAAAAAAAAGAAAACAATGAATGCTCAAGATGATGAATGGTAAGATACATACATGAAACTAAGGTTTGATTTGTAGAAATCAATAAAACATACCTCTTGAGTAGAAGCATGGATTCCCTCAAGTATCTCATCTTTGCTTTTCTTCTTTAAGACTAGCCTTAGAAATGGAGAATAAGAATGAAACCATGCGTTAAGATTGGTGGCAACCACTTGGATATAAGCATTGACTTACCACCTTCTGAATTGTATTTGCAACCAGCATTTTATCCTCTTTTAACAATGTTTTCTACCTTTTCAAAGACATATCCCATCATTTGAGCCACACTTGATATGTCATCTGTTGTCCGAATTTTTATCGTTTTGTAAAGAGTTATTATATGAGATGCTCAGTGAAAATGGGGTTTAATGCATCTGCAAAAAGTATGGACCCAGGTCAGCCTGCTGAGTCTGCGCAGGCTGGTCTGGGTCGAAACTTTTTGCTATTTTCTGCATGTTAAAGGACCAGTTTAGCTCATAATTCAGTTATACAACATTTGTACAATTTCTCCACATTTCTATTCCTAGTATGGTTTTGCCCCTAAAGGATCCTCAGTGATATTATACAGTGATAAGAAGTACAGAATGCATCAATTTTTTGTTCAGCCAGACTGGCCAGGTGGTATTTATGCTTCTCCTACAATGGCAGGTCAGTAAACACTTACCTATATGTTTTACTTGGGTTTGGTTTCTCAATGTTGGAAACTAATGATGACATGATGGTATAAGGTTTTTTTATTGCTCAGAAAGAGCTTACAGAATGTGTATGAATACAAACCAGGGATGTAAGATATGCCTTTTGTTATGGACCATATTATATCTTTCTATGCTAGCATGGCTTTGTATTTTTCAAGTAGGATTAGTGGGTCCTCAGTATTTTGTCTTGTTTGCTTCTAGAGGCGAATATTTGTTGCGCTATAGGTCAGAAGATTGTTCTTAAAACAAGTGGAACCATGTGAATGCATAAGCCGGAGACTGATTTGTTACTGTTAGACAAAATAGACTGTCTCTGTCCTATTCAGGCTTTGATATCTATTTCTGAGAAGTTTGTGCTTGATTAATTCTGTAAGAAGTTTCCTTTGTAACCCTTTCGTAGTGATTAAAATGGCAAAGTAATTTGTAGCTTTTAATACTTATGTATGGTGTTGTTATTTCAAAGAAATTCACATTTCAGTATTGACCTTACTTTAACTTTCTTTCTGTGTCTTTCTCAAAGAAAGTCACCAATTTATACCAAAAATAAATTTCTGTTTTCAGGTAGTCGATCTGGTGCTGTGATAGCTTCATGCTGGGCAGCCATGATGCATTTTGGGGAGGAGGGCTATGTAGAATCAACAAGGAAAATCATTACCACAGTGAGATACATTGAACAAAAGTATCTACTTATACACTCAGCTACTTTTTTTTGTATAATGTTACAACTTGATCATTGTTTTACCCTTATATCTCTCCGATGAATTATGCTACATTGTTTGAGGCATGGAAGAAGTTTTTAATTAGAAACTAAACTGATTAGAATATAGATCTTTAATGGTTTGCTATCATAACCTGCTGTACAAATCATTTGAATTGTGAAGTTTTAAACCATGGTATATTTGAACTTAAATATTGTGTCCTTTAGTTTGGGTTTTTGTCATATGAAACATTTTTTGCCATGCACAGTCAAACCCTTTTTAACCCTTTGCCCTACAATTCCGAGTTGTAACTACACTGAGAGAGAAGTGTTTTGAAAATATTGTGGGAGAAGGAGAAAATGCTGGTAACCATTCAAAGACAAATTCTATTGTATGATCCACATTTAATCTGTCGTCTGCAAATGCTTGTTATTTGGACTAGTCTGAAGGTTTTTTTTTAGTATAGAGTTAAAGAAACCACCTGTTTTTAGCAATGAGATAACTAGACATGGGAGTTAGACTTAGGGCTTAAATCAGAATGGCAGGAGAGCTCTGCTGCTGAGACTGGGATACAAACCACTGGAGACCTGTGTTGAAAGTCCCCAGTCAAATGAACTTTATGAAGACCTCCTGCATGTAAGGATGGTTTGCTTGTCTAGTGTTTAATACCATTTTCAACATCAAACAGTCATGTTGGGGCTGCCAGTGCACCTATCCATGCTTTCTTGATTTTTTCTTTCATCAGTATTTCACACAATATTTTTCTGAAGCCACAGGCTTTCCCACATAATCCCCATCAAAACAATGATCACAGGAGAGGAATGAATCCTGATGCAATGATTATCGTCAATCTTCAGAAAGAAATTGGTGGAGTTGAAAATTTGATCCAGAGACCCCCCTGGTTTCAAGTCCTGTACACTGTGTTACTTGGCTCAGCCCTTTATGTAAGGGCTATTTTTGTAGATTACATGGATTGCAGTTGAACAAAAGTCTGATAGATGTTTCAAACCTCGAGAAAATACATGGAATTTGTGTTGGTTTTTTTTTTCCAAGACTGCGTGAGATTCCAGATATTCATGTGGTTTGTAAACCAGAGGTCTCTGTAATAGCCATTGGATCAAAGAAATTCAACATTTTCCGTTTATCAGATGCCTTGGCAGAAACAGGCTGGTCCTTGAATCCATTGCAGTTTCCATCAAGGTACTATTTGCATACTTAGCAGTTTCATACTTAAAAATTAATGCTGGAACAATTATTGCTGCATTTGTATGAGTCTTTTTTGATCTTCTTTGATCTACTGATAGATAACAGTACATAGAGGATAAGAAACACTCGTAGCACATCTTACTGATTTCCATGTATCATCCAAATAATGAAAGGTTTTTTTTACAAAAAAACTGTGGCTTATTAATTCAATGCACAGTTGAAAGTTAGTAAGATTTTTATGGCAAAATAACTCTGTTTAAGAAAAAATTGGCTAGGAATTATACAAGGTAAGAATTAGACAAATTTTACCATGGGCCACAAAGTTACAAAGGAAATACATGTAGCAAATTATTACGACTTGTTAACTCTGTACCAAAAGACAAAAATATAGACTTGTCCAAATTGAAAGCATTTGCAGACAACAATTTCAATGTGGCTCATGTCTGTGATGGGGTAGAAAACATTGTGGGAAAAGGAGAAAATGCTGTTTACCGGCATTTTCTCCTATATCCACAATGTTTTCAAAACTCTGGATTTGTTTGATAAAAGGTTAATATGTACTGACAAAAAAGTACTAGAAAGGCAAGAAAAGAAAACATGACATGGTCATCTTTCCTACTGTATTTACATGTATTTACTTGGAAAATGTTAAGGAATTTCTCAACAGTAGTTTCATCATTATTGATTGTTTCTGTACTTCCTGCAGACAACCTGTTAATCTTTGAAGCAGACCTCTTGTACAACAAAAAATGGGCAATATCTTCTTTTGCCACTGTTTTCTGAGATATTTGTATGTTAAACATCAATTCATGCTGGTTATCCCTGACTTACAAGGATGTTTTCAAAGTAGTTTGCCTGAAATTGTTTGCGGAGTCAATAAATTAAAGGGAGCCAAAATATAAGAAATCAAAAGAATATTTTGTTTCTGTTTTAAATTTATTAACTGTAAATTTTAATACAAGTTCTTAGCAAAAAAGTTTACTCTTAAAGCACACAATCCCCAGCTTTAACGACTCTGAGGAAGAAAACTTTTAAAACATTGTGGGAAAGCAGAAACTGCTGGTAACCAGCATTTTCTTTTTTTCCTTCAACATTTTTTTCTCTTCTAAGACAATTTCAATCATGGAGTCACGTTATACTATTCATCTTGAAATGCTTTTGATCTGGACCAAAATTTTGATGTTTGATAAAGAGTTAATGGAACAAAAATATCATAAGTATATGTGTAAAACCTGTCTTCCTTGAACTTTAAAAGCACCTTTTTCTCACATTTCAGTCTACATCTGTGTGTAACATTGCTGCATACAAATCCTGGAGTGGCTGACAAGTTTGTGGCTGATGTGAAATCAAATGTTGACACTATCATGAAAGACCCTAATGCAAACTGTGGTGGTATGGTAAGTAATATATAATTGACTCTGTGTAAAATAATGTTAATTAGCAATTCCACTGAAAAGTAAATTATACAAAGAAAAGGTGATTCAAATACACAAATTAGTTGAAGTGTTGAGTAGAATGCTTTCTGGATGAAAAAGTAGCCATAGGGTACTTTTCATTCTCTCACAACACAAATGGATTTTGAGGGTTCAGTGGAATCAGCCTGTCCATCCTTACACATTCTAATTGGTAAATTTGTGTTGTAAAAGCCTTTCTCAGTTTTGAAAGTTCACACTACTCTAACCAAAACCAAAACCTTTTGCAGCTTCTCAAAATCTAATAAACAATGAAGTTTTAAAATATGACGTATCTGCCCTTGAACTAAGATTCTTTTTATGTGTTAGGCTGTAAATCAGTTTTGTCTTTCACAGCACTTGTCTGGGATATCAAGTCACTTAAGAACAGATTTAGTTTTGCATGTGAGCAATCATAACAGCTGCTGCACTATTTTTCATGAAATCTGAGGAATGATATGTTTTCTTTTAATGCAAAATGAATTTTAAGTCCCAAAAGTAAAAACACTTGATTTTATAGATTGATTAGTTAACAGAGTGGCAAACAACAAGTTGATGGAGAAAGATACTTGTACATTCTAAAATGTAACAAAACCTTCTATGAAAGTTGATATTAATACTGTATTTGTTTTGAGAATTCAGCTGACATGATACCAAATATTCATTGTGCCAATTACGTACTTTCTTGTAACTTTGTGAAATCTGTCTAAGGTTCAAGTTTCTTAACTTTGAATTTAGACTTTGACTTACATCTTACAGTTGTCAAATGTTTTACTTGTGTTATTCAGGGTGCTATTTATGGAATGGCTCAGTCCATTCCAGACCGCTCAATGGTGTCAGAGATTGTTGGCTTGTTTCTTGAGGCTTGTTACAGTACAAAAGACCCAGAACCTGTGGAAATGAAGAATGGGATGAAGAATGGTGTTCATTGAAAGGAACCTTTGTGATTACATCTGGCAGATATTAACCCCTTATTGTACAAACATGACATTTTAAAGACCCATCATCTATCAGCTTTTGAGAATATTATGAGAAAGAAGAAATTGCTTGTAACATGCACTTTCTCTTTTCTCATTTGAAAGTTGGTAAAAGACAGTCTACAACAAGGACAGGGATAGTTGTATTTGTACAGTAATGCTTTTATAGAACAACCTCATTTTAAATCCATTTTTTATCTGTAACAGTTTAAGAAATTGACTATAGTTAATTGAAGAAATTCCCTTTTCTAGCTACATTAATTGTTACTGTATGTTAGAAAAAAAAAAAGTTTGACAAGAACACAGAAATAAATAAGAAAACTGATGTCCATGCTCTACGTAAGTATTTTCTACTAAGTAAATCGATTGAAACCCTCCTCTGTTCTCTTGTATATCAAGGGGATTTTCTTCTTTGGGTATTCAAAGCATATATAGACACAATGATTTGATTAGTTTAATTGTTACTATGTACATGTGTTTTACTTAAAGGCACTGTTACGAGCACAGCATGTTAGTTTCACTGGTTGTCTTATTTCACAGACAAGTAGGTGCAATCCTTTACCAGATAATCCCATGCTTTTACAACCTTGAGGAGGAAAGCTTTAGAAAACTCCGTTGATAACAAGAAATGCTGGTAACCATTTTCTACTCTTTCAGAGACAAAATCAATCTAGGCAATGAGTTAACTATCCCTTCGAATATGAAATTTATCATTCAAAGGCTAGAAAACATTGTGGGAAAAGGAGAAAATGCTAGTTACCAGCATTTTCTCCTTTTCACACAATGTTTTCGAAAGGCTTCTCCCAAAGGTTCAGTAAAAATTAGGATTTTGTGGTAAAGCTTATAGGGATAAATCATCATTTGCAAACGCTCCAAATTTTGACCTGTCTGAGGAAAATTTGGTCTTGGAAAGAGTTTAGTACTCAAAATTGTAAGGATTATTAAACTTTTTACCAATTGACAAAATATTTGACTTGTTCAGCTTGAAAGCATTTGCAGACAACAAACTGAAATTTCTTTCTTACAGGATAGAAGACATTGTGCTAAAAGGAGGAAATGCTGGATACCACAATTTACTCCTTTTTATCATGATGCTTTTAAAAGCATCCTTTCTCAAGGTTGTGAAAACTCAAGATTGTTTGGTAAAGAGTTAGATAAAAAAGTGATTTCACTCACACATTTTGGTCAGTCTCTTACATAGTAAATACACAAGAGTGTTATTTAACTAGGTTGAAAAAAAAAAGGGGGGGAATTTAATGTTTATTTTTTCTACTGAAATATTTTTTGAACAATCATGTAATCTGTTTTTAATTTTGCATATTGAAAATATGAATTGAGATTTTGTAAAAATGCAATCTCTTTCATGTTTTTTACTTATATTACTCTTATGTTTTTAGTTCAGCTTTTTTTGTTGAAGAAATGTAAATGTCAAAGGCTTGTCATTGTTGCATCAATAGGCAAAATCTTTGACGTTTTCTAATATCTGTCATTATTAGATTTTAATGCAAACTTGGGCTTTTTGTTATAAACAAAAGGGGAAACCATACCTGTTTGGTAAGTTGACCCTAAAATAATTTTGGCACATTTATGCAGCTTTTTCATTTTAATTTGTGCTGTTGCTTGGAATCAAACATGACATACAATTTTGAGCTGCATTCTAGGAAAAGATCTATTATACCAAGCAAGTCATTACATAATTATGGATCCATAGAATCCATTTTGTTTAACAACAGTCATGAGGTAGAATGGTCCTTTGACATGCTGAAAATTGACCCATAGTAAACTGTTTAAACCCAAATCAGCCTTCAGTCCAGGATGGACTGCCAAGGGTGACCTGGGTCAATGCTTTTTGCAAGATGATTTAATCTCCCTTTCTAAAATTTCATTTCTAAAATCAACTGCGGCCAAGGATTGGCACCCACATGTGGTGCTCTTGTTCTTGATGTTTTATAGGTGGATTCTGGAGATGACTTTTTTTTTCTCGCACCCAACCAAATTCTTCTGAATTGAAACAGCCCTGAGGAAAAGGAGCATTTTCTCCTTTTGAAACAATATTTTT
This sequence comes from Hippopus hippopus, assembly GCA_946811185.2. Lineage (NCBI taxonomy): Eukaryota > Metazoa > Mollusca > Bivalvia > Cardiida > Cardiidae > Hippopus > Hippopus hippopus. The sequence goes on from OX328096.1 coordinate 35,858,043, forward strand.
TATGCTTTGAAACATTAATCCCTTCATTTGAGCTTTTTTACTTTGTCATCTGCTATTGCATTCAATTCCAACAAGTCTAAAGTACTGGTGTTGTTGTTTGGTAGAGCTACAAGAGTACTTCATTGCTTGTTTTTTATTTAGGTGAAAACTCAAGTGGCTCAATATTGGACCAATAAAATTCAGACATAAAGAAATAAAAATACAGCTCTTTTTTCTTCCAATTCTAAGCAAAGATTCCATCATTTAATTTTTTTTTTGAAAGAAAAAATCCTGTAAGAGGTGTAACCCTGATACAAGAAATGTGTCCCCTGCTAGTGAACTGTTAGAAGCAAGGCACATGACAAAGGTTTTCTCTAGCAGCGCTACATCCTTTCAGATATATTTGAGCCATGCTCTGTGAAAAGGGGGCTTAATGCATCTGCAAAAAGTATCAACCCAGGCCAGCCTGTGCAGTCCACACAGGCTGACCTGGGCCGAAACTTTTCGCTACTGGTATATTTTCTGTATGTCCAAGGACCAGTCTACCTCAAGATCAAGTCAGTTTATCAAAAAAGTGGCTATTATGGGTCTGCGATTGTGTTATAGTTTGATTGGTATTATACATCACGAAGATGCATTAAGCCCCCTTTTGCGAGAGCATGGGTCTTTTGTAGATTAGGTCTATGGAAAGATTGTTAAAATTATCTTATGTTTTTTTTTTTTGTCAGCGTCAAGTTTTGTAGGTTATGTCGGATGTTAATGCTATGGTTATTTACAATGTTCTCAATGCTCATCAATGCAAAATGATACATACAGGTACAATGTCATGATTTTATTGAATTTTTTGGTGTGTGTGTTACTTCATTGTTTTGTTTACTCAATTCTTGGCATGATTTGATTCAAGAAACACCCTTGACAAAATTCATTTCTTTATTTTTTTTTTCCGTGGTTATTAATTTGTCATAGTGCCAAAAAGGAAAGCAGTCAGTTTAAGGCAGGAGAAAATATCGAATTGTAGTAATTTCAAACCTGTTTTGTCAAAATATTTACACAATATAGACCATAGGTCCAAGATCAGACATCTTGTTTTCTGTGTTCAGATCTTGAATCTACATTGTTGACAAAAGCATTATAGTAACTCATATGGTTAGGTAAGCATTTATCACATGTTTCCTTACATTGCTGTATGATTGAAAGACAAATCCACTGCCTCAACAATTTGGCAACCTTGGACCTCAAAATATAGTGAGAGAATCTGACAAACTTGTCAAACTGCACAGACACTACAGTATGGGTGCATGAACCTTTCAAGCCCCTTTCACTACTGTACAGCCACTTTAGGTGGAAATCAGACTGCACAAAAAATGCATGTTGGCTTTAATGAAACATTCTGTATAAAAGCAAATCTTGAAATTGCTCTTATTTAGTTCTTAGTTATAGGATTTTGTTGGGTTTACTTTGCACTCTATGGCTGTACAGAAAGACATTAGATGAACATATTTAACATTAAACACAAGATTAATCAGAATTTAGCAAGCATAAAATTAATGTTAATTACAATATATTTCCTTCTAATCAAGATTCACTATGATTATAAAAATTGTGTCTTTGTGTTTCTAGACTTATTTCATCACCCTAAACTCTTTACCCCATGACAAAGTTTTAGACAAGTCCAGATTCAAAGCTTTCGCAGTCAACAAAATAATGTGACTCAAAATTTAGTATTTGATTTTGGAAGGATCAAAACCAAAGTAGAAAAAGGAGAAAGTGCTGGTTACCACCAATTTCTCCTTTTCCCACTATGTTTTCAAAAGATTTTTTTCAGAAGCATTAAAACTCTTATTGTGTGATAAAGGATGAACCAAATAATCCTGTGTTTAAACACCCCAAAGAGGATAATTTTGATAATTTCATTTATTTAGTTTTTACTTAATATTCTTTTCTGATCCTTTACCAAACAATCTGGAGTCTTAACAACCACCAAGGAAAAGGATTTAAAACAAAAAACATAGTGGGAAAGGAGAAAATGTTGTTCATAAGCTTTTTTTTCTTTTTCCCACAATGTTTTCTACCCTTTCTGAAAGAGATTCCACAATATGTGCAACATCTGATTTGTCGTCTGCAAATGCTTCCAATTTTGACCTAATATTTTGTTGTTTGTGAATGATTTAAATTTATGTATACTATCCTAGAAGTGGTAAAAAACACGCAAAATGGTACTGCTGTTCGTCTTGTTCAGAATATTCCACAAAATACTGCTCTTTGTACATTTAAGACCAGACTGCGCATTTTGTAAACTGGTCTTAGCCTACATTGTCTCTAAAAGGATTGAAGTTGTGGTGGGGTTTCTTAGATTTAACTCTATGCCCAAAAACACTGTTCTGACTGCCCTGAAGAAGAAGGCTTTTGGAAAACATGGTGAGAAAAAGAGAAAATGCCAGTAACCAGCATTTTCTCCATTTTGGACAATGTTTTCTTCCCTTTCAAAGGCATTTTTATCAGTTGAACCACTATAATTTATTTACATGTTTTGTAAGCTGAATGCAATTTGCTCATGTTGAGCTGTTCTTATCTACCATTGTCTGTAGTCTATTTTGTTTCATCCTCATTGATATAGTCCAGCAACCTACAGCTTCTCATAATGACTTCTCTTTTTTAATCCCATGACATATATCTACGAATTTTGCAGACATGTTTATAGGAGCCAAAGTTAACTAAATTTGTACAAAAAACTTAATGTAGCAAAAGTGCTGGTAATGAGCAATTTCTACTACTGGCTGTATGTTTTCAAAATTTCTCAACTGTAAAATTTAAAATGTTGTCTACAACGGAAAATATCTTATGTCAGTAGGACCAAGGAGTTATGCAATAAACTGTTTTGTAATATAGCTTTATATATTAAATGGTAAAATACTTGTGATAGTGTAATAAGTGCTACCAGTTGTAAAATTTACAATATTGTCAGGTTTATGTGTTGAATAATTGTATTTGTTGGTGACATTTTAACTTTAGGAGTGCCAGATAAATGAAATAGACATTACAGTTTGTCAACTAATAATGCAGTTTTGAGGCTGCTTTAGTCAGATGAGTACATGTACTGTATAGAATGACTTTGATCTACCATGTCCAAAAGGGCAACTTGTCACTCTTAGAGTCGGTGTCTGCTTTGTTGGTGAATGTTGTTGTTAGGTTCTTGAATACTTCTAGCCATTCATGTTGATTTACTCATGTATCATATTTAATTTGAAGCTTTGTCTGTCTCAATTTAATGAAGAAAACCATTGTAATAAATGGAAAAACATAAGCGTTATATGATAGAACTTCCATTTGTTCATGTTGTGTCATTTTTTCTCGTAGTGTTTTTATGAAAGAACCAACATGACATGTACATGTACTTATTATTCAAATAGCATCATAAAAAAAAGAAATGTAAACATGAAAATAATTCTTCTCATGTGAATTACCATAATTTATTATGTAAGCGGTATGAGCTGAGTACAAGGCTGTTGGTGTAATTACAGGTAGTTTGTTAATTTCTTCAATTGGATGTGGTACATGTACACAGTTACCTCCGGGAGTCTTGAGACAAATGAAGATTTGGCACTCCTGTGGTAATAATCATGCTATTTTTTTTTCTGTAAGTTATTTATCTAAACTCATAGTATTACGTGGCAAATTGTGTTCAAATTATTTTCACCTATTCATGATATGTTTGTGTAATTAAAGAGAGAGATTGCTTTTTCCGACCCCCCCCCCATGCTTTTTTAGCTCACCTGAGCACTAAGTGCTCAAGGTGAGCTTTTATGATCGTGCTGTGTCTGGCGTCCGTCGTCAACTTTTACCTTGTGTACGCTCTAGAGGCCACATTTTCAGTCTGATACTCTTGAAACTTAGTCAGAATGTTTGCCTTGATGATATCTTGGAGGAGTTTGAAAATGGGTCATGTCGGGTCAAAAACTAGGTCAAATCTTAGAAAAAGTGTACGCTCTAGAGGCCACATTTTCAGTCCAATACTCTTGAAAAATGGTCAGAATGTTTGTCTTGATGATATCTCGGACGAGTTTGAAAATGGGTCATGTCGGGTCAAAAAACAGGTCACTGGGTCAAATCTTAGAAAAACCTTGTGTACACTCTAGAGACCACATCTTCAGTCCAACACTCTTGAAAGTTGGTCAGAATATTTGTCTCTATCATATCTTGGATGAGTTTGAAAATGGGTCATGTTGACTCTGCAAAAGTCTCATAACCCTTTACCACACAAAAAAATCATAGACTTATCCAAACTGAAAGCATTTCGAGAGAGCAGTGCAAACTTTTTTTGAATGATAGTAATTGACCTTGAATACATATGGTAGAAAACAATGTGTGAAAAGGAGAAAATGCTGGTTACCTTTTCTTGCAATGTTTTCAAAAGCCATTATTCTCAGGGTTGTTAAAACTTGGTATTATGTGGTAAAGGGTTAAGTCATGATTAGTTCTCAATAGGTTAACACAAGCTATTTCTTAATCCTCCAGTTATTAAAGTTCAACCTGTATTAAGCAAGCACCTGAGGGATACTCAAAATGTGCATGCTTAATCCTTAACTACTAAATCCTTTGTTTTTTTAACACTAAGGAAAATGGCTTGAGAAAAACATTATGGAAAAAGGAGAAAATGCTTGAGTATTTACTCCTATACCCTTATTTTTTTTCTACCCATTCAAAGATGTAAATTTGAATATAATCACATTTAAGTTGTCTGCATATTGCTTTTAGTGTGGAGGAGTCCAAAATTTTGTTGCATGTTGAAGGGTCAAAACAGATGCATGCTTGCTTGATGCAGGTACATATCAGCATACATGTATTTGCTTTCTCTTGGAACTCAGTATATGCTTGCTCTGTAAAGGTTGAATGCTTAATACTGTTGAACACTAACTAGCAATAACTCTATAAGAAACCGCCTTCCATGGCTGAAAGAATAAGAAATAAAAGTTTATCATAGCACATATGTTACTGTTTGCAATGTAAACAGTCATGTTGATGGTAACTGTTGTTTTAAGTCTTGTTTTTTTCATATAAATTACCTTATTTTTATATATACATGTATATGTGCAATTGCACTGCACCCATGATTAAAAGTATGTACTTCCAACAGCTTACAGTGTAGTTCTTTATCCCTGTGCAATCTTCGTGCTCAAACATGTTTTATGCAGATGACTGTTTTCGTCTTACACAAATGTACTTCTGAAAATACTTTGGCTTTTAGAGAAATTGCGTGTATTGAGCAGTTTCTCTGAGTCTCTCAGCCACAATATTTCCGTGTTTAAACTCTTTGTGACGATCTATATTCTACATTTAACTTTTCAAAGGAAATTCTTCTTTTTCTACTTGGTGTTAGCACTGTTTTCAGGATTATTATTTCATGACAACCAGTGCACCTATCCAAGTTTTCCTGGACAGTCTATTTACTAGTACATGTACTGTGCACAATATTCTTTCCAAGCCATTGGAAGCTTTCCCGCATAACCATCAAATCAATGATAAGCAGAGAGAGAAATGAATCCTATTGCAGTGACTTACCATTCCTTGGATAGAAACTGACCAAACTAGGATTTAGAACCAGCAACCCAAAGGTCTCAAGTCCTGTGGATTACCAAGTGTGCTACCAGGCTTGGCCCATAGGTGGTTCACAAGACTGGAGTGTAACTAGAACTCTTTATCAAACAGTAAAATTTTAGACTAGTCCAAATTGTATGCAGTTGCAGACAATAAATCAAATGTGGCTTAGATGATGAGATATGTCTTTGACACAGCAGAAACCATAGTGAGAAAGTGCTTCCTACTTTGAGACTTAATTAACCCTTTACCAGACGACTAAATTTTAGCCTTGTCCAAATTGAAAGCATTTGCAGACAGCAATTTCAATATGGCTCAAATGGTGCAATTTTTAGCTCACCTGAGCATGAAGTGCTCATGGTGAGCTTTTGTGATTGTGCTGTGTCCGTCGTGCGTCTTCCATCATCAACATTTACCTTGTGTACGCTCTAGAGGCCACATTTTCTGTCTGATACTCATGAAACTTGCTCAGAATATTTGTCTTGATGACATCTCGGACGAGTTCGAAAGTAGGTCATGTCGGGTCAAAAACTAGGTCACTAGGTCAAACCTTACAAAAAACCTTGTGTACGCTCTAGAGGTCACATTTTCTGTCTGATACTCATGAAACTTGGTCAGAATGTTGGTCTTGATGACATCTCGGACGAGTTAAAAAATGGGTCATGTCAGGTCAAAAACTAGGTCACTAGGTCAAATCATAGAAAAACCTTGTGTACGCTCTAGAGGCCACATTTTCAGTCCGATACTCATGAAACTTGCTCAGAATGGTTGTCTTGATGATATCTCAGACGAGTTTGAAAATGGGTCAAATCTGGTCAAAAACTAGGTCACTAGGTCAAACCTTAGAAAAACCTTGTTTACGCTTTAGAGGCCACATTTTCTGTCCAATACTCATGAAACTTGGTCAGAATGTTTGTCTTGATGATATCTCAGACGATTTCGAAAATAAGCCATGTTGGGTAAAAAACTAGGTCACTAGGTCAAATCTTAGAAGAACCTTGTGTACGCTCTAGAGGCCACATTTTCAGTCCGATACTCATGAAACTTGCTCAGAATGGTTGTCTTGATGATATCTCTGACGAGTTTGAAAATGGGTCATGTCGGGTCAAAAACTAGGTCACTAGGTCAAATCTTTGAAAAACCTTGTGTACGCTCTAGAGGCCACATTTTCAGTCCAAAACTCTTGAAAGTTGGTCAGAGTGTTTGTCTTGATGGTATCTCTGACACGTTCCAAAATGGGTCATATCAGGTCAAAAACTAGGTCACTAGGTCAAATCTTTGAAAAACCTTGTGTATGCTCTAGAGGCCACATTTTCTGTCCAATACTTTTGAAAGGTGGTCAGAATCTTTGTTTTGATAATATCTACAATGGGAAAATGGGCTATGTTTGGCTAAAAAATAGGTCACTGAGAGAAATTCTAGAAAAAGCTTGTGTACAAGCTAGAGGCCAAATTTTCAGTCCAATAATTATGAAAGCTTGATAGAATGTTTGTCATAATATCTCGAAAGAGATTAAAACTGGGTCTTGTTTGGTCAAAAGACTCAGGTGAGCGACTTCAGGGCAATCATGGCCCTCTTGTTCTTTGATAGGGTAGAAAACATTGTGGGTAAAGGAGAAAATGCTGGTTACCAGCATTTTCTCCTTTTCCCACAATGCTTTCTAAAGGCTTCTTTCCCAGGGTCATTAAAAGTCGTCATTGTGTTGTAAAGGGTTAAAAGTGATATTACAAGTAGTTAAAAGTAATGGTTGTAACATTGAATGACTAAGCCCTTTCCTATCAAACCTGTACTTTTAAGACCCTGAAAAAGGAGGATTTTGAAAACATTGTAGTAAAAAGACAAAAAGTTGGTTTACTAACATTCCTCCTTTTCCAAAAATCTTTTATATTTCACCCTTTCACATGCAAATTCAATCACTTTTGCCACATGAATCAACCGCAAGAGCATTCGATAAAGACAGGAAGGGAAATTCTATCAACTAGTATGACTTTAATTTTTGACCTTCTGTAATATGAGACATGCTGTATAATGCATCTGTCAAAACAGACAATGGTCAGCCTGTGGAGGCTGACCTGGGTCAAACCTTTTGCTATTGGTCAATTTTCTGTGTTTCAAAGGATCATTTTTACCTCATGATTCAATCGATTGTATGACAAAATAAATTTCATGGTTGGATCCATGGTTACTGATGACTTGCTTTGTATTATGTGCCACAGAGATACATTAAACCCCATTTTACACAGCGCTGCTCATATAATAACTTCTTCATAAATGAGATTACTCAGTCACAAGGCATAAGTATGACCAACATAAAATATTGTGGGGCTCAGATTTTACTATCCTATCAAAATATTGGACATCATGTTAAAAAAAAAAAAAGAGTATAAATGATACTGATCACTTTGTCCAATATTTATTAATATTTTAATAATAACATACTTTAAGCTCCAAGTACAATTTTGGGACTAAAAGCAAAGCTAAATATTCTGAGCCTTATACAAATAAACCTTGGATTCTGAAACAATCAACAAAACAAAGTCACTTTATGAATTAAGTTGTAATTGCTTCGATTGAGCGATTCCTCCATTTATCACAACATTTTCAAAGGTCCTTCAGCACAACTGTCAAAAGGCACCTGCATAGAGATAGGGAACAGTGAATAAAAATATCATGTAATGATAACGATACATATCTTAGATACTGCTATTGATACATTTACATAAATAATTAGCATTTAAAGCACCTTTCAAAACTGTAGTTGCTTTCGTGGCCAGTGTAGATCAAGATCAGACTGCACAAAACATGCAATCTGATCTACGATTTACACTTTGCTTTGCTGAGACATTCTTGGCAAAATCGACTTTTATTTAGAACGTATTTGGGTCTGAATTCTAGATTTAAAATGTCTGTTGGTTCATTCAGCCCACTAAGGGTAAAATATGCTCATTGAAATTGAACTCAAAATATAATTAAATACAAATAATGCATGGTAACAATATCATGGGCATTACATATCTGGCATTACATTTTACAACTTAAAAAAAAGCTAAATAAGCAATTTCATGCTTAATAGAATTATCAACACATACAAGTATTCCATCATCTATTAAATAGCTCATCATTTCAAGTTACAGCAGCACAGGTTAGAGGAGAATTTCAAGGTTTAGTAGCTCTTCAGGGGTACCTTTCACTAATCTGTGTAGATTTATGCGCATTTTTGGGAACTGAATCTACACACATATGATCCCTGCTTTACCCAAAGGGTTGAGATGGCTTAAAGTTATGCAAATATTTACTCAATTTGTAAAGTTATGCAGCTCGATGCTTGCTTACCTAAACAGCTTACGCAAATTTCGTGCCTATGCAATTTGGAGAAAGGTACCCATGTTCTTCATTAAAGTCAGTGTTGTGGGTACTCCTTAGAATTTTCACACTACCCTTTTACTGAACAATTCTTTGTTTTAATTATCCTGAGAATAGAGGCTTTTGTAAATATTGTGGGTAAAAGAGGAATTGCCAAAAACCAGAATTTTTCCCCTTTTCCAAAATATCTTACCCTTTCAAAACAAAAGCCTATAATTTGATCAATGTTTAATATATCATTGTCAAAGTTAATGATTTTAATTAAAACGAATCAACAATTTTGATGTCTGCTATAGATTAATGACAATGTAATGAACTATGTGAGTGCCACAATATACTAGAGCTTTGAATTTATATACCAAAAAGATAATTTATGTTTTTTTTTCACATATCCCCTTAACCACACGATCCCCAGTTTTAACTATCCTGAGGAAGAAGCCTTTTGAATACATTGAGGGAAAAGGAAAAAATGCTGGTAACCGGCATTTTCCCCTTTTCCCACAATGTTTTCTACATTGTCAGGGAACTTCAGTTCACTTTACCAATTTTCAATTAGTTGTCTGCAGAAATCTTCACTTTTGAAGAGTCTGAAATTTGTTCTTTTTGGGGAAAGGTTTGAGTCATATCAACTTACAGTCATACATGTCTGTCACTTCATGCTTTACCATAAATTGCAGATAAAAAATGAAAATGCATCCAGGATGTGTCTAAAATTATGTTTTATGGATGTCTAATGCAAGTTTCTAAAATTTTGTCTAAAAGATGTGTCTAAAATTATGTCTAATGAATGTGAACATTTAAGTCATATAACAGCATCATTCATGTCTGTCACTTTGTGCTTAGTTTGAAATTGCAGATAAAACATAACAAATGAAATGCATACAGTTTTTATGGTTGGTATTTAACTGATTACAATAGTTCTGCTCTTTTAACCCGAGTTGTAGGAAACCTGTCATAAAAAGCTTTTTAAAACATTGTGGTATAAGAAGAAAATGCTGGGAACCAGCATTTCCTTCTTTTCCAACAATGTTTTTTTTAATCTTCAAAGACTAATTGGTCCTTTGAGCCACAACTAATTTGTTGTCTGCATAATTATACTTTCAATTTGGACAAGTCTAAACATTTGTTGTTTGGTAAAGAATTATTGTTTAACCACATGACAAAATTTTTGATTCATCTATATTAAAGGCATTAACATTTTGCAGGAAAAAAATTATTGTTGCTAAAGTGTTGGGATTAAACATCTTGGAAAAGGAAAAAAATGTTGGTAACTTGTCCGAGTGCTTTTCAGAATACATGTATGTCTCCTGAAGCAATGGTGAAAGCGATAACAAGTTTGACTGATTTATACCACATACCTCTATACCTCAGTCCTTGTTAAGCTAGTAAGAGTAACCCATACATAGCAATTAAAAAGCTGTTCTAGTCACAACAGCTCTGAAAATTCATGTCAAACGTAGTAGATCAACGATCAGATATCTGATTTTCAACTATCGAATCCTAAATCTTACTCTCTCAACAAAAGCAGCACAGCTGTTCTTGGTATTTTAAGGGCTTGATTTTGTTAATATATGTACTTAAACATCCTACAAATACTGATTGCATATTGACCTTTCGGGTGGGGAAGACACTGGTTCGTGTTTTATTTGAGCAGTTACTGACATAAACATCACAAAAACCTGTACCATCTCCTTACCTCCTGAGGTTTATTTGAAGCAGACAACTTTTACAATATTTTTGTAAATTATTACCACCATATATCAAGGTTTAATTCTTTACCAAACAATCTTGAGTTTAGAATAAAGGCCTCTGAAAACATTTAGGTAAAGAAGGAAATGCTGATAACCAGCATTTTCTCCTTTTACTTCAATATTTGCTACTCTTTCTAACACAAATCCCATTACATCTTCAATGTTTTGACAGCAAATGCTTTTAATTTGGCCAAGTGTAAAGCTTTTGTAATTTGGCAGAGTAAATACATGTACATTTATACATATGAAAACAATATGGCAAAAGAGAAATTTGTTATAAGCAAATTTCCTGTTTTTGCCACAATGTTATCAAAGTTGGTGTGTTGCAAGATAAAAAACGTTCTCTGCAGGAAGTATTATGTTAACCCTTTACCACAAAATCCCAAATTTAACTAACCTGAGAAAGAAGGATTTTGAAAACATTGTGGGATAAAGAGAAAATGCTGGTAACCAGCATTTTCTCCTTTTCTCACAGTGTTTTCTATCCTTTCAGAGAAAATTGCCTTTAATTTAAGCTATGTCTAGTTTGTTGTCTACAAAATGCATTCAATCTGTGCCGGTCTAAAATTTTACTGTTTGGTAACAGGGGTTAACCACTTACTGGTATAGGGGAGGTAACTTGTTTTGCACACTCCCATATTGCAATTCATAATCTTTCACTATGGTCTGTAGCTCTACCACTTTTTTCAATGCCTTGTCAAGCCTAGACCTCTCCTCATCTAGTTTCTGACACATTTCCTCAATTTTTGTCTTGTGCTTTTCCTCCATAGTTCTTATGTGATCATCATACTGGGATTGTATTTTACTTAACTGTGAACTCAAACTTTTCACTCTGTCATCACTCTTGGTTTTTGAAGCATTCAGGTGATCAAATCGAACCTGTAAAGACTCATAATCAGCATTCATTGTCTCTAGTTTCTGCTGTAATTCTAGTATCAAAGTATTTGGAGTATCTGTGTCATTCACTGGCTTTGAGTTGGAATGAAAGTTTGATTCTGATCTATTTGAATCCGTGTCATCAATAGAATTCAAACTTTTTTCAGAATCACTATGTTCCGATGAGGCTGCAGAATCTAGACTAGCTTTACCAACCAATGGTTTTTTGCGAGTATATTTTCGCCGTAATGGAGGTATAGGTTTCCCATCTGCAGTAAAGCTTGGCTGGTACTTTGTAACGGGAGAAGTATCAGCTGACTTTGGGCTTGCTGGAGCAGGTGGTTGTATTTGTAGTTCTAAATTTGGTGGTTCAGGAGTTTGTAGTTGGAAAGCTTCATCAAAAAAATTGATGTCACTTTGAAAGGATCTTGCTCTTCTATCTCCTCTCTGTTCAAAGACAATATTAGATAGCTCACCTATCCCACCTGTCTTACCTACACGTTGTTTCGGAACAGGAGCCGTAGGGTTTAATGGTTGTAAGATATCACCTGTTGGTATATCATCCCAGTCAAGTTTTAACAAATCGTCCACAGGAACAGAACTGGTTGAACTATCATAAGATATTGTAAAAATCTGGTCACTATAATTGATCAACATGAAGGCTAATTGTTGGGAAATATCAGCTGTAGTCAGCATAAATATTTCAGGATTATCATCCATCTGGGGATGACGGATAATATTGGGTCCAAACACTGTGGCTAAATTGAGAGCCGTCATTTTGTTGATGTCTGTGTGAGAAGCCACTTTGCTTAGAAACTGACAGAGATGTTTTAACAGGTTATAATTCACTTGTGGTAAATCTACCATCAGCCCTTGTAACTCTTGCACTAAGCCCTGTTTATCTTCATGGCTCTTGGTGTCTTGAAAACTCATGGCAATATTCATGAATGTCTGGTAGAACTTATACGGTATCAGACACTCTGGAAGCTCACGAAGATACTGCTTAAGTAAGGAAGCTACAGAATGAACATCCACTTCATCTATGTTTAGCACCACATTTTCTCCTTCATCAAATCTGTCCTTCATATCTCTCACCAACAACATCCTACCAGGCAGTCTGAAAACATACAAAGTAACCACCATTCACCTTTTAACCCTTTACCAAATAATCATGTGTTTTGCTGGCCATGCTGGAGAAAAAAAAAATATGGGAAATGGAAGAAAATGCTGATATTCAGCATTTTCTTCTTTTCCAACTTATTTTTACCTGTTCAATGATACATCTCATTGAGCCACATTTAATTTGTTGTCTGCAAATATTTTCAATATGGACAAGTCTAAAAGTTTGTCATTTGTTAAAGAATTAAAACTCTTTCCATGCCTTTTTACACTCCTAAGGAAGACTACTGTTCAAAACATGGAGAAAGTTTTGCCATTTTTTTCTACATCATTCAAGGCAATCATTTTTCTTTTCTCTCAAAAACATGTCCTTTGTGTCATAAATATGGACTACAGTATTTTGCACTACACATATGTCTAGAAATAGCCTTTCACTCTTTATTAAACAACAAAATTTCTGACTGGTCTAAATTGAAAGCATTTGCAGACGACAAAATGTATGTGGCTCAAAAATTGAAATTTGTTTTCGGAAGGGCAGAAAACATTGTGGGAAAATGAGAAAATGCTGGTTACCAGCATTTTCTCCTTTTCCAACAATGTTTTCAAAAGCCTTCTTTCTCAAGGTTGTCTGGATTGTGTTGTAAGGGATTAATGTAATCAGCTGATGATGCTGCCCAATACTTACCGAAAAATTCCTTCGATTTCTAGACCATGTTGTAAAAGGAAATTTATACAGCTTTCAACAACGTATGGTACTTTTCTGCCACTTCTAGTTCTCTCAAATTCCATCACCTCTTCAAGTTTTGACCCAAATACAGCTGCAGAAAGAGAAAGAGGCATTATCTTTTTTAACAAATATGACTGCTTGATTAGCGAACACTATTTTTACTCGTTACCACATGACCCAGAGTCTTAATGACCCTGAAAAAGAAGGCCCATGTTGTTTTCAAAGGTTTTCTTCCTGAGGGTCATTAAAACACAGGATTGTTTGGTATAATATTATGACATGTAAGTGATACAAAAGATGTCTGTTTATATTTCTATGAATGCAGTTGGCCATACAAACTACTTTTTTTTTGTAAGTCTAACAATATTTTACCAAACATTTGAAAAATGTATCTTAAGCAGATTTAATTCTTGTTATTAAATACACTGAACATATAACATAGCTATCCTTATATTCTATGTAATGCAGCTACTATGAATTTTTGTATCTTACTAAACGTTATAGATAAGCACATGGTGCAGTATTTGGTCAAAGCTCTATAATCATATGCCTCATTTTTAGAGCATTTCAGACCCAGATTTGTAAGTGAAATTACCTTTCAAAATTGATGATCATGACAAAGCCGTAAATTTTATCACCTTAACTCTTTACCAAACGACAAAATTTTAGACTTGTCCAAATTGAAAGCATTTGCAGACGACAAAATAAATGTGACTCAAAAATTGAAACTTGACTTTAGAAGAGTAGAAAACATTGTGGGAAAAGGAGAAAATGCTGGTTACCAGCATTTTCTCCTTTTCCCACAATGTTTTCAGAAGGCTTCTTCCTCTGGGTCGTAAAAACCAGGGATTGTTAAGTAAAGAGTTAAGATTCATCATACACCATAATTCTTGAGGTACAGTAATGTGATAAAAAGAATCTGACATTCGATGACTTTTGAGGTAAAATTCAATCAAAGTCGTTGACCAAAAAAAAGGAATTAAGCTTGCAAAAGGCTCGCTTAATAATATTCTTTCTGGACTCTTTTTATAAAATCTTATCTCAAATGCCAACTCGTATCAGATCCTATATGTATGTTGTATTTATCTAGAAAAGAAGATAATGCCACAATCTCATAGTTTAATATAATGGCAACTACTAGCTTTGCGCTGATGTGGTAGTATTTATTTCATGGTTACCAAAGTTGTATAGTATGTGAGAAGGCAGCCAGTAGTTTGGAGACTGTTATTTACAGTTCTGGTACAGAGACAGCATGAAAGTAGGTTGTCCTTGTGTGCCAGTCCTTGAAATATTGTTAACTCTTTACAGAACAACAAAATTCCAGACTGGTCCAAATTGAACGCAGTTACAGACAACAAACTAAATGTTGCAAAAACATGGAAATTTTTCTTTGTAAGGGTAGAAAACATTGCTCTACAGGAGAAAATGCTGGTTACTACCCATTCAAAACATGTCCCATCATTCGAGCCACATTTAATTTGTTGTCCAAAAATACTTTCAATTTGAACAAATCTAGACTTTTTTTGGCCTGTTAACCCTTTACCAAACAACTAATTTTCAAACCTGTTCAAAACTTAACCCTTAGGCTGCTAAGCACGACTCACTGACCTTTTGGGGACAGTGTAGATCAAGATCAGACTGCAAACAACATGCAGTCTGATCTTGGATCTACACTGTCGGATAAAGAGATATTTTTCTTTAAAAGCAAGTTTGAAGTAGCATTAATCCAGTTTTTACTATCGGCTTGAAAGTTTCATACAAGTTATTTAGCTGGATATGGGTTAAGCAGTTGCAGACAACAAACTACATGTGGTTCAAATTGTGGTAGTTCTCTTTAACCCTTTACCACACAATCCCCGGTTTTAACGACCCTTGGAAAGAAGCCTTTTGAAAACATTGTGGGAAAAGGAGAAAATGCTGGTTACCAGCATTTTCTCCTTTTCCCACAGTGTTTTCTACTCTATCAAGGACAAATTCTGCCATCTGAACAATCTTTAATTTGTCACCTGTAGATCCTTTCAATTTGAACCAGTCTAAAATTTTGTCGTTTGGTAAAGAGTTAATAGGGTAGAACATATTGTGAGACTAAAGGAGAAAATACTGGTTATGTCAGGTGTCTGCATATACATGTATAGATAGAGCAACGAAACACTAAGCATCACAGCGTAACTCTTTACCAGTCGACAAAATTTTAGATTCATCCGTATTGAAATCAACTTCAGAGGACAATTTAAACAAGGCTCAAATGTAGGAACTTGTCCTTGAAAGGGTAGAAACCTTGTGGAAAAAGAAAAAAATGCTGGTTATCAGTATTTTCTCCTTTTCTTTCTATGTTTTCAAAGGCTTTCTTCTTTAGGTTAGCTAGAACTTGGGATTGTTTGGTAATAATAAGAGTGACTACCTCCACCTATTGCAGCAAACATGACCTTTCTAATGACCTTGACCCACTCTTGCCTTTCCTCATCTGTCGAGGCACACAAAAGAAATGTCTCCTGGGTTGGGGCCATCCTCTGTGGGGCTTTACCTGCAAAAAATAAGTAATTTATCTATGATATTATCATCAGTATTGACACACACTTGTCTTCTGGCAAACCATTACTTGCCACTGTATACTACTTGTAGACGACAGCTTTGATAAAATGGAAGGAAAAACCCTAATTGCATGTAAAAAGTATTTGCTTATTTTTGCCAAATGTTTAACTTTCCCAGCACATGGTGATAACAGGGGTTTTAGCACACTTCATACATCAAATTCAGACAGCACTTAACATGCAGTTGGATCTTGGATCTACAATGTCCACAGACTTGTAATATATGCTGGCACAAATAATCTCAAAATTGCAAAATTTGGCTGATTTTCTATATTAAATAAGTTCATTTCTAATCAACTCTTTACCCCATGCCAAATTTTTAGACTCATCTAAAATGAAAGCATATGCAGACAAAAATATCAATTGTGGGTCAAATCAAAGTTTGTTTTTCTTTGATGGGGTCAAAAACGTTGCGGGGAAAGGAGAAAATGCTGGTCACCAGCATTTTCTCCTTTTGGCATAATGTTTTCATAAGACTTCTCGGCAGGGTGGTTAAAACTCAGGATTACATGGTAAGGGGTTCATTCATTATCTAAGAGTTATTAATAAATGACAATTGATCACTACCCTTTTTTGAATAAAGAACATGGTACCATGAACTATGTCGTTTTGGAAACACTGTGGCAACTGGTGAAAACTCTGAATTAGTTATTCCTCCTTTTCTCAAATCATTCACCCATGTTTTCATATATCAAACCTTTCCATACCTTACAAGGATGTTTTCAAAGTCATCAACTGGAAATTTGTTTAATGGAGTTGGTGCTATCTTACTGTTTCTAAGAGCTTTAGATAAATGAATCTTTCTGACTGTATTCCTTTAGAAGAATCTTATAGGTCCTGTGGTGGCCAAAAGTAAACTATGCAGTTCAATTCAAATCAGACAATTCAAAAGTATGGAAATTATTGTGAAAATGACAATCTGTAATTATGTGATCAGTCCAAGTGTTAATTGTTGGCACAGAAATGAACTTGAAAACTAGGTAAAAATGTTGCCAAGTCACTGTATCTTTTGTTTACTTTTTACTTGGTTTTAAAATTCAATTGGATTAACCATACAATAATAAATTGTCATCTTCACAATAATTTCCATACTTTTAAATTACATGATTTAAATTTAGATGTATTTCAATACCTGCATTGTTTACTTTTGGCCACTGCTGGGCCTTTAAACTTGAGGAGATATAAAGCAGTTGTGTTATCAAGCATTTCATAGAATTTGACCCCAGAAAAGGACATTCTGCAAACAATAATGAGGAAACTAATCCTATATACTGAAACATGAACGAAGAAAGATGTTTTTCAGTCCATAAAAAACTCATCAATTAGGAATCAAATACTGCTTTGTCTAGACTATGTATTTCCTAGTATACACATGGGAAAATGTCTACGATCAGATCACACACATGATGCAGTCTGATCATGATCTATACTGACTGCAGGAGCACCACTTTTTGTGGTAAACTTTGTTAACTCTCCACCAAACTTTCCCATAATTTAATGACCCTGGAAAAGGAAGTTTTAGAAATATTGAGGGATAAGCTGAAAATGCTGGTAAGCAGCACTTTCTCCTTTTCCCACTATGTTTTCTACCATCAAGAAGATAGCTCTCATCATTTGAGCTCCATTTAATTTTTTGTCTGCATAGGCTTTCAGTTTGGATAAATTTATCCTCTAGTACAAACTTTTGTTGAGATTCTAGTATGTGTCAAATCAGCCTGTGACTCATTCACAAATAACCTCACATGCAATATTTTGAATATCAAAAGGCTTAAAAAGAGGCCACTAAAAAACTATTCAGATGTCAAACTATGTAAACACTGCACAGAGAAATTCCTTTTATTTATTCATTCACAGTGAAGACGGGACAAAAAATTATATGGGCTAATGGTGAGGCAGCTGACTAAAGACATCAAAAGAGTTACATAAAATTTCCTTTTTTCAGACAGAATGCTATCTGAAATGAAACAAAATATTTCAGTCAGAAGGCTTTCAGCTAACCCCATTGTTGTACTTTCTAAGCCATTTTGGAAAAATAAAAAAACTCACTCAGTGTAGATCTAAGATTTACTAGTATATTAGATTTACCCTGCTCCAGAAGGTACCAAATGGCACCTTTATTGTTTAATAACTTATATACTTGTATGATAAACAACGTTCTTAAATCATTCATACATATATTCTAATAATTCTGTTGTGTCAAAAATCAAACTATATTATTAATTAATTAATAGATAAAGTACATGTACTATTCACAATAATAAAAAAAAAGGTAGAAATGCTAAATAAATTGGTAATGTGCAAATTTACTTTCCAGGCATCCCACAAAAAAATTAACATCATAAGGACTGGAATTTGAGCCCCAGTAGATGCCTAGTAGACCCCTCATCATTTCAAAATCTTCAAGTTTATCTGTTTGACAGTCCATAATATCTTATTTTATCTTACAGTGAATGGGTGAATACAGATTTGCATAATGTTTACAAACAGTAAATTTTAGTGCAAGACAGTTTAAACTTTTAGTATACACTTTGAAATCCCTTGCATGCATATTCATTACACCCTTATAAGTTACAAACATGCTAGATGATGCAAACAAAGATTGTAGAATATTCCTTCATCGTAACCCATGCATTCTGACCTTTATGTAGCAGACACTTTTGATAAATGTAAGGGAAAAGTAGACAAAATGGGCTGATCAAGCAAAAAAACTTTAACTCTAGCAAAAGACATAAACATTATACTTGTTCAAAACTGTAAACATTTGAAAATGACATTGTATGTGGCTCAAATTTGTTTGAAAGTGTAGAAAACACTGTAAATATTACCAATGATGTTCACGAGATGAAATAAAGTTCAATCTTTCACTGAAAAAACAAATATTCTATTTATTTCATGCTTCTAACTCCTTTTTTGTTGGGACTTTCATCAAAATCCAGTACAGCTGTTTATGGTAATTCCCCGTGGCATACCCCCACACATAGCAATGCATGTTTAATATTAAGCTTTAAAATTGCATTTTTCCTGTAATTTTTGCATCTTCTTGGATCCTGTTTGTGTTAAATATACTAAAGCTGTAGATACATATTATATATACATGTATATATATTTTTTATGCCAAAGTCGCTGCCATTTTTTGGCGTAGTTGCTGTTGACGTCATGTGACGTTGATGTCATCAGCCTTTAATGATAAACAATATGTCCCTTGATAAAGGTTTGAAATAACCGAAACTAGTCGGGATTAAAATATTTTTTCAAAATGACACTTGGAGTTTGATCTCCTTTTATTCATTTATTATGAATAACATATAAATTTACACAACATGCAACCCCCATGTCATACAGTAAAGGGAGTCATTTCCGACAGAAACAATCCCACAAGTACATTATGTAATATGCAATGCACTCAAGTGGTATAAATGACCAACCCTGCTCATTTGTTTGTGTCACGTGACAAAACTTTATACACTGTAGTTTGTTAATATTAACTCTTTACCGAACGACAAAATTTTAGACTGGTCCAAATTGAAAGCATTTGCAGAGGAAGGGTAGAAAATGGTGAGGATAAAGGAGACAAGACAATGCTGGTTACCAGCATTTTCTCCTTTTCCCACGATGTTTTCAAAAGGCTTCTTTTTCAGGGTCGTGAAAACCAGGGGTTGTTTGGGAAAGGGTTAAAAGCAGGTATAGGTGTTTACATTTAACCTTTCCATTTTGGAAAATTGGGAATTGAGCTTTAACTCTTCACAATACAGACCTGGGAATGACAAACCCTAAGAAAAAAAGATTTTTGGAAACTGTGTAAAAGAAGAAAATACTGGTTACCAGCATTTACTCCTTTTTCCACATTATTTTCTACCCTTTCAGAGGTAAATCTCATTGTTTGAGTCTCAGTTACTTTGCTGTATGCAAATGCTTTCAAAATTGGACAAGTTTTGAATTTTGTCCAGTGGTAAAGAGTTAAGGGGAAAATAAGGACACTAATTATGAATAATCTTGTATTTAAAGCAGGATCTCAGCTTCATCCAACAAGTGAGCAAAACATACAGCGTGTTTAGTCCTTCAACCCTTCACCAAACAGTCCTGACTTTTAATGACCCTGTCAAAGAAAGCTTTTGAAAACATAATGGGTTAAAGACAAATGCTGGTAACCAGCATTTTCTTGTTTTCCCACAATGTTTTATAACCTTTCTAGGAGAAATTCAATCATATGAGTCACATCTAATTTGGCATTTGCAAATCCTGTTATATTGGACAATTCTGAAATTTTGTTGTTTGGGGATTGGTCAACATGCAATTAACTCTTTACCACACAATCCTGACTTTTAACAACCCTGAGAAAGAAGCCTATAGAAAACATTGTGGGAAAAGGAGAAAATGCTGGTAACCAGCATATTCTCCTTTTCCCACAATATTTTCTACCCTATCAAAGTCAGAAATCATCATATTAACAAGATTTAATTTGTTGTCTGCAGATGTTTTGAATTTGGTCCAGTCCAAAAAATTGTCGTTTGGTAAAGAGTTAAGCATTCTAACAACCTTGAGGAATCAGGCTTTCAGAAACGTTTTGAAGGAACTCTGGTCATTTTCTCCTTTTTACCACAATGTTTTGTAATCCTTTTTTCCAGGGTCATTGAAACTCAGGACTGTTTGGTAAATGGTTTAACTTCTCATTCATTTACAGCATTCTTGGGGTTTAAAGGTTTAGAATTTGATGAAATGTGCATTGTGTGTCATACTAGTATATTGCATGTTGAGTATGTATATACCTGAATTCAGAGATCACCCAAGGGAAGTACTGAAAATGGTCTTCAAGGAGAGTTCAATTGAATCAACCAAAGAAGGGATGTAGAATCAAACCAGCGGTCTCTTAGGTCCAATAGGTTGCTTGATACAGGCTGTCTCTGTTACAGGTTCAACTTCCATGTGTAACATGGTACAGACAAGTGGTATGTACATGTATATATAATTGAGCTATGCTCTGTGAAAAAGGACTTTGATGTATCTCTGCAATGCAGTATACCAAGCAAATCACTGATCTATAAATTCCATATTGTCTAACAACAGACTGAATGATGAGGTACACCAGTTCTGCTTTATGGAGAAAATTGACATACAGCAAAAAGTTTCAACCCTGGTCAGCCTGTGCGGACTGTGCAGGCTGACCTGCATCAATATTTTTGCAAATACATTGAATCTCATTTCACAGAGCATGGCTCAATTATACTGGCAGTGTGAAAGTAACTTGCGATTGCAAAGTCTGATGCCTTACTTATCAGTTACCGATTCATTTTGTAACTGTGACAAACATGAAAGGAAGTGGAGGTTCTAATATGTGTAACAGCCTGTTTTGATTACCATGAAGAGGGAGAGGTTTCGATGCAAAATAATACTCCTGTGCTAACATAACAAAAGTCGGTACAAGGCAGACAAAAAAAACTTGACTAATGCTAAGATTTGTTCCCAGAAGTGTTCAATGCATCTCTAAATGTTATAAACCAAATGATCAAAAAAAAACCCAGATAAATATATCTTTTCAAGGAATGGCTCATGAATATTAGTTTTTTTTTTCCCAGCCAATACTTTTCTTACCTTCTTTGATAAATGAATTCTAGAAAAAATCTCATCAGAAACCACCTAAATAAATTTTACAAGCTTTTGCAGCTAAAAAGCCAAATGTGATCTTTTGATTTACTCATCAAAATAAAATGCACTGGCTTCTAACACACTATACATGTAGTTTTAACCCCTAGACTGCAACAGTAACTTAAGTTGTTTTTCAGGCAATGCAGATCAAGATTAGGCTACAAAGAATATGGAGTCTGTTCTTGGATCTACAATGTCCAATATTCTTGTGGGTATGCTGATAATAACAGCCTTGAAATTGCAATGACATACTATTTTCTGTGGACTGAATACATGTATGTACATCATACTCTAGGGGTTAACAAGTCCAGGAACAAATCTTTTGCATGAACTCCTACTTTGCTTATAGCTGAGCGATTTGCTGCGTGTCGAGGCAATTTTCTCTGAAATATATAAGCAGAAACACAAGCTACAATCATATATGGTGTCACACATGCTTTGTTTTTCTTTCAGTTTGCTCTTAATTATTTGGCATTTGTTTGATATATGTATTTGGCTGCATGCCTGTTTAAATATTTGCATGCTCTTTGATCATATGTGATAAAATGAATACACCTGAAAATGCAGTCCCTGCCTAACATATGAATTGGAAAATAGAGTACATGTATGTATGATTGATTGATTGACTGATTTATTGAATGATGTTTTACGTCGCTTTCAACATTATTTCAGTCATATCACGGCGACAGCTCACATATTCTTGTATTTCCTGGGTTTTACCAGTATTAGGCTAGGGCTCTGAATTGTCTTGCCCAGGACACTCTCATGAAAGGCCCAGTGGATCCAGTGCTGCTCAAACCTGGAGCCTCAAAGTTATGAGTCCCACACTGTACCACTGAACCACGCAGGACCCCATGTATGTATGAATAAATACCTATACAATAAAATACATTTATATTGATTACAGTCACTCTTGTTCAATGCATTACTGTGACTGATGTTTCTGTTGAGAAAAAATGAATTTAATGATTTAAGCTATCATTTAAACTTAAGCTAGCAGTATGTCTTAGATTCTGCATTTCATCAATAACTTATTTGTCGTCTAGACCTGAAACAAACAGTCATTAAATATCATTCTGAAACAGAGAAGGGTGGTTATAGAAAAAGAATGGCAAGAATAAAAAGACAAGTGATGAATATGATTGAATTTTCTAGCAATATAATACCAAACATATCCAGCAATCCATATGTATATTTAGCTGAATACACATCATATCCTCAGTTTCCTTTAAGAGAAATTTTATAAAATACTAAGCAAGGGAAAGTCTTAATTGTGCCATCAAATTCATAAAATTTGATATATTGGTTTAACTTATTTTTACAGTATTGTCACTGATGCAAAAGTCATCCATACTATGAAGAGGAAATTAAATGGAAAAAAAAAAACGTTTGATAATTTGGCTAATTTTTGACACCAGCAATGTGATTTGAAATTCAAAAATTTTCAAACTTCCTAAAAAGAAGTTCTTATAGCATTTTCTGCATGTAAATTAAAATGCATAGAATGCAACCTATCCCTCTGCCTCAAAATTTCTATCTGACTTCTACTTTTAAAAAAGAAGGTTCTCCTACAGGTTTTCTCTAAATTTTCAACAATGATGGTCACAATGATTACTTGACCTAAATGCTTTGTCAGTCTTTTTTCCCGTCAACCTAGGTAACCTGTAGACAAAATATGAGCATGACTGACTCTACAGTTTTATGATCATGATCTTTAAATTGGTTGATAGACAAACAGACGGTGAGTGACGGCAAACATCCATCCTCAGATCTTTATGCACAGGTGAGCTAAAAATTGGAACAGTCTTTTGAACTACAAAGGGAATATCAGTATGAGAGAGGTCAACTGTAACACAGTTTTAGAAAAAAGGTTATGAAATTAGAATTAATTAGAATTAATTCCACCACAAAGAAATATAAGTATCATTATTACTAAAACCGACAAAAATAACAGCAGTCTAGCTGTAAAGATGGTTATTATGCTACACGCCCTATTTACCTGAATGGTGAGTTCTACTTAAAGTGTTTAAATTCCTAACCACTGAAAACAAATAATTTACAAAAATATCAGTATCTGTCAATCTTTTGCACTTATCCAAGTTCTTTGTTGGCCTTATTAGGTATTTAATTGTTATAGATGAATAAGCGTGATTTATGTTATTTTTGTAGACAGTATATATCTCTATTCAGATTGTAAAAACATGTAGACTGACCTTGCATCTATGCTGTCAGCTACATTTAAACATATTCTTGTCAAGTCATGACCTGAAACAAACTTGCTTCAGACAACTTTGAAACACCTTTGTGAAGTCTAGATAACTAATATGATGTAAGGTCTTACCTATGAATACAAAAATTTTGCAAAAGCATTGTGCCAATAGAAAATTAACTCTTCACAACCACTTTCTCTTTTGCAACGTTACAGTCTGCAGCAAGACCAAAAAGTTTTCTGCTGCATGACCAAAAAATGGTCTGCAACACACAACAACTATCTGGTATTCAATGAGACATTTGAAATGATAACCCAGATGGTTTCAGTGGAAGAACAATACTTCTGGAACAAGTTGCTTTAACCCTTATCCTGCTAAATAAGTTAAAACTTTCAAGTCAACAGTAAAAACCTTAATAATACTTCTTCGAACTTATTTTTTAGAGAAAAATATCTACTTATCAGACAATGTAGATCAAAGATCAGACTGCACAGAACGTGCAGTCTGATCTTGATCTACACTGTCTGCAAAAGGTCAGTGAGGCACGCTTAGCAGCCTAAGGGTTAACTTGTCTAGAACAAGACAACTCTCTGGCACAAGTACCTTTTATTCTTTACCGAACAATGTCATATTGTAATGATCCTGTGGATGAAGGGTTTTAAAAACGTTGTGAGAAAAGGAAAAAAGTATTGGTAACCATTAAATAGCATTTTTTTCCTTTTTCCACCATGTTTTTCTACCTTTTAACCCACATTATCTTATCACTTGAGCCACATTAAATTTGTTGTCTGTAATTGCTGGCATTTTCTAGAAGTCTGCAAGTGTTAAATGCTTTAACACTTTACCAGACAACAAAATTTTTAGACTTGTCCAATTTGAAAGCATTTGCAGACAACAAAGTAAATGTGACTAAAAAACTGAATTTTCTCTTTGGAGGTGTTGTAAACATTGTGGGAAAAGGAGATAATGCTGGTTACCAGCATTTTCTTCTTCTCTCACAATATTTTCAAAATGGATGGGCTTTGCTACAATATTTTCAAAATGGATGGGCTTTGCTTCAAAAAAATGATAGTAAACATTGTGGGGGAAAAAGGAGAAAATGCTGGTTATCAGCATTTTCTCCTTTTCCAACAATGTTTTCAAAAGCCTTCTACCTTAAAACTCAGTATTTGAGGTAAAGGGTTAGCATATAACTTTTATCATCTTGTAGCAGTCTACTTTAGCAAATATTGTGGCAAAAGGAGAAATTGCCCCAAACAATTTATTTCTCCTTCAGCCTAAAGGTTTGTTATGTTTTCATATAGTAGTTTTGATATGTTGGTTATCCATAATCACCAACTTTTGGGGGAAGTCATCTGCTTCAAGTATGTTTAACCCTTTACCACACTATCACAAGTTTTTACCACCCTGAGGAAGAAGACTTTTGAAAACATTGTAGGAAAAGGAGAAAATGCCGGTAACCAGCATTTTCTCCTTTTCCCACAATGTTTTCTACTCTTTTTAAAGACAATATTACTATTGCCATTTCAGCCACATTTGATTTGTGGTCTGCATATGATTTCATTTTGGACATGTCTAAAATTCTAT
This sequence comes from Hippopus hippopus, assembly GCA_946811185.2. Lineage (NCBI taxonomy): Eukaryota > Metazoa > Mollusca > Bivalvia > Cardiida > Cardiidae > Hippopus > Hippopus hippopus. Next base: position 35,883,484 of record OX328096.1, read on the forward strand.
TGTGTGGTAAAGGGTTCAGGAAGTAGTGAGTGCTCCCATAAAGCTATGTAAATACAATGGACTTTCTAAATCCGCAAAATAGGCTACAATATTCCAAACTTGAAGGTATTTTTCCACAAAGTTTTCTAAATAGTGGACAGTGTAGATCCAAATTCAGACTGCACGTTCTGTGCAGTCTGTTCTTGATCAACGATTGCCACAAATGGCAGACTGATCTCGATTAACAGTCCATAAAATCAGGTTAAGTAGTATTAAGCCCTTTGCAAATCACAGGTTAAACTCCTGGTAATATTGCATGTTCTCCCATAAACCAACCTGGTACAATTTCCATTAGAAACTTGTCTGGTTCATCCGGGTTGGCTGGGTGTTGGATAATTTTGTTTCCTGGTAGATACAGGTTGCCGAGTATCTTAATGTCATCTTCTCTTGCAAAGTAAAACAGGCATTCTCCATTCAGCACAAACCATCGTCTGTGCCAGGACTTGACCATCCCACCCTGTTTCCTCAGCCATCCTGATTTGATCTTCTTGTTACTGTTGGATGGATGGTTCATCCTGTTAAGAACAGAAAACATTCTTAAACAATTTACCATACAATGCTGTGTTTAAGTGGCTCTTTAGACAAAGGCTTCTGAGAACATTGTTGGAATAGAAGAAAATGCTGGTAACCAGTATTTTTTCATTTTTGCACAATGGTTTCTTACTTTCCTAAGACTATTTGCATCATTCGAGCCATATTTAATTTATTGTCTGTCAATGCTTTCAAATGGACAAGTAAAAATTTTGTCAACTGGTAATGAGTTAACTCTTTACCACACAATCCCGACTTTTAACGACCCTGAGAAAGAGGCCTTTTGAAAACATTGTGGGAAAAGGAGAAAATGCTGCTTACCAGCATTTTCTCCTTTCCCCACAATGTTTTCTACCCTTCCCAAACTAAATTTCAATTTTTCAGTCACATTCATTTTGTCGTCTGCAAATGGTTTCAATTTGGAATAGTCTAAATTTTTGTTGTTTGGTAAAGAGTTAAGTCTTTGCCAAACTTTAAAATTGCAAACATGTCCAAATTAGAAGCATTTTATTTGAAGACGACAGTTTATGTGTGACTTGAATGATGAAATTTGTCTTTGAAAGGGTTGCATAGGTCGTGGAAAAGGATAAAACCTGTCTTCCTCAGGGTCTTACAAAGACACTATCACCTGGTAAAGAATTAACCTACGAAATATACAATAAAATGTAATGAACATTTTCAGCTTCTAAAAAAGACAGAGGTACAGCAAAATTGTTCTGCAAAGCACGATCTTGATCTTCACCAGGGACAAAACCTGGCATGTTATGTTATGGATCAAGTTAAATTGTAAAACACTATGTATCACTTTCTGCTGCGAAAAAAATCTGCATGCTTCATCAATATCAGGACAATAAAGCTAGAGTTTTCCAGAAAAAAATTGAGAATTAATTACTTCTACATAAACTGACTTTCCCCTGAAAAAAAAGTTGCAGTTATCACCTGGGTAATAAATGGACTTTTGCCACAGTATATTAAAAGATACTCTATTCCACAGGCGAAAGAATTGTGTGCATGTGGTTATGAAATAAAACAGGTTTATAATCAACATTAAAAGCTGTGGGCAATAGCCTGTCTTTATACTTTATAGTGCATAAGAAATAGATAAAACTTGATGTGATCAGCAGGTTACATCAGCCTTTACCTGTAAAATTAGAATTATTTCCAATGATTAAAAGGAACAGCAATCTTTATAAAAATTATTCTAAAATTCACACATCAAAAATTTATGTGAACTACATATTTCCGTTCATTTATATGTCAATACATGTATACTATAAGAAGTAACTGACATCCATCTTATATTTTTTTCCCCCTATACAAATTTCTCAAACTATGTGTAAAATACTTAAGCTCATTCCAAGTTAATTACTTTACAACAAAAGACTCAACCCTCTACCACATAATCCTGTGTTTTAACAAACCTGACAAAGAAGACAATTCAAAACATTGTGGGAAAAGGAGAAAATGCTGGTAACCAGCATTTTCTCCTTTTCCCACAATGTTTCTACCCCATCATTGACTAATTCCACAATTTGAGCCATATCAAAATTTTTTGTCTGCAAATGCTTTCAATTCGGACAAGTCTACATTTTTGTTGTGTGGTAAAGAGTTAAAGCAACTTGTGCATGTGATGATTTGCAAAATTCCCACGTTTCTTTTGTTTACTTCTTTTATTTACCAGGGCAATATTGAGGGTTGATTAAACTTCCTGGTGATACAAACTTAATAAAAAAAAAACATGTAACAGAAAATAAAGGAACTCTATATATCTCAAGTTCATAGAAATCCTATCTCAGGGAAAGAAATTATTTTTACATAGGCGAGGTCAGTTTTTGAAACAATTGTTGGAAAAGGAACTATTACTTGTTACAAGCAACTGCTTATTTTGCAACAATGTTTTACATGTAAATAACCCTATACTGACAGACAAATTTAGAATTTTCGAAACTGAAAGCATTTGCAGACAACAAATCAAATGTGGCTTAATGAATGGAATTTGTCTTTGAAAGGCATCTTTCAAAACTCGGCCTATTCTGTAACTACACCTTACTTTGTTCGTATCAAGGAGGTTTCCACTTTGAACAGCCAATCACATTATCTTAAACATGGAGGTACCTGTGAAAATCTATCAGCAGCTACATAAACAATCATGGTGAAACTATTCACATAGATCAATCTGTTGGTGGAAATTTCTAGCAGAATCGATAAACATGCTAAAAACTGAGTGTATAATTTGTTTGTCAATGGAAATGTATTTAAGAAGATTTTGATATAAAATTGTGACTCATGTTTTCTTTTTTAAGAGAAGCCTTACAGTTTTTTTTAAAAGTAAAACAGCCTTTTTCAGAAATGTACAGTGTAGGTGCACAACAAGCTACGTGATACAGCCGAGGACTTGATCAACAGATAACCTGAGGTTTGCCAAATGTTTAAAAGGGTAAAAAAAGGTTGTTGGCAAAGGAGAAAATGCTGATTACCAGTATTAGTATTTTATCACATTCTCAAATTTTAAAAAAGCCCATTTTTGGGGGGAAGTTGAAACACTCATCAAAGACTTTTTGGTAAAGGGTTAAGGAAAAAAAAACACATTTTTTCCTGTATACAATTCTCTTTGTGTCTTGTTAGTTACTGTCTATTAGTGCTTCTCGAAAAAACATAGCCTGTGAGGTAAAGGATTAACACTTTACCACACTATCCCAAGTTTTAACACCCCTAAAGAAAGAAGGCTTTTGAAAACATTGACAAAGGCTTCTGAGAACATTGTTGGAATAGCAGAAAATGCTGGTAACCAGTATTTTTTCATTTTTGCACAATGTTTTCTAACTTTCCTAAGACTATTCGCATCATTCGAGCCACATTTAATTTATTGTCTGTCAATGCTTTCAAATGGACAAGTAAAAATTTTGTCAACTGGTAATGAGTTAACCCTTTACCGACTTTTAACGACCCTGAGAAAGAGGCCTTTCGAAAACATTGTGGGAAAAGGAGAAAATGCTGCTTACCAGCATTTTCTCCTTTAACCACATTGTTTTCTACTCTACTAAAGACAGAAATCATTATGTGAGCTACATCTATTTTGTCGTTTGCACATGCTTTCAATTGGGTGGGGTCCAAAATTTAGTTGTTCTGTAAAGAGCTCACCCATGACCTCCTGTGTCTTATTGGCCCAAGATAAATGTGAACACTGGGAAACATGTTATGATCCAAAAGATGTGAGTGAACATGAAATACTGAAATCTTCCCAATGAAATTATAAACTGATGACCTAATTGCCACAAGCAAAGGACTTCTTTTGTCTTGTAGACCACTTATGAAAACATTGTAGCAAAAAGAGAAATTGCTCATGACCAGCTTTTTCTCTTTTTGCTACATGCTTCAAAATGTCTTTATGCAATAAACCTTAGTAGCAAGGACATGTTTTTCCAATTGATTGATTTTAAACTCTTCCTCAAAATTTTTAACTCCTAACTGCACAACAAATTGACGCATTTGCAGATTGACGAAATAAATGACTCAAAATTAAAATCTGTAGTCGGAAGGATAGAACACATTGTGGGAAAAGGAGAAAATGCTGGATACCAGCATTTTCTGCTTTTCCCACAATATTTTCAAAAGCCCCTTCTTCAGGGTCATTTAAACTCAGGATCGAGTGGAGAAGAGTCAAATTAAGTTATCCTTGGCTTATGTGGGTGATCACATACCTATTAATTGCCAGTAGTAGTAACTATGTAACAATACTCTTTACAAGCAGCTGGCAGCTTCCCCCCTACCAAAAGTGCACAGATCAGTTCAATACACTGACTGTCCAGGCACTTCTGGTATACCACAAACAGTTTACATACAAAGTCCTGTTCAAGCCACAGGCTGCTCTCCTACTTAATCCAAGATGAAGTGGTATTCACTGGTGGTTGGTGATCCTTGCTAACCCAATGACTTTATCCAACCCTAGAAAGACCTGGCTGAGTCCAGACTCAAACTCACAAAGTGCACTTTGTAAAAACACAATTTTAGACTGATCAAACTGCTGTCATCTATATCACATATATTACACTAATATAAGCCAATCAGTAGAACTGAATCACCCATAGTCACCTCTACATAATAGTTATGTCTTAACCATTTACAACATAAAGCTTTTTATACTCATCTAAATTGAGAGCATTTACATACACCACAAATTATTTGTGGCTCAACAAATTGATGGTGAAATTTATCTATGAAAGGGAGAAAACACTGGGGGAAATGGAAAAAATGCTGGTTACCGCATTTTCTCCTTTTCCAACAATGTTTTTAATAGGCTTCTTTTTCAAGGTGGTTAAAAGTCGGGATTGTGTGGTAAAGGGTTAACGAGAAAAATTTCAAATACCTCAGATGTTTAATCCTTTACAAACCAAACATGGCTTTGAAAACATTGTAAAGGTTGGAAAAGAACTCGGCACTTTCTCATATACCCAAATGTTTTCTCCCAATTTCAAAGGCAAATACCATCATCTTAGCCACTTTTAATTTTTCATCTGCAAACCCTGTCAATATACCGTAGAAGAAACGAAAATTTTGTCATCTGGTATAGAGATCATTATATAATAATACCTGATAATCTTAATTTCAATCTTTCCACAATAGGAGCATCAATAGAGTCCTTTGGTCATTACTTCATATTCCAGAAACTGAACAGGAGTGTACTAGATATATCAAAATCAAACTTCAATACTGTCTGGGAAATAGTATGGCAATGAGAGAAAATACTCACTTTTTCAAACTAATGTGCCTTAAATAGGTTTAACTCTTTACCACACAATCCCGAGTTTTAACGACCCTGAGGAAGAAGCCTTTTGAAAACATAATGGAAAAAGGAGAAAATGCTGGTAACCAGCATTTTCTCCTTTTCCCACGATGTTTTCTACACTGTCAAAGAGAAATTCCATAAATTATACCCATTTAAATTGTGGCCTGCAAAAGCTTTCATTTTGAACAAGTCTATACTTTTGTTCTGTGGTAAAGAGTTAAATAATCTGCACACATAATATGGAAATATTTCAATTAGCCCTTTATCAAACCATCCCAAGTTTAAATGATCCTTGGGATGACGACTTTAAAAAAAATTGTGCAAAAAGGTGTAAATGCTGATAACCAGCATTTTCTCCTCTTCTCATAAATATTTCCTACCCTTTCAGAGACACGTTTAACATTTGAGCCACAATGATTTAGTTGTCTACACAGCTTTGAATTTGGAAGAGTCAAAAATTTTGCTGTTTGGTAAAGAGTTATTTAAAACTAAGTGCTTCCCCCACTTCAATTTAAGACAATCCTTTTGCGTACAACCTCTGGAAAAATTCTTTTCCAATGATATGACTTTAGAATTGACCAAACTGAATGCATTTTGCAGACCACAAATTAACTATGTCTCAGATGCGAATCACCTTCGAAAGAGTAAAAAATACTGTTGGAAAGAGGAAATACATTTTCCCCTTTTCACATTATGTCTTCAAAAGCCCTCATACCAATAGTCGTGAAAACATGGGACTGTTTGGTGAAAGGTTCACATATGCCTGATATTAATCTTCAGTGGCCCAAAATGTAAACAAAATTTTGACATGCACTTAAGATTTTACCAGAAAACAAAATTTTAGGCTTTCCTGTATCAACTGAAAGAATATGCAGACAACAAATTAAAAATAAAATTAGATTAAATGGATGGTTACCAGCATTTCCTCCTTTTCCCACAATGTTTTCAAAGGCCTTCTTTCTCAGGGTGGTTGTGTTTGGTGTAAGGGTTAGATAAAAGCAGCTCCAAAAACTTGTAATTTGGTAAGAATCACCTGTATAATTTTCTGGCTGACATGACAAAACCACCAAATACAAAATTAAATCCTTTAAAATCCGACCTATTGCTACCTAGCCTTTAATATCATCTCATCCGATTGTTGCTGAAAACTTGTTATATATAACTCACAATACTTTGATTACCCTTTGATAATAAATAACTATTGTTGAGATAAAACTGTTACTAATGTTGATAAAACAAAAGCAATATGATCATACTGGCTCAAAACAATTAACTTTAGTGCTCTGTATCTTGACCTAGTAGGTCCGTATTCACCAACTATTCTCAAGAACATTCTTAGTCTTAGTCCCCAGGGTTTTCTAAATTTGAAAGTAACACAACTTCTAATTGGCTAAACCATATGGTTTAGCCAATCAGAAGTTGTGTTACATTCAAATTTAGAAAATCTTGGAGAATAAGACTGAGAACATTCTCAAGAATGGTTGGTGAATACGGACCCTAGGTCCCATGTTACGGTACTACACACCAAGCATGTTAAAGAACTGGGCATAACTTAGGATGGGATTTGTCCTGTATCTTGCACTATCCTCCTAACATAACTGACAGCCTTCTGGGGGAGGTAAATAGTAACAAGCTAGATATCTGTTATGAGTAAACAGCAGTTATTTCCCTATATGAATATGGCTTACGTCATACTGACTTTATGTACTATATAAGCATATATGTAAAACATATTACCCCTAGGGCTATAGTTTTAGCAATCTTGCTTCAGGTGCACTTGAAGCTACAAGCAAATTTCACTAAACCTATACCTTAGGCTTAGGAATCAGAAGATTCTTTTAGTTTTCAGTGTATAAGGCCTTCTTAAACTTGTGACCCCCTGGGCAGAGCCAATTTTGACCCCAGGACTATAACTCATACTGGTTCAATCTTGATAGAGGTCTTCTAAGCTTCATGCCAAAATTGGTAGTCCTAGGCCTTAAGGTCAGGAACAGGAAGTTGTTTTTTTAAGTTTTCACTATATAAGCCCATGGAAAACTTGAATCTCCAGGGGCTGGGCAAATTTTAACCCAAGGGCTTTAGTTTTAAATAATCTTATTCATCTTAGATTCACTAGATAAAACTACATGCCATACATGTATTGGCAGACCTATGCTTTATGATTAGGAACTGGAAGACTTTAAAAGTTTTCACAATATAAGCTAATGTAAAACTTGTGACACCTGAGGTGGGGCCAGTTTTGACCCCAGGATTATACTTTGTATGACTTTAGAAAACATCTATAAGATGAAGCTACATGCCAAATTTGGTATGGTTTTGGACATGTTTTTTTTTTCAAAGTTTTTTCAATATTTTTCAGTTTTGTTACCATGGCGACCAGAGTTTTATTTGGAATCAAATTCTTTGAAGATATTCTGAAGAAGGTCATGATGGCAGGATCATTTCTGTTAAGTTTTATCAAAATTGGATTGGTAGTTTAAGAGAAGAAGATGCTTGAAGTAAATGTTACTACATGCAAAGATGCACAGACACACTTTGGCCAGTGGAGCTAAAAGCAAGTCTGCTGAAAGATAAACAGGTTGTCTGCAAAGTAATCAAGTTTAATGTTGAAAAATCAAATCTTCCCTTGTAGCACTGAACCCAAGTTAAAAGCCTTTTACTGACAGTGTAGATCAAGATCAGGCTGCACACAATGTGCACTCTGATCCTGCATCTACACAGTCTGATTCATTGCCAGATATTTTGAAAAAAAAGTTTTGAAAATGCCATATCTGCATCTTTTCTACTGACAAAGAGAGTCCATTTATTTAGTACTACAACTATTAACCTTTAGACTGGTGTGTGTATAATTAACCTAGGCTTTTAACTCTTTACCAAAAAAAAAAATTCAAGATTGGAATAAAATGAAAGCATTTGCAGACAACAAATCAAATGTGGCTCAAATGATGATTTCTGTCTTAGACAGGATAGAAAACATTGTAGGAAAAAGAGAAAATGCTGGTTATCAGCATTTTCTCCTTTTTCCGCAATGTTTCAAAAGCCTTCTCTATCAAGGTCTTTAAACACGGATTTGTTTGGTAAAAGGTTAACACATGATTAACCCTTTGCCAGATGAGATGGATATACATGTGCCTAGTCAAAGACCATGATACCACAATACCAATATGGTTTTTGTCTGTAACTATCAAATAACAGAGTGTAGATCCAAGATTATGGTAGGACATCCTATGAAGTCTGATCTTCATCTAAATTATCTGCAAAGGCAGCTCTTTACCACAAAATCTTGAATTTTAACAAGAGGACGATGATGGCCCTGAAGTCACTCACCTGAGTCTTTTGACCAAACATGACCCAATTCAATCTCTTTTGAGATATTATGATAAACATTCTACCAAGATTTCATAATTATTGGACAGAAAATTTGGCCTCTAACTTGTACACAAGCTTTTTCTAGAATTTCCCTCAGTGACCTACTTTTTAGCCAAACATAGCTCATTTTCCCATTGTGGGTATTATCAAAACAAAGATTCTGAACACCTTTCATAAGTATTAGACAGAAAACGTGGCCTCTAGAGTGTACACGTTTTTCCAAGATTTGACAAGCAACCTAGATTTTTACCCGATGTGACCCTTTTTCAATTTCATCTGTCATCATATTGTTCATCAAGAAAAACATTCTGACTAATTTTCATAAGTATTGGACAGAAAATGTTGACTCTGGAGCTACACAAGCTATCTTAAAGATTTGACCTGGTGTCCTAGTTTTTGACCAGACATGACCCATTTTCAAAATCATTCAAGAAATCATCAAGACAAACATTCTGACCAAGTTTCATGAGTATTGCACTGAAAATGTGGCCTCTAAAGCGTACATAAAGTTTTTCTACGATTTAACCTAGTAACCTAGTTTTTGATCCCTAATGACCCATTTTCAAACTAATTAAAGAAATCATCAAGACAAACATTCTGACCAACTTTCAAGAGTTTTGGACTGAAAATGTGGCCATCTAGAGCGTACACTAGGTTTTTCTAAGATCTGATCTAGTGACCTAGTTTCTGACCCGGCATGACCCATTTTCAAAGTCATCCGAGATATCATCAAGACAAACATTCTGACCAACTTTCAAGAGTTTTGGACTGAAAATGTGGTCTCTAGAGCGTACACAAGGTTTTTCTAAGATTTGACCTAGTGACCTAGTTTTTTGACCCAACATGACCCATTTTCAAACTTGTCTGAGATATCATCAAGACAAACATTCTGACCAACTTTCAAGAGTTTTGAAATGAAAATGTGGTCTCTAGAGCATACACAAGGTTTTTCTAAGATTTGACCTAATGACCTAGTTTTTGACCCTACAAGACCCGTTTTCAAACTCGTCCGAGATATTCATCAAGAAAAACATTCTGACCAACTTTCAAGAGTTCTGGACTGAAAATGTGGCCTCTAGAGTGTACACAAGGTTTTTCTAAGATTTAACCTAGTGACCTAGTTTTTGACCTGACATTACTCATATTCAGACTTGTCCGAGACATCATCAAAACAAACATTTTGACAAACTTTAAGAGTTTTGGACTGAAAATGTGGCCTCTAGAGCGTACACAAAGTTTTTCTAAGATTTGAACTAGTGACCTAGTTTTTGACCCGACATGACCTGTTTTTGAATTCATCTGAGATATTATCAAGAAAAAAAAATCTGACCAAGTTTCATGAGTACCGGACTGAAAATGTGGCCTCTAGAGCGTATAGAGGGTAAAAGTTGACGATGCACAACACATGACAGACGACGCACAACAGACGACGGACACAGCACAATCCCAAAAGCTCACCTTGAGCACTACGTGCTCAGGTGAGCTAACAACCCTGACAGAGGGGGCTTTTGAAAACATTTTGGGGAAAAGGAGAAAATGCTGGAAACCAGCATTCTTTCTTTGTCCCACTATGTTTTTCCACCCTCTTCCAGACAAATCCCATCATTTGAGACAAGTTGGGCTGTCTGCCAATGCTTGAATCAATATCTGTCAAAATGGTAAAAAGTTCAGAATGAAACTCTAAGGGTTAACAGACCGAAGTATTGTAATGTGCAAGATGATGTTGATATTGTGTGGACAGTATGAATCACAAATCACTCTTCACCTTCCACACAGTCTGATCTCTGATCTACAATGTGCACAGAATGACTGTAACAATGGACAACTGTTTTGAGTAGGAAAGTTCCTATCTCACTTAGGTAGTACATGTAGGTACAAGGTACTCTACTTTTCTATGGCCCAATTGCTGGTGGACGATAAAGGAAATATGGATATGCCCAATGCAAATATGGTTTGTCAGAAATAAGATGATATAGGGGTTAATCCTTAACCAAACAATCCTGTCTTTTAATGACCCTTAGACAAAAACATTTTGAAAACATTGTGGGGAAAAGCTGGTAAAAAGCATTTTCTCCTTTTCCCACAATGTTTTCAATCCATTTTAAGAAGACAAATCCCATCCATTTAAAGGCGACAAATCTCATTATTTGAGTCCAATTTAATTTGTTGTCTGCAATTGCCTTTGAATTTAGGCAAGTCTTAAATTTGTCATTCAGTGAAGAGCCAGATCAAATTTCTTTCCTTTGTGACTCTTTTGTAACCTACTTCAGTCATTTTTATTAACAAAATAGCAGCTAAACTTCCTTGATCCTACTCTTGCTCTAGTAATGAACTTTAGGCAAGCAAAGAGTGCATAAGCATTTGTTGTGTTTGCAGACAGTGTTGATCAAGATACGACTTCACAAAATGTAGGACTTCACATCTTAGTATATCTATGTTAAATGCTTAACTCTTTACCAAACAATCCCGACTTTTAACGACCCTGAGAGAGAAAGCTTTTGAAAGCATTATGGGAAAAGAAGAAAATGCTGGTAACCAGCATTTTCTCCTTTTCCCATAATGTTTTCTACCCTTCCCAAAACTAATTTCAATTTCTGATTCACATTTGATTTATCGTCCGCAAACACTTTCAATTTGAACCAGTCTAAAATTTTGTCGTTTGGTAAAGAGTTAAAGACAATCCTAGCCAAAATGCTTTAATTTCCAATACAGTCGAATGTCCATTGCTCAAACATCTACTCCATGAAGTGCTAGATACTTTTAAGTTAATTTAAAGTCCAGATTTATTTTTCCACATAAAGCACTATCCGTACACCAAAATCTACGTCTCGAACTTTCTCTGCATCACCAACGTAATTTCAGGTCCAAACTTCAATGAACCCATTAATTAACACATCTTTACTTGAACACACTACAAATTTTTCACACATTTCGATCATAATTGGCCTTAATTATAAAATTGGGTGTTCTGCATGTACATGATAGATATGCTGGATACAAATTGAATAATGTTATGTTTTTCCCACATTTTCGGTCATTGACTTTTGTCATCTCATGTGTTAACATGCCACTCAACTTAAGTTGCAGATAATTATCGATAATTCTTTCTTCATTGAAATATTTGCATTAGGATTTTTCATGCCATACACTGTGTGATTTTGGCTGTGGCAATAAAAAGGCTGTGCTTTCGGAATTCCGTGGTAGTCCACCTACCAGCCTGCATAGCTCAATTGGTAGAGCGTAGGACTTGTAAACGTGATGTTCTACGTCACTTGAGGCCGTGGGTTCGATTCCCAAGGCTGGCCATCTAATATTACTAATAGTCTTTTGGGTGAGATGTTAAACTGAGGTCCCATGTGACGGTGTCATACACCGAGCACATTAAAAAACCAGGCGTAACTAAGGATGGGTTTCATCCTGTATTTGCACTATCTCCTATAAAAATATTAACTTCCTTCAGGGGGTGTCCCCCATATGGGAAACCTGTGGCGACGATAAATAAATGCAAATTCAATCAATTAGTAGTTGGTCATCATTTACAATGACTAGCAACAAGAAATATTTTTAAACAAGAGGGCCACTGGCCCTAAAGCACTCACCTGAGTAAGTTATCTACAGTTGATTAAGCTGAAGAAATCCTGGTTTTAATGATGCAAAACACATGAGCGTAAGTGACCTACTTTTTGACCGACTTGACTTACTTTTCAACTTGTCAGAGATATCATCAAGACAAATATTCTGATGACGTTCCATGAGTATCAGACCGAAAATGTAGCCTCTAGGCTGCACATAAGGTTTGGCCCAGTGACTTACTTTTTGATCTGCTGTGACCCAATTTCAGAAATTTGTCTGAGATATCAAGACAACCTTTCTGACCAAGTTTCATTGCTGAAAATGTGGCCTCCAGCATGTACACAAGGTTTTTCTAAGATTTGACCCAGTGACCTACTTTTTACCAAACATGACACAAAATCAATCCTGTCCAAGATATCATCAAGACAAACATTCTTACCAGGTTTCATGAGTATCAAGCTGATAATGTGGCCTCTAAATTAGAGTGCATAGATGGTTTTTCAAAGATTTAATCCTGTGACCTACTTTTTCACCAGACATGATCCAATATCACACTTGTTTGAGATCAGGAGAAACATTCTGACCAGTCTTAATGAGTAGCAGGCTAAAAATGTGGTCTCAATGGTGCACACAAGGTTTTTCTATGATTTGGCCCAGTGACTTACTTTTTGACTCAACATGACCCAATTTCAAATTTCTTTGAGATATCATCAAGATAAACGATCTGACCTAGTTTCATGAGTATCAGGTTAAAAATGTGGCCTCCAGAGTGCACACAAAGTTTTTCTAGTGTTTGGCCCAGTAACCTACTTTTTGACCCGATGTGACCCAATTTTGTACTTATCATCAAGATAAACATTCTAACGTTCATGAGTATCAGGCTCAAAATGTGGCCTCTAGAGTGCACACAAGGTTTTTCTAAGATTTAGCCTGGTGACCTACTTTTTTAACCCAATGTGGCCCAATTTTGAACATGTTCGAGATTTAATCAAGACAAACATTCTGACCACATTTCAAGTGTATCTGACTAAAAATGTGGCCTCCATAGTGCACACAATGTAAATGTTGACGACCACAAAACGCATGACACATGACAGATGCCGGACACAGCATGATCACAAAAGCTCACCTTGAACACTTTGTGCTCAGGTGAGCTAAAAACAGAAGTTAGTCATGGGGTCAGATGCAGCAATGGGCCAAGGGCATATAATATGGAAAGCTCTGGTGATAGCCTTATGTGCATCCCCGCACAAAGAGGATTACCAGTATGTAAAGTAAAGAGTTAAGGTGCTATATATAAGGGACATACCATAAAAATATTTTTCTTATTTACGGATGGTTTGCCTTCTAGTGCCTCAATGGATGAAGTCATAACACACTTTTGAAGTCTGGTGTGATTATATGAACCTGAAAAGCTCCCTTTAACCTTACACTGCCCAATGAGCAAAATGGACATTTTCAATAAAAAAAAATCATAGCAACCCATTGCAATTTCAACACTGTCTCTCAGTCACACTATCCTACATCAGCCGACAGTTTAATCCTGAACCACATAATCCCAAGTCTAAGTGATCCTGAGGAAAAAGCCTTTTGAATAGGGGGAAACTCCTTTTCCCACAATGTTTTCTCTCCAGTCAGAGTCAGAAATCATCATCCGAGCATTATTTACTGCTTTTAATTTGGTCAAGTCTTAAATTTTGTTGTTTGGCAAAGAGTAATGACCAAACTGCATGAGAAATTTCTCCTCTCACCACAATACATGTACTTTCAAAGAAGTCTGCTAACAAAACCAAAAAGATTGTCTGCAACATACGGTAATGACTATTCATTTGAAGACAGATGTTTCATATAAGTGGCACATACCATAATATTGTATCTTCATCCTGGGATACTTTTTCATAGACTTTTGGTCTAATCCTCTTGATAGTTGAAGCAACTGTTGTAATCTTGGTAGATAATTCTGCCAGAGAATGATTCACTGATTCCATGTCAAATATTTTCAATCATCAACTGCTATATACCAGATAAATCTCGTTAAGTAATCACTATTCCATTCTCATGCACAGAACGAATAATTAAGTGACAAAAATTCTTGTCAACCTAGTCTTTGTTTTTATTTAATTCCGGTATAATTGTTCAACTCTCACAATCTGGTTATTACTCTAACTCGATAAACCTTTCATTAAAAGTTTACATTTCTGTTTGTCTTTTGGAAAACAGATTTAAAATCACAAACCGTAACGAGATAACATAATCGAGTGGGGCTTATAAATTATCTCATCATGATCCGTGATTTTAGACCTGTTATCCCAAACACAAACAAAAATATAAACAGATAATGAAACGTTTATCCAGTCAGACCTATAGTAATAAAACCCAGGTTCGAAAGACAAGACAACTTTTCTTAAGCCTTCACCAAGCAATCCAGAGTTTCTACAACCATACAGAAGACTTTTGAATAAATTGTGGAAAAAGGATAAAATACTGATAAATAGCATCTTCTGCTTATTCAACAATGATTTCCCCCATTTCCAAGAACAAATCTTTATTTTCTTATCTGTAAAATGCTTCAAATTTTGGACATTTTTGTCATTCCCTAAAGAGTTACAAAGGTTAAAGAAATAATTCCCAAATAATAAATTGCCAAATGAAACTTTTCCCAGTATTAAATGTTGAATGTCTAATATCCTGGAATATACATGTTTAACTATTAACCAAACCATCCATAGTTTTAACAACCCTAGGGATGAAAGCTTTTAAGAAAACATTGTAGAAAAAAAAAGAAGATGATGCTAACCACAATTTTCTCATTTTCCCACAATGTGTTCTCACCTTTCAAAAATGAAACCCTTTGCCTCCTTATCATTCTTACTTTGTTGTCTACAAATACTTTCAATAACGATGAGTCTGAAATTATTTTGTCTAGTAATTCTTTGAGCCCATTCATGAATGTAATGGGTATATTCGGTCAATAAACCAGACTTGTATGTATACTGCAAATCTAGTTTTGGTATGAATATCAAATATCATACTACACAAAGTGCTTATCTAAGACAAGCCAGCACATTTTCTCTTGAATGATCCTGAGAAAATATCTCCATAAAAGCAACTAAAAACACAATTTATGCAGAACTGACACTTACAGCAAGTGAAACACTGACATTATAACTCTATACCAAAGGACAAAACTTTAACCTTTTCCTACTTGAAAGCATTTGCAGACAATAAATCAAACGTTGCTGAAATGACAGAAATTGTCTTTGAGAGGGTAGAAAACTGTGGAAAAAGGAGAGAAATACCGGTTTCTAGCATTTTCTCAATTTCCCCACTATGTTTATTCTTTTGCTTCTTCCTGAGGGTGATTAAAACATGGAATCGTTTGGTAAAGGAATAAGTGTGTAACATAACTATCCTTTTCATAACAAAAGGAAAACGATACTCAAAATCTGCTTCCTTGTAGATTAAGGATTGACCAATAGAACCCAAAAAAATCACGAAAAGGACATTTTCAGTAAATAAAATCACACCCAGACATGCTATATCAGCTAAAATACCTCAACAAACCTAATAGAGTAGATCAAGTCTGTGCAGTCTGATCATGATCTAAATCACGAACAAAAGAAACAAGAGACTCAAGCCCACAATGCATGTTTATAATCCTTTTTGCTCATTACCGATTCAAATGCACATAAGGATAAGAGTTACCTCTTTACATATTTTCTCCTTTTTCCTTGTTTTGACCCTCTTACCAAACAATCACATGCTTTAATGACCCTAAAGAGGAAGGCTTTTGAAAACATTGTTGGAAAAGGAGAAAATACTGGTAGCTAGCATTTTCTCTTTATCCAACAATGTTTTCTGCCATTTCAAAGATAGAAATCAACTTTTGAGTAGCATTCAAATTGTCTGCTGCAAATGCTTTCAATTTGATCACGTCTAAAATTTTGCTGTGTGGTAAAGATTTAACTTTTTAGGTACCACACAATCGCAACATTTATTGATCCTCAAGAAGAAGACTTGAGAACATTGTGGGAATAAAAGAAAATGCTGAAAAACCAGTATTTGCTCCTTTTCCCACGATATTTTCTACCTTTTCAATAACAAATTTTAATTTTTTTGGGCGTATTCCATTTACCTGTTCTGGCATGATGTTCTGTGTTCTGGAATGCTGTTCTGGAATGTGCGAATGGAATATTTCAGAACATATACACTGTTCTGGAATGTTATGTTCTGAAAGGAGCAATTTCGGAACATTGTTCTAATCAATACCAAAATGAATGTACATTGCAATGATGGATGTTGCAACAGCTACTGTCTTAGCTGTGCTAGTGGAGGATATGATTAGCTGCGGAGAAGGAGCAGAGACTGACACTGATGAGTCTACGATGCTCCTATTTATGGCGTTCATATCGTAAAAAAGACAACTGCAAGTTTCGCCATGAAGAATTGTCCGTCTTTCAGCCATCTTGTATCACCTAGCAACCCTTCAGCAGGTGCGCTGCACCTCGATTGAATTAGAACAGTCAGAACATGTTCTGAAGAACATAGCACAGTGTTCCGAAATACTCCATTCACCTAGAACATGTTCTGAGTGTTCGGAACAGCGAAAGGAATACGCCCTTCGAGTCAGCTGTATTTTGTCGTTTACAATTGCTTTTCACTTTGGAAATGTCTAAAATCCTATTATTTGGTAAAGTGTTAATACATGTACATGTACCTTGGTAGTTCTGTTCAAATTACATATTCAATTGTTTCTCCAGATTTTTAACCCTTTGACCATCAAAATGATAACTATGATCTTTATAAAAGGACTAGAGGTACCATTTCTTTGTAAATCAAGAGGTTCTTCAATCCATTAGTAAATGATGACATTCTGACTTGCCCAAATTGAAAGCATGCACAGACGACAAATTGACTGAGGCTCAAGTGATAGGATTTAGATAGAAAGCACTGTGGCTAATCATATTTTCTTCTTTTCTCACGCTGTATGCAGAAGCCTTCCTCTTCAGGGTTGTTATACATAAGCTTATTGGGTAAAGCATTAATCACAGTCTAGAAACTAAAAAGGATTGATTGATTGAACTTGCGTTTATTTATCGTCGCCACCGGTTGCCCATATGGGCGACGGCCCCTGAAGGCTGTTAGTATTGTCACAGGGGATAGTGCAGATACAGGACGAAACCCATCTTAAGTAACTCCTGGTTCTTTTACGTGATCGGTGTATAGCACCGTCACACAGGACCTCAGTTTAACGTCTCATCTGAAAAACTATTAGTAATTATAGATGGCCAGCCGTGGAGATCGAACCCACACCCTCAAGTGACTCGAAACATCACGTTCACGAGCCCTACGCTCTACCTATTGAGCTATGCAGGCTGGTCAACTAAAAGGGAATGGTGTGGAACCCTGATTATGCACCCATATCTAAATCTACACTATACAACAAGGCCACTAGAGGCATTGTCTGCGCATGTCATATTCTTCAAAGATTTGACCTGTCTGCTATGACGCATCACCAACCCCGTATACCTGGGAAAAGTAGGGCTTATACCGAGGCTATTAGCCTATTATCCAAGCATGTAGGGGCTGTTTTAATAAATGGCCGATGCATAGGTTACATGCTAGCCGATCATAGCTGAATGAATCGCACCAGGTAGCGTTTTATTGAGTAAACGTTTATTTCATTTTGAAATTCAAAGTAACGGTTGTTGTTTTGAAAAGTAGTCCGGTTCTGTACCCAGAATGCCCATATTAAATAGATGTGTATTTGTAGAATGCCATCTAGCGGGAAATAATGCACTAGAGGTGTCAATGGTAATCTAATTGTTGAAGCTTATCTATGTATCTCTTAACCAAACAACAAAACTTTAGGTTCCGCAAAATCAAAAACATTTGCAGATGACAAATTGAATGCAGCTCAGTACATCTATCTTTTGAAATGGAAGAGAAAATTTTCTCTGTATTCCACAATGTTTTCTACCTAATCAAACACAGAAATCATCTTTTGAGCTACATTTAATTTTATCCTCTGCAAATACTTTTATCATGGTAGAGTGTAAAATTTTGTTGACAGGTAAATAGGTAGAGTCTAAAATTCTGTTGTTTGGCAAAGAATTATCAGTGAGAGATGATATGTGCAGAATACAGGAGAATAAAGGTGAAAAGTTACTCTTACAGAAGAAGTATGTATTTATGCATTATGTTTCTATACAAGAAACAATATCAACTCATTAGTATTCAGACTGCTTTAATACATTGCCTGTTACAAACACAAGTGGTACAAAGAAAAAAAATTTATCGGACAGAAAAATGCCTGCTTTATTTTGTAAACATTTGTAAACATATTTGGAAAAGGAGCGTCATTGATTCTTATCCTGCAAAGTTTTTAAAAGCTTTCCTGTGCAGAGGAGAGGTGTGTAAAAACTATATTTGGCAGTGATGTATGGTAGATGGACGTTTTGGCCACGGATGTTTTGGCCAGGACGTTTTGGCCTCGGACGTTTTGGTCAGCTGAAAGAGCGAAGAAGGATGTTTTGGCTAAATGTTTTTTTATAGCAGAAAAAAGTAACAATTGAACTTTCTATGCTTTTAAGTACACAGTTTTAGAAAGGAAAAAAGCATGTAAATCTCATTTCATGCATTTTTCTGCTTTAAAATAACATCTGGCCAAAACATATTTTGACTTTAATTTGCATTCTTCTATCGCAAACTGCTTAGATTTTTCATACTTTGTTTCAAACTAGTTTCAAGTTATTATGCAATCAATTTCAAGTCATTGTGCAATTAACATTATTTGACAAAATAGATAATTGGCAATAAAATCAATCATTAATCACAGTTTCGTCCATATGAAAGTATAATTTTCAGCAAAATAATACTAGAAAGTAAATATTTCAGGGATATGCCAACGCCGCGATTCCGCGATATTATCACGGAAAAATCTGAGAAATCTCATTCAAAATCTCCAAACGCGAGAAAAACTCGCATCCAAAATGAAAAACTGATGATCGCAAAAGATATTTTCACTTTCGTTTTTGATGGTCAACAAGGGACATAAATCATTCTGACTGGTGTACGTATGATTATAAATAGTATCATGTAGACGCTTGAATCTAGACTGCATAACGCACTTTTAATAATCCTTTCAAACAACCGCTCTAAAGGCTTGAATTTTGCATGACGCATTATCTCCCGCTAGATGGCATTCTACAAATACACATCGAATCTTCAAAAAATATGACATGCGCAGACAACATTGCATGATGCGCTCTTAATAATCCTTTCCGACAAACACTTGTTTTTATTCTGTAAAAGTGTTTTTCATGTCGCAAGTTTGCAGGCAGAGTTATCGATTGAAAAATGTCACAAAAAAAGAAGTTGAAGCCCAAAGAGGGCAACAAAACGTTTTTTTTTTTTTAAATTTGAAATGATGAGTTTTTGCCAATCAAAAATATCTGCCTAAGCTTCAATCTGACGCAGGAAAGATGGGCTAAAGCCAGTGTTAAGAACGCACAATGCTAGTCTATTTATAACAGCTTGTCAAGCTGGAGTGTCGTTTATGAAAACGTGATAACGGTGTTAATCCACTTTTCTGGTTTAAAATGACAGGTTTGAAGCTACCTGCTTCCCTAATTGACAAATGTATATCAAATAATGCTGTAATGCTTCGCCAAAAATTAACTGACATGAAAAAAAGACCCTTGAAAAAAAACGCGGAAACCCATGACACAACAAAGGTCAGTTTGACTTTGTCCGATCAGAGGCACTTCAAACTGTCTTTTCATCTTAAATGATGGATTAAAGCGGCCCTTATACTCATTTTCATCCAGTTTTAACTCATTTTGTCTTTATTTTATCAAACTATAGTCATTCTTATATTTTCAAGCCAAATAATGCGCCTGGTTGCAAGGTTGCTTAGATTACGGTCAATAGAAAATGCATTTCGCAGAGTTGCGGCCTTCCATGTAAACAGACTCGTCGTTTCCGGTTTTTGAATCGAAGATTTCGATATATCCATTATACACTTGGGTAGATTCGTATGATGATCATGTATTCTATCACGTGACTATATTTGACATTCGCCCTGCGTCTAATGAGGTAAACAAAGGAAAATGGAAACTTCTCGATTTTCAGACGGAGGTCGAGGCCTGTATGCAAATTACACCGTATCTGACTTTAGGCGGAAACCAACGATAAACTTCCGTGACACACCGCCATTGTTTACAGCTTCGATCGTCAGCCAGTTTTCTTCTGACCAATGTTCGGTTTCTTATACAAATCTCCTTGTTTCTTTTTTTCAATTACACCATAAATGTCAGTAATTTATCCATGTTTACAAAAAGGACTGATTTCTGTACCATTCTAAATTGTTTGAAATTTAACAGCGTTTTTGCTCACTGGCTGTAGACGGGCATCTTTAAACAGTGAATTTAAATAAATATCTGTATAAAACAGTAAGTGGATGTTAAAACCACTGTTCAATAATGAGGAAACAACTTCGGTTTTTATATGAAATGACAATGCCGAGCCCACGTAGCTCAGTCAGTAGCGTGCTGGACTTGAGAACAGGGTGTCGTGGGTTCGATCCCTGGCTCGGCCAATTTCTTTTCGAGGACTGATGATAGTCATTGTGACAGGATTCATTCCTCTCCCACCACTGACCATTGTTTCAACGATGGTAATGTGGGAAAGCAGCCAGTGGCTTGGAAAGAAAATTGTGCAGAGTATTGGTGAAAGAAACTCCAGGAATTTGGAAAGCATGGATAGGTGCACTGGCCGCCGCAATATAATTGAAATAATGTTGAAAACGGCGTTAAACACCATACAATCAATCAATCAATAAAATGAAAATTATTTTACCTACAAGTTACACGGTGGAGGGTGGAGGTAAAGTCTTCTTGTCTTACAGTGTTAGCACTGTATCCAAGTGTTAAAGAAGAAGGTATTGGCCATTCATACAAAGAAAGAAGACTAGAATGAAAAAAGACCTTAATGGGTGTGACTTATATTTTCTCCCTTTTTAACAATGTTTTAAGCCATGCACGATAAATCCAGTCATTCTAGCCACATTTGAGTTGTAAACAGCAAATGCTTTAAATATGAAGGAGTTTAAAATTGTATTGTTTGGTAAACAGTAAAAAGATTGTTTGTGTCCATTTATTCATAACATTTGATGAATTGCATTCTAGAGCTTCATGTTAATATTTATCTATCCACTTTATTCCAACAAGTCTGTAGATCTATCTACATTAGATGAGGTATTTTCCTGTTTGATTTTTCTATAAATAAAGAACATAATTTGCAAATTTGGTTTTATTACATCCTTATCTCCCCATAATAACCAAGTAAATTTTTACCCTTGGACATTTCTCTTTGACTCTCAGAAATTCCATTTTGACTCTTGAAAATTTAAGCCCAAGAATCAATAACTCTTGGGATCCAGGTCCCAGTGAGAACCCTGACTAAGGTTCAGTTAAGGTATTTTTTTTCTTATCTCTTGGGCATTGAAGACAACCATCTCATAATTTTTAAAAAAAATCTCATTAAAAAAATACAAATGGGATTTTTCTCTCATAGCTCTGGTCTGACAGGCATATCCCTGATATTTGTAACACTAATCAATTACAAAACGAAGAAGTTAACTATTTCCAATAAATTAAAAAAATAATCAAATAATCTATCCATATAATTTTCAAATATAGAAATTTCTCCTTTTCATAGTTTATAAAGCTCAAAATAACAAGATCTCAGAAATAACATTTGGCCAAAACGTCCTACTTTGTACTTTAAGCTGATCAAAATGTCTGTGGCCAAAATATCCTGGCCAAAACGTCCTACATTCGTGATGTATATAGGTTAATGACTGTTGGTTTTATATCAAACAGTTCCGTGTCTTAACTGTTTACCAAACGACTAAATTTTTGACACAACCAAATTGAATATGTTTGCAGACGACAAATTAAATGTGGCTCAAATGATGATTTCTGTCTTTGATAGGATAAAAAACATTGTGGGAATAAGAGAAAATGCCTTCTTCTTCAAGGTCATTAAACTTGGGCTTGTGTGGTAAAGGGTTAAAATGCTGAGAAAATGGCATAAGAAACCATTGTGGGTAGAGAAGAAAATACTACTGATAATATTTTCTACCTTTACTGTTTTCCACCCTTTCTAAGACAAATCTCAACATTGGAGCTAAATGTAGTTTGTCATCTGCATATTCTTTCATTACTGACCTGTCAGTAAAGATTCATACAAGACCCCTTGACTCTTTACCAAAGAATCCTA
The DNA here is from genome assembly GCA_946811185.2 of Hippopus hippopus. Lineage (NCBI taxonomy): Eukaryota > Metazoa > Mollusca > Bivalvia > Cardiida > Cardiidae > Hippopus > Hippopus hippopus. The sequence continues at coordinate 35,906,066 of OX328096.1, forward strand.
AGTTTTCACGACCCTGGAAGAGAAGAAAGGAGACAATTCTGTGTAACTAGCTTTTTTCCCCTTTTCCTACATCAATTTTTACACTGTCAAAGACAGAAATCATTATTTGAGCTACATCTCTCATCTGCAAATGCTTTCAATTTGGTCCAGTCCAAAATTTTGTTGTTTGGTAACAAGTTAACCTGCTGAGAAATGCCACACAGAAACACAAAGAACATAGACAATCTGCATTACATACCTTTTGTGTTGTGTTACTTGGTATAACTAGAAGCCATTTTCTATCACTTTCCACACGGCATTAGCATGCGTAGTGCTGTGAAACTAAAATTTAAATATTAAAGATGAATATGGTGCGTATAAATCTGCACAGCTGAATTTACCCTATCAGACACTAAATATGCCTCTGGTTTAATTGCTTTAAGTTTTGCAGACAGTGTAGATCAAGATTAAAGGGCACATTTTGTGAAGTCTGATCTCAGATCACATTGGATATGATTTGTGAGAAGTTGTCACCAAACCAGCATTGATACTGCAATAATTTTTTACTTTTTACGCCTATATCGCAAGCTCTAAGGGAAAATTGTATCAATAAACATACATTCACCTCATAAAATCATCATAGCAGTCAACAATATGGTATAACATGTAAGATACATAAGAATGAAGCCAGAAATAGTGCAATACCAATTACAAGCATGTCCAGTTAAAATTTTCTGTCAAGGTTTATTCTGAAAGAAGACACTTTCCAGTGTGGCAAATGCACTCAAGGCCAATGTTCAAACACATTTAAAAGGGCTATGGTCTCATTTGAATTAGAGAAAATATTTCAGTCATAATCAAGAACATTAAAACTAAGGACTGTGTGGTAAAGAGGTAGGCTTACGAAAACTTTTCTATAGAAAACATGACTTGGTTTTTATGAATGAAATAAGAGACATCAAGGGAAATTATTCTTCAGAATGTTATAAGAAAAGGTGTACATCTTAAAAATGCTGAAATAGGAAAGCAGAAGTTGAAATTAAATATAATGATGATTGTTAAAGAGAACAAAAAAGCACATGATTTTCTCGATGTGCAGCAGACCACTTTTGCGCACTGTTGCAAAGGGGGAAATTAATGGTTAGAGCAACCTCTCCATCAGCAGCAATGTTGCCATAAGAAAACCTATGTATCATTCCTTAATATTCATATTGACTATCCATATAAAAATGTATAACCAATCACCCGATTACTTCTTGCAGATGACATTTCCCTGAGCAGGGGAATCACTTTTGAGTTTTGATAGAATTGTGGCCAAGAGAGTTGTTTTCAACCAGCAAACCCGGGTTCTAAACATATTCACCAATCATCCTAGGAAGGCATGGTGTGCATAATCTATGGGAAAACATATGTTCATTGTGTTCTTTGACATGAACAGACCAATCCCAATGCATACTGTACCCAAGGGAAAGACTGTAATCGGAAACTACTACAAAAAGGTAATACATGTAGTAGGTATTGAAAATAAAAACAAGCCCAGGCTTTGCTTTACAATTATAGTTCAGGCTGGTTTTACAGTGTTTTCCAGGCATGAGTTGAGCGGCATCGCCATTTTGTAGAAGTCAACAGTGAATATTTTGAGAAAGAATGATGATATTGATAATGTGATCTGTGATGGTGCACATAATTATGTAATTTTTGTTATGTGTATGTAATTAATCTTCAGTTTATTGTCTCACCTTTCAATTTGTTTTGAATATCAGATAGTGATTTTGTTACATTGTGTGAAAAAAAAAATATAAGTGAAGCTCAAACTGTGTCATTTAAATGGGATTTGTCCAAGAACTTTTCGCTATACCCTTGTAGATACCTTTTTCCTTACCTAGAATGTTTCAAAGATATATTCTCTTTAACTGTTTTTTAAATAATTTTGATTTCTATTAAGATTTTCATCAATTTTGTTGTAGGACACAATTAAAGCCATGTAAAGGTGTGATAAACATCGGACTGCATAATCTCTATTAAATTACAAGTTTATTGAAACCTCCAATCAATTTGCTATAAATGCCCCTTTTCCTGAACTTATATTTAGCAGAAACCTCTGTTACCCCTGTATTTGGTACTGCCTGACCCCGCATCCCGGATTTTAGCATTAATAAGACCTACATATTTTAACATAATCTGTGCCAAGGTAAAATTCCCCTGATAAAATTCGGAAATTCAGATACGGAAAATTCTTTGCCCAAGTGATTAGCAGGAAATTAGTCAGATACAAGTATTTAATAATTTTTTTGCCTTTCTTAAAGCCAGTCCTACCATAGCTGTCTCCAGGTATGGTAAACTAGCCTCAGATACTGGGGATATCTTACCATACCTGGAGACAGTCTGCCTTTAGAATTTAAGATTTAAAGATAGGGCACCCTAATGGGATTCCTGTAACATCCCCTTTCATTGCTGAAAAAAAACATACGGGTTCAGCTAAGACACGGGTAATCCGTAATCATTCGGCCGATAGATGCTGGTTCCCTGCATCGATTACGGATTACCAGAGTCTTAGCCGAATCCGTATGATTTTGGCAATGAAAGGCAATGTTATACAAATTCCATTAGGGTGCCCCATCCTTAAGATATCCAAATAATTTCTTGGAACAGTATAAAACGCAGACATTTCAGAACAAAGAGTTCAGCTGACAATATACACAAAGAAGGGTGTTGGAAAAGGGGATAAAACCGAGACAGTATGGATAAAGAAGGGATATATGGAAAACACAGACAATATAAGTCAAGAAGGTGTTCAGCTCTAAATACATGACTTTCATCATGGTTTTTTCTGTATATATCATTTCAACTGAAACAAAAACTGTTATAACTTCATTTCTTATACATCTTTTTTTAAAGATTAATTAATTGGTTTGTGAGAAAATAATGTAAAATTGTACCTGTTGGACCTCCTGTAATCATTTCCCCTCTCTCTATCTTTATTTTTCTTTCCTTTCTTCCTCCATCCCTCCCTCCTTGACTCTCTCCCTTATTGCCCTACATAATCTATATTGTCTGTGTTTTATCCCCTTTTCCATTAATTCTCTTTGTATATCATCAAATTATCTAAAATCATGATATATTGAAGTTTGTGGCCATTTTGTTTTTCTTGTTCCAGTAAGTCATGAGGTTGAAATTGGCAAAGTATAAAAGTTCATATTCAAAACACACAATTTCTCCAACTCAAAAAACCCTTCCCACAAAAACTATAAATTATTTCAAGACAAACGCCTTTGAAGAAAATTACACTTCCACCAGAATTTGCTGTTAAAGGTTATCACATGACTGTGTCTGCGAGGGATATTTAAGGTCAGTCTTTTCTTAAAGAGGCCCTTATACTCATTTTCAGCCAGTTTTAACTCATCTTGTCTCTATTTTATCAAACTATAGTCATTCTTAAATCTTCCATGCCAAATATTGCGCCTGACGGTTGCAAGGTTGCTTAGATTACGGTCGATAGAAAATGCATTTCGCTGAGTTGCGGCCTTCCATGTAAACAGACTCGTCGTTTCCGGTTTTTGAATCGAAGATTTTCGATATATCCGTTATACACTCGGGTAGATTCGTATGATGATTACGCATTCTGTCACATGACTATATTTGACCTTCGCCCTGCGTCTAATGAGGTAAACAAAGGAAAATGGAAGCTTCTCTGTTGCAGCCTCGATTTTCAGATGGAGGTCGCGGCCTATATTCAAATTACACAGTATCCCACTCTAGGCGGAAACCAACAATAAATTTCCGTGACACATCGCCACTGTTTACAGCTTCGATCGTCAGCCAGTTTTCTTCTGACCCATGTTCGGTTTCTAATACAAATCTCCGTGTTTCTTTTTTTCAATTACACCATATATGTCAGTAATTTATCCATGTTTACACAAAGGGCTGATTTCTGTACCATTCTGAATTGTTTGAAATTTAACAGCGTTTTTGCTTACCGGCTGTAGACGGGCATCTTTAAGTGATGGTTTGTTCTCACTCTCCATGAATATATCTGCATAAACAAATGGCTATGTTTCCGATGTGACATGGTCACAGAAATATTTTTGTGAATATAATTAACCAACACATACAGATAAGTGAAGTGTAATTTCAGTTAACAAACATTTATGGGCTTTATATCGCGATTGTCAGTATGACAAGAGTATATTGTCTGCCTAACTCTATTGTTCTATATTGTCTGCGTTTAAGGTAACAAGATATTCCCCCCCCCCCAAGACGTTTCCCCCGGTCGATTCCCTCCTAGTGTTTTTGCCCCTATTTTTCACCCTTAGTCGTTTCTCCCCAGAACCAAGTTGTTTCGTCCCTTGGTCCTTTTATTTCAGTCTTCTTTCTTTTTATGAATGTCTTATACCTTTTTTTTCAACACTTGTTCTGATGCTACCACAATAAGACAAAAGGCCTAACCCTCATCCTCCCTCTTTAATTTGTATGTTGTTTCATAAAATCAACCAATTTTTTTTCTCATTCTTACATGTAGACAGAAATTTAAGCATCTGCTTATTTTTTTATACTGATATTTATGTAAATTTACTGCTTAAAGTCATTTTAAAAGCTGAAAAGACAAACTCAAGTGCCTCTGATCTGACAATGTCTAACTAACATTTTGCTGTGTCATGGATTTTCGTGTTTTTTCCATCGATCTATTTTTGTCGCATAGTGCCGTTTGAAAAGATGCCAGTAAAATCGTATTCATTCCAGATACTTTTAAAGAAGGCTGCTGTGGGAGTCTAGCGGAGGAACAATCACAAAAATAACATCGGAGCTTGACCCCGAATCGAGAGTAGGGGGCTGCCGCCCCCATACCCCTGCTTATTTTCAGGTTATAAGTCCGGTATCAAATTGAATCGGTAACAAATAATTCACAGACGTTATTGACAAAATAATGAAATGGCCGAAGTATGTCCACTAAGGTGCATTCTACCTCATTTCGGGGAGAGGGACATATTGTCTCGTAAATTTGGGATCTAGTTAATTGTTTGAAGCGTTGCTCATCTGTTTTGACAGGTGTGTGTATTTTCGGATGTTTTCCCTCTTGCACTGGCTGTTTGTGTGCGTACTCTACGGTTTCTAGTGCAATCGTCAGTTTGTTTGCCCTTATCGGATAAAAAAAAAAAAAGAAGTTATACCCTTGCAGCTAGTAAACTGTTCTAAACACGATTGCGTACCTTTGCTGTAGGACAAGTGAAAGTTGAAATTCTACACCTGTCTGCTATTTTAACCCAGTATGCTTCCGGGTGTGCAGTACGCAATAAGCTATGACGTCATTTTTCTTGCAGAAAAACAGTAAAAAAAAAAACAAACTTTTTTTAATCATCTAACATAAGAAGTTGAATTTTAAAAGAATTTTAATCGATCTAGGTCTTTTTCCGTCTTAGACATGAAAATTGTTAGATCTCGTTTCTGCTGAATTTTGCGATAATTAAACTTCGCAGTTTCTGATGACGTTTTGCACACTGTCCACAAATCTTGGATGAGATGTTGACAGCTAACGAATAATTTGACAGTTACTTTTCGGATTAATTTGATCTGTGTATGGTTGTGTTTTGATGAGAAATGCTACCTTTGTCTCGATGGTAAAAAGTTCTTATTCTTAACAAACCAAATCAAGAGATCAGCTTAAGAACAGGTTCGATCGATTTCCTTGTGCGTTAGCCACAACTTGGTCAGATTCCTCTAGATGTTTATGACGGTTTACAATTCATTATTTAAGTGAAACATTTATGTATTTTACTCTTGGCAAGAGATGTCTCTAAATTTCAGTTTTATTGATTTTTTATATAGTCGCGAGTGTCTGTATTCCGTGATGATAAGGAAACAACATGATGAAATTAAGAATTAAGACAAGAACAAAATCATTTCTGATCACTTTCATATGAAATGAATAACTTCGATAACAATTTTGATGTTCAGTGTGCATAAATAAAAAACATGCCGTCGGCCTTCTTGTGCAAACATGGCATGACCTAATTCTGGTAGCTCGGTAGTATTTACAGCAGAAAGTCGAAGGTCTTTGCATTTTTTGAGAAGTAATACTATTTAGATTTAAGAAAAATGATGTAAATTTCTTTTAAATAAGAAAATGAATTGATTTTCACATGTATTTGTCTGAAATTCCAGGGCAATAAAACATTCAAATATTGGTAAGGGTTACAAGCAGAAATACCGTGTGACATCATCAAACTATGTGCTTTACGAGTTGTACACAAAAAATTACCGGTTCAAGGACACTCACAGAATAAGGGCACTCGACGTTATATATCTTCTTATTTCAAGAAAATTACGCCACACATGATATACATAGGCAAAGCCAGGATAAAAATATTGATACTGGTAAAGGGCTTTTTTCGTCCCTGGGTTTGTTCGTCCGGGCTTGTTCGTCCCAACTGATTTTTCATTGGTCTGGGCTTGTTCGTTCCAACTTATGTATGGTGTTTATAGTGGATACTTCACTTGTTTTGATATGAAAAGATGGTTACTACACATAATCGCCGACTATTTTACTCAACCGAGGATTATATAACTGTTTAAAAAAGGTCCTCCCCAACATCACATTTAGAGAAGAAACCAAAGTAAAAGAAAATATATCAGTGGAGTCATCCCCATCGTTACGTTTAGAGAAGAAACTAAAGTAAAAGAAAAATATAAATGGAGTCATCCCCATCATTATGTTTAGAGAAGAAATTAAAGTAAAAAAAATTAATAGGTACATATGGATTTTCAACGTATATTGTGTTGTAAGCGGTTAGCCGTAGGCAAGAGGCGGTGCAGAAACCTTGTGTGTTCAAGTCTTGAATCATTAATAAAGTTTCTGTTCCATTTAAAATAGGACTTCAAGAAAGGCAAAAACAAAGCATTGATAAGTTTAATCAAAGTACTTTCATGTGTAAAATAACAATTCATATTAGAAAGTACATGGCACTGTACATTCCAATAAGATCAATAAGGTAGTGTGGGACGAACAAGCCCAGGTGAATAAGCCCAAGGACCAACAAGCCCAGGGACGAACTGGTTTTGGGACGAACAAGCCCGGAGCTATTGATACGCAGTGAGGAACAAAGTGCCAATGGGAGAGGGAGCTGGAGGGTGGCATTTATTGTAAACTATAGAGGAATTCCCTAGACATCAATGCATCAATTTAACCCATCTATTTAGTTTGAAAAGAGACACAGATCAGAGAGAAAATTAATACATACCGGTACATGTGATATTGTGATTTACACCTTTTTTTCATGCACATGAGTATTGTGTGTAGAGGATGCTACGCCCTTGATATATAGATTTAATGCTTTATATTAATAAAGCTTTTGGCACGCTTTGCTTACTGAAGGATACACAAGAACAGGTTTTGCCATTTTCATGAAAGAGTTCCTACTTTTCACTGTATAACTAGATTTTTAACCCAGGGTTTGAAATACCCATATATTTACAAGCAAAATGCTAGTCAGAATTGCAAAATACGAGCTGAATTTTCAAGCACTCAAAATAAATGTGAGTGCAAATTATCAAAGGTCAGTTATGCAAATGAAATAAATTGTACATGTGAATACAGATATGGTAATCCTTTTTGGTCCATGTCATGTCACACTGATAAAATCTTTCGATGGTTATTTATAAATTTTCAAGGAATGTAGAAGATGTGTAAACTGGTTCTCGGCTCCAGTCAACTGAATGTTATGCATTTGAATAAATAAGAAACATGTAATTACCTTGCAAGTGCGGATGAATCAAACATCGATCATAGATCAGAAAAGATTAGCGCCCAATTTTTTTAAACAGTTTTTTTCCATATACAGTCAAACTTCTATGGCTCGAATATGGGAAATTTAGAACACAAAAGAAAGCTCAAACAGCGATCTTTGTCCTAACGAAATTTCTGTATGATTCATATTGTTCAACCTTGTAAAATTTGAACACCCTATAATTGGAACTTTGGAATGCATATCATGGTCCCACCATTCATGTTTCTACGTATTTTACGTATCAGAAGTAAAATAAAGGGTAAGTCAACAATAAGTTGTTGATTTTCACTTTTATTTGTGAATTGGATACATTGTTAATTGTCTGACAAATAATGCCTGCGATGCGTGTTTTAAACACGTACTTTAAATTGTTTCACCGTGATCGAGTAATTATTGCTATTTCTTTGATATTCGTTTTTCGAGGTTGTTTAGATGAATTAGTGCAACAAGTAATCTTTTAATGGTATGGTGGTTTGAAGCGAATGTGGTTTCCAACACACCAAATTTTATTCACTGCAACTTTGAACTTAATCTGCACATGTAACTTTGATATAAGTTATAATTGGAACGGATGTGAGATATCGTTAACCCTTTACCAAACAATCCCTGGTTTTTACGACCCAGAGGAAGAAGCCTTCTGAAAACATTGTGGGAAAAGGAGAAAATGCTGGTAACCAGCATTTTCTCCTTTTCACACAACGTTTTCTACCCTTCTAAAGTCAAGTTTCAACTTTTGAGTCATGTTTATTTTGTCGTCTGCAAATGCTTTCAATTTGGACAAGTCTAAGATTTTGTCATTTTGTAAAGAGTTAAGTGTTACTTTATATCTGCAAATAAATTTCCTTTTTCTTGGGCTTTTTCTTTTGTTGTTTCGCTGATAAAATGAGTTTTAGATATGTGCAAAGTAAATAACAAAAGAAGGTAGTGTGTTCTGTTGGATATTTTCAAATACAAAAGCTATAAAGATGCAATGAGAATACATGTACCTCGTTCACTGATCACTTTATACTTTGTCTAAAATATTGATTTATTGAACTACCATTATATCGAACAAATTAACCAGTGCCAAAGGTGTTTGAACTTCCGAAGTGTCACTATAAGATAAAAGGAAGAACGAAGAAGCATCTTTGTCAAATGAACACGCATACGAAAACTGTGCAAGTAGTTTTAAAAACAAAAAATCCTACATAACATCAGGAATTACAGGGGCTGATGGAAAATCTAAGTTAGAACCAACTGTAAGAAGAAATCCTTCAAAACCTACAGTATCTTTTAAAACTGTATTGAATTTAAAAACAACTCCACATTACCATGTATCACAGGGACAAATATTAGAAAAACCTTGTGTGTACTCTAGAGGCCCTCATTTCAGTCCAATACTCATTAAACTTGGTCAAACTGTTTGTCTAGATGATATCTTTGACAAGTATGAAATGGGTTCACATCAGGTCAAAAAGTAGGTCACAGGGACAAGTCTTGGAAAAACATCGTGTGCACTCTAGAGGCGACATTTTGAGTCTGATACTCAAAGAATATGGTCAGAAGGTTTGTCTTGATAATAGCTTGGACCAGTTTGAGATTAAGTCACATCAGTTCCAAAAGTAGGTCATTCGGACAAATCTAATAAAAACCTTGTGTGCACACTCTAGAGGCCAGAATTTCAGTCTGATACTCATGAGACTTAGTCAAATGTTTGTGTTGATGAGATATTGGACAAGTCTGAAATTGGGTCATGTCAGGTCAAAAAGTAGTAAAAAAGTAATAGAGCAGTAACTGTTTGTCTGACACTTTTTCCTTCCACTCTTGTCATATTGTAACCTGGACATTATGTATTAAATCCCGGAAATAACATGGAATAAATTCTAATGGCAGTCTTCTGCAACGATATCCTCAAAACGTCAATTAGAATGTGTTGTGTAAAACAAGGCTTTCATCAGATATTAGTCATGTAAAAAAGTATTGGGTTGGAATTCACATTTTTTCCTGATTATTTCACATAAAAAATCAGTATAGCAAGTAACAACTGGCACCCCAATGGGCAAAGTTGGTTTTTTCTTTACATAGTATTTATTCATTTCTGTCACCAGAGATTGTTTGTAACAGCTATCATTGTAAAAAAAAACCCTGAGCTTCTATTTGCTGTTGAAACCCTTTCGTTTTGTGTTTCAGCAGTTTGTAATCTTAACAGTCATGGAATGGTAGTGGTAGTTTTTCAGTTGCAATATCCTTGAAAAATTGACAAGTGCATGAGAGGGATGTAGGCTTGTCAGTATTTTCTAAAGAATTTGGGAACTCTTCATCAGTCCACAGACTAAAATTATTGACTCTCTATAATTATGGAAAACATTTGCAAATGAAAATAAAACATTGCCAAAATGATTGGGTTTGTGGATGGAAATGGGAGAAAACAGTGTATGAAAAGGAGAGAATGCTTGTTACCATAATCTCTTCTTCCCCCAGTTTTCATTTTTTTTTCTATATAAGGATAGTGAAAATACAGGATTGTATGGTACAGGCTAAACTCTTAGCAAAAAATCACTTATTTTAATGACCCAGTCAAAGAAGGCTTGTGAAAACATGGTGGAAAGAACAAATGCTGGAACAAGGACTTTCTTCAATTTCCCACAGTGTTTTCCATCCCGGTTTTGAAAACACGGTGGCAAAAAGAAAATTTTGCCACCATTAGCCCATGCAGTGTATTAGACCCAGTCAAAGAAGGCTTGTGAAAACATAGTGGAAAGAAGAAATGAAGAGTTAAAGAAATATAGACTTAATTTATTTTTTTTTTCAGATTTAAGTTGCATGACATTCCAGTTGTTGGAAAACACTCGCAGAAAAGCCTGCTCAACAGTCAGTGTAGCTTTTTGCCAGGCATTTGGCCATGGCTGCCTAGAAACATCAGCAGTAACCAAACATATAAACTCTCTCAAAATGAGCAATAAAAATCCAAATCAGTACATTACTGTAGAGGTTGGTGATTCCACATTTACGATATTACGGAGATATGAAAATCTCCGACCAATTGGATCAGGAGCTCAGGGAATCGTTTGGTAAGTACATCAGTAAATATCTATTGAGTCTAAAAATGTATTTAATTTGTAATGAAATTTTCAGGACTTGGTTATTTACATGTTGTCTTTGAAGTTGATGTTTTGATGTGATGGAGTAGGTATTGTAAAGTAACCTTGATAGTAATAATCACATATTCAAACCATGGCCTATAATCCTGTATTTTTATGACCTGACATTGAAAAAAGGCTTTAAAAACTTATTGTAGTGAAAGGAAAAATACTGGTAATCTGTATTTTTTATTTTTTTTTTCTCCACAATGTATTCTACCCTTTCACAGATTAATCTCATCATTTTAACGACATTTAAATTATTGTCTGCTATTGTTTCAATATGGACAAGTGTAAAATATCCTGGCAAAGACTAGTCTAACACAGCTTAACCCTTTACCACAAAGACCCAAGTTTCTATGACCAAGAGGTAAAAGGCTTCAGAAAACATTGTGGCCAGCATTTTCTCGTTTTTCCATTATGTTTCCATTATTTGGTTCACATTCATATTGTCATCTGCAAATGTTTTGGATTTGAACAAGTCTAAAATTTCATCATTTATAAAGAAATAAGGAAATATAATGCAAGTGCAAGAAAATATAATAGATTAATTAAAACTACATTATATTTTATCTTGTAAACATTTTCATTTTATCCCTTCAATGACCAAAAAAATGTTCTGTGAAAAAATTATAACTGTGAAAAGGCATTTTGACACTTAAAGCCCATTTGCAGCCAGTGTAGATCAAGATCAGACTGAAAAGAACATGCAGTCTGATCCTGGATCCACTCTGCCCAGTTTGCCTTGACAGTGTGTACAAAAGCAACCTTGAAATTGCAATTGCTTGGATTTGCAAGCTGGAAACAAGTACATGTTACATGATGTACCGTGTTTATTTGGCACTCCAAGGGTAATCTTTATGCCCCCTCTCTATTATTCTGGTTAGATGAAGTTTGAAACCATCCCAAAATTCATACCAGATTTTTGTTATCAAAATTTTAACCCTTGCATCTGTTTACTCAATACCTGGAAAAGAAACTTGCTGTAAGTGACCTTGCAAACATCTTTGTTTAATCCATTACCACACAGTCCAGACTTTGAATGACCCTTTGGGAGCTTTTTGAAAACATAAATTAATGCAGCTGTAACCAGCATTTTCTCCTTTCCCCACAATCTTTTCTATCCTGTCAAAGAACTTCAATTTATTTGTATCAGTTTAAAAATTGTCTTCTGCGGAAACTCTCAAATTTGGATGAGTCTAGAATTTGTTGTTTTGAAAAGATTTTAATAAGGTATGGATAACAAAGAAGGATAAGAGTATCATGAATTTACTAAAAATCATTGTGGCACAAGGAGAAATTGCTCACTTTTGGCAGCTCTCTTTGACACAGTGTTTTCAAAAGTTTCTAATGCAAAATGAAGAAAGTCACCTATAGGGTGTGTTAGATCTAGCTATTGCCATTCCAGGGGCCTTTTAACCCTTTACCAAACAATCCCGGGTTTTCACGACCCTGAGAAAGAAGCCTTCTGAAAACCTTGTGGGAAAAGGAGAAACTGCTGGTAACCAGCATTTTCTCCTTTTCCCACAATGTTTTTTTCGCTTCCCAGAACAAGTTTCAGTTTTTGAGTCACATTAATTTTGTCGTCTGCAAATGCTTCCAATTTGGACTAGTCTAAAATTATGTCGTTTGGTAAAGAGTTAAGGTTCTGCTGATCCATTCCAAGATATTTTCCACATTTTATTGACTCTGAGAAATAAATCTATCTAAAACAGTGTGGGTGAAATTGGTTTGTTAAAGATGTAGATAACTAGTATCATGTTTTCTAAAATCGCTTTCAGTATCATGAAGTCTTTAAAACTCTGTTGCCTGGTAAGAAGTAATCATCAGGCTACTTAGCTAACTTTCCAGTACACACTGACTGTGTTTCATTGCTTTTGACAAAAACAGTACATGGGAGAATCTCCCCATGCTATCAGTCTTAAGAGAAAGTTTCTTTTATAGTTTTCTTTGCTATGTTGAAGATGACAGGACCCAAACTTTGTTCTCACACACAAGCAAGCAGAATCCAATATTCAATTCAAGCTTCTTTGTTGTTACTGAGGCGTCTAATTAATTGTAATTAGAAAATTTCTTGGGCATTCTGTATCGTATTGATATAATTAACAGCTCAGAATTTTTGTTAAAGATCTTTTCTCAAAGATTTCGGGTGTTTTCTTTTCTAATGGTAGGGGACCTTTAGGGGATTTTTCCGTACAACAGTTTCGCTTCAGCTGTTCATGCACCCTTTGCCGGACAATCCTGAGTTTTAATGACCCTAAAGAAGAAAGCTTTAGAAAATATAGTTGGAATATAGTTGGTGGACAGATAGACCTTTTGTCGGAAATTCCTAAGATTTCTTGGAACTTTAACTCTTTACCAAACAATCCCTGGTTTTCACGACTCTGTGAAAGAAGCCTTTTAAAAACATTGTGGGAAAAGGAGAAAATGCTGGTAACCAGCATTTTCTCCTTTTCCCACAGTGTTTTCTACCCTTTCAAAAACAAATTCCAATTTTTGAGTCGCTTTAATTTTGTTGTCTGCTAATGCTTTCAATTTGGAACCATCTAAAATTCTGTCGTCTGGTAAAGAGTTAATGTAATGAGTGGTTAGAATAAATAGGGCAAAAAAGGAAACTAATGATTAGAAGTCAGTTTTTTTTTATTCAGGAAAGGATCTTTATTATATTATTCTGACATCAAAGATGTTACAGTTTTTATTAGCTCTACTGGCTGAAGCCAGCAGAGCTTATGTTATGGCGTGGTTTCCATTGTCCGTCTGTCCGTCTTTTCTTGTTTACGCAGTTTAGTCTGCATTTCTGGTCGGAATTTTGTGAAACTTGCACAGTTTGTTTATCTCATCAATAGCTTGAACCTATTTGATTTTGACAATCAGCATGGGAAAAGTAGCCATTTGAAGTTGAAAATTACTTTTTCTTATATAGGCAATGAAGTCCACATTTTTTATCCAATTCTTTTGAAACTTGCTAAGATGAATTGGTTTATCAAGGGATTGAATTCTCTTAAAGGTGAAGAAAATCTATTAATCAGTTTAGGAAAAGCAGCCATTTGATGACTTAGTGTTGTTTACTCAACAAAGTCCACATTATTAGTCTCATTTCTTGAAATTCGCTAGGATTGTTGAATACCATGTGTACTGAAATCCTATCAAATTTGGCTGGATTCCAAACAATTGGTTTTGAGAAATTGTACTTCAATTTTATTTTCACTTTTTGTTCAATTTACCATGCCTACTTATGCTGTCTTAGTGGGTCCAAGCCCAGTTGCAAGAACATCGCCCCTTTTTTGTGTGTGTGGTTTTGTCTTTTTCCTTTGTGCATCATGAATTCATAATGTATGCCAGAAAAAGAGCAAAATCTCTGCCAGTAGAGCAATTTCAGGCCCTTCAATGGCCTCTAGTTAGCTCACCTGAGCATGAAGTGCTCAAGATGAGCTTTTGTTATAGTGCCATGTCCATCGTGCATCATGTGTCATCCAGGCGTCAACAATTACCTTGTGTGCACTCTGGAGGCCACATTTAATTTTTTTCAGTCAGTTATTTATGAAACTCGGCCGGAATGTTTGTTTTGATAATATCTGGGACAAGTTCCATATTGGGTCCCATCGGGTCAAAAAGTAGGTCACAGGGCTAAATATTAAAAAGGCTTGTGTGCACTCTATAGGCCGTTGTCTGCCCATGTCATATTCTTTGAAGATTCGACCTGTCTGCTATGATGCATCACCCATCCCCTGTATACCTTGGAAAAGTAGGGCTTATACCGAAGCTATTAGCCTATTACCCAAGCATGTAGGAGTTGTTTTAATAAATTGCCGGTTCATAGGTTACATGCTAGCAGATCATAGCTGAATGAATCGCACCAGGTAGCGTTTTATTGAGTAAAAGTTTATTTCATTTTGAAATTCAAAGTAACAGTTGTTGTTGTTTTGAAAAGTAGTCCGGTTCTATACCCAGAATGCCCAAATTAGATAGATGTGTATTTGTAGAATGCCATCTAGCGGGAGATAATGCTCTATAGGCCACATTTTTTAGCCAGATATATTTGAAACTTGGTCAGAATGTTTATCTTGATAATATCTCAGACAAGTTTGAAATTGGGTCACATCAGATCAAAAAGAAGGTCACTGCGCCAAATTTTAGAAAAATCTTGTGTGCAATCTAGAGGCCACATTTTCAGCCTGAAACTCATGAAACTTTGTCAGAATGTTTGTCTTGATGATATCTCGGACAAGATTGAAATTGGGTTATATCCGGACAAAATGTAGGTCACAGGGCCAAATCTTAGAAAAACCTTGTGTGCACTCTGGAGGCCACATTTTCGGCCTGATACATTTGAAAATTGATCAGAATGTTTGTCTTGATGATTTCTCGGAGAAGTACGAAATTGGGTCAAATTGAGCCAAAAAGTAAGTTACAGGGCTAAATCTTAGAAAAATCTTGCATGCACTCTAGAGGCCACTTTTTTGGCCTGATGCTCTTGAAAATTGGTTAGAATGTTTGTCTTGCTGATATCTCGGAACAAATTTGAAATTGGTTCACATCAGGTCAAAAAATAGCTCACAGGGCTAAATCTTAGAAAAACATTTTGTGTACTCTAGAGGCCACATTTTAGCCTAATTTTCAATTAACTTGGTCTTGATGATATCTCGAACAACTTCAAAATTGAGGTATATTGGGTCAAAAAGTAGGTCATAGGGCTGAATTTTAGAAAAACCGTGTGTGTTGTCTAGAGGCTACATTTTCAACCTGATTCACATTAAACTTGGTCAGAGTATTTGTTATGATGATGGCTTGGACAGGTTTGAAATTGGGTCATGTCCAGTCAAAAAGTAGGTCACTGGGCTAAGTCTTAGAAAAACCTTGTGTGTAGTTTAGAGGCCACATTTTCAGCCTGATACACATAAATCTTGGTCAGAATGTTTGTCTTGATTACATCTTGATCAAGGTTGAAATTAGGTCACATTGGGTCAAAAAGTAGGTCACTGGGCCAAATCTAAGAAAAACCTTGTGTGCAGTCACATTTCAGCCTGATACTTATGAAACTAGGTTAGAAAGTTTGTCTTTTTAAAACCTCAGACAAGTCTGAAATTGGGTCACAACAGATCAAAAAGTAGGTCACTGGGCCAAATCTTAGAAAAAACTTGTTTGCAGTCTTGAGACCAAATTTTCAGTCATACTTATGAAACATTATCAGAATGTTCGTCTTGACGATATATCTGACAAGTTAAAAAGTAGGTCAAGTTATTCTAAAAGTAGGTCACTTACATCATTAAAAACAGGATCTCTTCAGCTTTATTAACCATAGATGAATTTACTCAGGTGAGTGCTTTAGAGCCAATGGCCCTCTTGTTTTTTTATTACTGGTACCTTTGTTCTGTCAGGAATTTAACCCTTTCCTTTTGGCTAACCCTTGACTACACTATCCCAACTTCTAACGACCCAGAGAAAGACAGCTTTTCAAAACAGTCAGCATAAAGGGGAAAATGCTGGTAACCAGCATTTTCTCTTATTCCCACCATTCTACCCCATTAACCCTTTAACACACAATCATGAGTTTTAAAAACCCTGATAGGGAAAGCTTTCGAAAACTTTGTGGGAAAAGGAGAAAATGCTGGTAACCTGCATTTTCTCCCTCTCCCAAAACGTTTTCTACCCTATCAAAGATAGAAATCATCATTTGAGCTACATCAAATTTGTTTCTGCAAATGCTTTCAATTTGGTTCGGTTCAAAATGTTGTTGTTTGGTAAAGAGTTAAAGATAAATCCCATCTTTTGAAAGGTATTTCATTTGTGGTCTGCAAATGCTTTGAATTTGGACCGGTCTAAAATTTTGACAATTGATAAAGAGAAACCCTACAAAATGACACACTATCCTTGTTATACTACAGTTTGTAGTAATTCTTGATAAACTTGGCCTGGTGGGAGTAAAAATAGCTATGTTTATCTCATGAAACAGATAATCAATAAAGTTTACTTGAAATATCTGTAGTCCCTTTAACCCTATACCAAACAATGCTGGGTGTTAATGACCCTTTGGAAATAGACTTGTGAAAACATTGTGGAAAATGTAGAAAATACTGGTAACCTTTCCTTTCATAGGTAAATTCCATCATTTGACCAATGTTCAGTATGTCATCTGTAAATGCTTTCAATATAGACAAATGTAAAATTTTGTTATCTTGCTAAGAGTTCTGAGTATGATTGAACTATCCTAGTATCTTCTTTTCACTAACCCTGTCCCAACAGACATAGTTATTCTAGACACAAGACCCAAATAATTGGATTTTCAAAATCTGTGTTACGCTCCTCATAATTGATTAACCCTTTATTACACAACAAAATTTTAGACTTGTCCAAACTGAAAGCATTTACAGACAGTAAAATAAATGTTACTCAGAAACTGAAATTCATTTTTGAAAGGCTAGAAAACATTGTGGGAAATGGAGAGAATGCTGGCTACCAGCATTTTCTTCTTTTTCCACAATGTTTATTTTTATGGCTTGAGCAACATTAATTTGTAGTCTGCAAGCATTTCAATTTGGACATGTCTGAAATTTTGTTGTCTGGTAATGAGTTAAAGCTTTGGATTGTGTGGTAAAGGGTTGACTGTTACATCAACTGAACCAATTTAACTGAGTCCAGACTTTTTGGGCCGAGCCCCAGTATTCAGGGCTCAAGAACAAGAGGTTGCTGGTTGGATCCCTTGCTTGGCCAATTTCTTTCATAGGATTGATGATAGTCAGTGTGACTGGATTCATTCCTCTCTCAACGCTGATCATGTTTCGACAATGGTTGTGTGGGAAAGCATGGATAGGTGCACTGGACATCAGGATATAACTGAATTAATGTTGAAAACGGAGTTAAATACCATACAATCAAACAATCTGATTTTTTGGATTAGTCATACAGGTTCTGTGTCATTGATATAAAAACTTGTCAAGCTACTAATTACCCTTTACCGAAAATCCCAAGTTTTAACGCCTTTGAGGAAAAAGACTTTTGAAAATATATGTGGGAAAAAGAAAAAAAAAAGTACCTGGGTATGTTAGTAATATGCATTTTCTCTTATTCTGATAATGTTTTCAGTCTTTTCAAAGCAAAATCCTGTCATTTGAACCACATTTAAATTGTTGTTGGCAAATCCTTGGAAATTGGACAAACATTAAGTATACGATTTTGTTGTATGCTAGAGATAACTCGTGGCATGTTGAAGGATTCTCTTTGGAAAAGTTTAGATTAAGATCAGACCATACAGAACATAAAATGTAAAAATGTTAGTTATTAAAGACATTTAGACCAAGACAGCTCTTACTTTTCAACCTGTTCAGTTCACTGGAACTTATTAACTCTTTACCCAACGACAAAATTTTAAACTTGTCCAAATTCTAAGGCCCTAGCCTAGTACTGGTAAAACCAAGGAAATGGATGAATATGTGAGCTGTCACTGTGATATGTCTGAAATAATGCTGAAAGCGGCGTAAAACACCATTCAATCAACCAGTTTCTAAGCATTTGTAGACAACAAATTGAATGTGGCCCAAATGATCATTTCATGTTTTGAAAGTAGAAAATATTGTGGGAAAAGAAGAAAATGCTTGTTACCAGCATTTTCTCCTTTTCCCGCAATGTTTTCAAAAGACTTCTTCCTCAAGGTCGTTAAATCTCAGGATTGTGTAGTAAAGGGTTAAGCAGTCAAAGGATAAAAAGTCATGGATGCTGTGGTAGTTTTCAGTCACTTTTATTCATTCATGCTTGATACTTCTATTGATTTCTATAGAAGTCACTGGAAAGAGAATGGATGAATACTGAAAAAGGAAGGGCAGTCAGTCACTGGAGCAGAATGATCCATTTTTTTCTTGTGTTGATGATTCATACGTTAATTTGTTTGTTCCTACTGCTGTATTCTCGATCTGTGGATGACAAACCAATGAGTATGGATCAGTATTTGGTTAAGACATCAGAATGTTTTCTTGGACAGTCAGTATGATATAGAGGATATTTGTTTTTTACGGTAAAAGATCGAAATTTATTTCATCGAGTGAACATCATCGGTAACATTTTCACGAGTGGCTGCGCCACTTGTGAAAATATTACCGATGATGTTCACAAGATGAAATAAATTTCGATCTTTCACCGAAAAAAAAACCATATTCTATTTATTTCATGCTTTTAACCTTTTCTGGAGGGGAAATTAATCAAAATCCAGTACAGTTCTTTTTGGTTATACCCCGTGGCGTCCCCCCTCTGCATAGCAACACATTACAATATTACGTCAAGCGCGAGAAATGTAAGGTAAATTATGTCATATTTCCATTTTGCCTAGGTAACTAGTGCACGGGAACAACTGTTTCCGCCTTCAATTGAAGAGTTAGAATGTAAAAATCGGTATTTTCACTGGTCGTAACCATGAAATATCGAAAAATATTTCACCGATATTTCTCGATAACCCAACAGAATGCATGAAATAAAGTCTTGTTATTAGTTTACATGTATCTCGATGAGATCGAAGCACAATGTAGTAAAAATTTGAAGGTGGCTCAAAATGATTGTATTTGTCTTTTATACGGTAAAAAATGTTGAAGGAAAAGGAGAAAAAGCCAGTTAACAGCATTTTTTCCTTTTCCCACAACGTTTTTTAAAAAGCTTCACCCCCCTTCAGGGTTGTTTAAACGTGGGATTGTGTGGTAAAGGGTTAACTCTTAACTCTTTACCAGAGGGCAAAATTTTAGACTGGTCAATATTGAAAGCCATTTCAGACAACAAATGAAGTTTGGTTCAAATAATTGAAACGCTTTGAAAAGTTAGAAAACATTGTCAAAAGTAGAGAAAATGCTGCTTACTAGCTGGTTTTCAGAGGATTTTCAGAAGGGTCAAAAACACTTGGGGAAAAGGAGAAAATGCTCAAGATTAAGAGAGTTTTTTTTGGTACATTTTTTGTTTTAGGAAAAAAAAAATACAAAAAGTTGAGAAATTCTTTACTAGAACATAGACTGATCATAATCTTCATGCCTGTCTGTAGAAGCTCAGTGTTCCTATGTTTGAGTTTGAGAGCAAAACAGAGGACAACTTTTAGTACAGCCGTTGCCTACTTAACTGCTGTAACTTTATTGCAGTCCTTGACACTCTTGTGACTGTCATGATGAGTGTGATTAAAGCAATTAGTGTTTTAATTACATTGTTGGTAACTTCCCTATACAGATCAATATTGTGATACCTAAGAGAAATGTCAAAGAGGCAAATTACTCTCCAAATACAATGTACATGTCGTGTGACAAATATAGTATTAAGATTGGCAGAACTTTGAAGGAGAGGAGAGGAGAAGGAAATTTATCAGAGCTCCAGATAAGAGGGAGTGATGGTATTCTAAATCTATTATTTCTCTTCCAAACCCTATGTTATTGGTACTCATTAGAATAGTCTCGATGAGACGATTCTAATGAGTACCCATAACATGGGGTTTAGTGCAGAATAATTAATATTTTTAATTTTGAAATCAAAATCACTCCCTCTATCTGGAGCTCTGATTTATGCAACATTGGAAAGATGCTTATAGTAGTGCGTGTACAGATTTATTGGAAACTTGTAATGGTTTTTGAAGAAAGAAGATCAAGTCTGTAAAATGTTGATGTAGGGCATGTTTTCCATTTTGTCACAATTATGGTTTGACAGTCCTCAGGGCAGAGTTACCAAGCAGGTCTTACATAGTGATACTTTTTATCTATGTTCATACATGATACTGAATATCTTGTAACGAAAATTATTCCTTTTCTCATAATGTTTTCCATATAGTTCAGAGAAAAGTTCTGGTTCCCCCTTTGTGTCACTTGTCTGACATTCAATCCTGTGCAACACAATCATGACTTCTATCAAACTAGAGGAAGAAGGTCCTCAAGGACAATGTGAGAACGGGAGAAAATGGTGGTAACCTTTTTGTTTTGTACCCTTTCAAAGACACAATCATTTGAACTGCATGTAATTTTTTGTGTGCTGAAATGCTTTCACACATTAGAAAAGTCCTTAACTTTGTCACTGGTAGACCGTATTTCCAATATCGCTACAAGACATGGAAACAACTAAAAGACATAGGTTGCAGGTCAGAGCCGTATGGAGGATGTTCTAAAACATCAAGTCCAGATTCTTCCAAAAACTCACGTACTGTGGAAGATTTATGTGCATTCACATTATCATGTAGCAATTTCATGCTGCGGATGCGAGAGCGTGGTCTGTGTTTCTGATAGAAATCAACGACTTGAATGAGAATGTTCTTTCTATACATCTTCACGGTCACAGAATTATCTTTTGGAACTGGTAGTTGAAGAACAGGGCCTCTTGAATCAAAGAACACATAAATAATACAATTTTAGGTCTTACTTTGGCAAGCTATTATAGGTCTTTCACCATCAAAAGTTATACAAACCATTTTTAGAGGCTAAGACTTGGATTCAGAATGGTAGATCCAGGTTTCATCAGCTGTCACTATTTCTCTTAAACGACAGGATCTCATTTTTCATTCTTTTCAATTACAGTGCTTGTCAATGTAATCCTAACATTTGTTTGTTTCTGCTCATCAGTTAGCAAATGTGGGACCGAAGGTGCACAGACCTTCGGAAGCCTAAGGGGTTTGCATAATACCTTACAAATACTTGAGAAATTAATGCCTGTTATATCCGGAGCTATCTCTTGCAATTTATATCATGCATCTTCATCAATTAATGATTTCATGTCGGCAACATTTTTTGCAGTCAAAACAGTGTGAGGTTGGCCCCCTGTAGGTTCCTTTTTTATTGACTCCCGAACATCTTTAAAAAGGCTAGAGACTGAGTGAAAAATATAGTCATGTGATTGATTTGGCGGGAAATGACCACTGAACCACGACACTGGTAGATAGATTGGCTCTACAGCCAAGTCATATGAAAAGTGACCCTGCCACATTTAGAAATGAAATGTAATTATAGACAAAACAGAACTGAAAGATACAGAATAGAGAATAGTGAGACAAATCGAAAAATAATTCCTGCTCCATCAAGAATCCTTTGCAGCAATATATTTCAGAGCTTGTCTTTAAGTTGAAGGTTGACACATGACTCTCCAGGCCTAATTTAAACCAAATACAAGCTTTGTGAGATAGACAAATATGAAAAGAAAGGCATATGAAAAGGAAAGGAAAATAGATCTGTTGATTTATATGGAAGCCATTAAGTTAGAAGGAGCATTACTTGTTGCAAGCGCTATAACCTCTTTTCACTTTTTGTACAAGGATATTTTAGAGGTCACCTGCTGCAATTTTGTTTCAGGAGGTAATTAATTACAAATACATGTAATTTAGTTGCAAGGGAGTACATGTGAATGTCAAAAATCTGTAATCAATTGGCTTGTCACTCTAATGATATTTAGATGCAATTCTTAATTTGAAAACTTGTTTTCTCACTTGCTTAAGTTAACCCTTTGAGCGCCTTTCACA
Organism: Hippopus hippopus; assembly: GCA_946811185.2. Lineage (NCBI taxonomy): Eukaryota > Metazoa > Mollusca > Bivalvia > Cardiida > Cardiidae > Hippopus > Hippopus hippopus. Next base: position 35,928,403 of record OX328096.1, read on the forward strand.
ACCATAATAGCTTTTCTAGCAAGGGTAGATCAAGATCAGACAGCACAAAACATGCAGTCTGATCTTTGATCGACTCTGTCCACTTAGCTGAAATACTATGGGAAAAAACAACCATACAATTTCAATTATTTTAGTTTGATTTCTACATTGAAAATGTCTATTAGGTTTGTTTAGCACTATCAGGGTTAAAGAGACATCTTTACAGCCAGAGAGTAAATAAACGCTGTTAAAACTTGATGGTGTTGTAATCTAGTCAGCTGTGTAAACGTAGATAAAAAATCAGTATAAGGTGTATGGGGTAAAGAAACTGTAGGGATTTGTCTTCGATTTAAACTAGAAACTGTGGTTGTTATATCTATGGCTAGCCACAATAGAATGAAATGCATTTTCTATCTGCCGTAATCTGTGCAACCTTGCAACCATCAGGGGCAATATTTGGCATGAAGATCCGATAGTGATTGTAGTTTCATAAAAGAAAAAAAAATGGTTAAAAAACTGGATGAAAACAAGTGAAGATGTATGTTTAAATCTTTCTACAACTAATCAGGTTGATTTTTTATAACACATTATATGATCAGCATCATCTATGAATATTTGGGTCCAGGACTGACTGATAATCCATCAATGCACACACCACAACCAGTTGATGACCTGGAGTCATTAAATATTAAGGAACCATTACATTGATCATTGAAATTGTAATAAATCAATTGTCATCTGCTGAAACCATTTTTAGCTCCACTGGCAAAAGGTCAGCAAGCTTAGTATGTCATAGCCCTGTGTTTGGTTTGTGTATATGTACTTGTGTAAATTTTATTTCAAACATTTTGTATGATTCTTCATTTCAAACTTGGACTAAAATTCACAAAAATGATCGTGCCATGGCCCTCTCCAGGATTCCTTCAAAGAATTTGCTTCTCTTGAAAACTCTGGTTGCTATAGCAACAGAACTGAAAATTATTGAAAGTCTTTGAATTCTGCAAAAAGATTGGTTTAAATTTCCTACAAATTGGCATAAATGTTCCTTTGGTGAACCTATTTCAGAAGTTTTTCTGACATAATTTTGATCTGACAAAGAGCATGGCTGCTGTGCGCATAGCTTAACTATTCTTAAATAGAAGCCATTAAAGATTATTATGACCAAGGGATATACTACTGTTTAACTTGTGATAGATACATTGCAGTTTGTTGCTTTAATATCTCCCCAAATTAATGATCTGCACTGTAAAATTCTTGGTATTAGTTACTTATTCAAGTTTTTTGGATAGAATATGATCACTTTCAGGGAAAATGATCTGTTCTCATGTTAACACTTATGCTTCGATGAGTTGAATATTTAAGTCTTTACCAGACGACAAAATTTCAGACTGGTCCAAATTAAAAGCATTTGCAGACAACAAATTGTAGGTAGTCCAAATGACAAAATGTGTCTGTGATAGGGTAGAAAACATTGCGATAAAAGGAGAAAATGCTGGTTACCAGTATTTTCTCCTTTTACCATATTGTTTCTCAAGGTTGTCAAAAGTCAGCATTTTGTGGTAAAGGGTTAAGATAAAAAGAGGTTTGTTTTTGTTTTTTGTTCCAAAACATTACCATTTTTTGCCATAGAAAATTGATTTTCGGCTGAGTTATGAAATATTTTCAAATATTTTTTGTCACAGTTCATTGATGGCTTAATTTGTCTGTCATTACCAATAAATGATTGTATTGCACATATATTTTAAAGGAAGTGGAGTGATACAGGGCAATCATGGCCCTCTTGGGTACTGCCATGAAATTCATTCTTTTGAGAGCACTTTTTGTAGTATTCAAGATGTAGAATTCCTTTTATGGACAATAGATAAAGATCATTTTGCACTAAACATGCATTGTGATTGTGGATCTACACTGCGAGGCATTTTCAGAGATATTTTGATAGTAACAGCTCTGTGGTTGTGTTTATTTTTCATGTCTGAAACTTTTAATACTTAGCCAACGTAAGTTTTTTTTTAGTGTGGTAGATTTTAGACATTTCAGTTCCTTACCCCTGTTTCCTTGACAAACCCATTACCAAACAGTGCCAAGTTTTAGAGACCACAAGAAAGAAGGTTTCTGAAGGCTCATGAAACTTGGTCAGGATGTTTGTCTTGATGATATCTCAAACAAGTGTGAAAATGGGTTATGTCGGGTCAAAAACTAGGTCACTAGGTCAAATCTTAGAAAAACCTTGTGTACACTCTAAAGACCACATTTTCAGTCCAATACTCTTGAAAATTGGTCAGGATGTTTGTTTTGATAATATCTTGGACGAGCTTGAAAAAAGGTCATGTCATGTCAAAAACAAGGTCACTAGGTCAAATCTTAGAAAACCTTGTGTACACTCTAGAGGCCACATTTTCGGTCTGATACTAAAGAAACTTGGCCAGAATGTTTGTCTTGATAATATCTTGAACAAGTCTGAAAATGGGTCACATCAAGTTAAGAACAAAGTCACTGGATCAAATCTTAGAAAAACCTTGTGTACAGTGTACGCTCAAGAGGCCACATTTTAAGTCCAATACTCTTGAAAGTTGGTCAGATTATTTCTCTTGATGATAGTTTTGACGAGTTCGACGGTGGGTCACATCAGGTCAAAAACTAGGTCACTAGGTCAGCTCTTTGAAAAACCTTCACTCTATGCTGCATTTTCAGTCAGATAATCTTGAAACTTGGTCAGAATGTTTGTCTTGATGATATCTTGGATGAGTTTGAAAATGGGTCACATCAGGTCAAAAACTAGGTCACTTAGATAAACCTTATGTACACTCTAGTCTAAAGGCCATATTTTAAGTCCAATATTAATGGAAGTTTGTCAGAATGTTTGTCATTATAGACTGGAAGAGACTAGAAATGGGTCATGTATGGTCAAAAGACTCAGGTGAGCGACTTCAGGGCCATCATGGCCCTCTTGTTTCCAAACAGAACAAATTATTGAGGAAACTAATTTTCAAGAGTCACTGATTTGTATTGATTGTTAAGTTATGTTCTATTAGATCTCTTGAGCTAAAAGAAATATCAATTATAGATTTCATCACCATGAATCAATAATGCAGTAGTATTAGTGAAAGAAGGTGGGAACCAATCTTGCATCATGTTTTAATTATTGGATTCTATTCCATTTCCTCTTCTGTGTGTGTTATGCAGAACCATTAGCTGGCAAAGCAATTCAACTATTACTTTGGTAATTACAGAATAACGATAACCCTTAAAGGGCCAAGCAAAACTTCAGGTTGTTTTGTAGACAGAACAGGCCAAGGTCACTCTTTACAGAACATGCAGTCTTATCAAGAACCCCAAAATTTAGTGACATATTTTTGACAAGAAGTACAGATTAACCCTTTCCCACACGACAAAGTTTTTGACTCAGCCAAATAAAAGCATGTGCAGATGACAAAGTAAATGCTACTCAAATGATGATTTCTGTGTTTGATAGGGTAGAAAACTTTGTGGGAAAAGGAGAAAATGCTGGTTACCAGCATTTTCTCCTTTTCCCACAATGTTTTTAAAAACCTTCTTTCAACAGGGTCATTAAAACTCGGGATTGTGTGGTAAAGTGTTAAACAGAACCTTGTGGATCAAAGAGCGGTGTTGTAACTGAAATACTGTTGAAAACAGCGCTAAACACCACATAATGTAAAAACTCATTAGCAGTGTCAGGTCATTAGAATTTTCTCAGTAAAATATTCATTAATTTTATGAGTACCAACATTGGTTTAAGTAAAGAATTAATGTCTATTAGACTTTACTAAATTGAATAAGAATTATTCAGGTCTCACAGAGGATATCATTTTAAACGCTGATGTAAGGGTTTGTTACAGTCCAAGAACTTGATATTTTACTTTTTTTTGAGAACTACGATTTTATATACATCATCTTTTTTTGTCATTCAAACAATGCAAGCATTTTTTTTTTTTTAAATATTTTGAGATAGCTGTAATTGCAGCACAGTTTACCTTTGAATATGTTACACTATGTTTACACCATGTTCCCAGCAGCAATATTTCAGACAACCATGGAGAAAACGGGGTTGACATAATACAACGCAGAGGAACAGGACAACCAAACTTGTCAGACTGTGATTGTCATTGTTGCCATGCAAGATTTTTTGACTGTCAAAATATTTGCCATGGCACTCCTGTGGCAACCTAACAGACCATATTTGAATGGGTCTGTTGAAATAGAACTTAGCAGCATGTAATAAGCCGTAACAAGACTCAGAGACGATCTGTGATATGACGTGGAAGCACTGTTTTCACTGGTTTCTCATGGTTCTTTCAAGTCTTGTCAAGTTGTGTAGCATTTCTGCTGGCAAGCTCAGCTTTGTCCCAGCTGTTTTGTTGCATTCTATCCAGACATCTCACAGCATGTGCCGGTTTATGGACCCAGCCTGCCATGGTGCATTGCACCCTACTACACCCTAACCGGACGTGCAGGGTCTCGTAGTAAATAAAAGCTGCGATAGGAAAGTGAGCCCAAGAAGTCAGCATTTTGCGAGTCACAAAAGAAAAACAGGGATCCGTCTTCATTGCACCACCACCAATGCCGCCAGATGGAGGACGAGATTCAACCTGATGATCCTCAGGGGCCTGATATCTCTCAAACTCCTGAGCTGGGGCTTTTTACTTGTTTTAGGACAAATCACCATCATAGACCTTTAAATTCTTGTCTTTAGAATGCTGTCAATATGGAAAAACCTGAAATTTTGTTGTCATGTAAATGTGTTACACAAGTCCTGTAACAATAAAATTATGACTGTCTGCTTGATCTCTGTCATAGACTCAGACAGCATTATAGAGAATTCCGATCGTCCAAATGATTTCTATTGGCAGTGAAAGTTTCTGTGTAGAACTGTACTTCTTGTGTTATCTTCCGTCTTCAAATAGATATTGTAACTGTATGTTTTCCAAGACATAATTAAGTTAGGGAAATACTGTTCATTGTACCATGGTTTTAGTAAAGTTAAAAAGTCAGTGTCATTTTCAGTGTAGAATTAAGAAGCAGGTGATGTGTAATTAAATTGATGAGCTCACTGTGCAAGATATAGCTGCAAAATACAATACAATCACTGTGACCTTCAATGCATTGTTTGTCCAAAAAATATTCTGCACTTGTAAGAGGGGGCACATTATGCTGATAACTTATCATAAAAAACTAATCCCTCCAGATGACACAATTTTGAATTCAGTCCAATTACAACAAAGCTTGTTGAAGTAGAAAACCCCACTTTGTTTTGTCATTGTTGCACAGAAAGGTTTTAACTCCTTTACAAGATGACATAGTTCAGACTTGTCCAAATTGCAAGAAATTGCAGACAACAAATGGGAAAATGATGGTATTGGCTTTTGAAATTGTGGAAAACAATGTGGGAAAAAGGGATTTTTGCTGTTTACCAGCATTTCCACCTATTCTGATAATGCATTCTAAAGTCCTTTATCCTCAGGGTTGTTAAAACTCAGGACTGGTTGGTAAAGTGTTAAGGTTAACCGTAAGAGTTCTTAGAATTGAAGAGACATTCTCAAAGTAGAGAAAATGGTGTAGAATTTCCACTTTACTTTAAAAACAGTAGGCCTTGATTTGTTTACTGTTTAAACAATAACCTTACTACTTGTACAAACAGCACAGATTAAGATTAGACAGCACGGTATTTGCTGTTTGATTATGCAGTATCTATTTCCTCACTCAAGTAGATTACGTTGTCTTCATTTGCAAGATCACACTGTTATACCATGTGCATTGATCCTGATCCACCCTATCTCAAATAGTAATTTTTAATAGCTAGCACTTTTCAAGGTAAAAGTTGTTTCTAACAGTAGATTGGCCATATGGCAAACACTGGTCAAGATAATCATCTTTGCCCGTGCTGCTCTTTTTTTTATTATTGCTGTATAAAATATGTTTTCCAAAGCACTGGCTCCTTTCCCCATGAAGCAAAAAGCAGAGATAGGTTATTGATTCGTCATTGGCAGTGCATCTCATCAAACTGCTAGAAAATCTTTGGCAAAGGTAGCGATTGGAAATTGAAACCAGGTTTTCAGTCCATACTTCAAGCCCTGTGCTCAATATGCAGGCAAAATTGTCTTATGAGCAAAGGAAAATACCAGTTATTGCAATGGGTAAAATGTATTGATTGAAGATTTCTGTCTGTGAGAAACAGAGTGTAACACTCACAAAGAAAATGTAACTAGATAGGACAGATTAGCCTTTTTACACCCTGCTTATGTATTGAAATTAGATTAAATGTTTTTTTATTTTGTATCAAATACAATACACGCAGGCCATAATTTATGAAAAAGATACATTTATGAGTTGTATTCAGCTTATGTTAAATGCCTTTGTTACCATTCATTTGAAGGGGTCGTACCTGGCTCAATGGTAAAGTGTGGGACTCATAACCTTGAGGCCCCGGGTTCGAGCTGCACTGGATCCATCGGATTTTTCGTGAGAGTGCCCTGGGGCAAGACTCCTCAGAGCCCTAGCCTAGCACTGATATAACCCAGGAAATGCATGAATATGTGAGCTGTTGCCGTGATATGACTGAAATAATGTTGAAAGCGGCGTAAAACACCATTCAATCAATCAATCAATCATTCAGTTGTTTATGACTTTAAATAATATCCCTAAATGATAACCCTTGGTATGACAAAATAAAAAAAAAACTAAACAACCTTAATAATGTTGCAATGATTATTGACAGCTTGGAAAACACTGAAAAGCAGCAATAAATTGTTGCTCCAATTCCCATTATATTTTCCTTGATTTTGAAAAACATTTTTTCGGCGTAGCTGTATGATCTCACTTTTGACCTACTTCGACTACTAGGAGGAAATGAATTGTTACTCATATTGTGATTGGCCAAATATATGTAAACTATGCAAAAAAATAAAGGTCATAGTAGAAATTTACCGACATTGGATAAAAGTGTTTATGACTAAAAAAATCACGTAATGCTCACATTTACCTGTGTAAAGTTGTACTTTATGGCCATACAGATGTTAAACTCTAGCAAAACATCCATAATCTATATCATATGGATAAACTAATAGCAAAGAGTATTGGCAAGTTTTCTATTTTGTTTAGTGTAAGAGGCTTGGTACCCGTTTTTCCTCACGTAAAACCGAATATGAACTGCGACGGCAGGCTATCGCTCTATTGTCTTACACGAAAACTGGTTGTAAAACAACTTATTACGTTTCTTGTTACAATGAAAAAAGATGTTATATCTTGAATTTGGTGATTCAATTCGCAAGAAACTATGCCTACCTAGGGGAACAATCGGTTTTATTGCGTTGTTAACGAAGAAACTGGGTTCCTACTAAAATATTCCTAGTAAGAGTAGGTGGGTGTGGTCAAGCATTGAGAGGGGTGATAAAACCCCGCCTTCTGATAACGACAAATTGTCGATGTTTGAAAGGTGCTTCATATAAGTACAAAAACATGCTTCCCCATTCTTAAATGTTATTGATAATTACGCTTTCAACCATATGCAAAACAATTTAAAAAGAGGCTACTTTCAGAACTGTTTTCATCATTTCTCTTCATATTATAGATCAACTGCAAACGAATTTAACTGTATTCATATCTAAGTGCCTCTTACGCCGTCTATCTTTTTTTAAAGATATTTCTTGTTTCCCATTCATTCTATAATTTGTCCATTATATGATTTGCAGTTTTAAGTTGGTCTTGAGACAGACTCTAGAGTAATGTATGAACTCTTTAACAGATAACAAAATCTAAGCCTTGTCTCAATTTTTGGCATTTGCAGACAACTAATTGAATGATACATGTACATAGGTTTTGTCCGTGATGGGGTAGAAAGCAGTTCTGGTTATATAATACATGTATTTATTACCAGTATTTTTTTTTTTGTTTTCTAGGACGTTTTTTGAAGGATTCTTCTTCAGGGTCATTGAAGGACAGGGTTGTTTGGTAGAGGCTTAAAAGCCATCCAACAAATCACCGAAATGCAAATTTACCACCAAAACACCAAAATATCCCTATTTATTATTATTTGGTTCAGATCACTGATATAAGTATGCAGAACTTTTCTCATTTTTTTTTTTCATTATTTTTACAGAAAATACACTTAATCAAAGATTAATCATAATTGAGAAGAATGATGTTTGTAATATACACTGATCATTGATTTACATGGTTAACAATCACTGTAACACTTGAATGTCTGGTCTGTTACACACCAAAGTTCCCGATCATGATTACGCCAATCTAGACTGAAGAATTATCAATATATGACATCATCACTTAATTTATTATTTCTTTGAATGGTAAACATGCACAACAGAAAGCGCTTATCCACTGCATTTGCAAAAGAAGTAAACCCAGATCAGACATTATTTGATGTAGGTCTCTGATCTGTCGAAACACACAAGTACGTATCTCGTCACATTCTGTTCTCTTTTGGTCTGTTAAAGTGAAGTGATTTCGGTGGACATTTACTGTACGGGTAGGCTATTCCAGTGCACATTCTTCACAGCCGGCTTCATTGGCATGTTCTTAATTTGACAATAGGTTTTCAAAATAACCCTCCTTCATCAATATAATTACCAGTACAAATTGAGTCAAAAATCACTTCAGTTATCTAAAGTTAATCATTAAAAAAAAATAAGGGTATTTCAGAGTTATGGTGGTATTTTGGTGATTCGTCGAACCTGGTTAAAAGTACCAGTTTATGCATTATGATTAAGTTCCTGTAAAGTCTTTACCAAATGACAAAATTTTAGACTAGTCTAAACTCAAAGCAGAAGACATAATGAATGTGACTCAAAAATTGAAATTTCTTTTGGGAAGGGTAGAAAACATTGTTTTTAAAAGGGACTTTTCTTTCGGGTCATTAAAACGTATGATTGTGTGGTAAAGATTTAAAATACCAGCTTCTGCAAAGATAGCTTGTAGACCATTATCTCCCGCTAGGTGGCATTTTTCAAATACATACCTATCTAATTTGGGCATTCTGGGTGCATTATCTCCCGGTAGATGGCATTCTACAAATACACATCTAATTTGGGCATTCTGGGTACAGAACTGGACTACTTTTCAAAACCACAACTATTACTTTGAATTTCAAAATGAAATAAACTTTTACTCAATAAAACGCTACCTGGTGCGATTCATTCAATTATGATCAGCTAGCAGGTAACCTATGCGCCGGCCATCTATTAAAACAGTCCCTACAGGCTTGGGTATAGCTTCGGTATAAGCCCTACTTTTCCAAAGTATCCGGGGATGGGTGATGCGTCATAGCAGAAAGGTTGAATCTTCGAAGAATATGACATGCGCAGACAACGATTCTGGGTGTAGAACCAGACTACTTTTCAAAATGACTACCGTTACTACGAATTTCTAAATAACATTCCTACTGGAAGCCGCTTTCTAGCGGCTTCCAATGAATGTTTACACAATAAAAGGCTTCCTGCAGTGGTAAGCTAGCATGTAACTTATGCACCAGTCATTTATAAAAACAGCCCTACAGGCTTGGAAAATTGCTTCGGCATAAGCCTAGACATTTCTTGTTAATAAATCTTTGGAAAAACCCTGCACAGATCCTGGTTTCCCTAAAGTCTATTAAAAAACTGTATTCAAAGATGAGCAGTAAAACAATAGATTTTGTAAAAACTTCTTTTTCTGGTTTAAAATAATTAAATTTTTTAAAAATCTTGAGAGAAACACAGGCTAGATTTTTCCACAGAGATATTATTTATAGCCATTTTCTCCATTGCTACTTTATTAGCAGGAAGTGTTGGTTTACACACCACATATTAATATTTATCCTGTACAGGATAGTGATGCCTCATAGCAGACAGGTCAAATCTTGGAAGAATATGACATGCACAGACAATGGCTTGTAGACTTGCTTCTTTATGAACTGGATAAAAGCCTTGAATATTCAGTCCTATCACTTGGACCATATTTGGGTGTAAATAGTGGGATTGTTTTGTAGACAATGATTTACTGATGTCTGGTTGAATATTACAGAAATTATTAGTATGACAAAAGAGCAAGGTATTGGTATCTTATTTTTTCCATAAACATTATAGCAGACCTGTGTTGGCACAGTGGTTTGTGAGTTGTGATCCCAAAATCTGGGTTTAATCGTTGCTAAACCTGCAGGTCACATGGAAGTGTCCTTGAGGCACACGAAGGCATTGCAGAGCCTCTTCCTTAACCCTTTTGGTGCCATGGGTGAAAGTTGTGACTTTTGCGGACAGCATAGATCAAGATCAGACTGCACAGAACGTGCAGTCTGATCTTTGATCTATACCGTCCGCGTGTGTAGTCAAGCCTATACATTTAAAATCTTTGTAAGTTTCAATGGATTGTTTTAAGAGCCCTCGAAAGAGGTTGAGTTTATTTATATGGCGCTGAAAGAGATAAATACCAATAAACTTGTGATAGACATAAAAAATATGTCACTTGTCTCAGAAATATGACTGAAAGTGGTGTGAAAACACACATATTAACCAAATCAAACCCTGTCAAAAGTATCGAAGACTGTTCATACACTGCAGCACAGTCCATGAACATGTTATATGAACTGTAGTATGTACAACAAAATTGAAAAACAGTTCATTAACTATTCATGAATTTTGTTTATGTACAGTTCATGAGCAATTAATTCAAGTCGCAGTTCATGAACATGATGTATTAATAGTTCATCGACTGTACATGTACAATAAATTTAAAAAACAGGTCATTCACTATTCATCATTATGTTCATGTACAGTTAATGAGCTATTTTATCAATGCAAGTTATAGTTCATGAATCATATTCAAGAACTGTGTATGAACAGTTCTTTATAGCTTTGACAGGTTATGCACTTGTTACATCTAGTTCCTAGTTAAATCATAATTGCAATTAGTGTATTTTAATTCTAATACAGAATGCAAAGTATATTTTCATGTTACAAAATGCATTACAATCCATGTCTGTATGGGCTCATTCTGCAATGTTTTTGAAAACACATTCATTTCTTTAACAATAGTTCATGAACCTTTATGAACAGTTCATCAGTTCATGAACAGATCCTCAACAGGGAAAGTAGGTCCAAGATTCGACTGGATATTCTGCTGTTTTGAATTACCTTGATGTATACAGTCAGCCAAATTATGATAAATCTTTAAAGTACAGCAAGTAAATTTTACAAGAACTGCTTTGTAAAAGGTTGTCATGTCATACACAAAATACAAGGAAAGATTTTTTATTTGAAAGACCCTGTATAATTTTGTGATAACCAGTTTTCTCTGACTGACTACCTGTTTCTTTGAATTGAGACCTGCAAATATTCTGTGTGTCCCCATAAATTCAATGTTTGCCTCCTGCTATTCATTTGATGAGGTCAAATGATCTGGTATGAGAACATTTTAAGAAAAATTTGATGTTGAGACCAGTCTTGTCTGAAAAAGAGATGTCATAAAATGATCAAGTTAGGTATAGCTCAAAAGCTGATGATCATTTCAGAAACACACTTCGGATTCCAAAATCTGAATTGGAGTAATCTTATCAAGATATAGTGATTGGTGAAGATCTATATTTGACTGTTTTTTGGTTTCTTTTTGTCTAAATTTCACAGAGTCAAATTCTATACTCATATTGGTATTCTCAGACCTTTTTTGAGTGGCTTTGGTAAAATGATTCAACTTTTGATTACAAAATTTAATACATGTATCTGTTTTTAGTGTTTTAGAACAATCTTGTCAAGATATACCCATTATTGAAGATCCAATTTTAGCCTGTTTTTTTTCTGGGTGATGCTTTTTTTCTGTTAATTTTTTTTAGGTTCAAACTTCATTTTTAAGTTTAATTTAACATGACTCAGGTTACAAGTCAGTCAGAAGGTTGCCTTAAAAGTTCTGCTACCAAGCAATCCCATGTTTTAAAGACCTTGAGAAAAATAGCTTTTGAAACATTATGGGAAAAGGAAAATAGGCTGCCATCCATGGAGCAGTTTCTCCTTTTCCCAGAGTGTTTTCTACTGTTCAAGTCATATGGATTTGTAGTCTATAAAAGCTTTGAAATTAGACAAGAGAAGTCTAAAATTTTGTAGTCTTGTACAGAGTAAAGTTTGCATGTCATCATTAGTGTTTTTTTTATCATTTCAGTGCTGCTTTTGATACCGCCACAGAAACAAATGTTGCCATCAAGAAATTAAGTCGGCCATTTCAAAATGTCACACATGCCAAACGTGCTTACAGGGAATTTGTGTTAATGAAGTTAGTCAATCATAAAAATGTAAGTACATGTACATTCCAGTACTTTGTTACCTTGGTAAGTCCAAATTCTCTGTACCTGCACCAGCCTGCCCGACTTGGAAATCCTTGGTGCCGGATCTTAATTTCTTAACCTATCTTAACTCTTCCAGCACATGTCACTTCTTTTGTTTCCTTTGTGGGCAATGTAGATCAAGATTTTTTTCCTTTACTGTTTGCATAGGCGAGATATTCTGGACAGTAGCAGTGCTGATATTGGAATCTGCTTTTGACAGGATAGAAAACATTTTGGAAAAAGGAGCAAATGCAAGGTACATGTACCAGCATTTTCTCCTTTTCCCTTAATGTTTTCTGTATCCATTCTCACCAAGATCCATTTCTCTATCAATGCAGAAAATTGTTTAACGATTTTTGTGTAAGAATTTACAAGGAAAGTAGCCAATGGCTTTGAAATAATGTTGTGTTAAATACTGGTAAAAAAAAAAGACTCCAGGAAGGCATAAATAGGTCAATTGGCCACCGTAATTTATCTAAAATATTGTTAAAAACCCCATCAAATGCCAAGCAGAAAAATAAACTTAGGAGTTATGAAGATATGAACAACTTGCGTAGTAAATGTACTACCCTTTTGTTAGACAAAGGATTGGCCTTTTGGCAGTCATTTTGGCATGTGGTATATCAGTGCACTCCTATACAACATGTAGACAATGTGCACTTCCTACTTGGTTATTGTATTCCAAACTGAGGTCCCAATTTTTCCTCAATGTTTGAAAGTTTTACTGGATGGGAGTAGAAACTATTCATAAAAGCATGACTGTATATTCAAATACTGATAATCAAATCAACTGTCATGAAAAACTGTTTGGCTTACTGCTGCAAACAGGTAAACTCTGTACCTTTAACCCTTTACCACACAATCCAGAGTTTAAACGACCCTGAGGAAAGGTCTTTTGAAAACATTATTTGAAAAGGAGAAAATGCTGGTAACCAGCATTTTCTCCTATTCTAACATTGTTTCTCTATCAGAGACAAATTCCGTCATTTGAACAACATGTACATTGTCTGCAAATACTTCCAATTTGGACCAGTCCAATTTTTTTGTCGTGTGCTAAAGAGTTAAACAGATTTGCATCAGATGTCCTTGAATGATATGAAATATAGAAAATTGACTTAAATAGAAATTTGATACAATGAACACATTTGAAAATAGTGTGGTAAAAGGAACCACTCAAGTTGTTTTTGCAGACAGTGCAGATAAAGATCAGACTGCACAGAACATGCAGTCTGATCTTAGATCTACACTGTCTGCTATTTTGTTATATATTGTAACTGAAACAACCTTGAAAAGGCAATATTTTGGGTAGTTTTTCCATATTAAAAAGACCCAAATCATTAATTTGGCACTGTAACTCTTTACCAAACTAAAGACTTTTAGACCTGTCCAAATTTAAAGCATTTGCAGAAAACATTATCGTATGTTACTAAAAAGTAATTTTTTTTTGGAAGTGTAGAAAGCAATGTGCGAAAAGGAGAAAAGGCTGGTTACCAGCATTTTCTCCTTTTCCCACAATGTTTTCAAAAGCCTTCTTCTTCCGGGTCTTTAAAAGTTGACATTGTGTGGTAAAGAGTTAAGGGTTAACAGTGTTCTAATGTCAGTTTGACTTCAAGTTTAAAGTTGGACATGAGGATGGTGTAGAACTGTGTATTAAGATCAGACTGCAGTCTGCTATTGGATCTACAGGTCAGAATATATGAATTTTTCTGACAAAAAAAGCCTTGACATTACAATACATGTATTTGGATATTTTTAAAACTGGTCATTAGTTGAGCTTTCTAAGGGTTAAAACTTAACTTTATAACTTAAAGAAAAAAAATAATGAAAGTTCCTTTTGCTATGATTTCTCCGTCTTTGCTGAAGTGCTATGTACTGTTAGAGTGCTCTTTACCTGTACATGTGAGTGAAATAGACATTTCCACCTAGATAGAAACTGCAATTTCAAGCTTGTATTGATGTAGATTATCACTTAACTCTTTATCAAATGACAAAATTTTACACTGGTCCAAATTGAAAGCATTTGCAGATAACAAGCGTGGCTGAAAAACTGAAATTTGCCTCTGGAAGGGTAGAAAACATTGTGGGAAAAGGAGAAAATGGTGGTTTACAGCATGTTCTTCTGTTCTCACAATGTTTTCAAAATCTTTCTATCTCAGGGTCATTAAAACTTGGGATTGTGTGGTAAAGGGTTAACATGCTATTGAGAATGTAAATCGTAGATCAGGCAGCATAATCTGTGCTGTCTGATCATGATCTACACTGTCTGCAAGGTCAAGGGTAGTTGTGATTATTTCTGTAACCATTAACAAGTTTGATTAGTCTTTATATGATGTAATTGTATGCATATACCTGGTGTGACTCACTTCCTCTCTTAAGTAAATGACAATACCCTTTTAGGTATTGGATTTAAGATAAAAGTACAAATTAAGATATGATTGAAGTGTTTTTTATTCAAGGGCAGATTTTTTCTGGGATATTTATTATTATAGCTCTATACCAAGTGAACTGATATTCTCCAAGAACATTTTTTTTTGTAAAATATCTGTTTGAAACATGTTTGGGAGAAGTAATTATTATTATTATTCTGTGGGGATAGAGTCTTAGCCTCTCTTATCAGATTGATTGTATTGATTGATTGTATGGTGTTTTATGCTGTTTTCAACATTATTTCAGATATATCATGGCGGCCAGTGCACCTATCCATGCTTTTCTGGAGTTTCTTTTACCAGTACTCCGCACAATATTCTTTCCAAGCCACTGGCTACTTTTCCACATAACTATCGTTGAAACAATGGACAGCAGAGAGAGAGGAATGAATTCTGATGCAATGACTATCATCAATCCTCGGAAAGAAATTGGCCGAGCCGGGGATCGAACCCACGACCCCTGTTCTCAAGTCCTGTACGCTACCAACTGAGCTATTGGGGCTTGGCTCTCTTATCAGAAGTAGGGGGTTGGAATCCCATGATGAGCAGAGTCAACCTTTTAAACTGCCCTTATCAGTGCTGGTACTATGAACTGTGGTACAGTACATGCACTGATTTGGTTTTGAGGGAAAATCATTGAGACTGATGGATCTAAGATGTAAAGATTTATTATACAGTTGATCTAAAATAAATAGGTTTGAACTAAATAAACACAAATATAGCATGGCCTTGTAGTATTCCTGTACCACACAATCACGAGTTTTAACAACTGTGGAGAAAGTGGCTTACAAAAGCATTATGGGGTAAAGGAGAAAATGCTGTTGACCAGCATTTTCTCCTTTTCCAGGTATGTTTTCTGTCCTTTCAGAGTCAAATCCCAAAATTCAAACCAATTTTGTCATCTGCAAATGCTCTAAATGTGGATGAGTCTAAAATTTTGTTGTCAGGTATTAAAGACTTAACTCCCTGCATATAAGCATATTTTGCATCACTCTGTTACTGCTGAAGACATTATTCAGAATTATTTACCCTTTACCACACAATCCTAACTTTTAACGACCCTAAGAAAGAAAGCTTTGGCAAACATTGTGGGAAAAGGAGAAAATGCTGGTAACCAGCATTTTCCCCTTTTTCCACATTTTCTACCCTTCTCATAACAAATTTCAAATTTTGAGTCCCATTTATTTTGTCGTCTGCAAATGCCTTCAACTTGGACAAGTTCTGAATTTGGTAAAGAATTAACCCTTTATCACACAATGCCGACTTTTAACGACCCTGAAGAAAAAGTCTTTTGAAAACATTGTGGGAAAAGGAGAAAATGCTGGTAACCAGCATTTTCTCCTTTTCCCACAATGTTTTCTCCCCTATCAAACAAAAATTGCATTATTTGAGCCACGGTGAATTTGTCGTCTGCAAATGCTTTCAATTTGGACAGGTCTAAAATTTTGTCGTTTGGTAAAGAGTTAGATTCTGTGATTGCTGCTGATACATATGCAAATAGGTGGTCACACCTCTGATCTGTCTTCAGCATTTCTTTTTAAATTTTGTAAAATTCAACCTGTTAACTCTTTATCAAACAACAAAATGTTTGAGTCATCCAAAGTATTTGCAGATGACAAAATGATTGTGACTCAAAAATTGAAAATTGCCTTTTGAAAGATAGCAAGCATAGTAACCAGCATTTTGTCTCTTTTCCACTTTGTTTTCAAGTCTTATTTCTTAGGTTTGTTAAAGTTTGGAACTGCATGGTAAAGGGTTAAGTTGCAAAACTATGAATCACTGAATGTGCACTTTAATGGTTTGAACTGCGAGGATTTAAAAAAAGAATAACAGAATGGTGTTTTGAATTCAGGGTGAATAAGACATTTCATAAGGTTTTAGTTTTAAGGTTTATTGGTAACTTTTCATATTGACAGTCTATCTAAATCTTGTCACCAAAGAACTAATGCTAATTATGTTATTTGCTGATAATTGAGATAATAGGATTCAAAAACTAAAGGTTAAACTGGGTGTAATCAAGCTTGAAAGGGTTATTTATGACCAAAAAGGGTAGACCAAGATCATACTACATCTATACACAAGCTGATTGTGGTCTTCTGTCTTCCCAAAGGACGTCAGAACACCTTGTATATTTTGTGGTAAAGGAAAACTGGGGACTTAACCGAATGAGTGAATTTCACGACTGTACTAACTTTTGTGGCAAGTTTAGATTATGATCAGAGTCCATGAAACATGCATTTTGATCTCGGATCTACCTACACTGTCTGTTATGCCAAGACATTACCTTGCCAGTAGCAACCTTGAAATGGCACCTTTGGAATTTGCATGATTTTTCCAAACTGAAAATTTTGATCTTGCTGATTTGGCACGGGGGGGGGGGGGGGGGGGGGGGGGTTTAAGGAAAAAGGATCTTTCTTCAGTCAAGCATTGGAACAGATGTTACATGGGGGTATTTACATTATAGCTGAAATATATCAATAATTACCCTTAACCCTTTACCACACGACAAATTTTAGACCTGTCCGAATTGAAAGCATTTGCAGATGACAGTTTCAATGTGGCTCATATGAAATGATTTTTCTTTGATAAGGTAGAAAACATTGTGGGAAAAGGAGAAAATGCTGGTAACCAGCATTTTCTCCTTTTCCCACAATGTTTTCAAAAGCCTTCTCTATCAGGGGTGTTAAAAGTCGTCATTGTGTGGTAAAGGGTTAATAGGGTAATACAGCAGTTTGGATGTTATAGCCTTAGCCCTTTCACTGAAGTAGAAAGCGCAAATGGATGATGTTGCTCAAGATCAGACAGCATATTAGGAACATGTACAGAAGGATTGAGAATTCTGGCTTGGTGAAAATACTTTTAGAGGACTGATAAAAGTAATTGCTTTAGGATTCATGCCATTCTCATAGCTTTATATCTATTTATGTGGGAAAGCATCCAGTCAGTAGAATGCTATAGAATCGTCTGGAAGGCATGGATGAGTGCACAGGTTTATATGAATTTACTGAAATCATAAAATAGCATTATACACTAAGCAAACAAGCAAACAAAATCAGTCATTTAACCCATTAACAAACAACACGATTTCTTGCTTGTGTAATATCAAGGGCATTTGCAGACAACAAATAAAATTTGGCTCTAGTGATGTAATTGGCCTTTGATAGGGGAGGGAACATTGTTGGAAAAAGGAGAAATTGCTGGTTACCATCATTTTCTCATTTTCCATATTGATTTCGAAAGCCTTCTTTCTCAGGGTCGTTAAAACTTGGATTGCTTTGTGAGGGGCCAAAAATTTGACATAATGTGTATCTGTGAATAGTTTAGGTACAGGTAGCTTATTTCATCCTTTGTTGCTAATGTACTTACTGCCCTGCAAAACAGCTGGAAATGTCAGGAAAGATTATGTCATCCGCTGGAATGTAATTTTAATGACTTTTCACAGCTAATTACACTAGATGTTCAGGTATGCACAGTGACTGTACTGCACTGAGATACAGGCAAGCTGTTGGCACTGAAACTTGCTTTTCCCTTAACCCATGAAGTCCTGAACTGGACTTCTGTCCAATTGTGGACAGTGTAGATCAAGATTAGACTTATGAACATGCAGTGTAATCTTGAATTTATGCCAATCACATTTGCCAATATGGAATGGTTGGTTAATAAGGACCCTTGTCTTATATAATTATTAGTTGAAATTTGTCAAAATCCAAGTGCCCAGCCCTTATAGCTCAAGTGGTAGAGCACAGTTCTTGTAAACATTAAGTTTTGGGCTACTTACAGGTGTGGGTACAATCCTCACGGCTTGCCATCTAAAAAAAAAATAACTAATAGTCTTTCTGATAAACCAAGGTTTGGTGTGACAGTGCTATACAATGAGCACATAAAAGAACCAGGCCAAACTTAGGAGCCCAACTGGGTAGCTCAATGGTTAGTGTATCTGACTTGTGACGTTGCGGGTTTGATAACCAGTTGAGGCAAACTGTCTTTCTGGTGATTCTTAGTCCCTGACCTCTGATGCATGTGAGAAAAGTAGTCTGTGACTTGGAAAAAGAGTTGTGTTAGTACTGGTGTGACAAAGCTAGGTGCGTAGGTGCACTTACCGCTGTGATATGACCTAAGCTGTTAAAGCAGCATTAAAATCCAATACAAACAAACCTTGAACTTAGGATGGGCTCGTCCTGTATCTTGCACTGTGCCCTGTAATATAACTAACAATCTTAGGAGGCATTGCCCATATGGTGATGACAGTAAATAAACTGAAAATGAATTAGTCAAATCCAAGTGCCTATGGTCACCCCAGGCCCTAATGTTTTCTTAGTCAGTCCCAGTCTCAGTATCCTTTTCATGGTCTCTATAGATCTTACGTAATTATTTGTAAATTTATTTCATAATAATTTCTATTTTTACGGTCATTTTTGGTATAGAAACATCAGAAAATATAAGGGAAAACATGATCAGACTGAAAATCAGGCTAGTTTTGGAGATGTGTAAGATGTACTTATTCATACCTGAAATTTCTTACTAATGCCAATATATGACTTCTTCTTTTTGTAGATCATTGGTTTATTAAATGCATTCACTCCACAGAGGTCATTGGATGAGTTTCAAGATGTGTAAGTTATCATGTTATCAGTAAGCCTTTCCAAAACAACAAATTTTGGACTTTTTAGAATTAAAAGCATAATAATGTACATAACAAATTCAATATCGTTACAAATGAACTGAAGCTCTTCGACCGTTTGGAAAACATTATGGGAACCAGAGAAAATGCTGGTATCCAGCTTTTTCTCCTTTTCCCACAATGTTTTCAAAAAGGCTTCTCAATCAGGGTAATTAAAACTCAGGGTTATGTGATAAAGGGTTAAAACATTGCATCCTGAAACAATTTGTGCCAGATGACTTTGAAAACATTCTTGTAAATTTAGATAGATAATTTAATAGATAAACAGCAGACATAAGGTTAAATGATTAAACACACATGAAAACATTTAGGTAAAATGAAGCACTTTCTCCTTTTGCCACATTGCTTTAAAAAATAGTATGCTGTAAGGTGCAATTGTTGTCTGATGGTCTAGAAATGTTCAGGAAAGAAAAATCATTAACCCTTCACCTATTAGTCCAATTTTTAATGATCCTTTGGAAATAGCTTTTGAAAATATTCTGGGAAAAGGAGAAAATGCTGGTAACCAGCATTTACCTACAGTGTTTTCTACCCTTTCTGAGTCAATTTCCATCATTTGAACTATATTTAATTTTTGGTCAGTAAATGCTTTCAACTTAGTAAAGTTAGAATTTTTTTTGTTTTGTAAAGAGTTAAAGGGTGCATTGTATCTCATTAGAATCATCAAAGTAAGATAACAGTCTTATAGTGAGCACCTTCAACAATACCTATTACTGAGTAGTTACTATTTTTAGGATGAGAATGCCATGATTTGTGCCAACTTTTCTATGCATGTTCGTAAAAGAAGCAATTTTCTTTATTTCTCTATTCTTATTTTCTTAAATGTTACCAACTGATCTACACAGCCAGTGATTTGAGCAGCCATTTTTTTTATTACTTATTAGTTTTTTTTCTGTGAAAAACTTAGTTATTCAGCCCCAACATTTATCATAGGATAAAAAAGATTGTCTTTTCGAGTACATCTTTTCCCAGAAAAAAATTTTATCCTAGCTTTGCCTGTGACAGGTTCTTATTTGTACATGTATTATTATCTACAGTTATCTTGTGATGGAATTGATGGATGCCAACTTGTGTCAAGTGATACAGATGGATTTAGATCATGAACGCATGTCATATCTACTCTATCAGATGTTATGTGGTATTAAACATTTACATTCAGCGGGTATAATACACAGGGTAAGTCTAGCATGCAACAGTTGTACAGCTCTATGTGGCT
Organism: Hippopus hippopus; assembly: GCA_946811185.2. Lineage (NCBI taxonomy): Eukaryota > Metazoa > Mollusca > Bivalvia > Cardiida > Cardiidae > Hippopus > Hippopus hippopus. Next base: position 35,949,021 of record OX328096.1, read on the forward strand.
CCCGAGGGTAGAAGATTCTCTAATCAGTGTGAGAAAAACTGTTGATCTGTAGAAAGGCCATGCAGATAATTTGTGAAAGTAAAACTACCTATTTCTATAGATAGTAGCTACCTCTTTTGAGCAATGTCAGTAACTTGTAAAAGGTAGTCATATCAATTTTCCAGTCATGAAAAACATCCAAGTACATGTATCTGCTGTTTCAAGGTTGTCTTTGGCCAGAATGTCTCAGCATAGAGGATATTGTAGATCAAAGAACAAATTGCATGTATTGTGATTTCTCATCTCTAAAAAGAATTTGAAGCTGTGAGAGGCACTTTAATGGTAAATGTATGAAGATAATATAGATGTCTTTTTGTAATAATTTTTAACAAACAGCAGCTAATCCTTTTTCCACAGTATTTTCAAAAGCAGTTTATGTAAGGAAGAGAAAGTTATATTATCCAGAAAAATACTAATGTATGTAATGATGAAAAGTCCGACCCTCCCCCATAATCCTTTACCAAAAGATTTAAGCATTTGCAGACGACAAAATGACATTGGCTCAAATGATGCTATTTTCCTTTGAAAGAGTAAATAACATAGTGGAAAAGGTGAAAATGCTGGTTAATTGCATTTTTTCCTTTCTTCACAATGTTTTCAAATGCTCTTACCTCAGGGTCATTAAAACTCGGGATTGTATGGTAAAGGGTTAAGATCTTTCCCATTGCACTCTTTGACAAAGATTTAACCCTTTATCGCACAATGCCGACTTTTAATGACCTTGGGAAAGAAGCTTTTTGAAAACATTGTGGGTAAAAGGAGAAAAATGCTTGTAACCAGCATTTTCTCCTTTTCCCACAATGTTTTCTTCCCTATCAAAGAAAAATTGCACCATTTGAGCCACATTGAAATTGCTGTCTGCAGATGCTTTCAATTTGGACAAGGCTAAAATTTTGTCATCTGGTAATGGGTTAAAAAATTCTAGATTTGTCCATATTAACCCTTGAAATGCTGCAGAAACCCAAGAGACATTTGAGGATGAGACTACGATAGCTGCAATTTTGTGGTTGTATTTTGTCTGTAATGTTTCAGCAAAGCGGACTGTGTAGATCAAAGATCACACTGCATGTTTTGTGCAGTCTGATCTTGATCTACACTGGCCACAAAGGCAACTGTAGTTGTGAAAGGCGCTTTAAGGGTTAAAAGAATTTGCAAGCAAAAAAGTTTCTGTGCCCTTAATAATAGCATTTGTCTTTGGAAGGGTAGAAAAGCAATGAGGGAAAAGGAGAAAATGCTGATGATAAGTATTTTCTCCTATTCCCACAATGTTCTCAAAAGCCAACTTCCTCAGGGTCATATATATGAATGTTTTCAAAAGCATCTTTTCTGAAGGTCATCAGGATGGTCTATTGAAGTGCTGAAGATAGTGTCATATAATTATCATTTATCTTGTCTGGGATCATCAGAACCAGTCTAGACATGCCATTCACAGTTATTTGGTAACCAAATTATTATCAAAGTACAACTGTACATAGGATTTACAGAACTGAAATCCTACATCGTCTTTATAGAAAGTCTATGTACTGACCCTTATGTATTGACAATATCTGAAGTGACAGAAATATTTTTGATTGGTGTTTTGCAATGCTTTTAGCAATATGTCAATCACAAAAATACTATAACAGCTCACTGAATGTACACCTATCCTGAGCTTCATTAGTACTAGGCTGGAGTTCAGTACTGCCTTGCCCAAGGGCACATTGCTTGAGCTAATAAATATGCGATTTACTTCAGTGAAGGTGAATACTATCAAATGATGATTTTACAAACATTAAAGAATTAAAAATTGTGTTTAATTCTTCTTGAAAATAGACATTCATGGAAAATTTACATAAGCAGCAAGTTAGAAAATTTTTAGCTCAAGTAATTTCTAGGTATACAAAATATTTATAAATCATCCTTAATGGTGATATATATGAGCCATACTCTGGGAAAAGGGGTTTTTAATGCATTTAAGTGATGCATGATAGCTAGTGAATCATCACGTAATGATGGATCCTTAAAATCCATTTGTCTAAGTAACAACCAACTTGATTATGAGGTAGATTGTTCTTTGACATGCAGAAAATTGATCAGTAGCAAAATGTTTGGGCCGAGGTCAGCCTGTGCGAACTGCGCAGGCTGACCAGGGTTGATACATTTTGCAGGTGCATTAAGCCCCCTTTTCACGGAGTATGTCTCTTTAGATAAGATTGATATACATGTATCTTATAGTTGAGAAATCATTCAGTAAAGCCTAATGTTGATATACTTGCAGGATTTGAAGCCCTCAAACATAGTGGTGAAGTCTGACTGTACGCTGAAGATTTTAGATTTTGGATTGGCTAGAACGGCTGGTACCGGCTTTATGATGACGCCATATGTAGTAACCAGATATTATAGGGCACCAGAGGTTATCTTGGGCATGGGATACAAAGAAAATGGTATGAAAATTTTATTTATCCCTTTCGTAATTGGAAAAACCTAAAAATATGTTAGCAATATAAATGTTACTTTATTGTTGTAACTTACATTCTAGTTCAACTAAACATAGGTTGTTACTACATCTATTGTAAGATGTTACTTCTTTTATTGTTTACTCTATACTGACAAAATTTTAGACTGGACCAAATTGGAAGCATTTGCCGATGACATAAAATGTAGCTCAAATGATGGTTTCTGTCTTTGATGGGGTATAAAATATTGTGGGAAAAGGAGAAAATGCTGGTTTCCTGCATTTTCTCCTTTTGCCACAATGTTTTTAAAGTACTTCTCTATTAGGTTGGTTAAAAGTCAGGATTGTTTAGTAAAGAGTTAATACATTTGTATTTTTGAAATGGTGAATTTGACTCTTTCCTTTGTGTTGCATACAGACAAAAAATATAACCTATTCACAGGATTTTGCAGACCACATTTGAATAATGTCAATAAAAGAAAAATCCTCATCTCAATCCTTAGAGTACCAGATTAAAAAGGAAAAACTTTTCTTATCAATGAATGGTTGGAAAAACTTTCAGTACATTGTATATTGGAATGTGTAGATCCGTGATCAGACCTCATGTTCTGTGTAGTCTTCTCTAGATCTACCCAGTCCACGAAAGTAGCTACAGCCGTGACTTGTATTAATAGGAGCAAATGATGAAATAAGTTTACATTGCAAACTAGATTTATTAAAAATGGAAGAATTTCAATAATTTTAACTCTTTACCACACAATCCCGAAATTTAACAACCCTGAGAAAGAATCCCTTTGAACACATTATGGGAAAAGGAGAAAATGCTGGTAACCAGCATTTCTCCTTTTTCCACAATGTTTTCTACCCTTCCCAAAACAAATTCAATTTTTCAGCCACATTTATTTTGTCGTCTGCAAATGCTTTTAGTTTTGACTCTTGTCTAAAACTTTGTTGTTTGGTAAAGAGTTAATTTGTAGCTCCTGAAACAAGTTTACAGCAGAAGGATTTGAAACATTCTTTTAAAACATGAATATTATGTTAAATCATGACAAAAGAAGAAATTTTTGTCCAAAGCAATTTTAAAAAGGTGCTTCCAGCAAGACAAATAAAATGTGTCTGCAATAAAAAATTAGTCTGGAGAAACATCCATTCATTTTGATGTACAATTGTGGTTCACACTTACGATGTATATTTTACTTTTCCAGTGGATATCTGGTCAGTGGGATGCATTATGGCAGAGTTGATACGAGGTGGTGTCATGTTTCCTGGAAGTGATCGTATCCTTGAATTGTTCTTTATGTCTGCTTGGCATTTTATAAAATTATATGCTAATATGCAGTGTTAGTAATATTATCTTGAACGATAATGAGTCAAATGGAGTCTACTGATTGATCAACTGTTTAAGATGTCTGAGAAGATACAATTTGATATTTTGTCAGTCAGAATTTTTTTGTCAAAAATTTGTTGAAATCTGCCAGTTCAATCAAAATTACTTACTCTTTGCCAAATGAAAAAAAAAACTAGGACTTATCTAAATCAAAAGCATTAGTAGATGACACATTATATTTAGTTAGATTATTGAATTTGTCTTTGAAAGGATAGACAACATTGTTAGAAAAGGATAAAATCCTGATTACCAGCATTTTTACCTTTATGAAAAGAGCTGATGGTGACAGACAGTGAATATGTTTGATTTTTCTTTTCTCTACAGAATGAGGTAGTTTTAAAAAATGTTAAAAATGACAACTTTTATGACATAATTGGTGTTAAAGGTTATAACACTTGAGCCTCAGAAGCTACTCTGTTCATTAACACATGCGTACTGTGGTCATTGTAACTTTTTCATACAGTATGAAAAGATAACTCTTGTAATTAGCCTACAGTTTTGAAAATCAAATGAATCAAGTCTTTGATGTTCTCTAAATTTTCATATAAAAAGCAATTTCTCCTTGACTACAGATCAGATATCGATCAGTGGAATAAAATCATTGAGCAGCTAGGAACCCCTTCCCAAGAGTTCATGCAACGCTTACAACCAACAGTACGGAATTATGTGGAAAATAGACCCAAATATCCTGGGTATAGTTTTGAAAAACTGTTTCCTGATGTCTTGTTTCCCCCAGATAGTACGGAACATCAGGGTTTACGTTCCTCGTGTTCTAGAGACTTGCTGTCAAAAATGTTAGTGATAGATCCAGAAAAAAGAATATCTGTAGATGAAGCTCTTATGCATCCCTACATCAATGTGTGGTATGATGAATCTGAAGTCAATGGGGTATGTATTGATTTTTAACTTGCCTTTTACTCGACCATATAATTATACCCCCCACAACAAAGTGAAGGGGGGTATACTGGAATCGCCATGGCTGTCTGTCCGTCCGTCTGTCTGTAGACACAAATTTGTCCGGTGAAATACTCCGACAGTTTTTCAGGTACTGAACTCAAATTTACACACAGTGTTCATATATATGTGAAGTTGTGCATGTGCAATTTCCATGACCCTGCTGCGATTTGTTGCAGAATTACCTCCCCTTGAACTTTTTTCAACTCTTCCTTTTGTACTAAACCATTCTGCATTCTGTGACAAAGACCTGTTTTGTGACAAGGAGCTGGTGGGGGGTATGATCACGTTTAGTGATAGCTCTAGTTTAAGACTGGTTGATGTTTTAAGCATCTGCAGGTAACAAATTAATGTGGCTAAAGTGATTGCATTTGTCTTGGAAAGGGTAGAAAGCTTTATGGCAAATAGATAAAATGCAAGTTACCAGCAGGTTTTCCTCCTTTTACCATTTTGTATAAAAATGTTTTTGTCCTCGCTTGTGGAATCTTTGCTAGGGAGTCAACCTGTTACCATACAAGGACAACTTTTTGCCCTCACACAGTACATGGTCTTTGAAAGGAGTGCTTACGTTTTACAAGCAATTGCTTCTTTTCCAACAATGTTTTGCATATCTTTAACACCAGTTTCCTTTAAGTGATTTTCCTCCATGCTCTTTGTCCAAGGTAATTGTACACATTGTGAAATAACATCTATGGTAAATCTGTTCTCTGGTTGATATGGTTTCAAAGTATATAACTTTCTAACCCTTTAATGAAACACTGAGGCAAAAGGAGAAAATACTGCTTATCACTTGAGACAGATTTTATTTGTTGTCTACCTATGATTTAAAATTTGACATGTATAAAATGTAGTTGTCTGGAAGAACTTTCCACAAATAATATAAGAATTAAATATTGCAACATGAATAGTGCTGCATTAGTGTACAGTTTTGCTGCGGATGAGACATGGCATGGTGTGGATGACTGAATGGATTAGTCATATGACAGTTCACCTATCTTCATTCTCATTTTCAGAGTATTCCAGGTGCCTATAATCATGCTGTAGATGAAAAAGAACACACTGTAGAACAGTGGAAAGGTTGGTGAATTTACACACATACAATACACAAGTTAACTTTTTACCAAAGAAAAAAGTTTTAAACTTCTCCAAAAAAGCATTTGCAGATGACAAATTCCTTTTTACTCAAAACATGAAATTTGTCTTTCATAGAGTAGAAAACATTGTGGGAAAAGAAGAAAATGCTGGTTACCAGCATTTTCTCTTTTTCCTACAATGCTTTCAAAAGCCTTTTTCCTTAGGGTCTTGAAAAGTCAGAATTGTGTGGTAAAGGATTAAGTAGTATGGAGTATGGAGATTTGGTTAGTGATATTACGATGCCTTAAAAGACATATGTAACACAAAGTGTCTAGGGCTTGCCTCATTTTTTATCTGAACTGGATCTCTATCTTAGTAGCTAATTAATATGAATGGTAAAGTCTTGAACTCTGTCGTAGCAACGAAATTTCACCCTTATATTTGCAGACAAAACTTTCGCATTGGTAAAAATTAACTAAAGATCTCTTATAGAGTAGAAAATATTGCAGAAAAAGGAGGACATGCTGATAACCAGCATTCTCTCACAATGTTTTCAAAAGCCTTCTTTGTCAGAGTCATAAAAGATGGGATAGTTTAGGAAAGGGTTAAACTTCATTTTTACAACTTTCGAGAATATTCTGATGAATTTTTAAATATCAGACAACTTTGTACAGGTCATATTTTCAAACTGTATGTTTCCTGTGTCAGCTGACAAAAATGTGGTGCTTACTTGATTCAAGTGTTCTTCCTTTGTGTAACAGTTAGGTGTGAATCGCTTAGACAAGAACAGATTAATTATTAACCAATCTTATCACCTGATCTTTCAGAACTTATATACAATGAGGTAATGGAATATGAGAACAGAGAAAGAGTGCAATCTATGCAAAACAGTGCAGGCGAAAGTATGCAGAATGGCACAGGTAAGATAAGGTGTTGAATTCTTTTTTGTACTTGCAATAACTGTTTGATATGTGCTTTTGGCTTTTAATACATTTGCAACTATTTTAGTTATATAATGGCAGCCATTATGTTCATAGTATTACATGAACCATAGCTGCTTACAATGCTCCAAGCCACTGGCTTCTTACACCTGTAAATAAAGAAATATTTGCCAAGGATTGTGTGGTAAAGGGTGAAAACACCCTAAAAGGATGTTGTCCACACACCACATCTCTTTCCTGGATTTCACCTGTTCTAGACTGGGGCTGTTTTGTATCTTGCACAAGGACACTTTCAAGTGACAGGTTCTGCCTGTTGGATTCAAATCAGTATTTTCTAGGTAAAGATACAGTAATTTAAACACTTAATCTCAGAGTATCATCATTTTGAACTCAGATGATAAAATTTTGATGTCATTTTGATTGTTTTTCTGTTTATCATTCATATTTATTTTGCAGCATCTGATAGCTCCAACAACGATGGTGCCGTTGACGGTGTTGCACCTGGTAGCCAGCCAAGCAGGCCTAGATAACTCATTTTATATATAGAACTAGGGACGAGCTATACAGTTTTATAATGGAGTGGGAACTCACAAAACATTATGTTTTGGTCACTAAGCAACAGACAGTCACTGGGCTACCATGTTGGCAATCAGAGGACAGCCTCAGCTTTATGTCATTGAATATGTTAACCTTGTGAATAATGATTTAACTTATTACTTCCTGCAGATGCCTTTTTTTGTCTTGAAACAGAAAACAAAGTGTCACAAAGTGATACTGCGAGCAGACCCCTCTACTGACACAGTCTTTTCACATGTAGTTGTATATTAACTCAGTACCAAATGACAAAATTTTGGACTAGACCAAATTGAAAGCATTTGCAGACGACATGATGATGTCTGTCTTTGATAGGGTAGAAAACATTGACATGATTGTGGGAAAAGGAAAAAAATGCTGGTTACCAGCTTTTTCTCCTTTTTCCACAATACTTTCTAAAGTCTTCTCTTTCAGGGTTATTCAAACTCGGGATTGGGTGGTAAAGAGTTCTACAGATATTTGTGTTGATTAACCCATTATCACACAATCCTGAGTTCTAACACCCTGAGAAAGAAGGCTTTTAAAAACATTGTTGTCTGCAAATGCAATCAATTTGGTCCAGTTCAATATTTTGTCGTTTGGTAAAGAGTTAACATATTTTTACAGTCATGTTTTTAAAGTCGTCTGCTGCAAGTTTGTTTCAGGAGGCGGGGAGTAATGTTGTTGCCTTATGTACTTGGATGATAGTATTGAATGGATAGATTTGTCATCTTGAGGCAACTTCATCATTATTGAGACTTTGATGTTGTGGGTTTTCATGGACATGTACATCTTTGCTGTATTTTGTGTTATGAACTATACTTTTTCATAACAAACCACAAAGCTATGGGGGGGGGGGGAATGTTTGAGTTATTTTATGCTGTTAACCCTTTCTCAATCAACAAACTCTTGACTCTTCCAGGCTGAAAGTAGTTTGGAAAGAGAATTTTGAAATTGGCTTTTGAAATCGGCACAAATGAACTGTAGTTCTCTGGTAGAATAGAAAACATTGTTGGAAAAGGAGAAAATACTGGTTACCAGCATTTTCTTTTTTTCCCCACAATGTTTTCAAAAAGCCTGTTAACGCTCAGGATTGTGCTGTAAAGAGTTAAGGGTACCTATTGCACAGAGTTAAGCCCTTTATAAGCTAATAGAGTTGGAATACTTAAGTTATATCTGTAACAATCAATCCCCAGTTTCAACTACATGAAGAAGCAGATTTTGAAAACATTGTTGGAAAAGTAGAAATTCTGGTAATCAATACTTTCTTAATATGCCTATAATGTTTCCTAGTCTCTCTAAGACAAATCTCATCTTTTGAATCATCTATGAATGCTTTCAATATTGACCAGTCTAAGAGTTTGTTGTCTGGTAAAAATACATCTTTGTGTTAACAGAACCACGTTAGGGCAATAGTTTCTTTTATTACTTGCCATAGACACCAGTGCTGATGATTTTTTTTTTCATCTTGGCAGTAGGCAACATGAAAATATGGTGTCAAAAGAGGAATTGCTCAAAACCAGTATTTCTTCCTTTTGACTCAAAATTTAAATGTGTGTTATTTCACTTAGCTCATATTCATGTTGATTATGCATGTACTTATTTCTATAAGGATATTCTGGAAGTGGTCTGCTGCAAACTTGTTTCAGGAGTGTAAGGAGTTAAATCTTTACCAGACAATAACATTGTAGACTTCTCTTTCTTAAAAGTAATTACAGGCAGCAGAAAAAGTGTGCATCGGATTTTGGGATTTGTCTTTTTTAAGGCTAGAACTCATTGTGAAAAAAGGATAAATGCAGGTTATCAACTTTTCTCCTTTTCCCACTATGATTTCTAAAGCCCTCTCTATCAATTTCCTCTTGTCAGTTTTTATTAGCTTGGCTGTTTTGAAAGAAAACATCAAGGTATTTTCATAGCCTTGAGGGTCATCCTTGTCTTTGTTGTTGTGTTGCAAAAACTTTAGTATTTCATAAAATCTCTGTTAATACTGAAGATATTTTCTTCACCTCAAACCAATTATTTATTATCAAAAAGGGAACCCATACTGCAGGGGCAGGTGACCATCAAAATATATTTAGCAGTTATGCCTTTTTTTTACTTTAAATCTTCACTAAAAGCAACTGCAGGTGTGTAATGTTTATCAAGGAAACTGGTTACCTAATTATTTGTTCTAAATACAAATGTCACTTTGAGTTGGTTTTCTTTGTAAGTTTCTGTCTTTCATAATTTTGTCTTACTTCTGTTAAATCTATATGGCACAAGCACATCCAGTTTTTAATGTTACCACATTACTAAGACTTCTACACCTCTTGACAGACATAGAAAAATGTATGGAAGTAAATGCAACTGCTTATTAAAAGCAGTTACCCCTTTTCCTGCAGACAGTTTTCTAATTGTTTTTTTTCTCCCCTTTTCTTTTATGTCATTTTACTGGTTAGTGGTATGTCTAAAATAAGCATGTTTGGTAATGGTCAACTCTGAAATGACTGAGCACACCTTAAGTTGCTTTTGCAGATACTATAGATCAAGATCAGACTTCACATGAAGTGCAGTGTGACTTTTGTCAGTATCCTATGAAACAAATTTGCAGCAATATACAAGTACTCTGAAATCATTAATGTACAGTAGGGATTATGAACCCTTAACCAAACAATTCTGTGTTTATATGACCATGAGGAAGAAGGATTTTGACATCATTTGGGTAACAGGAGAAACTGCTGGTAACCAGCATTTTCTCCTTTTCCCACAATGTCTTTTGCTGTATTGAAGACAAATGTCATTATTTGTGTCACATCTATCTTTCTTTCAATTTAGACAAGTCTCCTTGATATGTGGTGAAGGCTTAACCTAAAATTTTTCAAAAATCTTTTTCAACAATGGATTAACATTTTAAATCAATGAAATGCAAAATTATTTCAGGGGCTGTCGTGGCCAAAATGTCCGATAGGTAGATCCATAATCAGACTCAACAGTCTGATCTTTGTCTACACTGTTAGCAAAAGTAAAATAAATTGTCCTCCATATGCCAAGCGTTAAGCTATATTCATTCTATTGTTGAAAAGGAACAATGTGATTTTGACTAGACTTCTATAGTTTTAAAAGAAAAAAGACTTGGGGATTTGGTTTTATGCTTGTATGATAAAGTTACATTTAGTCCATGACTGTATGAATTTATTTATGAGTATATGCATATAATGATGGTCTTTATTTATGTAAATTGAATTGTAAATATTCTTTTTTAGACTGTTAAAATAGTCACATGTAAGAATTGATCATTTACATGGTATGTAAAATACTCATGAAGTATCCAATATGTGAACCATGCTTGTAATTTCATAATTGCTTCTAGTTTTTATCCAATAGGCTTATCATACACAACTTGATCCATTTATTTGGTGTTGAAATTTTTGTGATTTATTTTTAACTCTTTCTCACCTGAAACAGATTTGCCATAGATCATTTTTAAAACATAAGTAAGATTGAGGATATGAAACTGAGAAAACATCTTGGCAAAAGGGGGTACTATATAAGAGTTTTTTTTTTTTTTCTGCTGGTTCCAAATGCCATGGTTTTTTTTTTTCTAAACAGAGGGGTGTTTGAATTTCCAGGAACCTTATTTTATGTCCAGTCTGAGCATTTTTGGTATTTAATATTTGTGGCAGCTGAATTATGAGAATTACTGTTGACAGCAATCTACTTTTGTTTCTAGAGACTTCTGGCTATATATGGATATCTGATTTTTGCCTGGTTCGAGATTTCACATGATAGCAGAAGATTTGGAAATTTAAATTGTGATCTTATTTATGCACAGAGATAGACCTCATCACTGTCAGAAAAATCTTTGTCTATCATGATAGTCTTAGCCAAAGACAGAATATTGCTCAGTTAATTTAAAACATATTAAGGCAATCTGTTACACACTGTCTGATATGGAGATTTGGTTCATATGAAAACTAGTAGCTGCCCTAAAAATAGGATGTAGCCTGTTGTGAATCGAACGGTTATGGGAGATACATTGGGTATCAGTTTAGACTGACCACACTAGCGTTTTATACATGACCATTTAACTGCAAGTCACCCATGTTTTTGATGTGCATTGTCAAAAGACAAAATTGGACATAATACTGTTTTTTTTAAATCTGCGGCCTTGACTTGGTTGGCTGATAGAGCAGAAAGTAAATACCTGTAGATAAAAAAAACCACTTATACGGCAATATCAAAATTAGCTAATCTTTGATAGCCGTACTTTTTTGGTTCAATGGCCTCACTGTCTGGAATTAAGGAGAAGAGCATGAATTTTTTTTTTTTTAAGCGAATGGATAAATTTGGTAATAGTCAAGGTGAATTAGTGTGTAAATAGATGATAATCCATTCCAACTGAAAGTATGACATTGTACATGTTTGTGTTGTAAATTTTGTTTTGAATGATGGAGATGTTCTTAATATGGTCAATGGATTGTCATTGGATGATAGATGAAAGTGATGTATCTGTTTATACAGTAAAATCTCATTCAAATATTTGGATCAAATAAGGAATGGCTTTACAAACGGTACTTTTGATGCCAGTACCATTTTCTAGTTTTGACAACTTTGTGGGAAAAGGAGCACTTGCTAAAAATGAGCCATTGATCCTTGTCAACTCAATTTTATCTTTACAGTTATTTTCCGTTCTTTCAGATTTTTGCTTCTTTCATAACTATACCCAGTATAACTAATATTTTTTGGGGTTCATGGGAACCAGCCAGTCTATATATCTTCCTCAGTCTGTCTTCATTCACATAAGTATTTTGTGTCATAAACTTAAATTTTTCATGTCTGCTTTAACGACCCTAGAGTGAAAGGCTTTAGAAAACATTTTGATAACCAGTATTTTTACCTTTTCCCACTATGTTTTCTACCCATTCTAAGACAAATTCTATCTTTAGAGCAAATTTACTATGTCTACTGCAAATGATTTCAAATAGGATGCTAAAATTTAGTTGTTTGGTAAAGAGTTATAGTATTCATGAGTTACGTCCCCATGAACATAGACATTCCCGGGAGTGTAGCTCAGTTGGGTAAACGACTGTCGTCTCTATCAAGGCACTTGATGGGGGGTATTTAGTCACCTTTTGTGACAGTTTAAGTTGTAAAAAGCTTTTGGTTGGTCTGAAAATAGCCAGTTTTGGGTTTTCTTAACCTGTCTTTAGAGCAACAAATAGTCCACAGAAACAAACATAGGAAAACAAATTGTAGCTTTTGTATGTCTGATGGTACTTGTATGTGCTGTCAAATTGTGGCATTCAAGAGCATTTTTGTTTTGCCACAACTGTTAGACTGCTTTTGTGAGCATTTTAAATAACAAACTGAAATGTAACTTTATCCAAGCTGTGTGTGTAAGATCTTACACTGTCTTAAAAGTTTTATAATGTTATGACAGCCATATAAAGTAGCGCTAGAAAAAAGCTGTGCACTGGTTTTTCTGTTGCAAATACAAGGTTGGAACCTGTTATTTCTAGGGATTGGACAGAGACACTTATTGTTATTTAACTTATTGCAACTTGAAGATAACTTTTTGGGTCTTGCAGCAGACCATCTTTTGAAAAGATTGCTGCTTAAGGAGAAATTTATCAGAATAAGTACTGGTAATTTCTTTAAATTCATGTTCTTGTCTTTTATCTCAAGACATTTTTAAAGTTGTTTGCTGATTTGTTTCAGGAGGTAAATAAATAAAGAATGCTATGATATTACAATAAAGTTTAACAAATTACAGAAATTGTTTAAGTAAGCTATCAACTCACAATATTTGACTCGAGAATGTTGAAGGTTACAAAAGAGAAATTCATTATTACTATGACTTTTTAGCTACAGCTCTCTATTTTTTACTCACTGTTTTAATTTAGAGTTTCTTTTACACAGAGTCTTATTTTTGCCTCATGCAGGCATTGGGATAAAATTAAGCACATATACATAAGAGTATAATTATTTTATTATTATAGTTATGTTTAGAGCTTTTTACTGGTACTTCCATCTTTTTTTTTTTAATATCATCTTGAACTTTTTTTTAGAATCTCGTATCAAATATGAAATCTTGTAAAAGAAGGGATAATTTCACTGCTAAAGCAATTCCATACAGTTGAAACCTTTTGATATCCCTGCAATAGACAGCTTTTGAAACCTGTTAAATTGTATGTCTACACACAAAAAGTAAAAAAAAATACATGGTGTAAATCTTGCCGACATGTCACGTTTGAGCAAGGGAGTCTATTAATTGCTCTTGACACTAAATGCTCTTTTGCAGAAAAAGTTTATCAAGATCAGACTACACAGGACCGAAGCACCAACCCCTTTGGCAGCAAAAATTTCAATCCTCTGAAATTCAGAGAATTTTTATCGAAAGGCTAGACCATATAATCTTATGGTATAGACCCAAGATCAGACTGCATGCTTTCTGCGTTTTGAAAAGATCCCATTTTGATACTGAAAAGGTTTAGTATATGCAAACATGTTGGGACATTTCCTGTTAGGGGGAAAAAATCTTTCAGTATGCAGCGAAGGAACTGTTTTGGCCAGGATGTGTGACAAATTATTAGTGTACATGTATATTTATGATCAGACTGCAGCTTGATCATTGTGTACATTTTGGAAAATCGTTTTATGTTGTGCCTTGTTCTGTTTGAAGTGTTGGCTTTATGGAATGAACCTTTTCAACTTGGGAAAACAGCCAGAGGGGGCAAAGTATTTTAACCTGATACCACACTGCAAAAGTTTAGAACTATTTAAAATTATTAACAGTCATCAATTCAAATGTGATTTAAATAATAGGGCTTTTTAAAAATAGTTTGAGCCATTAATGAAAAAGGAGAAAATGCTGGTTACAAGCATTTTCTCCTTCTCCCACAATGTTTCCAAAAGCCTTTTTCTACAAGGTCATTAAAACTGGATTGTGTGGTAAAGGATTATGGTCGTTTTGGCCAGAATATGTTACAAAGTGGAACACAGAGTAGATCCAAGATTATTCTGCTTATCATGTTCAGCCTGATCTTGAACTGCACTTTTCCCTAAAGTACCGGTAATAAGTTGTGCTAGTTAACCCTTTACCAAACAATCCCTGGTTTTTACGACCCAGAGGAAGAAGCCTTCTGAAAACATTGTGGGAAAAGGAGAAAATGCTGGTAACCAGCATTTTCTCCTTTTCCCACAATGTTTTCTACTCTTCTAAAGTCAAGTTTTAATTTTTGAGTCATGTTTATTTTGTCGTCTGCAAATGCTTTCAATTTGGACATGTCTAAAATTTTGTCGTATGGTAAAGAGTTAAAGGATTACACATGAGCCTGTTGCAAAAGGAGGTTTAATGTGTCTTTGTGATGCATTTAACCAAGCAAGTCATCATAAAATTATGGGTCCATAGAATCGCTTTTTTCTAACAACCGACTGAATCATGAGGTAGAATGGTCCTTATATATGCAGGAAATTCAACAATAGCAAAAAGTTTTGACCCAGGTTAGCCTGCACAGACTGCGCAGGCTGACCTGGGTGGATACTTTCTGCAGATGCCCTGAACTCCTTTTCACAGAGCATGCCTCATAAATTAAATTCATAATTTCAACAGTAAAGTGCATTTGTTTATGTGAATAAATTGTATTGACAGTATTTTTTTAAAGGTGGTCTGCTGCAAGAATTAAAAGAAGTGGTCTACAAGCAGTAATGTGTTGGTACTGTTTACACTTTTTTTTCAGCTTTTTTTTTGTTTTGATGAATTATACACACAGACTTTTACTTGTCCAATCGCCATATAGATACACCTCTGTTATAAGGATGTTTTTAAAAAACATATTGGGAAAGGAGCAATTGCTATTGCTAGCATTTGTTCCTTTTCCCATAATGTTTCTATGGCATTCCAGTACAATAAACGATATCCTTGCCTATTAATTTTTCTCCTTGTTCGAAATGAATTAGCAAGCTGTATGTCTAAACACTGTTTGGTAAAGGGTTAACCCATTACCACACAATCCCTACTTTTGACGACCCTGAGAAAGAAGCCTTTGGAAAACATGGTGGGAAAAGGAGAAAATGCTGGTAACCAGCATTTTCTCCTTTTCCCACAACGTTTTCTACCCTTCACAAAACAAATTTCAAATTTTCAGTCACTTTTATTTTGTCGTCTGCAAATGCTTTCGAATTGGACAAACCTAAAATTTTGTCGTTTGGTAATGAGTTAAATGTACAAATATTATATTTGAGCAAAGCCCTATGAAACAGGGGTTGAATGTATCTGCAGGAAGTATTGGTCCAGGTCATCCTAAGCAGTTTACGGAGGCTGACCTGGGTCAAAACTTAATACTATTGGTCAATTTCTGTATGTCAAGGACCATTCAATATCGGGATTCAGTCTGAAGTACGACACAAAGATGATGATTTTTATGGCTTTATAATCATGTGTTGATTTGCTTGGTAAATGCATCACACAGATGCATTAAACCACTTTTCAGAGCAAGGCTCAAGTTTATTGTTTGTTAGAGACAATGTATGAGTGCAATCAGTGTTCCATGTTTGTAATTGTACCGTATCATTGTACCATCTGTAAATGGTATACATGAACAAAAACTGAAAAATAAAAAAAAGGGATGCATATCAAAGCTGTCCTGTTGTCACTTCTATTTCCTTATTTCTTGTTCCTTTTTTTAAGTAGAAGTAGCATTAGCATGGTTAGTCATAGGTCCTGCAATGCATGAGCCTTGACTTTTTACCAGACTACGAAGAAAATCATGATTTGATCCAAGCTTGCAGTGCTGATCATGTGGAGTGTTCTTTGGCAAGGTATTACACAGCCCTCACCTAGTGCTTAACCCCTTAGCACACAATCCTGAGTTTCAACGACCCCAAAGAAGAAAACTTTTGAAAACATTCAGGAAAAAGAAGAAAAAGCTGGTAACTAGTATTTTTTCCATTTCCCTCAATGTTTTCTACCCTTCCACAACAAATATTCAATTTATGAGTCACATTTTATTTTGTCATCAGCAAATGCTTTCAATTTGGACAAATCTAAAACTTTATCATTAAGTAAAGAGTTAAGACATGTATAAGAGCTGTTGTCTAGCTTGTGTCCTATGTATTTGAGACAACAGCTTGTACAAGTCAGTTCAAGTACTATGGAAAAGAGCACAAAAATCCATTTCCTGATGATGAAACTGGAAAACAATTCTAAAATTATCTGCTCGCATGATTTCCTGCATGGAGGTGCCAGTACTTGGCAGCAGATTCTTCTCTCGGAGACAAGTGGAAAAAAGGGCATAACTGTTAAAAATATTTTAACCCTTTGCAAAAATGACAACATTTAGACTTTTTCAAAATGAAAATATTTGCAGACGACAAATTAAACATAACTCAAAACATGAAATATGTCTTTCAAAGAGTACAAAATATTGTAGGAAAAGGAGAAAATGCTGCTTATCCGGAATTTTCTCCTTTTCCAACAATTTTTTGAGAAGCCTTCTTCCTCAGGGTCATGAAAAGTCAGGATTGTGTGGTAAAGGGTTAAGGGTTACCTGCCCTCCCGGTATAGGTTCCCTTTTTGATATTTAACAGCTACCAAGTTTGAAGTTAATATCTTGGGTAATGACAGAGATATAAGAAAAAGTGAAAGTTTTTGTAGTAGACAGAGGGAAGTAAAAAGTATGTATCTAATTTTTTAACCCTTTACCAAACAATCCCTTGTTTTCATGACCCTGTGAAAGAAGGCTTTTGAAAACATTGTAGGAAAAGGAGAAAATGCTGGTAACCAGCATTTTCTCCTTTTCCCACAATGTTTTTTACCCTATCAGAGAGCTAAAGTTCAGTTGCACAATTTTGAATCTATTGTCTGCAGATGTTTTAAAATAAAAAGAGTCCAAAACTTGATGTTTGGGAAAGGGTTAAATTTGTCCCACATCTTACTGCCTAGCCACAGCCTGATTTGAGAAAAGCTTGGATTTATGCCGAGTTACTTCTGGCATCTCTAGGAAGAATGAGAGAGTATATCCCTGCCGCTTTTTTATTCCCCCAATCTTCCTTAACCCTTTACCAAACAATCCCAAATTTCAACCATCTCAGGGAGGAAGGCTTTCGAAAACATTTTTGGAAACTGGTAACCAGCATTTTCTCCTGTTTCTGCAATGTTTTCTATCCTTTCAAGGGGAAATCTCATGATCTGAGCCATATCTGGTATGTCATCTGCAAATGCTTTCAGCTAAGACTAGTCTAAAATTTGTCATTTGGTAAAGAGTTAAAGTGTGGAAATCTACGAGTAGTATAAAAGAGCATCATGGTCTCAAAAAGTCCCCCTCAAATCTGAGCTTATTGTTCTGTGCCAAAATCCCATGCTTTTCACACCATTACAGGATATTTAACTTACCAGTAAGGTTCTATTGTAATCTGACTTCATAATCTTTACCAGAAAACAAAATTTTAATCTACCATATTGAAAGAATTTGCAGACAACTGACCAACTGTGGCTCACTGGGCAAAAGGTTACCAGCATTTTCATTTATTCCCACATTGTTTTCAAAAGACTTTTTCCTCTAGGTAGCTAAAACACAGAATTGTTTGGTATAGGGTTCAATGATCACCTGCACATTACTTCTAAAACATTACAAGAGCACTGCATGCAGGTGCCAATGCTCGGCTGCAGTTGCTTTTGGAAATAAATTGATTTTCAGTGGAAATTAAGTCTAAAAAGGGGCATAACTGTGTCATAACTATTTGAAGTGGTATGAGTTTCCTTTTTAATTCTTAATAACAAGTCCGAGTTTGAAGTAAGTATCTTTGGTAATCACAGAGATATTATAAAATGTCGAAGTTTTGCGAGACAACACAGATGATGATGACAGTACTCTGACACTACCATAATGTTTTCTTCAAAAATAAAGTCTGTTAACAACTGAGACTATTACCCAAAAGATTGTCTCATGACAACATTCAGAGCATGGAACAAGTCTATATTGCACTAGCTTTTGACAATTTGAGGCTTTGACACTCTTCAGAAAAGATTTCATTAATTTGACAGTAGTTCCATATGTACAGATAAACCATTTCATTTGTATTTGGTATTTAGATTGTTACAAATGATGAAAAGCATGATGAGAAATATGGATATAATGTAACTAATTGTACATTGTGTGTGACAGTTTGAGTTGGAGTTGATTACTTATACCTCGTTCATATTACTAAGCTCGGCCAGGTAGCTCAGTGGTTAACCTATTCAACTTGTGACTTGGAGATTGTGGGTTCGATACCCGGTTGCGGCAAACTTTCTTTCCGGTGATTTTTCGCCTCACACCTCTGATGCATGTGAGAAAAGTAGTCAGTGGCTTTGGAAAGAAAGTTGTGTCAGTACTGGTGTGAGAAAGCCAGGAAACATACGGATGCGTCACTGACCGGCATGATATGCTGTTAAAATGGCGTTAAACTCCAATACAAACAAAATACAAAATTCATATTACTACACACAACTAAAAACACATCACATATCTTATTTTGTATTTTTTTTTTAAATTTCCAGGAAAGCTTAAAGAATCACCAACATAATCAGATAATGCAACTCATTATATTCTATGATTACAAAAAGTGCACTTTAAGATGACACTCCATTGTCTGTACAATGAAATAACCAGTGATTGACTAAAAATTGTTTTGATGTGTCATTAAATCTTAACCCTTTCCCACACAGTACCGAGTTTTAATGACCCTGGAGAAGAAGGCTTTTGAAAAAATTGTGGGAAAAGGAGAAAATGCTGGTAACCATCATTTTCTCCTTTTCCCACAATTTTTCTACCCTATCAAGGACAGAAATTAACATTATGTCTACATTTAATTTGTGGTCTGGAAATGCTTTTAATTTGGTCTAGTTTGAAGTTTTTCATCTGGTAAAGAGTTAACTCTTTCCCAAATGACAATAATTTAGATGGGTCGAATTTGAAAGCACTTACAGACAACAAAATATATATGACACAAATGATGGGATTTGTATCAGATATACTAGAAAACATTGTAGGAAAAGGAGAAAATACTGGTTACCAGCATTTTCTCCTTTTCCCACAGTGTTTTCACAAGCCCTACTTCTCAGAGTCGTTAAAGCTCGGGATTGTGAGGTAAAGGGTTAACTAGACCACAAAATTTAACACATATCTAAATTGAAATGTGAGTAAAATACTGACATCTGTCTAAAGAGGGGAAGAAGACACTGTGGGAAAAGGAGAAAATGATGGCTACTAGCATTTTCTCACAATGTTTTCAACAGCCGTCTTCTTCAAGGTCTTTAAAATGTGGAAATGTTGGGTAAAAGGTTAATGCTCTTTATTATAAATTTGAGATGGTGCCAATATGAATTTTCTTAGTAGAATAAGCCACATCATGGGTACCTGAGAGAGTTTACCAACATTTTCTCAGTTACCCACAATACTTTCAAAAGCCTGTTTGCTTTGGATTGGTAAAGCACCAGATTTTATGGTAAAGTTTAAACTAAGCCTGTTCAGTATTAATTCTTCAGCATACAACACAATTTTGGACTCTACCAAACTGAAAGCACTTGCAGACAAAAAATTATTTGTAGCTTAAATGATTATTTCTGTCTTTGACAAGGGAGAAAACACTGTAGGAAAAGGAGAAAATGCTGGTAACCAGCATTTTCTCCGTTTCCCACATTGTTTTTCGAAGCCTCCTTTCTTTGGTTCGTTAAAATACAGTATAGTGTGGTACAGAGTTAAGTAAAACACAAAATAAGATTTATCATGTAAACACACTTTTGGCGGTGTCTTCTATAATTGTCATCACAGTCTCGTGAAATTTTCTTGACGACTTGTTCAAATCTAGACAAATTTCATAATGATCACAGTTTGGTATTATGCGAACTATACAATCTGGATGGTATGTCTTTAAAACCTCGCCAAATTTCATAGTGGATGTGAGTGGCACAACATGGTCATCTGTTCCATGTAGTAATACAAATTTAGGTAACCTGAAATAAACGTTCAAAATAAAAATAAACCGGTTACAGTAGTCAACAGCTCTTACAGCAGTACACATATTCTGTCACATGTATATCACAGCAGCAAGGACAAATATGCATCTTTATCAGCATTTTCTCCATTTTCCACACTGCTTTATAAGTTATATTCTTCAGGGTCGCTAAAACATGGAATCGTTAGGTAAAGGGTTAAGAGGTGATCCTTAACCCATTGCCATACAAACCTGAATTTAAACAACCCTGAGAGAGCAAGCTTTTGAAAACATTGTGGGAAAAGGAGAAAATGCTGGTACCCACCCAGCATTTTCTCCTTTACTTTCAATGTTTTCTACCCTATCAAAGACAGAAATCATTATTTGGTGTATGATTGATTTGTCATCTGCAAATGCTTTCAATTTGGTCTATTCCAAAATTCTGTCGTTTGGGAAAGAGATAACAGAAATATTCACAGCAATACAGAAAAAACTAGAATTGTCTCAAAGTGAAAAAAAAAACCCACCAGCATCTTGTCATGGAAGCAGCACAATCAGAAAATGGAAATGATTTTCAAAACAAAGATCACCTGTGACCTTGACCTTTGTCTCATCTGACCCCAAAACAATTGGGCACCTCCTTGGGTCACAAGCAACACTTGTATAAAGTTTCAAGGTCCTAGATCAAACAGCTATTGAGTTAGAGCATGAGAATGATTTTCAAACAAAGTTCACCTGTGACCTTGACCTTTGACCAATGTGACCCAAAAACGATAGGGCACCTCCTTGGATCATGAGCAACACTTGTATAAAGTTTCAGGTTCCTAGGTCATACAAAAAACTTGAGGGTCACTTTTTTAAATGCTTTTTAAAGCTACTTAAATTCACATTTATGGACCTTTCCCTGTGACTCCGTGACACGGAACCGGAACTTAGTCTAACAAGACCCGGATATTTGTTGCATTTGTTGCATTTCCTTTTTCACGTTTTCCAGGTGTTAATTTGTGGAAGGGACAGCTAAACAGTCTGCAAGTTCTTTCTGTTTTTCTTTGTCGGTTTATCTGCTATTCTATTTCGAAAAGCGTCTAGAATACACAGACCGTACACATTTAAAGTGTGGCAACAAATTGACCTTCCTATAGTTATTCCGTACCTAGTTATTTAAATTACTAAACAGAGCTTCAAATGTGTGACTGTGTCAGAAAGGAGCCAGTTGGTAGCAATTCGTGTTCTTTAATCCTTTTTTTGTGCGGTACAGGCAAGTATTTATTGGTAATTAATAATAAAATCGGATTCAGACACTCGGTGCCATATCATAAACTCTGAATATAGATAATCATGGAGTACTAAATCTTCTCTCTCTGAATATACAAACTTTATTTTGCCCCTTAGTATTTTGGCTCTATGTCATGGTGTGCATTATAAACTATTGTTTTTATTGAACTGATATTTGCGTCAGAAAAGACTCACACAACGAATTTTAGTGCATCACGAAGAAATCATTGAGTCAAAAACACAAGAAACGCGCTCTGGGCAAAACACTACATGTTAGTTGATCTCCTCTGTCATGCTTCACAGGCCAAGGGTCAAAAAAAGATCCTGAACTGGTACTCATACAGCAAATTGTATACATGTACCTAGGTGGTTGTCTAACAGAGTCAAACAGGTTGGTTGGAGAGAATCTGTCAAACTGCTGTGGTCCGTACATTGCTCTGGTCATACAGGACAAGTCCTCTATCCCTCTCTTCATTTCATGCTGGAAATGATCAGCTATATTATAGACTCCAGCCAGGCCTAGAGTAGAAATAAGAGAAATTTCAGTATCTTAGGTAAAAACCCTGCAACTACAGCAGATAGTTTGTAAAGTTGCAACAACTAAGAAACAGCACATTTAAGTGACAGCTTTTCAATGCACAAATATAACCTTTTACACAGCTTGATAAGTACAACTACAAGGTATATACATTTATAAACTAATTGGCGTTTGTGACCAAGTTATTACTTATAAAGGAAGATTTTATAACTTTAATTCTTAACAAATTACCACCTACAAATAACTTTCTTTTTTGTTTCACAGAAGATTATTTTTGAAAATATTGTGGTAAAAGGAAAAAGTCTCCTCTTGCCATCAAGTTTTCACTTACATTTATGTTAACCTCTTTACTCAGAATTGTCAAAATTGGAGGCATTAGCTGACGAAAAATTAAGTGTAACAGATGAAATTTGTCTCTGAGAGGAAAGAATACATGGTGGGAAAAGGAAAAACTGCTTCTACAAGCAGTTTCTCCTTTTCCCACAATATTTTCAAAAGCTTTCCTCCTCAAGGTCATAAAAACACAGGATTGTGTGGTAAAGGGTGAAAACTCGATTCATTTGGCTTTCAATATTTCAAAAGCATGATTGATTTCAAAATCATATGCCCTACCTTTACTTCAGGAGGTGATAGTTTTATCTATAACCTAGAATCCTGTAACAAAATGATGGTATGTTGAAAAAAACCTCTTCATGGCACTATGGGAAAATGTGTGATTGCTTATAAAAAGCAGCAATACATTTGTAAACATTATTTTAAACAGCTCAGTCAGTCATGTACAAGGCTAGTTAACCAGGTATCACAAGACTTAATCCCAGCTCAACCATAATCTTTTTGAGGACTAAATGACTGCAACAAAAATCACCTCTCATTGCTGAATACTGTTTCAACAATGTCTACTTGGGAAAGTATCAGTGATCTGGATAGATTGCTGTGCAAAGTACTGGAAAAGGAAACTTTTGGTATGCACTGAAAGGTGCCTGGCTGCTGTCACGTGACTGAAATTATGTTGAAAACAATGCTGAACCCCGAAAAAACAAGTAAAGATCATATTTTTATTTTATTCCAATGTTTGTTGTGTCGATTGTACTAGATTTTTAGAAGGTCTCAAATTAGCCTGTAATACATTAAGTTCATATTTATACATACCTATCACAGCTTTAATAGATTTACTAACATCTGCATAGCTTAAATTTAAATGCTCTTCATGTAGAAACACTTGTTCAACTTCAGTGAAATCATCCGGTTTCACAACAGTAATCACAGAGTCATTGTCCTCTGAGTCTTCCTCTTCATTTAACTCTTTCCGAACATCAACAAACTCTCCACTACCATTTCTGCTTTCCCTTCCATTATTTTCCAAGGGAGAGCCTCTGTATCTTAAGCTTGAATCACTAGTATCAAGAAGTCCTTGCAAATCTTTTTCCATCAAAGAACCCTCTGACAAACTAGTTTCTGATATTTGGGACGACAATACCTGGAAATCCTTTGAAATATCTACTCCATTATTTTTGTCACATCCATTTACTAAATAGAAGGATTCTGATGATTCAGCAGCCTCTGAATGATTATTTGTAAAGTTGGCAGAAGATGACTCAGCAAAATGTTTATCTTTAAATTCTAGCTTTCTTCCTGATATATGAGTAGATACTGAAGGCATAAACTCTGATAGTGTGCTAGTCAGCCCTGATACTGTATTGTAACCAATGAAAAACTCATAAACTGACATGAAACATAGGTGAGCTCCTGATGAATGGCCCAGCAGCATGATGTTTGACTGGAAAGGGAAAAAAAAAGAACAATTATGAACACATCTGCTTTAGACAACTGAATTTGTCTTCCAGGAGACAACTTTAAAAAGAAAAAAAAATATTGGCAAAAGAAGAAATTGCCTGCAATAACATACTGTGCAAATATATGAATACTTCAGCTGTGCATGTATCATCTGTTGGCAAGGTTTTACTTCAAGTTTATATGTATGACTTATTCTTGGACATTCTTGAACAATAGAGTGGCAATCAAGGGATATAATGAAACAGTATATCAGTGTAATACATTTTCATTTTTTTTTCTTCTTTCAAACCACCTTTTTGAAAAAAAAAAAAGAAAAAAGATTATTATGATTTAAAAAATATCACATTTAAGCACAATTCAGTTATCAAAAGTTACCAGTAAAGTACTGTGTGATGCAATGGAGCATCTCTTTATCCTACCTATCTGAGCTATAATTAGAACTTAAGTGTTTTTTATCCATCAACTAGGACTAAAATATCTGGTCTGAATTATATATTTATTCATGAAATATCAAATTTCCAGTAAAGTTTTTCTTTAGTCAAAAACAAGTTGTGAGCTGCATTGACCCTTTCCAAAATGACAAAATTTTACACTTGAAAGCATGCAGACAACAGGGACGTAACAAGGAATTTAGAATCATTACACACTGAGATTTCAGACTTCTATTTAACAAAGTTAAATAAATATGTCCATATTGCAAGCATCTACTAAGGACAAATTAAATGTAGCTTAAATAATGATACTTGTCTTTGGAAAGATGAAAACACTGTGGGAAAAGGAGAAAAATGCTGAATACCAGGAGTTTCTCCATTTCCTAGAGTATTTCAAAAGTCCTCTTCCCTAAGGTCTTTAAAAATGAGACTGTTCTGTTAAGAATTATGAATGTGAATGACATCATTCTATGAAGCAACAAAACCCCTCTTGTTCGTGTTTTTTTCATTATGCATTATTGTGCGTTATGGGCCCTTAGACAACAAATCAAATGTGGCTCAAATGATGGGAGAAAAAATTGAGGGTGCTAGCACTTTCTCCTAGTCCCAAAACATTTCTAAGCCTCTTTCCCCCAGAACATTAAAACAGGGCAATGTATGGAGAAGATTTATTTCATTGTCTCCTGACACAA
Organism: Hippopus hippopus; assembly: GCA_946811185.2. Taxonomy (NCBI): domain Eukaryota; kingdom Metazoa; phylum Mollusca; class Bivalvia; order Cardiida; family Cardiidae; genus Hippopus; species Hippopus hippopus. The sequence goes on from OX328096.1 coordinate 35,974,107, forward strand.
CTTTGCAGCAGATGATTTTAGTTCTTAACCCATATCCTGCTTAATAACTAAAATGAAATTTTCAGTTCGATAGTAAAAACTTAAATATTGCTCTTTCAAAGTTATGTTATGGGAAATAATATCTCCTTATCGGACAGTGTAGATCCAAGATCAGACTGCACGTTCTGTGCAGTCTGATCTTGATCTACACTGTCCGCAAAAGGTCAGTGAGTCACGCTTAGCAGCCTAAGGGTTAATCAAACAGCAAAATTCTAGACTGGCTCAAATTGAAAGTATTTGCAGATGACAAATTAAATGTTAATTAATGAAATTTGTCTTTGAATGGGTAGAAAAAATTGATGGAAAAGGAGAAAATGTTGGTAACCAGCATTTTCTCCTTTGCCCACAATGATTTCAAAAGCTACCTTCCTCAGGGTTGTTGAAACATGGCATTCTATGACAAGGAGTTAAAGCCATCCTTGCAAGATAAGGGCAATCAAAATGAATTACGCTTTAATACCTGGAAACATGTGAAAATATTGTGCAGAAAGGAAAAATTGCTTTTCGCTATTAATTTCTCCTTTTGTTACTATGTTTTCAAATGTGGTTTGCTACCAGGTAAAAAAGATCAAAAATCAATAACAACTGAAGAATGAGAACCTTATCTCCTCTATAGTGCTCCACATTGCTGTATAACCATGTCACACAGTCTACTGTATCCTCCACCATGTTATCTACATGACCCTACAAATAAATTGACAAGAATGAGAATATACAGAGTGTACCATAATATCTGACACTACTTTTAACTGTAGTAACTAACTGACAAAGAGTGCCACTGGCACATGCAATATACCAAACTAACGCATATACAATAAAGTTTTTAATGATGTGTATTACATTATCACATCCCAGTGTTCATACACCTGTGTGACATCAGAAATTATAGTATGGTTTCCAGGTGATGTCCATTCCTTGAGATTAGTTTTTATGTATCAAACAAGCATGTTGAGACATTTTTCAGGGCCAAATGGATAAACCTGGCAAGAGCGTAATAATTTAAAGACCTGGAACACACTTGAAAACTGTGTATTCCCTGCATTTCATCCTGTTCTACATGTGTTTGTCAAGTTTTAAGAACACAGTGCATCTTTTTGGTCTTTGTCTGAGTGTGATTGGGGCCTTAACAGCACTAGAAGACCTTTTTAACAGTTCAAAATACAATCCATAGAAACTCAGAAAGAGTTCTTTTTTATAGGCTTGAAACAAGCACATAGCATAAATCTAAGATCAGACTTCACTTTCTGTGTAGTCTGATCTTCATCTATGCTGTCCACAAAAGCTGTGTTTTGCATTTTGCTTATAGCCCTGAAAGGGATAAAGAGTAGACCTTCATCTATGGAATACAGTAATCATCTACGGCTCAAGTCTGTTTACTAACTCTTTGCCAGATGACAAAATTGGTCCAAACTAAAAATTTGTAGGTGACAATTTTTTCATTACTCAAAGCATGAATTTGACCTAAAAAGCTAGAAAACATTGTGGGAAAAAAAGAAAATGTTGGTTACCAGCATTTTCTTTTTTTCCAACAATGTTTTCAGAAGTCGTTTTCCTCACTGTTTTTAACCCTTAAAGCGCCAAATAAACCCAATGGACATTTTCATTGTAGAACAAGTCCCGGGTAATAGCAATTTTGTGGGTGCCTTTTGTCTGTCGTGTTTCAGCAAAGTGGAGAGTGTAGATCAAACTGCACATTTTAAGCAGTCTGATCTTGATCTACACTGGCCATAAAGGCAACTGTAGTAGTGAAAGGGGTTTTATGGGTTAAAACTTGGATTTGTGGATTGTGTTGTAAAGGGTTGACCCCTTACCTCTTTACCACACAATCCCGAGTTTTAACGACCCTGAAAGAGAAGACTTTTGAAAACATTGTGGGAAAAGGAGAAAATGCTGGTAACCAGCATTTTCTCCTTTTCCCACAATGTTTTCTACCCTTCCTATAGCACATTTCAACGTTTAAGTCACATTTATTTTTTCGTCTGCAAATGCTTTCGATTTGGACTAGTCTAAAATTTTGTCGTTTGGTAAAGAGTTAACACACAACAATTAGGAAGACTCTTTTTCAAAAAAACATTGTGGGAAAAGAAGAATATGATGGTAACTAGCATTTTCTTCTTTTACCAAAATGTTTTCCACCCTTTGGAAGACAAATCCCACAATTTAAGCCACATTTAACTCTTTACCAAATGATAAATTTTTGGACTGGACCAAATTCAAAGCATCTGCAGACAACAAATTAAATCTTGGTAATATGTTGATTTCCGACTTTGATAGGGTAGAAAATATTGTGGGAAAAGGAGAAAATGCTGGTTACCAGCATTTTCTCCTTTTCCCACAATGTTTTCTATAGGCTTCTTTCTCAGGGTCGTTAAAAGTCGGGATTGTGTGGTAAAGAGTTAAAAAGTTGTCTGCAATTGCTCTGGACTTTGATGACTTAAAAAAAAATTGTCATTTGGTAAAGAGTTAAGAGAGTAAGTGTATACCAGTGGGTATCTAGAATAGTCAGGACAGCAGACAATAGCATCCAGTCTTTGAGCTATAGCAGAGCACACCATTCCATACATCTTTTTGCTGCCACTACTCCATGCCCCTCCATAGACAAATACAACAACTGGGTGGGACTTTCCAGCACCATTCCCTCTCAGTCTGGGTAAATATAAATCTAGTTTCTGGTTGTTTCTGCCATAAGTTTGGTCCTGGAATACAAAGAGTAAGTACATTCTATTTCTATTGTGCATATAACCACTTTCAAACCTCAAGCAACAAATGAAATATTATAAAGATAGCTTGATTGAAACAAACATAGTTTACTAGAATCACAACAATAAGCTTCCTTTCTGTTTAATACACTTGGAGTATCATACCAAAGACATTATACACTGCTATGTCCGATCAAGAAGTTTCAGATTTTCTTCCCATTTGAATTAAGTATTAAGTAATAAATATTTGTTCTTTTAAGTAAAAACATATGCGTAAAATGAGGGTTATCTACAGACACATAGAGATGATGTTGCCTCATCCAAAAATATGAAATAACCTCATATTTCACATTCCCTGAAAAAATCTATATTGATCAAAACCTGGTTAGACTTCAATACCCAAGTATTTCATATTTTGTGCAGATTGAGCTTGATCTATACTAGTCTAGGTACATGTAAAAGAATGTCTAGTAGTCTTCATCATTGTAAACACTGATATTTTACCTTCAGTATTTCTGATGAAGATGCATTCTTGTAGAAGGCTCGAAACTGTAGATATAGAGGTAAGAATCTAACAACTAATATCAACTGTTGTATTGCAGCCAGATTTAAAGCATACACTTTTCTGGGGCTGAAAGCTCTTCGATATTTATAGCGTATCTGTGGCCACCCATAGGCCAAGTTACATAGGAGGGCAGTCGTGTAGGGTACTGCAACAGCTGTTGTGGCAAAAAATGCCAAAACTTTTAAAACTGGTCCAATCATATCTGGGTCGACCTGGTATCCCTGAAATACATGTGATGAAATTTATCTCAAATATTCTCAATCCTTTACCACACAATCCCATGATTAACCATTTACCACTCAATCCCGAATTTTAATGACCCTAAGAAAAAAGCCTGAGGAAAACATTGCAGGAAAAGAAGAAAATGCTGGTAAGCAGCATTTTCTTCTTTCCAACAATGTTTCTTATCCTATCACAGACATAAATCATCATTTTAGCAAATTTGTTTTGTCGTCTGCAAATGCTTTCCATTTGGTTGAGTCCAAAATTCTGTCTTTTGGTAAAGAGTTAAACACCCCTGAGGAAGAAGCCTTTGAAAAAATACTGTTTGTTAGTAGTTACGAACATTTTCACCTTTCCATAATGTTTTTGTGCACTTTCACTGACAAATACCACCACTTTAGCCATATTTCATTTGTCATTTGCATACATTTTCAAAATCCACAAGGCTAATTTTTTTTGTCTAGTTAAGAGTGAATAACAAAATTAACAGACGACTTTACAAGCTATTTCAGCCATACCAAGAAATACAGCTAGGCCACTATATATACATGAAGATCATTCCTTAGTCACTTTAACAATGGTATGCTATGGGAAATGTATTGGATCAGATTATCTGTTGTAAATGCTTGCAACAATGTCTATACCTACCCTATTTTCAGGCCAACTAGTGATCTTGTTCCTTCTTTTACAAGCAATATAATACACCGCAAAACAACCCTAGAACATCATACGTCTTTGATCTGTATGTACATGAGATACAATTTAAATACAAAGGTCAAAGGTAGCATGAATGGAAAACATGATTCGGCATTTCGGGTGCAGAACATTGGTACAGGTCTGCATTTTTAAAAATTGTACTGAAAAGGTAAATTAAGCGAAATTGAATAAGAGATTATTGAATGCATTCTTTCATATAGTATAAGGATGACATCAAGTAATTTAAGATACATGACAAGCCGTATTTATAAATCACAACATGGTTGTTGCGACGTTGTCAAACTGGTCAGTATCCGGAAATCATCAAACCATTACAGATACAAGGGAAGTAACTTTGTATAAACTATTCCTGAAGGAACTGGGATTTAACGTTTCGCACTAAATTACTTCGTTCTTTGATAGATGTCTTTTATCCTGTAGTTTTTTTCAGTATCAACAATCAGAAAATATTGAATATGATTAAAAGAACTCTTATTATGGTGATATCTTATGCGAAGTCAGATCTCGGATGATACACACTCATCATAGATCTATGCTATTAATGTTTCAGTCATGCAGTTCTTATCAAATGTAGCAAATTAAAGAAAAAAAATTAGCACTCGTATTATATTTAACGCTACGAGTCTGACAAGATATGCATTGATAAAAGATGATTACCACATTTCATTATGTCGCAGTTACTAACATCATCATCATTAATACTATAAACCTGCAAGCATTCATGGAACTAACTTTTGTATACATAGAAATCATCAAACACTATTTACCGGAGTGTCTCTCAGTCATATGAGCAAATTTCGAGCATTTGTTTTTTATACTGTTTCTTGTAAAGAAGAAAGAGAGTCAAGTGAAGTTTTATAAGCGCCTTGTAGAGCTGCACAATTGGCATTGGTCACATTTTTTTCCTACAGACCCGCAGAATAGCCTTTTAATGGCGGGCCCGCTTTGATTCCAGCGCAAATACAAGCCGGAAAACAAGTATACTCTCTACAAAAGAGAACGTCGTGAAATTACAGAAATGAATTCTATCTGATTTTTCACGTTATTAGTGAACGATTTCTCGATTTCTTGTCAATCATTCTTTCTGAATATTGCAAAACCACGTTAACACTTCTCTCGCCCTATTTATCGAAGGAACAAAAATAGCTGTTATCTTGGATTAACAGAGCAGTTTAGTTCGAGCTCGAAACTTTCTCATTTAATAAGAACGGGGCGAAGACCTTGGCGAAAATGGCGTTATTCTTAAAATAGTAACAGACTCAAGATAAAATTATCCAGAGCTAAATAGCAGATAGTATCCTATAAGAATTAAAAATAAACACTGCATTAAGACTGAAACGCCAGAAACAATCGATGATCAGTAAACGAAAAACACATGCATATCACTCGTTAGTCTATAAGCACAGAAGCGCTACTTACAAACAAACTACGGCTAAATTTGCCCTGTTTGTTTCTGTTTGCAGATTTTCAAAAAAAAATGTAGACAATTTATTTGTAGTATTACTCGGGTAGCTTCTGTGACGTCAAAAATGCTTTCCCACGATCGATGGCTGAAGACGACGGCTTGAAGGGAAAAAAAAAAAACCCCGGAAGTTCAAGGGAAACAACCAATATCGTCCTAAATTTAAGACCATGCGAGTTGTTTCCCTTAGAAAAAAAAACGACAAAGATATATGAAGAATAGTGAAAGACCCATTTTGAACTACATGTTGTGTGGGTAAAAAATTAAAAAAAAAAATGAAGTCGTTTTGGATAACAGTTAGATGCCTGATTTATATTAAAAGTTAATGTGATAGCCTTATTATTACGACAGTGTTTGCTCATGAGTAATAAATAAATGAGCTCAGAACGTTAATTTCGAAGTTAAGGAGAGCTATCAGTTCCACCAAGTTTCTAACGAGACAACAAAAATTATGATCTTTAATATTTGATGATGATAAACTTAACGTGCAACGAACAAGGATGTGTAGCGGTCTTTGAGTCAGCTTTATTTCAGCAAGAATGACTTAAAAGACATTAGTTGTTTAGAATATTGATATAAAATGGTTATTCTGTTTTCACCCGTTCTTCTCTCTCTCTCTCTCTCTCTCTCTCTCTCTCTGTCTTTCTCTCCCTCCCTCTCTCTCTCTCTCTCTCTCTCTCTCTCTGTCTCTCTCTCTCTCTCTGTCTGTCTCTCTCTCTCTCTCTGTCTCTCTCTCTCTCTCTCTCTCTCTCTCTCTCTCTCTCTCTCTCTCTCTCTCTCTCTCTAAAAAACAACCCAGTAGGACTTCAAAATAAACGCTGCATGCATAAGCTTGAAACATTTTAGGCATCTTTTCCATGGTTTCAAAAATAAGAAATGCACAATTTGTAGCTTAAACGAGAGAATGTATATATGAACAGAGATACATAAAGCCGCACGGATAAGTGGAAGCAACGCCTTCTTCTGGCCATTTTCTAACTGAGATGAAACCCGATTTCGATTGGAACTGATTTTAAACAGAGAATCTAACTTTCTATCTGAAAATATGCTGGATGGAAAGGTAGATAAATTAAAAACAAGAAATACCTTTGATGAATATTGAAACTCTTTTGTGGCTCAATATGGAGTAAAACAATGAAAAGTGTTGCCTCTTTTTCCTCACCGTTTCTTATTTTGTTGACGTGTAGTATTGAGTTGACAAGTAGTATTGGGTGATTGGGTGACGCTTATGAAAGTATTAAAATTTCCAAATAGAGCAAGAAAAGGATCATTCTGTATGACATTAATTTGCTATGGTGTGAATCAAGCATTAGCAACGCTCTTAAACAGTGTTTTGATAAATGTGCGAGTAAATAAGGTAGTAGAGGCCCGCCGAATAAACATATGCACAATTTTTACCAATCGCAAATTACCATCTATTCATTCTTTATCAGTACCAAATAGTAGGTCAAAAGCCAGCGCATTCAGCTACGCCGAAAAAAAGTCAGTTAGTTCCCCTGAACCAAGTCACTATATATATCTACGCAGAGGATAAAAAAGAATTCATGACCAAAAGTGTGATAGCGTGTAGTCTCATGGATAGATTAATGCTGTCTGATACACTTATTAAAAAACAATATTTAGGGTTTTGTCATTGGCTAGACATTTTCATTTGGTTTATTTAGCACTTTAAAGGGGGATCCGACCGTTTCACGCTCAAGCCACATACTGCTATAAAAATGTGTGAAAAGGAGCAATTATGTTACTATAACAAGCGACTTCTCCTTTCCTACAACGCTTTTTTACCACCCAACAGAAATACTTTCCTATTGTCTTCAAATACCTCTCGTTTATCTTGTAATAGCGTTCGGTATACCACAAAATAACTTCAAAATAACTTGTATAAGAAAAGGTTAACTGCAGTATATTATCCATTGTGTTGTTTATATAATACATATGCTAATCTTTGTGTCCTATCCGATGCACATTGTGTTCAAAGCCTCTATTCTGACATTTCTGCAATTTTCTAGTGTATTATCAGTCCGATTCAATGTAGACTGTTTCCACAAAGCCCTCTAAAATCTTTTGCAACAAGAAATAAAAGAGAAGCGCCGCTGTAAGAGCCTTTAATGTACCCTGCAGACCAGTCTGAGATAGTTATTGTTTGTCATATTAATTGCATGGCTACTCTCCCAAGACTGGTTCTCTCATAGTTAAAGACATTAAACTACCCTGATTTGTCAAATAAATATTATTTTTCATTCTAGAAGTTTATAGCGGGAGACGGGATTAGTGTGTTTCATCGACATTTGACCCCAGGGATGTCAAAAGATGATTTTATTGACCCCAATAGGCTGACAAATTGATAATTCTACAGTTGGATTGATGACTCCAATTAATGTTAACTGATGTAATACTAACTTTTCCGCGAGCTATAATCTGATATTGCTTCCGTATCCATATCGTCAACACGAATCTCTACCATAGCAGAATATTTCCTGTTAGACCAAAACCGAGCAGAAAATCTTGTGGTGTTTGTTTCTTGACTCCTTGCACTTGGTAAATGGCTGCTGATCGCAGTATTTCTCGATAATCAAATTGACACAAAGCAACATGACCTTAACCTTTATCCCGCTAAATAAGTGAAATGAAAGATTTTGCTTTATCAAAACTCTTTTTTGGGAAAAGATTTCTCCCTATCGGACAGTGTAGATCCAAATTTAAACTACACGTTCTGTGCAGTCCGATCTTGATCTACACAGTCCGCAAAAGGTCTTCGAGTCGCGCTTAGCAGCTTAAGCATTAACACACACCGATGAACAAATTCGTCCTTTATCGTCGGCCACAGATACGACTAGGTTGCAAGCGAAGATTTTTTGTGTGCAAAAGTTTAAAATTAAGTTACGGACAATGTACGTCGTATATACGGGTATATCCAGGATCAGGGCCAGTATTTACCAACCATTGTTGACTGTATTCTTAGTTTTATTTTAGATTTAGAAAATAACATGATTTCTGATTGACTAAACCAAATCGTGTTACTTCAGAATTTAAAAAAAAAAATGACAATAAGTGGACCGTGTTTGAAAATGGACGGTGAATACGAAACCAGGTTGTATTCAACCGTACAGTGATGTCTGTTCGTGATCTGTGCCGTATTGCTTATTTCGCTCTTAGCGGAGGATAAAACCTTCGGTAGATCTACATCCTCTTATTTCGAACCAATTTCACTTGTGAATTTAAGAACTTTGAATTTTGCCTGCCATGCTGAACAAAGCAACGTGGGTTATCATTTTGACCCATTATCCAAAATTAAATGTTATAACCCTTACAAAGTCTTGACTGGTTCTGGAAAAAAAAAATAAACATTTTTATTTTTGTAAATGAAAATATAGATGTATTCAGAGGCATCTGAAACAGGATATTGCAACAAATTTGATAAATTGCCACATTTCGATAGTTTGAAGGTTAGTTCAGATATATTTTTCTTTTTCTCTATACTTTTGTTACTTTCTCCCACCAAAAACCATGAAAATGATGATAAAATATCGCTGAATGGCCAGCATGATTGGGGTTCACATTTACCACAGATGCAATATCCCTACAACTTTTATTTTTATTCAGTTTTTGGTAGGTCACAATAGCTGCAGGTTCTTAATAGATCGCAGCTCACCCTATTCCCAACAGATTAGGTTTTTTTTTTTGTCTTGAAGCAGACCACCTTTAAAAACACTATGGCAAGAGGTGATGAGCAAATTATGCTTTTCTCACAGTGTTTTGATATATATGAGCCATGCTGTATAAAAAGGGGGGCTTAATTAATATGCAAAAAGTATCGATTCAGGTCAGCCTGCGCATGCAGGCTGACCTGGGCTGCCTCTCTCTAAACTGCGTAAATGTACGCAAATTATTTGGTGTTTTATATACGAGTACACACGTATGATCCCTGCTTTAGCCAAAGATATGAGTTGACGTAAAGTAACGCAAATATTTTCTCAAATCGTAAAGTTACGCAGTTAAGTGAAACTTGTTTTCAGGCTTGATACTTGCTTACCTAAAGTGCATGCGCAAATTTCGTGCGTACGCAGTTTAGTGAAAGGTAGCCCTGGGCGAAACTTTTTGCTATCGGTCAGATTTCTGCATGTCAAAGTACTACAATTGTGCCTCACGATTCAATAGGTTTTATACGAAATGGATTTAATGGATCCAACATTCTGTGATGACAGGCTTGGTATCATGCATTACGGAGATGCATTAAGCCTACTTTTGCCAGAGCATAGTTCATATCATTGTATGCAATCCGAATTCACGCCAATAATCCACGTTTTACAAAGATGTTTTCAAAGTCATCGGCTGCAATTTTTTTTCCGAAAGTAATCAGGTAATTAACTATTCCAAACAACAAAATTTTATACTGGTCCAAATTGAAAGCATTTGCAGACGACAAATTAAACATGGCCCATATGACGAAATGTGTTCCTTAAAGGGTAGAAAACACTGTGGGAAAAGGAGAAAATGCTGGTTACCATCATTTTCTCCTTTTCCCACAATGTTTTCATATGCCTTCTTCCTCAGGGGCGTTAAAAGTTTGGATTGTGTGGTAAAGAGTTATACGAAACGTTTGTTGTTTTTTGGTTAAAAAGCCGATATTCAATAAATTATTAACAATACCTAATGATCATCATTCTCGAAACAAGCCAAGCAGGGGACGATTGAGGCTGATAAGCCAAACAAGATAATTTAAAGTATTTTGAATAATTCAATATAATTATAATTAATCGTGTTTATTTTCCCGAGCATTGTCAAGGTCTGCTTCCTCGCTCAGTAACAGTTGGAGAGCATATAAATGATACAAACCACGCTGAAGTTAGACTTCTGGCAATAGTATAGATAATGTAAACATTACAATATTGTATTGTTACTGATGTGATATTGTAGTGCTATGATAAGTATAGATAGTATATGGATATTACTTTCATGAAGGATACCCTGTATTTCTGGCATGCTAAACGCAACTCAGTGTGCTTCAGCAGACAGCGTAGATCAGGATCAGACTACACAAGACGTATGTAATCAGATCTTGGATCCAACCTGTCATATATACATGTAGTAGTTTTGACAATACAAAACAGAAGTTATCCTTTTGATTGAAAATATTTAACATTTTGAGTCTCACCTACCCCCCCCCCCTTTGAAAAAAAAAGCCCTTTTTCTCGAAGATGCATTAGTTCGTATTTTGTTTCTCCTCAGACGACATATTAATAAAAAAAAGTTAATTAATCAGACGGAAAGGGAATAGAAAGAGGAACTTTATGAACTTTGTCTGCCTACACGCATGGCCAATATAAACAAAACTGACCAGTCATTCCATGTCTATTTAATAAAAAATAAACAGTAGAACAGCTTTGTTTCGACAAATCAGACAAGCTATTGAGTTATTCAAATTACAAACGGGCTTTTTCTGATATATTTCCCGTAATGAAGACACAATTTTCTTCACCAACCATCAGAGAAAAGAACGTTTTAGACATCAAGACTGTTTGGCCAGAAAATTTCAGAAGCATAGGCTCTGTACGAGCAATTTCTCAATTTTTGCATCAATGATTTTAAAGGCGGTCTGTTGCAAGGCTAAAAAAGTCGTCTGCAGCAGGTACAAAATATAACCTGTAAGTAAATCCAAAATGTACTATAGTCATATGAAAGACAAAGCAATGCCTTTCGTTGCTTAACCTTTTAGAGACTGAATTCGACCAGTTACGATGAAATTCGACACCGGTCCCTGATTTTCAAAATGGTACCTGAATAATTTTCTCGAAGTATACGCAACTCGGGAATGCAAATATATGGTAAATATAAATCGAATATATCCCTGTTTTTTACGACATTCACTTTGAAATAAATCTTGTACAGCAGACGACCATTCGCAGACGATACCGCAAAAATAAGGTTCATCTCTCTTTATGCGAACACTGATTTCCGGTCGGTTCAATTAGACTGTCCCGAAATACGGTCTATATTTCCCATAAGCAAAGACAGGGAGTCTATTAGTTCTACATGGACGATTGTAATACAAATGTCCCTGTCGAGAAACAACATTGAACGTGTCCGAGAACAAGCGATTATTTCTAACCTGTCAGAGAGTAACCAATTATTTCTTTCTTTCTGGACAGTGGGAGGCTTTGCGCCAAGAGAACTTGTACAATTCTGGATAAAATAAGCTCTGTATTTTATCTTTCTTTAACTCGTCACGTGATGAACACTTTCAAGTCAGTTCAAAGTCAAACAACCCCAATAAAAAACAGTTTATGAATTATTCTGTTATTGGTGGGGGGTGTTTAGCTCGGATGTGGACAGTGCTGCAGTCAATTCGCTCATGCGTTTCTTCAAACCTTCACCACAAATTGCTGAGTTTTAACGATCTCGAGGAACAAGCTTCTGAAAACACTGGTGACCAGCATTTTCTCCTTTTTCCAAAATGTTTCCTATGCTCTCAAAACACTTTACACTGTTAGAGCCACATTTGCTTTGTCGTCTGCAAATGCTTTTGACCAGTCCAAAATAATGTCGTTTGCTAAAGAGTTCAATACTCTACGCACGACACTCTTTCACTGCGGGTTGCCTGCACACCTGAACACACAAGCACATTGCACATAGTACAATGTTCAGCCGTCAAAATTACTTAAAAGTCTTTCGGGTGAGACGTTAAACCGAGGTCCCGTGTGACGGTGCTATACACCGAGCACGTTCAAGAACCAGGCATAATTTAAAATGCGTTTCGTCCTCTATCATACACTATCCCCCGTAACGAAAGTAACAGTCTTCTGGGGGGAAGGGGGGGGGGGGCGTCGTCCTCATAGGCAACCGGTGACGACGATAAATAACGCAAATCAAGCAACCTTCAAAGTGGACTGGTTCCTGTAGCAGTTACTATCATCAGACTTTGGACAGAATATAGGCACACATGATCTGTGAGCTTGAAACTGCTCTACTAAAAGCCATTTAAGGTTTAAACTTGGCCCCAGGAACAAACAGATGGGACATGGACGATGAGACATCTTAATCCGGGGACCTTCAAGCAAATCGGACTTTGTTTTTCCATTTGAAAAACTACTTCTGGTCCAGAATATCCAAACTTAGTGGAAAGTGTAAATCAGGTTTAGACTGCGGGTTTTGTGTTATTTGATCTTGACCAACACAGTCTGAAAAAGTATTTACATAGGTAGATGTGACTGGCCTTCTACGTGTCAAAAGACAGGGGAGCAACAACCATAAAGGAAAGAGCCTACTGTTCGGGTACATGCAAACAGTTCGCTTAGCTTTGTTTCGAATTGGCCCTGTGAAAATCAGAAATAATAGGGAAAGGTAGGTTTCAAATGCAATGTTGACGTAAATAGTGGTTATTACAACATCAATAGGGAAAGATTTTTTAAAAGAAGCATGTAGTTTGTCTTTGAGTTTTGAGGTCATGATATGTCCTTGTTTCATAGTTTTGGACCAAAATGGGAAACTGGGTTGTTGGATTCTAGGCATTGTTTATGAAGTCTAATATCTGGGTTGGGTGAGAAAAGAAAAAAATTGCAAAAAAACCAAGGTAACATGCTTTTTTTGACTACATCCGCTGACTGTATGATGCTTTGAGTCCCAAGTAAGGTAAGTAATTTCAGGCTAGTCCCCTGAATTTGTAATGGTTGAAAAAAGGCTTATTTTGTTATGTTTATCGGGCTACAGACGTTTACCGTTCATCGGATAAAGTTAGGTATTTCAATATTTTGCAAGTTAAACATGTTTTATGGATAAATACTGAAACTTTGGACTTCATGTATATTGTTGTATTGAAATGTTTTTTTTTTTTAAATCATTTCAGTGTAATTGTAATACTTTTGAAAACAGAGGTTCTGTCTCGCGTGTTGTCGGTCGGTCGAGAGCAAAACAGTGGAAGACCGTGTTACGCCCTCTCAGCGACTTCATCTCCTCAAGAAAAGGTCAATGCTATTAAAACGAGACCATAGCCATGGTGCGTCATAGCAACCAATAAGCTAAAGCCATTCGGGGACTCCTCCCACGATGCTTTTAGTCCTTAACAGCTGTCCATTAAACTGTTTATCTAAAATGGCTCCTTATTACTCATTGTCGATGTTTCGATGCTGTGGAAATAGAACGGCATTCAGCTCACTCTAACGCCAAAAAGCTTCCACTCTGTTAGCATCAAAACAGTCACAAAAAATGCAAAATTTGAATGCCGGTCTAAAATTCAGAATTTTGGTTCTGCAGCTTCAGCTTACCATAGCTCATGTTTAAAAAGTCTAATCTCAGTGCGCTTTTACGGGCAGTATAGATAAAGATCAGACTGCACAGAACGTGCAGTCTGATTTTGGATCTACGCTGTCCGAAAAGGGGAGATTTTTTTTCTCAGAAAGTATCTTTGAAATAACGCTGTTGGGTTCTTACTAATGGCTAGATATTTTCATTTATCTACTGTTATTTATTTATTTATTTATTTATTTGTAGTTTGACTCTTTACCAAACAATTCCGGGTTTTAAAGACCCTTGTAAAAGTCTTTGGGAAACATTCTGGGAAAAGGAAAAAAATGCTGGTTACCAGCATTTTCTCTGTTTCCTACAATATTTCCCACCGTTTCAAAGACAATTCCAAACATGTAAATTACATTTGAATTGCCATCTACAAATTTCTTCAATTTGGACAAGTCGAAACTTTTGTCGTTTGGTAAAGAGTGACTTAGTCAACATCTGTTTGTTTCTGTCGATATTGTGTGTAGGGCATTCAGATCACTCCGATGTCGGTTGAAAACTTCGATATTAAAGCGTCGAATTAACTATTATAGTCTTAATAATTACCTATAAATATAAAATAGCTAAAAGAGAATCACATATGAATTGAAAGCGTCAAGGGAGAAAAATCTACGCCAAGAAATAAAATAAAATTACCAACGTCAAAGGTATTGACGAGTTCTATCATAACGGAAATATCTCGGTATCGAGACTGGTAGCTCTATTTTGATGCTCACTGAAAACACTGTGAATTATGAAGATATTGTCCATTGAGTATTAAGCAATATCTTCATTTCTGAAATTTTCTTTCACCGACGTAACATCACGTGACATGGTGTAGATCTGTATTTCTTTTTTAAACTCTTCACCGGATGACAAAATTCAAGATTTTTCCAAGATGAAAGCATTTGCAGACGCCAGATTATATACAGCTCAGAGGTTTGACTTTGTCTTTGAAAGGATAAAAACTATTGAGAGAAAGGAAGAAAATGATGGTAACCAGTATTTTCTCCTTTTCCAACAATGTTTTCAAAAGCTTTCTTTCTCATGGGTCGTTAAAAACGAAATTGTTTGGTAAAGGGTTTTTCATTTTTTTGATGTTTATTTTGTGGAACAATCCAAACTAATTAAAAAGAAGTTAATAGGCTTAATATCGAACATATTTATCGCCTAAAATATCTCCACCTTTATGATTTTTATGAATATTTAAACGTCGTTGTCGTCAGAAAGCAGTAATTGAAGTTCCAACGAGATCCCCGGTGTGCAATAATTTCTTTTTTCTTGCAGTTATAAAGAATTCATAGATTGTGATTTTGAGTTCCCTTATGGATGCTACGAAAAAAACATTAGAAATTATTTTATCCTACCCAAGTGTCGCATTAAAAAGTTGATCTCAATTTGTGGTAACCCTTAGTACATTGATTACATGTTAATATGTCGAATAACAGTGTTGACATGGGTCGAAACCTTTTGCTATTGGTCACTTTTCTGCGTGTCAAAAGACCATTCTACTTCATGATACGGTTGTTATACAAAGGAATTTTATGGATATACACTTATGTGACGACTTGCATAATATAATGTATCATGGAGATGCATTAAACCCCCTTGTACCAGAGTACACTCACATGCACTATAGTCTCCTCTTCTCTGTTGACGATTTATCGCTTTACCAGAAGCAAAAAATTTTGACTTGTCCAAATCGAAAGCATTTGCAGACGACATACTAGATATGGCTTAATAAATGTTTATCATGGCGTTTGAACATTATTCGGACCTTACTGCCAGAGCAACACTCTTTCAACACCACCAGCGATCATAAGCGACCACTGGCAAAAAATCACATACAATGTTTCGTGGTACGAAATAAGTATTTTGTGCAAGACTTAAACTCACACCTCCGTTCCTTGACACAACTCTCTTGCGGAATCGACTGAACCACCTGGTCTCGACTGAAAGGGAGACATCCTTTGCCTTAAATGCTTAAATCTTTGCATTGCTTTTGAGCAGTGACTATCATTGCCTTAAATTTTTTATTGGAGGCGGACACTTTTTCCTTGAATCGCCCAATGGAGGGAGAATTAAGTCTTTCGAAAGGAAATTTAGAAATCAACTCGACGTTTGAATCTATTCGTATGGTGCCCTTTAGAAAGTTAAAAAGTATTAGCATTTCAAGCCATAGGCCTACAATTCAAGATTCCTATAGACAATACAGTTATACTACACACATGAATACTGTTTTATTTGAAATATGACTGAAAGTTTTTAGAATCTCAACAAACAGCCATTTTTTTCTATCTGAAATGTGGGAAAATCTGTTTCCAGAAGCTCTTAGATAGGAGGTGTGCAGGTATGCCATAGCGTCCCCGACAGGCCCGCAATTCGGAACTGTGATTCCTGTATGTCTCTGGGTACACCCTGCTCTTTCATACTAGGCTCCATGACGTGCAAGCTTATTTGAAAGTCTGTGTGTTGACATTTTGACGAAGAGTTTAAATTTAACCTTTATCAAACAAGACTTTTACGATCCTGAGGAAAATGACTTCTGAAAATATTGCGACCGATGGAGAAAATACTGGTAACCAGCATTTTCTCCTTTTTCCAAAATGTTTTTTTTACCCATTGGAGAATTTGGCTAATTTGTACTTTAGCTTTAAACTTGTCATCTGCAGTCTACATTTTGCAGTTTGGTAAAGGGTTAAATGAGACATAAAACAACCGTATTTTTGCAAATATCAATGGGGTATAGGATAACCAGGGAATAAAAGCTGACAAAATCTTAGAAAATATCTGTGTTTCTTCCTTAAAGTTTGAATGTCCACGTTCTGTGTCATAAGGCCTCCTTTTTTTGTATTCACACGGTTCGAACAAGGCTAGCTGTAAAAAAAATGTCAATTTGTTTCTGTAGATTGGTATCGCACCAAAAATGATATATATATATATATATAGTGTCTGGTGGTAAAAGCTTTCTGTACATAAATACGTTTATATCGCACAAATCATTGCCCATTAAATTGGCTGTTTATGAACTCGGTATATAGTATGAAATATATCGAAGATTAAAACAGGACCTGATACAAAACGTGACCTAAGTTTTTATATTCAATTTTGTATATGGCTTGCAACGCGCGAGAAGAGGCATTCGGACACTTGAGTAAAGTGTCGTCTCGGATCAGCCTGCGCAGTCCGCGCAGGCTAATCCGAGACGGCACTTTACGTCTACATTAGATTTTGTTCTTCATTAGACTTGCACAAAACAGAAAATTTCATAAAAACGGAAAGTGTCGTTTCGGATTAGCCTGCGCGGACTGCGCAGGCTGATCCGAGACGACACTTTTACGCAAATGTCCGAATGCCCCTTTTCGCGTGTTGCAGGCCATATATACCTTTTTTTCAGTCCCCTTTCTTAACTCTATACCAAGTGTACAAAAAAAGTGGTACCCATTTGCATACGACAAGTTGCATTTCGCTGAATGATGGAATTGTGTCTATATATGAGCCGTGCTGTGGCAAAAGGGGGCTTAATGCATCACCGTGATACATAACATCAAGCAAGCCATCACGTTTTATGAATCCATAAAGGTCACTTTTTTTAAATAACCGACTTAATCATGAGGTAGACTGGTCCTTGTACATACAGAAAAATGACCAAATGCGAAAAGTTTCGGCCCAGGTCAGCCTGCGCGGACTGCGCAGGCTGACCTGGATCGATGCTTTTCGCAGATGCATTAAGCCCCCTTTTCACAGAGCATGACTCATATATATATATATTTTTTTTTCAAAATCCTAATTTCTGATGACCAAAATCAAGGGTTGATTTGGCAAAGGATCAACTAGTAATCATGAATGAGTATTAATGAACTTTAGAATTGACCTTTGATATGCTTGGATATCAGATTTTTTTGGTGTAGACAGTTATATTTGAACTGACTTAGCAGTAGTTTTGCAAAAAAAAAAAAATGCATTCGGCATAGGTAAGACTTAAACTTCTGGTTTTTTTTTTAAGATTTAATTCCAAATGTATAAAAGATTACATAACCAAATGAGAAATTTACGACTTGATCTTGATCACCAGAGGCCATCTGCCACGTTACAGAAACTGTGCATAATAATGTACAACATCAGGTAACAAAAGGTGTTATCGACAACATTTTGAGTTTAGTGGTCCAAAAGTTTTTTGAAAACATCACATTACGTTTTGTTTGGAAGGTAACATAACCGAGTAATTTAAGTTGTAATAAACAGAAGTCGTACATTCGTAAATATCTCCACATCTGAACGAAAATATTCTGATATATAAATATAGAGAAATTGTTGATACAACGATAACTTAAGTCGGGTTGTTTAATAAAAGTTCACTTAAATGCGAAAAACTTAATAGGATATAGAGGGTCTAGCCACAACGAAGTTATCCTTTTCTTTTTTCAATCAGTCCATTCAATCAATCCTATTTCATTTCTGTAGCAGACAGAAGATTCTTTCACATCTGTTGCTAGGATAGATTTATTAGGTGAGGAGAAAATAGGCAGAAGGCAAACAAGACCTTTTTTCTCCCTTCGTCTCTATCAGTCTGTCATTGGACTGATGTTGTCAGCAAACGATTTTTCATTCATTCAATCATTCATTCATCGCGGTCGCACACCAAATGAAAGCTAAAATGGTAATTGTTTACCGAAAAGAAAACATTGGGCAGATCCGCTATATTGGATGTGATGTTTTCAATCAGAAAACGGTACTGAAAAAAAAGAAGCTAAACCATGACCAGATTAACTAAGTTTACGAGCTATACTCATTCCTGTTGGCTTCTAAAATCTATTTTATAAGATATTCCAACATTTAAGAGTACATTATCGGCCAGTTTGATTTTGAGTCGACGTTGAGAATATTAATGATGGGGTTTTTGTCACGATTATGAGATTATTACACGCCACCGTGCAGGTGAATATAAAGTGTATCTTTAGCAAGCAATTGCACATGAAATGATGTGCATTCACACGAATCTTCATATGATAATCATTATGATAAACGTCATCACAAAATGGTACTTAAAGATTTAATTTGATGTTGTACAAATAATAATACACAAAACAGATGCCCCTTCATAGAGCAGCTTTTGATATAATTTTACAAGCAATAGCTCCACTTCCTAACTATGTTTCAAGATCATCTAAAGTTTGTTTTGCCTTTCAGTTCTTTGTCTCCTCTGTACTTTGTGACACATGTATTCCTGGTGTGTCTAAAAACAGCCTGTTTAGTAACGGATTCACTCCTTTAACCCTTGTCCAGCTAAATAACCTGAAATAAAACTTTTATGCCGATTGTAAAAACCCAAATTTTACCATTTCAAAGGTACTTTTGGGTGAAAAATATGTCCTTAACGGACAGTGTAGATCTAAGATCAGACTGCACGTTTTGTGCAGTCTGATCTTGATCTACGCTGTCCGCAAAAGGTCAGTGAGTCGCGCTTAGCAGCCTAGGGGTTAAAAGCAATGCCTATAGTTAACGACCCTGAGGAACAAGGCTTTTTAAAACATTGTGGGAAAAGGAAAAAATGCTGGTTACCAGCATTTTCTCCTTTTCCCAAAATGTTGTCTACTCTTTCAAAAGCAAAGTCAAAATTGAGCCACGTTTCATTTAGTTTAATTTTAGTTTAAACATATTTATTTTACATCGATTGAGAAACAAGTTCTTACAACTTATACTAATCTCTCTCGATTCTGCTTCCTGGGAACTACACCAGTACTCGCGCCGAATTTGTGGGCCAATGAAAAATCCCAAAGTTGACACCCTCTCCCGGGTATCGAACTCGGGACTTTATGGTTATGAGGCCGACGCTCTACCTCACAACCACGGACACCACACAACGTTTCATTTGTCGTCTGCAAATGTTTCAATTTGGATCTGACTAAATTTTGTAGGCTGGTAAAGAGTGTACGACAAGAAACTCCTGGCTTTGTCCATTACTTGGACTGCCACAGAACTCTGCTGTCTTTCAGGCCGTATTTTATCTTTTAAATGCTGAACTCGGATGGGAGAGAACAAAGAAACACTCTGAAAAGCTTATAAATGTAACAAAAATTTATTTTTTTGTTTAAAATCATTGGACAGTCACTCCAGACGTTCAAGAAAGGGGTTCACATTTAATATCATAAAAAATATATAACAAAACTATGCTACAACTTAGATGCTGATGTCATAATGTGCTCCCACACACTTATTGTGCGTGGTTGTAGCGTGATCCATATACAATAATCTTTAAAACTATATATTTAATCCTTAATCAAACAGTTCCGTATTTTAACGACCCTGTGGAATAAAACTTTTGAAAACATTGTGGGGAAAAAGAGAAAATGCTGGTAACCAGCATTTTCTCCTTTTCCCACAATGTTTTCTACCCTTTCAAAGACAAATTCCATCATTGGAGCCACACGTAGTTTTTTGTTTGTAAATGCTTTCAAATTGGACAATTTTCAAATATCGTGGACTGGTAAAGAGTTAAATACAGATGAAATTAACGCTTCAGTTCTTGCAGACGGATTTTCTTTTTTAAATTGTAGCAGGCCAGTTTTGAAAATATAAGGGCAACTAAAGAAATTGCTTGCAACAAGTAATATCTCCTTTCACCACGATGTTTTCACACTTACTCGTGAATTAAAGATTAGCTCTATTTCACGAGGATGTTTTCAGTCACTCCGCGGAAATCAGTTTCAAGAGGTTTTGGAGTAATAAAATTAAATTTCAAAAACAATATTGCTTTCTGAGTCAGGAAAGGGGGTTAAAGCGACAATCTAGAATTTACACAAGCATGCCAGAGGAAACGAAATTCGGCTTAAAGGGATAATATTTTAAAAGTATGTCTACAGTTCGGAAAAGATGTTTAGATTCTAAAACTATTAGATCTACAAGACTGCTAAAATATTATGCCAAAACAAAAAGCACATGAACTTTTTCATTACAACGCTAGGATGTAAGTGTTTGGGTATTCCCAATCTTGAACCTTATAAATTCTTTATTTTTTCTGGCTAAATTATA
The DNA here is from genome assembly GCA_946811185.2 of Hippopus hippopus. Lineage (NCBI taxonomy): Eukaryota > Metazoa > Mollusca > Bivalvia > Cardiida > Cardiidae > Hippopus > Hippopus hippopus. The sequence goes on from OX328096.1 coordinate 35,995,111, forward strand.
GACACCCGTAAGCTTTTTAACTCCATCATTTTAATCCTTTACCATACACGAGTTTTAAGTATCATGAGGAAGTAGTCTGCTGGTAACCAGCTTTTTCTCCCTTCCCACAATATTTCTACCCTATCAAACATAAGTTTTATCATTTGAGTCATATCTATAAATTGTCGGCTGCAAATGCTTTCAATCTGAACAAATCTACTTTTTTGTTGTTTGGTAAAGAGTTAAGAGTTTAAAAATGATGAACACCAATTAGAAGAGGTCTCTATTCACTCCTTTAGCTTTCGTGCATGTGTCATACTTATTTATTATACTGCAAAGAAATTTCTCGTGATCTGATTGGATAATATGCCCCGAACATATATATCATGTCCACTGGCAAAACCAACGTAAAAGCAGTTTCCCTTTCAACAGAACATCCAAAATGGCGGCGTCGATCAAGATTAACATCAAGATTATGCACCAAACCGCTCGTTTTTCCAAGGTTTCAGTGACGTCAGTTCCCAGTGATGTCAGTTTTCATTGAATTGGGGCACTCAGAAGGAAATTCTACTTCGTCAGCGTTCTCAATTTTTGAAACCAAAAAACAGGTAAATTTCGCTTAACACACGTTGGAATGGTAAAACTTTGCAGTATAATAAATTCGCTGTACGGTCAGGTGGCAGGGGACTTGGAAACTTGTTCACGGCTGCGGTGAATCATGTCGCCACCTCGCCTTCGGCTCGGAGCGACATGATTCACCACAGCCGTGAACAAGTTTCCAAGTCCCCTGCCACCTGGCCGTACAACTAATATTATCCTTGTTTTCAGTGTAATACAGCCATTATACGAATTTTCTCATCTTACACATGTTTTAGATAAGGATTATTTTTACGTTAAATACGACGTGATTTTATAATACTTTCAGAGAAGTGAGTTCGATTTTATGCGTAGAAATTCTACAATTTATAAGTTACAGTTATCTGATAAAAAGAATCTGACATTTGTTGGCTTATGAGATGAAATTTAAGTGAACCCGCTTTAAAATCTTAATCTAAGATTTGTTTGACAAAGGTTTATCTCAAATCCCAACTTTTCTGAGATCCTATCTTTCTAAAATGAAAATTATGATCAACTAATTCACATTCTATGAAGAAAACTAGAAGCATGTTTAGATTTTTAAATCATAGCAGCAAGCTGGACAAGGTTCCACCAATGAAAAAAGTATCTCAGCCATGCTGTGTGAAAAGAGGGCTTAGTGTATATCCATGATGCATTATACCAAGCAAGTTATCACATAATTATGGATCCATGAAATCTATTTTGTCCAACAATCGACTGGATAATTGGCTTGCAACACGCGAAAAGGGGCATTCGGACATTTGCGTAAAGTGTCGTCTCGGATCAGCCTGCGCAGTCCGCGCAGGCTAATCCGAGACGGCACTTTACGACTACATTAGATTTTGTGCTACAGTAGACTTGCACAAAATTACATAAAAACGGAAAGTGTCGTTTCGGATTTGCCTGCGCGGACTGCGCAGGTTGATCCGAGACGATACTTTACGCAAATGTCCGAATGTCCCTTTTCGCGTGTTGCAGGCCAATATGGAGGTAAACTTATCATTGGATATGCAGAAAATTGAATTGCTGCAAAAAAATTTCGACAGGCTGGCCTGGGTCGATACTTTTGCCAATGCATTAAGCGCCCTTTTCATACAGCATGGCTCGTTTCTTTTTATAAAACAAAGGCATCTTATAAAGAACATAAACTTGCTTAATTGTTGCCTTCACCTCTGTAATGTAACAGGGTGTAACAAGCCACAGAAACATTAATCATCTGCATCAAATTAAAGCAAAAACTGACCAATGCAAACAAGTTTCCATGTCATTATAAAACACACAACTTTGATATGCTTGAAAACCTAGAAAATATCAGGTTCGAGACAAAAAAAACAAAAATGAAAGTCAAAATGTTTAAAATGAAACAAAGTACAATGAGATATACATAATCTTCCCTGAAGTGCAGATTTTAAGCAAAATCTTTCATCTTAAGCATTTATTCAACCTCTCACCTTTATAAGCGTCGAAGCACTTGCTTTACTCCACTTCAAATACAAATTCATACACTCAGTAATACCTTGTGGAAATGACACTGGTTTCACAAGTTAGTCAATGACATCCGTTCTCAAAATCTCAAGTCAAAAATCATACAGTTTATTGATCTACAAGGTCAGATATTTGGTGAGGTATCCTGGGAAACAGGTGGGTGCCATGATATTGCAATGGATCAGTCAATTTAACTGAGTAGACCTACATGTTCATTTTATTCGAGCTACGCTTTAGCAAAAAGGGGCTTACTGCATCTCCGTGATGCACTATACCAAGCAAGAGGTCATCACATAATTGTGGATCCATAAAATCCATTTTGTCTAACAACCGACTGGTTCATGAGGTAGAATGGTCCTTTAACACGAAGAAAATTGACCGCAGGCTGACCTGTTCCATATTTTTGCAGATGTATCAAACCCCTTTTCCACAGAGCGTTGCTCATTTAGATAAAATAAAACTAACTTTTGGTTATTGCCATTCCAAAAAAATAAATTATGATTTAGAAATTGACTTAGAACGATATGCCAACACGCGAAAAGCACCATTCGGACATTTGCGTATTAGTGTCGTTTCGGATCAGCCTGAGCAGACTGCGCAGGCTGATCCGAAACGACACTTTCCGTTTTTCTTTTTTGCAATTTTCTGTTTTGTGCAAGTCTGCTGTAGCACAAAATCTAATGTAGTCCTAAAGTGCCGTCTCGGATTAGTCTGCGCGGACTGCGCAGGCTGATCCGAGACGACAATTTACGCAAATGTAGGAATGCCCCTTTTCGCGTGTTGTAAGCCATATTTTAAATGGTTGATGATTGCGTTCCCAAAAGAATTAGATAATTCAATGAAAGAAATGCAGACATAACAACTAAAGAGAGATGTGATTCTTATGAGAGTTACACATCCGAAGGGACGTCATTCAGGCCAAATGTAAGCACTTAAGTCTGCAAAAGAATTTCTGGTTAGATAATGCTGTTCTCATGTTTATTTGAAGATTTCACTTTTAACAGGAACTTAAAGGCAAAACATGGCTACAGAAAATTCGTAAACATAAACACTTCTAGTTCACTATCTCTTATCTTATAGATTTAGTGGCAAATACCAAAGAGGAAAAGCAAAAAAGCAAATGTGTGGGTTCTAGGAAAAGAACTGATATTATCCACACGAACTTTTGCTACCTGTCTCAAGCATGACTATATACACATATATCTATTTTTAATATATATATAAATCTTTATAATCATATATAGATCTATCGTATAGTACTACCAGATATTCTGTCCGCGAAACTATACAAATAAGTATGTACACGATGTTCTACTCATCTACAGATACATTCTACCACACATGTAACAATCAACTGCTTCACCCCACGTCACACAACAAGCTCACACAGCCCAGGATTTCTTATCCTCATAAACATGTACACAGCATACAGTTTCTGTAATAATTACAATAAACAGTGCTTCACAGGAAATGACGTAAACTGCCAATACTCTTCGTGTGCACTACATGTTTTTAATGCCCAAAATTGCAGCTATTCGTAGAATTTTACTTTTCTAATTTGAAATTGACAGGCAAACCATTGGAAAATCTAAACGTGCATGTTGTTCTCAACTTTGAATACTTTCAAAATCAAGGTCATTTTTCCAAGAACAACTTATGACATATCAGATACTGTAGACTGAAAAATATATGCTCATGTTGAGTAGTCTGACCTTTAATGTACCACAATTCACCTTATTTTGCCATGGGCACGCTTACACCTTGTGACTTTTTTTCTTGCATAGATCTAGCCACCTTTTTTGTTGTCTATTGGTTGTTTTATTTCTTTTACAATTTACAATATTTACTCAAACCCTTTCCATTGATTGAAGCCGTTTGGTCACATTCTCATGTGAAGCTAAAGAACACAAAGTGTGAGATTCTGTTTCTACCCTATCATAAAGCACTCATGTAAATATATGAACAACAATTTGGAAAAAAATCAAAACCAAATTTGACATAAAATAATATACTTGATGTCTATAAGTAACACAATTCGCTGAAATCAGTTTTTCAGTAAGAAAAAAAAATTATGGCCATGTTTTGGTATTCCCATCATGGCATGAAATATCAGAACTATATACAATGGATTTATTATAAGCTTTAACTCTTTACCAGACGACAAAATTTTAGAATCGCCCATACCAAAAACATTTGCAGACAACATATCCCATGATTGGATATTTCACTGATAGAGTAAAATTATCATGAGAAGAGCAGAAGATGCTGGTCACAAGCATTTCCTCCTTTTCTGACGATTGCTTCTAAAGCCGTCTTCCCTATGGTCGTAAATGGGTTAATGAGAACATTTTTTTTTATAGTTTCTTCAACCAAAACGTATGTTGTGGGATCTAATTTGGAATGCATCAGTGATAAAATATTAGCATGGATACCCTTGACATAAGTTTTGATGAGAATAATACAAAAATTGTTTTGGAATAAGAATATCCTGTCTAAAAAACGATCCAAAATGTCAAATAGAATATAATAAATGTTCGCCTACACTATCTGTGTAGTATCCCTCAAGATGAGAACGAGTAAGTTTGTTTTAGCCTACACTACGTTGACCCTTGGTTTTTGACAAGCTTCATCTTCTATAACTTTGTCAAAATCCGAATGCCTTTGCTACACCACCTTTCTGCGTCCTCATGAAAAGGAAAATATATTTGTAAGTTTGCATTGGAGACTAGAAAAGCACATTTTAGTAATAGACTTTTACAAACAATATTTAAGCAAGTTATTTAGGCCACTGATAGCTTTTTTCCAGCATTTCCTCCGCCAACATATTTTGCATTTTGCACTTGCATATCCGGTTTATAAACGCGAGTATTTAATCATATTTGAACTTTAAAACTATACAAGGTACAGCCCACATAATAAATCTGTTTTCTCATCCTGTTGGCAATAAAATATGAAGTTTATCCACGGACACATTTCCATTTGTACACGACATTTTATTGTCTCGCAGCATACCGCTGTTTAAAAGATTCTAACAAAGTGGGAAATAGCACGTAAGGAGTAATTTCTCCATCGGCCACCATGTTTTCACTTATATTTTCATATAAGTGAAAACTTAACCTTTTACCAATCGACAAAACTTGGACTTGTCCAAATCTAAAGCATTTGCAGAAGACAAGTGAAAAACTTTGCTCAAGGGTAGGCATTTGTTCTTCAAAAGGTAGAAAACATGTAAGGAAAAGGAAAAAAATACTAGTTTTACGTCGATTATCCATATTTTTCAAAGATCTCAAAAAAGATTTCTGCTGCAAATTTCCTTTGGAGGTAACGGGTAAATCCTTAAAAAGACATGATATATACACATTTACACAAGTCTTGCAATCACTGACTTTCAAACGGATCCCTATGGACAATCATTCTGAGGATGAAGTGACTATAATATTTGACCCTGTTATACCGGCGAAAACTTCTACAGCACTGTCATACACGCATGCATCTAAAAGCAAAATAATCCATGGCAGAAAATCGCAAATTGAAGCAGTAAGCTCTTAAGTCAGAAAGCGCGTTTTACAACAATAGTTGCCTTTGCAGCCAGTATAGATCAAGATCAGGCTTTGCAAAATGTTCTATCTGATCTTTGATCAACACTAGCCGCTTTGTCGAGACATTCTGAACAAAAGCAATCTTGAAAACTCAGAGCAATTTTTGGGTCTTATTTGGACTTTCTAGACCGAAAATGTTTCTTGGGTTTATTTAGCCCTCTGAGGGTTAATGAGCATTATAAGGCTGAAAAGATAAAATTCACATGATGTGATGTTATTGACAGTGTTTGTTATTGCAATCTCGGAAGAGCTCAATAAATAGAATAGACGTTTTCAGTATGGACAAAAGGCCAAGGTATTGCATTTTATCTTTAAAGGCTGATTGGGCAAGAAATTAAGTCTGCACAAACCAAGGGCTCGTATTCACCACCCATTCTTAACCCTTTCCCAAACGGCAAATTTTGGACCAGACCAAATTGAAAGCATTTTGCAGATGACAAATTAACAGTTGCTAAAAACATGATTTTTCTATATGATAGGGTAGAAAACATTGTGGGAAAAGGAGAAAATGCTGGTTACCAGCATTTTCTCCTTTTCCCACAATGTTTTCAAAAGGCTTCTATTCCGGACCCGTAAAAACCAGGGATTGTTTGGGAAAGGGTTAAGAACGTTCATAGTCTTTTTCGCCTGGAATTCCTAAATATGAAAGTAACACAACTTCTGATTGGCTAAACCATTTGGTTTAGCCAATCAGAAGTTGTGTTACTTTCAAATTTGGAAAAATTTGGAGAACAAGACTAAGAATGTTCTTAAGAATGGTAGGTGAATAGCGACCCTGCTGAGATAGAGTTACAAAGATTGCATCAGTTATATGTAATGAGAGCGCAGCTTGTTTGTTTCACACGGCTTAAAAGCAAAAGATGTCGCGCAGGTTCTTCTGCCAAACAATGCGATTTTCTGACACAAGATTTGAGTAATATTATGTCCAAAACTGAGTATGTTTAAGGTACCTTTAGCAGCAAAAAAAGTTTGTATTGCCTTTTTTGTCTGCGCCACAATTTACATAAAAATATATTTATAAAAAAAAAAAAGATATTTACACAGAGTGTCAAAGGACATGAGTATAATTTGAACAAATTAACATTACACATTTACACATTACTAATAAAAAAAAGGTCCACTGAAAAAAGACATTGAAGCAGATCGTTGGTAGGTGAAATCTCTTGTTGGTTTACAGTCAAAAAGCTGGTTCCCATATCCTACGTCGACGACGGTCATCACTTAAATAACGTACACAATGCGAAGCTGGAAACCATCAAACGTTGAATTCTTACACAGACAGGTGATGAGTAAAGTCCTTACCATACGACACAACCTTAGACTCGTCCATATTGAGAACATTTGCAGACGACAATTTAAATGCCGCTAAAATGAGTTGGGTTGTCTTTAAAAGGGTAGAAAACGTTGTGGGAAAAGGAGAAAATGCTGTTTATCACCATTTTATCCCTTTTCTTCGGCGTTTTCAAAAACCTTCCTTAGGGTTTTGAGATCACGGGATCGTTTGGTAAAGGATCAATTATTGTCTCCCATTGTCGTCGTTTTCTTACTTTATTGTTCACTCGACACTTAGCTGGGACACCAGTTTTTATGACCAGTCATGTTTTGTTGTCAATGGCTGATGAAATAAAGTCACAATGGAATGATGCATTTATGAACTATATGCACATCTTTGATATCTGAACACTTGTCAAAGTTTTATGTGTTATGTATTATACCCCTCCATTTCTGCACACTTTTAACAAAGGCATTCACCTTTCGGTCATATTCGTAGTCTGTTTCTAATATTTACAGTTCCAATTAAACTGTTCCTGTCATGGATGTTTTGTCTGACGTGGTATTACACCGTTTTTGTTAAAGCATTGAGCATGCGCAGATCAATATTATGGCACTGTCACGTGAGCAGTAACGGAGGAAATCAAGTTTATGACTTTTCCGGACTTCCGGCCACTCCATTTGTCTGCTGTTCATTTCGTCCAGTCGCCGAAGTATTGGGTTGATAATAGTATTGCGAATCTGTAAGAGAAAAAAGAAATGGTCGTAGGTAATACATATACATGGATCGCTGTATATAAGGCAGTTTTTGTCTGCTGTCTCAAAACAGGAAAAGTCCTAAGCAAAGCTGGGACATATCACATAGAAAATCCGTTGTTATTTTCTTTCATGTTTTGCAAATTTTGCAGTTTTGAAGGGTATTTATTTTTGTTATACTCTTGTTTTGGAACTTTTCTTATTTCATTACTTTCAGGCGATTATTTGTGTCTTGCAGCAGACCATATTTTCTAAAACTGTGGAAAAAGGAGAGACCGATCGTGACTGGTAATTTATATGAGATAATTCCCTTAAGAAATATCTTTGGTTCAGATTTGTATCTAAGCCAAACAACTGGCTATGATATATGACAATGACAAAGTCCCGATGACTATTAGTTTGGTTGTCACTACACTGACTCCTGCTACCAATCGCAAATTTCGGCTATAGATTAATATTACAAGAAGTTCCGTGTCTTCGGAAATAAAAACAAATTATTCGTCTGCAGATTGATGGGGGTTCGTGTCGTCTGCTCCAGATTATTTATTGTTTCCACTTCCGGTCTAATCTCATATGTCAGTGAATTCATATCTCGTCAGAAATTATCTCGTTGTCTTTAACAATTTATTTTGATTTGTTCCTGTTATTTTCTGACGTTCGTCCTGCAAGATATTCATAAGAACTCTTATCGCTGATCTCTTTACCGAATAACAAAATATTAGACTTGTCCAATTTGAGAGCACTCGAAGACGATAAATTAAAAAAGGGTTGAAAATGGAGTTTGTCGGAAGAGTAGAAAACATTGCGGATAAAGGAGAAAATACTGGTAACCAGCATTTTTCAAATATTTTCAAAGGCTTTCTCCCCCAGGGTCGTTAAAACGCGTATTTGAGTGATACAGAGATGTACAGTTATAACCCCATCAACCCATGATTTCTATTTGTTCTGATTTTCGTAGTTATGTTATTGCGACCCGAAAATTATTCAGAGAGAGAGAGAGAGAGAGAGGGAGGGAGAGAAAGACAGAAAGAGAGAGAGAGAGAGAGAAAGAGAGACTTCATACTGATAGAATCGAGAGAGATTAGTATAAGTTGCAAGAACTTGTTTCTTAATCGATGTAAAATAAATATGTTTAAATTAAACTAATAAAATCTTTTACAATGGGTTGACGCCTCCCGCAGACGACTTTTAAAGTGGGACAGTAAGCCATTTTAGAAAAAACTTTGTAGCGAACAGTAAAATTTGCACGTTTACAAGTTGTAAATTGATAGTTTCAAAGTGGTCTGCTGCAAATTCGCTTCAGGAGGTAATATATTAACTATTTACCAGACGACAAATTCTAAACTTGTCCAAATTCAAAGCATTTGCAGACGACAAATTAAATGCCGCTAAAACGATGAAAATAGCCATAGGAAATGCAGAAAACATTGTGGGAAAAGGAGAAAATGCTGGTTACCAGCATTTTCTCCTTTTCTCACAATGTTTTCAAAAGGCTTCTTTCTCAAGGTCGTTAAAACGCAGGATAGTGCGATAAAGGGTTAAGAGGGTGGTTTCTAGCCAATTTGCTGTTACGCAGACCATAGCTTCCTACGCCATTTCATTTCAGCAGTTTTTAATACATTGACATTGACGTGCATAATTAAGCACAAATCATAATAAACACCATTTTTTTCGTCATTTACCATGACATATTTTGAATTAAAACATGAAAATCAATCTTTCTCCAAATGCATTAGCCCATGATACAAGTTTACAGCGGATAACTCTAACGTTATCTTTGGAAAATAAGGAAAAAACATCATCATGTAAGGTTAAATACCCGAATGCATGTGGCAAAGGGAAAAGCAAAACGTCTCCTTTTGTCACGATGATTTTTAAAGTGGTCTATTAGAAGACAGAGAAGTCGTCTGTCGGCGGTTATGTGTTAACTCTTTACCAAACAGTCACAAGTTTTGACGACCTTGAGTAAAAAGATTTTTGGAAACACTATCGGAAAAGGAGAAAATGCTTGTAACCAGAATTTTCTCCTTTAGCAACAATGTTTTCTACCCTTTCCAAGACAAATCCCATCATTTGAAACAATTTATTTTGTCATCTGCAAATGCTCTCAATTTGGACAAGCCTAAAATACTGTCGTCTGGTAAAGAGTTAAGATGTGTGTACAAAACGTAGAAATCATTGACTGGTTCGCCACACTGAAATGCTCTTCTGAAGAAGCAAAAGGAGCGGAAAGATAGGAAAGAGGCAGTCAAACATTTAATAATCATAAATGCAGCTTGTCTCTAGATCACAGAGCATAGTTCACATATCAAAATATTAAAATACCAGAACACTAAAACATGCGTTCATTGTGATAATGTTCTTGTATGTGAAAGTAGTCAGGTGTGGTTTTACAAATTTTGAAGTTGGTGGTATCATAAATTAACAGAATATATTTCTCCTGAAAATGTTGAACATTTAATTAAACAAAATTAACAATCATGAGGAAAATACCAAATTAGTGCAAGTTTCTATGCCTTTTTTTGTCAACAAATCTCAGAACATAGCGTACAGGGAAGACCCATATTCTGTGTAGTATGATTTTGATCTGCTTTGGCTTTTTAATTTCTCGAGTACCAAATAAATGAATCACACTGTCTTAGTAAGACTACAACTTAAAAAACATCTTTTTCGAAATATTTAATGAAGTAGTGGACAGTGAAGATACAAGATCAGAGAGAGAAAAAAATGTATTCAGAGGGTTATGTGACAGAAACAGATTTGGTTGCTGTTTCTGGACAGTGCACCTGTAGATAAAGAGCTCGTAGTCTGATCTTTCATCTACACTGTAAGACACTGACAATAAAAAAAAACATCTTACTAAAATTTGGATATACTTACTTAACACAGCTCCGGACCCATACCGTACGGCAGCAGCCCACTGAGGGTCATTGTAGGGGTTCGATTGATACTGGGTGTAGGGCACTGAGGATTGATAATAGTCACCTGTGTTACCTGCGGAGAGAGAGAAGAAAATTTATAAAACTTCACATCATTGTGTTGTAATATACTGTGTTAATGAAATAAATAGTTTCTCATTCTTCCAGAATCTTTTAAAGCCTTCTTCCATAAGGTTGGTAAAACAAAAGATTATTGGAAAAAGGGTTAAGCTGGATTGATGTGAAAACTGTGACATACATATATCTCTGAACAAGTAAGCATCTCTGCTAACAACATCATGAATGTCTTTTTTCTAGATAAGTGAAGAATTACAAGTGAATGGAGAAGAAACATTTCATATAGATATATTTTTCACCCATGCAGGTAATAAAGATGTATATTTATATTCTTTTCTTACATTATGTTGATAAATTGGACTTGATAAGTATTGACAGGATAAATTAGACGAGTATTACATTATAAAAACACCGTCCAGGTGACATTTTGCATGGCAAACGTAGCAGACAGGAAGAAACTAAAGTCACAAAAGGTGATACTCTAACACCCACCAGTTGCTATATATATGATTGAAGACATATGTACAAATCTGTCGTCAGACGGTGAGGGGGGGTGGGGTCATTTTCAAAATCTGAACGTGTGCCTCTTACATGCACTGGTTAAAAATAATGAGAGATATACATGTATTGTAGAGGAAGTTCACGACACTAATAAATCCATATGCATGCGTGGCACAGACGGACGGATACTCCATCACACTCCCGAAAACACTTTTTGCGGAGATTAATTCCCCCGTAAGCTGCTAAGCACGACTCAAAGACCTTTTGCGAACAGATTAGATCAAGATCAGACTGCACGTGCAGTCTGATCTTGGATCTACATTGTCCGATAAGGAGATATTTTTCTACGAAATAACTTTGAAATGGCAACATCCGGGTTTTTATTATCAGCTTGAAAGTTTCATTTCACTTATTTTAGCAGATTAATAGTAAAAAGCAGTTGTTGACAGTGACAGAACTACCGAGACAACTTGTTACGTACACACAGATGGAAGGCAAGACTGTGTGATACCCGTTGGATTGTCGACCATATAGGTTATATCTTAATGATTTATGACCTTGAACGTACAGATCTTAGGAGAACAGTTAAACCAGGGTCCGTATTAAGCGACCATTCTTTAGAACGTTCTTAGGCTCATTCTCCAAGATTGTCTAAATTTGAATGTAACACGTCTTCTGATCGGCTAAACCATTTGGTTTAGCCAATCAGAGGTTGTGCTACTTTCAAATTAAGAAAATTCTGGAGATTAAGACTGAGAATGTTCTAAAGAATGGTTGATGAATACATTAGCAGAACTAAAATCATCTTCACAGAGGTCACTGTAACTATTCATGGACCCTGTTGCTATGAATTCTATTAATCTCCGGAATATAATATGGCCAAGCTAGAATTTCAACTCCCGACTCCCGACTCCCGAATTGCTATACCAGTTCGCAATCAGTGAGCAAACGGATCTCTCAGTCCATGTCGTTAGTATCTTATTTTTTTCCTAACATGACCAGGAAAGTACATGTATACAAAACTAAAACCCTACGAAATGAAAAGGGTTATTTCTAACGTATTTTACTTTGACAAAGAATAGTTGATATATAAGAATTTTCTAAAACGCGCAACTCGACACCCTTACACAGCCAAGCGATCAATCCCGGTTCTTTTCTTTTTCAATGGTTCTTTTGTTTCTTTCTTAGAGAAATCTCCAGGAGAAAGCTTACTTTCATAAAACTGAAGCTATTGAAATACAATAAAAAAGTCATAAAACAAAAGAATGTACATTTCCCTACTGTTTAAGGCTGAAAATCAATCAAGACTAAAATGTTCGACCAAAATGTAGGCAAGTCATTAACCTTTAACCTGCTGAATCAACACAGTATCGTCGACTGACGAAATGTTTTCTTCATGTTGCAAACCACTCCTTGAAACATCGTGGCAAAAGAAGAAATTGTTCGTAACATTACAATTCATCATAAATATCCCTGCTTTAAAACAATGCTTTCAAAATCGTCTGTTGCAAATTTGTTTGACGGGGTATTCATCAAAATGGTTAACCTTTTACTACACGAAAAGTTTTTGATTTGTTCGAATCAAAATCATCTGCAGAAAAAAAAAATCAAATGAAGCTCCTATGATATAAACTGTCTTTGAAAGGGCTGAAAACATAGGGAAAAAAATAATGCTGGTTACCAGCATTTTCTCCTTTTCCGACTATGTTTTCAAAAGCCTTTTGCCTCAGGGTTGTTAAAACATAGGATTGTTCGGTAAAAGGTTAACGGGAACGATCCTTTTAAGGAATCAGCAATACTTTCGTGGATAAGCAAAGCTTAAACATTTGAGTGATTATCCAAGAGAATTGATCAGACCGTACCAAGACGTGGGTTGATCTTGGTCTGTGACTCGTACGTTCCTAGCAAAGGATAATATAGTTCACTTCACGTAGGATAAGGTTTGATACTCGTCCAAAGTCAAGTGTTCATCAGACAAAGTGCCAAAACTTAGAAAGAGCATTTTACTTTACGTCTTCAAATACAAGATAATACTTGATAAATGTACTACCCTAATAAAGCCTTCGATCGCAAAAATAACTGAAGTATGTGGTACAACCAAATGTTAAACGAATCAGGGTTTTCATTTTTTCTTTTTTTGTAAAATATATCTTAAGTAGTCACGTGGAAAATTCTGCACTCTGATCTTTATCGCCATAGACATTCTTCAAGTACAATTGCCAAGGGTAACCGAAGGCTTGAGAACTTCTCGATTTGAATTTGTTAAGATAAAATAACCCGAATTGCTTCCTCATATAGAACTTTAAAAGTGAAAACAAAACCAAGTTTTTTTTGCAATTACTAAGATATAATACTAACCTGTAATTATTTTACATCCGAGACATGCTCTATGAAAAGGAGTTTATTGTATCTGCAAAAGTATCGACCCGGGTCAGCATGCGCAGTTCGCGCAGGATGACCTGGATGGAAACTTCTTGCTTTTGTTATATGTTCTGCATGTCAAAGGCGCAGTGTCCTTCATCATTCAGTGGGTTGTTATACAAAATTGGTTTTATGGATCCATGATTATATGGCCTGCAACACGCGAAAAGGGGCATTCGGACATTTGCGTAAAGTGTCGTCTCGGATCAGCCTGCTCAGTCCGCGCAGGCTAATCCGAGACGACACTTTCCGTTTTTATGTAATTTTCTGTTTTGCGCAAGTCTACTGTAGCACAAAATCTAATGTAATCGTAAACTGCCGTCTCGGATCAGCCTGCGCGGACTGCGCAGGCTGATCCGAGACGACACTTTACGGAAATGTCCGAATGCCCCTTTTCGCGTGTTGCAAGCCATATGATGTCTTGCTTGGTATAATGCAACACAAAGATGCATAAAGCCCACTTTTTGCAGAGCATGGCTCTCATTTATATATACGGACAAGTCACTTTAGAAATTATAAGAGAAAGCCGTTCCCCACCATGATTCATTGCCATAAATTATGTCGTCATCTGGTCTTTTTTAAACTCTTTATACTACACAATACAATTTTGAATTAGTCCAAATTTATGGACATTGCAGACCACTAATGAAAGGTAGCTCAAATCATTGAACATAGCTTTAATTAAGTAGAGAACATTGTGGGTATAAGGAGAAAGAGCTGGTTACCAGCATTTCCTCCTTTTCCCACAATTTTTTCAAAAGGCTTTTTCTCAGGGTCGTAAAACTCGTGATTTTTTGTAAAAGAGTTAATAATATCATCCACTATTCTTGTTATGCAAGACACACTTTTTAAAAACAAGACGGCTAAAAGAGAAATTGCTTCCAACGTTTAATTTGTCCTTCTGCTACAATACTTACACATGTATTCATGCACCACACCATAATACATATCAATTATCCCTGTTTTATAAAAAGCTCTCACCGTCTTCTAGTGCAAATTTTGTTTCAGAAGGTGATAAGTTAATTGTAACAGCAATTACATTATGTAATTGCAGTTTTCGTAACATCATTTTTTATGTCGGATGAGACCCCATCAACAACAACTTCTAACCTTGCTCCAAACTTAAAAGACTCTAATGTGGAAAAAAAATCGTGGCGAGAAGAATGATTTATTGTCCCTGACATGCAAACCGCACCCGACAGCACCCCTCGTTTGTTTTCTGACCGTATGCAGTCGGCAATGAGAGCGTTTGAAGAGTCTATTAACCCTTCACCTCAACTCTTTACCAAACGACAAATTTTTAATCTTGTCCACTTGCAGACGACAAAAATAAACATGTGTCAAACACTGAAATTTATGTTTGGAAGGGTACAAAATATTTTGGAAAAAGGAGAAAATCCTAATTACTAGCATTATCTTCTTTTCACGTTGTTTTCAAAAATCCTCATCTTTGGGATCGCCAATAATCGGCATTGTTTTGTAAAGGGTTAAAAATTCTGATGTAGCGAACGCACCCTTTTTTTCACTAAGCTTATGATAAAGGCGTAGTTTCAACATCGTTTTGACTTTGAATCAGTAACGACAAACTCATCACCTTCTCATTTTTTAGCTTACTTTTGTACAACTTCAGTTTCTTAAGAACGGACGCAACATCGCATTGCGTAGTCCTCCATTCGTGTAGTAGGTTAATAAAGAAGCCGACATAATTGTGCGAGTTCCCTATCATAACGAAGTTATTGTCACTTCCCATTCTCGGTTCGATCGACGAAACATTATCTTTGGCACATCGTTTGATTAATGTACTGAATATTAATTTAGCAATTTGTTTTCACTACTCCGTGTTTGCTTTTCTCGCGCAATAAACAAGTCGTAGGAGGCTATTATCGACTCCGTTTCACAATGAAGGCTTATCGCAAAGCTTTTTTTACGCAGATTGATTTTGGTTTGGGAGAAACCTCTCTCGCGCCCAAGAGAAAGATAGCAGAGAAAATATCGACCCTTGCTGAAGACCACCAAATAGATAAAACGTAATTGTGCTTGTCCTCACCCTTAGACCGATAAACAAACAAAAAGAACATTTTCATCCAGTGCTGAAATTTTCCTGGCAATTATATCACTAGTTCTGTGTAGCAGTGTTAATCAACAATTTTGCTTGTTGCAGCAGTGTCAATCAACAATTTTGCTTGTTTTTCCAAAGTTTATCAATCTTTAAGTTGTAAAGAAACATACCATAAAAATCGATTTCAACAAATCAAACAGCAATTATTTATGTTGTAGACAAACAATCAATTGTTCTTTAACTTGATTCTCAGTACTTTGGTACTTTGATTATGCGTTTTCTTTTTGAACTGCTATTGGAAGAAGACGCTTGACCAATTCATCAGAATGGAACATAGAAAAACCCTGAGAACTTGTTTTCAAGCAAACGAGCGATCACTGTTAATTTTGATATTCAACACCAAAACGGTCTTATAATTAGCCATGCTTACGTTAAAACTAAATGTGTCGCGGAAGAGTGGACCAAGTTCTAGCTGTATATTCTGCACACGCTGGCCTTGATTCTATTCTGTCCGAGGGAGGCCTCAGTGGTTAGGGCGCAGAATTTGTAACGAGAAAATCCTGGTTCGATCCCTGCCTGGGCTCTGGTTAAGTAGAGGTGATTTTGGTTGAGGCACTGTTCAGCCCCAGTCTAGTAACGGCTAAACCAAAGAAAGGCACAACTGAGATATTTTCGTGATACTGACTAAAAACTGTTGAAAGCGGTATGAAACTTAAACTGTCTGATAATGTGTTAATCTTGCCATAATCAGCTTATGGAATGAATGTATTACACAACTGTACATCAGACCTGCTGTTGTTACCAAATCAATGATATGCAAATGAAGACTCGGTTTTTCCAAGAAATTGCCGTTGCATAAAACTGCGTGTAAACGCAGTAAAGAATTAATGTCGGTACTAAAATTGAGGACTTTATGAGAAAAGCTGGAATGTAAATCATAGGAAATACTCTAATGTAGAATGAGAGAATATGTTCTTTCTCTCTCTTTTGCATTTCAACCGGTAGGACTAGTATACTGTTGCGGGCACGCTGTAAGAGGCTGTTTGTTTATATCATAACTGGGCACCTATCAGGATGACCACATACGTAAATGTTTTCTTTCAGAACGATTCACTGTTAAAATATTTGACCGAACATTTTTGGTTTTCAATTTGCTAACCCTTCAACCAACAGTCTCGAGTTTTAACGACCCTACTTTTACAACGTTTTCAACCAACCTTTTTTTTAAAAGCCTCCTAATTCGGGGCCGTTAAACAAGGGGTTATTTTGCAATGGTTTAAATATTAGGTCATCTGCAATCAACAAAGGTATGCGAACATTGCCCTGACTCTGATTGACCAATTGTAATGCTACACCAACTCCATCGGCTTGGCGGAAAACCATTACCTACTATTTATTCTTCCATGGACTTTCGGTGTAAGGTATCCGAACTAATGACTAACACAATCTTTGAGAAACAAAATGAATGAAAAAAAAGCATGAAATTAAATCATGATGGTCCATCAGATTATCTGGGCGAGATTGACATAATATGCACTCGATTTACGACCGAGTTCTCTGTCATTTCTTGCCTAGTAACATGTATTACACCATTTTTTTTTCGAAATGTTTTTATCAAACTCTACAATCTTCTCTCCTTTCACATCAAACGATATTCCAGACGCAGAATCTTCCAAAAATCTACCCTGATTGTCGAAAGAAGCCAAATTTGCTGATAAGTCAGGTTTTCACGTCACAGTAACATTCTCACAAAAAAGAGGTTATCTTGAGGTTATTCTTACAGTGATGTTTTAACCCTTAGATTTTATATATAGCAATTTCTAAGCTATTTTTGTCAGAATATCTGGCATGGAAGCGGGCATTGAAGATTACACTACACGTTCCGTGCCTACTGAAATTGACCTACACTGTCCATAAAAGTAACTAAATCTGAGTTTAGCCAATAATTTTCGCATAATTATAAACGGTACAGTCTGATCTTGACACACACGTTTTGCAAAAGTGCCCGAAAACAGTTTGCACGAGGCTTTTGTTACTCTTGAGGACAGTGTGGATCAAGATAAGACTGCTCAGAACGAGAGGTCTGATCTTGAATTTACATTGTGTGCTACATGTATATACTTTGCCAAAAATCCTTACCAGAACAGCCTTGACTTTGCAAAATCTACATACATGTATTTTTTCTGACTAAGAATTCGCATGTCATTTGTTTAGTGTTATAAGGTTAAACACTTTCACTACCAATGACGACTAAGGTAGATTTTGAATAGATCAACATCAGACTGCAAAGAACGTGCAGTCTGATCTTGATCTGCACCATCCGCTACCCGACGCTTGACTTTGACCAAATTCGTCTCAAATAACAGTGGAAATCTACCATGCCCCAAAAAGTCGAATTTCATTAGTTGGTAGTGAAAACATTAAAGAAGTTTTAACAGTTAGCAACTTTGGTAAAGAAAGCAAGTAAGTTTTAAGATCAAGCCAGTGTATCAGTTAACACTTTAAACTTTAACCGACCTTTCTTAGTTCAATATGAGTAATATATCAACAACAAAACTACAGATCAATTAGTTAATGTGAAGATTAAATTTCATATACACTGAATTTATGGCAGCTCAATACGATTCATCTAAGCCCACCATACAAATCAGCAGTAGATCAGTTTCCGAAATTCTTACCGGTGCAGCCTACTTTAATTGAAGCATATCAAATATATTAACAGTAAACTTTTTCTTGCGAAAAATTATTGCACACCGTATCTACATATTACAATTAATGTCTTTTACGCTTGTCACCTGCCTGCATGTCTGAAAGCAAAGATGTCGCTATGTCAGACGTGTTCGTGGGAGAGCCAATGGAAAAGACATGATCTAATAAAATAATAATAACCTGTCGACCGCCACAAAGGCATAAAATAGAATAGAGTGGAATCTTACTGTAGCCTTGCACGGGCAAAATTTACAGGTTAGAGATATTTGTAAGGGCAAAGACGATTCTTTAAATCAGGTGATTGATACTGAAAGGTCTATAGGACGGTCATAAACACCATTATCAATATGTTTAAAGAGTTTTGGGGAAAAAAAGCAAGCAGATAAAGCAAAAGACAAGCGTTGACATGCGCATTAAAGTCTATAATAATGCAACCATTGGCAAACAAATCTGTAGTTAATTCTGTCATATCTAGCCAATGGGAAACAGACTTTAAGAAATGAAGGCCATGACCGCACACTGTTCCGTGTCTTGAATTTGCATTTTCTTCCATTTCGTGCATTTCTCGGGGCCAAAACCCGTCTATCATCACGGAATCGTAATCTCATTGGAATACTGGAGATTTGTTTTCATTGTAGCGTGACTTCATTATCTTGCATTGTCTCAATTATTTCTAAATCCAATATCAGTTTCTCTGATACAAACTCAAGGTAGAGCACAAACTGAGTTACTGTTTTGAGTTTTGTTAGTCGACTTCATTTTTCCTTATTACAGAATTGGTGTAGGTAGAGTATTGTTTGTAGAAATGAAGCTTATACTTCACTCAACATTTTTCCGGACATGTTAGAGTGACAGTTCGCTTACCCATATCTCTCCTGGCAATACATGTAACCAGTCCATGACCGAGGACTTTCCCTTTGACCTACACAGTTAGCAGGGATCGAACAAGAATTTTCTGAATGCAGACTAGACGCATTAACCCTTAATCTACTTAATAAGTTAAACGAAACTTTCAAGCCGATAGTAAACCCCGAATAATGCGATTTCAAAATTATTTTTGGAGAAAAAAAATCTGCCTTATCGGGCAATGTAGATCTAAGATCAGACTACACGTTCTGTGCAGTCTGATCTTGATCTACACTCTCCGCAATAGGTCAGCGGGTCGCGTTTAGTAGCCTAAAGAATAACCATTCCTAAAAGCAAGTCATTTCTCTAGTATCCTGCATTATATAGTTCGGTGTAGTCTGAAATTGAATTCAACTCTTCCTAAAAGAACCACGCGTTGCCTTCAGAATGTTTAGAACGAAAGGTTTCGAATCTCTTCGATTCCCCGAAGATGTACCAAAGTACCAATTGTGCTTTGATTATTCATTGCAATTATAATCAAAGTGATTTGTTGACGAATTACTCCAGAATACCTAGAACATTTAATGGCACCCGGGATGGGAATATATATACCGGTATCCTTGGAAAATTCAAATTGGGTATTAATTTCAAATTACAATCCTATCATTGCTCGCTAATATCGTATGTGAAAAGGAATAATTCATGAAATTAGAATTATATTCCCTGATCACCAGAGAGCTATCAGAGATGAAATATTTATCATTATACCCGAGAAAAGTGTTTGTGTATACCATGTGGTCATGTTTTCATGGCATTTTATTTAACAAGCACTCCATCATCTAGTGCCATAACCCGCACATATTCACTAAGTATTTTAAAATCGAATTACATTTAAGTTGCGCTCTATGAAAAGGGGATTCAATGCACTTGCAAAAACTATAAAGTCATGTCAGTGTAGACTGACATTGGTCTAAACCTTTGCTATTTGTAATTTTCTGCATGTTCAAGAACCATTCTACCTTCAGAATTTAGTCGGTTGTTAGATTAAAGGGATTTTATGGATCCATAATTATGTGCTGACTTTCTTTGTATTATGCATCACGCAGATGCATTAAACTCCCTTTTCGCAGAGCACAGCTCATTTCTACATTCTAAGACTAGCCATCTGTTAGAATGAGGAAGAATGTCTTAATTATAAGCCTAACCTAGTCTCCGCATTTACCTGAATGACCTAATGGTTATTCCCGTAGCATTGTTTAACCCTTATGCTACTCAATAAATGAAATGCAACTTTCAAGCCGATAGTGAAAACCAAAATGATGTTATGTCAAAAGCATATTTTGGGGATAGAATATCTGCATAACGGACAGTGCAGATCCAAGATCAGACTGCACCTTCTGTGCAGTCTGATCTTGATCTACACTGTCCGCAAAAGGTCCTTGAGTCGCGCTTACCAGCCTAAGGGTTAAAGCATCTCTTTGTAAAATATATAGTTTCAATGTTAAAAAGTGAAAATACATTTTCTCGTCATAGAGTAAAATACCACCATCCAATTACAAAGAATCATACTGTTTGACTCATCACTTTAAATTTGAAGGATTGGTACTAATATATAAAATCTTTTACGAAACAAAAGAGAAAAAATATGTGGAAAAAGGAGTTATTGCTTGTTACAGGCGACTGCTCATTTTCCCACAATTTTTCCAAACCTGTTGGTCGTAGGCTGTCAAGCCGCATTTGGCCAGTAACGATTAAACGAACAAATGAGACTATACTCGTATTTAGACCCGTGTCACATGTCCTCAATTTATATCGATGTACACTCATTTGTAAGAGTACCCTGGGTAAATAACACGGCACAACGCTCAAAGCCCAATCGATGCTAATTACCATATTTGATGTATTCAAATTTGCCCTTTATCTTGCCAGACGCAACCTCAGACGTGTTGTGCTGAGGACACAGACCAAAATCAGCTCGTATATGCCTGCAGTCTGATCTTCGTAAATGTTCTTAGGGTATAGTTTCATGGTTTCAGTCATATAGTCCCCATGAAATGCCATTACAGTAAAAGAAAGGTTTACAAGTAACAGTCAACATAGAAATTCTATAGCAAAAGGTTTAACTCTTAACAAGAAGATAGAATTTTAGACTTTTCCAAATTAAAAGCATTTTCAAATGACAAATTACATGCAATATAAACGATGGAATTTGTATTTAAAAGTTTAGAAATATTGTGGGAAAAGGATAAAATACTGGTCACCAGCATTTTCTTATTTTCATACAATGTTTTCAAAAGCCCTTTTCATCGTGTGACCGTTTGGTAAAGGTTTAGGCACACGTACATTAGCCTACATGTGAGAGATTTAACACATCATGGAAAGCAAATGATATCTGATAGCCTCGTTTCCATTCTGGAAGTGTCAAAATGATTCCAATTAGACACCTTTTGACATCCATCCAGATCATCGGCTTTGTTAAGATATGAATCTAAGATTTCTGGGTTCATACAGAACATGCCGGGAACCATTGCTTTAAGTTTTTACCAGACAACAAAAATTGGATTGGTCCAAATTGAAAGCGTTTGTAGAAAACATTTTCTTTTTAAATGTGGCTTAAATGAATGGATTTGTCTTTGAAGGAAGAGAAAACAATGCTACTGATTTGTAACATTTTCTCCTTTTCCGACAATGTTTTCATACGCTGTGTTCTTCTAGGTCGTTAAAACACGAAATTGTTTGGTAAAACGTTAATTGGACATCAGGAGTTGTATTTAGTAACAATTCTAAACTTTGTTCTAATTCAAAATTCGAAAACTCGTTGTCTGGTTAGCTGTGGCGTTATATCACGTCCATTCGGATATCTATCAAATTTTACTGCTTTTTCAATCGATTACTGTTTGCTCGAATCAGAATCTCTATAAAACGTTTCAAAGCGCAAAGTTAGTTGAAGGCAAAATTATTATCCAATTTGTTATGAAGCTGCAACCCTCTTTCAAATGAAGTTGATGGTAAAAGTGGTTTTAATGTATATCCGTAATGCATTATGCCAAGCAAGGCATGGTATTATTAAGGACTAAATCCGGAGTAGAATGTAAATGCCAATGATAATTTGGCAGATTAAGTATTGGATGACCAAAAAGTCCAAACAAAATATCCTGACGGTCGCTTTTATCCGTTGGTAACAGTGGGCGATGTTAGTTACTTTTTCCGGGCAGTGTAGATGAAAATTAAATTGCATTGAATGAACAGTTTGATATTAAATCTACAAGATCCGATAATTTCTGAGCTATTTTGCTCAGACAAGCCTCTAAAACTGAAATATCTTGGTTCAGCTGTTACTCATTCATTGATAAGTCTTTCTTTTTTTTAAATTTATTTTTTGTTCAAAATCATCTACTCTGGAAACAAAGCACCAAACGACTTGACATTGAATACATGCTTGCAATACGTGGATAATCAACGCAAATCAGTGTTAAGCACACGAATATTAGAGAAGTCGCAGACAACTTATCCATAACAACAAAGTCCATAAGAATGATCAGTTGCATGACACACAAAGTCGTCTGTAGAAGGTAATGTCTTAACCCTTTACCAAACGACAACAATTTGGACTAGTCCAAATTGAAAGCATTCGCAGACGACAAATTAAATGAGGCTCAAATGGGAAGAGTTGTCTGAGAAAGGGTAGAAAACATTATGGGAAATAGAGAAAATGCTTGTAACCAGCATTTTCTCCATTTTCCACAACGTTTAATAGCCTTCTTCCTAAATGTCGTTAAAACACGCAATTGAGGGGCAAAGGATTAAACTTGCAGGTTTCGCATTTGCAAATAGCGAATTACCTTTAACTAAAAATGATTTCTGTCGATGAAATTGTAGAAAGCATTGAGTGATAAGGAGAAAATGCTGGTTGCAAGCATTCTCTCCTTAACCCACCACGTTTTAAAAGCCTTCTTCTACAGCGTCTTTAAAACACGACAATTGTCAAGTAAAGATCTATACTGTAAAACACCACAAATTCTAAACCGGAACCCAAGGGGTAGAATTACGGACAGAAGCACACTCACCTTGTATTGTAGACCCGGAATATTGAGCTGAGGTACTAACTTGTGGCAAGACAATAGGAACAGTGGTTCCATTAGCTGACTGGATGGGATAGGAGGAGCTATATGTGGTGTTAACTTGACCTGGAAGGCAATGATTTCAGAGTCTTACAACATTGTCGATGGTACATCAACTTATAGCATATCTTATAAGCCATACTCCGTGACAAGGGGGTAAGATGCATCTGTAAAAAGTATCGAACCATGTCAGCCTGTACAGTCCGCACAGGCTGACCTGGGTCGAAAGGTTTTGTTATTTGTCAAATTTCTGCATGTCAAAGGACATGTCTACCTCATTTAGTCGGTTATTACATAAAAATGGATTTTATGTACCCATAGTTGTGCGAAAACTTGCTTGGTATATTGCATTTCTAGGATGTATTAAACCCCCATTTGCCTGAGTGCCGCTCAAATGAATATGGCCTGCAACACGCGAAAAGGGGCATTCGGACATTTGCGTAAAGTGTCGCCTCGGATCAGCCTGCACAGTCCGCGCAGGCTAATCCGAAACGACACTTTCCGTTTTTGTGTAATTTTCTGTTTTGCGCAAGTCTACTGTAGCACAAAATCTAATGTAGTCGTAAAGTGCCGTCTCGGATTAGCCTGCGCGGACTGCGCAGGCTGATCCGAGACGACACTTTACGCAAATGTCTGAATGCCCCTTTTCGCGTGTTGCGAGCCAATTATG
Organism: Hippopus hippopus; assembly: GCA_946811185.2. Taxonomy (NCBI): domain Eukaryota; kingdom Metazoa; phylum Mollusca; class Bivalvia; order Cardiida; family Cardiidae; genus Hippopus; species Hippopus hippopus. The sequence goes on from OX328096.1 coordinate 36,019,143, forward strand.
ATAAAACATGAAATTAATGAACAGATTAAGACAGATTTAGTATGAAACATTACATAATTTCAAGCATGCAGGCTGTATAGAATTACAGATTAGCCAATATAAGTCACACTGGTGTTTTACAATGAACGGATTTTACATAGACAGTCTTATTTAAATGGTTCAACGTGCATTTGTAACTACTCATTATTATTATTATCTTTTTTAATCACGGAATACAAAATGTCTATCCGTATATTTGTGATTAGCTTTAGTATATCCTAGGTCAGAAAGTAATAGATCATAATGCAGACGCTTTGCAAGGATAAATTTTTCAAGTTCGGTAAATAGGATGTCGCACATAGCAGAACAGAAAAATGCGCCGGTTTCTTTCACAATTATTTGCAGCACAAAATGGTTGTTATCACAGTGAACCATTTAAATCATGCCCAGCTGATCGCACTGAACAAAAATCAATGTAAAACTGATGCATTAATAAAGCTTCCACAATAAACGAAAAATAAAACACTATCTATATAATCTCTAATACCGTTAATAATTCTAAAACCAACAAGGACATTCTTAATACGTCATCAGTATCGGTTTAGCAATTAATTGGTGTAACGTTTGCAGCACGTGAAATTCTAAACGTTCCGATTACAACGAATCGTCAAAGTTGTTTTTCGAAACATTTCAGACATTTTAGACAACTTCCATACAACATGAATTCAATTTGCTTGATTCCTTCTCGCAGGCTGTATCAAATGACAACCAAGATAAAATCAAAAATACATAAAAGGTCAGCTTGGATTCAAATTCCATTTCCTAAATTTGAATATTGCCATTGTGAGAGATTCAATCGAAATGGATATTAAACACTTTATCAATATTGCTACTGAAACCTGCAATTTATGAAATGCAGCACAGAGACCCGCGTGGCTTATCACTGTTTGGAATCTATCGTTCAACTCTTACATCGCCAAAGCAGTGAAATGGACATATTTAATAAGCTTTAAAAAGGCCAAAGTCTTCCTACACCGTGTCTTTTTAAATCAAGAGTTCTCAAATGTCGGCCAGAGTAGGTCCAGGATCAGATTGCATTTACTGTGCAACAGCAGCCTTTAATATGCAATGTCTTCTACAGAAACTGAAGATGTTCTTGTTACAGCAAGGATGAAAGCTATTCCAATCTTTCCATTGTAGTATGATCATTACTCAAAGTGGAACCGGCTTCTATTCAACGTTTAAGATAAGGAAGGGCCCCATTAATTTGTTTGCATTTAGGGTATATCAAAATATCTTAAACCTCATCATGTGAACATGTTTATGATAGTTTCCGGTTTAATTGTCATGCTCTCAGCACAGCAGCTTTCACTTTTAATCACAAATTTTAGAGTAGGAGTATAAGAATTTCCAAATAAGGTTACATTTATGGTGTTTTTATGTAGGTTCTTACATTCCGGTGATTTTATTTCATCAAGAAACGTGGTACTGATTTATTGCATCGTGTCGTTCGAAAGAGAAGACAATTCGAATTAAAAAAAAAGATGAGAGACAACACTGTAGATAATGGTCCTAGATATATGCACCTTTTTCATGGAACGTTATTAACACTATATAAATTTAATGCATGCATTAGTAAGAAAAAAAAGCGTTATTCTCCAACATTGATAGGAACAGATACTGTACCTGCCTGATATAAAAATCTTAACGGTTTCGTGTCATGTCCATCCCCAAAAACATTTTTGCAAATACAGTAAAAGTACAGAGAAATTAGGCGTTGCACAAAAGTGTTAAAAAAGTTCTTCAGAATACGGCTTAAAACATTAATAAAATCATGGACGACCAGTAAGCAAATTTGATATTTTATGGCAGAACCAACGCCCAAGACATTGCAATTTCAACGCTATTTGGTTGAAATAATTCCCGATATATATGTCTATGTGGATCCAAGATGGAACCGCTCATGGCATTGACCTTGATCTATGCATGCCACACAAACTTTTACTGTTTGTTGTAAGGACAAAACAATGTTCTTTTTTTCAAAGAGCAACTCAACAATTATTGTTTATTGGCCCTATCTCAGTCAAGATATTGTGTTTCCATTACAGTATTACGCTTCTAAAGATTCCCGGCAACTGAGCATATGAATTCTCATTTACATTTAAATCTGAAAGTTGGGTTCCTACACAAATTTTGTCACAGTGTCTAGAATATTACGAACTGCAAACGAAACGTTCTTGCTTTAACCCTTAACAAATGATCAAATGCTTGTCACACACTAACGACAAAGGCTTTTGAAAACATCAGACAAGGATTTAAAGTTGCTCACGGTCTCTCCTTGACCTTTTCCGCACAATGTTTTCTACCTTTTCAAAGGTAAAACCAATATTTTGAGCTACATTCATTTTACCGTCTACTTTGAGTATCGACGAGTCTTCAATTTTGTCGTCTGGTAAAGAAAGAAACACAAGATCATGAGTAACTGACGAGGCAAGGATGTTTGTCGAGGAATTTTCGATCATCTGACGAGGATGTTCTAGGTAAAGAAGACTAAATTCAAATATACTGGATGGAGTGCCTTCAAAGCACATTGCTTACTTGAAAATTGAGCGGGAAATGACGGTAAAGGCGTGTATGCCTGGGTATATGCAGGCTGAACGGGCGTCAGTTCTGTCAGGTCACCACTAGATACCGGTTTAGGAGACGGCGTCCCGACCGGAGGTGTATTGCTATTGGTTTGGTTGTTGATCGCAGTTGAAGTTTCAGAATTATTCGATGTTGCTGAAAAGCGTAAACAGAAACTCGGTATGTGTTGTATTGTATGTGCGAAGCTACAAGTCTAGAAAAATGTGACGTCACATGCTTCTAAGGTGAGTAGTGTGATAATGATAGAAAACACCTCTACAAACTAAGATAGGAATGAAACAGAATATTTCTTGAAGAGTGCCAAAATGTACTGAAGAGAACTAGTGAAGAGAGTAAGATGGCAAACTAATGCACCATTCTGGATTATCAACTGCAAACTGAACAATTCTGATAATTAAAGAAACACAATAAATGGGGATGTATTTGATTCAAAACTAATCTGAAATACAATGAAATTTATTAGATAATTGCAATATGAGTGTTGCGACAATGTTGGGTCCTTAAATGAAGTAGGGTCAACACCATCTCCTTGACAAAAGTTTTATTCTAACTTGACCACCAAATCTGGAGATATTTAAGACCCACTTCCCCAATCATCAGCGCAGTCTTTAATCCGAAGTTCAAAATAATAAAATTTTTGCAATCATAAAGAAATGACGATAGTTAAACAGCCTTAACTATTGTCGTTAACATTTTCTCTCTATATCTGCTGAACGCAGTTCCGAAAACAGATAAATAAAACAAAAAAATAGTATAGTTTTAATGTAGTACTTGACAACACAATATAAAACAAATCATTGCCAGCCAGTAAGAAAATGACAATTGCAGAGGAACCGAGATTGGATTACTGACAGGCGATGGTTAACTGAATAAATAATGTGCTGATCGTGTAGGAATAAGGGTAACAATTTAATCTATGCGAATCTTGAATGATTCTTTCCTTCTTATCTCTGCCCGAACACTCTACTGTGAAGATTTTCACAAGATTCCCCGTCAAGACCCGCGATACTTGATGGCTTTTCCAGAACTCGATGGTAAATAAAGGCTTGCAAAGCCCGAACATTTATATATTACTCCCATGGCTGTTACACTGACAAATGAACCACATGAATTAACTCTTTTTCTTCTAATTATTTTGGACTTTTGAAAAGGCTTTTAAAGTTCATTGTTTTTTTTTCATGGAGAGGAATGTGAGACATGGCAGTAATAAGACAAAATGTTTCCTCTTAATAATTCAATATTTTTGCTTCTCTACTCGATGGACTTAACTGTTTTCGCGTTTTGCTAGTTACTGTCATCACTATTTCAGCAAAGATTAAGCAGTATTATTCCGATAATGAAATTCATTGTCAAATGCGGTAAATGGACAGTCTTTGAAATTGAAGGCGAGGTTGTTCATGAATTGAGGATTGTGCTTCTTTTGAATTAATGGATCACAAATAGTAGTCAAAATAAGGATTAATCTGGTCTTCACCTGGTATTTTATGATACTTTCTTTAACACTTAACACACCTTTCTTACGCTGTATGAAGGATCAGTGAGTTGGTTCTGTCTGGTGTGTCGCGGCTCTCGTCAAAATTGACGGCCAATTTGACAGCTGTAGGGATTTGGTAACGATATCAAGCATTTGTTCTATTTTATCATGCTTTCATACATATCTAATCTAAGGCAGAATGACGAATTTCATCGATAGAATTATTAATCGCTTATCTGACGTAAAAAGGAAAATAGAACAAGATCCTGCAGTGTGATTAATAGTATAATTAACTTTAACTTGATTTCACTGATGATTACTCTAAAAGTAAGGAAAAAAGTGCATTTTCGATTCCAAAAGAAATGAAATGTATACATACAAACTTTTCTTAAACCTCGCGTATTTACAAACTTAATTTCCATTTACCATTTTTGTGAAAGGTACTGCTAACTTTTAGACTATTGAGTACATGAGACTACACGTCTGTGCCAGACTCTCACTTCTACATTATCGGACACCAAGAACGTAATCACAAGCCTATTTATTTACAACTTTAATAGTATATTTATACAGAAAATTTTGAAATGCCAAATAGCATTTGCATTTCATGGTTTAGAAGGCTACAAATATTGCACAGCATGAATATGACTTTTCTTGTAAGTTCATTGCTTGTATAATGAGAAATATGGATTGGGATAGCCTCGTAACCGTTCTTGTTTTCAGTCAGCGGGAGGCTAGCTTATGGGGCATTTAGAGAGAGAGAGAGAGAGAGAGAGAGAGAGAGAGAGAGGGAGAGAGAGAGAACACATGTCAACAGAAAAAGAAATCTTGTAACTCGTATCTAGTCATACAACAAAAATGAAACTTCGAATATAGAAAACTACAACTTCATCGCCACCATTGATAACATTCATGAGCCAATAGACCAATATGTTTCATTGAAACATTCATACTGGTTACTATGCAAGCTTTGAACTCTACACGAAGTTCTCAAACCGGTACCGACCACTATCTGTTTCGATCTTTTTCAAACGAAATAAGTTCTGTATCCAGGACTTTTTGAGAGTCCTGACTTTGATTGAGCGACGATCTTTTTGTTTTTCTCGGAGATTCGACTAACATGCTTCAGTTCTCGAAGTTTCACCAATATCCGTATACTTAGCGGGCGTTGTTATTCACAACTCCGAGACACAAAACGATGTCCGGATCGAGATGAACAGACTCTCAGCGGACCAATTAAAGGCATTCTTTCCCATTCAAGAGCCAATTTCCTACTCAACAGGAGTCCCATGATTAAACGTTTTGGGAAACAGACAAACTGCTTCGATACGACGAAAGTTAAATTTACGGCGGTCCAAAAACTTTAAAAAAAAAACATGTACGTAATAGAAAGGAAATCCATTTTAAAATAGGCGACTATCAACAGTTTTATGACTGATATTCCATTAAATATTTGGTTGCGACAGGCTAATAAATTTTGAATTGGATATATCAAAAGCACCTTTCTTAAGCAAACACACCATTATCTTTCTGTTTGTCCCAAAGCCACCGTGAATTAGTCAGCATTGCCTGTTATTTGGAGTTTTGAGAAACAGAGAAGCAGGTGTTAGTAGCAGTGAAGTGCAATATATTGTATGTAACATAACACACCAAGGATTACATTTTTTTTTTATAGTACATTTTAATAACGAGATAACTGTCTTTGTAAATGTATCGAAGCTTAAGTTCTTAATGAGGACAGTAGTTAGATAAATGGGGGGTCTAGCGTTTTTTAATTAAATTTTTATAAAATGTTCTAGGATTCCCATACGATTTTTGTATGAATTTATTTTCTTCATAATTCTAAAGAAAATAAATTTCATCATCCACTAACCAACGCATCAACTAATATATATCTACACCCTCCATGTGTCAACACAAGATAAGTCTATGCATGAGGGGCCATCTAATTACTATAATCGTTTTACATTGAATTCAAAAATTATTGTCTACACATGGGGCACTTATCTAAAGGATGTGCTTCATCACATTCCTCACATATACACATATGACCACACTTTGTAAATGATATACTTGGTGGATTAGTGCTACATATACAACATTTATCTTCTAAAAAAATTTTTTGTTTTTTATTTTTCTGTGGAAGCATGGTACGTCTAATTTGCATATTTAATTCAAAAGGTAAAGTAGTGAATTTTATAAATGGAGAACAATGATCATAAAGTTCAATATTTTCATCACTATAATTAGTATTATAATAAGCCTTCTTATAATCATCATTATGTAAATATAAATTATAAATGTCATGGTCATAATATTTAAAAAATTTATCATTGAATCCTAAAGTCTTTTTTAACCAATATGTATGGATTGTATTATAATATGCAGTTCTATTATCCATAATACCAACTAACATTTTACCCTCCAAAGTCGCATTCCAACCTCCATTGTCATAAAGGTATTTACTTTCATGATAGCAAATTGCTGCTTTTGCATAAAATAAACAATCGATATGCTCATCATCACTACATATATTAGGAAAAAATATTTTGGTACCTGTTTCATTATAAACAGCTTTATTTGTAATATGTTTTGTAATAAGATGATTTTCTAAAGCTCTAATAGAATATCCTGATAATATGATTTGTTTATTACGTAATGCTAATCCTGTATATTTTTGTCGGAGTCTTTTCTTTTCTTGTTCATATTCCTCATGAGTTAACCGTTTAATAATGGTATATTCTTTACCATCATCAATAATACAGTTAAGTTTTTCTATCTTATTTAGAAATTTACTTAGCTCACCCATCTTATAATATTTATACGATAAAAAATTAAAAAAGTTCAAAAATTTTTGTAATACATATTTCCTATATCACAATAAAGCAACATAGGAAATGTTAAAGTATCTAACATTTATATTGGGTAAAGCTAAGAAATGCTTTGGATAAATAAAATCAATGATAACAACCGCCTATTTTTTAATATAATTTATTAATTTCTTAATTTATTTAAAAAAATGAAGTGTTTGAAATTATTTACAAAGAAAAAAGATGAACCTATTGATGTAAGAGTTATTAAAAAGCAAATAATTAAACTAGATAGACGAATTCAAGAATTAGAATTAATTATTGCTGGATTAATGGATATTTTAAGTGATATGAAGAAGTCTAAATAAATATATAATATATTTTTTATAATATATTATATATATTTACAAGTCTAATTCTATCAAAATAGATATGTAAGAGTGTTCCGCAGTAGGGATAGTTGACCTTGAAATAAAGTTTATGATATCACATTGTTTTACCTCCAACGCCACAGGAAAAACTACACAACTACAAGTCTCATCTTTCTTTTTAATAATAGAGTAATCAGGCAGCTCTACTCCGTTTACCACAATATTAACTATTACCTCTTCAGGTACATCAGGGGTATTTGTAATAACTGATAAACTACCTCTCATAATTCTACCCGACGCATTCATACAATAACCACCCATCCTATGACTAGCACCTGAAGCACCATTACCAAATGAAAACTCATAATTACCTTTTCCAAGTGGTCCATTTTCTTCAGCCCACACGGTTATAACAGGGTGTGATACTTTTCTATCTACATAGGATTTTGTCGCTAAATCTCTTTCTTCTACCGGGGTTGCCGCGTTTTTTATAGAAAAACCTTGAAGGTCTATGTTAGTCACCGCCATGAAACTCCCATCCGGATTTTTTATAATAGCTCCACCGTTATCAACATAATTTTTATTGGCAGCGGAGTCACGGGATACAGGATTTGGTAATCCGGTAATTGGGTGATCATTCATATCTATTTCACCAGCCATTGAAAAAGATCCATCTTGTTTTTTTGTTAAAGCTTTTTCACCTGCGGTAGCCGCCTCAACAACGGTATCTACATAAAACTTATTTGCAGCTTGTTGGTTTTCTAAAGGGCTTCCAACGTTGCTAATCCTTCGCCCACCCATAGAAACGTCTGCAACTGCTAGATACCCTCCAAATGTATAAACAAAGGCTCGATTAGCACCATCTACGTAAGCTTTAGTTGCAGCGTCTTGTGGATATGTGGGGTCTATAAGATTTGTTAAACTATATCCTTTCATATCTATATTTGCAACAGCGGAAAAAGTGCCATCCGGTTTCTCTACTATTGCTTTACCACTCCTATCCACATATTTTTTAGTAGCAGCTTCATTCGGGGCTGTTGGTTCCTTAACGTTTTTTATCGGATTAAAACCCATGTTTAAATAACCTTTAACATGGTATCCTCCGTTTTCATTCAACAACCCCGAGTTGGTGTCAACATAAGCCTTAGTTGCTGCATCTTGAGGATTTACTGGATTACTAACCCTTGTTAATGTATTACCGTTCATGTCTATGGCACCGGTAACAACAGTTGTTCCATCTTTACGTAAAAAATTATTATTTATGTAAGCTAATGACACGCCATCACCGCTTGTTTCACCATCATCTTTCATTCTTCCGAATTTGTCAACAGGCATTTTTTTATATAGTACTAAAAAAGTTTATTTAAAACATTTTGAAACTGGTTACCTCTAGATAACTCTTTTAGAATGTACAAACATAAATGACCGCAAAATACTTGCCCAGCTTGTTGTAATTGGTCAGTATTGTACTGTATTGAGCTTTTTAAATAATCTCGAATTTCAATAGGTGGTTGTATGCCATAACTATCAAAATAAATTTTAGTTTTACCATTTTTATACCAAGCGACCCAATGTGTACCAGGTCCATCACTTTTATCAAAGTTTACTATACCACATTCTTTTTTACTCGGTTTTCTCGGTAATGTATCTAGTAAAAAAACTCCTCTAAAATAAGGAATCTTTAATCTTTTTACGGCACCCTCTAATTCGAAATTGTTCAACGGTTTATTCGGTAAAATTACATTTCCAATCGAAATATTTGACATTTTTTTATAGTTAAATATTTCTAATATCTTTATTGTCAACCCATGAATTAAATTCATCAGGATAACCTTTCCACTTTACGAGAGATTTCTTTTTTCCTTTTTTAATAACCTTTTCTATCCTATACAGCTCTTGACTGGTTTTCTGCAGTTCAGGTTCATAAAAGGTACCTTGTATTTCTTCTCCATTAAAATCTTTAATTTTATATGTTATAGGTGATGTAAGTTTTACTTCAGAAACTATAAAAACCTCCTCAGTCCATCTTGTTGTATAACCTTTTTCAAAAGTTTTTTTCTTTTTAGTTATCCTTACTTTATCTCCAACGGAAAACTTAGGATTAAAGTCTTTTATTTCTAAATGATTGGGGTAAAGATTTCTCCAAACTCTCGTTTCATTTTCTTTTTTACTAGCGTCTACCGGAGTCATCTTAATAGATGAATGCCTTGTATTATTATATTCTTTAACTAAATCCAGTAGCACATTAATGTAAACGTTTGTAGAGTTAGCGGAAAAATACTTCCACATTTTTTCTTTCATTGTTCTAATCCATCTCTCAACCACACTTGATTTTTCCTCATTTTCGGTAGAATATAGTTCAACCAAGTCTTTTACATCTTTGTTATAAAACTCTTTACCCTTATCCACCCACATTTTTTCAGGTTTTCTCTCCTTAAAAATACTTTTTAATGCTATAGCAACAGATTTTCCTGTTTTGTCTTTTAATGGCACCAGATATCCATATTTAGAAAAGATGTCAATGACAGCGAGAAGGTATTTAACACCACGATTAAACTTAGAAAATGCTTGCATGTCTACTAAATCCGCAGCCCATATCCTATCTATACCGTTTACTCTAACTCTCCTTTTCTTAAAATTTCTTTTTACAGGTTTATGTAATTCTTCCGCTAAAGTTTCGAAATTTTTTTTTACTCCCATTCCAAATTTCATTTTCGTTCCAATGAGTCTACTTACCAAACCTTTTTCCATTTTTTCTCTAATACTAGGATTGTAAATCCCTTCTAACTCTGTTAACATATCTTTATCACATATTTCATTCCTAGTCTTTGTATCATCATGCTTAAGATAGCAAACATCATGATGATAAGCAGCTTTATCAACACGGTTTATTGGTTTACTCCATTCCTTCGGTGTTAAATCTGGATTGAGTCTTTTATTTAGTTTGGTACCTGGTCCTGTAAAGTTGTGCCCTGGTAGATGCATTTCAACGGGTAAATTATTTATAAATTTGTTTAATATACTACTCCCGGTGGTTTTTTTTTTATAAATTGTGATTTAGTTATTCCACAAATAACACATTTCCCCTGTACCATATTTCTTCCATTTTTCGAAATGGTACATTTTATATCATTCGTATCAGTATGTTTTTTACATTTAACGCAATACATTTTATTTTATATATAAAAAATAAAAATATTTAAATAAAAATGGATATTATAAACTTATCATGGAATGAAGTAGTATCAAAGAGATTTAATCACTCCCTTTTACCAAAAAGTATTAGGGGTTTAATTATAGGAAAATCAGGATGTGGTAAAACTACTTTATTGTTAAACCTTTTACTTAGACCAGATTGGCTTGACTACAACGATTTAAGTGTTTTCGGAAAAAGCCTTTTTCAACCAGAATACCGAATACTAAAAAAGGCTTTTGAAGAAAAACTACCAAAAGAATGTATCTTAAGATTGTTTAACATGCGTGATGACATACAAGAACTAAACATTGCACCAACAGCTTTAGTTGAAGAATGGGTTAAAACGATTAAAAACAAATCGGATATAAATTGCAACTTCTTTGAAAATGCTAGTGATGTACCTGACCCGAGAGAGTTAAACTCAGGAAATAAAAATTTAATGATTTTCGATGATTTACTTTTAGAAAAGCAAAATAAATGTGAGTGTTACTACATTCGAGGAAGGCATAGTAATGTTGACTGCTTTTACCTCTCACAGAATTATTTTAGACTACCAAGGCAAACTATTAGAGAAAACGCTAATTTTATTTGTCTTTTCCGACAAGACCTAAAAAACCTTAATCATATTTATAGCGACCACATAGGTGAAGATATGCCTAAGGATGAGTTTAGAAAGTTTTGTCAAAAGGCATGGGAAAGACCACATGGTTTCGCTATTATTGACTTAACCAGTAAAAAACATGATGGAAAGTATAGAAACTGTTTTGATAACTTCTACATACCTAAGTCGGTATAAAAAATATTTAAATATTATAAAATGGAAGAACTTTTAGAACAAATTGTAAAAAATACAAACCATAAAACATCGTTTCAAATTATAGTAAGCGACAACAAAACACGTTTTAGAACAAGGTTTAATCCTCCAATTCAACTGGAAAAGGATAAAGTATATGAAATAGCTCTGGTAAACCTTGAAACTTACTACTCTTTTCCAAACATTGATGAAACGAACAACACATTCGTTTATTCTCCAGACAATGGTACCACATGGATTAAAATAAAAATACCTGAAGGAAGTTATGACCTCGTTGATATTAATGATACGATTCGTCAGGAAATGAGAAAAAATGGTCATTACGATAGAGTTAATGAAGAGTATCCTATTAACTTTTCTGCGAACACTAATACCCTAAAGTCTGTTCTTATTATTGATGATGGTTATCAAGTAGATTTTAATCAACCAGGTTCCATCGCTAAAGTATTAGGATTTACTCGAGCTAAATATACACAAGGATTTCATGAGTCAGAGAATGTAGTGAACATTCTTAGCATAAATAGTTTGCTCGTTAACATAGATATTATTTCAGGAAGTTATGTTAATGGTTCAACAAGAAATACTATTTACTCTTTTTTCCCAAATGTTGCACCTGGATATAAGATAATTGAGTCACCAGTTAATTTAGTATACTTACCAATAACGTTAGATGAAATACATAACCTAAATGTAGATATTACTGACCAAGATGGTAATTTACTAAATCTTAGAGGTGAAAATTTAACGATTAGGTTTCATATTAGAGAAGCGAGATGAGCTAAATAAAAAAATATTTGTATATAAAATGACGAGTTACACTAATGTTAAAGTAAATATATCTGAAGGGCAAAAGCAAAAACTTCAACATGCTGTTAAAGCTAGTTGTCCAGTAAGTATTCGTTTAGGTCATGAAGATTTACATGGTAATGATGTTTTAGCAATTACCAATTCACAAGCAAAGAAAATGGCTAAAGCCTATGAGGATGGTGTGGGTATAACTATTAGAATGACTGCGAGACAACTTAAACATAACATGAAAATAGAGGGAGGTTTCCTCGGAATGTTAGCTGGGTTGGCTGCTAGAGCTTTACCGATGCTTGCAAAAACTGTTTTACCAGCTTTAGGTGTTGGTGCTCTTTCTGGATTAGCTCAAACAGGTGTTTCGAAAGCTATGGGGTCAGGTCTTTACCTTAAAAAAGGAGGATGTGTTTGTCAAGTTGAAACTGATGGAAGTGGATTATACTTAAAACCATACAAAGGTAAAGGATTAGATTCCGTTGGTGATGGGTTGTATTTAAATCAAGGAGGAAAAATGTATGATGGAAAAGGACTTTTACTTGGACCTAATAGTCCATTTGCTAATATCCCTATCCTAGGAGCTATATTATAAATATTATTTACAATAAATAAAAAATGGATATACATAAATTTGGTATAAAACCTAATATTACTACCCAACATAAAACTATATTTTGGAAACCTCATTTACATGGAGTAAGATATCCCCCCTTAAAACAAGATTCTCTAAAATGGAAAATATACTCACAAGTAACTATCAAAATTCCTCCTAATAATGGTATGAGAGTTCCGTTAGGATTTGGTTATATAACTACACGAGGAGTTGTAATTATATCTATTAGTAATAAATGGAAAGATAGTTTAACCATTTCTAATGGTATACATCTTGATAATGATGTTAATGATATCTTAGTTTACATTTATAATTTCTCACAAAAACCAATCGAAATACCTGAGGGAGAGTTATTCTGCTATCTAAAATATTTATCATAAAAAAAATTATTATATTTATAAAATGATAGATACAAATCAGGAACACCCTAATAAAATATATCCTATATTACCTAAAGAACCAGGTACCGCAAGCGCTCCACCTATTGAAATGGAAACAATGGATAATGGTCATTCTTATAGACTTAAAAAAATATCTGAAGTACAAAATTTTCTAAAGAAGGAAATAAATGAAAGAGAGAGATTGAATAAGAAGTATGCTAGGATAGCTAAAGTAGTTGATAATGTTGAAGGTGCATTGGTTGTTGTTTCATTAGCGTTAGGTGGAGCAGGTGTTATTTTGCTTTCAACAGTTGCAGCGGCACCCGTTGCTGTAGGTTTGGAAGCTGCTGCTGGCGTAATTGGTCTTTCTTCATTGGTTAGTAAAATATTTGTTAGGAAAACTACTGCTAAAGCTGAAAAACATTTGAAGATTCAAATGCTTGCTGCTTCTAAACTTAATACTATAGATAATCATGTATCAAAAGCTTTGATGGATAATCATATATCTGATGATGAGTTTAAGTTGATAATGGATGAAATGAATAAATATGAAGACATGAAGAGTGAAATAAGAAGTAAATTTAAGAAGAAGGTAACAACAGAAGAAAAGGAAAGCTTGATTGAGAAAGGGAGGCAAGAAGCGAGGGAGTCCTTTCGGAGGCTTGTCGAAAATAAACCTACTACCTTTTAAGTTACCTAAATTACCAAGTTTTAGATGTAAATGTCAATGTGAAATAGGAGATGAATAAATATATAAAAGCATTATATATGCTCTTATATATTAAAAACTATGTTAAAATCTATGATAAAACTACGTTAAAAAAATATGTTGCTAATTAAAAATGTCATTTCTAAAAATAACTGACCCTGCAAAAAGAGACTTAATTGTAAAAGAGTATCTCGAAACGAAAAAGAATATTCGTGATAATCTACTAGCAGAGAGAACAGGTGAACAACAACTTCAAACTGATTTGTCAAAGTTTTTTAAACCTATAACGGAAACGCAAAAAGCTACAACAAAGGAGATTACAGAGGGGCTTAAACCTATTAAAGAAGGTGTAGAGAAATTACCAGAAGCTATTACTTTTCCAGCATTTCCATCTATCACAGCTTATGGAACACCAGAAGAAGATGAAGGTGAACAGCTTAGGAGGTTTATGAATGAATATAGAAAAATGGAAATGCTGGAAGAAGAGAACTATCCAGTTTTTGTTGGGCCACTTGCGGAGAAGTACCTAAGAAAGTTTGCTACTAAGTCTGAAGCTGATACAACGTATGGGTTATATGACAAAGATGGTAGATTTTATATTGGCAACACACCAGTTGGCATTTTAGACGATGATATTTTAGTTGGTGATGATTATTATGAAGGCACACCTGGTTTATGGGAATTAATCGTATCTAAAAACCCAGACGAAAATATTTATAATGATGAGGATTTTAAAAATTATAAGGAGATAATGGTAAAAAGCAATACCCTCTATAAAAATAATAACCCAAAATCTAATTATCCAAAAAGTGGTAAATCATATAAATGGAAAAACATGCTTTCCAACTTTTGGTATGATATGGGAACATCCGGAAAAGGAATTGTTATCCCATCTGACCCTAACGCATTAATAGAAAGACTAGACCTGTTATTAGCAAGTAAAGAAGCAGGTAATACAGGTGTAAGAAATGAGTTAGTAAGCATTTGTGATGAATTAAAAAGACAAGGTGTTTTAAATTCAAACGCTTATAAAAATTTAATGTCTATACTATAAAAAATGATAATCACTAAGAAACACGGATTTAAAAAAAGGTATTCATACGGTGGTTCCGGAATCTTTGATAGTATTGCTAACTTTTTAGCGAGGTTTTTTACTAGTAGTGCAGCTAAACAAATTGCGTCTTCTGCTCTTGATGTAGGAAAGAGTGTAGCTAAGGAAGGGGCAAAGAAAGCTTTAGAGGTTGGAAAAAGTGCAGCAGTAGAAGCAGGAAAAAAATTAGTTACGAAAGCTTTAACACCAAAATCAAAGCAAATTTTACAAAAATATAATACAACACCAAAACCTAATGATACTCCTAAAACACAAAACATTAACACATTAATAGATGGAAGTGCCATTGCTATTCAAGACTTAGTTAAAAGATTAAACAGTGGAGCGGGTATTAAAACAGTATGAAGAAAAAAAATATATAGATAAGTTAAGAACATTATATTCATTATAAAAAAGAATGTTTATATTAAATTTTAATCGTGTAGATAACACAATTATAATTTTTTATCTCATTTAAAAATTATAATTACTATTATAAAATGGATATTCTAAAAATAACCGAACCAATTTTAAAAGATGATAGTATTGCTGAGTATGAACACCATGAGTATGAACCAATCACTGGTACCAATCTCAACAACGCAGGAGGAGAAATTAGGATTAACATTGAGACTCAAGATATTTTTACTCATCCTAGTGAAAGTTATTTAGTTATTATAGGTGAATTAGTAAGAAGTGATAATGGAGCAGTTTATGATGCTAACACTAATATTTCTTTAACAAACAATGGTCTCATGTATCTTTTTAATAATATTAAGTATCAACTTTCGGGTATGGAGATTGAATCTGTATTGAATCCTGGTCAGGCTACTACAATGCTTGGTTTGTTAAAATATCCGGATGATTTCTCTAAATCACAAGGGTTAAATCAATTGTGGTATAAAGATACAGCGGCTAACGCGGGTGCCGGAAACACTGGTTTTATTGTAAGAAGAAATTATATTATTAATGACCCTCTTCCAAGAGGTACCTTTAGCTTCAGAGTTCCATTAAAACATATATTTGGTTTTTGTGATGATTATGATAAGATATTGTATGGAATGAAGCAAACTCTCACATTAACGAGAACTAATGATAATGATGCGGTCTTTCGAGATGGTGTTGCTCCTACTGATGGTAGAATTAATTTACTTAGAGTATCTTGGTTTATGCCACACGTGCTACCTGCAGATGAAGAGAAAATGCAACTTTATAAAATTATCGAGAAAAAAGAAAAAATACCGGTTGGATATAGAATGAGGCAGTGTGACTCTATTGCGGTTCCCGAGTCAACATCATTTACTTGGAGACTTGCTGTCAAATCATCACCTGAAGTGCCACGTTTTATCATTGTTGGTTTTCAAACTGGTAAAAGCGGTGACCAACAACAAAATCCAGCTATATTTGACCATAGAAATGTTAAAAACATTTATGTTACGTTAAATTCTACTAGATATCCCGCTGTTGATTATAATCTCAGTTTTACCGCAAACCAATTTAGTAGAGTGTATGGGGACGCTTCTCTATTTAGGTCTAAGTTTTATAACATGAATGAAATGGTGTCAAACCCTAACATTACTCCCTCAGATTATAAAACCCTTTATCCTTTGTTTTTGTTTGATGTTTCCAAACAGAGTGAGAGATTGAAATACTCTGTCACTGATATCCAAATCAAAACACATTTTACTGAAAATGTGCTTGCGAATACAGAGGCATATGCTGTTATTATTAGTGATAGGTTAATTAACTTCCAGTCTGATGGAAATAAAATGAGTGTAGTGTATTAAGATTTTTTTCTTATATAAAAATGATAAAGACTACAGATTTAAAAAAAATTCTTAAAGAAAATAATATAAATTTCTACTCATACTGGGATAAAAAACGTTTAGTTGAGTTGGTGAAAGAACATGGATTGTTTCCGAGTGAATCACCTAAAAAAGAAAAAAGCAAAGACCCTAAGTTTGATAGATTACGTACCATTATGAAAAATCCTAAGAAAGTTAGTTTAGAGGATGTTGAAACTGGAGAAATAAAAACCTTTCCATCAATTTATAAGGCAGGTCAATTTATAGACCGCAGTCCACAAACGATTGAGAATTGGAATGGAAGGGTTTGGAAAGATAAATATAAGATTAACGTTTATTAATTTTATTATATTTATATGCAGATATAATAAAATTTTTGTAAAAAGATTTTAATTATCTATATCCTTTTTATTTTCCAAAGCCCCCAATGATGTTTTGTTATACACTTTTTATTTAAATCCGGTTTGATACCCTTATCAACAAGTCTTTCAACTAACTCATATTTAGGTCGATTTTTCATACCTTTTTCATCACCATATCCTTTAGGTACCTTAGTTTCACATAATTTTATTAATTCAGCTAAAGTATATCTTTTCATAAATTCTATTTTATCATTCATTTTATATATATATTAATAGAATTAATATATATATATATAATTTCAAAAAATTTTTTGATAATAAATTAAGAAAATTATATTTACTTTATAAAATGTCTTGGTTTAACAGAATTTCTAATATAGCTAGAAGAGCTGCATCAAATGTTGGGAGGGCCGTAACGAATGTTATACCTCAATCAATCCAACGTAGAATCAATAATTTTACTAATTGGTTAACTGGTAATGTAGCTGAAGAACAATTACCACAAGTTTTTGATGAAATTGTTCAGAATGTTAGAGAAAATTATCCTCCAAGACAACCGTTTGAAGTTAGAAGAGAGCGCTCAGCATTTAGAGAGTTTGTTAATCAATATGTTATAGAGGGTAGAGGAAATTATAACCCGCAAAGATTTTTTGCAGAAACGTGGATGCCTCTTATAAATACTTTTCGAAATAATTTACAAACAAAGGTTAAACTTGTACTTAGGTGTAAAATGTGGTTAATGACAGATATTGACCAAGGCCCTGTGGAACGTGCTTTTCATAGTAGTCAACATTTAAATTTAAACAGGGAAGAAATAGAGGATTTATTAAATACAATGATAGATGAAGTTTTGGAAAATTTAGCTAAGTTCCAAAGAGAAGGTAGTGGTTGGACTTTTGGAAGTATCGTAAAACTAGAACTACATACAGCTACTTATGTTCCTTTAAGAGCTAATGGTTGGCTACCTTTACCAAAATGGATTGCTAACAAAAAAGCAGTTATTAATATGAAAAATAAAGATGATAAATGTTTTTTATGGTGTTGTTTAAGAGAGGATAATCCAACAGAAACTAACCCAGACAGAGTTGATAAAGCTTTGAAAGAAAAGGAAAGTAGTTTAAACATGGAGGGAATAAAGTATCCTGTTTCGTTTAAGGATATCGATAAGTTTGAAAAACAAAATCCTGAAATTAGTGTAAACGTATATGGGTACCAGGAATATATTTATCCGCTTAGGCTTACAAAATGTGAAAAAAGTAAACATGTTGACCTTCTTTTTATTAAAAATGAGGAAAACATGCACTACGCTCTCATAAAAAACTTAATTAGATTAGTAAGAAGTCAAATAACTAATAGTCATAACTCTAAAAATATGGAAATTTGTAGACGTTGTTTAAATCATTTTGGTAGTAAAGAACTTTTGGAAAAACATAAAAAATATTGTAACGAACACGAACCTATTACTTTAGAAATGCCAAAACCAGATACCTGGTTAGCTTTTGAAAACCATTCTAGAAAACTTGAGGTTCCCTTTGTTGTATACGCTGATTTTGAAAGTGTTTTGGAACCAATACACACATGTCAACCAAACCCAGAAAAAAGTTATACTATACAACGTCAAAAGCATGTACCTTGTAGTTTTGTTTATATTATAAAATGCTTTGATGATGCTGTGTGTGCTCCTATAAAAAGAAGTTATGTTGGAGAAAATGCTGAGGAAGTTTTTATAAAATGGTTGAAAGATGATATACAGGAAATTCATCAACAATATCACCAAAACCCAAAACCTATTAAAATTACAGAAGAGGAAGAAATGGAACATAAAAAACAAACACACTGTTGGATTTGTGGTGGAAAGTTTAATCATGCTAATTATAGAGTAAGAGACCATTGTCATTTTACGGGTAAATATAGAGGTGCCGCACACAATGAATGCAATCTAAAGGGTAAAAATCCTAACTTCACACCTGTATACCTTCATAATCTTAGTGGATATGACGCTCATCTTTTTATTAAATGTCTTGGCAAATCTGAAGGGAAGATTGATTGTATTCCAAATAATGAAGAGAAATATATTAGTTTTAGTAAAGATATTTGGGTTGGAAAATATATAAAACATAAAATTAGATTTCTTGATAGTTTTAAGTTTATGAGTTCTAGTTTAGATAAACTTTCGAGTAACTTAGAAGAAAGTCAATTAAAAATTTTATCGAGATATTTCATTAAGAATCTCCTACCATTGGTTAGGAGAAAAGGAGTTTTTCCTTATGAGTACCTAGATTCATTTGATAAACTTAAAGAAGAGAAATTACCACCTAAAGAAGAATTTTACTCAAGCTTAAACAAAGAAGGAATTAGTGATGAAGATTATGCTCATGCACAAAAGGTTTGGAAAACTTTTAACATGAAAACGTTGAAGGATTACTTAGAACTTTACAATAAAATAGATGTATTGCTTTTAGCGGATGTTTTTGAGAACTTTAGAGATGTTTGTCGTGAAAACTATAATTTAGACCCTAGTTGGTATTATACAGCTCCTGGTTTAGCTTGGGATGCAGCATTAAAAATAACGAAAGTAAACCTAGAGCTTTTATCTAATCCTGATATGCTTTTAATGGTTGAAAAGGGTATCAGAGGTGGTGTTAGTATGTGTAGTAAAAGATATGCAAAAGCAAATAATAAGTATATGGGTGAATTATATGACTCTAGTAAACCATCAAAATATTTATTATATATAGATGCAAACAGTCTTTATCCTTGGGCAATGAGTCGTCCTCTTCCTACACATGGTTTTAAATGGATGACAAATAAAGAATTAGAAATTTGGCAAAAAATCCCATGTATATTAGAAGTAGATTTAGAATATCCTAAAGAATTACATGATTTACATAATGATTTCCCTTTAGCGCCTGAACGTTTAAAAATAGAAAAGGTAGAAAAACTTATTCCAAACTTAAATAATAAAGAAAATTACATTATTCATCATGAAGCTTTAAAAACATGCGTTGATTTAGGTTTAAAAATTACTAAAATACATCGAGGAATTAAGTTTGAGGAAAGCCTATGGCTTAAATCATATATTGATACAAACATTACACTAAGAAAAGCGGCTAAAAATAATTTCGAAAAAGATTTTTTTAAATTAATGAATAATTCTGTTTTTGGTAAAACTATGGAAAACCTGAGAAACAGAGTAACGATAGAACTGGTTTCTAGTGAAGAGCATTATAAAAAATTAGTAGCAAAACCAAACTATAACCACACAACAATATTCGATGAAAACCTAACAGCGGTACATATGAAAAACACTAAGTTAAAATATAATAAACCTATTTACTCAGGATTAAGCATCTTAGACATCAGTAAAACACATATGCAAAAAACTTATTATAATTACTTTAAAGCTAAGTATGGTGAAAAGGTTAGAATGTGTTATACTGATACAGATAGTTTCATCCTTGAGATAGAAACTGAAAATTTATATAAGGATATGGAGAAAGATGTGGTTGAAATGTTTGATACAAGCAATTATCCTAAAGACCATTTCTTAAAAAATGATTGTAATGCTAGAGTAGTTGGAATGTTTAAAGATGAGTTAGGTGGTAAAATTATGACTGAGTTTGTTGGCCTTGGAGCAAAAATGTATGCTTATAAAACTTTAAATGGTGAGGAAGATAAAAGATGTAAAGGTGTTAAACAATCAGTTGTTAAAAAAGAAATAAACTTTAATAATTACAAAGAGTGTTTGCTTACAGAAAAGGACCAGTATAGAAAGATGACTGTTTTAAGAAGTAGGGAGCATAATATGTATACTGAAGAGTTAAACAAAAAAGCGTTAGGGTCAAGTGATGATAAAAGGTTTGTTTTGGAAGACAAGATTGATACTTTAGCTTGGGGGCATCATAAAATATAATTTAATTTTACTGATTAAATTATATTTATAAAAAAACTTCCTTAACCTAAGAACACAATATCTTCAATTACCTTATTTTTTATATTATGTATATCTCCAATAGGAATGTTTTCATTTTTTTTTATTTCACTAACGCGAGGACATCTTATTGATTTTTGTTTTTCGAACTTATCAAAAACATGCACCACATAGTTGTATATTAGTTGGTTTCTAGTTAATTTCTTATCTGATTTAATTCCCAACCATATATTAACTTCACTTCTTAGATTTTTTTTAGATATATTTTTTCTTTTATAAATTTGACTAAAAATTGCAGCTTTTATATCACCATATTGATTGATTTTAGGGTCTATAGAATCTAAAATACTATTCACATAATTAGCGAGAAGTATAGCGAATCTCGCTAATAGTTCTTTATCTGAAATTAAGTTTTTAAATTTATCTTTAGCTATATCCATATTTAACAAATTTTCTTCAATGTTATCTATAACCTTCATTAAACTTTTATTTTCATCTAAGTTTAACTCTTTTAAAAACTCCTTTAATGGCCCCATTTTGAATTAATTTATAACCTAAAATTTAAAAAAGTTCAAAAAAATTTTTTCCATTTCTTTATTTTTGAATTCAATGTAAAACGATTATAGTAATTAGATGGCCCCTCATGCATAGACTTATCTTGTGTTGACACATGGAGGGTGTAGATATATATTAGTTGATGCGTTGGTTAGTGGATGATGAAATTTATTTTCTTTAGAATTATGAAGAAAATAAATTCATACAAAAATCGTATGGGAATCCTAGAACATTTTATAAAAATTTAATTAAAAAACGCTAGACCCCCCATTTATCTAACTACTGAGGACAGTGTTTGCTAAGATCAGACTGTACAGAGAGTGTACTCCAACACTGGCTCCACAATGTCCGAAATTTATGGGGAAAAAATATTTAAAAGATGACGATTCAGTTTTTTTTACCATCCGAGAGTAAACATTTCTCATATGTAGTTATCTTAGAGTTATCTAAGAGATAAGTATGCATTTTCAAAAATGAAAATCATTGTCTGACTCTATTTATGAACTCTTTACCACACAATCCCGAGTTTTCATGACCCTGAATGAGAACGCTTTCAAAAGCATTGTGAAAAAATGCTGGTAACCAGAATTTCTCCTTTTTCCTCAATGTTTTTACACTATCAAATACATAAATCAGCATTTAAGCTACATCTTCCTTATCGTCAGTAAGTGCTTTTAATTTGGTCCAGTCCAAATTTGTTTCCTCTAGTAAACAGATAAGATAATTTATAAATAATCCACAGAACTTAAACCAGTTTTCAACAAACCATATATAGATGAAAAAGATTTGATACCCAATGCTATTTAAGAACTATCTACGTACAAAACAATAAGTAAGGCATCTCTACAAAGGTAAATGATTGAAATAGGGTCAACAACAAAGCTGTAAAATTATTGAAAAATACAAAAACAAGCTAAAATAAAGAAGTGATTTACGAAAAAAAAGTCTTATCTTGTCCAAAAGAGTCGTCTGGGTTAAAAAAAAAACGACTGGTTTTGTAAAATTTACGCCCAAAACATAGTTCGTCCTTTCCATTTCCTTATCATGCAATAAACATTTATTTAGACTTAAAGACATCAATGTTGATGATACCTTCATATTCCCCGTTTTGTGACTCCGATGGCGTGTGTCCCTCATTTGGTGACGTCACTTTAGAAGTATCCACAGTAACGGGGTTAAGTGTGGCAAGGTTAACTAGATTAAAAAAGAAAGGGCATGCAAAACTGCCAATCAAAACAAAATAAACATATATTAATACATGAAAAGCCAAAATGTAAAACATTTATTCAACGTTTCTATACAAGTGCAGAAGGTCCCCTTAATCATTAACCCATGAGGCAACGATCGCAGTTTTAGATGCATCTCCGGACAATCTAGATCCTAGATCAGACCGCACAGAAGGTGCAGTTTGATCTTGGATCTATATTGCCCGACATTTTGTGGTATATTCTGACCTATAATCACTTAATGTAACTCATTACTTGTTTGATGCTTTCATGGTTAATGATTAAGCATGTAGCAATTAGTATTTTTCTATCTGACAGAAGACGAAACGAAGCGTACCGTCATTACATCACAGTTTAAAATGAATTCATGAAAATTCAATTTGTGAATTAATATGATATTGGAAAAGTCACGCTGAATCAATGAATCAATCTATAATACTAATGTCCTGAACTCAGCCAAGGTTTAAACTGCAGCACAAGATACTACCAAAATTGAACGCTTTGATCCCTCCATAAAGAGTATGAATGAAGTTTGATTTTCGACTATGATCGATACCATGACTTTCTCTCATATTTTCCCTACTTATGTCAACAACCGATGAAAGCAACCATTTTTATGGAGCCGTATACCCATTTTAAACATAGTTTAAGTAAAGCCTAAACATTCAGTTTATTTTCAAGAGAGCAGAACAACATTAGATTACAAGAGATCTTGTCAACTCTTGTGGCTAAGGACATCAGTGATCGTCTAATAAACAGGTAATTTGGTTGAAGTTTATTTTTTTTTCCAATTTCAAACATTTTCAAAAATCCTGACCTTGACAAGGGTTAAGATGTGAAGTTATGCACTAATATGCCCTCTACAAATTATTTCATCCTGAACCAAAACATGATAAAGAGTAACGAGGGCTTTAAGACCTATTTCTATATTTACATTTTATGGGGCGCTTTCAGAAGCTTTGCAGCTCCGTAACAAAACACATATGGCTTGCAACACGCGAAAAGGGGCATTTGGACATTTGCGTAAAGTGTCGTCTCGGATCAGCCTGCGCAGTCCGCGCAGGCTAATCCGAGACGTCACTTTACGACTTCATTAGATTTTGTGCTACAGCACACTTGCGCGAAACAGAAAATTACATAAAAACGGAAAGTGCCGTCTCGGATTAGCCTGTGCGAACTGCGCAGGCTGATCCGAGACGACACTTTACGCAAATGTCTGAATGTCCCTTTTCGCGTGTTGCAGGCCATATAGAAATGGAATAGGCGACTCATCATGTTTTATTAAATGGTTCATTTTGAGCTTCGTCTACTTCCCGTGCATGAAAGTAAATACTAAACCAAAACAAAAAGAGAGAAGAAGATTTAAAGTGCACTTCTTAATTACACAGAAAATCAATTCAAGAAAGAGCATTTGTCATCAACAAGCAATGGCTCCTTTTCCTTCAAAGTTTTCATGGGCTGCCCTTTCACTTTTTTGTCCACACCAGGGACATAAACACATCAGATGAAAGGAAACGGGATAAATGAATTAAGATGTCTTTAAATAACAAAACGAAACATTGTTAGCACTGAACATGGCGACGGAAACTGATGTAGATTGTGCGTGCATCAGTGCATGTGCTTGGTTAGAGCAAAGACTACATCCTTGACTAATTCCAATAGTGCTTCATCATAAGTAAACAAATTCAAATATTCATATTCCTGTCAAGTGCACAT
This sequence comes from Hippopus hippopus, assembly GCA_946811185.2. NCBI lineage: Eukaryota > Metazoa > Mollusca > Bivalvia > Cardiida > Cardiidae > Hippopus > Hippopus hippopus. The sequence goes on from OX328096.1 coordinate 36,043,618, forward strand.
CATGCCATAAGAAACTTGTTACGATACAGTATTATTTTGGTAGCGTAGTACATGTGAAATTAAATTTCTATCTGAAATTGTAATATAATTGTGCGAATGACTGATTAATAACAAGTGTTTGATGAGACTCACAGAAAGGGTGCAGTCTACTTTCAGCTTGGACTGATACATAAACATATCAAAGAAATCTAAGCAACTTCAACAGCGCATTGTGTAAGTTCAGTTTTTTTTAAAGTTAACTCTGTAGCTCAAGATCAGACTACACAAAATTCTACCCGACTTATACATTGTTGGAAATCTACTTACAAAAAGATGCCTTGTTTTATATTACTGAATAAGTATTTCATACAAGTTCACTTAATTTCACTTTTGTGGTGCTCTTAGGAACATAAAACTTATACTTATATGAACATAAACGTATGAACATAAAACGTTTACAAGCATTCTACAGTAGATACATTGTTTTCAGTACTTTCAATCCTATGATTTCCATAAAGCTGGAGATACTGTAGTCCGAAGTCAAAACGGAATAATTTGTAAGGAAGAGACAACGTCGGTTGCCAGATACTTTGATTACGTTAACACTTTGTATTTGAGTCGCTCTCCGTGAACAGGTGGTTGAATGAACCAGCAAAAAATACTTACAGCCTGAGCAATTCGCGCAAGCTGACATCGGTCAAAGCGTTTCTGCCCTTTGCAGGTTTCCTGCAGGTCAAAAGACCTTTCTACCTCATTATTCACCCGGCTTTAGACAAAATTGATTCATACTATGCAACGACTTCCTTAGAATAATGTACTATAAACATGCGTTATACCTCCTTTTCCCACTCATATGTACCTTGAAGCACTTGTCTCAAAAAATTCTCGTTCTTTTGAATAATCAATAAACTATTCCATTTGTTCCGCAATGGCATTGTGCTGGACTTTTTGAGTTTTCTTGATCTAATCTAAATCAGAAAATCCCCAAAACTCCGTGTCATAGCTAGACACTGCCCTTTTACTCATGATGACTGCCGAAAAGCAAATTTCAACAGTCCAACTTCCAATGGCTAGAAAAGAAGAACAGAAGGATGAGCGATGGGAATGAATATAGTGCTTGCACTTTCATCAGGGACTTTACATACGAATAATTTTTTAAATTGAAAATCAAAGAACTGAAAGTACCGATAGATTATGGTCCTACAACATCTTACAAAAAGTAGTACTCAATATATACACATAACATTACATATAACGACAAGAATGCAATGTAAATATCTTCAAAAACAGTCAGTAACATTGATAAGGACAAAACAAAATGTTCTTTTTAAAACATGTATGCAAACGAGAATTAAGGTATTAGACCCCTAATGGAATACAGCTATTTCAACTATAATATTATCCTACAAAATTTGCTATGATTAAAAATGAGTATTATTGTACTACTTTAAGCGAGTCACTTTTTCCTTTTTTTCCTTTTTAGAATTATCATTTATAAATCTAAAACCACTATATTCTCATTACAAAGGGAGATAATAATTACCTCCCTTTTCAGGAAACTAACAAAAGTATCAACAAATAATTTCAAGATAGACATCAAAGGAATTTCTGGTCGGTTAAAAATGTGCAAAAGTATTATATCAGAACAAATCCTTATTTATCAACTAACAAGAAATTTTATTCCATGTTGCACTAGAAGCGTTAGGGGTCTACTACCTTAAAAGAATGTTAGCTAACAAAACATAAAGTGCAAAGATAAATGGACATACTAATATTGTTTTTTGTTGACATCAACCCTTAAAGTGCCTTTTACAACTACAGTTGCCTCTGTGGTCAGTGTAGATCAAGATCAGACTGCACAGAACGTGCAGTCTGATCTTTGATCTACACTATCCGCTTTGCTAAGCATTCTAGACAAAAACCATCTTGAAATTGCAATAATTTATGTCTTTATTTCTAGACTGAAAATTACCTTTTGGCTAATTCGGCGCATCAAGGGTTAACTGAAAAGCTTTTACAGTACCATCAGTTTTACTCATGACATCTTGCAGATTAACTTTATTACCTTGCAGTAGACGACAATTTCAACATTTTTCAAACTGCTTTCTTTTGTATTCACGTATTAAATCTTGGTTCAATTCAAGCCAATATATTTTACAAAAGTTTTTTTCAAAGCGGTTTGCTGTAAATTTATTTATAAATTGAAGAACAAGACGCCACTGAACGTAAAATGCACATACCAATAGCTGGGCTGTATGAAACTGAGGGTGTGTTTTCGTTAGGATGCTGGGGTTGCTCTCGGTCGTCCACCGTCGGGGACGATGCGTATTCTTGTTTGATTGTAGAGTTATTGGTGTTGTAGCTAACATAAGGGGGTGGGTGAATACCTTGTGCTTGGTAGATCTGACCACTGTTCATAATGACCGTTTGACCAGGGTCAGTGAGTATCACACCGTTTTCTGAACGGGGTATTTTTGAAGCGGTCCTTGCATACCATAATTGCTGAAATAACAAGAATAAATACACTACAAATATCAACTTGAAGATTACTTTCGAACACAAAGTTAAGAAAAAATTTGTAGTCTCGACAACAAACACGGTTAAGCAACAGTTTTTTCCGAGTAAATGCAGTTTATTGTAAAATAATTTAAACATTTTAAGCCTTTGCAGCAGGCAGCTTTTAAAACACCGTTGAAAAAGAAGTAACCATTTGTTCCAAGCAATGTCTTCTCTTTCGACTACAGTCTTTTCCGTATCCTTTACAGGAGGCGTCTTCCTTTCCTCCGAATATTCTTCCTTTGTATCACTTGTAGTAGTTAGAGGTATGATTGAGTACAGCTTTAGGAGTAACGGTTCTACTGACCTAAAACAACTCAGGAAAATCTTTGATGTGAACTATAGCCGTTGAATAACTGAGATAATACTGATACCTAGAAAAATACCAAACAAACAAAACAAACCAAGCAATGTAATACTTACATCCATACTATTAATGTGGTTGTTGTTGGTCAAGGCTTGTTCGTTTTTAATGTCTGTATCCTGTCCATTCGTTACTGAAAGGAAAATGATTAAATCCTTTAAGCTTTCTAACGTTAGAACATTACAGGTTTACACCCATTCGAAGTAATGTGTGTGTGTTTTTTTTCCCGCAAGAAACCGAAGAATGCACGCAAATTTTTTCCACGAAAAAATGTCAGAAAAGTACTTGTGTCATTTATTCAATAGTCTGACTATCATTTATACGTTGGCAAACATCTGAACCATTGCAACTATCGATGTATTAATCCACTTAATGCTTCTTGAAAAGCCCCAATTTATAGCATTACACACAATAGTCTTCTAGACTGTACTCTTAGAATAACAAACACACAAAAATCTTGGCTCATATACATGGACAATTTTGCACGTACTATTTCGGAATCTTATATAAGTTTTCAAGATTCTAGCACAGTGGTGAAGTCAACGCCAGTGTCGCACATTCTTTGTTCCTGGTCAAGTCTCTCCTGAACCGGGCATTATTGTTGACAACATGAATCTGAGCCGTGCTCTGGGAAAAGGGGGGGTTTGATGTATCCCCGTGATGCTTATCCCCGTGATGCTTTAAACCAAGCAAGTCAGTAAATAATTATGGATCCATAAGATAAGTTTTGACAAACATCCGACTGAATTCTGATCAGTCCTTTGACCATACATGAAATTTAACCAACAGCAAATAGTTTCGACTGAGGTCAGCCTGTGCGGATTTCGTAGGCTGACCTGGGTCGATATTTTGTGCAGATGCAATAAACCTCGGTTTCAGAGAATATGACTCATATATTTTTAATAGAAATTCAATAAAATCCATATCTTAACATGTAAATAAAAATAAAAAAACCCCAGTATATTGGTAAATTATCATTAGTTCGAAAGGGAGTGTCTTGAAAGTGCATACGGGCTTTACAGGTGTTTGCCCGGAAAAAAATCTTTGTTATAAGACTTACATGTTAAAATGCTCTGACATGACCATTACCATACAAAACTATCGATTTTTTCCCCTATTATTCTAAAATACAGGAAAAAAAAAAAATCTAAAAACACTTTTTAATGTTTCAGATATAGAGGTTTTATTATATTCCTAGTATGACCATCTTATGATAACTATGTTGCACTTTTAAGCGTAACAAAAAAGTCAACGTTTAATTTTCCTTTTTCAAGTAAATAACATGAAAAGTGAGATATTTGTCATGAATGCTTTTTACGGTGTTGTTCGTACGTATTTTATTACTAAGAAGTGTCATGTATGTGTTAAAATAGTGAGACAATGAAACCGAAATAATGAACGGGTACGTCAGTCTTAGTATGCAAACATGTTGTGGGACCAACTAAAATAGGAATAATGCCCATGAAAGCCATTCCGTTACACAAGATGTCAATTATGTTTCATTTCCGGTACAGCGTGTACTCCTGTGTTCACGTGGTTCTTGCACGAGCTTGTCAGAGAGGAGAATCGTTTGAAACATCCGGCTATTTATTGAGCCGAGAAATCTACACCAATTTTCCGGATGTTGCTTGAGACATCTACGCGAAAAAGTCCGAGTGGATCCGGCGGACTTCATGGAAAAGAAAATAGTGCGGCATATCGCAGCCCGAATATGACCGATCATAAATGCAAATTTATCCAAATTGCAATTTTTCGTGGACTAATTCTTGAAACATTAGCTACTCACTGACAGAAAACAATAGAATAACTATGAATCTCCATTTCATGGCGGTTCTGACAATTTGATGATTTTAGCATTAATATTGTAAATTACAAGGCTCGCGTTACAAACTAATGTCAATTACATTGGTAGCGGTAACGTTGATTGTGCTTTATCAATCCTTTACCTAGAAAACCTCAGAATTTTTCAACTCTCTGGTAACGAAGGACGTTGAAAACATGAAGGGAAAAGGAGAAAATGCTGGAAACCAGCATTTTCTTCTTTTCCTATAGTGTTTTCTATACTTTCATTTCGACTACATTTTATTTGTCATCTATCAATGCTTTCAAATTCGACTTTGTTGTCTTGTGAAGAGTTATCGTTTTGCCGCCTTTACGACGATGATATGAGAGAGTTTGAGGAAAGGCAAATATGTGCCAAAGTAACGCGATAGGCTTTTTGCTCTTTTTGTGGTCTACAGAAATCATGAAAGAAACGTCATGTACGGAAAGCAAGAGAGAAACATGACCCATTTCCACCAACAAATTTAAGAATTATTTATATCGAAATTCCAAGACTATCCTATTTATTGCCTGAGACTTTTTCTCTCAGCTAGTGAGATGTCTAGTCTTAGAATAGGAAGAATTTAAGTGAAATTTAGAACAGTCGGTAAGTACGGTCACTTCTTTCACCAGATTTAACACAATGATACTGCTGAATTGAATTATCCACGGGACAAACCACTGTTTTGGACCAACTTGATTTCAAAAGCCTATAGTAAAGCTGAACTCTTTACGAAACGGAAAAAATCAATACCATCCCAAATTGAAAACATTTGCAGATGACAAATTCAATAAGATCCAAAGATAAGATTTCCCTTTAAAAGGGTAAAGGGTTAAAAACAATGTGGGAAAAGAAGAAAATGCTGGTTACCAGCATTTTCTTCTTTTGCCATAACGTTTTCTACCCTTTCAAAGACAAATCACATCATTTGGGCCACATTATTTTGTCTTCTGCAATTCCCTCTGATTTCGGCAAGTCTAAAATTGCGTCGTTGGTAAAGAGTTTACTTTACTTATTAAGAAGTGTGGAGGTAAAAGAAAAACGGGATGTATTTATGGAAAATACTCCAACAAAACGACCCGAATGTGACTGTTAGTACAGTTATATCAACATAAAGGATATAGATGTGAAATTTAGGTTTGTATGTTCATTTGTTAGGGGACATTAATAGGGCAACAGAAAATGAAAAAAAAAAGTTTTTTTTTCTTTTGCACATTCTTCGCTGAATTAGCAGGAAACAACATCACAAAAGTGATCAACTTTTCAACAGTCAGCAAACATCAAATGAGCCATGCTTTGGCAAAAGGAGGTTTAACGCATCTCCATGGAGCATTACACCAAGCAAGAATTAAGTGTTCATAAAATCCATTTGTCGAACAACCAACATGAATCATGAGGTAGACTGGTCCTTTGACATGCAGAAAAGTGAACCATAACTAAAAGTTTCAGCCCAGGTTAGCCTGCGGGGACGGTGTAGGCTGATCTTGTTCGATACTTTTTACACACGCATTGAACCATCTTTTAACAGAGCACAGCTCAAATGTTTGATTGGTGGGAACGCCATTTTTAAATAATATCGTGAATTTAACGACGGACAGTGCTCCTATCATGACGTTCCTGGAGTTTCTTAAATCAGTTCAATGCAAACACCTAGGTCACTGACTGTTTTTCTATCAAAGAAAATTCTTAACTGGGATAAACGGCGAGAAAGAAATGTTTTTCTATCAAAGAAAATTCGTAACTGGGATAAACGGCGAGAAAGAAATGAACTCTGGCACAATGACCTTCATCGATATTCTGTAAAAGTTTTGATCAAGACGGGATTCGAACTTAGTCCCTTGGCCAGTCTTCACAATCCATTCTAATTTGAATTCTTAGACTAACTCCTACGATTTCTGGTAAGCAAAAACAAATCGTTTAGCCAATCAAAAATTGCGATATTTCAAGATTTAGACAATTCTTGAAAATTAGTCTTAGAGTGTAATTTAAAATGGTGCATTACTAGAGCTACCGCTGAGCTACCGTGACTCGACTTTGATGTACATTGTTGTGAAGCGTGATCGGCAAGTGACATTGCATAAGAAATTATGATAATAAACAAAATCAAATTAGCCATTTTGGAGTAATTTATTGAAAAATAAAAAGCTACGGAAAACTGTGTAGAAACATAATCATAACGCCATTCGCTCTTACTTACATCCGGAAATCTTTTAAGAACGTAGAAATAAAATATATGACAATTTGAAATGCTTAATACACCATGAAAATATACTCGCATCTTGAAATTATGTCAGAGACTAAGTGATGTATTCTCCAACCATTAAGTCGGAGGCTATCCAACTGGTTGATTAAGACCGAGTTTCTGAACAAATCAGGGACCGTATTCACCTATCATTCTAATATTCTCAAAAATTATGTAAATTTTTAAGTTTCAATGTGGCACAGTATCTAAACCATATGAGCGACTCTCTGGCAAAAGTGGATTTAATACATCTCCGTGATGTATCATACCACATATTTTTGGACCCATAAAATCCCTTTTGTCTGACAACCGACCAAATCATGTGTTAGACCGGTCCTTTGACGTGAAGCAAAGCTGACATTAACAATAAGTTTCGACTCACGTCAGCCTGCTGCGCAGGCTGACCTGGGTTGATATACTTTGCAGATGCATTAAACTCCCTTTTTAGACAGCATCGTTCGTATGGTTTAGCCAATCATAAATTGTGATACTTTCTAAATTTAGAATGCTTTTTAGAATGGTTGGTGAATACGGGTGCACAAGAATTTATATGGAGTTCAGAAATACATTATTTGGCGAACTAATTTGTGAATACAGACCCACTATGTCCTCACATAATACTGCCGACAATTTCAGGGTCTTTTCGATCAGTGCAAATCAAGATCAGACTGCATAGAACACTTATTCTTAATCTGAGGTTTGATAAATCCAAACAAAATGTACAAAACAAATTTGTAGGCTAAATGAGAGGACTTTTTTAATTTTCTTTTATTTTCAACCAACAATGATACTAAGAATGGTATTGACTGATAGTAAATCATCCGCCACTAATATTATTATCCATATCAAAGTTTGACAAGGAATATCATTCTTAATTTGAAGACCTGTGTTTAATAATATCCTGCTAAGTAAGTGAAATAAAACTTTCACGCCGATAGTAAAAACCAAGATTTTGCTATATAAAAAGTTATTTTAGGGGAAAGATATCTCCTCATCGGAAAGTGTAGACCTTTTTTTGCAGTCTGATATTGATCTACACTGTCAGCAAAAGGCCCTTAAGTCGCGCTTAGCAGCCTAAGTTGAAGCAGAATCTGTTGTAATCATAACAAAACGAGTTTTCGCAGCCCTTTAGCTCTTTACCAAACGACAAAATTTTCAGACTTGTCCAAACTGAAAGGATTTGCAGACGAATGATTGTAGACGCCTCATTTGGTGGAATTCGAGCATTTTTCCTTTTCCCACAATGTTTTCAAAAGCTTCTTCCACTCATTTGTTAAAACTGGGGATTGTGTGTAAAGGGTTAAGTACCAAGTGGATAACTTTTTCATATTCAATAAGCTGAAACGAATAAGATACTACACTGTCAATACTGTTTTAGCCCAGAATATTTAGTACGTTACGTGCAATCTGATCTTAATATACACTGTCTGTAAATCTGCAATATTTACTAAATGTATGTTTGTCACTCGAGAAATAAACAGTCTATTGCATTTCTCTCATATACATGCCCTATATATACAGCTTGCGAAGATAATTTGTAAAAAAAAATCATATTTATCAATACTCGCTTTACTCTTTACCAAGGCCAAAATTCAGACTTGTCCAAATTGAAAGCATTTCCAGACGAGAAATTTATTGTGACTCAAATGATGGAATTTGTGTGGCTGGAAAACAGTGCGGAAAACATTTCCCATGATGTTTTCAGATGGCCTCTTTCTCAAAGTCGTTATAACTCGGGATTGTGAAGTAAAGGGTTAAAAGAAAAAAATCGGGCATTCACTTCACAGCCATGTATTTGAGCATAAAAAAGTAGTTCTGCTTCTCCCCTTTAATACAAATCATCCAAATCATTGAATCAAGCACGATCGATTAATCTAAGCAATATCAACGTCCCTTTCACCGAAAAAACGACACAAGCAGTGTTCGTGGGCGGCGTAGATCAAGATCAGACTACAAAGAACTTCCATTTTATTCTTAGATGTCAAGTTCTCCCTCTTGATTTGTATATTTTAGCAAAAAAAAAACTGCATCTAAAACTGAACTGTGTGTTTAGCACATGAAACGACACGAATCTATTTATCTATGGGACCAAAAATTTGAAACTGAATATGAGGATTAGATACAGGCCTTATACAAAAAGTATATCTTGCCTCACATCCTGTCTCGAGCTTCGAGCACGTAAATTACTGATTTTTGATAATAAAATATTGTACGGTATATATCAAGAGCAATTCCTTATTTTGATGAATCATCGGGTTCTAGCCAGGTTCGACTTTATTAATTTTCGATTTTCAGATTTGATTTTGTAGATAAAAAAAAAGTGTGACACATGGATTTAATAACTGCTGACCTTGTATTAGAGGCTAAAAGTGCCATACTCGTGGGAAATTGCGCTGTTTGTACCTAAAACCGGCAGGGTCTAAAAACATTATCATAAGCCGCGTAATCCGTCATCCATTTCCTTTTTGGTGTATTTATATATATTAAAACACCTTTTTACTGTGTCCCTGCCAAATAAATTGGACTTTATTGACGGAGAGAAATACAGATCTCACTGTTCACAAGGAGATGTTTCGGTCATAGCTAAGAACCAAGATTCAGACGGGGAAAACACAGACTGTTAGCATTTGAGCTGATAAACAAGAAAACATTGCTAAGTTTAAGGTATTTTTCCATTTATCACAGAGTTCTTCACAGCCTGATTACTTTCATAAATGGCAAAGAGCTAAAGTTGAAATTCTGCTCTCCCGGAATTAGGGCATGAAGCACTATTTATTTGGACAATAAAAGATTGCTTCAATAGATGAACGGGTCAACTGCTACTTTAAGTACGACACTAATAGACCTGTATGTCCAAGTTACTATACTGAACAATTTAAATGAAAAGCTTTGTCGACGAAAACTTCATTGTAATAAAACTCTCTGAAGATAAATAATTGTAATAGAAACATGCATCACTAAGTTTGTAGTATCAATGCATGGAAAAAGTGAATGTATGACAAGTACGTTAGATCATCAGACAGCTGAATAAAAAGAAATGATATTTCTTTAGGCTGGTGTAGCTTTAAAGTTATGAATGTTTAAAAAAATCAGGAAAACTCAATGGACTGAGTTGATACAAGGTCAGACTAGATGTAGTCTGGGCTCGTAGTCACCAACCATTCTTGAGAATATTCTTTGTCTAATGCTAGATTTAGAAAGTAACACAACTTCTGATTGGCTAAACCAAATGGTTTAGCCAAACAGAAGTTTTGTTACTTTCGAATTCAGAATATCTTTGAGAATAAGACTAAGAACGTTCTTAAGAATGGTTGGTAAATACGGACCCTGGTCTCTGATTTGCAATGTACACAAAAAGCATCATCTAACATTGACCCTGTGTGCCACAGATCAATCAATAGCGACACAACTACATTTACGCCCTTTAAAATCTCCGAAAAGGGACAGTTTTTGAACACAGGAATTGCTAGTTTAAAGTCAATGCTCTTGTTCCTGAAATGATTTCCATTTCTTTCAAAAATGACATTTTCATGTCCTCCAAGTAAGTCTCCTTAGTGTAACTTGTACAAATAAGTGTTATGTTTGAAAATAACCTGTGTAGCAATGGGTTAAATATATGAAGTAATGAGTTAATATCAAAGCATAGCCTACTGCTCGTATAATTGATACTATTGTCAATGGAAGGGGATTAGTGAGGTTACGGCGCGTTTCCCCATCAACGTGTTCTTGCGCACCCTTTCATGAAATGCGTCCTTTTGTCCGCGTATGAATACAGGAATGTAGATCCACTCAATTAACATTTAAATTATTAACCAGTCAATATAACAAGCTCTGCTACCATTCAGGTGCCCCGGATCAAGAATGTATCCGGGGAGCTGAACTTTGTTCGGGCAATAAATCATTTGCATAACTTGGTACTTTTTTCATAATGGAAACCTGTGATTGAGCTGATCAATTTATCGGAAAGGTGTGATGCACGCTGACACGAAGTGACATATAGAAGAGACAGGTTGATGCCATATGACCATGATTGAACTTCTACAGCCACACTCCTTAACCTTTATTCTGCTGAACAAGTTACATGAAGCTTTCAAGCCGATAGTAAAAACCCAAATGATGCTACTTCAAACTTATTTTTTAAGAGAAATATCTCCCTATCGGACAGCGTAGATTCAAGATCAGACTGCACGTCCCGTGCAGTCTGATCTTGATCTACACTGTCTGCAAAAACTCACTGAGTCGCGCTTAGCAACCCACGGGTTAACTCTTTACCAGACAAACAAATTCAGACTTGTTCATATTGAAAGCATTTACAGACGACGTCTTATATATGGCCTGCAACACGCGAAAAGGGACGTTCGGACATTTGCGTAAAATGTCGTTTCGGATCAGCCTGCGCAGTCCACGGCGGCTAATCCGGGACGACACTGTCCACTGTAGCACAAAATCTAATGAAGTCGTAAAGTGCCGTCTCGGATTAGCCTGCGCGGACTGCACAGGCTGATCCGAGACGACACTTTACGCAAATGTCCGAATGCCCCTTTTAGCGTGCTGCAGGCCAATATTATGGCTCTAATAATTCGATCTGTATGAGAAAAAGTAGAAAACAGTGTGGGAAAATGAATAAATTTTTGTTATTCTCTTCCAACCATGTCTCCTTCCATAAAGTCGTTATAAAACAAGGCATTGTTTGGAAAAAGTCTGATTCATTTTCGCCACATTCATAACTTAGAAAAAAAAAGCCGTTAATGTGTAGAAATTCACTTTGTTGGTCTACATTTACTTGAGCCAAGCTCTGGCAAAAGAGTGCTTAATGCATCCCCGTGATGCATTAGACCAAGCAAGTCGTCATATGATTAAGTATCCATAAAATCCATTTTGTCGAAAAAATTATTGAGTCATGATGTAGAATGGTACTTTGACATTCAGAAAATTGACCGATAACAAAAAGTTTCGGCTCAGGTTAGCGTGCGCGAATTGCGCAGGCTAACTTGGGTCGATACTCTTTGCAGATGCATTAAGCCGTACTTTTTTTTACAGAGATGCAAGATCCATTCTTAATGATTCAATAGAAATAATAGTTTCTAAAAAAAAAGATTAAATAGTTCTGTCAAAAGTTGAGACAATCCTACTGAGTACCAACAGCATAGGCCTACGTTTTAGTGAGGAACTGGTGAGATAATCATTCTTAGAACGTCAAACGTGTGTACTTTTGATAATTCAATAGAAAAGACATTTTCCAGGGAAAACAATAACAGAACAATAAATAATTCTGTACAAATAAAGAATTGCAAAATTCTAACAAATTTGTGAAATCCATGTGCAAAAAAGTATCGCAGTCCGCGCAGGCTGACCTGGGCCGATACTTGTAGCTATTGGTCAATTTTCCGCATGTCCAAGGACCATTTTACCCCATGAATCTGTCAATTTTTGGACCAAATGAATTTTATGAATCCATAATTAATTATGACTTGCTTAGTATCATGCATCACGGAGATGCATTTAGCCCCCTTATCCCAGAGCATAGCCCATATACATATATCGTTTTTTGAATCCGAAATTACTTTTGTGTACACTGTTTAAGAAAGTCCACTTACCACCATCTTCGTGCTTTCTTTTCGTCCCTGCATTGCCATTGTGTTCTCCTAGAGGGGGTGTGCCCTGGGGTAGCGTGCTCATTATAGCATTGATTGAGTAAGCACCCCCGTGGCCATTGGGTGAGCCGTGGTTTGAGTTCGTATCCCCGGATACAGGGGAATTATTGCTCTCGCTCTTCCGTGCGTTTTCTGATGCTCTGTTTCGTACAATTCTGGAACAGACAAATACATGACATCATGATCTATGAAAGAATTCAATAAGGTGAAGCAACAAACTGTCTTCTCGTATTTCGTGATCTCCGATAACCTTTGCGAAGAGAGAAGACTGAAATCAGCCTGCCAGTCAGTGCAGTTAGAACTTTGCCAGCTCTCCTTGATAAACAGTTAACTTATTAAATAAGTTAAAATAAACAAAATGGACATTGAAAAAAACCAAATGTAAATATCACAATTTTAAGACTTAGCCAAACAAAATATCTTCAGAAACGGACAGTAAAGATCCAATATCAGACTGCACGTTTTGTGCAGTTTGATCTTGATCTTCCCTGTCCGCAAAAACAACTATACTTGTGAAAGGCACTTCATGAGTTGAGATGTATTTTACTCGTTTGTTGAAAATAATAGACCTACACAACTTAATCACAAAAGCGCCTAGTACAATTTGAGTTGCAGATAATGAAAAAAAGATAGGTTTTGGATATTTTGATATGCAGTGACATTTTAGCAGATGTTATATCAAAATCAGCCTTTTCAATGCTTTTTTATTACAGTTATATCGTGGCGGCAATGCACCGATCCATGCGTTAACTGGTGTTTCTTTTACGAGTACTTTCCCACATTAACATCGTCGACACAATGTTCATCGATGAGAGAGGACCGACTCGTGTCACATTGACTACCTCGATCCTCGAAAAGAATTTGGCCGCTCGTTTCCTGCCTTGTTCGTAACCGACTAAGCGGCCGGGCTCGGCTTTGTCGATGAAGTATGTTAGTTGAAAGGAAAAAAAAAAATGATTTTCGCGTATTTTGGTTTACTGACTGATTAACGCAGTTTTAAGCATCATTTCAGTTAAATCGCGGCGGCCAGTACACCTATCCTTGCTTTCCTGGAGTTTCTTTTACCAGTACTTCGCACAATATTCTTCCCAAGTCACTGGCTGCTTTCCCACAAAAACATTATCGAAACAATGATCAGCAGTGAGAGAGAATGAATGCTTTCGTAATGACCATCTCGATCCTCAAAAAGAAATTGGGCGAAGTGGGGATTCCAATCGGCGGCCCTTGGTTTCCTGCCCTGTTTGTAACCGACAGAGCAGCCCGGCTCGGCTTAATCGATACAGCATGTTGCTTTAAAAAATGAATTTCGCGTTTCTTTGGCACTCCAAGGTCGGGAGAGTAAATGTTAAAGAAGGGTGTTACCACAGCTTATTTACTAGCATGTCTGAGTTTTTGCATTGTTTGTTATTTTGAAAAGCAAGTGCACTGACGGCTAATTAAACTGCATTTCTATTATCTCTGAGTATGTTTTGTTTGACAGGGGATGGCGCAAGTTAACCGCTTAGTCTTGCATACCTTACATAGCTTCTTCGGAGTGTGGCAAAAACAATTATTGTGAGTTCGTCTGGTAATGCATTTTAAACCCTTTACCAAACGATCCCAAGCTGTTTCGACCCTGGTGAGAAGGGCTTGAAAACATCATGGTAAAAAGGAAAAATGCTGGTAACCAGCATTTTTCCCTTTTCCCATAATGTTTTATACCAATATAACGGCACACCACTTCGTTTAGGAGATGCGTAAGATAATATCTGCAGTTAATTTCAATACGGACGAGTGTAAACTGTTGTCGACTGGTAATTCGCTTTAAAACAATTTACGTTTTGACGGCAACCTATAACCTATTGTACCCCGTGAATGGGGGGATAATTATTATAGAATGGTGAATTTCAAGCCCGCTCCCTTTGGAGTATGAAGTGCTTTCTGTAAGTTAAGCTATACTCTAGACGTTATGCTTAACATCTGAAATACCGAATAAATGAGAAAAACATATTTCCGCGCTGTAAGATTTTTTTCTTTCTCATTGAAAGGGAGGGTGATATTACACGCGCTTTCAGTACAACAGTAGAATAGAACGGTCCGCGTTCCCAACAAGTTAAAAACCAGCAAGTGCTAATGCATTGTCCGTGTAAAACACAGCGGGGGAGACTACTCGCTGCAGTTTTTACAAGGCCCAATCTGGTTAATGAATCTCGAGCCTTTTCTTATATCCGCTTCAGCGAGTTATTAATATTCTCCCGATTGTCTGCAATGAGAACCTTGCCAGGAAAGAGAGAAAAAAAGTAAAAGAATCAATGTTGCTGATAAAAACATCAATTGAGGGGGCAACAAAACATCCCGATGCACACTTATGAAACACGCTGCACGTCCAGAAATATATGCAGTTATTTGGAAAGATACGTAGGCCATTAACACACAATAACATTCTGAAGACCTATTTTTTTTCGGGTTGCAGTTGACCACCTATGAAAAACATTGTTCTACAAGAAGGAATTGAAAAAAGTTTCGAACCCTTCCCCAAAGAATCTCTAGTTTTGACAGCCCTGAAAGAAGAGGCTTTGTAGAAAAAGGGAAAAAAAAGGAGGTATCCACCATTATCTTTTCCCACAACGTTTTCTACCGTTTCAAAGATAAATTCCACCATTTTAGCCAAGTTTAAAATGTCGTCTGCTAATGCTTTCAATTTGGACGGGTCTCCAATTTTGTCGTCATGTACAGAGCTAGAGACACGAAGACAACGACATTGTTTTTGTATTTTATCTTCCTAATACAAAACAAAAGGGAAAAGCAGGACAGAAAAAAAAAGACATTTAAATATTTCGGTTCTATAAAGTGTCATATAAGCCATTATATTTTTGGGATCAACGTGCTTTTTGTGAAATCATGCGAGCGGAAAAACAGAAAGGCAATCTTATCTGTTGATCTGTATTGAAGCGAACGGAGCCATTACAATTGCAAGACACCTTCAATTAAGCAAGAAAACGAGTGATTTAGAAACAAAAAGAAATATTTCTTTTTGTTTTATAATGTGTCTTTATGTATGAAAACAAGAAAACTGATATCTGTGTTTAAGGCATAGGTTCACAGAAGAATAAAACTTGAGATTTTTCCCGTTGATAAATATTTTGCGTTCACAATAAATAGTCCTTTAGCTTTTGTTTACATTTGAGTGGGAAAAAAATGAAGACTTAAGCGATTCGGTTGTTTTTTTTTCCGCAGCTTAAACTGAACATAAACATGTAGAACCTAAAGGCATAGTTTCTTTATTCTTAAATAAGGAAAAGTTTAAGTACTCTTAAAGCCAACATTGGGGGAAAAATGCGATGAGAAAATAGCATATTCTGTAATTTGGAGTCAAGGTGAGTTTACTTTAAAGAACAATGATCATAAGTCATCCTATCAATTAATGAGTAAGAGACAGAAACAAAGAGGGAGCTTAAATTTTTTACCAAAGAACAAAATTTCAGATTCATCCAAATTCAAATTAAATGCAGACGACAAATTGAATGAGGCTATCTCTTTGGTAGTGTAGAAACCATTGTGGGAAAAGAAGAAAATGCTGGTTACCAGCATTTTCTCCTTTTACAACGATGTTTTCAAAAGCCTTGTTCCTAAGGGTCATTAAAATCCGGGATTGTGTGGTAAAGGATTAAAGCAAATTACATGTACATGGATAAAATGTAATGAATTAAAATACAGCACTCATACACTTTTATGTATAGCTATGAACGTTCTCTGAACCATTGCAGATAGTACTTGGGTCAAAGTTAAGAATAAGTCAGTTAATGTAAACGAAGCAGTACCACACTCTTGTTTACCATCTACATCAAATACCAACCAATTTCATTCAAGCCATTACCATATAATACAAGCTATTTTTAGATAGACATGTTGCGTTAACGTTAGAAGTCGCACAAAAAAAGAAACATTTGGAAGAAGAAAAAAAAAAATTTTTTTTTTTTCATCAAATGATAATGAAAAGGATTATGGGAAAAAGGAGCGACGGCTTATTGCAGTCAGTTCCTATAAATGTTTTCTTCGGGAAAAAAAAAACGCAAAAGCCAAAAAAGTCGTATTTCCTAGGTAACAACGAATTTTCCATTTGTTCCCCAATTGCATTGATAATTATTCTTTCATGCAGTTTTAGATTAATTCGTATTCGGAACCTTAGTAAACAACGAAAATTTCGCGAGAGAGGAAGAAACTGCTGATAGTGAAAAATCTTGCTTCTTGTTTCTCTGAAAAAGTTTTTATAAACGGGGGAGTAAAATATGATAAATTCTTTCAATGCCCAATATAGAAAATCGGCCTGTTCGCGACGGCTGACAATACAGTCCATTGAAACCCAGAAAGATTCTAATCTTAAATGCTTGACAAAACAAGCTAAAGCTTTGGATCCAAGACCAGACAGCACGTCCAGGCTGTCCACAAAAGCTGCTGTTTTCGTCTATGGCGCTGAAAGGGTTAGGTATTAGAGTACCTCGCATAACTTTAGTTACTTTAAAGATTTGGAGCCAGATTAGGACCTTTGAAAATTCTGAGGCAAAATGAGGAACAATGAAATTGCTCATCACGTGAAAATGTTCAATTGCCATAGGTTGTTGAACCATTTTCTGGTCACAAAATTGTTTTTATTTATAATTTCCGCATAAAATTGGTTGAAAGCTTGTAAAGTCCAAAAGATGTATAACCTGTCACCACGTGATCCCTAATTTTGACGATCCTGTGGCAGAAGCCTTCCGAAACCATTTTGGGAAAAGGCCGAAATGCTGGTAACCAGCATTTTCTCCTTTTTCCATAATGCTCTCTATCTTATCAAAAGAAAAACCCAGTTTTTTAGTCACACTTACTTTGTCGTCTGCAAATGCTTTTAATTTGATTTGGTCTGGTCCAAAAGTTTGTCTTTTGGTAAAGAGATAGCAGGTAGTGGGAAATAACAACTATCAATGTGTGGTTTGCAACACTTGGTTTACCCTCTAAACTGTGTTCTGGCTGCTTGAGTAGAGCCCAGTCAAGTGCGGTCACGTATGCACGATCGTATGTCAACATCGTTCTATAAAATTGCGACAAATTTCACAGCCAACATGCCTATCAATTTGATCGCTATTTCATCTTATTTTATCTCAATAATTCATTCAGTATAGTAGCATACACCAAATTTCCCACTCAGATTATTCCGCAACAACAACAACAACAACAAATAAAAGCACAGACGTTGGTGAAAGTTGCTGCTAGAACGAAGTCGAACCCCTACAATTTTAATGATCATATTAAATCATCATGATTCTATTTTTTTTTTTTATCAAAGTAGCTTATCGTTACAATCTATTTTGATGTTATCACTCTTTGCAGTATAAGAAAAGTAAACACAAATTTTGTAGCCATTGTTATGTAAAAACGGTTTTTAATAAATCAGTCAGTTTAGAGTATTTTTAAGATCCAAGTCCTTGAAAACTCTACAAACACGTGATGCAAGTTTATGAATGTTGTACATTTAGCTGATGTTGAAGTAAGAGAAAAAATATCCTATAATTAATCCTTTACTAAACAATGTCGTGTTTTAATAACCACGAGGAAAAGGGATTTTGAAATATATTTTTGGAAAAGGAGAAAAACCTGATAACTGCCATTTTCCCCTTTTCCCATATATTGTTTTTACAGCTTAATTCCATTGGTTTAGCAACACAGAGTATATCTCCCGCCAATGCTTTTGACATGACCCGTCTAAAATTTTGTCGTTTGGTACAGGGCTACATGACAAAAATTACTCTGTTTGCTTGGGTGCTCTGAGTGTTCTTTCCCAGAGCTTTATACACTCCCTTTATTTCTTCAAATTTTCATTCTGCAACGGCAGACGCTTCCCACTGAACTAGTTATAAGAATTAGTTGAGTTCAAGATTACGGCATTCTACAGTGTGCCTGTTTCGGCTTGTGTCTAGATTTAAGCTAAGCTTATTTGGAAAGAAAATAAAATTTCACCTCTAGCGAAAAAGTCAACAACAACAACAACGAAAAAGGTGTAAGTCTGCACATATCATCAATATATAATTTGATTCAACAATTAACAATGTTTGTTACTTCAAGAAAAAATACCATCAATGAAACTTTGAAAAATGTATATTCTTGTAAAATTAGGCAAACGAACTCAATTCTCTAGCTTTTTTTCACCTCTCTGTGCCAGATAAGGTATAGAACACCTGTACAATTTTTACAAATTCGACATGAGCACTCTAATTTGACACTAAAATAAGACAGGAAAGTCCTGCTAAAATATTCCAGCGTGTATTTGCATATAAAGACCAGAGTTTTACCATTCACGAACTTGGAACTTAAATCTGACAACATAAGACAGGAAAATCCTGCTAAAATATTCCAGCGCGTCATCCAATATAAAGACCAGAATTTTACCGTTCATAAGCTTGGAACTTTAATCAGTTTAAGTGTTTTTGCTTCTGCATCATATTAGACCATAGTTCAGATTGTAAAATATTCTCTAAAAAGAAAAACATGCATTAGTAAAAATGGTTCATAAAATAAATCAAAACGGGTTTTACACGCTTTTGTAACAGTTCCTTGCATAAATTTCTTATGTTTTTCGTCTTTTAAGATGTAAGCGTACTTTGGGAAATTACAAACTTGACGCAGGTCTATAAGCTATACATTCAATGTTATGTTATCCCGCTTTTAAAAGTCAAATCAGCTTTGTAAAAAACACGTGGTAAAAGTACTGCAAGAAATGATTCAGGCGAAAATCTGCCAAAAATAGCACTAGATTTTCTCACTCGCTTTTAGTTAATATTTATATGCCATTTCGATGCAATGATTTTGATTACGTACACTTAGCAACATCAGATAAGAGCCAAATAAAGACGGGGAACGCTCTTATCGGCAAGATTTACAACCAGTAGTTTTCCTTTGAACGTGTAATAATGTAACATTCACGAGAATTATTATTTAAATTCAAGTTCTCTTTATGGTAATGAGCCTGTGGTGCGAAATGTCAGTCTCGTAATTCAACGTCCCTGACGAACTAGTACCATGGTATGCCACACATTCTATGTGAATAATTACAGCATTACTGGGGTTCAATTTGTTGTCGTTTGTTTAAAAGCTATGATGAAATACTGCTACTTTATTCATATGTATGAGATGAGGGAACCACATCATGCTGACTTATATATTTGTCCAAGAAACAGTCTTACATCACTTTGTGCCACACAATGAAAACGGGGCTACTTTGTGATACAGAAATATACAGACAGGTGCGCTGTCATTGTTGCGTATGAATCGCTCGCTCAGGATGTCCTTCGTCACTTCCGCCTGACTGGTATTCAATTTCACAAATCAACTCTCAGACGTTTCAGAACGGCTAGATTTAATTGTCGGTGACTAACGGCTGAGAACCGAACAAAAGCCGTAATATTGGTACAAAATGCAATCAAACATTGAGAAAATTGGTCTAAAATAAAATTGCTGTTAACGCGTAATTTGGACAGACGGCAAGCTGGTTAAATTGTCTTTATGTCCTGCTTATTAACAACATTGTGGTCATTTCAGTCATTCCTTATACAATGGAGAAAAGCTTCAATAATACCAACATCTTTTCATACTCGAGATTCGTGCCGACATATTTAGTGCACGGGGTAATGTTATTTTAGCGGGAATGTTTGTAGGGTCCATTTTTGTATCAATTTTCCCCCTCTACATATATGGTTTTCCAGTCCTAATCTATGTCGTGGCACATTGTGAACGATTTACTGCAAGAAATAACCAGTAAATTAGCTATGTTTCTGGCTCCGCGGAATATATAGTTTGAGATAATGTTGAAGAAATGACAGTGACTGTGATTAAAGATTTGTGATCGCTATTGTCCGAAATTTTACCTCTTTACCAAATGATAAAAAAACTTAGACTGGTCCAACTTCAAAACATATGCAGACGACAGATGAAATGTAACTTAAAGAACGGAACTCGGTCTAGAGAGGACAGAAAACATGGTGAAAAAACGAGAAAATGCTGGTAACCAGCATTTACTCCTAATTGCCACAATGTGAGTACTATCACCTTTATAATGTAAAAAACTGAATAGTTATAGTGATACTAGTCATTTTGGACAGGGATAATACCACAAATAAAACAAGTGAAGTCAAACACCTTACCAGTTAAGTTTTAAGGCCGTTTTATCTAACTACACATCAGACAGTGTAGATCCAAGAATCAGCAGCCCTGAGATGCGAGGTATAATTTTGCTCTGCACTATTCAAAGAAAATCTGTGGTTTTTAACAAAATTTATTTATGTAAACGAAAGCAAAAACAGCGACCAATGAGCATGGGCAATCAACAACACTGATATTAAAAAAAAATACGAAATTGAATTTTCGGTATAGAATAGTTTATATTCGTTGTAATTATGAGGTCCCTACATATCGTAACAAGGAAGATTTTCGCACTAATTTCCTTCTAATGGTTTGTAATTGTATATTAAGTAGTCTGGACTATATTTGAATAGAGACGGATGTCATAATATATCTACCAGAACGAGCGTTCCTTGATCGGGTTTAAGAAGTGTTGTTTTTCTGCTACATATCGCACGCGGCGGGGCTAATTATCACCCCGTCTGTAGGGTACACCAGTACAGCAACATGGTCTTCAAATAAACAAGCGTCTAAATTACAAACATCTACAATATCATAGGCGCATCCCTAAGTACTTACGAGCATTCTTGTTTAAATTTGTAATTGCTGTTTAAAAGTGTAACTTCTTTCTCTCTCTGGCGCATTTTCTAAATTATTCACACATAGAGCATTTTTGCAAATTAGTACATGATTATTGTCTCAGATTGAAAAAGGAAAGAAAATTTACACCATAATCACCAAACATTTTTAATTCAATTTTAATTCTAAATTTCAAGAGCAGCCATCTGATTGGCTGAGACAATTTGCTATTATACGATGAATGAACTTGGGGAAAATACACTGCATAAAATTATGTAATTATGTACATGTATATGTGGCATGGTTTCATTTGGTATTTGTAAATTGCTTGCATGCATGCATATTTATTATGCCATCGTGTACCGGAAGTCTCTGAAGAATTTTCTAGCTGAATATTCGAATATTACATAATCACAATTCAGCAGAACAACGGGCTTCCCAAATAATGATAGTAAATGAAATTTAGATTACGGTATTTAGTAGCCTGATCTTTGATGTACAAAAGAACTTTAAGAATAAGAAGACTTTGAAAACATTGTGGATAATGTACAAAATGCTGTTATTCAGCATTTTCTTTTCCTCCCATAATATTTTCTACCCTTCCAAGATCAAATTTCAAGTTTTGAGTCACCTTCATTTTGTCGTCTGCAAATGTTTTCAATTTGGACAAGTCTAAAACTTTGTCGTTTGGCAAAGAGTTAGGTACTGTCGTTTGGTACAGATGATTTTTTTTTTTGGGGGGGGAGGGGGGGCAGTTTAAGAGAAGAATGGTAACTCCATCTTATGCAGAGTCAAGAGCAAAATACGATACTCACCGATTAATTGAGCTAACGCTAGGGACATTGTCACTGGAACAGACATTTTCTGCCAGCAATCGGTCTCGTATCTCCCACGCAAACATAGTCGGGTTCTCCATTTTATATCGGGTGATGGCATCGACAACCTGAGGGGTGGCAACTTTGGGTTTCGATCCACCTATTACACCGGGCTTTATGGAGCCCGTTTCATAGTATCTGAAAAAAAAAATGTGTATTTTTCTTCATCATTTAAACAAAAGTCAGAATGTATTAGAAGTAGTGTGCTCTTTATATCATTTGGCGTTGAACATCGTTTATAACCTCATTACACACATATCACGGCCGTTATTCCACCTTTCCACGCATTGCTTAGAGTTTCTTTTACCAGTACATCGCACTAAAATCTTTCAAAGCTGCTGCAGAGGGGCAATGAAGGAAACGGGGTGACACAAGCAACGTGGGGAGTGTTTTATTGACTCATTAACCCTCTACCAAACAACCCCGTGTTTTATTACGACTGAGAAAGAAGGGTATTGAAAACATCGCGGGAAAATGAGCAAAAACCGGTAATCAGCAGTTTCTCAATTTTCCACAATCTTTTCTATCCTTAAATACATATTTCATAATTTCAGCCACGGTGCATTTGTCGTCTGTAAATGCCTTCAATATGGACAAGTCTAAAATTCTGTCGTTTGGTAAAGAGTTAAAAGGTACATAATATGAGCCATGCTCTGTGAAAAGGGGGCTTAATGCATCTCCGTGATCCATGATACCAGGCAAGCCATCACATACTTATGGATCCATAATAGCCACTTTTTTAACAACCTACTTAATTCTGAGGTAGACTGGTCCTTGGACATACAGAAAATTGACCAATAGCGAAAAGTTTCGGCCAAGGTCAGCCTGCGCAGTCCGCGCAGGCTGACCTTGGCCGAAACTTTTCTCAGATGCATTAAGCCCCCTTTTGCCAGAGCATGGCTCATATATTATATATGATGACATGGAAATTTTCATTTGAAAAAAAGAAACCCAAAGATATCGGAAAGTATAGATCCAAGACAGGAATGTGTACGTTCTATTCAGTCTGATCTTGGATGTACCTTGTACGCATATTACATGTTGCTATCAGAATTAAACCTTCCAAATCTCCAAGTATCTTTACTTTGAAGCAGTGCATACAACGGTGTCTACATCACTTTGATTTTTTTTTGTTTCATACAGCGTAGCACAATATTATAGTCTCAGTTTTCACACTGTGGTATGGTCGTAACGAATTTTTGATAGTACTTGTTGCTGAAATAAACACAGATCTTATCTCAACATGTTGAATGGAGGATGTACTCGTTATTTAACACCAAACATATTAGCCATGCTCTGAAAGAAGGGGTTTTAAGGCACCTGCAAAAAGTATCGCCCCAGGTCAGCCTGCACAGTTTGCGCAGGCTGACCTTGGGTCGAAACTTTTTTGCTGTTGGTGCATTTTCTGCATTTCAAAGGACCAGTCTACCTCAAGATTCAGTCGTTTGAAAAACAAAATGGGTTTTATAATAATTACATGATTATTTACTTGGTGTAACGCATCACAGAGATGCATTAAACCCCCTTTTCCCAGACAGCCGCTCATATACTCTTTCGTTCTCTTTCATAATATTTACATCAACAGCTTTTTACTTCATCCTAACAGCAAAACACAATAGGAAGATTTAAAAAACTTATGCAATAACAAGAACAATAGAAAAGACCAAAGGATGTATTCAGAGATTTCAACACAGAATATGAGCCATGAAAAAGGGGACTTATGGGAATCCATGATACCAAGCAAGTCATTACATAATTAAAGTAACAGTAAAGTCAAAAAGTAAACAAAGCGGGTGTTTAAATGCATTTGAATTTATATCATACCATTTAAAAGTATGGAAACTACTGTGAAGATAGCAATCTGTCATTGTAGGTTTGGTCCAAGTGTTAGTCGCTGACACAGAAATTAATTTCAAAACTAGATTAAAACCTGCCAGGTAGCTGCGTCTTTTGTTTACTTTTTGCCTGATTTTTAAAATTCTTTTTTCAACCAGCGACTAACATAAGGCACGACCACACGATAACAGACTGTCATCTCCACAATATTTTCCATACTTTTAAAAGGTATGATTTAAATTTAAATGTATAATGACACCTGCTTTGATATTTTGGCCTTTACCGGGCCTTTAAGGATCCAAAATATCCACTTTGTTTAACAACCGACTTAATCACGAGGTAGACTAGTTATTGGACATACAGAAAATTGATCAATTGCGAAAAGTTTCGGTCCAGGTCGCAGATGCATTAAGCCCCCTTTTCACAGAGCATGACTCATATATAATTTGTGCTTGTTAGGTCACATTAAACATCGTTGTTATTTTGAAATAAATGACGCGTTTCCCACAACATTAATGGATGACAGAAAACAAAACAACGACAACAAAAAATAAAACGAAATTGCTCTTGAATGACAAGTAAGAATAAAGACCAAACCTTGCGACATTTCAATATATGCATTTCAAACATTTCTGGCATATATAATGGTACTGTCAATCTTACCCCTTTACCACACAATTCAGAGTTTTAAAGTAACAACAAAGCCCAAAAGTAAACAAAGCGGGTGTTTAAATGCATTTGAATTTATATCATACCATTTAAAAGTATGGATATTATTGTGAAGGTGACAATATGTCATTGTACGGTCGGTCCAAGTGTTAGTCGCTGACAGAGAAATTAATTTCAAAACTAGGTTAAAACCTGCCAGGTAGTTGTGTCTTTTGTTTACTTTATTGCCTGATTTTAAAATTCTTTTTTCTGCCAGCGACTAACATATGGCCCGACCACACGATAACAGACTGTCATCTCCACAATATTTTTCATACTTTTAAATGGTACGATTTAAATTTAAATGTATTATGACTCTTGCTTTGATATTTTGGCCTTTACTGGGCCTTTAACGACCCTGAAAAGTAGGCCTTTACAAAAAATTGTGGGAAAAGGAGAAAATGCTGGTAACCAGCATTTTCTCTTTTTCCCACAATGTTTTCTAAAGGCCTACTTTTCAGGGTCGTACCAGCATTTTCTCCTTCTCCCACAATCTTTTCTAAACTAACTGATACAAATCCGATCATTTGTGCTATATAAATTTTGTCGTCTGCAAGTGCCTTCAAACTAGACCTGTCTAAAATAATGCCGTTTGGGAAAGATTTGAAAGGTGAATTCAAACTGTAAGATGAACATAATGGAACTTATGATTTTGTAATACATGTAGTTAAAGGCCCATTAAAGGCCAAAATACCAAAGCAAGTGTCATAATACATTTAAATTTAAATCATACAATTTAAAAGTATGGAAAATATTGTGGAGATGACAGTCTGTTATCTTGTGGTCGTGCCACATGTAAGTCGCTGACATAATAAAAAGAAATTAAAATCAGGCAAAAAATAAACAAAAGACACAGCTACCTGGCAGGTTCTAACCTAGTTTTGAAATTAATTTCTCTGTCAGCGACTAACACTTGGACTGACCGTGCAATGACAGATTGTCATCTTCACAATAATTTCCATACTTTTAAATGACATGATATAAATTCAAACGCATTTAAACACCCGCTTTGTTTATATCTGGCCTTTATTGTCACTTTAAATACTATCATTAGCATAGATTTTCATATATCTGAGGACAGATCGGGGTCAGTGCTCACCAAACATTCTACTTACAATTATGATTCTGAATTCCAAGATTAAGCATGTGATTGAATGACACATTTTGCTCTCTGCTGATATGATGGTTTGTTTTGGGAAATTAAACAAGAAATTGATTTAAAAAAAAATGGTTGGTGAATACTGAAACCGCAATATTTTTTCTCTCAGAAAATATCGGAGAGAGAAGGATAAAGAATAGAATCTTTGACACCAAAATTAATGTTTCTGTTAAAAGTTTCAGGTAAAAAAAAAAAACTATGCATGATACAGTCTTATCAAGGAAATGAGTCGCTCTGTGAAAAGGAGGTTTAATGCATCTGCAAAAAGTATCGACTCGTGTCAGCGTGCGCAGTCCGCACAAACTTTTTGCTATTGGTCAATTTTCTGCATGTCAAAATACCAGTGTACCTCATAATTCAGTCGGTTGTTAGACAGGATGGATTTTATGGATCCATAATTATGTTATGACTTGCTTGGTATAATACATCACGGAGATGCATTATACCCCTTTTTTTCAAGAGCGCCGCTCGAATGTATTTGTCCCAAGCTTGTGTCAGGTTGATGATCAATATACTAGGCATGCAGTATGTCTATTGTCTATCGCCGAAGTGTCGTATCGAATAACAATTTATGTGGATTTCTCATGATCCAAACATTCTTTTTTTTTCTTATCACTTTAAGATTCATAGATCGTTAGAAACGATTAAAACAAAACACAAGCCTTTTGGCATCGATCATCCTTCAATCTGGATACAATCAGGCATTGTTGACAACATGCTTACGGTCAAGGTACACAAAAGAAGTGGTCATTTCCCAATGTTACCCCAATGACCTTACATAGCCTTTCATTGTATTCCAATTTGTAGGTCCTTTTCAATAGCCAAAATTTTGGGGAAAAAGCAACGGAACACAACTTCTGCTTGACTCTAATCTATTTCCCTAAAAGAGTAGTTTATGAATGAAAATGGTCAATTAGTGAAACACAAGAAAACTTCGACTTTGTCCCTATCTAACCCAATGGGCAAGAATAGAGACATTTAACCTCTTGGTTCAACACAAATTGCAATGCATAACACATGAATGGTTAAAAATGTTCATCGTAGAATAGCCCCTTCTTTATTCTGACAGGTCGGTTTTGTAAAAGAAGACAAGAGGCAGTAATACGATCGAGAGGCCTGGTTCAATGACGACAATAATTACTAGTTAGTAAATAAATACATCAACTTGACCACAAAGGCCCTGGGTGGGTATTTGGGTACAGAATGGTGGGGCTCTACAGTTATCTGCACTGGGGACTACCAGATATTTGGTTTCAGTGGGGCGATGCACGCAATCTCTTGACGATCGGTTGGTGAGTATTGATTTCAGACCGGGTACTTATGAAATAATATATCTTACGCTGTATGCCTACAGTAGAAAATTTTGTGAAGCGACCTGACGAAAACAGTGATGAACTTGTTCATCAGGAAAAATAGATTGTCCTTCGATATTAGCTTTCCCATCTTCTCAGTATTTGAAACATAATGTTCAGACAGTATTAGTAACGATGTGATACTGAAATCGAAACAATAATGAAATAATAAAAAAGCTTTATTTAGCATCAAACTCTGAAAATATCACTTTCTCTGTGGTTTCTTACGCTCGTATGTCCACAGCAGTTGTTGTTGTTGTAGTTGTCACTTTTGTGCCCTTCCTAATTTGGCAGTATGTGAACTTTTGTTTTTACCAGTCTGAATGGGCGTTATTGAAATTCTGGAGCATCATCGAACTGTAACTGTATACTATGTGTATATTACATGAAGACACCAATTATTACAACCTTCGCAATCGTTCTGATCATTAATGCAATCACTGTAACTTTATGGTTATATTTAGGCATCTTTTTATTACCATTTTCCTTAATATTGATATATTTCAACTACTTTATATGAGAAATTATGAGAGAGAGAGAGAGAGAGAGAGAGAGAGAGATATACCGCATAAGATGTATTATATATGTATAATATTTTACGGGCCACTTGTTACGATACAAGGTAACGCAGAACAACAATTACTACTACTATTAGCAATTTCAGAAATTTTACGATTGCCATTTGAGTGTTTGAAGCCAGTAATTTTCCCTCCCAACAAAAATCCATCAAAATATGACGATTTTATAGCTGAGTCATCCTAATTTGCGATTTACAAGGAACACTTAATAACTTTGTCAACAAAGTTTACGTTCATTTTTTGGTATGTTTAGTCAAAAAAATTTAACAGCCGTCCGTGTGGGGGGGGGGGGGGGTTTCAAACAAAACTAGCCTCTGAAAGCAGGTGGTTGTTTGTCACACTCTTTTACAGTTTTACTTATATCTTGTTTGTCTGATTGGTGTTTATTGTCGCTTTCAATAGATTTTTAGTCATATCATTTATAAATGACCTGTGCTCTGGCAAAAGGGGGCTTAATGCATCTCCGTGATGCATGATACCAAGCAAATTTTTATAAAAACCGACTTAATCATGGGGTAGACTGGTCCTTGGACATACAAAAAATTAACCAATAGCGAAAAGTTTCGGCCCAGGTCAGCCTGCGTGTACTGCGCAAGCTGACCTGGGCCGAAACTTTTCGCAGATACATTAAGCCTCCTTTTCAAAGAGCATGGCTCAAATACATTTCCTGGGTCCTTATATTCACCAAGTATTCTAGACTACATTCTTAGTCTTATACTACACGTTGAGAGTAACGCTGTTTCTCATTGGTTGTGTTAATTTCATATTTAGAAATTCAAAGAGAATTAGACTAAGAATCAATTAGGGTATATACTGTGCGAGCTTTCTTACTTAATCTTATAATAGATTTCAGTTGCCGAGAAAGAAACTTTCTCTGTTTCATCGAACAGATTGAAGATATCGTGATATCTAAAAAAAGCAATTTCAACCTGTTTGGTGTTACGTTGTGGTGTCCGTGGTTGTGAGGTAGAGCGTTGGCCTTGTAACCATAAGGTCCCGAGTTCGGTACCCGGGAGCGAGAGTCAACTTTGGGACTTTTCATTGGTACACATACTCAGCGCGAGTGCTGGTGTAGATTCCAGGAAGCAGAATCGAGAGAGATTAGTACCAGTTACAAGGACTTGTTTCTCAATCGATGTAATATAAATATGTTTAAACTAACGTGTTTGAAAAGAAAGACAGCAAAGTACCTTTCAAATGGCAAGATGAAGAGCCGACATTAACCAGAACATTTTTATGTAGTTACAACAATAACATTAACCTCTCTAAATTCAAGTTGCAACGGCAGTGCACTAATAATAATAATAATAATTATAATAATAATAATAATAATAATAATAATCACCAAAGAGGTACATGCCAAAAAATCGATTAAAAAAAAAATGAGCACATGTGACCAAAAAAAATCTAACTGCTCTGACTTCTTCAAAGGCCCCATTTAAAATGTAACTGTCAGAGATAAAAGAAGTCAGTGGAATTGTTAAAGCATCGACAATTGGTTTTGATCGTTATCGAGGTACTTGAAAGCGAAACGTTGGTACTTAAAACAGTTTTGCTCTACAAAAAGCGTGACAAGGGACCGAGGATTAATGATAATACGGCATGCGATTCTGTTCTACTACTAACGGCCAAACAGTGTCTGAATGCTCACTTTATTTTTTCCTATTGCGATAACTTTTTACTTCTATGGCATTCGCACATGAAAACTCTAGAAATATATAGGCCATGCTCTCTGAAAAGGGGATTTATTACATCTGCAAAAAGTATGGACCGAGGTCAGCCTGCGCTGTGCGCGCACGCTGAACTGGGTCGAAACAGTTTACTATTGGTCAATTTCCTGTATGTCAAAATACTATTGTACCTCATTATTCAGTCGATTGTTGAACAGAATGGATTTTATGGATCCATAATTATTTGATGACTTGCTTGGTATAATGCATTAGGGAGATGGTTGTATGAGGACGTTATACGGGCATTTCTCATCTTCCGGGAGAAGAGTTTTGGTAACACAATGACAGATTCTCTGTACTGCCCTTAATTAGAAAAAGACAGAAAGAGATGATTTGTATACTAAAGATTTACTGTTAAAACACATCACCCTCGATTTTTTTTCTGAAAAAGGTTGCGCTAACAGAGGTATTGCTTGTGCTTTCTTATGTATACATGAGCCATGCTCTGGAAAAAAGGGGGTATGAAGCATCTGCAAAAAGTATCGACCCAGGTCAGCCTGCGCAGTCCGCGCAGGCTGACCCAGGCCAAAACTTGTTGCCATTGGTCGATTCTCTGCATGTCAAAGGACCAGTCTGTCTGATGACTGTATCGTTTCTGTCATACAAAATGGATTTTATGGATCCATAATCATATGATGACTTGCTTTGCACAGTGCATCAAAGAGATGTATTATATGGGTTGCAACACGCGAAAAGGGGCATTCGGACATTTGCGTAAAGTGCCGTCTCGGATCAGCCTGCGCAGTCCGCGCAGGCTAATCCGAGATGGCACTTTACGACTACATTAGATTTTTTCCTACAGTAGACCTGCGTGAAACAAAGAATTACATAAAAACGGAAAGTGTCGTTTCGGATTAGCCTGCGCGGAGTGCGCAGGCTGATCCGAGACAGCACTTTACGCAAATGTCCGAATGCCCCTTTTCATGTGTTGCAGGCCATATCTCTTTTGCCTGAGCGTGGCTCTTATGTATAACCATAGAGTATAGTGTACAAAAATGTTTAAAAAAAAAAGTCCTCTGAAAAGTCGTTAACGGAGGCAACAAGTTATAATACTTTGATACTTGGTGTAAGAAATATTGGTCTATCGTAGCATTATGTGTGTTACAACTTTATTGTAAAACATGTTACTCGCTTATTGTCTAGTATTATACCCTTTACGGCGTCAAAAATATCGGTCAAACTTAGCATCGCGTATGTTACAACTTTATTGAAAATATGTTACTTCTTTGTTGTCTATTATTATTCCTATTAGGCCCCCAGTACCTAAAATTCTGTTTTGCAATATACAGGTAACTCAAGTTATTTTTACCGATGCATTTTCTTGTTTTCATACAAACCGCCCACAGGCTGCGGGCTGTCATTATGTACCATAAAAAAAAACAGTACTCTGATGACCACTGAAAAGTGATTTATAAAACAGATACAAATAATGTTTAAATGGAACGGTACCATTTCGCAAATACCTGCAAGAAGGAATATGACCTGTTTCAGTTTATAAGTTATCTTGTTCACCTAATAATGGGATGAGATTTTCAACACTATTCATCAGAGAGTTCTTATCATTATGTAACATACCGTCAGGTGTATACCAAATGTTTTCTAGGGCTAAATAGGATCTCTTCAACTGAAAAAAACTGGTACCCTTTAATACCGCACGAATATCATTCGACCCTTTACGATCCTTTGTCTTTATGACCTCAGTGGGGATGGCTCTTACCCCCTTATCAAACAATCCCGATTTTTAACGACCTTCGGACTCAGACCTATTGAAAACATTCCCTCCAGTTTCAAAACCATATTCCGTCTTTAAAGCGGCATCTAGTTCGTCGTCTGCAATTGCTTTGGATTTGGGCCAGTCTAAAAATTTGTGGTCTGGTAAAGAGTTAAACATTATTGGGAATAGTATAACACACTTGTAATAAAAAACTTTTTTTTCCTTTTCCCAGAATTTTTTCCACTCGCTCAAAGACACAATACATCAGTCAAGCCATATTTAAATTTGAGTCTGCAAATGCCTTCAAAACGTTCGAGTCTACCGTTTTGTCGTTTGGTACAGATGAAAATTATATCCGTTACGTTCCGTTTGAAGTCGAAAGGCAACGGCAAAAAAAATCACGGCAAATCATTTAAAAATCACAGTCCATCGTCGTTGTGGTTCGATCGATTGAAGTTAATTGAATTACCGGGCTCACATGCATTTGTTCTTGTAAATATTTTAGCAGGTAAATTAGATGCATTAAAAGAACGATGCTCGTCCACAGCATGACAGTGGTCTCCCCACCTGGGCTCTATGGAGTGAAGTCGTTTATTATTCAGTCTGGTTTGAAAATCACTGAATAAATCTTTCACCACATAGTTCCAAAACGACCTTGAAAAAAAAAAAGCTTTTGAAAACGTTGTAGGAAAAGAAGAAAATTATGATAACCAGCATTTTCTGACCCTCCTAGAGCAAACCAAATTATTTGAACCACATCTAGTATGAACTTTAAGCAAGGGATTTTTAGGTTAAGGGTAAAAAAGTGTGTATGGTTTTTATAGTTGTGTATAGTATAGATTGTGAAATTCTATAGTTAGTGTCAAATCAAGAGATTTCAGATACTAAGGCAGGCAACCTTTGAATATATATCAGCTATGAGTAATTTTTGACATCAATACCATAGATTTCATTAAGATTAGTATATGGTTCAGTCCAAAAGTAACAGCAGGATGAAATTTTGCTTGTAGAAATCGCAGTTGTATTATCTCCCGTTATTCAGACCAATTTGATTCAAGGCCCATTGCTTCCTTATAACTGACATGAATTAAGACCACCTCGCTACTAAGACCATGTCGAACGAGTCCACGTTTGGGCCTTAATACAGATCTATGAATTAAAAAAAATATATAAAATAATAATAATAGCTTATTATAATATAGATCTTAGACAACCATTTCATATGCCCAGCATGTGTGTAATGATGAATTTGTTAAAACAAATATATGGAAAGATATTTGATATAACTTATTAAAACAATCTAAAGTCTACCGACAGGGACTTAGTGTTTAGTGTTAAAGGTCTACCTACACAGACATAGTGTTTAAGTATAAAAAAGATAACGTACTTGTGATCAACATACCTGCCGAGAATTTTACTAACACATCCATGAGAAACGCGAAGTTGCCGTGATATGTCACATGGCCGGACACCCGTATGAGCCAGTTCCACAATCCTCTGTCGAACGACGTCCGGGAGCGGACGTCCATTGACAAACACCCCACCCAACTGATTCACACCACCATGACCTGAAAGTAGAAAAGTAAATAACCATGAAAACATGGATAACTTCTGTTGAAACGGATGCCTTTGGTTCTACCAGTATGAACACAACTAAACAAAGAGAAAATATAAGCAAATGAATCTACGGAAGACATCGTACAAATAGACCATGTTTTATTTTCTATCTTATTTTTATTTTCTCCTTTGGTCAAAATCTATTTCAATCTGCTGCAGATTAGTCATAAACTATGGAAACAAAAGGCACAGACAAAATTACTTCAAGTTATACCTATTACTTATTCGAGGGCTCAGCAATAGGATTCGTAATAACAACAACAACAACAAAAAAACCTAGGAGGCTGTGAAAAGGGGATTTAAAGCATCTATAGTTTGCACAGGCTGGCCTGGGTCGAAACTTTATATTATTAGTCAATTTTCAGGATGTCAAATGACTTGATGACTAAGTCTGTTATTAGACAAAATTGATTTTATGGATCCAAATTTACATTATGACGTGTATGGTATAATGTATCATGGAGATGCATTTAACTCCCTGTACCAGAGCGCTGCTCATATCACTGGAAACTTGCACTACTTCAAACTATGAAAAGAAATGAGTTATAACGTTGATTTCGTGGAAAGCGACGCGGATCAAACGATCACAAGTATTTTGTATTTTATTTTCAAAGAACATAGTTCCTTTATAAAATTTTTACATCTAATTACGTTTCTTCCGCACTGTTACATAAACATGTCATTCTACCGAAAGTATTTTAAAGTATGATGGAGAAGACATATATTAACTAATCAACTGATGTAGGTGTGAATGGGTCAAACCAAAGATGGTAAAGATCTTCGTGCCACATATGTTGAAATTATTTTTTAAATGCAATCGAGAATTGAAAATAAAAAAGGTCAAACATTTTGCCCAAATATACATTATTTCATAAATCTCCTGAGACATTTTGAGATTGTTTCAAAGACTGAATTGTCCATTCTAGGAAAACTTTACACCCATCAATCTTTGCGGATTGAAATAAGACCCTTGAAGAAGATGCAATACTGTATTTCAAAATCTGACAGTCTAGAAATAGTCTTCTAGGTCTCACTGAATAATGATATCTAGAGGTAATTGATATGAATTCACTTCACAGCAACCATAATGTCAATCATCTTCAATTTCATTTCATGCTTCAACAATCTAATGCAAGCTAATCAAAATGGCTTACATATGCATATTCATGTCGATCAAATTCTTTAAGATCTTTGAAAGATTCACTTGAGGAAGCTGCAATAACTTCACACAGGTTGATAGATTTTTTTTGCGATGCGTTTGTTTTTACACAGGATATCACTTTAAAAATAAAAATTGAAATATTTCAAAAGATCTTTCAAGCGAAATATAAGTTGACTTACATTATAAATATGATAATTCATGGAATACCCATATTCATAAATGCACTGTTCATTTTTGTTGTCGAAGGTTAGATAATATAAGTTATAATCGTCCATCATAAAATATTGTCAATGACCCTATCTCGGTCGCTGATGCCTACAACAGCTTTTGTGGACGGCAGAGGTTGAGAACGTGCCGCCTGATCTTACATCATCACTGTCATCGATTCGTTCCAAAACCAATGAATTTTTTTTTCAGGGAAATGTTTCTTTAGCTGCGTAAAAAGTACAGATTACTTAAGTGGCGCCTTCAGATTTATTCACTAAAAGAAAGAATACACAATATGTCTTTATCTAACCTAATTAATTAAATAAAACAATACGTTTTTTGGACTTAATTCAAAAGTATCAGTTTTACACTCGATGCTATACGTTACAATATCAATCAAGATTTTATGGACTTAAAACATCTGTAGTAAGGCTTAATAAATATAAGTATTTTCCATCAGCAAAAAAATTTGTTTTAATGTTAATGAATTCAAAATACATGTAATCGAAAGCTTGGAAAAGATATAAGGCTTAGGTCCTGTTTTTTTCCCCATCTTGATCTACAATGTCTGAAAAAGCACTAAAGAAGGTCGTGCATAGCAATACAAGAGTTATTCCATTGATACACAGACTAATGTTCACTTTTCCACAAGTGATACGGAAGAAAAATGTTTCAAGGAAACCAAATTGTATTAATATGTCAAGCATCATCAGAAAAGAAACATGCTTATAACAAGTGTATTTATTCTCTTCCCAAAATACCTTAAAGGGCTATCTAGCGACGAAGGCGTAAAAAGTCGAGTGGTACTGAGAAGATGCACGTGATGTAAACGATTAATGAATATCCAACATGAAGGTTCATATGATTTTTTCTCTCTTTCTAGTTTTCAAATTTTCCCTATACTATCGGTAATATGCTCTTAAGAATTTCTTTGAAAGTAATTAATTTCATTGAATTTACATACCCTCGACAAAGTTACCAGAAAACATGTCGAATCCTCGAGGGCCCATTTGATACGGGTTGAAAGTGGTGTGAGTTGGGTAAGGCCCCCACGCTTGCTGCATAGGAGCAAACCGTTGGTCAAGAGCTGGCTGGGCCTGGGGGTAGCCGGCCATGTGTTGTGTCATATCAAACACTTTATCCATTTTGATAATCAAATAAATAGAGATAAATTAAGAAATAATATAAATACTGTTCTTAACAATTTGATTTATCACACACAAATCCTCGGCATGAATTCCACTAAACAAGAATTCCTACATTGACCAAAAAGCCAACTTAAGCGAGATCCACACTGAACTAAGCCATTGAGACAAGTAAACAAATGATCAGGCTTAACCCGAACCTAAACTAGAATGGGTTCATTGCACACCCGCGTGGTTTAAGTTCTTAAAATCACTGGGTGAGAAGATCGCCATCGACAGGACTATTATACCCGCAATCATTGAAACAATCGGGTTGTCTTTAAGTTAATAAAAGACATGCGTAAAACAGTTCAACCAACCGGCCTGCCTTTGTGGCGTCCTATTAGCTGATACGCTACATGTTAACTTAGATAGGTTTAATGCGATCTGAAATTAACACTAGAACTGTCAATACATCGGTAAGCGCTATAAAGACGTACAAAGAATAATCTATCAATGAAGCACGTTGGTGACACATGCAGATTATTAACTGAATTAACCGATCAATAGCGATTTTTGGATGAATATAAGTGGAACTGTTTCTATATCAAAATTAAAACTGGTTCGCCGACACTTGATAGATGACACTTAATTAAATTTGATATTAGACAGAATTACGAACATTTTTACTTCATGAAGTTCGTACACAAATTGACACAGACACATATCAGTAGATCCCAGTGATGCTAATCAAGAAAACTATCTACAGCATCTCTCACTTAGAATCTTCCCCAACAATTGACAACCAAATAAGGTAGCTGATTGGAAAATTAAATTAACGAGTCATAGAGACTGAACGCAGCGCGTCACCGCACATAAAGCCCTCCTCTCATTACCCGCTTCGCTTGACACACTGGGTACGGGTAAAATAAATGTAACAATTACTTCAACGATCCGATCTGGATCACTTCATTAGTAGTAACCTTACAGTCTTACATAGGTATTTACATGGTAGAGTTGAGATGTTTAAAAAAGATACCAGATCCGTGTAATAACAACCATTCAAAAATGATATTATATATAGACAGGGACCAAAATACCTGAATGAATTCCGATGTAAGACAGTACAGGGCAGATATTTAATAACTTAACAAAATGCAAATATGTTTAGGACTGACCCTTGAGTATTCCCGGAACTTGAAATTACACACACACATAAAAAGTTGCAAAATTTTACTATTCACACGAAGTGGGGTGAAGCTATTAAAAGGGAAAAATGAAAGTCATCCCAGTCAATTAAACCAAAATGTGGTAGCTTGATGTGTTTTGATAAAATCACATCTCTCGCTCACTTTACACCCACAAAAGGGACTGAAACTGTTTTAACGTCGACTGACTTCAAAGGAAAGACATATATCCATACCGCGAAGGAACAGTTACCAACAAAATGTTATCATAAAAGCCATGAATCACCCCAAATTGTAGTTAATAAAGCGATATTCCTTTGTGAAATTTTCGGCTAGATCTTTAATGTACAAGTATCACACACTTCAGGATAAATAGTTGTATATCAAAGAGAGGGTCAATTTTTCAGAAGACAAAGACTACGAATTGCGATAGATCAGAGCTATTTGATCAAATATACATTTTAAAAGAAATGTCCAGTCTTCTATTTCCGATATATGTTACCTAAAGTAGTCATATTTGTGAATGTGTACAGCATCAATTACTGAATATTTCATAAAAGATTAAAAAAAAAAACATGTAGACTCATGAACAATGGATGGACAATTAAGATGAAATTAAAGAGTAACATTTGGAGAGTGTCAAAATAAAAGTTATAAAACAAGACCGAAGGCAAAATACCAGCCGGTTAGCACCACATATTGCAAAATAAATGAAACCGAGACAGGGCTGTTATGACTGATTACCTGTTTGAGAGAAATGATATCGGCGATTATAATATAGCATAGAAGTGTTCTTGGACGTTCAATGAAACAGATTGTTACATGTTTTACCTGATGGACATCAGTCTGTCACAGCACAGTTGTGTTCAATATAAAATATTTTCGTTTAAATGTATGAATTGCTGTCCGACATCTTGGTCATTTCGAACTCTTCACATAGACCATACCCATCGCCTTGATGGTAAAAATACACTTATGTTTATGAGTACCTATCAAGCATATAAATAGAGAACGAAGCAGACAAAATCCCAGTATCATTTCGGTCACAAAAATCATATATGTGCATAATGATTCGTTAGTCTATGATAGTTGTGCGGTATATAAGGTGAAAGTTTTTGTCTCCATACTTATATGGTCAAACGAGTCCTTTGAAGACCTGACACGTCCATTGCTCACCTAGCGTAGGTACGGACACAAGAAAAATAACTGCTGACAAACCTGACAACATCATTTTTGATTAATTCTTTTTGTCAACTTATATGTGGATATTTATATACAGAAATTTAGATAGTGACAAAAGTTTCACTGAAAATAGGGATGAATCTTGAAATGGCCATACATTAAACATGTAAATTTTAACCCCAGAAAAAATGACTGATGGAGACATCATCGCTGGATGACGTATGACGATAAAAAAGTGCGACACAATGTGTAAACTGTGTTTTTTTTTTTTACAAAAAAAAACTACACCAACCATAAAATCATTACTTTGGCACTTTCTGTATCATTCAGTCTGTTAAAAATGAAACTGATGAACTATCTCGACTTTTTGTTATGTTCATGTTAAAAATGGTTCTGATATTTTCCAATCTTTTAAGGACGTGTACACTATTTTTTTCCCTTCTATTGTTCTAAGTGAGTAAGTTATGAAAAGTTTAATGGGTTAAAGGTAAAAACAAATATTCTTGAAAATGTAAAGTAGGTAAATCTCTTTCAGTATAAAAGGAAGGGGTTTCATAAACAAGAAGAAGAAAAACTGAGACAGCAAATACAAAGTTAATAAAGTATCTTGGAGATAAAAGTGATATTAAAGATAACAATCTTTACATTAATTTTAAGGCACGCAACGGCTGCCGAAACAAACAAGGAATTGGGGACAAGACATAAAGTGAGGCGGGACTGCAAAGAAAACATACACCGGGTTTGGTCATTTGAAACGCCAGGAACTAAAATGACAATTTAGAGACTCATGTTTACAATGCAGAATCGCCGTAAAGGTCTGTTACACAAGGTTACGTGTTGTATACGCTATGATTAACGGAATTTGTAGGGAGGAGGAGTCACGTCGTTTCAAAGCGTCTAGCGATGCAGAGAATGCACACGTAAACAGATCGCTCGTGATATCTCCTGCTTACTTACTCTTACATGTCTGAAAGTAATCCATCGTGTTGAAGCTTGCTGGGGGTTGAGGTGGAGGAGGCTGAGAGTGAAATCGATACGCTGCTGAAAAATCCATCATCTCCATGTATCAAACCTGTATCGGGACACACACAATTTTTACAGTGCAGCACGTCACTTAGTATCCTTGAATTACTCTCTACCTACAAAGATTGTCCCCAAGAAGCCATTTTGTCCTTACCCATATATAAGTCACAGATATAGGTATATTGTTAGTCTTGTGAAACTTGTGCAATAAAATACCATCCTTGAAGTTTCCGAGAATTTTTATGCGGCTTTTGTGTTACATATAACAAAAATCACACATGATTAATCATTGGAACACTGCATGTCTTTATGTCACTATATTTTGTAAGTTAAACACCCGAGAAGGTTGTTGAATACTCTGTCGTCTGTAACACTTCACAGCCCAGCTCACATCAAGGTAATGATACCCTTGGATACCCACGATGGAGTCTAAATCATAAACCCTATTTGAAAAACGTAGTCAAGTAAATGCCCTTTCAATTACTGTCATCAAAGGAGATTTTCGATAAATCATAAAAATAATATTGAATATATGTTTTCGTGTCAGAACGTGACAAGCTCCATTGGACACTGCATCCACCGATAACGAATCTCGACCTTCATCGATCATTTTAGACCAGCCCTCTATGGTTCAATTAAACGGTAAATGTCGCGCCCACTTTTTCACTCTCCCTTGTCGTCTGCTGTTGGGAGCCTGAGATGGATCACGTGACAAAAATAACAATCAAGTCTTTTGATTAACTCCCGATGTTCTTAAACACTGATAGCCATTTACAAGTTCAACAGTGGCCCATCTACAAAACTCGTTTGAAGATTTTGAACTTTGATACGAGCTTTATTAACTTTAAATGCCAGCACAGTTTGCCATAAACATATCTTGATTCAACTTTCTCTCATTTCCATTTTTATAAAAAGATCTTAGATGCACAAAAGCCAAGACTATTTTTTGATCATTTTCCGAATAAAGTTAACTTGTGAATATGTTTTCAACGGTGACAGAGGATTCTGGGGAAGTTAAAAAATCACGTGAATTGTGGTCAATTGAATTACAATCGTTGTCTGTTTTTAATACAATGCAGGTGTGCATATAGCAACACATAAAATGTGCGTTACATCTACTTTTATCGTCTGTTAAAGCCTACCCCATAAGAAAACGGCATATTTAAAATCCACAAAAATCCATTCGGTTACCTTTTGAACAATTATATACATGTACATAAGAGTCAAGAAGTATTCCTCCATGAAATCAACTATGCAAAAATATGGATAATCATTTATACTATTCATGCTAGATATACCGTTTAAGAATATTCAAATGTATATTGATAATAGAATAATATGCGTCAAATTAGGTGTACAAACATGAGGTCGACAATGGATGTCGCTTCGGTATGATACAACGTGCCAAGTATGATAATTCAGAGGTCCTATCTTCTTGAATGTACGTACAATGGTGTCTGTTGTAAATCAATAAAAGAGTAATCAGTCGGTTCAGTAAAACTCTATAAAATCACTCTGACCCAGACAGCACTAGTATGACAATACAAGAAGTCTGTATTGTTTTCCCACATCTGTGACTAGCTCAACTAGAACCACCGACAAGAGTCTGTTGAGAAGCATTCTTGCGGTACAATAATTTCATTCAAATTATACATTTAAAAATCGATCTCCGTATCCAAAATATTTAAAGTTTGTTACTTATATCTTACATACTTTTAACATGTCCACATTGTACCTTTGTTTTGTCAGTGTTACTAATATGTTTGGTTATACCTGCACATTGATCGATGGATTTAAGTTTATGAATCAATGATATGATCCCTGAATGTTAAGTTTATAATCAGTGAAAGTTGGTTTGATTTGAAAACCTTCAGTGCTCAAATATAATTAGACGAAAGGATTTTTTATGAGATTTTTTTAAAATCTTTATACCTATTTGTAAGTGGGAATGAAACAATGTCTTCAACCTACTGTTTTTAGCGGTTGATTTAACAAAAAGGTACTTCAAGCTGTCATTAATTGCGGTTAGTATTTCAGTGCTCAGTTTTGTTTTGTACGCCTGTTCGTCTATGTATTGAATGTGGTGTAACTTTAGTTAATTCAGGAGTGTTTGCTGTTCACTATAAAAATTTATCTTTTATCTAAAGCACTCCTTCTTTTTGTGTCTTTGGAAATGAAAAACGAGAAAAATTCGTATGTTGTTTCTTTTTTGAAATCTTAGCCGTATTAAGATAGAAAATATTCCCAACAAAGCCTTCTACAAAGAAATCCGAGAGCAAAAGTTTGGATTCAATTCCCAAAGTCCGCGGTATCATGGGCGAAAATGCTTCCTGGGGAGAGGCTTAAGGGTTACAAATCCTGGCTGTATACCCAATACAGTGAGAGTTCATTTATATGATAATTATGGGCTCATATCCAAAGATTAGTTCAAACTTAACAGACAAACAAGCTTGATAGAAAGTGAAAACCCGCCATTTAAGATGATACCGCCATAAATATTCATGCTGATTGGGACAATGGACTTGGGGAGACGGTCAAAGAAAATGGCGGAGTAGGATCATAAAGGGAGTGAAGAATATGATTGAAGTCCTGTGCGAACTCATTTCAGAATATTTTGTATGTATTCACCCTTTAAGCTGCACCTGAAAAGCCGAAATTTACAAAATTAACACCTGACACTCAATGTTATCATGTGCCTGTGTTAATTTTTTTCCATCAAATATCATTCTCTAAAAATCAAAGTCAATGTGCAATATGTTTATGTAAGTTTAATAATCGCTTGACTTTTAGCAGCGCATCTATCACAGCTGCTTTATATTATGTGGACTTTTTCGAAAACGCTGACAATTTATAACTAAAATTACATAAATGTTTAGAATAAAAGGTCGTTTCATGCACACATTTAAAATGATCATAACCATATACAGCAATAGGTTGGACACTCTTTGACATAGACATTATATGGCCTGCAACACACGAAAAGGGGCATTCGGACATTTGCGTAAAGTGTCGTCTCGGATCAGCCTGCGCAGTCCGCGCAGGCTAATCCGAGACGGCACTTTACGACTACATTAGATTTTGTCCTACAGTGGACTTGCGTGAAACAGAAAATTACATAAAAACGGAAAGTGTCGTTTCGGATTAGCCTGCGCGGACTGCGCAGGCTGATCCGAAACGACACTTTACGCAAATGTCCGAATGCCCCTTTTCACGTGTTGCAGGCCATATAATGTCTATGTCAAAGAGTGTCCAACCTATTGCTGTATATGGTTATGATCATTTTAAATGTGTGCATGAAACGACCTTTTATTCTAAACATTTATGTAATTTTAGTTATAAATTGTCAGCGTTTTCGAAAAAGTATCTGGCCAATTATCTGATATTTACAGCTGCTGCAGCAAAAAAAGTTATATGATACCACTTGCAATACGATTTTTCCTAATTGTATCTTCAAATTCTTCCAAAAGGTTATATTGTTGTTTTTGTTTGATCGCCTATGTTAATCCTCGTCCAATAGTTCAATACAGGGTCCGTATAGAGATGTAGGTTTGCATTTCTATAGATAGTGTACTACTGCATTAGTCGCTGCCTCCAGTTTATATGGAAAAAATTAAAGTGATAAACATGTTTTACAAAATACAAAGATGAATTAATGGTATGGTGTTTGAGGTCGTTTTTCAACTTTGTTTCAGTTGTGTCGCGGCAAAAACCATCGTCGAAATAATGATCAGCGGAGGGAGAGGAATGAATCCTGTCGCAATGACTATCAATCCTCGGAAAGAAATTCGCTGAGCTGGGGATACGAACCAGAGACCCCTGTTTTCAAGTCCTGTAAGCTACCGACTGCGCTACTGAGGCTCGGCTACAAGACACAGAGGAGCTACGTGTACAAGAAGTGTGAGCGTTCCTACCAATGTAGAGTTACTTCAATGATACAAAAATGGCGGTTAATGGTTGTTTCAAACAGACGACAAAGTATGGGAATTTTTGTGAAATCGGAATGTCGAACAAATAAAAAGTTATTTCAGTTCTTTGAATTTCATGTAATCCGTCGATCTTATGTTTTGAAAAAAGCCAGATCATCAAAAAACGCGCAAGTCAAAAACAAAAGAGCTTTGAAAAGAATTTGTTATTAATGTTCGATGGGTCACTAAATTACCAACATCTTCCCCTGTTTCACAGATAATTTCATCCTATATGAACTAAACATCTTGTCCAATCTCTTTTAACCAATCTTCGCCCTAACGCTTTACCAAACGACAAAATTTTAATTGACTCAAATTGAAAGCACTTGCAGACGACAAATTCAAGAAGGCTCAAAAGGCAGAATTTGTTGATAGAGTGAAAAACATTGTGGGAAGAGGAGAAAATGCTGCTTACCAGCATTTTCTCCTTTTTCCACAATGTTTTCTGAAGGCTTCTTTCCCAGTGTCGTTAAAACCCGGGACTGTTTGGTAAAGGGCTAAACAAATAACCGATAGCGATATCTCCATGAGGGCACATTGTTTTGTGTGACGATATCTTCAAATATCAATACAATTCACCGCAATGCATTATAATTATCT
The DNA here is from genome assembly GCA_946811185.2 of Hippopus hippopus. Classification (NCBI taxonomy): domain Eukaryota; kingdom Metazoa; phylum Mollusca; class Bivalvia; order Cardiida; family Cardiidae; genus Hippopus; species Hippopus hippopus. The sequence goes on from OX328096.1 coordinate 36,086,966, forward strand.
AAATTTGACGCGTTTTTTTTTTTTTAACAGAAGTGACGTTATTGAGTGGAAATAACTGATGAACAATAGCTGATTCAATTAACAAATCTAGCCCCAACATCAACCAAAAAACAAAATGAAAAAAAGAAGTCGTTGCCACAAAAAGGCCACTAGCAGCTGACTACTGTTTAAAACAATATGTCAAAGGGAGACTTTACTTGGAATGAACAATTTCTCCTTTGCCACGATTGTTTCAATTGAATTCATGTGGAAAACCTTAAGTCTTAGGCTGCTAAGCGCGACTCAATGACTTTTTGCGGACAGTGTAGAGCAAGATCAGACTACATAGAAGGTGCAGTCTGATCTTAGATCTTCACTGTCCGATATGGAGGTATTTTCCCACAATAATAGCTCTGAAATAGCAAAATTATGCTGCGTTTCGTGCTCTAAAAAATTCAGCGGATCACTTTGAAAATTTTCTTGTAAACTACGGATAGTTAACTCGTGTTAACTCTTTTAGCGCCAAATAAATAAACTCGGCCTCTGTCGACGGCTATAAATACAATCCATTGAAACTTACAAAGATTTTGATTGTAAAGGCTTGACTACACAAGCGGACGGTATAGACCAAAGATCAGACTGCACAGAACGTGCAGTCTGATCTTGATCTATGCCGTCCGCAAAAGTCACTGTTTTCACCTATGGCGCCGAAAGGGTTAAGTCATTACCGAACGACAAAAATTTGAACTGTTCGAAATAAAATTCATCTACATACGACAAATCACATGTGGCACAAATGATGGGATTTGAAAAGGAAGAAAATATTATGGAAAAGAGAAAAAATGCTGGTTACCAACATTCTCTCCTTTTCCCACAATGTTTTCCAAAGCCTTCTTCTTCGGGGTCATTAAAAACGGGATTGCATGGGAAAGGGTTAGGTTGAATATAGTAATACGTACATGTGAAAGAACTGTGTTAACCAGCAATTCCTTGTACAACAATGTTTTCAAAAGTGGTCTGCACCAAGACGAACGAAGTGGTCTTCCAGAGGAGTTGTGGTAGTTCACACAACAAACTAGTTAGGAAGAAAAAAAGGTTCTTCCAAACCATATAGGAGACATCTAATCATTTTATCTAAACGAGCAGTTTAGGTCTGTACCCATTGATGTGTCAGTATTTTCCTGTGCAAATTGACGACGAATATGCAATGATCTGATTTAACTTAAAATATCCGCGGCAAAAGTATAGCTTTTTTTCTCAACATTTTAGGGTGATAGCTCTCAAGATTTCTTCACAAGTTTTGTAGTGCACATTTTAAAGTTATGAAAATTTAATTCGAAAGCAAAGCTAATTTAAGAACTTGTTTGACGAAGTAAAGGATATGGAGGCGTTGGTATAGGCACACAGAAATCTTTGAAAATAATTTGTTCGTCAGTATACATAAAAACACACATAATAATAAAAGACACGTGTAATCTTACAAATCAATTACATGCCAAAACAAAACAAATACAAAAATCTTAAAGTTCTCTTATCGTCTCATCTCCGCAATAACGAATAAAACAAAAGATCTCCGATTTAGAGTCAATCGCAGCTTAGTTCGAATGATGTGCGGGTTCATTCTGGGTGCGGATCTGTATATTGCAATATGTTTGTACAAAAAAAAAACGTCAACAATGTTTATCGAAAATAGCACACCATCATTCTGCCATTCCAAACCAAATCTGTAATACGTACAAACGGTCAAACAGGCTAGATCTTGTAACTCACTGTAAGCCTAAAATTTACTTTATGATCGTCAAAGTAAGAGTTTTACTTTGCTAAGCAAAACAGTTTTAAAATCATCTTTCATCCATTCGGAATCACGGATACCATTATGAGTTAAACTCTATAAATATAATTATGTAATCAGCAAAATATCGATTCGTTCGCTCCACAGCATCATAACCTTATTTCATTCATGTAGCCTCGTACAACATTTTGCTATTTTATCATTACCTCTTGTTTTCTTGTTAAAGGTAGAGAGAAATAAAGAAGAGTGAAACCGGAAGTTAGTCACCATCAGTTTACAGAACGGTCAAACAGAATGTTGTTGATGTTTTCGAATGTTCTTTAGGCGAAGAAGTTGATGTTGGAAATGTGCAGGTTCGGACCGATCCATAGTGTAACCAGTTGAGCCATGCTCTCTGAAAAGAGGGTTATACTGTATGTGCAAAGCGTATCGACCAAGGTCAGCCTGCGCATTCCACGCAATTGGTCGATTTTTCGTATGTCAAAGGACCATTTTACCTCATGATTCATTCGGTTGCTAGACGAAATAGATTTCATGGATCTACAATTATGTGATGACTTGCTTGGTATAATGCATCACAGAGATGTATGAAACTCCCCTTTTGCAAGAGCACCGCTCTGTTATAATTGGCTTGCAACACACGAAAAGGGGCATTCGGACATTTGCGTAAAGTCGTTCCGGATCAGCCTGCGCAATCCGCGCAGGCTAATCCGAGACGGCACTTTACGACTACATTAGATTTTGTGCTACAGTAGACTTGTGCAAAACAGAAAATTACATAAAAACGGAAAGTGTCGTTTCGGATTAGCCTGCGCGGACTGCACAGGCTGATCCGAGACGACACTTTACGCAAATGTCCGAATGCCCCTTTTCGCGTGTTGCAGGCCAATTATGTGAAATGGTATATATGCAAACTCCATAGAAAATATGGCCATTGGCCATCGATAAGAGTAAAAGAAGTAATAGAACATGGAGTAAGATAATTTAAAAAAATAAAACAGACAGAACAAGAGCAAGGAGTTATTCATATGAATAAGCTTTACTGTGGTACTTTTAAATACAGCTATGGTCGTATATTTCGAGCTTTTTTTATTCTTCAACTCAGTGATTTATCGTAATAAGTCCGTAACACTCGATAATTATTTATAAAGAAAGCTAGGTATTCATGTATTTTGACGCTATACTAAAGATTTTAGTTTGAAAGTACTCTTTTCCGTTTCTCTATGCATAACTCAACTGAATTTCTTTGAAAACTGCTTAAAATATACGCGATAATATTTGACACTTCTCCTTTCACCCTCTGTAGCTGCCTTTTTTCATCACTGAGCTGACAACCTTCGAAGAAAAAATGGCAAACGAAGAATATTTCTTTTATTGAGCAATACCTTCCTTTGCCCAATTATCTATATTTTTCCAAAGTCATCCCCATCCTGCAGATCTTTTTCAGGAGGTAATGAGGTCAATCGGTACAAGTCAAAACCCTGAAACTATTTTTATATACATGCCGCTAATTAAAAAAAAAAAGACATATAAGCCAAAAGAAAGGGGCAAAATCCTTATAATTCTTCTTTTACTTTTAAGCATTTTTTTTTAAATTCCAATTTTCGCAAAGCCTTAACATAGCCTGTATGAGAACGGGTTAAGGGGCGTTTCGATCTACAGTGCCATAAAAAAACCGGGCCACACAACTACCAGAATGCACCAAACGACACTTGACTCCGTGATCTTAAATGGAGTTACTCACGAAACTCGACCATTATGTTCTCCCAATACCCGATACTAAACTACCATATTGTTTTTGTCCATTCCGCTAAAATATCAAGGAGGGTAAAATATCAGTTTTTGTCCGATCCTTAAGAAGATAGAGTCGGCGATCAGCTGTGATTTCCTTGTGATATATTTCTTACCCCTTAACAAAAGGTGATTTTACGATCCTAAGAAAAAATGCTTCTGAAAACATAGTGGAAAAGTGTAAAAACGCTGGAAAACCAGCATTTTCAACTTTTCCCAGCATATTTCCAAGTTGTTTTTTTTTTTAATGTCTTCAAAGCATCAAAGACAGATCCTATCACCTGAGTCGCATTCATTTTCGTCTACAAAATGTTCTAAAAATGTTTATTCTTGTAAAGAGTTGACAAAGAAAGACAATGTATACCGTTTTGTAATATGAATCATAGGTAAACAGTAAATATGTCTGTGCTTGTGTGTGACAAGATGAGACAATACCTACACATAACAAGGTGCATCCTGGTGCAAATATTACGCCCTGAAGTGTGCAAAAAACTTTTTTTTTCACAAAAGCTAGTCGACAATAAAAGTAATTTTTCACCTCATTTCTTTAAACTTCGTGCTATTCTGTTGCTAAAGTACCCTATGGGACAAAGTGTACAAGCATATTTGCAGACATCCACAGACTATTGTTAGCATGCAAATGAAAGTTCTGTGTGGGAAAGAAGAGCACCTACTCAATGTGAGTCTTCTTGTTGTCTGTCCATTCCCTGCTTAAACGCGTAGTCAGACATGTCATCTCGTTCACATCGGAAGCCTCATATCATGTATGTTCTTTGAGCAGCGCATACCTCAATTAGCCGCGTTTCACTTTGCACCTTACATCAATTTCCAGTGGCCAGGATATTCTTTTACCTTCAACAACTGTTTTTGTAAACACATCTAAAGTTAACTACGCTAAAAAATTAGGTGCAAACTTCGGAAAGACTGTGTGACTGTATAATAGTAGTAAATCCTTGTTTATTGTTAGATGACTATTTACATCATTGGGTGGGTAAACTTATTGACGCTTTTTATGACGGATAAGTGGTACATGATTATGTAGATACTTTCTTTCTGGTCTGTTTCACGTGACTGCTTCAGTATCAAATACTCTTAACCCGTGGAGCTTCAAAGAAGCAAAAGTAAAAAGATACATAAAGCCTGTAAAAAAAATCACAGCTGTTTCAATGTTCAGTTTTTTTTTTTTTAATCAAAAAATATCGCGAAGTATTCGACAGCGTAGACCATAGACCACACGATTTGTGCAAGACTGATCTTGAACTATACTGTTCACAAATATTACTCAATGTGCCGTCAGTCTGCAGTATTTCTTCATATATTATGAAATAAACTCTGTTTTTTTTCAAAATCCTAAGTAGAGAGAATGTTTTTGTTTGTTCCACAAAACTGAGGTCCGGGCGCTTTAACTCAGTAATCTTAAGTCTTTTACAATGTCTGTTATGTCCATGTTTGTGCCTTATTTGAAAATAAAAATTATCAGAATAATTAATTTCTAAAATCTTGTGACGTATCTTTCTAGCAATGGCTCTTTCTCTTAGGAGATCGTGAAATATCGAAATATATTTCTTAAGAGGATGATGATATTCGGATGATGATATTCATATTTCAGTTGGTTAAAAAAAAAAAAAAAAAGAGAGAGACACCCTTTACATTCCCAAATTTTCCCAAAATTACGCTGTCATTAATTTTAAATTAATCATTATGACTTTTAAATTTAATGAAAATTACGCTACTTCAAAGCTTTAAAAAAATCTGAAGCAAAATAGCACACAAACACAAGTATAAAACCTAGGCAACATATCAAGGTATCATAAATATACCAATACTACATCAACCACTGTTCTACTGGCGAAGTTTTACGTATGATACTAAAGCGAAGAGGACGCACTATCGAACATGACCACAAAAAGGCCTTAAAGCCTTATCAGACAATTATTTTCTATCTTGTTCTGTTTGACACACGACCTCCTACTGGTTGCTTTTATCGTCTTGCCGCAGACCACTTGTACACAATATGGTAGCAAAAGGACATAAGCCGTGCTCTTGCAAAAGGAGGGTTTAATACATCTCTGCGGTGCATTATACCAGGCAATTCATTATATAATTATGGATCCATAAAATCTATTTTGTCAAACAACCGACTGAATCATGAGGTAAACTGGTCCTTAAACATACAGAAAATGGGCCATTAGCGAAAAGTACCGGCCTAGGCTGACAAAGGTCGATACTTTTGCAGATGCATCAAGTCCCCTTTTGACAGAGCATGGCTCATATATTGGTGGTAACAACCATTTTTTCCTGTTGCTATTATGTTTTCACATAAATGCATTTAGTAAACCTCACCACGTGATCATAATCCGTATTTTTCTGAGATATTTTCAGTTTTCTGCAACAAATTTATTTATAGAGGAAATAATTGGAGAGGAAACAAAAACATTGTGGTTGTGATACCCTGCATTCTTGAATTTTTACCACAGAAAACGTGGTACCGTATGTAGACCTAAATCAACGCGTCAGGACAGTTTGCAAAAGCACAGAATATTATAGTAACATGAATACGAATTCTGCGCTTTGTAAAGACTTTAGTAAAGTCGTAGATTATCAAATCCGACAAAAGGAGACTCTGGTTGCATGCAAGTCCACAATAAACTATGTACGATCTGACAGTTTTATGTAATAACCAGTAACGCCATAGGTTACCTTAACCCCTGGGTCACGTGGGATTGCATGACACATTTGGAACATGGTCAAATAGTAACACTAGCTCTTTTTGCAGTTTTAAAGACCAGAGTCACAGAGTTTCTCTTTAAAAAATAAAGACTTAGTTTCTCTTCATAATAGTCTTGGTTTTGCGCTGTAAAAATGGGCCATGGTCCTAGAGAATTGGGTTTAATGCATCTGCAAAAAGCATCAACTCAGGTCAGCCTGCGCAATCCGCGCAGGCTGACCTAAAACGATACTTTTTGCTTTTGATAATTTTTTGCATGTCCAAGGACCATCTTTACCTCGACATTCAGTCGGTCGTCAAACAAAATGGATTTTATGGATCCATAATCATGTGACGACTTGATTGATATAACGCATCAGATGAGATGCATTAAACCCCTTTTTGCCAGAGCATGATTCAAATCTAGTTGGTATGCCTGCGAATGACTATTCACAAGTGGTCATACAACATCAGGAAGCGTTGCCGCTAGAATGGCAAGGCATTCGTTATACAACATCAGCAGAAATAAGGATATCACAGACAAAACATGACTTGTTGGGTAGGCAAGACAATACTTGAAAACCTTTACTTTTTGGAAATTTGAAGATCTCCAAAATTTGATAGAATCTGATGGAATCAATCATGTTCAAAAATGTGTTTTGCACTAGACGGCTTCATTGCATTGCAGCAATTACTGCGAATGCAAATATTCTTTTTACTACAATCGACCAAACGTTATTGACTGAACTGTTGAATATGCGTTTGTGTGAAAAATACTTTACTCTATTATTGAAATGGATCGTTCAGAATCGAGCATCTGGTGGGAATATTAAGACATTGGCTATATCTTAAGACATGCGTTCATATGCAAATATAAAGATGTCTATTGCTGAAAAATGTGTTTTTTATGATTTTTTTCACAAACTTTTGCAAAGGATATATTTTAAACTACAATTATGAATGAACATATCTGTTCCGCAAGCGACTATCACCGCTATCTGTCTTCACGAAACCAGTCACCCTCGGCCGATTCCGCAAAAAAGAATCGTGACATCGATGCAGTTTTGTGAAACCCGATCTAGTCCGTGAAGCTCCTCAGAAATTTAAACGACCCATTGAGAAAAAAATCTACTTCAGTAACTCTTAATACAAAGGACAACACCGGGTGTGTGTTGGGACGGGGTAGTGGCATCACACTCTGTGGAGGCTAATCTCAGACCTACAATGCTGGATAATGTGCGAGAATTCTAGCCACTACAGACTAGAATTTATAATTACCAGGACCATTCTTGCAGATCCACCAATTTACCGCTCAAATGTTTCATCTATGACAATACAGGTCCGTTTAGGACATTACTAATTTATTCGTAGAATAACATTGCTTGTGTGACGTGAAAAACGTAGTTGTAACCATCAGTTGTTTCTTTTCCATGGTTGGCAAGTAAGGAACTGCCGGTAACCAGCAATTGCTTCTTTTTCAACAATCTTTTAAAATACTAGTGGTCTGAAGGGGCGTCAAAAGTTCCATGTGAATGGCCATGGGTTTGTACGTCCCATAATGCAATGAGTATGGCTACTCAAGCGACAGGAGCATCTGAGTACACGGCTATTGTACTGGCACCCCGGGTAAAATAAAGATGTCACCCAAACACTATCATTTAACTCTTTTCCTAAAGACAAAGTTCTAAAAGGGTTCTCATTGAAAGCATTAGCAGAAGACGAATTAAAAAAGAATAAAAAATTAGAATTTGTCTCTTAGCTGCTAGAAAACTGTGTGAAAAAACAGAAAATGCTGACTACCACTGTTTTCCTTTATTTCCATATGTTCCTGAGAGCATTCTTCTGCACAGTCGAAAAAAGATGCGGTCGCTTGGGATAGGGTTGACTGTTTAACAAATTAATCGCCAAGAGAAAGGGAAATGAAAGCTGATACAGGGTTATTTTCAAATACTTTTCGTCTAACTCTCGTCATGACTTTCGCACACACCTATTCTGATTCGGAATAAATCACCGCGAATTCGACAGTAGTATTTTAATGGCAGCATTAAAAATTGTCTACATTGGACGTAAGTATTAAATCAAAAGTAGTTAAGTCTGCAACTAATATGCATTACTGTGAAAAAATGAACCCCCCATAAGTAAAACATTTATGGCGACATGTCAGACAGCCATGGGGTGAGATGAAGGCGTACGTTTTTTCAACCTCTTAACTAGATGACAAAAATTGTAGACTTGCCCAATCGAAAGCATTTGCAGACGACTTATTAAATATCTCTCAAGTGATAGAACTGGTCTATGAAAGGGTAGAAAACAATTGTGGGAAAAGGAGAAAATGCTGGTTAACAGCATTTTCTCCTTTTCCCCACAATGTTTTCTTAAGCCTTCTTCCTTGGGGTCGTTAAAACTGGGGATTGTTTAGTATAGGGTTATTCATCGACGTCAGGGCTGAACTTTTGAAAAATTCCTACAGTAATAAAAATAAATATTACGATACATGATTACATATAATTAACCGAGTCAGTTGGTTTTCAACTACTAGACAGTATCTGGACGGCCCCTTCCAAGTTGGTGGGGTTCTTCAAGGTTATATCTTTCAAATACTAGTTGATGTACCCACCGTACATAATTATTACAAGCTACAGACTACGTTTTTCATCTTGAAGCTGGTCACTTTTGAAAACACTGTTGCAAAAGATGAAATTGCTCTTATCGAGTAATTTCGCCTTCGATCACATTGCTTTTACATGCATTCATGCTTGAGACCTTGAATCACATCAGATTGCTAAATCTATAATTTCTGCAGCACCTTCATGCTATGGCGACCTCTCCACATTGTGGTTCCCCTTCGAAGTCACACCGTTAGAACATTCTAAATTCAGAAACTGTCAAAAAAATGAGCACTACATTTTTCAGTCATTTGAAAAGTTTTTGAAACTATGGAGCTATTTTGGCTCTATTTTCCCTGCGTAGAAAGAAATCTGAAATCATTAAAGTACACATGAGCAAAGTTTTGTTTCTTTAAAAATCAAATGCCTATGTACCTCCAACTCTAATTTTATCAAAGCCAAATAAAGGTTACATTAAACATTTTCTGACTTGACAATTCCCTATGCTTTTACTCTTTTAAACCCTTTATGTCCAAGGAGATGCTAGTAGCTATTGACGGCGCAGATAATGATCAGACTACACTAAACGTATCTAGGCTTTGTCTCAGGTAAAATCCCAATTTCATTCTAAATCGAAAAAGCTTCTTCACTTGCAGAACAATCTTGCGACAACAACGACAACAACAAAAACTCGAACCCGTGTGAGAGTCAAGGATATCAAACTTCATGAGGTGTCTTGGTTTAAAAAAATAACTCCCCGTGTGTCCTTAACTCAAGGTGTAATAGAACCACTGACACGAGTTTATGACAAAATAAACTGACCAATTAATCCATCTGACAAGACCAAGACTGACCGTCGGTCAGCACCTTTCATGAAACCTAGCAATCATCCTGACAGGCTAAATAAAGCGGGTTTTGAAACAAACATAATCATTTTGAAAAGGAAAATGGAAGGGAAACAAAGTGAAATATGAGTGTTTTACGCGAACATGGTTGTTAACGGAAATTTGGTACTGATGGTTGACATTGTTGTTCGCCGCTCAAAAAACATGTTGATTTTAAGAGAATAAATGTCAAAAATATCACCATCGGGTTAAGCGCTGCATGAATTAGTACCTGAAATAAACATGAAATATACGCGCCGAGGTCTTGGGTGACCAAGAGGGATATTTAACATGAATTATGTCTGAATGGAAGAAATATAAAACTTAAAAGCGCGAGCTGGACAAAAATGACCTACACGACCCTCTTAATTTGATAAATAGGGAGTCTAGGTACGATTTATGCGTGTTGGAAAGATAATAAATGTATTTATTAATGATAACTTTTTAGAAGTCTTGTCCGAATGTCTGTAAAGTCATTTATAATGGCCATATATATTTATTTTAAGCCCTGTGTTGCGGATAAAAAAGTACCTTTTAGCATCGGTGTAGGCCAAGAGGGGCCAGGACTAGCCCTCACAATTTGCTTGGCCTGATGACAGTCAACTCTTTGTTTAAAAGACAGTGAATTCAATCTGTAAGCCTAAGTATGCGGACAACATTAGGTCCTTTTGCGTAACGTGCGGATCAAGATCCGACTGTATCAAATATTTTGTGAGATATTTGTCGATTTTTAACTTGCATAATAATTATCCTACATTTCTCCCGACTTTAATTATCCGTTTTATCCATTCATTAATCTAAAAAGTTGGCTTTTTAAAGAGCTTGAAGCACTCGGTTTCCATTGTGATAAGCCACAGGCAAATCCAATACGAAACTGGTTGAAGATTCGAAAAGGTCTATTTTTTAATCGAATAGTGTTATAACTGTAAATATTTTACACAATAAGTCTTTCATTCAACTCAATCCTATGGACAAAATTTTAAACTGGTCTATACTGAGAGCATGTGCAGTGCACAAATGTTGCTCAAGTAATAACGTTTGTCTTTGACAGGACAGAAAACATCTTGTGAAAAGGAGAAGATGCTGGTTACCAACATTTTCTTTTTTCCCACAATGTTATCAAAAGCTTTCCCTCTCAAGGTCGTAAAAAGCACTGGATTTTTGGTAAATGGTTAACCATATACAATGATTACATCGTTAAATATATTTAGATGTACAAGCACATGTCTCTGGGGACATGTTTGTTTGTTGTACTATACGATGTACTTCAGGAAACGGGTATTCAACAACCAATAACTCGTTTGTATTTGTAATCTAAACTTCAATGAGTGGTTAAAACTATTTTTAAAACTTTCCATCTGATTAAAATTTAGATTTTTGAGATATGTAAAGCTATATAATTTAAAAATAAATGAGCCATGCTCTGCGAAAAGGAGGTTTAATGCATGTGCAAAAAGTATCGACCAGGTCAGCTGACCTGCGTCGGAATATTTTGATAATGAACAATTTTCTGCATGCCATTGGACTGGTGTACATGGAGATTCAGTTGGTTGTTCGACAAAATAGATTTTATGAATCAAGAATTATGGTATGACTTGCTTGGTATAATGCATTAGAACGATACATTAAACAACCTATTGCCTAAGTGTGGCTCCAATGTTTGGTGTACTTTGGAGTAGTGAGAGTCAGAAAATAAAAAAAAAAACATGGGCAAAACAGCCGTGATGTTACTGCAAAACTGTTGAAAGAGACGTAAAATGCCAGTCGAATGAATAACAATTAACAAAGCACGTGTAGGTAAGATTAAATATGAGCCATGCTCTGGCAAAAGCGAGTTTGATGCATCTCCGTGATGCATAATGCTAAGCAAGTCACCACATAGTTATGGATCAATAAAATCCAGTTTGTATAACAACCGACTGAATCATGGGGTACACTGGTCCTTTGACATGCAGAAAATTTGCAAAATGCAGGTTTCGATCCAGGCCAACCTGCGCGGACTACGCAGATACTTTTTGTAGATGCAATAAGCCATCTTTTCACAGAGCATGGCACTGTATGCATCCACTGTGCAACGTAAACACCTTCTTTAAGCTTTCTTCCTTCATGTGACAGATTAACTCTTTTGGCGCCAAATATATAAACTCGACGTCTTTTGACGGCTAAAAATTACAGTGCACTGAGACTAAGAAAAATTCTGATCTTAATTGATTGATTATACAAGCGGACAGTGTAGATTAAAGATCAGACTGCACGTTCTGTGCAGTCTGATCTTGATCTACGCCGTCTGCAAAAAAATACTGTTTTCACCTTGGGCATTTAAGAGTTATTCACAAAGATGAGATTTTTGAAATGGATTAATTTTAGAATGGATCAACTCTTAATCCAGTGACAACATTTTATAGACTCTTTCATATTGACAGCATTTGTAGACGATAAATTTATTGTGGCTCAAATGACGGGATTTCAAATTGAAAGGGTAAAAAACCCTAATGCAACAGGGAAAAATGCTGCTTTCATATTTTTTTTCCTTTTCAACTATTTTTTCACAAGCCTATGGTCGTTAAGGCAAGGGAACGTTTGATGATGAGATGAAATATTTCGCACTGCCTTTGACTACTTTACAACTGACAGACCTTTTGCGCACAGTGGAGATCAAGATCAGGCTGCACAGAACGTGCAGCCTGATGTTTGATCTACACTGTCCAATATCGGGTAAGATATTCAAGCTGAAACATCTGCACCTTTTCTACAGACTATAACTTTTCTATAATCGTCTATACAGTAGATATAGGATAAGATTGATGGTTTAGCTATGCTGTCAAGTGTGTGAGATGTTTTTGCGATTCACTTTTATATAAAATGTTAAGTTAATGGGAAAAGTAAGCAGGTTTTCAGTTATCCTTCTATTCCCCTCGTAATTTTTTTCACGCATAAAAAAAAAAATAAAAGAGACATTTTCTCAGTGACAAAAAATATATATAAATTCAACAGTAGTTAGGTGTGACTGTCTCAACATATTGGACAGTATAGATCCAAGGTCAGACTGCATATTCCGTGCAGTTTGATCTTGATCTCCACCGTCCGCCTAAGCAATTAAAGGGTTATAATTATAAACGCAAACAGAAAGTACATAACACACAGTATTTGACATGAATGACACAACGCCACGTTATTCTAAGAAATGGGACCCTTACGAACAGAAAGGTTCCAAAGCAAGGAAAAAGAGCGGTTGAGGGGCCTGAACGTGTGTCTCTTTTTTCCGTAATAAACATTAAATACAATTATACAAACTAAATTAAGAAAAATTAAATTAAAAAAAAAAAACATTTTTAGCATAATCTCTAATGGTGGTAATTTAACACTCCATTCCTTAACGTTATCTGGCATAAAATGTAATTACAAACAGTTGATACTTTTCCCGCAAAATTTCAGAACTTTTCAACTGTATGAGGAAAAAATCGTATTTGAAAAGTAACCGGTTAAAGAAAATTGTGGCAATGATAATTTATTTACAATTATCAACAAATTGCATAAAAAAAAAAGGAAAAGACTGAATTAAACACATAAACAGACTAATGTTCTCACCCCCTTCAAAATCGACCACTGAAGGATGCTGAAGTATTTAAATAGCCTTTAGGGATTTCGCCGGACCCCTAATTACATCCCTGATTTTATTATATTAACATTCTTTCAATTGTTATTAAGTGATCGAGAGGGATGATCGTTCTAATTGATTGGATTGGGGATAGCATTAAAACCCATTTTCACTCGAGCGACGTTTTTTTTTTCGCGCGGCTACAGCAGACGAAGTCTTGATGTTCCGTTGCGGTGAACTTATATATTCTTTCACATATTTCACACGATTATTGCTCCTTTTGAAATATTGTAAATTACAAAGAAATCGGTGGTTTTTGTTTACTTCGAAATGCTTTTCTTTTTTTTTTCTTCCTGTCCTCTTTAGTTAAGCAGATTATCAGTTCTATGTTTTTCCATATTTCCCTTCCTTTTCTGTTTTCTTTATCAGATCCGGAAAAGGCTAAACATTGAATAACTTTTAATGGTTTGAATGTTGAAAGAAGGAATTATTGTTTTTCGTCGATTTCACTCTAGAATTAAAAAGCTCAAGCGGCATCACTAATTGAAAAACTGAAATAAATAAATAAATAAATAAATAAATAAATAAATAAATAGATAAATTTCTTCCAGTTACTTTTATCATTCTATTAATTTCTCCATAACAATTTCTCCTTTATAAATACTTATAGTGCTGCCAAATATAATAAACGTAAAGACAGTACAAGCAATGCTGCTAACAAAAACTGATAAAATCAGTACTGATGATAATGATTCTATAAATAATTATAATTTGAACAAAACAAAAAGTCACAATGAAATCATCGGCGCTCTGGCAAGAGGGGGTTTAATGCATCTCTGTGATGCATCATACAAAGCAAGCCATCTCATAATTATGGATCCATAAAATCCATTGTGTCTTACAACCGACTAAATCATGAGGTAGACTGGTCCTTTGAGATGCAAAAAATTGATTAATTGCGCAGGCTGACCTGAGTCGATATTTTTTTGCAAATGCAAAAGACCCCCTTTTCACAGAACATGACTCAAATATATATTAACAACTGAGTACATGTACTTAAAATCCCTGGCCTGAATTTCTTGGTAAGGAATAATTATAACGAAAGCAAAGATATGGAAATAACGAGCAATATGGATCGTCTAGCTCTCCTTTGAACCCTTTCAATCTTCATTTTTCAACTTACATTAAATTTTAATCAACAATGATGAAGAAATGATCACTGTCAATCAAAGGCACAGTCCTTAAAGTAAAGCAATGTCCAGCGAGATTCCTTGGACGCTTGCAACCTGTCCTCGCTTCTCCCAGCAGGCAAGGCAGCAAAAACAAATTAATAATCGTATAATTAAATAGCAATCAGCCTCTTTCAAGTGTTTCAGATCGGTAATGTAGGCCATTTGTTTAAGTAATTACAAAAACAGAAATAATTTCTGTAACACACTGCGTTTCCATTTTACAATTACTCGCTGTCTATCGATGAAGGCGCGAAAGCTTAAATGTCCTGTCAAGTTGAGAATTCCAAGGATAATCTCTGAATTAAGAGAAATAGAGGAGTATGTTTCCGCTTTCGCATCATTCCCTCATTTCTTTTTTTTTTGTTTTGTTTTGCGAAGTGACTTTTTTTCTTTTTTAGAATTCTCTAGCACTTAAAATATTTTCACGTTATTTATTCTTGGAGCAAGGTTTCTCGACAGGCATGAAAATACAATTTGAATCGAACAATCTATTTATTTTTTTCGAAACAACTGTAAGAACTTGGGGAAGGAAACAAGCAAAGGGCTTAACGTTTTTCTGATTAACATCAGAAGAATTCCACAACATCATCGTTCAATCTAATGGCATTATCGGCATGTTCGAGACCGGATAGTGGAATTATAGATCGCCTTGCGTGACCAATCACCAAGATGTCCGCAACTCGTGAGGAAAAAAATGGCAGCCGTGGACGCTGTCAATTAACCCGAGCTCCCTTTACACCTAATGTGTCTGGCACTTCGAAACTGAACTACATACATGTATTTGTAATGCGAAAATATCAACAAACAATATACTTTCCATGAAATTAATATTATCATAGAAAAAAAAAAATGTATACACAAAGCCGAAGAGGACAATACAGCTTAGAACCTTAACCCTTTACGACTCAATCCCGAGTTTCAACGACCCTAAGACAAAAAGCTTTGGGAAACAGTGGGGAAAAAGGAGTAAATGCGGGTAACCAGCATTTTCTTCTTTTCTCAGCATATTTTCCACCCTATCATAGACAAAAAACATTTTTATACAAATTCAATTTATCTTTTGCAAATGCTTTTAATTTACTTTTGATTTTAATCTACTTTTTGTCGGCTGGCAACGAGTTAAAGAGAGAT
The DNA here is from genome assembly GCA_946811185.2 of Hippopus hippopus. Lineage (NCBI taxonomy): Eukaryota > Metazoa > Mollusca > Bivalvia > Cardiida > Cardiidae > Hippopus > Hippopus hippopus. The sequence continues at coordinate 36,102,686 of OX328096.1, forward strand.
ATTCCATGTTGAAATCGTCAAAGGGTTTGAATTATTCTTTCTTGATTTGATCGTAGTGGTTTAAAGATTTTACATTATACGCTCCTCAAATCAAAGTTCTAAGAAAAATTCCAGGAAAGAGAATTTTGTATAATAAGTCAAGCAAAGCACGTTCCATGTATTTGACTTGGGGTAAAAATGGAAAATGGTACAAAATTTTAATTTGAACTGCAGAAATTTCAGATCAACAATAAATCAAGCTGCTGTTATTTTCGTACTTTAGAAATCAATATAATTATAATATAAAGACTGCAAAATGAATTTATAGAAATTCATTTTTTTACTAAAATTTTGCAATTTAAAATGACAAGGATATCGCCACATATTGATCAAGCGTGACGATCTAAAATACGAAACAGCACATGTTGTGCAGCCTGTTCTATTTTCACACATCAGGCAAAAGTACAGTAAGTTGTTGTAATTTTTGTAATGGTCAAAAAAATTTCGGTTAAAATTCTTTTCCGGACGATCCAAAGTTCTAACGAAATAGCCTTTAAAAAACCTTGTGGGAAAAGGATAAGTTGCTGGTAACCAGCATTTTCTCCTTTTCCCACAAGGTTTTCTACACTTTCACGGACAATTATCATCATTTCAGCTCAATTTAAAGATTATGTCATCTGCATATGCTTTCAATTTGGACCAATCTAAAATTATGTCGTTTGGTAAAGAGTTAGAATATCTCTCAATGCACGTAAAGCAAACACAAATACTTACAGGGTATGGTATTTTTTGTGTTTGTTTGCATGCTAGAATTAGAAATCGTCAACTTTCCTATATGAGTAAATGAACCACGATAACATCGTGTAGAGAGAAACATGCGTCTGATCACAGATAAAACATCATGAAAACTCGTTAACTCTTTACCAAACTGCGACAAAGATGTAAACTTGTCAAAAATGAAAACAATTGCAGACGACAATTTATTAAATTTAAATGTAGCTGAAATGATGCAACTGTCATTGCAGGAAAAGGAGAAAATGCTGGTTACCAGCATTTTCTCCTTTCCCCACAACGTTTTCGAAAGGTTTCTTCCACAGGATCATTAAAACTTGGGATTGTGTGGTAAAGGGTTAATCCCTTAGGCTCTCTTGTTAATTCATATACATTTGCGGACAGTGTAGACAATGATCAGACTGAATAAAAAAACTACTCGATATTTTTTGTTGACCAATTACAATCGGAATATTTCCGTCTTTTTACAGACTAAAACTGTTTTTATCAATTTATATATAAGGTGTTCTATGGGCTTAAAAGAACTAGGGGTTGTGCACTTTTTCCACTATAACGAATTTTCTCTATTTTTACTATTCTAATATTTCTTTCTATATCCAGTTTGTTTCTGTATTTGTTCTCTTTTACAAAGATAAAATCTATGTGAAAATATCCGGAAATACCAAATATAGCTAAAAATTAAAAACACGAAAACATTACTGTGAACCGGATAGAAATACAGTTCAATACAAAATCTATGCGATTCATTTCTTTCTTCCTGAAAACCTTGATTAAATCAAAGGTGAGTCAGGTCTAATTGTTCAATAAATCCGAGTCGAGGAAAATAAAACAATATCCTAAGACCAATAGATACAATGTCAGAAATCAACTGGGCATTTGAAAATATGAGCGGCACTTTGGCAAAGGGGGAATAAATGCATCTCTGTGATGCATTATACCAACCACGGCAACCACGTAATCTCATAACTAGGGAACCATAAAATCCATTTAATGTGACAGCTGGAGATGGAATGGTTCTTGGACATAAATGAAATTTACAAATTGCAAAAAATTTCGACTCAAGTCAGCCTGTGCGGACTGCGCAGCCTGACCTGGCTCGACACTTTTTTGCAAAAGTACTAAGCCCCCTTTTTACGGAGCATGACTTATATGTACACCCCATGAAAATCTTGTTACCATAAATGATTCAATGACTTAAGTATTGTACACATGAAGTTTTAAAAAAAAAGACCAGATGCATTAGAAGAACACAAACTAAAAGAAAAAAAAAAACATCAAGTGATAGTTGGAACAAACTTGTGTCCTTCCTGTTTTCGATTCGAAATGTTCGATTTATCGAGCTGTGACTGTGTCTCTATTTGTAAAAGTCGACAAACTGTCTTTTGATCACAATCTGTTTTATGTGAAAATAACAAAATTGGAAATATTTATTTTAAATCAGCTTGATATTGCAGATAAAACACAAATCCTCTTGTAAATAATTACTACTTCACCCTTTCATCGCCATAGGGAGAAAACAAGTTTTTTCCGTCGGCATAGATCAAGATCAGACTGCACAAAACGTGCAGTCTGATCTTGATCTATACCGTCCGCTTGTTTAGTCAAGCCTATAAAAGCAACCTGCAGTAGATTTCATTTTCAGCCTTCGACAGAGGCCGAGTTTATATATTTTGGCCCTGAAGGAGTGAATCCTGTAGTTTAGTGTTAACGCGCAATGCTTGTATAAATGGGGGTAGTTAGTTTAAAGCCCGACCCTCACTGGGGATCAATCTTGCAAAGCTCCATTCCTCTTACATTTTTTATTATTGTGTCGCAGTGTTTTTCTAAAATGGAAAAGCAAATGGTGGCTTTGAAGGCATTGCTAAGTGTAATATTATTTAAATACGCGTGAACTTCTTTCTACCCACCCTTGTTTATAAACTTTGGACGGCAAATAATGTGATTTCGTAATGCCAAATAAAGTGAATCAGTCGGGTACTCAGTTTTAAAGCTGGCACGAATTATTGTCCAATCTTTAAGCTTTTTGTTAAAGAATCCACTTCAGACAGCAAGTTGTTCTTGAATCTGCACTGTATGCGAAAGGAATTAGATTTGCCTTCTGCGCTGACAGGATCAATATTCCGCAAAACCTAATCTATACTAACAAAAGTGTTGAACGGTGTATGGGGAGTATTTGAATTTGACTTGCATCCCAATTACATTTGCACAGAGGCGTCAAAATCATTCTCCAAAACACATATTTGTGTGGGAGGCTGAATCTGGTTCAGACAGCGAGATTCTGCAATGTGCGAGAAGATAGCGTGAACGCAAGTAGATGTCTTGAAGACAGTTCGTGGCTGACTGGTGTTTTATTGTCTTTTTAAAGTATCGTTTTCACATTACATTTAATGCAATCATGTTTATTATGTGTGAGGTCGCATTAACCAAGGTCGATGCATACCATTAACTTTAAGAGTGATGGACGCATCAAAATTAAAGTGGAATTTCTTATCTTTTTGAATAATTTGTCTGCAGTTAAATGTTGATTATGTAAATATTGCAATATATAAATGCTTTATTAGCTTGTTTTTAATTATTAGAAAAGAAGTTTTATTTTACATACGATGTCAACGTTTAAAAAGACTTTAAAAAAGTACTTTGTCACCTCTTTTTATTATAGTTGACGCCTTATTTAGAACATGAATCAAAAAAATATATGGCAAAAGTGAGCTACATACATCTCCGTGATCCATTGTACCAAGCATCACATAATTAGGGATCCATAAAATCCTCTAAGTCTAATGAATGATTGACATTCAGGAAATTGACTGATAGCGAAAAGTTTCGGCTCAGGTCAGCCTGCGCGGACTGCGCAGGCTGACCTGGGTCGATACTTTTCGCAGATGCATGAAGCCCCCTTTTCACAGAGCATGGCTTATTTAGTTTGGAAACGTTGTATTTTCGTAGAGACCAGTCTTAGTACATGCAATAAAATTTCCACAATGTTAAAAGCGGAAACACAGCTTTTCAAAACAAAAACAAAAAAATATTTTCCACATCAAGGTAAAAAAAAGAAACATTTTCTTTCCATCAAGTGGATATTTTTTTAGTATTGTAGGCACAAAATGAAATGTCTGAGAAAAACCTATGTTGTAATAAGTTAAGGACGGAAACTGACGAGCATACCTCTTCACTCTTTCCCACATTACAAAAATTTAGACTTGTCCAAATTGAAAGCATTTGCAGATGACATTTTTAATGTGGTTCGAGTGATGTAATATATCTTTGCTAGGATACAAAACTGTGGGAAAAGGAGAAAAATGCCGGTTACCAGTATGTCCTCCTTTTCCCAAAATGTACTAAAAATCTCATTCCTCTGGGTCGTTAAAGCTCGGAAATGTGTGGTTAAGAGTTAAAGACAGAACGGACCAAGTCACTTCATAGAACCTTAAAATTATCATGTCAATGACAATCTGAAAGCTTTTTTTCTTTTTCAATGATAAAAGTATCGGCGTTAGAGAAACAGTGCAACCAGAATATTCGAATTTAGTATTAGGAAACATGTAGAATATATTCTTGTATCTAATCATGTATTGCTCATACAAAATGCGAATAAAAACTTTTCCTGAAAATAGTGGAGCAGCAGTTCTTTTTCGAGCATGTGAACTGCTCCTTTACAGTTTCCTCAAGACATGTCGCTCCAGCCATTATTTCAAATTAGCATTTATATTCGAAAAAATGCATCTATGAATCATCAATTTTTGTAATGCTTAACACTGGTATTAGTGTGAACATTTGAAAAAAGTAATGCGTTTTTATTAGCACAGTTTGAGATTCACGGAAAAAGCAGGAAAAACCAATGTGTTTTGATGTGCTACAGCAAATACCATTTTTTCTTTATTTTGTCATAATGATAGTGAAGATGACTTAATTAAGACATATCAGAATTGTTAAAACATAGATGAGCCACGCTCTGGCAAAAGAGGGTTCAATGTATCTCCATGATGCATCATACCAAGCAAGTCATCACATAGTTGTTGATCCATACAATCCATTTTGTCTCACAACCGGCTGAATAATGAGGTAGAATGCCCTTGGATATGCAGAAAGTTGACAAATAATAAAAAGTTTTGACGCAGGTCAGCCTGCGCGGACTGCGCAGGCTGACCTGTGTCGATACTTTTTGCAAATACACTAAACATCCTTTTCACAGAGCATGACTCATATAAGTAAGTCAAAGATATAAGCGTAGAAGGGACCAGGTGTTAAAAGGTAAATGAAGCATGGCCCTACTCTGTCATAATTATAACATTTCAAAAATGATGAGGGACTGAATTTCTGACTTTTTAGCAGTTTTTATTTCTACGTGAGAATCTATCAAATTTGTTGTTAGGTTAATTTTCGGGTAGCTGTTTTGAAACAATCAATCCCGAATCAAGTTCGGAGTATATGTTAGCGTTTTATGACAAATATGGATACGCACTACAGAATTGTTTTTTAAAAAAAATGTTTGCATATAAAATGAAATATACTCGAAGATGTATCTAATATATAGTCATTGATAAAAATATGCACTGCTTTAGTGATATACATGAAAGCGAAATGACATCACTTTATTATATTTTCCGTTCAAATTATAAAATTAAAGTCTGATAATTATTTTCAGTGTCGAACTACGATGCATTTGGGGAAAAATAACAACTGTGATAACAACAAGGATTTATTTCTAACTTATTTAATGTCCTGTACATTTCACCGTGTTAAGCAAGGAGCATCATGCCAACATTACAAATGCGTTCTCATTATTCATCATAATGATATTTTTTTCTATAGATATGTTTGCTCGGTAAATAGAAAATCTAAAGAAAACAGAGAAACAGTTAACTTTTTTGTGTATGTGTTACTTCCATGCTTTGTTTTCTTATTGATTTTATACAACATCCCATAACAAAGAAATTTCCTGAGTTTTCTCCAGAAATATGTGCCACTGTTAAAAAAGAATTAAATGTATAGGCATGGTCGATATTTAAGCAGCATCACGTAAGACCATTCATAACCATTATTTTCGCGATTTTATAATGTTTAATACAATACATTAAAATATATTATATTTCATTTCTGAATCTTTATATAAAACAGCAACACACAAAATCTTCCTGAACAAAAAAAAATTGTGTAAAATTAAAAGCACCACTTATAACGAAAAAATATATCTTTTTAATTGCATACTGGATGTATGTGACATGCATGACGAGTTAGTGTACTTTTTGTGCAAAAACTTTTTCCTCAGACAAACCTTGATTTTCCATTCTCCTGAAGCTTGTAAAACTTTTTCCAAAAGCAAAGTATAAACTTTTTCAATAACAGATATAGTTGGATGCCCATTGTGAGCTTCACTTTTTACCAAACGACAAAATTTTGGACGTGTTCAAATCCAGAGCATTTGCAGATGTCATAGTGAGCGTGGCTCAAGTGATGCGATATGTCTATGAAGGAGTTGAAAACAATTTGGGAAAAGGAGAAAATGCTGGTCACCAGCATTTTCTCCTTTTCCCAAATTGTTTTCAAAAGCCTTCTCCGTTAAGGTCATTAAAACTCGAGATTGTGTGGTAAAGGGCTAAATCCTCTTAAATCCTGACAGATAGTTTCGTCAAAATCCAACATCAACCCTCAGGTGCCGCCTTTTGAAATAAAATATTAAAGTCAAAATTTTCTGACAAAACTATCGCTTATTTTTCTTTTAACCTGGTCCAATTTTGATGGAATAATAGTACCTCATTACCTAAAAAAAAACTGCAGCAGACGACTTAAGATTATGGATAATCCACTAGAATAAGCTTAAATATACCAAAACATGTGAAAATTGTGCGATACAAGAAAAAAAAAAATATCGTTAAGAGCAATTCAACCTTTTGCGACGATGTTTCCCAAAAGTAGACTGCTGCAAATCCAAAAAGTAGTTTGTAGGAGATGGTGATTTAAAAAAAGAAAAGCTTGTCTTTATTTCAGTCCCTATAGTGAAAAAAGAACTGTTCAAAATTTGGTTGAGCTATCTATATCTTTAGGATATTTATTCCAAAAATTAAAAAAAAATAACAACTTAAAATTTGATCTCAGTTCGAGGCTAAGTTAGCCTATAACAAGAAGTAGGATTTCGCAGAAATGTTTCAAAAGTGGTTTAACAGATATTGTGGAAAAGAATGAAGACTGAAGAATGAAGAGAAGATATTTCATCTTTTTAATCAGAGAATTTCTTATTAATAGTCTATGACAAAGAAAAAGTGAATCGAGAGGCTGACTTTATTATAAGACAAGTAGCCTCCACTTATTTTACGTAGAATATTTTTAGTTGTTTCATTTCCAGTGTGTGAGTGTTTTTTTTCACAGAAGTTGTGAACTATACTATAGAAAATAGTTTGCTTGTTTCATCGAGTTTGACTTTGAAATCTTTAATTACAAACAGCAGAAGAAAAAACGTGGAAGTATTTCAGTTTTATGGACAAAACTACGAAACATTGTAACAGATAGATGCTGATTTTTTTCATTCAATTAAAATACTCTATAAAACTATTTGAGAACGTCTAAATGTGTATTTAGGCGGGTAAGCGTCAAGAGAGTTAATGACTGACGTAGATGACGTTACCAGTCCTTGACAAAGAAAGTGTAACGTCTCACTTCACACATTAGTGTCGCTATTTAATTTTATCAATTTCAAGCTTTTTTAAATACCGTTCCACCAGGACTAATTTTATTTATTAGTTAAATTATAATCTTGTCCACTGAAATTCAGATTTTTTTCCTAGCAAGTGATGTGTGTGTTTAAAAATACTTCTCTCTGAGATGACAAAATAGATTACCGAGGGTTAATCAAGTTAAACACCGAATTAAAGCAACTACAGTAATGAGCCTTTACGGTCACGAAATACTGAGCATCAAATGAAATAAAAAAGTTGTATAGAAAACGCGAATATTTGAAATTTATCTAACTGTCATTTCAATGCATTGTAATTCGTGTGAAAAGAAAAAATATGTTTCTACTTTCGCTATCAATACATAAATGTGTATCCATCTATACTTTCCCATTAGTTTTGTAAGCGCTTACTCGTCAATTGAGAAGTATCTTTCAACATTTTCAATAAATAAATAATAATTTATTATCTTTATTTCAAATTACTTTGCAAGATAAAATACTTGTCATGTATATTGATAAGCATTGTGCTATACAGCTCGGATGAAATTTTAAAGTCATCAAAATAGTAGGTAATACTGTAACAGCTCTCCATAAATAAATCCACGTTTTTCTGTTTAAAAAATTGACACGGTGTTTGGTGTTTGTGGGACCAGGTGTTCAAGTACTTAATTCATAACATTTCACGAATATGAATTAATATTTGACAACATAATTGCATTATTCTTCAATAATCAAATATGTGAAATATGCCCAAGAACAGCTAGCAGGAAAAAATATTTCAGCAAACCTAAACATTCACTGGAATCAAATAATTCCTCTGAACTATCCTCCATATATGTCAATTATATTGTATAAAATTTGGCAATCTCCAATTGCATTTAATCAAATATAAAGGATTTGTATTACTAAACTAATCATTACTTTTTTAGAAAATATGTGTGATTAGCAGTATATTATGAAGCAGAATTATGTGATACATGTATAACACAATTACTCCAGTATAAGGTTATTGGAAAGTTAAAAAAAAAGTAACAAGAAATCAAGAGGGAAAATAATGGCCTGTATGAAAAGAAATATCTATAAATTTATCATTTTTTTTAAAGTTATGTTGTACAATTTAATACAATCTAACATTTGCTTCTTCAAGAACACGTGGTGACATTGAAGATCTCTATGATTCATTTTGAAAGATTATATAGTCTGCTGTTAAGATTTACTAATGTGACGGCTAACTACATGTCTTTCTTTTTATTTTTGAAGTAGACTGTAAATGTTGTAAAACACAAATTCATAGATGCCAACTTCATGTCAAAAGACTCACTCTGTTACCATATCTATATGTTACAAAATGGGTGCAGACAAAGATGCAAAACAAGGGGCAATGAAAAAAGAAATAATACCTTTTATTCGCCCAGCTTTTCTTGCAAAAATGTTACAATTCGCCTGCTGAAAAGCGTACATCCCATAAGCAGACGACATCTGTGGCATGGAGTTGTAGCGACACGCCGCCATGTCGGTCAAGCCCATACCCATGGACTGATAGGCACACGAACTGTTAAAATCCCCATGGTTGTAGCCGAGCCCCTGTTTGTAGGGGGGCTGGTAAGTGTAGGGAACTGCTTCCCCAAAATAAAGCATGTCCATATTATCAGTTTATCCGTAATTAGTCCTAGACGAAGCTTGGCTTAATGTAATTTCCAACTTGCGTAATGTGCATAACATGTGTTGTCTGAGCCCTCAAACGAGTAACAAGTTAGAAAAGATGAATTCTGGTTGAATTATGAGCATGATGAATTATTGACACCTCTAAGAAAACAAAAGCATAGACTAAACTTTTATCTTATTTACAGTTTATGATTTAGAAACAGTTCATAGAACACAGTCAGAACTATAACACCACCAAAGTGAATCATTTATGGCAGAGATCTTATCTCGACCGTAGCCATATTGGTTCTGGGGTAATTAAAATTGTCCTATTCTCTTTAGTCACAGTTACTTGTCAAGTTTATCCTGGCTCAGTCTATAAATAACCTTTTATTCATTTAGCAAAACGTGCTGGAAAAAACTATATTCCAATATGTTTGCAGACATTTTTTTTTTACAAATAAGACGTTTAAAATGAGTGTCACTTTTTTTTCCTCTAGCTTTTATGTCCAAAGCAAGCAAGGGCTTACTTCGTATACTAAACACCTCATAATTGATAAAAGTCAGAAGAAAATCCACATCTCTCAAGTTTTCTATTTTTTTCCTCCACCAATAGTAATCCTCTTTCACATGTAAAGCAAAGTCCTTAATTGGAATTTCAATGACTTGGTATCGTATCAGTTATTCTCCTATTTGAAAAAACGAACAACATGTGCACAGAGAAAGGGAGCCTACACAGTCAACAACAAGACCTGGATTAAAGCATTCTGTGACCATAGTTCAAGCCAAAGTAAAACATATTTTCTGGTGGTGATAGTTACTGACTTACTTATGTTAATTACAATAAATATGTAACTCTCACAAACACACAAATACACTCGCGGCTTCTGACCCTATATGATTTCGAAGTGTTAAAGCTTTAACTCGCTCGACACTACAAATACAAATATGCTCGTTTGTCCTCCTATAGAGATGCGATGTAACGGTTCGCTCATACGGAGGGTGATAGTGAGACCCAACATTTTCTCAGCACTGAATCAAAAATGCAAATCGAGTAATAGACACCACCCCTCACAGAATAACTAGAGGCTAGGAAAATTCTCCGCAGTTAACCAACTACAACAGCTCGCCCTCTCTTTTTCTTTTGGTTTTAGACTCGAGCGGCCTTTTTATTTGCGGTGTAAAAACCATGTTTTATATAATCGGTTCACTTATTCAAGTATTCGAGTCAATTTTTCAACTTGTCATGGACGTCAGCCCCGAAAATCTTCACCATCATCGTCCACCATGACGATGTTTTCATTTCATAATAGAATATCTCCATAATGAACGAAGCCTCAAATTATGTTTCATTTCTCTCATCCTATCGGGACAAATTCATGTTGTAAGTGTCAAAACAGATACCTGATTAAAAAAAAAACCTGACTTTCATTTTGCTCTGAATTTTTTAGTGTTTGTAATGAACAGAACATCTTCAGTTTTAACATCTAGATAAACTAGCAGAATCAACTTTTAACAAATAGACAGATACCGAAAACAAATCAAGATCAGACTGTAATCTTCACAAAAGACACTACAAGCCGCAATATGCCGGACAAAGATGAACCTATGAATGCCCTTTGTGTTTCAGAATGTAAACACTTTATACACCAAGATAAAACTCTGCAACATTCTGACCACTATTTGCACTTGTCAGAATTTTGTGTGTGTGTGTGATATCCTTATAACGGTATTACGGATTTGTGAAATTTTAAAGGCAGTTTTATTATTCATGCAGAACTGTTTCTACCGTGTACTTTGATTATGATAAGCAACATTTTCGGACAAATAGTCGCCAGTAGGTGTTTCGCATTCTAAACAAATAACAATTTAAAAACAAAGCTGGTAATATTTCTAGTATCAGCATATACAATCATCAGTATTATCATAGTTATCATTTACATCTGTCGTTGTTACTATCAGCAGCAATAGTAATGATATATCGCAATGTTAAGTTTAGAAATTAGGTTTGGAAGCAAGCTTCTCTCAACAAAAACAGTACATATATAAATAAATTAATAAAAAGATAAATTGTGTCTGTAATTTCTTCACAAATTTAACATTCTTTCAACTATCGTGACTGCACTTACTGCAATTCGCGTGTGCTAGTTCGGGGTAAATAATGTTTAATTTAGCAGATCTCTTATCTAAATACTAACACGGCGTTATTGTAGATCGCTAATGGTAGTTGTACAGCAGTATTTGTAGTTGTAAATATGAGTCTTGAAATGTTAACAGGCTAATTTAGTGCGTAATGCGACAATATTTTATTTATATTGTTTGCAGAGTCTATATACACTTCTGTATGAATTTTCAATTTTCATATGATTTTTCTAATAGGCTGAGGCAAAATGATTCAGCCAATGGGCAAGCTCGTCTCAAATTTGAGCGTATGCAACGAGATTTACATCACATGTTGCATACGCTCGAATTTGACCTAAAACATATGAGTCACTCTCTGGCAAAAGAGTGCTTAGTGCATCTACGTGATACATTAAAACAAGCAAGTCATTACATAATTATGGCTCTATAAAATTCATTTTAACTACCAACCGACTGAATCATGAGGTGCACTGGTCCTTTGACATGCAGAAAATTGACCGAATGCGAAAAGTTTCGACCCAGGTCAGCCTGCGCGGATTGCGCAGGCTGATCAGGGTCGATACTTTTAGCAGATGCATTAAGCCCCTTTTTTCACTGAGAATGGGTCATTAACAAACTTGAAAATGCAAAAATAGTGTTTACAACAAATATATAGGCACAAAACATCTTATGCTATGGCGGATATTATTTCGAAGAAGGAAATTCGCGCAAAAATGTTAGTGTACTGATAAGAGTGTAACTTGCACCATTATATACATGCAATAAAATCTTTGACGTAATTTAATTTAAAAAGTCATTTATCATTTTTCTATCCCACTATCACTTGTACTTGGCAAATGATAAACTCGGTTATTTCGAAATTTAAGATTCCTTTGAAGAAAATGACTACCAGTATTGAGCATAATGAACACGGAAGAACCCTCAAGAATCAAGAGTTTTGAACTATTATTATGCACGTTCAAATAAGACTTATGACATAAATTATCGTTTTAACTCTAACCGGACGAAGGGAATTTAGAAAGGTACATATTGAGAAGACAAATTAATTGTGGTTCAAATGATCGCGGTTGTGGTTGAAAAACTGAGGGAAAAAGAATGAAATGCTGGCTCCAAGTACTTTCTACTTTTGCTTTCACACTATTTCTAAAAATACTTTGATCAACAGGATTGCAAAATGTATGAGATGGTTTGGTAAAGCACATAGAGGCAAAGCTTTCACCCTTTACCACAAAGTCACGACTTCTAACCACCTTGAGAAAGATAACTTTTGAAAACAATGTGGGAAAAGGAGAAAATGCTGGTAACCAGCATTTTCTTCTTTTCCCACAATGTTTTCTACCCTTCCCAAAATATGTTTCAATTTTAGGTCATATTTATTTTGTCCCCAGTTAATACTATCAGTTTGGACATGTCCAAGATTTTGTCGTTTGGTAAAGAGTTAAAGCACGTGCGATAAGCGGAGGCTGGTGTTTATACATCGGGTAATGAATAAAGATGGGCAATAAACTAAGCCTTGCAGATTAAAGATGGCACCTTAACTGTTTTCACACTTTACACAGCGAGAGAGAGACAGATAGTCTTCACTTTCGATCCTTTATGAATGCACGATGATAGTTTTTGGACCAGAACTCATTGGCGTTTAGGTTACACAAATATTGCTTAACATGGCTTCAATCTGTTAATGCGAAAAGCAATCATAATTGATATCAATACGTAAACAGTGCTGTGTCAATTCCGATGCAAAATGTAAAAGTTCTTGTTTAGAGCGAAGCATTTTAATGCATATATAATTAATTTGATTCTTAATTACTATCTGTTTGCATTGGCAAGTCCTCAGCGAGACAGATTATAATTCCTACGCATGCACCGATCCCGAGTAAATCATCAACACGGGGGAGCCTCAAAGGTATACGGTCACCGGGGTGATTTCATGTTTCAAAGGTACCAGGTCTGATTTCAACCGTCCTAAACTAAGTCTCTTGGATCATTATTGAAATTTTAAAACCTGTCCACAATGGCAGAATATACTTAAAGCTTGTTGGCAATATGCGGACAGGAAGAAATCCGGAATGAAATTTACTTCTCAGATTTATTAACTTTTCGGTGTTAGATGCAGTTTTAGCTGTTTTTGCGGACAATTGGGATCAAGATACTTGGTTCAAAGCATAAAATGAAACTTGAAAAAACTCTAAGTCTTACGATAAATTGTTTACCACTGGAAAATGTCTGTAAACAAAAGGTTCTTGGTATATATATAGATAACCAATTAAACTGGCATTCTCAAATTGACCATGTTTGTAAGGAACTAAAAAGGAAGATATCACTCTTCAAAAATATTACATTCTATTTAACAACGGAAGCGAAGATGTTGTTTTATAACTCTTATATATTACCAATTTTAGACTACTGTTGTATAATTTGGGGAAAAAATAACACGCGCTATGTTAACAAGGTTTCAACCCTTCAGAAACGAATTGGTAAACTTATACTTGGCAAACCCGCAAAGTCACCATCAGCAGAATTATTTAAAGAATTGTGTTGGCTGTCGTTTTCGAACAGATGCAAATACCATGCTGCAGTACTTATCTACAAAACACTCCATTACAAAGCACCTGCCTATATGTTAGACATAATTCATGTATCCAGAAATTATAATTATTCATTACGCTCTCAGACAAACAATGATCTAGTTTTAACTAAAACCCCCAAAACAAAAATATATACAAACAGTTTTAGTTATTACAGTGTGAGCGTCTGGAATAATGTTCCGCTTGAAATTAGGAGTGAACCCAGACTAATAACATTTAAGAAGAAAGTAAAGCAGTATTTTCTAAATGGTCAACAATTATGACGTTTTTTTCCCCTCTCATTTTCCCCCAATTCTTTTGTATATAAATAGCAGCTTGTGAGTATCTGTCGGGTAAACGAACCATTGAGATGATCGACTTTTTAATTTTTCCGGCCATTTCATTTACCTTTGTACATGTACGTATACATATGTGTGCGTGTGTGAGAGAGAGGTAGAGGGGTGTGTGTGCGTATGTGAGAGAGAGGTTGAGGTGTGTGTGTGTATGTGAGAGAGAGGTTGTGTGTGTGTGTGTGTGTGTGTGTGTGTGTGTGTGTGTGTGAGTTACGGTGTAAGAAGGCCATGTAGAAAATAAGATTATGTCTTAACATGTTACCTTCTCTAAATAAAGTTATTATTATTATTATTATTATTATTATAAGATCAGACTGCGAAAAACTCGAAGTTTGATCATGAATTTACACTGTCTGGTGATTTGTGAAATTTTCTGTCCAAAAACGCTTTACAAATCGCTATAAATAGATCCGCCCTCCTCGGTGCCACAATGCCTCTTAACCCTTAAGCTGCTATGCACGAATTAAGCGTTTTGGCGGATAGTGTAGATAAAGATCAGACTGCAAAGAACGAACGGAATGACCCTTGACCTACACTGTCCCGGATACAGTCAGATGTTTCTCCGGGGTAAAAACAAAGCAGCCTCAAAGTTCAAGATGTGTTATCTACCATACTTATTGATCGATTTCGAGCAACCAAGACAAGAATTACATTGCCTGATAAGGATGACGTTAAATGGCTTGACTTCTCCACGCGAGTTCCAGTTCTACCTGAATTTTAGGGTTCATCATTGAATTAGAACAATAGTAGTCGGGTACAGACAAAACAACCATTAGGTCTGACACCAAGACTGTTTTAATTGTGCTTTGCGCCACTTTTAAGTTGTTTCTTAGCAACAGCTCACATACTCATTATGCACACTTGTTTTCATCCATACATATAGCTATGGCACTACCCAAGGACAGCACTATGCAACTTGTACCCCCAGCGTTTATCAAACCCAAAGGCTCTGAATTATATATCTACTGCTTTGACCATTGAGCAACAGGAAACCCTTACCAAGCATGTTCGTCTGTTTTACGCCACTTTCGACATTGCTTTGATAATGACACGGTGAAAATTCATTGATTCACGTGTTTTCATGGTTAACAAAGCTAGTATAGTGCCCTGTAGTACCTTGCAAGAGGAAAATAGAAGCAGCACAGCCGGCGAACGTCAAACCCGGATTTCTGTGAAGGTTTATGTCGACTGCTTAACACTTTACCAAACGACATACTTTTAGACTTGTCCAAATTGGAAGCATTTGCAGACGACAAAACCAACGTGACTCAATAATTGAAATTTGTTTTGGTAGGGTAGAAAACATTGTGGAAAAGGAGAAAATGCCGGTTACCAGCATTTTCTCATTTTCCCACAATGTTTTCAGAAGGCTTCTTTCTCAGGGTCGTTTAAACCTGGGATTGTTTGGTAAAGGGTTAAAAGAGGATTCCAAACCAGAAATTGAGTCCATATCTGAGTCCAGAGATTGTAATATCTACGAATCATCTAGAGTCCAGAGAGTGTAATATCTACGAATCATCCAGAGTCCAGAGAGTGTAATATCTACGAATCATCGAGAGTCCAGAGAGTGTACTATCTACGAATCATCCAGCGTCCAGTGAGTTTAATATCTACGGACGAATCATCCAGAGTCCAGAGAGTGTAATATCTACGAATCATCCAGCGTCTAGAGAGTGTAATATCTACGGACAAATCATCCAGAGTCCAGAGAGTGTAATATCTACGAATCATTCAGAGTCCAGAGAGTGTAATATCTACGGACGAATCATCCAGGGTCCAAAGAGTGTCATATCTAAGAATCTTCCACTCAACAGTAAGACCAACAAAGTAATCAACTTATTCTCTTTTCCCTTGTCTGCATATGCCGCCCCCTCTCCCTCCATACATGTTTCTTTAACCAATACAACGTATGGGATCTCATCATATATAAGACATCTCTAAGCCATTGGTTGCTTAACCACATAAACAAAATCGAGCTAATATTCGGAAGCGAGGGAGAAATTGAGTCGTGCTCTGTGAAAAGGGTAGTTTTATGTGTCTGAAAAAAGTATCGACCCACGTGTTCCTGCGCAGTCCGTGGTGGCTGATCTTGGTCGCAAGTTTTGTTATTGGTACATATTCTTCATGTCAAAGTACCACTCTATCATATGATCTGGTCGCGTGTAAGGCGAAACAGGTCTTTATCATACGTTGAAATGCTTGGTATAATGCACTATGAAATAGCATTAAACCCTCAGAGTGCCGCTGGATTATATTCGCAATGACTATATTTAATCATCGAAAAGTTTCGCAAAGCTAAGATTCGAGTTCAAAACCTTAGTATAATTATCCCCGTGTGTTACTGACTGAGCTACCGGAACATGTCATACAGAATTAATTTATGGGTTGTACGGCTTATCAGAATTCTTTTGCTCGCAAAATAAGCATACAAGGCAAGCAAATTTCCCGGCCAACTTTATAACTGTAATAACTTTTTTTCCCTGGAAGTCTTATCATTCATTCTGCGATTTAACTTAATTTTGATCATAGTTTAGAATTAGGCAACGGACGGTGTAAATCTTCAATCAGACTGCACGTTCTGTGCGGTCTGACCTTGATCTGCTACGTCCGCAAAATCCATATAAGTCGCCGTTACCAGTGCAACGGTTAAAATCCAAAATATGTTTATGTTGATCTATAATTGGTACGAATATGAAAGAATGTATAAACCTGGAGAAGTTATAAACCATGCCATGGCGTATTTATGGTGACATGGATCCTATTTATAACCCTATAGCACAAAAGGTGACTTAAGTTCCTTGTGCAGGCAACGATTAGCAAGATCAGATCGAGCAAAACGTGAAGTCTGACTTCGGGTATACACCGCCCTAATGCTTTGTAATGTATTCTGACTGAAAGAAAAAAGAAAATCTTTGAATTACAGAATGTCTGAAGACTTGGCACATGTATTTTCTCCGTTACCTTAGACATCCATTTGATTTATCTGGTGCTCAAAGGGCGAACGCTTCCAGGCCCAAATCAAATGATATTTCATCCTTACAAAGATTTGTGGATTATAACGAGAATCCTTTCTTTATGGTGAGAGTATCTTCAAAAATATCGGACCATTACTGCAGATCTAAGATCAGACTACACATTCAGCATAAGTAACCCATATCACCTTTCTTGCCGAAGGAATATAAAGCAAACAGTTGATGCGAAGTATGAATGTTGGCTTCCATACAGGCCAATTGGACCAAAGGTATCGTCTCAGAATTTTGGCGACAACACACACCACCTCATAAATATTTAAGCGTTTTGATATATATTCTGTCTTGCAAAACATTATAACGCTAAAGTTAACTATCTATGAACATAAGAGAGTTGCAAGTTCTCGATTATTCACGTTTGGTTAATAGCGTGCAGAAATGTAATCTGTCGGTGTAACAGACAATTATTACTAAACCGTTAGCAAACCACAGAGGTCTCTTTCATGTATTTTTTATGACGTGTAAATCGCATGCGTAAGTGCCAAGAGGTCTTCAGCAGATAACACCGCTACTTAAACATAATAAGTGAAAGTTACTGGTAATGCTATAATACTAAAGACTGTTTTCAGAATCATTTTCGCAGAAAAGTGACAACCTTTCATAGATAAAACAACATCCATTAGCTCTTCTTTATAGATTATTTTACAAACGAGGCTCGTAAATCGAATAACGACATACAGGTAGAATTCCACCAAACAAAACTTGTCATTATTTGATAGTACGTTTGACAAGCACTTTCTTTCGTTTCGCCCTTTCACAATAAAAGAAGATTTTTAGCCCTTAAGCTGTTAAGTGCGATTCACTGACCTTTTGCGGACAGTGTTGATCAAGATCAGACTGCACAGAACGTGCAGTCTGATCTTGTATCTACACCGGCCGAGAAGGAGATATCATTCCCTAAAACATATATCTAAAATAGCAAAATTGTGGTTTTTACTACTAAACTGAAACTTTTGTTTTAGTTATTTAACATGATAAGGGTTAAGTGGAAAGTTGAGTTCTATTATGATTGAAGCTGTTCGAATTTCTGCGAGAAATTAGCTGTCTAAGGAATATTCAATTTTATATCCTGCAGACGACTTTCTGTACCTTGCAACGCCGAACGGAAGTTTTGAAAATACTGCAGTGAAAGAAAAACGACCCGTAAAGCAGTGTCTTCGGCCCCTCCCCCAACAATTTAAAAGTATTTACGTATAAAACCTTTTCCATAATTTACTAGGGTGATTTTAAGATCGCGCACTGCAGATTTGTTTCATGAGGTCGGACGTATCGGCAATGTCGGTGACATGTGAATTTGCCCGCCGACCCTTCTCGGCTAATTCCGTAAAGTTTAACGCACCTCTCACTAGTATGTAAACACGTGACAGAAAGCCTGAATTACTTGTAGTTAAATGTTGATATCATTATGTTTTTAATGAATTAATATCCAATCAGGAAAAAGATATTTAATTGAAAATTTACAATGTTGGAAACAACGAGGAAAATGTCGCAGTTGCTTTTGCTGGTGGGCTTATTTTTCATTATTTTCTTCATATTTAACCTTAAAAGAGTTCCAATATCAATTTTCCAGTACCTCTTACGCTGCCTGTCGCTTTTTAAGAGGGTTTTTTTTTTTGTTACAAAGTGTTACCTTCTAGTTTCTTAACCGTTGCACAGGGCAAATAGTTATAAATATTTCACAAGAAATTTCGATTAACGGCAAAAAATCTAAATATGTCTCTATACGTCTACACACATCCAAAAATGGCAAAATATTCCTGGTGATCAGGTTGAAAGGGGGGGGGGTATTTTGGTCCAATCAGAGCTTCTGATGGTACGTTCTCGACGCCCATACTGCTTCACTGTTTGATTGTAGACTAGTCCGATTTAAAAACACCCACAGACAACAAACTAAATGTAGTTCAAAAAAAAGAATTTGTCCTTGTAAGGACAGAAAACATTGAGGGAAAAGGACTATTTATCCGTTTACGACTATGTTTACAATGACTTTCCTCCCTAAGATCGCTTACACTTGGAGTCGTTTGTTAAAGAGTTAACTCTTAATGTGCTGAATAAATAAAACAGACTATTTACAGCACATAAAGCGCCCCAATTTGTTCAATGTCAATGCCCTTTGGGCAAAATCATTACCGAACGGCGTAAATACATCATCGGACTGCTCGTTCTCTGTAGTCTGATGTTGGTCTACACTATTCGCAAAAGCACAGTCGAACTTGACATTATGAGGAGTTAATAACATGCTAGGAAAATGAAAACGTCAAAGCGTTCGCGATGGGAGGTCTTAGAACCAGAGGGACTGAAGGACAGAGGGTGCAGCAAAGTGACGTCACTGTAAGCATACCGACATTTACACTTCCATTTTTGATCTTACCAAAAGTTTCAATTGTGAAATATTAGATGCTTTACAAACAGTGCAGACCAGAATCAGTCTGCTCAAAATGCGAATATCCCTGTCTGTTACTGATGACAATAGATTGGCTTATTCACTCATAAAGCTACAATGATTGAGTCTCGTATTTTATTTGGAAAAGTCTGTATCACCTACTCAGAGCTTCCTGAAAATTTGCAGCTGCAGAATGTAAGATACATGGATACCTATAAAACACCATGGTAACTGTCTACGATCTTGTCGTAAAGGCCAGCTTTAAGACGATAAAATAATGTCTGCAAGCGGTAATAACTTAAGTTAGCACTCCAAAGGCTTATAGGTCAATATAAGGTCATTATGCAACAGTTAATTATTCCAGAGCGCTGAAATATGTATTAAAATATGCTCTATATCTGTTTCCCAAAATATACTTACTTTCGCTTCCATTGGGATTCTATACTGTTAACCGGTTTATGAGGGATATATCAGTACACATGGGACTAGGACTGTTTTCAATTGTTTTCTGACTTGATTGAAAAGGGAACTATTTTCTTTTATTAAAAACTGTCCACAAACTACTCAGTGGAGACTCTGTTATACCCCCATGTCTGCATGCGGGGATACAGCCGCTGCGATTTTGAGTTATGGACTGGTTCCATTGTCAGGGTCTTGACACCACAGACCAATAAAGTTGCACAGAGAACTGTCCCTTGCAGCACAATCAACGAGACATATTCAGCTGATGTAGTGCCCTCTGGAGGACTTTCAGTGTCAAATTCGTGTAGAATTATTTTACCAATTACCATACAGACTTATTTTCTATTAGATCTTGAACAAGCGACGAAGAAGAAAAACTGTTCGGAGGGAAGGAAATACGTTTTGAAAAACATTTTGGAAAAAAGAAATAACAATTCTAGTTATCAAAATGTTTTTGAAAGCGGTGTCCTTCATGGCCAAAAAAGTAATCGCAGTGTTTCTTTTTTTATTGTCTACATACCCCTTAACATCTTGCAGACCATTTTTTCATCTTGCATTTTTGTACATCCAACAATCTCAAGAAGATGTTCTACGGTAGGGTGCTAAGTCATGTAGTAGTACAATATGGCCTGCGACATGCGAAAAGGGGCATTCGGACATTTGCGTAAAGTGTCGTCTCGGATCAGCCTGCGCAGTCCGCGCAGGCTGATCCGAGACGACACTTCACGCAAATGTCCCTTTTCGCATGTTGCAGACCATATAGATTTACACATATTGGCTTGTACTCAGTCTGAAATAGTTATCACAGCCAGCTTGAGCGCTGTAGATGATACAGTAAAATTCTTACAATGAAAATGTTTAGTGCCAAGAGACAATAATGAGTAACAAGTTTGTACGAAATGTCGAAAGCTTGAATCTTAAAGATGTTTCCAAAGGATAACTGTATATTTACATGTATATTGGTCGAAAGCGTCTATTGAAATGAGAGTGAGAACGCTTAAAAAACATAGTAATTCTAACCCTAGAATTATTGGTTACGACGAGGTTTACGCCACTGTCAACAGTATCTTAGCTATAGCAATACAAACGCTCACTAATTCATTTATTTCCTTTTTGACCGTATCACGTGGGATTCTGAACTGCAATGCCCAATGATATACCCACGTGACTAGCAAAGCCAGGATTAATAAAGGATATCCTGGTCGCAATCAAATGCCCTTAACTTAACCACAGAACAACGGAGGAACCCATTGCATTACAGGAATGAATGCAGGTCAGTTCAGAAAAAAAGCAACAAACACATTTCTGAAAAAAGCCGTTCACATTGACCGAAACATTCCCCAATGCGATACAGACGCTTCATTGGAGCTAACAGATAGGGCGGGGAAGATTTATTCCTACAATTATGCCATTTTGGGCAATATTAATATCGCTGTAGCCATCAGACCTAATTTCAAACAAAAATTTCATAGCTCCCTGCGTCTTTTCAGAAAACCTATGACGTTGTAAAATCTCTAAAACGAGTTTATTCTCGGTTATTACGAGAACAAAGTGACTTCCCCTGGCCAAGTCTCCGCACAGAACATCAGATGAAGTGGCTCCACGGAGAGGAGCCCAGAATCTGCATTACTTTTTGATCACGGCTCTCCTCGGCTCAGCGGGCTGCGAAATTACATTATTTAATGCAGCACAGTAGCGGTAGAAAAATATTGGCTTATTCTGACCTAAGGCCATAGATGGCACTGGTTTTTATAATTGGATTGCCTTTCTTTGGGAAAACAATGGAAGGATGGTGTAAATTCAATCAATTTAAACCGGGGAGGAGAGAATAGAGCATAAGCAAAAGACAACATCCTTAGCATGCTAAATAAACAAACTGTACATTTTTATTCGATAAAAAGTACACTGCGACTGCGATTTAACACAGTTTTGGTAAAAAGTACTGGCACGATATTAGAAAATGTAGATCCAAGACCAGGCTGAACAATCTGCGCTGATCTTGATCTTGATCTCCACTGTCCATAAAGGTACCAAGTGGCATCCTCAGTCTTTATAAGGGTTAAAAGCCCACGATGCTGGGCTGAGTGTTCGACAATGTGGAAACGGAGATTGACTGGTGACGAAAGTCCGATTTTCTTCACTTTGTGACATTGTTCTTCTGTATACGGGGACAAGATCAAAAGTGTTCCGAATCAGTGATGCACTTCCTGGGATGGAACGACAGGAAACGCAATTGTTCGGACCTTTCCGTAGGTACTTTGTTGTAATAACAACGACAAATGTATAGCTTAGCAGTGTCCGACTATAACCCGCAATGTTTTTATGACTTTTCACGCTACTCTATATTTCATCTCATTCCATATTTAAAAAAAAAAAACATACATTAATATGCATGCATTCACGTTTTTTATAATTTCCAGGAAAGAAACTTATCTTCTAAAATCGACAAAATACATGCAAATAGACCACACGAATCTCCGGAAACCACCCCTCCATAATGACCGACTATTACATAGAAAGTTTTTTTGATTAGTCAAACATGCAATCATTCGAATTATTCGGTTAATATTCCAAGAAATAATCCTTCACTGAGCAGCCCCAGATTTTACTACCCTGGCTCAGCAGATTAGTATATGGCGTGCAACACGCGAAAAGGGGCATTCGGACATTTGCGTAAAGTGTCGTCTCGGATCAGCCTGCGGAGTCCGCGCAGGCTAATCCGGAACGATACTTTCCGCTTTTTATGTAATTTTCTGTTTTGCACAAGTCTACTGTAGCACAAAATCTAATATAGTCGTAAAGTGCCGTCTCGGATTAGCCTGCGCGGACTGCGCAGGCTGATCCGAGACGACACTTTACGCGAATGTCCGAATGCCTCTTTTCCCGTGTTGCAAGCCATATGGTATCCAGCATTTTCTCCTTTCCCACTGACAAGCACGCATCACGCATAACTCAAGTGGTAGAGCGTTGGACGTGTAAACGTTTAGTCTTGGATCACTTGAGGGTGTGAGTTGGAGCCCCACGGCTGACTATCTAAAATTAATAATAGTCTTTCGGATGAGACGTTAAAGCGAGGTTCTGTGTGACAGTGCTTTACGCTAAGCACGTTCAAGGACCAGGCGTACCTTGGGATGGGTTTCGTCCTGTATCTTGCACTATCCCCCGTAACAAAACTAACAGGTTTCGGGGGCGTCGCCCATATGAAAAACCAGTGGAGACGATAAATAAACGTAAGTCAATCAATTAATCTCCTTTTTCAACGATATTTTTTCCACTTCAAGGACAAATCCTTTCATTTACGCCACATTTTATAACTCGACTGCAAGTGCTTTCAATTTTGACGAGTCCAAAACTTCGTCGTCTCTCCTTAAAGTGACAACGAGCATGATTTTGGAAAAACAATATAGTAGCAGTCAGAATTGTAACAAGACGCTTGATAGGGATTGGGTAAAGCAACTGTACCACAATATGTGGAAAGTGCTGTACACATAGAGATTTGTTGACTTATTTGATTAATATTAAGAGTGTCTCTGAGGCAGAATGAACCGTCTGCACTCCTCTCTGTCTGTCTGTCTGTCTATCTATCTGTCTGTCTGTCTGTCTGTCTGTCTGCCTGTCTCTCTCTCTCTCTCTCTCTCTCTCTCCAGCCCACATATACTTGTATATAAAATCTGATTTGTGGCATTGGGAGAGACACACAAAAAGGAAAGAGGAAAATACTGAAGCAGCTGAGTTGCTGAATGCTTGTTTGATTGAACGTTCGTTCATGTTTTGTTGTTACAAAATGTCATTTCGATTGTTTGATATTATGAAAACTACCAACAAAAATGCTTTATAATGCAGAAGCAATAAATAGCGGGAAATGTATAACAAGAGGGAAGAAAAATGAATACAAAATACAATGATTGATGATTGCAAGTGTTAAAAGCAATGGCTGCGTAACTCTTAACCACATGACAAAAATGTCTTCATGTCCAAATTGAAAGCATTTGCCGACAAGTTAGTTGAAGCTCAAATGAAAGGATTTGTCCTAAAAGGATAAAAAAAAAACAAGGTGGGAAAAAGGGGGGGAAAATGCTGGTTGCATTCTTCTCCTGTCCAACAATGTTTTCAATTTTTTCTCACTGGCGATCGTCAAAACACGAACATGTTTGGTAACGGGTTTAGCAAATAATTGGCTTCAAAGTTGATTCTGACTACAATACGATAGTTGTTAATTCCGAAGCAGTTTTTTTTTTTACTTATGATCTACAAAAGGTCAATGTTTCAAGCCATTTTTCAAGGTAACACCATCATTGTTAACAAGAAAGGTTTTACCACTGACGTACATATGAAATTAAACATAAATGATAAATGAAATTGCGTAAAAATTTTACACTTTAGAAGAGAAATATGTTTATTTTGATTAATACAAGCTGATGTTGACTGAGCGTAAACTCTAACGAAGACAAAATAAACAAGTTTACACCCTAAGTTACTGTAAAGATCTGAAGGGACTCGACACAGGCGAAATGCTTTGCGTTACCCTGAAACGGATTGGTTCGCCAGCGCCCGCAGAATAACTATACCAAGGCGGAGCGCTCTTTGGATCCACCTTTTTATTATCCAATAGAGTGCGTTTCCAATATTAGGGCGGTACAAGGCTGAGCGCTCGATTTCACCAAGTATATCCGAGTAGGATCACCGAAAAGGGCAATAATAAAGATAGAACGTAATCATCGTTTATTTGGGGTGTTTGGAGCTCATTTATTTGATCGAAAAGGACCATGTAAACAACAAGTCTTCCGTGTGGATACCCCGATCTGGCTTTTCTACTGTTTAACTCTTAGACCGCCTAGTAAATGAAACATATTTACAGCCAGTAAAAAAAAAACAACTCAGAGAAATTTCAAACGTGTTTAGAATAGGCATATCGGACAGTGTAGATCAATGATCAGACGGCACGTTCTGTGCAGTCTGGTCTTGATTAATACTGTCCCCAGAAACTCTTTACGGTAGTCCTAACAAGTTAAGAGTTGACCAATATATCACATTATTGAGTATTTAAAGAGGCAAGTAAAATCCTTTATGAGGTCTGCAAACCTGAAAAAAACTGCTGCCAGTGGTTAGATGGAGAAGGCCATTGATTTAAGTAGGGAAAAAAATGGCGTATTAAAAACAATTTAGCGATAAACTAGGTATGAAGCAGCTAGTACATCTTTTCGCCTGAAATCCCGTTTTCTGTAGAAAACTATGTCAGTTTAATTGAAATGTTTGTTTATAATGCTGAACATTTAAGGAAATTTTTGAACGAATATGCAATATTTTTTTACCATCAAACAACAGAATTTTAGATTTCCAAATTGAAAGCATTTGGTGACAGAAACATAAATGTGACTCCAAAATGAAAAATTCAAAGGGTAGAAACATTGCGGGAAAAGCAATGCATCTCAGGGTCGTTAATACTCGGGATTGTGTGGCAGAGCCTTAATTCTTTTAGCGCTAAATAAGTTCAATAGATCCTTTTTTCAGACCAGCAAAGATCAACGCATTGCAATTTCGAGGTTATTTTACCAGAATATTTCACAAAATAGCAGAAACGCTTTGTGCACTTAGATATTGATTCTACACCTTCTATAGCAGCCAGCCTCATCCTGATCTGCGTTTTCTTAAAAAACAACTTATCCTGTACTTTGGGTTCTTCAGGCTTATATATTTGATGACTACGTAATATTATATTCGTTGCTTAATTTGCGACATCGGAACGAAACAAATTCCATTGATAAATTCACATTTAATATGCCGTCTGCAAATACCTTGTATTTGGACCATTCCAAGATTTTGTTGTTTAGTACAAGGTTAAAAGCTATCGAATTCAAAGATGTAAAAAAAAATCGGGTTTTCTACACGATCATTAGCGTGACTCAAGGACCTTTTGCGGACAATGTAGATCAAGATCAGACTGCACAGAACGTGCAGTCTGATCTTGAATCTACACTGTCCGATAAGGAGATCTTTTTCCTCAAAAAATTAACTTTCAGATAGCAGAATTATGGATTTTACTATCGGCTTGAAAGTTTCAGTTCACTTATTTAGCAGGTTAAGGGTTAAGGATGGTTACTCCTGAATGATGATACATTGGAGAGATAGTGACCGCTGAAAGCCTAATCGAATAGCGAGAAGGTTGATTTCTCCGGTCTGGGAAATCCGCAGCCAATTTGTCCGAATTTGAGTAGATATTATGAGGTCTGGACTAAATTTGTGGTCGAATAAACAACTCATAACCAACAATTACTGCCGTCCCTGATAAATTCAATATTGATGGAGTAAATATGATCGGAGGAAGATGATTGATTTTAGAACTATTGACAATTCTAGACATTTCCTGGCACAAAGATTTCCGATGGTTAACGGCATGAATCAGCCATTGCTTTGCCGAATGAACAAACAGCAAACTATGATGCGTTTTGTGCAAATCTTGTCTGTTGATAATTCTAATTCATTTGGTGAAAAATCTGAAATTCTGAAAAGTGGCAATCCTACAGATACGCTTGGCAGTGCGATATATAAAAGTGGAGTTTTCATGCAAACGTAATTTCATTCTGCCAGTCGCTGGCAGAAAAATTAATATTGGCAACTTTAACTCTAGTTTTAATTTTTTTTTTTATTTCTCTGCCAGCAACTGGAACCTTGACAGGCTATCCTATAACATACTGTAAGACGTATAACAATATTCATACTTTCAAATTGTAGTTTGCCAACGATTTGTTTTTTCTTAGCAGCTGGTTGGCATTTAAGTAAATTCTTTCATATTAGCAAACTAAACATGTTTAAAAAGTAGTTGATGCAGATTGCTAGAATCAAACTTGTAACAATAAATCAGAGTGCAATTTCTTTTATTTTTCATGAAACAAAGTTTTTTTTTTTAAATCTACATTCGCATAGCACTAATAGTTGTCTTGGGGACTTTAAAGTCACTCAAAAATTCTTCAGAAAGAGAGAATGAAATATACATATATTTTTATAGCATTTTTATTGTATAAAATTAACATATTTTACTAGTTTTCTCCCCTCTAAAAGCCCCCCTTTAATTCGAACACATTTCGACATGAAGATTACTGTACAGATAATCATGGGACATTTTTTACCCTTCACCCATTTATCTTTATCCTACTAAATAATTGAAATGAAACTTTCAAGCCCACTGTAAAAGCCCAAAATTTACTATTTCAAGGGTATTTTTTTCCTCTACATCGGACAGTGTAGATCCAAGATCAGACTGCACATTCTGTGTGGTCTGATCTTGATATACACTGCCCGATAGAGGTCAGTGAGTCGTGCTCAGCAGCCTAAGGGTCAATCCTTGTCCTCTATCAACATTTTACCTAGAAGGTTCCAGTTTTAACTAGTCGGAAAAAAACACTGTGGGAGAAGGAGAAAATGCTGCTGGTAACCAGCATTTTCTCTTTTTCCCACAATGTTTTCTACCCTTTCAAAGTTATGTGCCATTATTTACGATTACTTTGTAGGCTGCAAATGCTTTCAATTCGGACAAGTCATTTTTTTCCTGGTAAAGAATGAAAAACGTGGTGAATATTTCAACTCAGAAAGGACGCCGCAAAGGTCTTTTTTCCTGGTCTTCCAATATTTCGTCATTGTGTCAATAATACTAGTCACTGGTAGGTCAATATATATAAGGTTAAAGCGGAAGATTAAAATAATGATAATGAAAAAAAAAACATATGGGCCGTACTCTGGGAAGAAAGGATTTTATGCATTCTTCCTGATGCAATACACCGATCAAGTCATCATATGATTATGAATCCATAAAAATCCAGTTTAACAACAGGCTGAATCCTAAGGTAGAATGCTCCTTTGACATGCAGAAAATTTACAAATAGCAAACGGTATCGACCGATGTCAGCCTGAGCACACTGTGCAGGCTGACATCGGTCGATACCTTTTGCAAATGCGTTAAGCCCCCTTTTAATAAAGCATGGCTCATATAACTTTTCTGGATTTTTTTCCTTGTGTTTCTGTCGGCTTCTGTTCAACATAAATCGGGCTTTATGAAAACATGGTACTGCTTCATAAAAAGTCAACTTCTCAACTACGATAGACCCACGGAGAGAGCGGAATTGTAATGAATTGCAACAATTTTGAGCAATAAAAAGTCGCATAAAATTGCTTGATGCATTATTGCTTTAAATTTTTGCACAATTTCAAAATACATAAATAAGATATAACAGGAAAAACGAATTGCTTACCGTGATTTTCATTGGTTGATGTTCATAATGTTTCTTCTTCATCTTTTTCTACTTATACAGTGATTAAAACATAACTGAGACATGCTCTGAGAAAAAGGGGTTTTATGCTTATGCAAAGAAATATCGACCCATGTCAGCCTTCTCAGTCCGCGCAGGCTGACCTGAGTCGAAACGTTTTGCTACTTGTAAATTTTCTGCATGTTCAAGGACCCATTATACCTCACGATTCAGCCGGTTGTTAGATATAACAGACTTTATAGACCCATAATTATGTGATGACGTGCTTAGTATAATGCATCAAGGAGATACATAAAGCCTCCTTTTCCAAGAGCGCCGCTCTAATATTTCAGCATGGAACAATATTACCGACAGAGCTCCAACGCTAGTTTCAAGATCGAGCACTGCGGATGCTTTAGCTACCACCATATCGACAAGGTGTTATCGGTTATTGCCCCTTATTCAATGAGAATCTTGTCGAGACGGCTGATACAATTAATCGTTTTTTTAGCTCTTACTTGTCAATCTAAGTAGCCTTTCTGAAAGTGACGATGATGATAATGATGTTGATGATGACGATGCTGATAATGATGATGATGATGATGATATTGCACGTTCTTCAACGAGATGTCTAACTGTAGGTTTACACTATCCATTATTCCCTAACATACTGTGACAAAATGAAAGGTATCCGGACGAATTTGGCTTCGCATGTCGGTATTTTAAGCAGTTTCAAACAGTATATCAGTTTTATCGCGAAGTCCAGTGCATCTATCCCTATCCCATCCCCCCTTTGTGATTTTCTTTAACCTGCACTACGCACCAGAATCTTAGCGAATCATTGGCTGTCTCCACACATAAACACCATCGAAACAACTAGCAGCTGTGGGAGAAGGAAAGGTCCGCTAGTCCCAACGACTTTCTAGAACCAGGATTCCAACTAACAACCACTGCCTCACGACACTTTTGAAACTGTCGAGGCTTTTGATACAAGCTAAGGTTTTGAGTCTTCCAGTTCCGAAATTGAATACGGGAGCTTTTGCCAATAGTGCATATCAAGATCTGACAGCACAGATATGTAGCCTGATCTTGGACTTAAAATGTCTGATATTTTGTTAATTTCCATCGACCGACTGTCCAATACTCTACATATTTGTAGCTAAAACCATCAATATGTCTGTCTCATTCATTCAATGGCTAAAATGGCCAACAAAATTATTTTAACTGAATCTGTATGTTTCCAAATTCGTGTTAATTGATTCTGGAGAAAATTCACAGATGGTCATAAATAAGGCGACACTGTGAGATATTAGTTTGCCTACCTTTAGAAATTTTGGTTTAAAAGGAAATGTACAGAAATTTAAATTCATATTTCATTTTCATGACAATAGCTACAGAATTTGTTCTACATTTTGTCGGTTTGTTAGACGGTTATAATAGGCCGCATCTCGGCGTTTTATCTTTGTCAAAATCTATAACAGGTGTTAGAGAGAGAGAGAAACGCGCGGGCGAGCAGGCGGGCTTGCGTGCGGACGGAGGGTCGGACGGAGGGACGGAAGGAGGGATAGGCTGAGGGAGGGAGGGAGGGACGGACGGACGGACGGACGGACAGACAGACGTAGACTTTAAATTTTCTTGCGTAGAGAACAACTATAAACATTTTTTGAAGGGCTAATGTAGTTTTTCCTGATGCATTTCCCATGTAACTACAATGTTGGGCGATGTACCGACTATTCGTATGTTGTTGTATACCACAAAGCATGTTTCGTTTTTGCATGTTTATCTGTCAGCTCTCTCCGTATAACCTTAAGGCTGCTAAGCGCAACTCACTGACCTTTTGCGGACAGTGTCTATCAAGATCAGACTGCACAAAACGTGCATTCTAATCTTGGATCGACACTGTCCGATAAAGATATTTTTTTCTCCTAAAAATAAGTTTGAAATAGCATTATTCGGGTTTTTACTATCAGCTTGAAAGTTTCATTTAACTTATTTAACAGGTTAAAGTAACAATAAAGGCCAAATGTAAACAAAGCGGGTGTTTCAATGCATTTGAATTTATATCATACCATTTAAAAGTTTGGAAATTATTGTGAAGATGACAATCTGTCATTGTACGGTCGGTCCAAGTGTAAGTCGCTGACAGAGAAATTAATTTTTAAACTAGGTTAAAACCTGCCAGGTAGCTGTGTCTTTTGTTTACTTTTTGCGGCCTGATTTTAAAATTCTCTTTTTTTTCTGCCAGCGACTAACATATGGCCCGACCACAAAATAACAGACTGTCATCTCCTCAATATTTTCCATACTTTTAAATTGTATGATTTAAATTTAAATGTATTATAACAACTGCTTTGATATTTTGGCCTTTACTGGGTCTTTACTGAGCCTTTAAGGGTCATATCAATAGATCTTATTTGGTTTGAACATATTTATGTTTATATAGATCTACTGTGAAACAAGTTCTTGGAAACTTACGATGCCTAACCATTACTCGCGCTATTATGTTGCCAGTTCCAAAGGTTGATACCACTTGAGCCATGCTCCGTGAAAAAAGCATCTATAAAAAATATCAACTCAGGTCAGCCTGCGCAGTCCGTGCTTTTTGCTATTGGTCAATTCTCTGCATCTCAATGGAGCAGTGTACCTCGTGATTCGGTCGGTTGTTATAAAAATGGAGTTATGGATCCCTTATTTGGTGATGACTGTCTTGGTATCAAGCATCGCGAAAATGCATTAAACCGACCGTTGCCAGAGCTCCGTTCACTTATTTACGGATTAGAAGCAGAACTTCTGATATGAGAGATCAAAGCTCTACACTTAATCTACAGTTTCAAAACTTGATCGCCTGACACAGATTAGTAGCAAAACGTCTCGATAACAGTGCCCCTGAAGATATCTAAGACAAAGTGCTGTTTGATGATAATGTGACAAATGAAGATGTTCCTTAACTCTTTCAGCACCATATAAATAAACTCGACCTCTTCCTACGGCTATAAATACAATCCATTGAAACTTACAAGGATTTTGATTGTATAGGCTTGACTAAACAAGCGGACGGGATAGATCAGAGATCAGACTGCACGTTCTGTGCAGTCTGATCTTGATCTATGCCGTCCGCAAAAGTCCCCGTTCTCACCTATGGCGCCGAAAGGGTTAAAACGAGTGATTGCTTTACTTGCCATAACGATTCCGTGACAGTTTCAATACCAACGTTTTCTTTTTATTTGAGAATCTTAGTACTTCTTTTTTGCAGAACCGGTTCATCCGAAAAGCTGTACACGGAATATCGAGTTATGAAAACGTGGTAAAATTCTTCGAAGCTAATTGCTGAAGTTCGTAAAAAGGAATTTGATATGCATCTTGAACGTCCAATCATAATTTGAGCTACTCTTGAAGGGTTCTGGTTCCCTATTTACCAACCATTCTATAGAACATTCTAAGTCTTATACTCAAGAATTTTCTAAATCTAAAAGTAACGCAAGTTCTGATTGGCTAAACCAAATGGTTCATCCAGTAAGACCTTGTGTTATTTCCTAAATTTAGAACAAGACAAAGAATATTCTTAAGAATGTTTGGTGATTACGGGCCCTGCAGGGAGCCTTTGTCCTTCCAATAATCAATTCATCATTTAAGCTTCGGAAGACATCATCTCACAGGGGTGGTCCGGGACTAAATGATGCTAGGGCACTGGATTTTTTGTAACCCATAGACTTTGAGCTCGATTTCCAAAGGCGATGCCAGAAGCAGCGTGCCCTTCAGCAAGAAGCTGAAGAGCCTAACCACGTACAAGTCAAACACAAGAAGCACATGCGCTATCTCCATGATATTAGAAGAACTACCTCCGAAAGTAGAGTCACACACTCATCAATAGAGGTAAATAGTCACCTCCAGTAAAATCTATTTTCCCCTCTCCCTTGTGTTAAGCTATTCTTGTTTCCTACCACAATTAAATTACATTTTTTTTGCGCGCGCGCGAGTATGTCTTCAAATCTTTTCCAGACTACAACATGTACGACTCGTCCATAATGATAGCATATGCAGACGACAAGTTAAGTGCTGCCCGAATGATGCGAGATATCTTTAAGTCGAGAACATTGTGGGAAAATTGTAAAATGCTAGTTAGAAATATTTGCTCATATTCCCATAATGTCTTCAAAGGACTATCTTTTCAAAGGACTATATTCTCAAGGTCGTAAAACATGGCCTCATTCAGTAAACGGTTGAAAAGAAAATGGCCTCCCCAGTATTCCTACGTCGATTTGTCTTTTCAGTGCCTGCCTTTTTCAGTAAAATATAAAACTGTTTTCACGATCTCGATACCCATAGATCAAAGTAAATTTGACATTAATATGTTAAACTCTTTACCAGACGACAAAATTTTAGACTCGCCCAAATTGAGAGCATTTGCAGACAACAAATTAAACAATGGCTTAATCGGTGGAATATGTCTATGAAAGGGTAGAAAAAACATCGTGAGAAATGGAGAAAATGCTGGTTACCAGCATTTTCTCCTTTTCTCACAATTTTTTTCAAAAGCCTTCCACCTGAATGTCGTTAAAACTCGAGATTGTTTGGGAAAGAATTAAAGCGGCCAACAGACACGTAAACTTTTTATACCTGATTTACTTTTAAAAGATGGACAGACGGTTTTGTATTGATAGATGACGGACCACCCCAGGTCACAGAGTGACTTATGAAAAACGGGATTTACCCTTGGTTTCTTGTGTAAAAATTCGAAATTAATTTTGTTTCCTTTGCCTAGAATATGAAGATTATTTATGTCTGGCATTTAAGGAAAACAGAGAATAATTGATGAGACAGCTCTAAATGTGCATTCTGATCTCAGATCTACATGTATGATATCTAATGAGATGCAGAGTCCAAAACAACTATGAAAGAAAAAAAGATTATCTGAGGATGTATCAAACCATTCTTTAAACGTTTACCAAATAATACCGAGTTTTAACGACCCTGAGAAAAAAAAGATATTTTAAAGCATTGGTGAAAAAGGAGAAAATACTGGTAACCAGCATTTTCTCCCTTTTCCACAATGTTTTATACCCTACCATAGACGAATTACAATTCTTAATTTGCAGCCTGCAAATGCCTTCGATTTTGGCAGGTCTAAAAATTTGTCATCCGATACATATAATATTTACAAGAATTAAAGGTATAGTTCCAGATGGGCTTGAAAGTACACGACGTTATCAAAATTACTGGCTTTAAATTGCAAATACCAAAATTCTTCGAGTAACGAGGAAAGACTGTTGCGCATATAGAACTAGCAAAGAAAACTACATCCAAACATTTAGTATGATGCAGTAGCTCCCAATAATGACTGAATTGCTGTTGATAAATGAATTAAAATCTTTCAAAAAACTCGTCTTAAACCATAGGCGTAAACAGTGAATTTTGTAGACGACAAAGATCAGGATCAGAGTGCACAGAATAAGCAGTCTGATCTTGCATCTATACCGTCTGCTTAGTTAATCAAGCCAATCAGATATGTTTTCTGTATTTCAGTGGATTGCATTTTCAACCGTCGATAGAGGTATCCTGTATATGAGCAATGGTCTGTGAAAAGGGGACTTAATGCATCTTCAAAAAGTATCGAGCCAGGTCAGCCTGCGCGGACTGCGCAGGCTGACCTGGGTCGAAACTTTTTGCTTTTGGTCAATTTTCTGTATGCCAAACGACCAGTCTACGTCATAATTTAGTTGGTTATTAGACAAAATTAATTTTACGAATCCACAATTATGTGATGACTTGCTCGATATCATGTATCAGGGAGATCATTATACTCCCTTTTGCCAGGGCGCCGCTCATATGCATTTGGCACCAATAAAGTTAAGATTGAAAGTAAGTCAGAAGAACTGTATGATTATTATGTGATCACAGGTTTAATTTCTCCATATACGGTACGGACAGAACGCATCTGCCTCATCTGTTTAGATTCAATCACGTGACCAGCACAGCTGTTTGTCAATATATATACGAATGTCTGTCCCTAACTCCTCACCCGGAGGGCTTATTGTTTTTATCTGAGTGAAGCCCAAATAAAACATTGGTAAATTACAATGCACTGACATTTTATCAATTCCGATCAGGCCTCACCTTTATATTTAAAACACAGTTTTAGCGTTAGTTAAATTGAACTACGTACAATGTAGATCCAAGATAGAACAGTGCAGGTATTTTGTCTAATACGAATTTGAAATTGCAGTTTGTTGTGTACAGATATAAACTAATCATTTCATTTCGATTTGCCCTCTAGTATAAGTATCAATTAAAACACATTGCTTGCTTGCTTGTTTACTTGCTTGATCGCTCGATCGATTGATTGATTGATTGATTGATATTAACGCCGTTTCACAATTTTTTTCTGTTATATCGGAGAGGCCAGAACACCTATACACCCTTTTCTGGAGTTTCCTTTTACCAGTACTTTGCGCAACTTACCCCCAGGCCAATGGCTGCTTTCTCACATGACCATCATAGAAAAAACGATTAACGGTGATAAAGAGAATTGAATCTTGTTGCGATGACTATCACCAAATTCTCCAAAAGATTTGGCTCGGCCGTAGATTTGAACCAGTGTGCCCCTGCTTTCAACTCCTGTACGTAACTGACTGGGATACCTGGCTCGGCAGTCAAAACAAAGCAAATGAATCGTTGGGAAAGGTACACGCTAGCAAAAATACCCCACCCTCTGTGTACAAGTTTAAGAACCAAAGAACTAGATTCCTTTTCACCAAGCATTCTTAAGACTATCCTTAGTCTTATGCTGAATTTTATTTTGCAAGTAACACAGCATTTGATTGTCTAAACCATTTTGTTTAGCCAGTCAAAAGTTGTGTTACTTTCAATTCTAGAAAATTCTTGAGAATCAAACAAAGAATTATCATAAGAATGGTTGATGAATATGGGCCCAGGGTCTACAATAACTGAATCTTATAGAGATACACTTGATAAAAATGTCCGGCCATTATGCAAGAAGCAGTTATACACCAAAAGAATACTGCTTCTATGCAGGCTAATCTTAGCTTCACACTCTCCGAACTATTACACGATGTTCTGTCTAAATCTGTCTGAAGGTTTTGGTTTTGAGGATTTTACCAAAAAACGAAAATGCACGCTGTCTGTTATTTTTTTGCATTTTATTCAACATTCTAAAGGTAAACCCTTCAACATGCATGTAATTTCAGCGGGGAAAAAAACACGAGGAGGACACACAGAGAAAAGCTCGTTAAGGTCAGACTGTAATTATAGTATTAACAAGTTCGATTAGTGCACATTTGTCTTAATATATGTACTGACCCAATTACATGCAGGACATGACTGATATACGATGGCGAAAAAAATGTTTGAGTTATGCTCCGTGAAAAAGGGGTTTAAATGCATCTACAAACAGTATCAATCGATGTCGGCTTACGCAGTCCGCGCGGACCGACATGAGTGGAAACTGTTATGCTTTTTGTAAATTTTCTGAATGTCCGAGGACCATTCTGCCTCATGATTATGCCAGTTGCTAGACATAAATGGATTTTGAAGATCCATAATTATGTTATGACTTGCTTGGCATAATATTTAACTCTTTACCAAACAATATCGGGTTTGAACGACCCTTGGAGAGAAGCCTTTTGAAAACATTCTGGGAAAAGAAGAAAATGCTGGTAACCAGCATTTTCTCCTTTTCTCACAATGTTTTCTACTCTATCAAGGGCAAATTCTGCCTTTTGAGCCATCTTTAATTTGTCGTCTGTAAGTCCTTTCCATTTGAACCATTCTAAAAAATTTGTCGTTTGGTAAAGAGATCACAGAGATACATTAAAACCTATTTTCCAAGAGCGCCGCTCGTGTACTTTTTACGAAATACGCGTACGTTGACGATATAAACCACGATATATTGACAATAGAACAATCTACCTTTATCAACCTTTCCTTTAATTCAAGAAGTTTTCACCTTTTTTCTCCAACATTCAATTAAATCTCTGGCTCTCTCTTTAAAGGGGCTATTAAGTTGGGATATTTTTTTTCCACAAATCAACATTTCTTGTAAAACATCCGTAAATAAAACTAGATAATTATAGTTTTCTTTGCAATCATCTAGAAACTGTATGGTTTCATTCAGTAATAATGTGCAATTTCAGCGTTTCAGTAAAAGGAATGGTCGTTTGGTAATAGGTAACTCCGTCTATTTTTATTACATTAGATATGACGTCATCGTACCAATTTGAATGCGAATCCTGGAAATCATCGCGTTCTTCTGATCATGTGACATTCCCAGAAGTATTTTGTAAAACGCTGGTGCGAAATCTAAAAATATCTTGAGAGGCTACGTAGCCCAATGAGGAAATACCACTAGGAATATATTTCTTGTATTTTTATGTCTTCTTGACGGATGATTTGTCACCTATCGCTTTACGTAATTCAGTAATAAATTAATTTTTACAGAAATTATCAAAAACTTCTTGGTCTGATCCACTCGGAAATCCCCTTCCAGAGTCTTTCTCTCCTAAGTTGGACCTTTCCCTTGTCTGGCCAAAAACGGTCACGGACAACCGTATTCAACTTATGACCAAAAGAATGTAGTAGGTAAATACTAACTAAAATCAGAGTGTATCAGAAGAAGACTTACACGAAAACAATATAGCCGATATTTCGGATGTTGCCATAGAAACAGTTCGAATTTCCGTAAATTATACCCATATTTAAAATACAACCCGCATAATTTTCGTTCACCTGACTTTTAATTTTACCGTCATTGCCTGTGAAAGCTTGACACTCATTCGGCTTGATTATTTTCACTGCCAATGTCGCCTTGGATAGCTTTGGCGGACAGCCTACATAAACATCCTACTGCACAAAACGTGCAGTCTGATCTTAGATCCACACCTCCCGCTGCCTAATGCTAATCACTGACCAAAATCAGCTTTATTTGAAACCAAAAGATACTTATCCCTTTACCAAATAACAAAATTTTAGACAACGAAATTGAAAGCACCTGAAGATGACAAAATACGCAAAGGAAGAAAGATGATTGCTGCCTTTGAAATGGGAGAAAACATTGTGAGAAAAGGAGAAAATGCTGGTTACAACAAGACAAGTCGAAACCATTTGGGTGGCAGCCAGAGATTTTAGCCTCTACCAAACAATCTGAGTTTTGACGATCCTGAGAAGAAAGACGTTTGAAAACCTTGTGTAACAAGGAGAAATTACAGTTAACCAATATTCTCCCTTTTTTTCCCAATGTTTTCTATACCAAACAAGACAAACATCATTTAAGCCACAGTTAATTTGTCACTTGCGAATGCTTTTAATATGAACAAGTTTGAATTTTTGTCGTTCAGTAAAGAGTTGAACGACCACCGTTCGAAGAACATGTACCCAACGGTCAAATGCAGCTCGTTCGGGGTTAAAATTCACTTACGACTATAATTCAACGCAATTTCTTTGTTACAGCGCAACAAATCTGGCAATTTGCAGAATCAGAAACAGAAGTAGAACCAAAGGAAAAACTTTCTACACATACCTTATCCCTAAGAATCCAAACGACAGTGTACATATACATGTTGATATTTTCTGTCAAGTAATAGGTTTCGAACCATCAAGTTTGGAACTGACCATTGTTTCGACGATGATTATGTGGGAAAGCACCCAGTGGCTTGGACAGAAAATTGTGCAAAGCACTGGTAAAAGATAATCCAGGAATGCATGGATAGGTGCACTGGCCGCCGCGATTTAACTGGAATAATGTTGAAAACGGCGTTAAACACCATACAATCAATCAATCAATCAAGTTTGGAAACGCTTTCAAAGGCAATGTGAAATAAAATACATGTTGGTATTTTTTATTCCTTGCGCTTCGGAATAATTTTTTTCTTCAAAGTCACGTCTTGTGGCTATAGTTTGTAGCTCAACTTAGTTTGTATATAGTAATGTTTTGAATGTGCATGCTGCTTTGTAAGAACGTCTTCTGAAATATCGGACAAATTAGATCTATGATCAAAATGTACGTTATAAGTAGTCTGATTTTACCTTACTGTTATACAACTAGAGTTGTGACAGACATTTCTTTAACCCCTAGGCTGCTAAGCGCGACTCACTGACCTTTTGCGGACAGTGTAGATCAAGATCAGACTGCACAGAACGTGCAGTCTGATCTTTGATCTGCACTGTCCGATAAGGACATATTATTCCCCAAAACATAACTTTAAAGTAGCAATATTCGGGTCTTTACTATCGACATTTCATTTTAGTTATTAAGTGGAGCTAAAGGGTGAACAAATACGGACCACTTTGAAAACTGAAAAGTCAGAAGTGCCCGCAGCTCTCGCCTTCGTGTCGCAAACTTAAACTTCCTTTATGTCTACTAGATTTCAAAAAAATGCAAATTTCGCACGTAAATTATAAAAGGTTATTCTTATACAATTCTTTCCTTATTATTTACTGTTTCTTCTCTTTGGGTGTCAAGCGAAATTAGCATACGGATCATGCCACACAAGTTGTATAGCCTGTACAAATTCTGCATTAGCCCTTCGACTGCATGCTTAACAAACCTAAATGCACTATTGCGGACTGTGTTGATCAAAACAAGACTGCACAGAAAATGCAGCCTGATCTTGTATCTACATCATCCGATTTGGTAAATTGGTGTCGGAGACAAGAACTCTAAAATTGCAATATTTGGGTGTTTTGTATCTGCTGGAGATTTTCATTTGATCTATTTGGCAGTTTAAGGGCTAATCCGGAAGCTGATAAAAGTACTTTCATTTGGTAGAGGCCACCTAACTAATTATTGAATATGTACGACTGGTTTGGGCTAGGATCTCTCAATGAATATCAGACAATGTACACCCAGGATAGTTAAGTTGCTGGTGCTACTATACGAGTGCTTGGTGCAAAGAACATAGAAGTATACCATGGGTCCTATCTGGACAAAGAGAAAATTTTGTACCAATAGGATTCGACTCGAGACACAACAAACGCCGATGACGGTCTGTCAATCCACATTTTTCGAACAAAGTCTCATCAAAGCGCGAAACCTTACACGAATTAAACTAGTCAGATGAATTTACTTTAGTTTCGAGAAATAAGCAAAACATAAAACAAAAGAAAGAAGAAGATCGATGTACAGATATCTAAAGGAAATTCAGATTTAGAATAGGTCTAGCGTAATTGCATTTTCAAGTCACGATATTCAATATCCAGTGCATCCAACAGTTGTCAAAAGTAGACCACACGGTCCATTGCATTGCAATGTCATAAAATCCAAAAAGCACTTCATCCAATTAGTTTACTCAAAACTACGTGTCATATTTTAGCATATTATCAAAAGGGGGTTTAAAGTCAAATACTGAAGGCCATTCAACCCATCTATTCATCAAAGACAGATCAGATTATTTCAACACACAAACAACAAATATCTAAGGAAAAGTATGCGAGTCATGCTCTTTGGAAAGGGGGTTAAATGCATCTCCAAAATCCGCGCAGGCTGACCCGAGTCAAAGCTTCTGCTGTTAGTACATTTTCTCCATGTCAGAGGACCATCTTTATCAGCCGATCTTTACTCACTGCTTGATAAAGTGCAATTCTAAGATGCATAAAACCGTTGTCCCAGAGCGCCACTTTTTCCCCCTTTTAAAGAGAATGAAATTATTGTAGACAAGAAACCAGTTGCCTAAAACAAGCAATCTTCCCCATCTCCAAAACTGTTTTCAGAAGCTATCTGTTGTTGAGACGTAAAACGTCCTTGCGCTAATTCCCTTGATTGAATTAAAACTTATGCATACTTCATATATTTGAGCCATGCTCTATGAAAAAGGGGCTTAATGCATCTGCAAACAGTATCGACCTATGTCAGCCTGTGCAGTTCGCGCAGGTTGACATGGGTCGAAAATTTTTGCCATTGGTTACTTTTCTGGATGGAAGAACCATTCTACCTCAAGATCCAGTCGATTGTTAGGCAAAATGGATTTTATGAATCCATTACTATTTGATGACTTGCTTGATACAATGCATCACGAATATACATTAAGCCTCCTTCTGCCAGAGCAGGGCTTTTTTTTTTTTTTTTTGGAGAATGAAGACTGAATATGTTATCAGTCTGATTGCACTTCGACTTTCTTTCCATTTTTTCAAGTTACCTTATCTGGTTATTCTACTTCATACTAGAAACAAAGAAAACATCAAACTAGAAAAGACACGAATAAATTAAACTGTAAGTGCCGTGTTGAACCACACTTATAAGAAAATAAGATTATGATTCGATAAAAAAAAAGAAATCTTAAATGTCATGAACTCTTAATTCAAGTTACACCATGATTCATTATTACGTAAGCAACTGAGCAATAACTTTAATTAAGCATCTCATAATTCCAATTTAATCTTGTAATAACGCTGCGATCCAAACGACCGGAAATGACCTTTACATTTCCGGTATAGCCGATAGCCAATCAAAAACCTTAACCTTGTCGACATTACCATTACTTACATTTTCATAGATCATTTAACATTTCCGATTAATGAATAACTCAGACTTGCATAATTTGGCCGCTAAATGAGCAATTTGTCACTCCGCATCGGCATCCAAAGCAAAAAACCAAATAACTCGGCCATGTTCTGGTGAAAGGGAGTTTGATACATCGTGATGCATCATACCCAGCAAGTTATCAAATAATAATATGAGCCATGCTCTGGCAAAAGGGGGCTTAATGCATCTCCGTAATCCATCATACAAAGCAAGCCATCACATACTTACGAATCCATAATAGCCACTTTTTTTATTCATGAGGTAGACTGGTCCTTGGACATACAGAACATTGACCCATAGCGAAAAGTTTCGGCCCAGGTCAGCCTGCGCGGACTGCGCAGGCTGACCTGGGTCGATACTTTTCGCAGATGCATTAAGCCCCCTTTTCACAGAGCACGGATCCATAAAATCCATTTCATCTAACAACCGACTGAATCATGCTGTAAACTGGTCCTGTTCCACGCTGTAAATTGACAAATTGCGAAAACTTTCGATTCAGGTCAGCCTGCGCAGTCCGCGCAGGCCAACCTGGGTCGATACTTTTTGCAGAAGCATTAAACCCTCTTTTCACAGAGTCTACCTCAATTTTATTTCATATTGGTTGAGTTACTTCAGAGGTCCTGCTAAAGGTTTGGGTTTTATTCTGACCCTAAAAATTGTTTCCGTCCTAAAACCTTTGAAGTTGGTATTCGTTATATATATATCTCGATGAGACAATCCCCATGAGTAGCCTTACAACGTAGGCTTTGATCCTTATCCTGCCGTTCGCCACTACAGGTGTATTTGCGGAGGGTATAAAGCAAGATCAGCCTGCACATTCGTGCAGTCTGCTCTTGCTCTATACTCTCCGCTGCTTTATCAGCAGTGCCGGTCATATAAAGTCAGTTAGATGCCATTAAGGTTTATAAAATCTGTACGAATAACCGTAAACAATCGGAATACGGCACGATAAGAGTTAAAGAAATTCAAAGGTGATGTTACTCTGAGCCCAAAAATACTACCCCTTACCACCATCTCTCTACTCAAACAGAAGACTGAAGAAATAGCTGAATAAGTAGATTCATTTCACCGGTCCAGTTAACTTAGATCAGTGAAACATAAACTAGCAACCTTTCATGCAAAACAACACTGCTTTGTCACTTTCAAATCAATCTTGAATGCAGAGAACATAGTAAAAAGAACTAGCCAAGCAGATCTAGTAGGGACGGACTGCTATGAACCATTAAAGTTTTTCAAGGTCTAGTTGACGTCAGACACAACATGATCTCAGTTACAACATTTATAATGCTATGTAAAAAAGACTTTTTGTGTTGGCTTTGGGAATCAGTTTTGATTCTGGTCATATTTACCCCTGCAGTTGTTACTAATGTTTAAAATGGTGCGAAAATACCTTTTTGTTTATTTCATATGGTAATTTGAACCAAAGAAAGATGGAAAAATATCAAGAGTCCTTTGGTTAACTCTGTACAAGGGAAGATTCAAGGATCCAGGGCCTTGGTTCCACCCCACCTCCCGGAAAATCTGAGAAATGAATGGAAAGGAATTTTTTAGGATTTTTCTTTATATTCCGAAGAATCTTTACCAAAGACGAAACACCGGTGCTTATATATCATTCATCCTTTAAGAAAAATAAATGACGCATGTCACGATGACTTTTTTGTCAAATGTCGGAAAGGATGTTGGACGGACCTATCTGGATATATAGTTTGCTACTGGGGCTGGCTCATTTTCTTTATTTAGATAGATAGTTTGCAATGGCAAGGGTTCGGACCAGCCCTGAGAAAAACGGCTGGATACACGTAATGTTTTCATCAAAGAGGGAATGGGGCTTTAAGGGCTGAGTTCTAAATTTCCTTTCCCTGATACGAGTTGAAAAAAGATGCTAGATTGTACGTAATTGTTCCTAATTCCGTTTATGCAATGCCAGTAAGATGGCCGACCATGGAATATAGAGGCAAAGTTTTAAGAATTTACAATTTACTAATGTTAATTTAGTTAGTTCCCTGGTTAGCCATTGGGTGTTAGGTGTTGTTGAATTTCTATTGACCATGAAATGTGATACTCTCTCAATGATTTTTTTACCATTATAACGACAAAATAAGATAGGTGAAACTGATTATCTTCTATGAATTAAGAGAAAAAGGGATCAAAACAACGCAATGGCACGGTATTTTTTGGTGTGCGGGTGTGTGTTTTAAAAACATCGAACGATGCAACTCAAGGATCAGACTACATGTTCTTAGCATTCTTATTCTGACTTACACCGAACACAAATGGAACTCAGTTCTTCCATGGCGCCGAAAGGGTTAAGTGAAAATTGTATTGTATTGAATTGTATTTGTAAAATATCATGTACATTTCAGTTAAATTTGCAAATAATATTTGTTTAACCCTTTACCACACAATCCTGAGTTTTAACGACCCTCAGAAGTTGGCCTTTTGAAAACATTGTTGGAAAAGGAGAAAATGCTGGTAACCAGCATTTTCTCCTTTTCCAACGATGTTTTCTAGACTATCTGATACAAATCCCATCATTTGTGCTATATAAATTTTGTCCTCTGCAAGTGTGTCTAAAATATTGTCGTTTGGGAAAGAGTTAAAACTAAACTGAAAATTGATTCATTTAAACCCTTATCCTGCTAAATAAAAGAAATGAAATCTTCAAATCGATAGTAATAACCCAAATATTGCTTTTTGAAAGGTATTGTTTGAGGAAAGATATCTCCTTATCGGACAGTGTAGATCCAAGATCAGACTGCACGTTTTGTGCAGTCTGATCTTGATCTACGCTGTCCGCAAAAGGTCAGTAAGTCGCGCTTAGCTGCGTAAGGGTTAATAATCCCAAGGTCTCCGAAATTGCATACTCCACTTATGTTCTCAGTTGATTCTCAAGTAATTCGCTGATTGTCATTATACTGGTAGTATGTTTAAGAAATTATCTAATAACTTCTCTTTCCATTTTTATGGCCATTATCAATACAGTGATCGAGCAGTTGATTGCGCCATATACAAATGAGCCATGCTCTGTGAAAAGGGTGCTTAATGTATTTGCAAAAAGTATCGACCTTTGTCAGCCTGCTCAGTCTGCATAGGCTGACATGGGTCGAAACCTTGTGCTGTGGGTCAATTTTCTACATGTCCAAGGACCATTCTACCTCACATTTCAAACAAAACTGATTTCATGGATCCATAATTATGTGATGGCTTGCTTGGTATGCTGCATCACGGAGATGCATTAAGCCTTCTTTTGCCAGAGCATGACGCAAACTTTAAACTTCCTCGGTAAACGATATAACCTGTGAAAAGACAAAACAGGAAAACATTGTGGGGTAGATGAACGACTGTCAAACGAACAGCTGCTAATTTTCAGACAGTGTTGTCTCTGGAAAGGGCAGAAAATATCATGGGAAATGGGATAAAATGCTGGTTTGGAGCATTTCCTTTTTTTCTCACAATGTTTAAAGCTTGATTTT
The DNA here is from genome assembly GCA_946811185.2 of Hippopus hippopus. Lineage (NCBI taxonomy): Eukaryota > Metazoa > Mollusca > Bivalvia > Cardiida > Cardiidae > Hippopus > Hippopus hippopus. The sequence goes on from OX328096.1 coordinate 36,146,955, forward strand.
CCTTTGTCATGTTAACTCGGAATTGTTTGGAAAAAGGATTAAAGAAAACAAGGATAAACTGAGTACTGGCATCCCCGCAAAAATACCGCCACAAATTGTGGGTCTGATACCTTAAAGATGTACACTGACTTACCATGTATATTTCATTACGACATTAATGTAAGACAAAGACGAAAAAAGACGGAGCAGTTAGAATAACTACCGAAAAGGACAGAAATGATGAATGATTTAATTATTACCATTTATCACGTAATGAAGGATCGGAGAACCCGTTCCTTCATCAATAAGCTTTGTTCTCACAATATGCCCTTCATTCAACAGTAGCCTTCGTACAACCAAGTTCTATGATCTTAAACCTGTTAACTAGCTTTCGGCATTGGACATTTCACCCTTCAGAACATTGCTAGCAAAGATGAACTGCATGAATACAGCTGGAATCCGTAACCAGGTTGCATGAAACATGCTGTCTGGTTTTAGAATCGCGCTCTATTTCACAAATTAGAGTCCTATTCATCCCCTCCCCCCCCCCCCAAAAAAAAATAATATTGTGTTTCGTAATACAAAGACTAGCCATGTGATTGGCTGATCCGTTTATAAAAAAAAAACCCACACATTTGAGGAAAAAAAAGTCAACATTCCTCTGAAGTCTTATCACATTTCTTAATGTATGTAAAATACTGAGTGGTATCAAACCTTCGTCTTTCTCACTTTGCTTTTAACTCTTTACCTATGGACAAAATTTTAGACTTGACCAAATTGGAAACATTTGCAGGCCACAATTTAAATATATCTTATTAAACAATGTGGTATGTCTTTAAAAGGTTAGAAAACATTGTCGGAAAAGGAGAAAATGCTGGTAACCAGCATTTTCTCCTTTTCCCACAATGTTTTCAAGTGACCTTACTTTCCAGGGCCATCAAAACTCAGGAGCGTTTAGTAAAGGGTTACAAAACCATAAAAGATAATTGGTTACCTTACTCGAGAACGATTCACTATAGCACACTGTGCAGACCAAACAGGTGTAATTGTCGTTATTTTCCTAGCTGTATTTCCGAAGTAACAATGCTTATTTCAGTTCATTCCCAAGTTTAGGACGGGCCCCTCAAAATCTACCGAATTTTTGTACATATAAAAAAGACAAGAGGACCATGATGGTCCTATATCGCTCACCTGAGTACTAAGCAGTGAAGGTCTACAATGAAGATAAATACCAAATATCGAAGTTCAAGGCCAAATGATAATGAAAAAAGAGAAATCTCACAACCGTTATAGAGGTCTAGGCCCTTAGGTTACCCAGAAAAATTTTTAATAATTGCCTGACATAAGGCTATGTACAAACATGTGAGCCCCGGGGCAGGGCCTGTAATGATCCCAGGCGCATGTTATGTGCAAAATTTGTAGAGGTCTACAAGGTGATGCTTCATGCTAAGTATCACAGCTATAGGTCTTCTGGGTTAAGACAAGAAGATTTATAAGTTTGCATCATGCAAGCATATGTGCTAATTTGTGAACCACAGGGGGGTGGGGTGCATTTTCTATTTAAAGGACAACATTTGGATAAAGTTGATAAAGTTCTATAATGTGATGCTACAAACAGAACTAGAGAAATCACTAAATATGATCATACCGCCAACGGCTCCTTGTCAAGAAATAGATTTTTGTCACAGAGATGCACATTTAAATCTGTGCTGTAGTTATTGAGGAATAAAGTGGACAACAAATTTCATCAACGGGGAGTAACTGTGAAAACTCAGTGAACCATGACCAAAATATAATATGCATATCTTTGCTTGGTACTAAATATTTGTGAGAAGTTTGAATGATATTTGTCCAATAGTTGTTGAGAAATAGGAGAACAAGAAATTTCATCAAAGGAAAATAACTTTGTAAAAATTCAATGAACCGTCACCAAAATATAATATGCACATTCTTGCTTGGTACTGAGTCTTTCTGTGAAGTTTGAATGAAATCTGTCCTGTAGTTGTTGAGAAATAGCATGGACAAGAAATTTCACTACAGGGCAATAACTCTGTGAAAACACAGTGACTCATGATTAAAATAGAATATGCACATCTTTGCTAGATACCAAGTTTATCTGTGAAGTTTGAATGAAATCTATCCAGTAGTTGTTGAAAACAAGTGCTGACAAGAAAATGCTACAGAAAGACTGATGGATGGATGGACCGACAAGCTGACTCCTATATACCTCCAGAACAGAGTTTTAAAGGAATAATAAAAAAGCCCTAGGCCTTTTGGTGTGGGGCAAAAAGATTTTTCAAAGTTGCATGATTTGAACAAACTTAGTAGAGAATGTTTGCCGATTCAAGACTTTCTATACAAGTTAGTATTATAATGTGGTTAAATACACTAACAACTACAATAGTTGTCCAGGGACATTTTCATGGGTAATTGCTATTGTAAGCGCATAAACAATGTATATACACTTGCAATAGTCTTGCACCAACCTTTCAATGCGTCCAGCTCACAAAAATTTGACCTTCAAGTCTGACATTGACCTTGGCCCTACCTGAACAGATCTTTCAAATGGCACTTTAACTCATGATGGAGTATATGCCTCAAATCTATCGATAAGGGGGCATAAAACTATTTATAAATTAAGACAAACACCATAAAGTGAAGAACAAGAATTATAATGACAACTAAGATTTACAAGATAAAATCTGTACTACAGAGTTAGATGAATGAACAAAAATGAACTCAATGTTCAAGTCGTTCAGGTCCGATTAGACCCATAATCGAACTCATTCGAGATCTTATGGTCATATATATTTTGACCAAGTTTGGTGCTGATTGGTTTATATTTGTAGATGCTAGAGTGTAAACAAAAACAAATATAGCAATTTTTCTAATTCAAGGGCAAATTACTCCGGTTTTTCTGGTCCGATTAGACCCATAATCGAACTCGTCCGAAATCTTATAGTCATATATATTTTGACCAAGTTTAGTGCTGATTGGTTAATATTTGTAGATGCTAGAGTGTAAACAAAGTCATATATAGCAATTTCTAATTCAAAGGCAGATAACTCCAGTCATTCCGATCCAATTAGACCCATAATCAAACTCATCCAAGATCTTATTGTCATATACATTTTGACCAAGTTTGGTGCTGATTGGTTTTTATTTCTAGATGCTAGAGTGTAAACAAAAAAAAAAAAAAATGTGACTGGACGGACGGACGGACAGACGGACGACGACGGACGGTGAGTGATCACAATAACTCATCCTGAGCACTTCGTGCTCAGGTGAGCTAAAAACAAACTAAAAAAAGCCAATGATTGAGAAAATGAAATGGCTGCAAAGTCAAATATGAAAACAAAATAATTTGTGGAGAAATAAACCCGACCACTTTTTACGGCTAAAAATACTGAAACTCGTTAAGGCCTTTTATCTTATAGGCATTAATAAACTAGCGCACAGTATAGATACAAGATCAGAATGCACGTTCTGTGCAGTCTGATCTAGATCTATGCCGTCCGCAAAAGCGCTTGTTTTCACCCATGGCGCTCAAATGGTTAAAATGTCATGTAGTCGTCTGCTGTTCATCAGCAAACTGTCGACAGTCGATTTGTTCAGTATTCAACTCCTTTGAAACAGTATTTAGGATTTGGTCCATGTCTCATTTCCTTGCACTGTGTGTGATTTTTTACATCGTATCTCTTACACTGTCGCCAGTGCGACTAAAAGGCTCCAAATATAAGACGCCTCTTTCGCACATAACTTAAAAGCCAATACAAAATAAAAAGTAAGTCGTTTAGATCTTATCTAAATGCAATATTTCGAATCCTTTTAAATAAACACCACAACCTCAACCCCCCCCCCCCCTTTCCCCTTAAATGGCAGAATAACGCAGTAAGTTTTTTTTTAATATTCACATTAATCTGAATCTTATTTATCTTCTATAAGACAAGAAACAACATCAAATTTATGATCCGGCTAATCGGCTCCTGGGTCCATTAACCCTTTACCACACAGTGACGACTTTTGACACCCCTGATAGAGAAGGCTTTTGAAAACATTGCGGAAAAAGGAGAAAATGCTGGTAACCAGCATTTTCTCCTTTTCCCACAATGTTTTCTACAAAGAAAAATCATTTCATATGATCCATATTGAAACTGTCCTCTGCAAATGCTTTCAATTCGGACAGGTCTAAAATTGGTCGTGTGGTAAAGGGTTAACTGGTTACTTAACACTGAAGTATTGTGAAAAAAGGAAAGAGTTTTTCAAAACATTGTGAGAAAAGACAGAAAAGCACGAAACCCAACAATCTCGTTACCAGATAACTCCGTGTTTCTACGACCTTTCAAAACAAAAAAAAAAAGCTTTTGAAAACATTTCGGAAAAAAAGGGCAAGATCTTTTGAAAACGTTTCGAGAAAAGGAGAAAATGCTGACAGTCAGGATTTCCTTGATTCCTAACAATGTTATCTTCCCTTTAAAGGACAAATTGCATCAATTTAAGCCACATTTAATTTGTCGACAGCAAATGCTTCCATATGGCTTGCAACACGGGAAAATGGGCATTCGGACATTTGCGTAAAGTGTCGTCTCGGATCAGCCTGCGCAGTCCGCCCAGGCTAATCCGAGACGGCACTTTACGACTATATTAGATTTTGTGCTACAGTAGACTTGCATAAAACAGAAAATTACATAAAAACGGAAAGTGTCGTTTCGGATTAGCCTGCGAGGACTGCGCAGGCTGATCCGAGACGACACTTTACGCAAATGTCCGAATTTTCGCGTGTTGCAAGCCATATATGGCAAGGCTAAGTTTTTGACGTCACGTAAAGATATTAGCACTAGATCAGGGTTTTTTTTTCATTTATTGAATAAGCTGTTGGGTACGTGTAAAAAAAATTGAATTCAAGTGGCGAAGTTGAAGTGAATATAGAGAAATATACGCTATTTACCTACGTTGCGTTGTAATATAAAACTCGAGGAAGGTCGAGCTGGATGCTAAATGACATTTGGGGTAAAGAACGTATCCAAACAAGCAGTGCTACGTTTGCAGTGTGTTTATCCATGAATTCCTGGAATTTCTATATTAGTACTACGCAAAACATTTTTCTCAAGCCACTGGTCGGTTGCTTCGACTGCATAGCAGTTTTTGCCTGTATATGCCAATGTATGTAAGGTCTGGGCACAATACTGATTTGATCAAATTAAGCGTTTATCTTAACCCCTTTCTACAATCGTAGGGCTGTTATGGGTGAGTGTACCTGGGCAACAAGCCACAGAACCTCCGCCTCATACTGTAGAGACCAAGGAATGACCTAAATAAGTGAGTTGTGCTATGACTGAAATACTGTTTGAAAGCGACACATCAGCACCTATTCAAACAAAACCTGGTACATCCTTTACGAACTATTCTTTACTATTGTTATCTAAGTTACTAATTGATAATAAAGCTGACTTTGTGGTAAGCCTCGAGGACTGATCCTGTTGAAAACAAGATTTAAACCCATGACCTATCGTTCTGGAGGGACATGTTCTTTATTTGAAAAATGACTGGTACGTGCAACGTTTACAAAGAAGAACTGTATATTTATTGTTCGGTCGACACCATTTCCTCGTGTTTTATATCATGAAGCATCCAATGTCGTATTGTTAGAGTTTCAAGTTACTGATGAGCACGTATAAATATTGGACGGGGTATCTAAAAGGGGCTGCGTTCACACCTTGTTTTCTGACACAAACTAGATCTTCTTTTTGTGTGTTTGTTTTGTTTTATTTCTGTTTTTCCGAAAGATCTTCTATACAACGCTTTTTGTTACACTGTTTTATCTAAGGTCACTCCTACACGAAGAGCAGCGCAAGTAGCTGTTAACCCATATCCTGCTTAATAACTAAAATGAAATTTTCAATTCGATAGTAAAAACCTAAATATTTCTATTTCAAAGTCCTGTTTTGGGGAATAATATCTCCTAATCGGACAGTGTAGATCAAAGATCAGACTGCACGTTCTGTGCAGTCTGATCTTGATCTACACTGTCCGCAAAATGTCAGTGAGTCGCGCTTAGCGGCCTAGGGGTTAACTTAAAAATGAGCCATGCTTTGACAAAACGGGGTTTAGTGCATCTTCGTGATGGACTATGCCAAGCTAGTCATGTTTTAATTATGGATCCACAAAATCCAAAATGTCTAACAATTGACTGAATTCGGAGGTAGACCGGTCCTTTGACATGCAGAAAATTGATCAATGTCAAAATACTTTTTGCAGTTGCATTAAGCCCCCCTTTCACAAAGCATGGCTCAAATATGTGGATACATCGTATTTTTATCTACTACTGTACGAATTTCGATATAACCCTAACTCACAGACAGTTGGAATTATTGCAAACATCTTCCTTTTGCGACAACGTTCAGTATCAGTGACCTTGACTTCAGCCTGAACTTGACGAAAATTCCATGGTATTTTTTTTTAATCCCATTTCAAAATAAATGATGAAGAAAAAAATGTTTAAAAAATTACAACGTTGAAGAGTGTGATTTTCAATAAAACTGCCTTTCAGGTAAAGAAGGGCTACCCCTACAAAGCCTGACTGACGTGTAAATAAATAATTCTAATGTTCCAGAATGTAATAATAGCAATAATTGAGGTTCCCACATTTTTGTGTAAACGTATACCTCCCCTTCTCAATGGCAAAAATAATTCTGTAATAAACATAGACATGAAATTTTAGATTTATAAGGCGTGAGTCAAGGCAAAAACGAGCGTTTCTTTCTCACGAACAGTCCAGAGATATGTCAACATTATTTTCCATATAGAGACAAGTTTAACGCTATACCACGCGACAAAAAATTGAACCTTCTCAAACTCAAAGCATTTGCAGACTACCAATAGAATATATTTCAGATATCGGGATTGTCCCTATTAGGATGATTGTGGGAAAAAAAGTAAATATTGTTGACCAATATTTTCTGGGTTTTTTTTCTGCATTGTTTTCAGTTCATTCATTTTTATGGGTCGTTAAAGCGTGAAACTGTTTTGGTGAAGATTTGAAAAAAAAAAAAGTAGATCTGTACTTAAACAAGTTCAAGCTTATGAAAGTCAAGGCAACTAGGAACAAATCCAAAATGCATGCTAATATACAGAAAAGGGCTTAGACAACAAAAATGCCATTTCCAGGTATTATCGAAACACACACATTCAATAGCTGAAACGAGTTACAACAATAAAGTATTTTAACAATTAATCTAAATAATAAAGTTACCGGCACACTAGCAAAAGTGAGTTTAAAGCAATTTTATAATGCGTCGTATAAAGCTCACAAAATATGGATTCAGTTTGTCTAAAGAGAGACAATCCTGAGATAGAATGGCCTTTTGACATGAAGAAAATTGACCAGTAGCAAACAGTTTCTACAAGGACTGCCAAGGCTAACACTGTTCGATACTTTTGCGAAACCAATTAAACCCCCTTTTCAAAGCGCATGACTCAAGGATTTTATCATTAAAAAGGCAAGAGCTGTCTTGCCTTTAAAATTAAGTCTTCAGTAGACGTTAAAGGAAAAGACGCTCTTGATAAAGCTGACGAACATTGGAAAGACGTGCCAGCAGAGGAGCAAGTGGGTAGAACAAGTTACAGATGGTGTAATGGTTGAGCAGTGTTTCCGAAAAAAAGAAGTGGTGTGAAAATGATCTACACCCAAAAAACCTTAACTAATTTGTAAGAAAATGCAGGAAGAACGCCAAGGGCAAGATATTCATCTTTAACGACGGACATTTCTATAGCTTTTAAATATACTTCAAACACAAGCCGCTTAATGGAGATATTACCCTGTATGCGGCTTCTGGTACCTTCGACGCGCGGGTAAAAGTCAGTCTTATAATTCATAAGTTAGCGAAATAGTGCAATAAATTAATAATATTATTCAACATGTCATAGCAAGAAACTAAGTACACAAGTTTGCTCAACTATAAGCATCAACATTTCCTCAGTAACACTGTCTTTTGAAATCAAACCAGTGACGTCTGTGAAGACATTTGTGATCGAGGGTGGGATGGGTTTAATGTAGTGAAAGTCTATCCAAAACGTTTAGATTTTCATCAATAGGTAAATATTGTTATATTAACCCTTAGGCTGCTAAGCGCGACTCACTGACCTTTTGCGAACAGTGTAGATCAAGATCAGACTGCACAGAACGTGCAGTCTGATCTTTGATCTACACTGTCCGCTATATAAGGAGATATTATTCCCAAAAGTATAAGTATGAAATAGCAAAAGTTAAGTCTTTTTCTATCGCACTGAAAATTTTTATTTTATTTATTTAGCAGGATAAGGGGTAAAGGGTATACCTTTAACCCTTTTAGCGCCATAGGCGAAAACTGGGGCTTTTGCGGGCGGCATAGTAGAACATCAGACTGCACATAACGTGTAGTTTGGTCTTGGATCTTTACCGTCCGCTTGTTTAATCAGTCCTATGATTAGTTTCACTTGACTGTATTATCAGCCACCGAAAAAGGTCGAGTTGATATATGTGGCGTTGGAAAAGTGAAGATTCTATCAAGCAATAAAATGGTCTCAACCCTTAAGCTACTAAGCGCGACTCGCTGATCTTTAGCGGACAGTGTAGATCAAGATCAGACTGCACACAACGTGCAGTCTGATCTTGGATCTACACTGTCCGATAGGGAGATATTTTTCTGCAAAAAAATAAGTTTGAAATAACATTATGCAGGTTTTTACTATCGGATTGAAAGTTTTATTTAATTTATTTAGCAGGATATGGGTTAAATGAGGCCTGTGCGCCACAGCTTTCATCAACCTTATAAGTCAAATAAGTTTACTTTTCATCTCAATATGTTTTCATAAATATCTTATATTGCTGTATACATCCTCGACTTTCAAAACGGCAAAGAGAGCGAATTGACTTATTACTGGGAGAAAATGGGAACTTTGCTTACGGACGGACAGATGGGAAGCTATGTACAAACATGGACATTCTGCAGGCGACTAGGCTAACGGTCACTTGTACATATGCAGAATCACGTAAAAATATGTCTGACTGAATGGGGGTACAGTCAGGGTTAACCACTACTTAAGCACTATAACTGTAATTGCCAAACTTCTCAAAAGACTTTAGTTGATTTTACCAGCACTCGGATAGGGCTTTGTAGTGCTCACCCAGGGACACTCCGGGTGATCAGTGAAACCTTTTTTTCTTGCAACTGAAAAATTTTCTGCATGTCAAAGGACCATTCTACCTCGAGCTTTTACAGTCAGTTTTTTGACAAGTTGGGCCATATTATGCGATGACTTACATGGTATATTACATTTCAAAAATTCATTAAACGCCCTTTTCCCAAAGAGCTGCTCATTTAGTTCTGTCAATCAGAAATTGCGCTACTATGAAAATTACAAAATTCTCGATAGATCTAAAAAGGCTATGAATGTTATCCTGGATAGTTGGTGACTCTTGGCCCTAAGTCATACCTAAGTGCATTACTACATTACCTCCAGGTAACGATTTTTTGGCGTCTTGCAACAGACCACCTTTGAAACATTGTGGAAAAAGGGAGATATACCTTGCAATAAGCAATTTCTTTTATCTCCATTTTTTTTTTTCTCTCTGAAAAAGGGATTTGATACATATGCAAAAAGTATCGACCAAGAGGCTGACCCGAGTCGAAACTTTTAGCTATTGGTCAATTTTCTGCATGTCAAAGGACCATTCTACCTCAGGATTCAGTCTATTTTTGGTCAAACTGAATTCAGGCTATGAGACAACTCGCTTTACTTGCTTTACGAGGATCCATTAGACCCTCTTTTTGCCAGAGTGCCGGTCATCTATATTTTATATGTACATTATACTTAGCCTACAACATGCGAAAGGGGGCTTTCGGACGTTTGCGTAAAATGTCGTCTCGGATCAGCCTGCACAGTCCGCGCAGGCTAATCCGAGACGGCACTTTACGTCAATATTAGATCTTGTCCTACAGTAGGCTTGCGTGAAACAGAAAATCACACACAATGGGAAAGTGTCGTCTCGGATTAGCCTGCGCGGAGTGCGCAGGCTGATCCGAGACGACGCTTTACGCAAATGTCCGAATGCCCCTTTTCGCGTGTTGTAGGCCATATCATAGTTAATGCTGATCATCAATATTTTACAAAGACGGGTGCAAAAAGACGACAGCTGCAAATTCAGGTATGACTTTATTCAAATGATATTCCTTCCGCACCGGAAACGTCTATAAGCAGACTTTTTTTACCAGAATTTCATGAAATTTAGTCATAAATAGACGGTAGCATGATAAAAACAACACGCCTCCTTTCATATTTTATACAAAGCATCTTTATCAATTTCGCCGATTTTACCTTATACTTCAGCCATCCGCCCACAACTCTCCCCTACTCAAGGGTACAGAAAAAAGGCGAAGTTTTAGTTTTAACTCTTTACCAAACGACAAATTTTTAAACATGTCTAATTCCTAAACATTTGCAGACTATGAAAAGAAGGGAATGCTGCTAACCAGCATTTTCTCCTTTTCCCACAATGTTGTTAAAAGTTTTGTTCGTCAGGGTCGTTAAACTGGGAATTGTTGGAACAAAGTTGAATGGTAATAGTATCTCTTCAGCTTTTTTTACTCTATCAAGTCAGCCAAAATTTTTCTTTCAAGGGTCTATGATAATAAGAATCATCTCTTGCGACAAGTTTAACAGGTACCTATTAAACAAATTTAAAATTTGCCTTTTCAAAGATTTGATAAGCATTTCCATCTTGACCATTGACTTTACAGTAATAACTATGCTATTTAACTCTTTCACAAAAACACAATCCCTTGTTTTCGCTACCCTGAGCAAGAAAAAAAAAAAAGGCTTTTGAAAACATTATGGGAAAAAGGAGAAAATGCTGTTAAGCAGCTTCTTCTCTTTTACATACAGTGATTTCTACCCTCTCAAAAAGAAAAAAATCATCAATTGAGCCATATTAAAATTGTTGTCTGCAAAGGCTTTTGATATGGACGAGTCTAAACTTTGTCGGTGGTAAATATTTAGGTTCAATAGAGCAAAGATACAGGACAGTCTAAGTTCAAGTTCAGGCTCCATGTTCTATGTAGACTCATTTTGATCTGCGTTACCTGTACAAGCACCTTTAATTCGTCCGAAGACAAAAAATTTCAGTTATGTATGAAGCTGTGCTTTCTAAATGAAGCTAGCGACGAAACAATCATTTTATGTGTCCTGCGTGATTATGAGAAAACGGTTTGAACCAGGACTCAAATTTCGATATCTTCCATTATTCATGACCTGCTTGTTTTTCAATGCCAATAGGAATACTCTTCGGCAAACGAAACAACGTGTCATAATTCTAAAATATCGCTGCATTCTGAATCGGGCTGCAAAGTATTCAAGCTACTCCAGATATATCCTAGTGTCAAAAAGTTGTAATCGACAACTGATTGATTGATTGATTGATTGATCAATCGATCAGTCGGTCGGTCGGTCGGTCCTTCCATCCAGCCATCCATCTATCCATCCATCCATCTACCCGCCCCACCCATATATACACTCACTCACTCACTCACTCACTCACTCACTCACTCAATCACTCACTTTCTTATTCATTCATTCATTAATTCATTCATAGAAGCCTAAGTGGTGGTTGAACCTTTCCAACTCGGAAAAAGAGGTGCAAAACAAAATGAATGAATGCATGAATGAATGAATGAAAGAATGAATGACTTTATTGACTTATACATCCTGTACATAGTTACAAGCAAAATAATTTTCAGTGTCCCACGTGATACAACTCTCTCTCTCTCTCTCTCTCATTTTCTGTCACCGATCTTTCGCTCTCAAAATTACAAAATGTATGTTCGATGTTGAATGAACGAAGTTTTCATTTGACATTATAACACGTAAGTCAGCGCACATATCCAAGTATTCCGAGTATTTCTATTAACAGCACAACCTGCAAGATTCCTTCAGTAGACATTGGCTGCTTTCCCACTTGAACAAAAGTCGAAAACAACTGGCATGAGAGTGTTGTGACTCCCGCAGCAATGGCTTTCATTAAACTTAGTGCAGAATCTTCACTGAGTTGGAACAAACTCGCAACCCATCGACTACAGGAAAGAACAGAACAGAAGATATAAATTTCTACATAGGTATTATATACAACAACAGGAATAAACACATACTAATTTCTTTGTAAGTATAATCAAAAAGAATTTTTAAGTCATTTACACGGGGATAAATTTACATTAGCAAGAAGCTCATGCTCGATACTGATGGAGCTTCTATACTATGGTTAAAAATAATGCGAAATTCTAACCGTGAGATCCTACTTGCGATGTCGCCCAATACTACCTTTAACCCTTATCCTGCGTAATAAATGAAATGAAACTTTCAAGCCCATAGTAAAAACCTGAATAATGTTATTTCAATTTATTTTTTGGGAGGAAACATCACCTTATCGGATAGTGTAGATCCAAGATCAGACTGCACATTTTGTGCAGTCTGATCTTGACCTACACTGTCCGCAATACGTCAGTGAGTTCCGCTTAGCAGCCTAAGGGTTAATGGAGTTATCGTAGCATATTTTATCGATCCCCAATAATGTATTTTCGGCTGATAAAATCTCTGTTTTTCCCAGATGATGAAAGTAGAAAGACGTACATTTGAAATGTAAATGGCAAATGTTTCATTATTGATACAGCAGTTAACGAGTGTGAAGCTACACGAGACATTCCAAAGATTTTTCAGATGTATTTGCCCTCTGTGTGTTGATTTTCTTCCACAATTCATCTTTGATTTTACCCTTAATCAAACGAAAAATTTTAGACTGGTCCAACTTCAAAGTATTTGCAGACGAAATTTAAAATGTGTCTAAAATGATAAAATGTGAGAAACAGAGAATAGAAAACGTTGTGGGGGAAAAGGGGAAGTGCTCGGTCACCAAAATTTTCCCCTTTTCCTACATTGTTTTCAACATGCTTCTTTCTCAGGGTCGTTAAAACTCGGGAACTTTTTGGTAAAAGGTTAACCCTTTACCATAAAACCCAAAGTTTTAACGATCCGGAACGAAAAAATCTTGATAACATTTTGGGCGAAGGAAAAATGCTAGTAACCAGCATTTTCTCCTTTTGCCATGTTGTTTTATATCCTTTCAAAAGCAAATTACATCATTTGAGACATATTCCCTTTGTCGTCTGCAAATACTTTGAATTACGACACGTCTACAATTCTATCTTACAGACTTAAAACTATTCTTGCAGCATTCAAGTTTTTTCACAGAATTCAATGCAACTATAAACATGTTACATCATTTGAGACATATTCCCTTTGTCGTCTGCAAATACTTTGAATTACGACACGTCTACAATTCTATCTTACAGACTTAAAACTATTCTTGCAGCATTCAAGTTTTTTCACAGAATTCAATGCAACTATAAACATGTTACATCATTTGAGACATATTCCCTTTGTCGTCTGCAAATACTTTGAATTACGACACGTCTACTATTCTATCTTACAGACTTAAAACTATTCTTGCAGCATTCAAGTTTTTTTACAGAATTCAATGCAACTATAAACATGTTACATCATTTGAGACATATTCCCTTTGTCGTCTGCAAATACTTTGAATTACGACACGTCTACAATTCTATCTTACAGACTTAAAACTATTCTTGCAGCATTCAAGTTTTTTCACAGAATTCAATGCAACTATAAACATGTTACATCATTTGAGACATATTCCCTTTGTCGTCTGCAAATACTTTGAATTACGACACGTCTACAATTCTATCTTACAGACTTAAAACTATTCTTGCAGCATTCAAGTTTTTTCACAGAATTCAATGCAACTATAAACATGTTACATCATTTGAGACATATTCCCTTTGTCGTCTGCAAATACTTTGAATTACGACACGTCTACTATTCTATCTTACAGACTTAAAACTATTCTTGCAGCATTCAAGTTTTTTTACAGAATTCAATGCAACTATAAACATGTTACATCATTTGAGACATATTCCCTTTGTCGTCTGCAAATACTTTGAATTACGACACGTCTACAATTCGATCTTACAGACTTAAAACTATTCTTGCAGCATTCAAGTTTTTTCACAGAATTCAATGCAACTATAAACATGTTCATATGGGTTCTTAAACCCCTTATCAACCATTCCTGTGGGCAAACGACCTTAAGGGAAAAGGCCGTTGAAAATATTATGAGAAGAAGAGAAACTGCAGGTAACCAAAGGATAAATTTTCATGAATTTGCGTGGATGCTCTATCATGGTGTGCTATCACACTTTTGTCAAGCTGATCCATAATATTTAGAATAATACACGCACACATTTTTATGAAATTAAGAAACTAGCTATTGGTCATTTTTCAGTTTGCTATCGTCGGCAATTACTCATCTTGATAATAAATACGGGTTGATTAAAATCTGAAGATTTGTTTTTATTTCGTGACCCTCCTGGTGATGTTGGGGTCAGTTTAACAATGGCCAAGTATTGTCCTGTGTCCAGCGATTAGCCCGAGGAAGTCTTGACCAATCCATACAATACAAAAGGACCACTCGTAACATGTAATTCTAGTCCTTTATATAATCCTTTTCTCCATTCAGAGTGGACAATAGACGCGAAATTCCACAAAGCTTGACCGTACTTAGAATAATACAAAACAACACATCCAGGATTTCCTCCTACATATCTAGGACTATTTTCATAGGAACCACCCAAACCGGCAAATAATGTTCACTTATTCAGCGTTTTATGACACTTTCAAATAGTATTTAAATGTGTCTTGTTTTCAGTTCACATTGAACACTTCCTACTTGAATCACAGCTATATGTAGCTCTAACAGAGATTAACCCTCAGTGATGTTGCTCAAAAAGAACGTGTGACACTTTAAGAAAGGGTGTTGTTTCAGTCATTTCTTAGAACAAAAGTATCCTTGGTATGACTTGAAAGTTCTTGAATCAAGGTGTATCAATGATCTCTTTGTATGTCCTCACCTTGTCTTCCGCTCAGCATACTAATTCAACACTACAGGGAGATTGCAAAAAAGTCTGAATCAAGATTTGATATCTACCATGTTCGCAAATTGTGGGACATTCTTCAAAAGCAAGCCTTGAACGAATTGTCCGGGTCTATCCTACCACCGTAAATGCACATTTCATTCATCATCGGTCTAGGCAGGTCTAATACCACCTTTCGCCGACTCCCTCTGTCTTGCAGCAGACTAATTTTGAGGGCAATATGGTACAAGATACTACTTGTGTAATGCGAATTAAAACATTTTGCACGAATATTTCGAACTCGACTATTGAAATACCAAATAACTGAGATGAGCCTTTCCATTTAGGAAATCAAGCCCGACTGACATCATTTGAGATGAGACAAACATCGCGGAGCCATAAATCTGAGGGTAACGATCACCTAGAAAACTCGCTATGATATATAACAGGTCTAATTTGAGGGCATCTTAGATCGGGCAGCAAAATAAGATGGCCCTTGGGGGCCTATTTCATTACGTTTTTAATACCATTCTTTACAAAGCCCCTCTCCAATTATCGAAACCATCTAACACGTATTTGCCTGTGGTGCAAATTTGTCCGATGACAGCAGAAGTGTATTAAGTCCAGGGTATGCATAGATTCAGATAGGTGCGTTTATTAGAACACAGGTAACTTGAAGAAACTTTCTGGTCTGTCATTTTCAGCTATTTCCAATTTTAAATGCTGTATCTGCTTTCAAAGAAGTTTAGTTGCCCAGATGGGAACAGAAACGGCGTTTGAAAAACATGTTCAAACCTTCAGTTCGCTTTAATAATGCAATGAGCATTTTACGCCAGTATAGTGTTAGACGAATCGTTAGAGATTTACCCATATCCTACTGAATAAGTGAAATGAAATTTTTAAGACCATAGTAAAAACCCAAATTTCGCTATTTCAAAGGTATGGAGGGAGGGGGGGAATATGCCCTTATCGGACAGTGTAGATCAAAGATCAGACTGCACGTTTTGTGCAGTCTGATCTTGATCTACATTGTCCGCAAGAGGTCAATGAGTCGCACTTAGCAGCCTAGGGGTTAAATAGAATGTATGACAAAAAACCCAGCCCGTGGTCCAAGATCAAACTGAAGCGTGGACGTCGTTGGAGACAATCCCGTTATTACAAGCTTTTTACTGTAAGCTTTTAACGGTTTTAAGGAACCAACGTTGTTAAGAGAATTTTGCTGTCTTGTCGAGAAATAAATGACCGCATACAGACTGTCTTAGCCAATCGGTCGACAAGTCTTTGACTCTAGACTTAAAAAAGTAATTAGATCTATTGATGAACATGAACTGAGGTTTCGGTTTTGGCCAGCGACTATGTACATGTACGTGGTGTCATATCTATCATACTATTGTCTTTATCATTATATTATCCCTTTACCACACAATCCCGAATTTTTACGACCATGAGGGAAAAGGCATTTGAAAACAATATGGGAAAAGGAGAAAATGCTGGTAACCGGCATTTTCTCCTTTTCCCACATTGTTTTCTTCCCTTTCAAATACACATCACGCAATTTGAGCAATAAATGTATTTGATTTGTAGTCTGCAAATACTTTGAGATTGAACAAGTCTAAAATTTTGTCCTTTGGTATAGGGTTACTGCGCCATTAAATTTTGACATGGCAGAGAATGTTCCGGGGGGATTTTTTTACTGCATATAAAGTAAAAATGCAAATGACACGAAGAGAAGATGTTGACGAAGTGAAACTGTACATCTGACATGACATAATGTGATCCCGTCATTTTACAACCATCTAACAATAAAAATTTCGACGACTTTTTAAATGCTGCTTAAACCGGCCCAGCTGTTTTTTGCTACTTCTTCGTAATTTTATGCATGTAGCAATTTTCTTTCCTTACTCTGTAAGCGATATATTTTTCTCATTTATTATGTGTGGTTTTTTTTTTTTTTTTTTCTTCTTTCTATCCAGTAGGCAAGTATATGTTTAGAAATGTCAAGTAAAAACAGATTATTGCAGACATGATTCATAATTTTGCTAAAAGAACTCCACAAATGTCAAACCATTGTAACCTTGTCTTGAAATAAACGGCTGTTCTGTTCTGTTCTGATAAACAAAGGATATGGATATGAGCGGCGCTCTGGGAAAAAGGAGGTTTAACACATCTTCGTAATGCATTGTACCAAGCAAGTCATCAATTAATTACGGATCCATAAAACCCATCTTGTCTGAAAAGCGGCTGCATGGTGAGTTAGAACGTTCTTTGACTTGCTGAAAATTTGCAAATCGCTAAAAGTATCTAACCAAGTCAGCCTGCGCAGTCCGCACAGGCTGACCTGTGTCGATACTTTTTGCAGATGCATTATTTATGCAGTACAGCATATTGCGTCTGTAAAGACAGAGGGTTGGCACTGTAAGTTCTGTATTGGCCAGACTGTCTCACAATAACTCGGACATAGTAGAATCTGAATCAAACTGAAAGTTCTTCACAGTCTGATCTCTATCTACAATGCCCCACATCAAACCATTATCATTCGCCCGGTATATTACTTGCTTGCAAGCATGTAGCAAGGATTTCACACTAAATGTCGTTTTGAAGCCAAATAGCTTAACCTTCTTCATAGCTGACACTTAACAATTCCACGATGTTTGTACAACTATACAGACTGACATGACAGTAAAATCTAGAAAATTCGAAAATAAGACGGGTAATAAATCGTTCGAAGTATCAGAGTGCTCGGATTATCGGAAAGTCTTTTGAAGTACAAAAAGATATGTCAAAAAGTGATGTTGATCTACGATTGTGTTCAATGATGATTCTAAATTGCATATTAAATTTCCAGAGTTTTCTAATTTTCGAAGGTCCGCTATTTCTGATTGGCCAAACTAGATGGTTTAGCCAATCAAAAATTGTGTTACTTGCTGCAATAAGTATGTAGTATGGAGTGATTGGTGAAATCAGACCATTAGCTTATTTCGGCCGAAAATTCTAGGAAAATTCTAACTTAAGCGTTCGGCGGATTAAACGTTAAAATAAACTCGCGAAAAATTACTATTCTCGATAGACATTATATAGAAACATTATGATAATGTGAACATCTATATCATAATTCTCAAAAGATAAAGCAAATATTTAAAAATGCAATGGTCCGCGTCGGTGAATTTTGCATGGTTGGGTGAAAAATGTAATAACCAATTATATTAAAATTACCGTCGTCTTCATAAAGTTTTTTGCTCTCTTGATTGTTATCAGTTTCAAAAAATATTTTATATGGTTTCAACGTGTTTTTTTTAGCCTATTTGCACAAAAGAGAAGTAGAAGCGGTATGGTAGATGGTATATATCTAGATCAGACTGCAAAGAACTCCCAGTTTGATCATGGATCTGTAATGTCTGCTCATTCAGTCAAGTCTGTAAGATAAAAATAGTTTTCAGTTTCCGTGAAATGTGTTTTCAAAAAGTCGCCGAGTTTTTATACAGCCAAGACAAAAACAGAGGCTTTTGTGGGCCGTACAGATTAAGATCAGACTCCGAAAAACGTGAAGTTTGATCTTGGATCTATACCGTCTGCTTGTTTAACGAAACCTGTAAGATAATCTTTCTACGTTTCAGTGGAACATTTTATAAACAAATAGCTTGAATAGTGATAATTTTGGGTAATGACAAATCTTCACCTACTAGTAAATAACTCAGCTGAGGATAGAACATTTTGTTGCAAAAGTGGCAGATAAGTGGAACCAGCAGAAAGTCGAAATCTTTTCGTTAACGATTCAGAGTTTTAATGGTTGTTTCTACATGCCAAAAATATCAAAGCAAAGCCTATCATTTGATTTTCGAGTCAATTGTCATAACCCAGCTTTCATGCATATGTTAACTTAACTACATATATAAACATGTATGTATATTTAATGTATCTGATTTGACATGCTAATGTCGACAGATTTTTTAACGAGTTTCTATAACATTAACCATGGGTATTTTGAAAACATCATTAACTTCAACTCAGCTGTGAATTATCAGCAACTGCCATTTTACCCTACTTAATCTATTCAAAAAGTTTTCTCTCTCCCCCACCTACACATACTTGAGCCATGCTCTGATTTTAATGCATTTCCGTGATCCTTTATACCAGGTAAGTCATCACATAATTACGTATTAATAAAATCCAGTTTGCCTAACAACCGACTGAATCATACAAGAGGTACAAAGAGCCTGCGACATGCAGATACCCATTGCAAAAAGTTTTGACCCGTGTCAGCCTGCCACTGACGTGAGTCGATACTTATTGCAGGTGCATTTAACACCCTTTTCAGAGAGCATGGCTCACTTGATTTGTTATAAGAAAATTCTGGTACGATGCCCAACGGTTTCGGGGACAATGTGCTGATTGTCCATGATCATTTTAAATCATTCGTAGACGACAAATAAACCGTGCCTTATTTGATAGGATTTGTTTTTGACGGGACAGAAATCTCTGTGATTACCATCATTTTATTTATTTCCCACACAGTTTTCTACACTATGGAAAACAAATCCTATCATTTATGCCACATTTAATTTGTCGTCTGCAAATGTTTTCATTTTAGGCAGTCAGAAATTCTGATATTCGGTAAAGAGTGAAAGCAATGTGGTGTGACAGTATGCACAGGTTTGACTTAAGTTAGGTAAGCAGTCTGATATTCTCAAAATCATCATGTCTAACACTATTTCGTATGGTCAAGGGTTTATTAAATTTGATCGGCTTTTCATTTCTTGCTCAGTAACTTGTGTGCGGACCTTTGTATTGCTTCACAAACTGTGGTCGTTTTTTTTTTTAAGTTTCTTGGAGTTATTCTAATAACCCTGAATCCTGGACTTGAAATAGACCTATTTAGATTTTTGCACAGTAAATCAACATTTCTTGTAAAACATCCATAAATACAAGTAGATCTAGATAGACTTCTCTTGTAATCGTGCAGAAACTGTAATGTTACAACCAGTATAGAAAGATGCAGTTTTTGGCGCTGGAAAAAAGGGATGGTAGTTTTGCAGCAAGTAACTCCGTCTATTTTTATCATATCAGATATGACGTCATCGTACTGATTTGAATTCGAACCCTCGTTATTGACATATGCTGTTGATAAAGTGACAATCCAGAAAACTTCGCGAAAATCTGGCGCGAAATCTATTATGTACCTTGAGAGGTTACACAGTCTATTTACCCTTTCGGCGCCATAGGCGAAAACAGGAACTTTTGCGAACAGCATAGATCAAGATCAGACTGCACAGAACGTGCAGTCTGATCTTGGATCTATTCCGTCCGCTTATCTAGTCAAGCATATAAGACAGAGATCCATCTGGGTCTCAGTGGATTCTATTTACAGGCATCGAAAAGGATCGAGTTTATATATTTGGGGCTGAAAGAGTTAAGGAAATGCCATTGGGGAAAAAATTACGTTCTGATTTTCGTCTTTACTGATGGTTTGCCAGCTATCACCTGACTGAATCCAGTAAAAAATCATTTTTGAAGTTTGGTAAGACTGTCAAAATCTGACCAGCTCCCTTAACCTTTATCCTGCTAAATAAATAAAATGAAATTTTCAATTCGATCGTAAAAACCCAAATAATGCTATTTCAAAGTTATATTGTAGGGAATAATATCTCCTTATCGGACAGTGTAGATCCAAGATCAGACTGCACTTCTGTGCAGTCTGATCTTGATCTACACTGTCCGCAAATGGTCAGTGATTCACGCTAGCAGCCTAAGGGTTAAATAAAGTTTCAATAAATTTGAATATCGGCATTTATTTTTTTTTTCCTGATCAACATAAATTTAGGTGTTTGTATTTTCTCTTTAATTAATTTTGGCCCATGACGTCCTAGTCCAACTTGAATGTACAACATGACAGGCCTCGTAGATAAAATTATTTTGATCTACGTGGGGTGATCAGAAAGAACGCGAACCACCCGATTATTTCAAAAACTACTTTACTTAAGATAACAAAAATTTGCACAGATGAACATTAATTACCTGGTTACTTACTCAAGCGTTTAAATGACGTCATAGGCAAATAAGAAAAGAGTGACGTCATTTCAATGACATCACATACTGCGTTAGCGGTTCACAATGTCGGATGACGTTTTATTTGAGCAGAGAGTAATTATAAAGTTTTACGTTAAACTCGGAAAGTCTTCATCGGAAATTAAGGCCGATTTAGATAAAGTTTATGGGGACTCAGCACTTAAGAAAACCAGTATTTGTAAATGGATTGGACGATTTAGAGAAGGACGCGAAACCGTTGAAAATGACCCTAAATCTGGCCGTCCATCAACATCAGTAACGGACAAAACTATCGCGGATGTGCAGCAGCATGTAAAGCAAGATCGTCGAGTTACTGTCAGGGAAATAGCTGACACATTTAGCATTTCCTATGGAAGTGCACAGGAGATTTTAACTGACAAACTTGGAATGTCGCGTGTTTGTGCAAGGTGGGTGCCTCGGCTACTGACGCCCGAGCAAATGGGGGTTAGGGTCGAAATTTGTTCTGAAATTTTAGAACGCATTAGGAAAGAAGGATCAAACTTTACTGATCGTATTGTGACATGCGATGAAACATGGGTACACTTTTACGAGCCCGAATCTAAACAACAAAGCAGTGTATGGAAACATCCAACATCGCCGTCCCCTGTTAAAGCCAAACTTTCTAAGTCTGTTGGTAAAGTTATGTGCATCATGTTTTTCTCTTCTCAACGTTTTCTTCTAAATCATGTTGTACCTATACATACTACAGTCAATGCTGAGTATTATGCCAGCATTATTCGAATGAATTTAATACAGGCCATCCGAAAAAAACAGCCGGAACTTCTATGGAGAGGCGTCATTTTACATCAAGATAATGCTCCCGCTCACAAAGCCAAACTTGTACAGGAAGTTTTGAAAAAACTAAACATAGAAACATTAGACCATCCTGCCTATAGTCCAGACCTGGCCCCATGTGACTTTTGGCTATTTCCTGTTTTGAAAGATTCTCTACGTGGCACGCGCTACGAGAGCAGAGAGGAGCTAACCCATGCCATGACCGGGTCGTTGAGAGTGATGTCACGTGACGGGCTCGCGCACGTGTTTCGCGCATGGGAATCAAGAATGAATAAGTGCATAGAACACAAAGGAGGTTACTTTGAAAAACAGTAAACATTCCAAGTTGATTTTTATAACAATATTCCGATAAAGGCACTGGTCCGTGTTCTTTCTGATCACCCCTCGTATAGATCACATCGATAAAGACATTACTCGAATACCACAAAGAATTCTTACTTGACGTACACAATTGACATGTATACATACATGTATGATTTGTTGACAAACATGAACAGTCAGAATTCTTATTCAAGGCATCTCCTTTCTTATCTCAATATTTGACGTACATGCCAGTAGAGGCAGCTTTTATTTCAATGGTACCTAACCCTGCCTCAACAGTATTCCGGTTATTTTACTACGACAGCTGTTTTTTTCCTGGGTTCCATGTGTTTCATAAATTAACCATACTCTGTGAAAAGGGGTTTAACACATCTGCAAAAAGTATCGACTAAGGTCAGCCTGGGTCGAAACCTTTTGCTATAGGTCAAGTTTCTGGATGTTCAAGGACCAGTCTATCTCATGATTCAGTCGGTTGTTAGACAAAATGGATTCCATGGATCCATAATTATTTGATGACATGCTCGGTATAATGGATCACGGAGATCCATATAACCCCTCTTTTGTCAGAGCGGCACTCAAATATAAAGCTTGGGCCCTAAATTGCCAAGCGACAGCGCCCCATGGTATACCTACTCATACTTTCTGCACGGTTTGCATCAAAATAAAACAAGTTAAAATATATACACATGAATAATGATTTAAACCTGAACTTATGTTTATAACCCATATTTAAAGTGGGGCTTTCAAAGCTGTCTTCATCAAATTTGCTTCAGCAGGTAAAGATACAAGAGTAATACAGAGATGCGCTATATACATGTACAAACCTTACTGTTTAAAAGAAAACTTCAGCAGGTCACTTTAGTGTAATTTCACACACTATGGTAATTGACAAATTCGGTGGAAAATTCCAAGGTTATTAACGTGTCGTAAACTTAAAGAAGAAACCCGACGTGTCATAGTAACCCTTGCCAACGTCAGCCCTTTTTCTCTCAGTACAAAAAAACAAGTATCTAAAATTAGCCATAGCAATTTTTTTAGGTGAAACGGTATTTCTTTGGAACCAGTGATTAATCATAGAGTACATCATAGATTTGATTTGGCTAAAGCTTTTTGTTTTCTCCTTTGATTAGTACGAGATCAAAGATACTACGTGGGGTAAAAGTTAGAACATCTTATTTGTATCATATAGGCTTATCATGGATATTACATGTATGACTAGCTATGCAGTATACGTTACACAAAAGAGAAACAGCGAAGGCAATACAAACACTTTCTCTGCATATGATCGGTAAAATTGTGGAAAAAGGAAACATTTCATGTATAAATTGCAACTGCTCATTTTCTCTCAGTGTTTTCAGAGGTTGTCCACTGCAGGCGAATAAAAGGTCGTATTTGTATTCATAATGAGTTGGCCTTCGATTTTGTTTCAAGCCCTCGGAAGTCAAGCTATGATCTGAAATCCGATCGGTATAATTTTAACATAAATTAAACCGGTTAACAAACGATCTGGTGTTTTCACGACACTGGGTAAGAAGCATTCAGAAAACATCATGGAAAAGGAGAAAAATGCGGGTAACCAGCATTTTCCTCCTTTTACCACAAGGATTTCTACTTCGCAAACAAATTCAATCATTTGAACTGTGCCTAATCTATTGCCGCAAATGCTTTCAATGTCTAACATGTTATTGTCTGGTGAAGAGTTTAAATAACAATTGCTGGGAAATACAATACTGCAGGGCATTAAAAACTATCCGAACGCCGACATTTTGGGGATCCCCTAACTGGCCTGGATCACGATATGACACGAAGATACCCAGGGCTGTTTGCCAATTATACCCAAAACACTAGGTTTGTGATATTGAGCCACTGTATGAATACACCAGTCTTGACCCTTGTTCCTATTCCCGATATATTTACCTATACAGGATCAGTACAGACATTCGTCAAGCCAGTGCACAACTAAGTCCGTATGCATCAGCCATCCTTAAAAAATATATCCCTGGTCTAATTCTATATTTTGTCTTTAATTATTATTGAACTTGAACGTAACGGAGTTTCTGATTGGCTAAACCAATTGGTTTATGAGTACGGCCCTTGGCACAAAGTAATTGAGCCTATACATATATACATATCAGTGTGAATAATTCTTAAATATATTTTATTTATGTCTGAACATTTAGTTGAAGCAAAGAAAAATATGTATGGCGGAATATGACGCGGTTTTCCATATTATTTCAGTCATAACGCGTCGACATCGCGTGTGTCGTGATTTTATCTCTTTACCAAACAATACCATATTTCAGCTACACCAAGGAAAACGCCTGTAGAAAACACCGTGGGTAAAGGAGACAATGCTGGTAACCAGCATTTTCTACGTTTCTCACATTATTTTCAAAAACTCCTTCAGGGTCGTTAAGCTCGTGATTGCGTTGTAAAGAGTTAATATCTATATAACTCGGGATCAGGGATGTTTTGTTGAATTATTTTACTCTTACCAAATGACAAAGTTTTAGATTCGACCAAACTGAAAGCATTTGCAGACGACAAATTCAGTGTAGCTCAAAGTATGGACTCTGTCTTTGAAAAGGTATCTGAAACAAAAACTTAACAACAACAAACTGCAGAAGAAAGACTTTGAACACGTCCTTCTACAGTATGAGAAAGAGAAATTGATTAACCTCTGCTATGCACAACTCAAAGCCTTTTGCGGACAGTGTCGTTCAAGATCAGACTGCACAGAACGTGCAGTCTGATCTTGGATCTACACTGTCCGATCAGGAGATATTTTTCCACAAAAAAATAACTTTGAAATAGCAAAATTATGGATTTTATTTTCGGCTATCCCAACGTTTCATTTCGCTTATTTAGCACGCTAGGGGTTAAGGTTTTATACATAATAAGTAGAAAAATTATTGTCGTAAAATGAGCAATTACTCGTTACCAGTTTTCCTTTGACAATGACATGTTAATTATAAAGTAGAACATATCACATTAAATTCCTCTCCGTTTTCAATTGATGCCCACGGGCATTGATAAGAAGGTCGATTAGTTGAAAAAATTTTAACGTCGCATACATTTTATGCAGAAGTAGTGCTTTCTGACAAATACGGCTTAATTAAATATTTATACAGACCTGATTGTGTACATTTCATTTTCAACCATGAAAAGGTGAATGACACCGAATAAAGAAAGGGAAGCCATTAAAAAACTGTTTTTTGTTTTGTTTTTTTAACGAAAAATAAGTAAAGAGGTACATGTACCTCCATAAATCGTTTGGGTGCCAAGAACAAACAAAATTTTGTTTTTGCAGATAGCAGAGATTCAAGATAATTATTGGATAAAGATTTATATACGAAACGGAAGTAACGTTGTATTCAGAGAAAAACATGCTGCAGATATTTATGTTCCCGTTTAAGGAAATGACTACAATACACTTGAGCCGCGCTCTATGAAAAGGGGGTTTAATGCATCTCCGAGATGCATTTTAGCAAGCAAGTCATCAAATATTTATGAATCCATAAAATCTATTTTGTTTAACGATCGAAAGTATCATGAGGTAGATTGGCCCTCTGACAGGCAAAAAATTAACCGATATCAAACAATTTCGTCCTTCTCAGCCTGCGCAGGCCATGGTCGATACTTTTTGCAGATAAATTTGACCCCCTTTTCACAGCACATGGTTCATTTACAAGTATGTATATGGTTGTTCAAGTAACGTTTTGAACATCCAATCCTTGCACCTGTTGATTATACATCTGTCACATGTAACAATGTAAAAAGCCATATAAATGTTTGTAACATAGCAAATAAAAATTGACACATAAGCACATACTGTCGGTTACTCTTCGTCTAAGTACTGTATAAATTCAAACATTGTAGCAAATGGAGAAATTGGTCTTTTTTTCTCGATGTTTTATTTGTTTAGTTTACAAGCCTTAATTCGTTTACCTATCCATATTTTAAGAGGATTGTTTAACTCTTTACCCGACGACAAAGTTTTAGACCATTTCAATTTGAAAGCATTAGCAGATGACAAATAAAATGTGGTTCAAATCATAGAACTTGTCTATAAAATGGTAGAAACATAGTATGAAAAGGAGAGAATGTTGGTTACCAGCATTTCTCTTTTTCCCTCAATGTTTTCACAAGCTTTCTTTTCTCATAGTCGTTAAAATTTGGGAATGTGATAAAGGGTTAAGGAAACAATGAGTAATACACACATAAAGTGATTGAGGGTTTCGAAGTTTTACCCTTTCAGTTTTAAACAAATGAAACGTTTTATTATTTTCGATTAAGGTCAACGGCTCCTAACTCATCGGTAAACATCGACGTTTTCGTAAAGGCTATTCGGCCAATCTCGGCAGCTTCCGTCTTTTAATATGAGAGTTAGGGGCCGTAGACTCACTGACTCATCGGTAAATATCGTGTTACACCGACGTTTTCGTCAAGGCTATTCGGCCAATCTCGGCAGCTTCCGTCTTTTAATATGAGAGTTTGGGGCCGTAGACCTTAAAAACGACTGCCCATTTTTTATTGCGAGACAATCACTTGGCACCAAAGATTGAACAGTTTAGATCCAAGGCTAAGCGGTTACCTTACAAATACGTCTTTGACGCCCCGACCTTGAAGCACCTAGCTTTTGAGTAGCTTGTGGGTAAAGCAGAAATTGTTTGATTCTGGTGAAATTTAGTATTTCGTGTGATTTTCAAAACGTCACTTAATTATCTTCAAATTTTATACCATTCGTCTTAGCAAAGGGATGTCTTGAAAAAAAAAAAAGCCTCTAGTGTATGAAAATATGCCAGCCCTTACCCTGCCTTATCTCTGTTGTTTACTGTTAAAACATTTTATTTCGTATTTATTGGTGATTGCGGGATTGAAGCCAATGACAGAGAACCGGAGAGTGCAGATCAAGATGGGACAGCACGTATGAAAAGAGAACAGTATACTTAAACGTTCGAAGCTACAAAAGCTGTAAGTTTTTGAGCTCTTCGACTACTGATATCATTAAGTATTTCAGTCGTGCTCTGTGAAAAGGGGTTAAGAATGTATCGATCTGTATCAGCCTACGCAGTCCGTACAGGCTGACATGGGTCGAAACGTTTTGCAATAGGTCAATTTTCTGCATGTCAAAGGACGTTCTACCTCATGATTCACTCGGTTGTAAGACAAAATGGGTTTTATGGATACATAATCATGTGTTGTCTTGCTTCTTATGATGCATCACTAAGATGCATTTAAACCCCTTTTTGCCAGATCGCCGCTATTTCTATTTTTTCAGTCTTACAAAAATGTGTCAAAAATTCGGAAACATAATCACCCCTCTTTTGTGTCGCTGGCTGAGCCACAAGATTTTATGTTATAGCGGATTGAGCTGAAGGTTTACCTTTTGTATAACAATCAATGTATTGTATGTCAATATTTACCTATTTATACACTCAAAGCTGATGTTCTTTTTACAACCCCAAGTCAGAATATAGGTAGTATGTCATAGGAATTCAGATTTTTTTTTCTGTGTACGACAAAGAAAGCAGGCAACGATCAGACTGCACCAATGAGCAGGCTGATCATTGTGTGCTCGTTTTGTACAGGACACCAAGGTCCCAGTAATCAGAAAATAGGTTTACATGTGCAGTAAAATCTGTCATAGTGGTTTCATCTATTAACCATTTACTACAGAATCCCAAATTTTAACGACATGGAAAGCTTTTGAAAACATTGTGGGAAAAGGAGAAAATGCTGGTAACCAGCATTTTCTCCTTTTCCAGCCATGTTTTCTACCCTTTCACCGACATATTCAATCGTTTGAGCCACTCTTAACCTGTCGTTGGAAAATGCTTGCAGTTTGGACCAGTCTAACATTTTGTCGTCTGGTTAAGAGTTAGGCAAGCAACCTGAAATCAGGAAGCATAAATAGTGTCATAAAAGGAGACGAATACGTCGGAAAGTACCTGTACTAAGCAAGCCTGTCGTTAGCATGCACATTTTCATTGTCCCTCAGATGCTTGATTAACCCTTTCCCAAACAATCCCTGGTTTTTACGGGTCAGGAATAGAAGCCTTTTGAAAACATTGTGGGAAAAGGAGAAAATGCTGGTAACCAGCATTTTCTCCTTTTCCCACAATGTTTTCTACCCTATCATATAAAAAAATCATCTTTTTAGCAACTGTTAATTTGTCATCTGCAAAATGCTTTCAATTTGGTCTGGTCCAAAATTTGCCGTTTGGGAAAGGGTTAATACATGTTTAGCTGTATTTTGTTTGCCAGCGAGCGAGCCAGCCTTTAAGCTTTCCTATCTGAATGTGCTTGCAAACACCTAAAGGCTATGAAGTTAGACGATCAGCTAAAAAATATATATCCGTCAGTCTTTTTATCTGTCTTTTTGTTTTCCATCTGTCTGTTCGTCCGTCTATCTGTTGGTCTTCCTTTTTGGCTGTTTCGGTGACACAGCTAAGTGGGAATATAAGAATGCTACAGCTACTGTTCCCTCACTAAACTTTTATTGTGGGTACTACGAAGAGACAATTCTCTTGTCTCTTTGCTGGATCTAAGATCAGACTACACGTTCTGTGCAGTCTGATTCGATCCAGATCGTCATCAACGTGTCCACAAGATTCATCTTTAGATCCTCTTAGTGTTCAAAGGATTCAATGAATTACATTCATTTTATCATGTGGCTTTGAAATTCAACTCATGGCTCCAGCATATCCATCAATTTGACAGATAGGTTTAATGAATAGTTTCATAAACAATTAAAATTCTTCCTCATGTACACACAGTACACATACACAACATACATCCACTAATCGCTATGTCAAACAAGTTATTCCTTCAGTTATTGTCAACAACTGTTCCTTCTCGATGTCTTTGCACCCAAGAAAACCTCATTTTCACCACATATATTTTCAATTCATGATTTTTCATCAAATGGTGAACATGAAAAGTCCTTGTTTCATACAAAAAAAAAAAAAATCATTTGCAAAAAACAGAAGATAAGTGGTACATCCTTCTACCGCTGGTGAATTTTTGCTGGCACATAGCACGCTGAGATTCAATCTTAACCCTTAAGTGAAACGAAAATTTCCACTCAATAGTAAAAACCCAAATATTGCAGTTTCAAAATTTATTTCACCGGAAAGAAAATATTGTATCAGACAGCATAGATCACGTTTTGTGCAGTCTGATCTTGATCTTAACTGTTCGCAAAAACGCCCCGATTCGCGCTTAGCAGCCGAAGGAATAAACTACTACAAGCGTATACACGATACGCGGATTTCCAGATAGCAAAAACTAAATATTGTAATCTCATAAGTTCTTTTCCTCGTGAAATATCACTGTATCGGACGGTGAAGATCCAAGATCAGACTGCACGTTTTGTGTAGTTTTTTGTGTAGTTTGATCTCAATGTACGTTGTCCGCAGAAGCGTCTTTATTCGCCCTACACCACTTCAAACGTTATCGACCATCTAAGATACAAGTCGTTCGGTAACTCATTTTCAGCTAATATCCCCTGAAATGGTTCCTAATTTCTATCAAACATTGGTTCTCTGACCCTTGGATCAAATTATCAACATATTAACTGGGTCTGTATAGTCAACCTTTTGAAACACCCGAAAAGTTAACTCACATCCTGCGCATCGCTTTCCCTGGAGTCCAACATATGATGACCACATACTCCACAAACTAGTTTAAAATAGAACGTAGGCATTGCGAAACAACCTTAACCACTTGTAAAATTTTTCTCGACGCTTGTTTGCAGTAAACCTTACCAGTACTCGCGCCATGACGTGAGCAGTTTCAAAGGTTAAGAGAATCGAACCTCTGATGTGAGAGGCCGACACTCTCCCCGTCTACCACTGTCTCCTTGTACAAAGAGAGAGAGATTTATTCAGCTCCTATGGTTACCAACATTGAACCAATACACGACCCAGTGCTCTCTCAATTCCTCTGCAAGTTCAAAGTACACGCTTCTACGGTCTGATGATTGGTCAACACGGAAGCAATTTCCATCGAGTGTGACCAACCTTTTTGGGGGCCATAAAGGCGTGATAAATTTAAAACGAAAAAACTGCCAAGTTTAGTCGTTTTCGTGAGAGGACGTAATAATTACGAAGATTTTACAAGATGATCAGTTGGTATACATGTGTAAATCCAAACTCCAGTTGCTTGAACTTGGACATTGCATTGTTCAAATGATCAGTTCAAATGAATAAAACGTTGAATATTACCGAAGTTTCTACAAAACATTGAACCAATACACGAACGTTACACGACCCAATGCTCTCGCCATTCCTCATAATACACTATTCTACGGTCTGATAATCGGACAACGCGGAAGCAAGTTCCATCGAGTGTGACCAACATTGTTGGCGGCCGTACAGGCGTAACAATACAACTCTTTACCAAACGACATCATCGTGGACTTGCCCGTAAGTAGTGAAAACATTTTCAGCCGACAAACTGAACTTGGCTCTAATGATGAGATTTTGTCTACGTCAGAGTTAAAAATAATGTCATAAAAGGAGTTAATGGTGGTTACCAGGATTTCCGTATTTCATTAAAATATTTTCAAACGGCTTCACCTGTATAGGAAAGTTTGGTAAAGAGTCATCAATAACACCAATATTTGAAACGAAAGATCGTCAGTTTCAGTCATTTGCGTGAAATGTTATGAAAACTTACGTGGTGATACCACATGACCTAATGGAATAGTTTTTAAAAAAAAAGGGGGAGGAAGAACAAGTATGCAGCCTGTCTTTGCATGATTGCAGAATTGTAGTCCAAAAGTCTGACTACAAGGACATGCAGCCTAATTCTAGCTTTCTCTTTTCAAAAATGACAGAAATGTGTCTATATGTGGAATATGGTTAGTATGTATTGGATAAGGTGCTAATCTTTGAGCTGCTTTCCGAGCCTTAGTTAGCTTTTGCGGGTAATGTAGATCAAGATCAGGCTATACAGAACATGCAGTCTGATCTTTGATCTACAATACCTCCAAGCTGCAATCCAGGCATTAAAGAGCTTTCGCGGACAATGTAGATCAAGATCAGACCGCACAGAACATGCACATCCGATACGATAATACATTCGTGTGAAAAGAACGTTTTAATCGCAATTTTTGCGTTTTAAGTATCCACTGGAAATTTTCCTTTAATTTATTCAATTTGAGGGTTGAATTAGGGAAAGGACAGACGATTGGCGAAACTCGCATTTGTCATTCGGAAAATTTACAAATTGTAAGTGTCTGCGCACACTATATTCAATTAAGTACGACTGTACATGATTAGATAGGTGTCAACGAACACGAAATCTTCGTGACAATGTCAGATATAAATAAAGGGACAGATAGAAAATTAAAAAAAAAATATATCCTGGATCTGTATAGCGTTCAACTCACTACACTTGTGTGAATTTGAATTCTAAATGGGCCGATACGTCATAATATATAGAGGCGATTTCCGAATCAATTAATTGAATCTAAACAGCTTTTTATGTTCGGACTTTTTGATAATGGGATGAGAAAACATTTTTTCTACAAGTATCCGGCTTTTCTTGACCCCTGGTGTCCTTTTCGAAAAGAGCTATCCAAGATCAGCCTGCACATCCGTGCAGTCTGACCTTGGATTGCTCTTTTCAGTACCTTTTTCATTGCCAAACTTTTACTGTACTCAAGTAAAATAAATAAATGAATTCCAAAGTAACAAGTGGTTCAATTAATCGTTTTCAATTCAGCAATGGAGCCTGGATACTGAAATGTATGCATCTGCGTCGTGACCAATGTAAAAGATTGTTTTTTAACTCTATACCAAACCACAAGATCCGAGACCTGTCCATTTTTTAAAGAATCTGCTGACGACAAATTAAAATGCGGTTCAAGCGGTTGAATTCTTATAAGAAAGAGGGAGAAAACATTGTAGAAAAAGAAAAAGGTGCTGATTACCATCATTTTCTACTTTTTCTACTTTTCCTACAATGTTTTAAAAAGCCATTTTGTCTTAGATTCATTAAACTCGGGATTGTTGGGAAAGGGGTTAAGCAGTGCGATTTACGGTCCCGCTTTTCATTTCTTTTGATTGCTAGTGATACAGAATTCTACAAAAAAGGAGTCTATATATATTTATTCTTACCTGCATTGTTGTTGTTTTGATTCTTAGGCACTTTTCCTCCTTTCTGTTGCTGTTTTTGTTGCTGTTGTTGTTGTTGTAAGTTCTGTCCCTGTTGCTGCTGATCTTGTTGTTGCTGAAGCTCGAGCTGTTGTTGATACTGCTGTAACTGTTGTTGCTGTTGTTGTAACTGTTGTTGATGCTGCTGTAAAAGTTGCTGGTGTTCTATCAGATTCTGCGGTAACATTTCTATAATCGTGTGGGCGGGTAACAATGTTGTTGTTTGAATCTGATGAGCCTGAAGCTGTACAGGGTGTAGTTGTGTTGGGGCCTCTAACGGTGGTGGTTCGGACTTAATCTCTATCATGTCAGGTTGTCCATTGTCATGTTGGTTTTGTAAGACAGCCATCCCGTCTTTGTGATTGATTTCGTCGTCATCGTCCGTCTCTTCCTCAGACTCTGTGTTGGAATGTATGGCTGCCCTCGCCGCTTCTGCTACAATATCTGTAGCTGGCATTATGCTGTCTAATGTGGTTGCAATAGATGACGGTGCGATCACGGATGGGATCGCTGCCGAAGCAGTTCCGACAGATGTCAAACTAGCCGATGTTAAACCAGCAGTAGATGGTAAAAGTACTTGAACTAGGGTTCCATCCATGGTTCACCAAACAAATTTACTCCAAATAGAAACAAGAACAATTTCACGGTTCACTCCAATCCACAGAAACTGTCACATAAGAACAAGTCGTCGATATAAATCCTCTTTAACACAAAACACAACTTCACCTGGTTATAACAACGTCCTGTCCCTGAAATAAACACATAAAAGAATTAAACAACATGGAAAGTGCACATAACATATAACATAACAGAAATAACAAATAACATTGTATATATTCCGAACTAGTCAAGTTTGACGAACTCTGATTGACAAGGAATGCCGGTTGAGAGCCATAATACCGTGAAGTTTAACAAGACACGGACCGTGTTTTTCTCTCCTACATACCTGCTAAACAGTCAGTCAGCCATGCCGTCGCGCAGGTAAATTCGCTGTGTTAAATTCGACTTTCGTCACACAGTTAAACACGCCTCTTCAATAGGAGCAGTCGTCAATTCCGTAGTGGATCTATGCTTTCAGGAACTGCACAACTCGCCAAGTTTAGCCTGTAAGTATACAAGGTGTGCCTTTTAGTAATATCCAATGGTCTATCAAAATTAGGAAAAAAGATGGCGACAGATTATATCTATTTTACCTGTAATTGTAAGCGGGACATTTTTTACCTGCCATATATGTTTACAAAGAATGGAAAGATCTGATTGGCTGAGAGTGTCATTCCCGCCATTATACCTCGTCATCGGCCATTATTGCCTGAAGGTAACTTGAATCGAGATGGGAATATTTGATATACTACATTCTTAAACAGGACACTGACGATGAATATGACATCGGCCCTTCATTTCGAACATAAAAGGCAAAGGTCTTTCTTCTTTAGCACAGTTTATATGATGTTTTTGAACCACTATGAGAACTTTATAACTGGGCGGTCCGGGACGTATTTTACCCTATGTTTTTGTTTATATTTGTCGCTAGCTAAAGAGAGAACGGCTGAACCGAGTGACGAAGTTGAGATCGATTTCCTATTTTATCGATTGGTAAGGACTATGACTTGAAACAGGAATACAACTGCGCTAGATTCATATTTTGTGTTATTTTCAAATGAAATATTAATGACACAAACAGATACTTTCGAACAGGTAATTTACACCATATTCAAATCAAACTTCATTAACACTTGTTACAAGGCTCTTTAGTCTCTTGTAGACTTTTGGTGAATAAGCAGTAATTGTCAAACCCTTTTTACATAACCAGTTACCAGTTGAGACGACTTTTTTTATGTCCCTGCAGCTAACATCGTTTAAAAAAGACAGTGGAGAAAGCCGAATCTGCCTCCCTGGTACGCTCAGTATAACTTTTCCGGACCTCGGTTTGGTGAAGCCTAACTACTGTTTGCCAGCTTGAACTCTTTCATCCAGTGCCGAATGAATGCGACTTTTTAAATTCTATAGTTAACTTTATGAAGGATAAAAGTAATTAAACGTGAAAATCAATCATTTCCAATCATGCTTTCACCAAAACATTTAAAATGCTGTTTTCCATTGTCTACAAACTTTTATCTTTTGTGGGGTTTATAAAAAAAAAGTTTTGTGTTGTTTACAACTTAGTCCGCACGGTAAAAGGAGATACACTCTTCTCCATTATTCATGTATTCAGTGCAGAGATTTGACGTAGGTTGCAAATATAACACACAAGCTTTTCTTCGAATTTTTCTCTGCTTTTAAACATGAACTAATTAGTATTTGTAAAAACCTTGAGTTTAACTTTCACAAAGTATGA
The DNA here is from genome assembly GCA_946811185.2 of Hippopus hippopus. Lineage (NCBI taxonomy): Eukaryota > Metazoa > Mollusca > Bivalvia > Cardiida > Cardiidae > Hippopus > Hippopus hippopus. The sequence continues at coordinate 36,181,628 of OX328096.1, forward strand.
ATCTCATTGACGTCTTCCAAAAGTGTGTTTTCAATCTACATGTATATGTAATTGCTTGTATGTTATTGCTTTCCATACTTAAAATTCTAAAGAGAAAAAGGGAGACTTGAAACGATCCCCACAATGACGAAAAAAAAAAACAGGAAAAACTGTCGAAAAAGTTCTGACCAATGTCGCATTTCCTGACAATTTTTTTTTTTTAGAATGAAAACGTTAAACAAGAAAACTTAAGCGACAAGCAGAAAAATTCTTAGGGTTAAAACTTTGTGTAAATTACCCCAAACATCAACAGCGGATATTGTGTAAATTGGTGTACTTATATTTCAGTTTAAATTCATGCAAATATTCTGTAGGAACAGCCGGGCTATTTAAACTGGAACAATGGCTTGACACAATGCTAATGTCAACCTAGGACCGAGTGCAAATATTTTATTGAAAAATTATACAGCGTACATAATACAATTATTCAAGGTGCGTTCAACATTACTCTTCCTCCCGTCCCTCAAAAGCTCTTGTATAACGAGGTAATATTAGATGTTCTTGTTTGAATTTAGGGTGACAGTATTTTTGTCAATGGAATGCAATGCCAGTAGGCTTTATTGATTGCCAGATCTTCCTAAAGAAACTTGTTCTTTAAACATCCTAGCAAGACGTGACATACAGACATTTGCCTATTGTTCCTTCTTTATTACGACAATTTGCCTTACCAAATTTGAGGCCAAGGGCATTTTGTTTGATTCCATACGTTTTCCAGAAAACCTTTGCGTTGATAAATTAATAAATAGGTATTCTCGACTGTTTTAAAAGCATCAAACATGGCGGTCTAGTTAATATCCAAGTATAGACGGGCAAGTGTAAATCGAAGGTCAGACTACAAGTTTCTTGCAGTCTGAGCTTCGTAAACACTGCCTGCAAAATTTTAGACTGGTCAAAATTGAATTTTTTTCCAAACAACACATTGACTTAACTTTGGTTTACATGTTTAGACTTTAATAAGGTACAGACATTGTGGGAAAAGGAGAAAATGCTGGTTGTTTGATAACAGATTAGCCTTTTACCGGATGACATTTTAGCCTTGCATGGCTATACTGACACCATTTGCAGAAAAGAAACTTTCAAATGTGTCTCAAGTTATGAGAACCGTCTTTGAAAGGATAGAAACTATTATGGGAAAAGGGGAAAAATGCTGGTAACATGCTTTTCACCTTAATGTTTTCAAAAGCTATCTTCCCCAGGATCATGAAAAATCGGGGATGTGTGGTGAAAGGTAAATGAGTCGCATGTCAACTAGATGTTCAAGTCAAGACCGAAAGCCATCCAAATGTGACCGGGATCCTTCCATAGCTTTAAACACAGAGAACTACAACCTAGTTCTGGTGAAATCCAAGAAACGCGTGAACAAGAAGGCTGTCGCCGTGATATAGCTGTGATATTGTTGAAAGTGGCGTAGAATACCATTCAACGAAAACCAATGAAATAGGCAGAACTTTAAAAGGAGAGAGTATTTGCAGACACCCCCAGAGGCAAATTTGGTTCAACAAATTAGATCGTAATCTACAGGTCAGTCGCAGGTATAAACTCTTTACCAAACCACACATTTCTAAGACTGGGTTAAATTCAAAGCAGTTACGGACAACAAATTAAATTTGACTGAACAACTGACATTTGTCTTTGACAGTAAATGAAACATTGTGAGAAGAAGAGAAAATGCTGGTTACCATTTTATTTGGGTTCTTAAAACACGGTATCGTTTGGTAAAGGGTTATATCTTTACCTGCCGTTGGCGACTTTAAGCTTTTGCAGACGGTGTAGATCAAGAACAGACTGTACAAAACGTACAGTCTGATCCTGGTTCAACACTGTACGCTATCATTGGCTAGATATATGAAATAATCATATCCAGTTTCAGTAAAAATCTACTTTTACATCTAGAAAAGAAGTCCAATTTCTTCAATTGGCAGAGATAGTTTGTCCACGGTAACATGAGACACTTACGTTAAAAAAAAACCCAATGCTACACAATATTGTTGCAAACGGACAACTCTCTTAAAAATGATCCAGTGTTGCACATGTGACATTATTTTCAATATTGTTCAACTAAATATATGAACCACATCGTGTTTTACGAATTCCTGTGCGAATAGGCCAACAATCATTCACGCCTCTCAATTAGCATGCGAAAACTCAATTTTTCCTAAATCTCTGAAAGGCAATATTTTCCTTTCTCTGCAATGTTCCTCTATTTTATCTCTTTTATATAACCTGTTCTGACCTTAATCAGGCTGTGTGGTAAAGTGGGCAAACTCTTTACCAGATGGCAAAATTGAAAACTTGTAAAAACTTATCACCTCACAAAATTGATAGGCGACATATGGAATGTGCTCAAAGTGATGGAATTTCTCTTCGAAATGGTAGAAAACGTTGTTGGAAAAGGAGAAAATGTTGGTTAACAGCATTGTAAAACTCATCAAAATAATAACAAAGAAACGAGACGGAAAAAAAATGCAAATTGTTCAGTCAAAACAATTTTTAGAGGTATGTATGCATTCCCCGACGATTATTTACATTAAGGTCGGTGCACAGTTGTAAAAATTGAGATCAAATTTATGCAGTTATTTAAAAATCATAAAAAGCCGTTCATAACTGATTTAAGTGTAAAACATTTTTCATGCACTTAAGACGTGTATACACTAAGCAATGACAGTAAATTGTCAACTCGAGTATACAGCAATGTGGCAGTATTAAATCTGTATGTATAAAATGACAGATACAGGGGCCTTGTAATGCACAGCTACGATTTAAAGGAAAAATTGGACACACGCAATCTCTCTCTCTCTCTCTCTCATAGCAAAAGGACCTCAAATGCATTTTTTTTTTAAATTGCAAATGCCAAAACATAATTCTGACCCTATATAAATGTATGCCCTTAGAATGAAGACTTTTAAAAACATTGTGGGAAATAGAATAATGATGATTTCCATCCATGGAAAGATAGAAAACATTGTGGGAAAAGGAGAAAATGCTGGTTACCAGCATTTTCTCCTTTTCCCGCAATGTTTTCAAAAGGCTTTATCTCCGGGGTCTTTAAAACTCGGGATTGTGTAGTTTAGGGTTAAACGAGTTATACAACCATGTAACGAATGGTAGTTTCTTATTGTATAGTATGTAAGTGCCTATTTAAGAAATATTTAACTTGTCTCCACTAGATCTAGTTGTTTGTGACTGATATTACACAAAAGAAAAAAAAGTTAAACCAGTTTCTCCTGGTTTTAAATTTTCAAAAGCAATTTTCTTCGGAGATATTAAAACTCGCGCATCTAAGCAAAAAAGGAATATGTATACTGCAAAAAATAATCTTTTTTAGGTTCCAAGAGCAAACTTTGCATCACGTTGTTGGTCGATGCTACAGGTGACACTTTGCGGGTCTAGCCGCAAGGTCAGACTGCACAGAAAGTGCAGTATGATCCTGGGTTGACAATTTCCACTGTCCATCATAAGTCTAACATATACACCCTTATATGAACAAACCCTAAGTTTGTGTATCTATTTGGAATAGTCCAACATCTGGACAACAATAGAAAGGTTTAAACTGATCCCGTTTTTTTACGACCCTGAGAGACCCGGCCTTAAAAACATCGTGAGAAAATGATAAAATGCTGGCAACAAGCATTTCCTACTATTTCCACAATGTGTTCTACCAGTAAAAGACAAGTCTCACCATTCAAGCCATGTTAAATTGTCGTCTGCCAATGCTTTGAATATGGAACAATCTAAAGTTTGTCGCCTGTAAAGAGTTAAAAAGGGCCCATAAAATCTATTTTAGGTTGAAGGCTAAAGCCGGATTTAACACAAATATGGAAGGTATATTCTTTCATTGAAAAATAAATACTATTGATCAAAATATTTCACCCTTTACTCGAGCCATAAGTGTGAAGAACCTGTTGACCCTTTCAGCGCCATGGGCGAAAGTAGGGGCTTTTGAGGACGGCATAGGTCTAGATCAGACTGTACAGAATGTGCAAAACTAATCAAACATGGCTCAAATAGCGAAACTTGCCTTTGGTCGATTAGAAAGAATTGTGAGAAAGAAGACAATGCTGGCTACCAGCATTTTCTCAATTTCTACCAATAGTTTTTAACAGTTTTCTTTTTCAGAGTAGCTAAAACTCGGATATATGTGGTAAAGGGTTCAAAAGATATGACAGTTCAACCCACAGTGCTTGTAGGTATATTTTTGTTGTATAGGCCTACATGTACAAATTTCGGTACTTTATATTTTTGCGCCGGTACAGGCCCGATGACGCAGACTGTTTTGCTGTTCACGTGTACGGATTCCGATGCTTTATATCTATAAATAGGCCGCTACGGGCCCGATTACGTCGACAGTTTTCCTGTGCACGTATATGGATTTCGGTGCTGTATATTTATTGGCCGTTTCGGGCCCGATTACGTCGACAGTTTTTGCTGTGCACGTATATGGATTCCGGTACTTTATATTTATGTGCCGGTACAGGCCCGATTACGTCGACAGTTTTGCTCTACACGTATGCGAATTCCGGTACTTTATATTTTTGTGCCGGTACAGGCCCGATTACCTCGACAGTCTGCTCTACATGTATGCGAATGCCGATGCTTTATATTTATGGGCCGGTACGGGCTCGATTACATCAACACCAACAAAAGGAACTCGCAAGGTGGTATGCAATAATCCGCTTGAAAAACATTCAAGTCCTTACAAACTGTGTGTAATCCTACTGCTTTGCTTTGAGATCGGTATACATTACCACGTTATGCCCTGCAGGCAGATTTTTCATTCGTTTTGCAGCAGACTACCGTTTGAAAACAGTGTGTTGAAAGGAGAAAATGATCGAAACAGTGAGCTCTTCTGCAACCATTTTGAATCACGTGTCTTCCAAAGAAACCGCCGCCTTGCTTCACCAATATGAAGAGCGTTTCAGAGGACTATTTTGACACAGGTGCAAGCCCTTTATACATGCATGATTTGACGTCTACGACCCCTAACTCATCGGTAAATATTATGTAACATCGACGTTTTGTAAAGGCTATTCGGCAAATCTTGGCAACTTCAGTCTTTTAATATGAGAGTTAGGGGCCGTAGACCTTAACGAAACATATCACAACATAAATTTTAACACATCACCACATCACCACATCAGTACAACAGTACATTCTTAATCCCCCCCCCCCCCTCTCCCCGGCAGAGGCCAGCTTTTGAAAATTGTGCGGATAAAGGTAACACTGTTTGTTGCAGGTGTAAGCAATTGCTCCCTTTTCAACAATGTTTTCCAAAACCATTAGAAAATAACCATTTTTCATCCCACTTAAAATATTTTCCTTCAAATCACTTATATAATTGAATGGAACTTCTAAAATTAACTCTTATTCTGACGTTCGCGACCACAGGTGTATTTTGCGGAGATTGTAAAGCAAGATCAGCCTGCACATATGTGCAGTCTGATCTTGCTCTACACTCTCCGCTGCTATTTCATTAGCCTCGGTCATGTAAACCGCATTTAATTTCGAAAAATGTACTAAAATGTAATCGTCTTATCGTCAACAATTGACGTTCGGCAGGATAAGGATGAAAGAAAACTTCTATGGCAATGGGCTAATTACATTCAAAATAACTTTGGTTTATAAAAGAACCATCATGGCCACATTGTAGCTCCTCTTTCACATTTAAAGTGCTCAATTTTATAGAATTAATTTTACCCCCGCCGTCTCAAAGAAAAGGAGGGCTTCGTTTCAATATTTTGACACAAAAAGAACGAATTCGGCTGAAACTTGAGACCTGACACCTAGAGTTGGGGAGCCGCGTTAACTCTTTACCAAACGACAATACAAGTATTTTAGACTTCTCGAAATTAAAAGCATTTGCAGACGAAAATTTTACATGTTGCCCAAAAAATGAGATTTGTCTTTCAAAAATTATAGAAAATATTGCGCGAAGTAGAGAAGATGCATGTGACCAGCATGTTCTCCTTTACACACAATTTTTTCTTCAACTTTCCTTCAGAGGGTCGTCATTAAAACTCCAGATTGTTCTATATAGAGTTTATAGTATTTTGGTATAGTTAAGACGTGGACCCTAAAACGCGGGTTTTTATGGCTCCCATTGCACAAAGTCGGTTTGCATAATTAGATATATTCAAAATGTCTGCAGAATTACATAGAAGAGAGAGGCTGTGTCCGAATTGCAAAAGATCTTTTACTCATAAGAAGTAACAAGTTACACAGTTTTTGTCCGCTTTATAAAGTCAGCATAAACACACATTTTATTCTTTCTCTCTCTCTCTCTCTCTCTCCCTCTCTAAGTCTTTCAGGTTTTCATGACCATCTCACTACCGATCCATAAGCTTCTCAATTTTACCATTTATGTGACAGTTTTAAGTTAGGGTTTTTCAGTTCAGGTTTTATTTTAGAAAACACAAGGTAGATTTAAAAGGCTAGGAGCGTTTCATCTCGGGACACACGAATACAGTGATGATAGGTTTTTCAATCCATTACCAAACCTGGATCAAATAAAATTGCAGCATGTCTTTTCGGTCAACAGACAGAAATAGTCTTCATTTAGCACGCTAGGGGTGATGTAATATGGAACGCCGTAGCTGTCATATGTTAATACATTTCGAGTTTTCGTATTTAAACAAACTTTATTATGTCAAATAATGCATTATTTCGTCAGCTAAAATAGTGTTTTTCTCAATACATGGATTTGTTATGTTATAAATAAATGTTCAGTTGACGAACTCTCAACTTATTGTATTTTAACACTATCTTATCATGGTAATGGAATAAGAGACCTGCTTGATTCTTTGCGTTGTTATGTTGAAAGACAAAGTTGACTTGTCAAATGGTGTTACTGTTAGGTCTATGCACTGTGTTACTGTGTCCGACACACGAAAGTTTTTATTACGTCAATCAGACGTGTTGTTGCGTTAGTCCGGTACTGTAATCTGTCAATTTTCGTCATGTAGAGGTTAATGAACTCTTTTGACTTCTTTAAGTTTTGTATAAATGTGTCTTTTAAAATGTTATTGTATTAATAAGATCAGTTAAATGGTCGATCTTTTGTGTTGTTCTCTTAAACGATAATGTTGACTTGTCAAGTTGTTGTATTGTTATGTCTGAATGCTACTTTATTGTGTTTATGGGATATATTGACTGGTCGATTATTTGTGGTGTTGGGCTAAAGAACAAAGTTAAAGTGTCCTAAGGTTATATTATAGCGTTTATACGCCATGTTGATCTGTTCATAGGCCAGGTTGATTGGTCAACTCTTTGTTTTGTTGGGTTAAAAAACAAAGGTATTATGTCTGCATGCTACTTCAGTTTGTGCATACACTACGTTGACTGGCCGACTATTCAGGTCGTTGGGTTAAAAAAACATGGTTAGCTTATCAACCAGTTGTGTTATTGTGTCTATTACACCATGTTGTTGTGTTTATAGAACATGTTGACTGGTAGATTATTTGTGCTGTTGGGTTAAAAGATAATGTTGGGTTGTTGAAATGCTGTAGTACTGTGTTGACCGAGCATGTTGACCGGTCGTCCCTTTGTGTTGTTAGGTTAAAAAACAAAGTTAAGTTGTCAACAATTAGATCATTATATCTACATGTCATCTTATTGCGTTTAAAAGACATGTTAACTGGTTGATTCTTTGTGTTGGTTGGGTTATGAACAATGTTGGTTCATCAGACGGTTGTATTGTGATGTCTACACGCCAATTTATTGTGTTTATTTGACATCTTGAATGGTCGAGTCCTTGTGTTGTTGGGTTAAAAATCAAAGTTGTTACGTCTGCATGCTGCCTTATTGTGTTCATTTGACATACCAACTGGTCGACTATTTGTGTTGTTGTGTTAAAAAATTGAGTTGTTGTCTGCATGCTACGTTATTGTATTTGTGAGACATGTTAACTGGTGGATTCTTTGTGTTGTTTGGTTAAAATACAAAGTTAGCATGTCAGATAGTTAAATTACTATGTTTATACTTCATGTTATTGTGTTCATTAGCAATGCTGACTGGTCTAGTCTTTATGTTGTTGGCTTAAAAAACAATGTTGGGTTGTCAAATGGTTATATTGCTATGTTAACATGGCGTTTTATTGTGTTCATTTGACATGTTGACTGGTCGATTGTTGTGTTGTGTGGTTAAACAACAAAGTTAAATTGTCAAACAGATGTATTATTACGTCTACGTGTTGTGTTATTGTGTTCACTGGACAAGTTCACTGGTGGACTTCCTGTATTGATTTGTTTAAAGCAATGCTAGGGTGTGAAATAGTTGTATTTTTATGTCTACAAGACATGTCACCGTGTTAATAGGATACAATCATAATAACGTAGCATGTAGGCATACTAGCTTAGTTTTGTAACACAAAAACACAACTAGTGACGAGTCAACGTGTCCAGTGAACACAATAACTTAGTACGTAGACATAATGGCTTTATTTTTCAACCAAACAACACAAAGAATCAACCAGTCAACATGGTGTAACAAAGCAATAATACGGCTTGTAGACATATTAATACAGCTGTTTAACAAGCTTACTCTGTTTTTAACCCCAACAACAATAAGAATCGACCAACCAACATGTCCAATATAAACAGTAACGTAGCATGCAGACATGATAACTTGTATTTCAATACAACAACACAAACAGTTGACCATACAACCTTTCCAACGAACACAATAACATGTCGAGTAGATTTGGTGACATGACCATTTGACAACTTAACTTTGTTTTTTAAGCCAACAACACAGAGAGTCAACCAGGCAACATGTCCAATGAACACAACAAAATGCATTGTAGATATAGTAATAAAACCATTTGACAAACCAACGTTGTTTTCTAACCGTCCAACACAAAGAACCGACCTGTCAGCATTGCTAATGTACGCAATAACATAACGTGTAAACATAATGGTTCAGTTGTATGACAAGTCACCATTCTTTTCTGACCAAACAAAAGAAAGAATCGACAAGTCATCATGCCTCCTTAACATAACAACAACATATGTAGACATAATAATGAAAAGGTATTACAACTCAACATTGATTTTCAACCCGATAACGTTATGTATTGAGCAAATCACATGCCAGCTAGACATATTAAGATATCTGTTCGACAAAATGAAATTTCATACCAACAAAACAACTCAAATTGTGTTAACTTATGACAGCTATGGCGTTCCATAATGTAAATATGTGATGTAAAATATGTATTAAAAAAGCTAACTTACAACAAATGCAAATATAGGAATTTTAACTTCGCGAATAAATAACCCAGCCGGCAATTTCCGCACAATTTTTAAGAGAGAAGTAAATGTGTTACCTTTCGAACGCTACATAAAAAAGATATTTTCAGCCGATAGTTAAGATGCAAAATTGTTACAATTTCGAGATCGCTTTGGGCAATATGTTACACATAATATTGTACAGGATAAATCTAGGATCTGACTTGACTTTCTGTGTCGTCTTATCTTCATCGACTGCGTTCACAAAAGCACATTATAAATGTGTACGAATTCCAAAGGGTTAGTGCTAATAAAATAAGCAATAATGCAGGTGTGAAATACAACAACGACAATCTAGGTCGAATTATTGTAAAGAGAGGGATTAGATTTCAGCGAACCAAATCTACACTTTGAAATATTTAATCCGTTGCACAACAGATATGACTTTACAATCCTGCTGTAGTTACGATGTCATCTAACAGCACCGAGGGAAAAGGGGGAAATATTTCCATTTCTCTTAAAAAGAAATGTGCATTCCCTTAGATATTAATCGCATTTCCGAATGTTTGAATCACGTATCGCATGCTCAAGTCAATGGTATGCCTAAAATAGCGTGTGCAGGTATTGGGTCAAATTTCCAGTTTTGAGGCAACAATTTTTGCACAAAGTTTACTCTTTCCGTTTGTTTTTTTTTTTTAAACACAATTGTATTCCATTGTGATTAAATAACAGATGGGCTAACAGGCTTTAAATACAGGGAAAGAACCAGACCTCTCCTAATTCAAATTAACCTTTATCGTGCTATATAACTTAAATGAAACTTTGAAGTCGATAGTAAAATCCCAAATGTTGCTATTTCAAACTTATTTTCTTGGAGAAAAATATCTCAATATCGGACAATGTAGATCCAAGATCAGACTGCACGTTCTGTGCAGTCTGATCTTGATCGAAATTGTCCGCTAAAAGTCAGTAAGTCGCGCTTGGCAGCCTAAGGGTTAAAAGACCAGTCCCCAATTTTGACGGCAGTAAAACAATCCTTCATCAATTTACTTACAGCTTTCTGCTGACAACTGTTTCGTCTTGCAGAAGACAAACATTACAGAATTTCTGTTTTTGTCACATTGTTTTCGCACATTCCTTTATCTATGATGGTTATCCCTTTTCCGCAGGGAATTTCAAAATCTGCTGCATAATCTGTTTAAAGGTAGGAATGAGTTAAGTACATGTATTGTCTACTATACATTACAAGATAGCAAATAACCACACAGAATTTTGTAAGGCACACCAAAGAAATGGGACGAAACTAAATAGAAAAACAAAGCTGATAGTTGCTGGTAATGAAAAAAAATTGTTAAAAGGAGAAATTATTCAGTCCAAATAATTGTTTCCTTTACCATTATGTTTCCAAAGACCATGTGCTGCTTTGAATACGCATGTGTCTTGACTCTTGAAGCGCTCTACCCAATATCGTCTAAGAGTAAGAAACCTCTAAAATCGTAAATCAGGAAGCGACGGCGGCACTTCTCCCCTTCCCCTCGTAATCTTCTCTTTTTTTTTTTTCCGCACGAATTTTTAGTGCTATGTCAACAATATACGATAATAATTTTCATAAAGTAAAAAGTGATGAAGTAAAGGAATGGGTTCCAAAGACAGTCTGTTGTCCACTTCCACGATACATGTCTCGATTACGATCACGACCAAAATCCCTCTTTTTTTTGTGCATAAAATACTTCTTTGTTAATATGATTACAATAAATGGGTTAAAATGGGAAAAAAAAGCGAAAAGATATTTTGAAAAAAAATCCAAATTTTTCGATCAGATATTTTATTTCAACTCATAAAACTACGTCCTTCTGTAAGGATAAATTAATCTCTCACTGAAAAAAGCAATACAGACCAAAAGTTTTAAAGTCAAAAGTTTTTCCACTTCGTAATTTTGAACAATGTGTTTTGCACTAGTGCACCTAAGCCTACGATTCGGTCTACAATATCAAAAGCCGGGCGTATTTACAACTCGCCGTGCTAGAGTAGTCACCAAACAAAACATACATGACATAATACATACAGCCGTCACAAAAACCTACATGTTGAGGTTCGCCGATCATTTGTGCCAAAGGCATGTCATTCATAATCGGTTTTCCCATAGTTAACTTACTAGAATTCCCGTCAGTACCAAAAATAGATCGTTTCCAGCTGACCAGCCAAGTGGTACCGTCCCTGCTTGGTTAACCAAGGTCTGCACTTAACACGAAACGAGACGACAACGATATATTGCTGCATTTACGGTGTACCATTGTTTGCTTTGCATACAAATGTATACAAAACACTTCCCTTTTTAAAAAAGAAACTGACATATATTGAGAGTTTTTTAAGTTAGTTTGTATATTAAAAAAAACTATGTTTCACAAAGTTTTCTTTGCACAATTTCAACGACTTTTCTTGAAGCATAGTTCAATAGACAAGACAAAATTGATACCGTTATTGCTATTGCAAATAAAACTGCTTATTATGTTTTGTAGTCCTTCCCTTGCGGTCGTTACAACTCAAGATAGTGTGGTAAGGGGTTAAGTACATTTGTACAAGATTCGAGTACTTCTGCTTCTGTCTGTAACTACATATATTATACTTGTCTAGCTCAATAAAAATCACTTAAAAAAATAATATATTTTGTAGTCAGTATAAGTGGCTCAAGTATTTCATTCTGTTTTTGATATTCGGTTAAGCAACATACGTATATCAAGGATTCAAATACATAAGTGCATTTGAAAACACCGTGACAAAAGAAGAAATTGCTCGTTACAGTGTCACAATGTTTGAAAAAGTCGCACACTGCAAGGCGAATTTACGGTTGTTTGATGGCAGCAATATATACCAAAGGTGCTATGTCATCGGTTCGCGAAGCCTCTGATCTACTTCGAAAACGTTAGCAAATAAAAGCGATTGTGTTACATTTGACCTGTACCTCTTAAACCATTGCCTGCAGCTAAAGTTACTTCTGCGAACGTTGTTGGTCACGACCAGACTATACAGGATGTGGTCAAACCTCTGGTCTGTACTTGTAGATATTTTGTACGATTTTCTGTCCAAAATAGCACTCAAAACTAGAATATCTGGGAGATTTTTTTCTCATTGACTGGAAATGTATGTTCCTTCAGTCTTTGTATAAGTGCCCATGGAAACAAACACTTCATGTCGTCCATAGCATATTTAACCATTGTAGTGCTATATAAATGGAACGGACATTCTCAGTCCGTAGTAAAGATGAAGATACAGCAACTTCACCGCTGCCTTTGTCAAAATATCTGGCAAACCAACAGACAGTTTTGATTCAAGATCTGACTAAATGTTCAGTGCAGTCTGATCTTGATCTACACTGTCTGCATAAGCAATCAAATCCGAGATCAGCGCTACAAGTGCTAAATACTATGTACTTGAATACACGAGCATTCTTGCTTTTGTCAAGGGTGCTTCAGACTCGGGTTACTTTACATTCTTCCGGAAACTCGGATCTTTGCTCCGTGTATGGACTTCATTTCATTTACAGGACCTTTTCGAACATGTACTGGCTAGTCACGGGGTCAGTATTGGAGTTCAACGCCATTTTAACAGCTTAGGTCATATCATGGCGGTCAGTGACGCACCCATGTGTTTCCTGGCTTTCTCACACCAGTGCTGACACAACTTTCTTTCCAACGCCACTGACTACTTTTCTCACGTGCATCAGAGGTGAGAGGCGAAAAATCGCAAGAAAGAAAGTTTGCCGCAACCGGGTATCGAACCCGCAACATCCAGGTTACGAGTCAGATACGCTAACCACTGAACTACCCGGCCAGGCCACAGGATCAGTGTTACAAGTTCTAGATACAATGTGCTTGAAAACAAGAGTATTCTTGCCTGTGTGGCGAATGCTTCAGACACAGGCTATTTTACATTCTTCCGAAAATTCGGATCTTTGCACAGTGTATGGACACCATTACAGTACCATTTCGAACATGTACTGGCCAGTCACATTTGCCTGAGACTTGCAGGTCAGAATACCTTGAGCTTAACCTGAACACCGAGGAGGGAAACAACTTTAAAGAAGGATATTTAAAACTCATGGTCTGACCCGGCGGTTTGAATCCACACCTTCCGCTTTCGGTGGTGTACACTGAAACATGTGAACCCCTCGGAAATTAGTAGGCTTTAAAGAAACTTCAATTTTGTTGGCAACAGGACAACATGCGGGAAAATGATTTTTCAACAAAGGACTTCAAAAGACTAATTATAATAAACATTATAAAAGTTTTGCCGTGAAATATTACCCCATAAGAACTCATAATAAAAAGACCTATTTTCTCCAAAACAGTTGGACTTCATGAAAAAAAATAAAATCACGTCTTTTTGATAGACTTTACGACGTAAAACGGACGTTGATGGCAATTTGTCATTTAAATTTGCGGTAAACTCATTGTATTTCGAGTTTTATGGAAATCAGCCTTTTAAAGGATGACTTTTATACCAGGCTGTTTGTTATCTTTTTGGTGAACGACTTGACGGGTCGATTTATTTTGTAAGCACATTAGCATTTAGTGTTTTTCAAGCACGCCCAGCTTGTTTAGTGATAAGTAATATTGGAAATTGAAATGGATAGTAATGTCCAAGACTTTTATTCCCCGATAAGTTCCGAACACCCTTCTGATCCAAATATGTCGAGAAGAGCCTTCTGATTGGCTGAGACATTCCGTCTTGAGTGTTGCCTACAAAACAACACATAGCAGTTTACAGAATGACAAAATTTTAGACTTTTCCAAAATGAAAGCATTTGCAAACGTCAAAATAAATGTGACTCAAAAATCAAAACTGGTTTCAACAGGTAGAAAATATTGTGGGAAAAGGAGAAAAATGCTGGTTACCAACATTTTCTCCGTTTCCCATAATTTTTTCAAAAGATCGTTAGAAGTCGGGACAATGTTGTAAAGGGTTAATTATGCTGCCAAAATTTGATTTTTATTTCTTTCGCGGACAGAGTGGTTCAAGATCAGACTGGACAGAACGTGAAGAGTAACTTTCCATCCAACCTGTCTCATATTTTGACAGATGTTTTGAGTGTGTAACCCTTTAACACACAATCCCGAATCTATCACGACCCTGACGGAGAAAGCTTTTGAAAATATTGTGGGAAAAGGAGAAAATGCTGGTAACCAGCATTTTCTCCTATTCCAACAAGATTTTCTACCTTTCCTCTGACAACTTTTCCCATTGGAATCACATTTGATGTGTCGTCTGCTTATGTTTTCGATTCGGACATGTTCAATACTTGGTCGTCTGATAAAGAGTTAACACACAAGCCTGTTAACAGGAATATCTCTGTCTTTTTCTCAGGATTTTAACGACTCTGACCGCGAAGAAGGCTTCTGAAATAATGTGAGAAAAGGAAAACACTTTTTCATTAAGTAAAAAGTGTTTACATCTGGTATGATATCAAACTCTATCTTATATGGATTATCCATGTTTTTTTTACAGAGGATGTTTTCAAAATCGTCTGCTGTAAATTTGTTTCAGGGTCTGATGAGTTAATCACATAATTTTATAACGATAATCAGTCATAATGTTAACTCTTTACCAGACGACAATCTTTTCGACTTATCCAAGTGGAAAACTTTTTAGCCATGCAAAGAAAGGTTTAATGCATCTAACAACCAACCGAATCATGCCGTAGACTGGTCTCTGGGCTTACAGAAAATAGGCCCATAGCAGAAAGTTTCGACTCGGTCAGCCCGTGTGGAGTGCGCATACTGACCTGGGTCGCTACTTTCTACAGATGCATAAAAAACCCCTTTTCACAGAGCACGGCCCATTTACAGACAACAAATGAAATGTGGTAAAAAAAACAAACTAAAATTCGTCCGTGAAAACAGAGAAAACATTGGGGGTAAAAGAAAAAAAAAAAGAAGCATTTTCTCCTTTTCCCACAATCTGTTTTGGAAAGCTCTCTTCCACAAGGTCGTTTAAACTCGACACTGTTTGGTAAAGGATTTAGGACAGTACTTAGGTATATGTCACAATCAGTTATATATGTAATTATGTTGACCCTTAACCTTTCAGTACCAAACATAACAGAGTGCTCTGGGAAAAGGGGGTTTTACGCATCTCCATTATGTGTTATCGTCTTTTAGACGATTTTTACTCTTTTATCTATACCTGAACAAATATGAGCTTTTAAGCCCCCTGCAATTGACAGAATTCAGTGCGGGAAAAGGAGTAATTACTGGTCAAAAGCAACCGCCCATTTTCCCCCAATGTTTACTTTTATTCAATCAAAAATGGATTCTTCCTTTACCTTGAAGTCTTTTTCCACTCCGTTATTTGTAAATTTTCTTGGCAGGTGCAAAATACATGTATATGCCTTTACATTAAATGGTAGAAAAACGTGGACTGAAAAAATGACAAGACGACAAATCACCTTGAGTCTGCTTCCCTTTGAAGTTCACTTCCTGCTGATTTCGTGACTGGGTGTCCGTCTGGTGTAACCGAGAACCAGTCGTTTGCCTGTCTCCCCACGTCTAAAACATAAATTATAACCAAACATGAATTCTTACTAAACAAATCAAAACTTGTTCATGGTTGAAAGTGCTTAAAGTACCGGATGAAAATTGAATCAACCAAAAACTTACCATCTTGCATTATTATAGAAATATTGTAAACGAACAAAGCGTCAATTTTTATAGAGAAGCAGTCTATTTTCTACATCAAGAAATGTCCTAAAATGTGAAAGATTTCCATCATAACATTTAGAGATACGTCAGAATTCATGAATTTTGTAATACTGCCTCACCCAGATGATCAAATTCTCCCTTTTTGATTACTAGTTGCGTTTTTTGTAGGTTTTGTAACAGTCTGTCTTGGCCCGTATTCACCAGCAAGTCTTAAGGACATTTTTAGTCTTATCCTCCAAGATTTTCTAAATTTGAAAGAAATACAACTTCTGATTGGCTAAACCAAATGGTTTAGCCAATCAAAAGTTGCGTTACTTTCAAATTTAGAAAATCTTGGAGGATAAGATTAAGAATGTCCTCAAGATTTGCTGGTGAATATGCACATTGTATGTTTTTAACTCGGTAATTCGGTAAATTTCTTTGTCGTCTCTCTCCTTATCATTTGTATGTTTCTTGTTAGTTCATGCAGGCATTTTGTATTTTCTCTCTCTCTCTCTCTCTCTCTCTCGTTTGATGTTTCTACAATAAGTCATAATAGCGAATGCAGAACAAAACACCCAACAAACTAAACACCCTACAAATCATCATTTCTCACAACAAACAGTCTACAGTAATATTACAAAGTAGAAAATATAGAAAATGGCATGTCATTATAATACAGATACATATCTAAACAACCCGTACTGGGTGTAATATTGGGCTTGGTGACATGATGATTTATTCGATCGTTTATAGCAATACTTCGTACTTTCATCTCGGTAAGCTAGACGAATGTACAAATTTTACATATAAGTGAACGGCACCCTTGCAATAGTGGGTTTAATGCATCTCATTGATACATTATACCGGGCAAGTAGTCACATGAATATGTATCCACAAAATCCATTTTGTCTAACGACCGACTGAATCTGGGGGTAGAACTGTCCTAATTATTTGCATGGAATTTAAAAATAGCAAAAAGTTTCGACCGATGTCACTGAATGAATGTTGTTTTATGGCGCACCGACAGCTTTGGTCATTCAGCGCGCATATCTGTGTTAAAATGTGATTTAAGTACAATTTTTGAGCTGAAAAAGATTTAAACAAAATGATGACCAAAAAAAAAACAGTTGAATTAAGAAATATTTTGGTGATCTTGATAATTATGCATAAAGACATTATCGAGTGACAGGGCAATCCCTATCTACTCAAAAAAGTTTTAAATGATGAAGTTAAAATTGTGACAAAGAATGTTGAATTGATGGTAAAAATTCTTTAAGTAAAGAAGGATTAGTTTCAATTTTTAATGTGTAAAAAATATAATATTGAGTCGCTGGGCGTCCCTGCCTACTCAAAAGGTTTACATGAAAAACTTAAGACTGTGAGAAGCAGCTTAGAATACCTATGTTAGCCTGCGAAACTGTGATGCATTGAACCAAGCAAGTCTTCACATAATTAGGGATTCATAAAATCCATTAGTCTAATAACTGACTGAATATGGTAGAATGGTTCTTGGATATGCAGAAAATTTACGAACAGCAAAAAGTTTCGACCTCGGTCAGCCTGAGCGGGCTACGTAGGCTGACATGAGTCAATATTTTTTGCAGATGTATTAAGACCCCTTTTCACAGAGCAATGACTCAAATATTTGTATCAGCAAACAAAATGTACAATTTGAATCCGTCTATTTGTATTTCGCTTCAAACACTTTACCAGACAATAAATATGAGCCACGCTCTGGCAAAAGGGGGCTTAATACATCTCAGTGATACATAATACCAGCCCAAGTCATCACATAATTATGGATCAATAAGAGCCACTTTTTTAAATAATCGACTTAATCATGAGGTAGACTGGTCCTTTGACAAACAGAAAATTGACCAATAGCGAAAAGTTTCGGCCCAAGTCAGCCTGCGCGGACTGCGCAGGCTGACCTGGGTCGATATTTTTCGCAGATGCATTAAGCCCCTTTTCACAGAGCACGGCTCATATAATAATTACAACATAATCTGATGACAAATTAACTGTGGCTTCAATTTAGAGAGTTATCTTTGATAGAGAAGGGAACATTGAGGAGAAGGAGAGAATGTTATCTCCCGGCATTTCATCTTTTTCCCGCGATGATCTTAAAGGTCTTCTTCTGAGTCGTAAAATATGGGATCGTTTGGTAAAGACTAACCTTAGAAAGACATTGCGGGCACATTTTAAAGTGATTCTAAATCCTTGCCCATATTTGCCAAACATTCTTAGTCTAACTTTCCGAATTTGAAAGGAATGCAGTGTCTGATAGTTTAGCCCAACAAAGATTGTGTTTCTTTCTAAATCCAGCATGAGACAAAGAGTGAAATCTAGAATGGTTTGTGAACACGGATCAAGGTTAATAAAATCCACTAAGAATTTCATCTAAGCAATGACATGATAGCATCTTCTGCATGACCTTCATGGAGGAAAGGACATGGTATCCGTGGAATCGGCGTGATTTTCATCAGTTGGAAAATGTGAAAACGCCAATAACGAGCATTTTCTCTCTTTCCCACGATGTTTTCTACCTTTTCAAAGACAGATCCAGACATTTCAGTTACGGTTGATTTGTCTCTTGCGAATGAGTAATGCTCTATGAAAAGGGGGCTTAATACATTTGCGAAAAGTTTCGACTCAGGTCAGCCTGCGCAATCTGCGCAGGCTGTCCTGGGCCGAAACTTTTAGCTATTGATTAATTTTCTGCATGTTAAATGACCAGTATATCTAATGATTCTGTCGGTTGTTAGACAGAATGGATTTTAATATGGATCCATAATTATGTGATGACTTGCTTGGTATCATGGATCACGGATATGAATTAAGCCCCCTTTTGCCAGAACATGGCTCAAATACTTTCAGTATTTACGGTTCCAACTTTCTGTCAACTGGTGAGGAATTAAACATTGAACAAGAGAGGACCATTTTAATCTAGAAAAGTAACCCGGGTCATTTTGCTACTGATGTCTATGGACGTAAAAATAGAAAGAAGCCAAGCTCTGTAAAAAAGGGGCTTAATGCGTCTGCAAAAAGTATCGACCCAGTTCAGCCTGTGCAGTCCGCGCAGGCTAACATTGGTCAAAATTTTTGCTATAGGTCAATTTTCCGCAAGTCAAAGGACCACTCTATCTCTTGATTTAGTTGGTTGTTAGACTTAATGAATTTTATGGACCCATAATTGTGTAATGACTTGCTTGGTATAATGCATCACGAAGATGCATTAAGCCCCCTTTTCCCAGAGCACCGCTCAATTGTGAATGATTACGAGCACTGGTAACATTTATGACTGTATGTATGAGCCATGCTCTGGCAAAAGGGGGCTTAATACATCTCCGTGATGTATGGTTCCAGCCCAATTCATTACATAATTATGGTTCCATAAGAGCCACTTTAAAAAAAAAAACGGCTTAATCATGAGGTAGACGGGTCCTTTGACATATAGAAGATTGACTAACAGCGAAAAGTTTCGGCTCAGGTCAGCCTGCGCGGGCTGCGCAGGCTGACCTGAGTCGATACTTTTCGCAGATGCATTAAGCCCCCTTTTCACAGAGCACGGCCCATATTAAGTGTCACAGTGTCCTACTGTGAAACAAGCAATGGTCTTCGACTTGTTACAAGATATGTCAGAAACCATCACAATACACATGTTCAAGAAAGTAGCAATTTTAGCCTAATGGCCTCATTTCCCAGCCCAAGACCTCTTCCTACCACCTTGTGAGAACGCAAACACGGGCGGGAAAATTAAACTGATTCCAGATGCTTGTTGGAAAAATTCCCTTGTCAAAACGAGCGCGAGAAAGTTCACAATGGAATGTAACCTTCAGCTTGTAAGGCCAATTCAAGATGCCTTTGCGGACAACGAAGATTGAGATCAGACGGCAAAAAATGAGCAGTCTGCCCTTGGATCGCCGCTGTCCGACATTTTCTGTAAAATGTAACATGTGGATTTACTTAGAACTATCTAGGGTCGGAAATCCGAAAAGTCCGTTTTGGTCGTAGATCTGTAATGCAGTGTAAAGGTTTAAAAAAACGACACGAGACAAAAAATTTAACCAGCAGTTACAATGGTTTAAAGATACATACAACTTAGACAATATCTATTAACAAATGAGGATGCGAACATGCAAAGTGCAGCTTTGAATTAGGCTATGAGGCGTGGACACAAGTCTTGCTTCTATTTATAAACCCGTTTCATGGATGGTTAGACGTAATGTGGAAATTCCCACCGCTACTCACTCATGCAAGTGGAAGATAAACAAACCAAGGCGTTGCATATCTAAACCTTTAACTCCAATTGTTTTATGCAAGTTTAGTCAAATTAAGTAAAGTTATCATAAAATAAAGTTCAAAAATGATTTACCTGCAGTATTTGTGTTGTATTTCCAAATACCCACACAGTTTAGAAAACGCATGAAAACTGTTCTGCGATTTTCCCATGCTCATTCAAGAGCACATGGTCTATTTAAAGAGGCTCACAGTGGGGGTATTTCCGGATAAAAATAGGTCTGCGGGTCCTGAAAGGGACAAATGGAGTTAACAGTACACATGTAGTGTACTCTACATAGATTGAATAAGACGTATTACACTGGGTTTTTTCCTGTACTTTTCTATAGGATGGTCATTTCGACACCTTTCAACTTAATGAAAAAAGGCAAAAAAATTAAATATTGAAGGATGCTTACGAAATTAAGGGGTCCAAATTCAGAGAAACAGGGAGTCAAGGACAAACGTCAGTACACAGAATCGAATATAAATAGGTGCTTCAGTGTGCTGTGTACACGGCATATTAAATTGATCTTTATTTTTTTTTTCGCTGCTAAAAAAGAAGATTCGACATTTTTCTTAGACTTAACCCTTTACCAAACGATTACATATTTTAACAACTATTAGGAAAAATGCTTATGAAAACATTGTGGGAAAAAGAGTGAGAAACTGCCTGTTACAGCATTTTCTCCTTTTTTTACAACGTTTTCTGCTCTTTCCGATGTATTTTCCATCGCTTGAGCTGCGTTTCGAATTTTTGGTCTGAAATTGGACAATACAAAATTTTGAGGTCTGGAAAAAAGTTTAACATGCATTTGAACTTCAGATAAACACATTGGCAAAGAGAACAATCAGGTTGCACGCGGTGTAGACAGAAGACCATAATCTTTGTTCTGTTCAGTCTGATCTTGATCAACACCGTCTACCTATGAAGCTCCTGATGTTGGCCATAGTAGTGGACGGGGTAAGGCCTTACCAGGGAGAGAAAAAGAAATAGACTCGTCTATATTGAGAGCAGTTGCAGAAGAATCACATGTAAATCAAACGGTATATTTGTGCATGATTTTGTTTGTTTGCATTGGAGTTTAACGCCGTTTTAACATCTTATGTCGTACCACGGTGGTCAGTGCACCTACGCATACATGTGTTTTCTGGCTTTCTCATACCAGTACTGACACCTAGTATGCGAAAAGCAGGAAAGACATGCGTAGGTGCACTGACCGCATTGATATGACATAAGCTGTTAAAACGGCGTTAAACCTAATACAATGTACAAATGCATATGATACCGATAGGAAATATTGTGGGGAAAGGAGAAAATGATGGTTACAAGCATTTTTTCCTTTCCCTACAATGTTTGCAAAAGCCTTGTACGCAGGGTCGTTGAAACACTAGCTCGTTTTGTGAAGTTCAGGCATTGATGTCGGATTATAATGTTAGCTAATTATGTTTCGGTTAAGTTACAACCTCTTGCAAAAAAATGCAAAAGAAGACTTTTTAAAGACCGTGCAAAGTGGGACAGTAACTGACAAGGTTTAATCTATTGTTTGTTTGGATGGTGTAAAACGCTGTTTTCAACATTATTTCAGTTATATCTTGGCGGCAAGTGCAGCGAGATCTTTCATTTTCTGAGCTTTCTTTTATCAGTCCTTCCCCAAAATATTCTTTCCAAGCCACGAGCTGCTTCTCAAATAACCATCCTCGAAAATGAAAATATGGGAGGAAATACTGGAATAGAAAAGAACAATATTTTAAATTGACGAGTACAGGAAAAAAAGCATATGCACCATATATGGTACAAGGAGGGTTTAATGCATCTAAGTGATCCATTACACCAGGCAACTCATTACATATGGGTTGCAACACGTGAAAAGGGGCATTCGGACATTTGCGTAAAGTGTCGTCTCGGATCAGCCTGCGCAGTCCGCGCAGGCTAATCAAAAACGACACTTTCCGTTTTATGTAATTTTCTGTTTCACACAGGTCTACTGTAGGAAAAAATCTAATGTAGTCGTAAAGTGCCGTCTCGGATTAGCCTGCGCGGACTGCGCAGGCTGATCCGAGACGACACTTTACGCAAATGTCCGAATGCCCCTTTTCGCGTGTTGCAACCCGTATATAGTTATAGATCCACAAAGTCCATTTTGTTTAACAGCCGGCTGAATCCCGAGTTAGGGTGGTTCTTGGATATGCAGAAAATTAATCAATAGCAAAAAGTTTCGATTCAGATCAGCCTGTACGGACTGCCCAGGTCGACCTGAGTCGATACTTTTAGCAGATTCATTAAGCTTTCTTTTAACAGAGCGTGGCTTATATTCATATACAATGTATATTCAATGTGTAAAGTTACAGTTTTCTGACATTTTAGGAATTTTTCAAACCATCATTAGACAAACAACGAAAACAACAACAACCACCTAAATACGTGCACACTAGTGTTTCGTAATATTTTCGATGATCCGAATTCACCGATGATTCGAACTAAAAGCTCCATACTGCACGATTTCGAATGCTCGAGGTTTTATCGTGTAATTATTCACATACACGACTTTGCACGTGCATATGAATAATTCATGAATCAGGATCCAAATGAAAATTCCATAACACGATGTCAGAGGGAGCAATATTTAACTCTTTTAGCGCAAAATATATACAAACTCGACCTCTTTCGGTGGTTGAAAATAACAATCCGCTAAAACTCAGATTTTTTTTTATATGATGAACTTAACAAGTGGACAGTATAAATCCAAGATCAGACTGCATGTTCTGTGCAGTCTGATCTTGGATCTATGCCGTGCGCAAAACGCCCCTCTTTCGCCTATCGGGCCGGAAGGGTTAAAAAATTAAAATATTGAATCAATGAAATATATTTTCCATACTGTCATTCGGAAGAAATCGCTTTTCAATAAACATCGAAATTGCATTTTAATATTCTACCAAAAAAGATGCGAAGTCATTCGTAAAATACCCCTGAGTGTATAACACTTTACAGTCTAGATCTAGACCTACCAAAAAACTACTACAAAATAAACAAGTGACAACGATCGGAAGAAGAGAATTAGAAAAAAAAGCGGTTTTTTTTTTGACATGTAATGTGGGAAAAGGAGCACATGTCTTGTCTAAACAAATGTTTACTGAGAGCAATTACTCTCTTTTTTATTGTTATTATTTTTTTACCAGGCGTTATACAGTTCTAAGTTTTGTGCGGAATGCCACCTTCTATGCAAAATTAATAGAAACAACTCGTTTTAGTGTCATATTTACAGAAATAGAGAGAGAGAGAAAGACAGACAGACAGACAGACAGGCAGAGTATTGCGCTGTGTCTACAGAAATTAGTCACAAACGGTCATACTGCAAGTTTTGTATAGTATGTTCTTGATCTGCTTTGTCTGAAAAAGATAACCACTTTGTCGTTAGCATTTCCATGGTTTAGCTGCATCTTTTTCGTTTTTTTTTTACCAGAACTCTATTGACTTTCGATTGCGGTGACTTGGGGATACAGAAACATTTGGAAGAATGCAGGAAGAAAGTTACAAAAGAGAGAGAGAGAGAAATAGGCGTATTTTGAAGTGCAACAAAGAACTGAAACTTTATATGTAGGTGCAGCGCTTTTAGTGTAAATAGGTAAGTAACAGTGTGTAACGAAAACTTGTCCGTTGCATTATCTCTTTACTTTGGAAAATGAGTCTTATGTACGTTTAGCCTAGATTTGAAATATTTACTATGTCAAAATTAACCATCAAAGTGCCAATAGCAATTTCAGGTGCTTTTCGCGGGAATTGAGGATCTAAATAGGAAAAGGAAAACGTGAATATGATTTTAAACCTTTCCCAAACAACAAATTTTAAACTTTTCAACATGGAATGTATCTGCAGATGACAGACTCAAAGGTGATACAATTGAACTGAAATTCTTCTGTGGTTACCAGCGTTCTCTCCATTTCCCAAATTGTTTTTAAAGGCTTCTTCTTCAGGGCCGCTAAAACAAGGGATTGTATAGTAAAGGATCAAATATCGCTTTCACGTTACAACTCAAGTTTAAAGATGCACCGTATTGCTGGAAATACTTTCGTGACCAGGTTCTTTGAAGACTCATAATGGCTTTCTTGGATTGCCAGCCATGGTGACCGTGTGGTTTTAGCTCTGGCCTCGAGAGCTTAAGCTTGTAAGTTCACGTCATACCAAACGATTGTCAAAAAAAAATAGTTATGTCTTCTATCCAAAGTGTTCATTGTTTAACTCTTTACCATTTGACAAAATTGCACACCTGTCCATATTAATCCTTCAGCTGCTAAGCGCGACTCACTAACCTTTTGCAGACAGTGTAGATCAAGATCAGACTGCACAGAACCTGCGGTCTCATCTTGGATCAACACTGTCTGTTAAGTAGACATTTTCCTAAAAAAAAAAAAAAAAAAAATGACATGGTATCATTCGGATTTTTCCTATCGCCTTGAAAGTTTCATTCAACTTATTTAGCAGGATTAGGGTTAAATAAAAAATTAGTACTGTCTTCTATCTATGTAACCCGTGATTCAACTCTAACTGACCAAAAAAAACCACTTAAAGTTCATGTTAAAAGCATTTGCAGAGCGTAGATCAAATGTGGCTCCAATAGAATGGTTTGCCTTTGAAAGCGTAACAAACATTGTGGGATAAGCAGAAAATGATGGTTATCAACAGCTTTCCTCTCCAACTTGGCTTAAACATAGTAACATGGTAGTAACAGGATTGCAATAATTCACCTTCGCCAGTGCCAAATTATTATAATTCTAACAGGCCTGTTACAATATAGTTTTCTAAAACATTATTGTCTTACCATAAAGACTTAAAGAACTGAAAAGTTGAAGATTCGCAGCCTTGCACCATACAGATACACCAAGCCCATTCTTGTCGCCGAGGGTCATTTTTGTCGTGGGGCGTGATCTTAGTTTGGCTTTCAGTCTGATGTTTTGCAGTTCAATTAGCTTGTAAAGAAATGCGAAATATTACGAATTATCCATGCGTGAACTGCATCCTGAGCCGATCTAATTTATACCGAGGCTGAATAGAGAAATAAAGTTGATTGGCTGCGGTACCCTTTCAGATGGAATACATGGGATATGCTATTCTGCATAACGTTACCAGACGGACAATATTGTCTGAGATACCAAAGTCGTGCCGTCGTGTGATTTGTTTGTTTTTTGTCAAAGCATCTAACGCCATTTTTAATGTTATTGCAATGAAGGCACTGGCCATTTTTCCCACATTACCATCGTCGAAACAATGACCAGCGGTGAGAGAGGCTGACACCAAATGACCGTGCTAGGGAATAAAACAAGCGATCCCTGGGTTAAAGCCCTGTAAGGTACCGATTGAGCTACCGTGCCTAGCACAGTCGTGTGACATGAAGCAGAAGCATATGAATAGAATTTTTTTTTAATATTATGGACAATTTGATAGGTCATTGCTTGTGAAAAGTTGTAACTCCTCTACCTACAATGTTTTCAAAAGCTGTCGATTGCAGGGCCATAGAAGTCGTATATTATTTGTTGTAATGGGCTAACCCTCACTCTCCAAAATGAATGAATGCTGTTAAATCCTAAAGCTGCTTATGGCAACTCAGTGCGCTTTTGAAGACAGTATAGATCAAGACCATACTGCACAGAAATTGCATCTACATTGTCCGATATGGTAAGTTTTTAAAAATCAGTATTTATCATGGTTCCATTGTACTTGATCCCAGAGCAACGAGAATAAAATGGTTTATAGGTAGCAGAGTTACAGTGTCGATTTAAAAGAAAGTTACTATTTCGGTCAACAAACCTGTGTTTTTGGTACTCATGTGAACTGTTACGTCCAGACAAAGCAAGAAACAAAGCAAGAAAGTTTCCACAATATGGGCTGAGTTGAATAAAATGCTTTTAAAATACATTAGGAATGCGTCTTATATCTGGAACAATGTATTAGATTCAATTTAAACCTTTAACTCATAATCCAAGGTTTTAACAACGCTGATAAACAAGACTTTAATACATTGTTGGAAAAGGAAAAAATGCTGACAACCAGCATTTTCTCCTTTTTCCACAATGTTTTTTACCCTTTAAAAACACATCCCATAATTCGAGTCACGTCTTTTTGTGGTCTGCTAAAAAGTGAAATGGGGTTTTACGCCGCTTACAACAGAGCTTCTGTCAGATTCACGTCGACAACTCACTTATTCATGTGCTGTGTGTGCCGGACTTGGTACCTCTGTCGGAATTGTACCCCTGTCGGAATTGTGCAAGATTTAAGATCACGTGGTCGCTGGTTCAAATCCCTAGCTCAGCCAACTTTTTTCCGATAATTGATTTAAGTCATTGCGATAGGACTCACTCTTCTTTCACCACTGATCATTGTTTCGACGATGGCTATGTCGGAAAGCAGAATATAGCTTGAAGTAGCCTAACGGTGAAAGTCTAGAAAGGTGCACTGACCGCAGCGATGCAATTGCTGTGATGGTGGAAATGGTTTTAACGGTTAAATAAACTAACAAACAAATTATGTTTTGCAAAATTTGAAGTTGTATTTTGATATGGGCGAGATTTAAAACGATATTCTCACAAGGGTGCGGTTTAACCCTTTTCCAACAACGTTTTCAAAAACCATCAACCGAAAAACACGTAAAAATGTGCGTTTGTATGGATGATTTCTAACCCTTTACCCAACGAGCTCGAGTTTAAAGACGAAGCAAAAACATTATGGTATAAGGAGTAAAGCTGGTAGCCAGCATTTTTTTCCTTTCTCCCAGAGCGTTCTCTATCCTTCCAAAGAGAAATTCTGTGACTTGAGACATCTTTTAATTTGTCACCTACAATAAAAATTAATGCTTTCAGTATGAAAAAGTATAGAATTTCGTCGCCAGGAAAAGAGTGAACCTTTACCAAACAATCCCATGTTTTCACGACCTGAAGCAAAAAGGCTTTTGAAAACATTGTATGAAAAGAAGAAAATACTTGTAACAACCATATTTTTTCCCTTTTCCAAGATTTTTTTGCTTCCCTTCAAAGTAACTATTCTGGTTATGAGAAACACATTTACTTTATTGTTTTCAAAGGTTTTGATTTTGGACACATCCAGAATTCAGTCACCTGATAAAGGGTTAGCCGTTTACCACACAATCCCAAGGTTTAGCTACCTTGAGGAAAAAGACCTTTGAAACATTGTGAGAAAAGGAAAAAATGCTGGTAACCAGCATTTTCTCCTTTTCTCACAGTGTTTTCAACATTTCTAAATGCAAATTTCGATTTTTCAAGTACCATGTAATTTGTCGTCTGTAAATGCTTTGAATTTGGACCAGTCTAAAATTTTGTCGTTAGGTACAGAGTGATTGGAGTGCAGCGCGTAGGTTGACGAAGAGTAATTAGGCTTGAGACTACGGCTGACCAGAAGACGTCATAATGAGCGATGTCTTGATGTCGTAACGTTACGTTTAACGTTAATTATTCAAATGATTGTCGTAAAATACCGTAAATGAATTCACTCTTTTTTTTTATTTAGAAAATTGGAGAAAATCATATTCACAGCCAAGTGTCCAATGTAGATCGTAAAGGAGAATAGCCTGCACTAGACATTTGGTCCTTTCCACTTTGGTCTTATGTCTTTTTAACTCCTTACCGGAAGACAAAATCTTAGACTTATAAATTTTTAAAGCATTTGCAGACGACAAATTCAAATGTGGTTCAAATGATGGAATTTGTCTGAGGAAAGGTAGAAATCATTCTTGGAAAAGAAGAAAATGCTGGATACCAGCATTTTATCCTTTTCCCACAATGTTTTTAAAAGATTTTTCCCAAGGATCGTTAAACTCGAGGCTGTATAGTAAATGGTTAATTCTAAGTTCCTAGAGCAGACTCTTTTGAACGGACTAAGCAAATGCGATTAAATCAAGATCAGCGTGCACATGTGTGCAATCTGATCTTAAGTTACACTCTTCACTATTTTTTGGCGCTAAGTCACATAAGAACCCATCAAGGAATTGTTGGCCATACAAAAAGAAAAAAAAAGTGGAGTCTCTTATATACAGAAATTATTCATTAATTCACATTGCAACCTGGAGGTTGAATACAAGGTATAAGAACAATCAGTCACGGGTTGTCGTGCCATTAGTTACTCTGGTTAGTTAATTAATGAGTATGACATGGCACATCAAACCTCACTTGTTACATATTACATTTTACAAAATAATTTTTCATGTAACTCTTTACCATACAACAAAATTTTGAACTCTCCCATAAGTCGAAAGCCGTTGCAGATGACAAATCAAATGCGGTTCAAATTATGAGAGGTTATATTCTGAGCAGGTAGAAAAAAATGTTGGGGACTGAAGGAAATCCTGTCTATCTACATTTTCTCTTTTTCCCTGAACGTTTTCAAAAGCTTTCTTATTCAGGGCCACTAAAACACGGGATCGTTTGGTAAAGAATTAACCCCTACGTTCCGTAAGTTTAAAAAGTACGATAAATCCAATGCAGACGAAAATACTTTTTTGACCAAAGTTTAATCCTTTACCCAACCATCCCGTCTTTTAATGACCCTGAGGGAAAAGACCTTTAGAATATTGTGGGAAAAGGAGAAAATGCTGGTATCCAGCATTTTCTCCTTTTTTCACAATTTCTTCTGCTCTTTCACAAACATATCCCACATTTAAGCAAAACATGTATCTATTTTATTGTCTGCAAATGCTTTCAATATGGACAACTTTTGTCGTCTGGTAAAAGAGCTAATTCGTAAAAAGTACATTTTCAAAGTGGTCTGCTGTAAATTTGGTACCGTGTCGTTAGTTATTGTGGAACGTTAGTTAATCAATGTGGCATCGCACAGCAGCCATACTTATTTGGTCCTACTTTTTACACATGATATTATAGCAAGATAATCTCGACCTTTTTTCTCTCAGTAAATTCTTTACCAAACGACAAAATTTTACACTAGTCCAACTTGAAAGCATTTGCAGACGACAAATTAAATGTTGCACAAATTAGGAAATTTTTCTTTAAAAGGTTAAAAAACATCGTGGGAAAAGGAGAAAATGCTGGTTACCAGCATTTTCTCCTTTTCCCACAATGTTTTCAAAAGGCTTCTTTCTCAAGGTCGTTAAAACTCGGGATTGTGTGGTAAAAGGTTAAATCTATTGTCTCAAAAGTAATATTCCAGTCTTGTTGGTCAAATTTGAATACTTTAGAAGGGTATTTCCAAAGCCGCCTGCCACAACTTCGTTGTTATGCTATTAGTTATTGCGGTACGTTAATTAATGGGTACGACATCCACATCGACCTCATTAATTTTGGTGCATACGATATTTAACAAGACAAACGCAACCTTTCTGTAACAGATAACTCATTCGTCTCAAAAGTAAAGAAGCACAAGGCTTATTGGTCAAAGTTTAATACATTATAAGGATTTTTTCAAAGCAGTCTGCCACAAATTTGTTGTTGTGCTATTACTTACTGCGGTATGTTAATTAATGAGTACGACAACGCATATCAACCTCACTTGCTAAACATGGTATTTAACTAGACGATCACATTTTTTAGATAGAGAGAAAGGAGAAACTGCTCGTCACGACTTTTTTTTTTCGGCGTAGCTGAATGCGTTGGCTTTTGATCTACTTTTTGGTACTGATAACAAATGAATAAAAAGAAATTTGTGATTGGTAAAAAATGTAGACATGTTTATTCCAAGGACCCCTGCTTATTTGCGCGCAAATTCACGCCGTCTACCTTTTTTAAAAGATATTTCTTGTTTGTACTTCATAAGTAACCCTGTACTAGATATCCATTCATGTTGATCACTTCATATATATAAATATGAATGTTTCTAATTTGTTCTGCTGCAAATTTGTTTCACGAGGTAAGGTAAGACTTGTAAATAAATAGATAGCAATTTCAAGTCAAAAAAGAAAACCCAAACATTGGAATTAAACCCTTTACTAGACGACAAAATTATGGACTTTCAAAATTGAAAGCACTTGCAGACGACGAAATTTAGTTTTTAATGTGACTCGAAAATTTCCCACAATGTTTTCGATTTTTTTTTTTTTTTTTTTCATGGCAGTTAAAAGTTGATATTGTGTGGTAAAGGGCTAGAAGTTCTTTTCAACAGAAAAAGAAACTTATCGAATAGGACAGTGAAGATACTTGGTCAGACTGCACTTTTATTCGTTCGAGTTCTATAACCTTGGTCGTGAGTGTGAATTCCAGACAGCATTAATCAGGAAATGATTTGCCCTGTGTTTATCGCTTCTTTCAACAATGTTTCAGTTTTATGACGGTTGTCAATGGACCTATCAGAAAATAACTTTCAATAACCCATTGAAAGCATTTGGTTTAGCACGGATTCAAACTCACAGCGTGTAGGCTTCTTACACTGTGCGTTACCACTGAACTACTGGCGCTTTACGAACACGAACAGCAAGCTTTTTGGATCATGATAACCGTCCAGGTCGTTCTATTTTGTGGGAACAGCGCAACCCGAACGTGTGAAAATGTCGATAAAATTTTCCCTGGTAATCGAATTTGTGCCAATTATCAAAGAAATATTCTATACAAAATGGACATAATTCATGAAATAAATTTGAAGTTTCACGGCTATGTAGTAATGTAGTTTTCTACACAAAATATCGAAAGCGAATAGTATCGGTAAAGAAAAAATTAAGAAAAAATTTAGTTCAAGGCGATATTTGCTCTGGAGCTAATCCATGGTAAGTGTAGTTGCTTTTGCAGACAGTTTGGATAGATATCAAGCTAGACTGTGCAGTCTGGTCCTGGATCTACAGTCCTCGATACTTTGTATAGTTTCTGACCCCATTTTTTTTTAATTTGAACGATCTATATCATGTTTGCTGACAGACAAAGATAAACTGTTCCTAATCTTTAGCACGGAAAGGATCCACTCACATATCCTTGCATTAACTCTTTAACAGACGACTAAATTTTAGACTCGTCGAAATTGTTAGCATTTGCAGACGCCAAATATATCTTGGCTCAAAATGATGGATTTGCTTTTTGAGAGGGTACATGTAGAAAACATTGGGGGAAAAGGAGAAAGTGCTGGTTACCAGCAATTTCTCCTTTTTTTCCCAATGTTTTCTAAAGCATTTTATCTCATGGTTGTTATAACACAGATATTGTGTTGTAAAGGGTTTAACCAGACCGAACAAGAATGCAGTCAGTTGTTTTTCAGCAATATAATCCGTCGGTTATTGTGTGTAAATTGTTACAAAGCCCATAAAAACAAACTTCAAAACCTCAGATAAATGCTGCTATTTGCAATTAGGGCCATAAAAATGCCTGTTGCATTGGGACACGAGTAATTAGGGTTCGCAATTGAAAAAACGCCCCAAGGCTCGTTGTGGGTGCGCCGCCTTAGTCATGTAATACCTCCAGTTCCTTATTGTTTGGATATGACTTTTAAGAACCCTATATTCAAAGGCTCTCAAAAACATTGTGTGCAAAATGGGCATCACGTTTAACTATTGTGGAACAGTGCGACAGAAAAATCATTTGTGGATAACCAATAACTGTGCAAACAAAACTTTGTGGTAACAAGCATTTGTTTTTCCTTTTCAGAAATGTTCTCTACCCTTTGATAGAAAAGTCCAATAATTCGAACCACATTGATTTATCGACCGCAAGTTTTAGCGATTCGGGCTAGTCTAAAATTTTGTAATCTGGTAAAGAGTTCAACCAGTTCGAAATTTTGAGTAATTTTTTTCTATGGTCCGATTACACTAATAATTCGAACCATTTCTTGATCACACACGTGCTCGAGTTATCGGTATTTTATCACGTGTACATGTTTTTTACGTTTTCCCCGGCATTGGATATCTGCTTCCGAGCAATTTCCGGGGACAGAAGTGCACGTGTTGTACCTTTTTGTTCCCACGTAAATGGCTTTCATTTGTTTAAGTTTGCGTAAGCTAAAGATGCACTCCAAATGAAATTCTTTGTATCAATCAAGTCTGAATCAATAACCAGACAGTGGTGAAACCAGACCAGAGTGCATTTCAGTGGAGTCTGATCTTAATCTTCTCTTCTACAAAAGCTACTTATGGATCATGACATTCTAGGGTAAATGACAGTTAGATAATTTTAAAAAAGTAGTTACGTCAAAATAAACCTCTACTTGTACAACTGCACCTTTAGTCTCGAAATTTTATCGTCATTGTGGTTTTTAGACAACTTCAATCCCTCCCCAAAAACAAGTTTAGTTGTGAACATCGTAGATCAAGATTATGCAACAGAAACATGTGCAGTTTGAATATCAGGGATCATACATCCCCATCCCCCCCACCCCCTTAAAAAAAATCCTGTAGCACACACATTTCTGTGTTTTTTAGCCCTGGGCAGAAACTCTTTTAAAAACACTGTAGGGAGAAGGACGAAATGCTGGTAACCAGCATTTTCTCCTTTTCCAAAAGATTTTTCTATCCTTTCAAAGAGATATTCCATTATTTGCGCAACATTTAATCTTTTATCTTTAAATGCTGTCAATATGGATCTAGTCTAAAATTTCATCGTGTTGTAAAAATTTAAATGATCACCCTTGTCCTGCTGAATAAAAGAAATGAGACTATCAAGCCGACAGTAAGAACCCAAATGTTGCTGTTTGAAAAGTATTTTTGGTGGAAAAATATCTCCTTATCGGACAGTGTAGGTGTTCTGTGTAGTCTGATCTTGATCTGCAAATGGTCAGTGGGTCGCGTTTAGCAGCCTAAGGGTTAACCTTTGACCATCAACCTCTCCCTTAACTCTTTACCAAACGACAAAATTTTAGACCAGACCAAATTGAAAGCATTTGCAGACGACAGAATTAATGTGACTCAAAAATTGAAATTTGTTCTGGGAAGAGTGGAAAACATTGTGGGAAAAGGAGAAAATGCTGGTTACCAGCATTTTCTCCTTTTCCCACAATGTTTTCAAAAGGCTTCTTTCTCAAAGCTGTGAAAACCCGGGATTGTTTGGCAAAGAGTTAAATAGTAATAAATCCTTCAAAACCTATTGACAATTTCGGAAGCTTTTGCAGACAGTCTAGATCAGGGAAAGCCTTGCAGGAGTTATATAATGCTGGGAGTTTACAGTACCTTTTCAAAAGACTTTCACTTTCATTCAAATAAGATCTCCGCCATTAATGGGGATCGATTCCAAACTTGACTCCCTCGCCGCGAGCCACAGAGAGAACCCATGGTCCTTATTCATCAACTATTTTAAGTTACATTCTAATTCTTATTCTTGATTTAGAAAGTTGCATAACTTTTTAATGACTACCGTGATGCATGGTACCAAGCAAGTTTTCACATGATCATGGATTCATAAAGTCCATTTTGTCCAACAACCGATTGAATAATGAGGTAAACTGGTCCTTAGACATGAAGAAAATTGACAAATAGAAAAAGTTTCGGCCCAGGTCAGCCTGCGCAGACTGCGCAGGCTGACATGAGTCGATACTTTTTGCAGATGCATTAAGCCCCCTTTCACAGAGCATGGCTCATTTGTTTTAGTCAACCAGAATTTGCGTTACTTTCTCATCAATAATATTCTTGAGAAATAGACTGGGACTACTATCCTGAACAATGAGCTGCTAACTTTTCACACAAAATCCTCGGTCCAAGAATTGATGGAAACAGTGCGCATACGGAGATGGAGCCAACCTACAGAAATACGTGTTCAAAATACTTCAAAAGTAGGACCCAGTCGGTAAAATACTCGAGGTCCTTTGATTGTTTGTAGTCGCTTCTAAAGCACCCATCTCAGCATGATACAAAAATAGAATATTAAAATATCAATGCACTATTGTGCCTGGACCCGACCAAACCAATAATCAAATAACAATATCGAAAGTAACCCGTTGTCCCCTCAAGTCTGACCCCAAGGTGTCGAGAGTCATTCAAACTGACCCCTGGGTTCAAGGGTCTGTGGGGCGGCCTGTCAGTTTAATACCCCCATCAATAGAATAGGGGTAGTTTTACACCCGTTTCCCAGACTGTTTTCAGCCCCATCACAAGCGGGGACTATATTTAACTCCACTGTAAATTACCATGTTTATGAACCCTTTTCTCAATGAGCACCGACACTATTAATATCTTGTGCCCAATAATATTCAAAAATGAGCACTGTCGTCACGTGAATTTTGGATCCGACCATTATTTTATGCGGACTATCTTCTGACCATTTCACCCTCATAGGCGATATGATTTTGTAGACGGCATAGATCTAGGTGAGAATCAGACTATACAGTCTGATCTTGGATCTACACCAGCCCCTCCATCAATGTTTACTATATGATGGCTATTTAATGGATATTTCTCTGTGTCTACGAGTATTACTAAAACGCAAAAAAAGTTGTATGGGCAAGAGGCTTTGAATAACTGATGTGGATTTACAAATAATAGAACTTGTATCTTATAATTGACCTGCAACAAGCAAAAACGGGCATTCGGACATTTGCGTAAAGTGTCGTCATTCTCCGTTTTTATGTAATTTTCTGTTTTGCGCAAGTCTATTGAAGAACAAAATCTAATGTAGTCGTAAAGTGCCGTCTCGGATTAGCCTGCGCGAACTGCGCAGGCTGATCCGAGACGACACTTTACGCAGATGTCCGAATGCCCTCTTTCGCGTGTTGCAAGCTCTGGCAAAAGTGGGGATTAATGCATCTCCGTTATACATTATGCCAAACAAGCAATCACATAATTATGGAGGCATAAAGTTTATTTTGTCTAACAACCGACTAAATCATGAGGCAGAGTAGTCCTTTGACTTTTAGAAAATTGACTAGATCTAATTGCAAACTGTTTCGACTAGGTCAGCCTGCGCGGACCGCGCAGGCTGACCAGGGTCGATGCTTCTTGCAGATGCATTACTCCACTTTTTCACAGAGTATGGTTCATATAATTGGCTTGCAACACGCGAAAAGGGGCAATCGGACTTCTGCGTAAAGTGTCGTCTCAATCAGCCTGCGCAGTCCGCGCACTCTAATCCGAGACGGCACTTTACGACTACATTAGATTTTGTTCTTCAATAGACTTGCGCAAAACAGAAAATTACATAAAAACGGATAGTGTCGATTCGGATTAGCCTGCGCAGACTGCGCAGGCTGATACAAGACGACACTTTACGCAAATGTACGAATGTCCCTTTTCGCGTGTTGCAGGCCATATGTGGAAAAATCTCCCTGTTTCCATTGGAGTAGCATTTGGAGACCAGGAAAAAAGACGAGTCTTTATGGCGCCTAAACAGTTAAGTCTTTACCACACGACAAAATTTTGGTTCATCCAAATTGATAACATATGCAGACGAAAAATAAAATATGGCTCAAATGTCGGGATTTATGTTTAATGGGGTAGAAAACATTGTGGGAAAAGGAGAGCGTGGCAGTTTTTCCTTCTCTCTCAATATTTTCAAGAGCCTTCTTTCTTGGGGTCGTTAAAACTCGTAATAGTAAAAGGTTGAAATGACATTCTAAGTGCCAACAGGTGTAAAGACAAAAGAGGCTCAGTCTAGAGTCTTTTCGGAATTCTGATTTCATTTACTACTGTCCCAAGTTTCATGGGATTCCATTCATAACAAACCTCTATCATGGCAATATGAAAATGATATGCAAAATACATACACTGCCCCCATTCAACACTGCCTTAACTTTGTGGGGATCTTTTGGACTAGTCAATAAATTTCCCATAAAAGGACGGCGGGACTCGCCTAAAGCATTGTATGACAGGGTACTTTATGCTTCACCTCCTGAAAGATATATGCAGAGAAGACTGAAAAATTCCTTATAAATCATTATAATTGAAATAAACTGAGATATGATATATGGTTGCAAGTGAAAATATTGTGGCTAAAGGAGAAATTGCTCTCTACGAGCAATTTCTTCTTTCGACACAGTGTTTTCAAAAACGGTCTTCTGAAAGTAAAAAAAAATTCGCCTAAAGGAGGTAACGCGTTAATAGATCGAGTTACCCGCGGTATGAAATACACCTCGAAAACAAGCAGTGATTTATTTGCATACATCAAGACCCTGGAGACCCTTTCTTGTGGACCTTATTGTCTATTTTAAGCTAAAGGTTTCGGTCCTTTGGACGAAAAAGGGGATTCTAGCTGCTTTTGGGGATGATATAGTTCAAGATCTTGGGTTTAGACTGCTATCCCGCATAACTCTCTACCAAATGTTGCGACGACCTTGGGGAATAAGGCTGTAGTACACATTGTGGAAAAAGGGAAAAAATGCTGTATACCAGCATTTTCTCTGTTTTCCCCACAATATTTTCTACCCTGTCAAAGACTAATTCCATCATTTGAGACAGCTTCAAATTGTCATCTGCGTTTTTTCTTTCAATTTGAACAAGTCTAACATTTTGTTGTTTGGTAAAGAGATAAACAAATCTGAGCCCCAATTTAGTAGTCAGAGACATAGGCCTTTCATAATGTACTTGTATGTACACGTAGGAAATAAAGCTGGTACTACCACTACTCCTACTTTTGTTTGTTTATTTGTACTGGTGTTTGACGCCGTTTTAGTAGCTTATGTTATATCACGGCGGGCGGTGCACCTACACACGTGTGTTTCCTGGCTTTCTCACACCAGCACTGACGCTTTATTCCGAGCCACCGACTACTTTTCTCACATACATCAGAGGTGATAAGCGAAAAATCGCCAGAAAGAAAGTTTGCCAAAACCGAGTATCGAACCCGCAACCACCAGGTCACGAGTCAGATACGCTACTACTGAGTTAACCGGCTGGGTTACGACTACTACTACTACTATTACTACTTCTGCTACTACTACATAACCAAAGGAAAGAGTTTTGTCCAACGTTAACTCACCGCCCTTAAAGTGCTTGCCCTGCAAACTACCACTGACCTACCGAGGCTTGAAATATAATGACATGAAGTTAATTAATATGGACAATTCTGATGAGATAATGATAGTTACATAAAGGACCAACACCTTCACTGTTTATAATACAACACCATCTTCTTAAGTAGGGTCATCGGTCAATTAATTATCCTTGTAGTCACATAAATTATTTACGATGTCAGGCATTATGTTTTATGTCATAAATATAAGAGACATGCTCTGCTAAAAGGGGGCTTGATGCATTTGCAAAAAGTATCGACCTTTGTCAGCCTGCGCAGCCCGCGCAGGCTGACATGGGTCGAAACTTTTTGCTTTTTTGTAAATTTTCGTGCATGTCCAAAGACCGTACGTAACCTGTTACCACATGGTTCGATTGTTAGACAAAATGTTTTTGTCTTTTTATGGATCCATAATTATGAGATGACTTGCTTGGTATAACACATGGAGATGCATTAAGCCCCTTTTCCTAGAGCTTTGCTCAATTATTTAATAAAGAAGAGCGGTGTCTACTCTCCGTGGACGAGTGTGAGTGTGGACGAGAGTTCCCCTGGTACGAGGTCACAATACCACCTGCAGACAAGCTTTTTCGTACTGCAGCAGATCTTCTTTAAAACATTGTAGCAAGACGAGGAACAGATCGGAACGATGTAAACCACAAAATAGAATACTCTTCTCCCTAGTCGAGGGTGGACAGTGGCTGTTAGGGCGCTAAAATAACACATTTTACGCCTGCAGACTTCTTACAACGGGCCGCTTATGAAAGAATATCAGCCAACAGACAGACTCATCGGATTTAAACACGTAATTCGTGGGAGGAAAACATGCTGGTAAACAGCATTTTTTTCCTCTGTTTTCTACCTTTTCCAACACAAATCACATGAAATTTAATCACACATAATTTGACGCCTGCGCCTGCTTTCAATTTGGAAATTTTTCGTCTAGGAAGGAGATAATCTGACCAAAAGAGCTTTACAGTTATAGTTTTTCGTAACTGTTACTGTCCGAAAATACCCCTTTACCTTTCGTGTACAACAACGGTGAAGTCCAAATTATGAAAGCAGAATAAATATAGTGTTGACTATGACAGTCTGGTGACATGTGACAGAATATATACCTTTTATGGTGACTATTTATAAAGTCACTGACCTTTTTCTCATGTATGTAGGTTATTTCGGGACAGCTTGCATGTCAAAGGTTTGTTGTCTTAGAGAGAGAGAGAGAGAGAGAGAGAGAGAGAGAGAGAGAGAGAGACGGGGGGAGACGAAAACGGAGCTGATGAATGTCAAGCATTCAGTGGTATATCATATTCAACAAATGATCTTAAATTATTAAAAGCAGTTCTGAAAGGAATTAGATCTATTCCTTTTCCGAAATGTTTTCAAAATAAAAAACACAAGACAGTTACTTTCTTTTGAACGGCTCTCTTTCATGTCACTAGTTTTTGGTTATTCAAAAACTAATCTACACAGTAATGGGTGAAACTGAAAGTTTTCAGATCAAAGAGATGCATGCAGGCATCAATCCATTCTTTATCATGCATAACGATATAGATGAACGTCAGGGTTTGTATTTACCAACAATTGCAAATATTGTTACAATTGTTAATTCTAAAAGGAACCACCGGGTTGGCCAAGACAGAACGTCTCTGGCACACAGACGACTTGCTTTGAATTTCAGAATTACAACTGAAATTCGCATGGGTTGAACCCTTTACCAGGCAATCCCGTATTTTCACGACCCTGAAGAAAATAGCTTTAGAAAACATTGTAGAAAAAGGAGAAAATGCTGGCAACCAGCATTTTCTCCTTTTCCCACAATGTTTTCTACTATTCCAAAAGACAAATCCTGCCATGTGAGACACATTTAGTATGTCGTCTGCAAATCCTGTCGGTTTGGACAAGTCTAAAATTTTGTCGTCTGGTAGACAGTTAATACGGCCCGAAGTCTTGGTCTGGAATATTGAGGTTTGTGAATGAGAAAACCTTAAAAACTACTAATGAAAACAATACCAGAATATCACATACGTCCTTTACTTGGCGACGAAAGAAGAAGAAATCCAAGTTTTCTGTCCAAACAAGGTCTTTATTGCACTTTCAGAGACATAAAAAAAGAACGTACTGTATTATTTCTTTAAATGATCCATTTTCAAATTCATGAGAACCTGGTGACTTGGGATAAATAAAATAAATGTATAATACATTTAAACCACAGAACGCTTAGCATAACTTAAGTTACTTTTGCAGACAGTCTATATCAAGATTTGAGAGTAGAAAACTTGTCGTCTGATCCCGGATCTTCTATGACACATTTTCCAAATATTTCAGCTGTCTTTTATTCTGCCCGCAAAGGACCATTTCATTTTTTTCAGTGCTTGAAGCTTAAAGTCGTTTTCATCAACCAAAAAAGCTAATAAAGACCTGGAGCAGACATTGTGAGTCAAAACCATACTGCACAGAATATGACGTTTGAGATTTAGGTCTTCGAGTTATAGAAATAGTTCTACGAGTTACAGAAATAGTTCTACCAAAATATGTCCTTGAACTTGTAACTTCAATTTCAAAATGGAAGAATTAACCAGAATAGCCAATAAGCAACCTATATCAGTCAGTTAACAATCCACCTGTTTCATCATTTAGCCAGATTATAATGACAGTGTAGATCCAAGATCGTATGGCACATATTGTTCAGTCAAATCGAGATAAGCAGCGTCCCCAAAAAGTAACTTATTGCTAAAAGAAAGGGTATTTTAAGTCACAAAATAGATTCCCTTTAACAAATTTCCATGCCCTTTTTGATAAGAACTTTACAACATATTAATTACTAAAGATCCAAAATCAACCTGCACATTTTGTGCTGTCTGAATTTGATCTACACTAGCTGACTACAGTTGTGATAAACACTCCATAAATATAGAACAAAACATGGAACCGACGTAAGCGCAACAATAATGCAGTGTGTAAAGGGACACAACTCAATGTTATCTTCGGGGGATTTTATTATTTATTGAACATGCACTGCTAATTCAGGGTTGTTTAAACTTAGGATTAGATTCAAGAGTTAAACTGTCTCTGAACTTTACAAATAACTTTAAGGGCTTAATTAGTTTGCTGGTAATATACAAATATTATCAATACATACATGTACAAAAAATAGTTGTAGATTAATACAAAAAGGCATAATATCAGCTGTAGATGAAGCAACGACATAAACAAAATAATTTACCCTAAGAGTGACAGATGCATGAATGAAGTGGAACTTTTCAGTTTGGAAAAACGCCAGAACTAATGCTATTTCAAAACTGTTTTGGCAAGAATATGTAACAATGTAGAGCACAGAGTAGATAAAAGATCAGACTGCACATTCTGTATAGTCTGATCTTGACACTGTCATTAAAAGCTACTCAAACCAAGTCACACGCTTTTTGGGGTTAATGACATAAGTAAATGACAAGCGAATATCAGTAAACATAATGATACATCGTGAAATATAAATGAACCAAGGGAGTTTAACCCTTTACCACACGGCAAAATTTAAGACCTATCCAAATTGAAAGCATTTGCAGAAGATAGTGGCTCAAATGACGCAACTTTTCTTTGATAGGGTAGAAAACTTTGTGGGAAAAGGAGAAAATGCTGGTTACCAGCATTTTCTCCTTTTCCCACAATGTTTTCAAAAGGCCTCTTTTTCAGGGGTGTTAAAAGGCGTCATTGTGTGGTAAAGGGTAAATGCATCTGCAAAAAGCATCTACCACGTCAGCCTGCGCAGGCTGAACTGGGTGGAAACTTCTTGCTATTGGTCAATTTTCATGCATATCAAAGGACCAGTCTACCTCAGAATTAAGCCAGTTGTTAGACAAAATGGATTTTATGGATCCATAATTATGTGATGACTTGCATGGTATAATACATAATGGAGATGCACCAAAAACACTTTCCCCAGAGTGTGACTCAAATATGGCTTGCAACATGCGAAAAGAGGCATTCGGACATTTGCGTAAAGTGTTGTTTCAGATCAGCCTGCGCAGTCCGCGCAGGCTAATCTGAAACGACACTTTCCGTTTTTATGTAATTTTCTGTTTTGCACAAGTCTACCGTAGCACAAAATCTAAAGTAGTCGTAAAGTGCCATCTCGGATTAGCCTGCGTGGACTGGGCAGGCTGATCCGAGACGACACTTTACGCAAATGTCCGAATGCCCCTTTTCGTGTGTTGCAAGCCATACATTGGCCAGCAGCTGTCTTAACCCTCTTCTAGACAACAAAACTCTAAACTGGTCCAAACTGACAAATTTGCAGACAACAAAGTGAAGTTAGATGACAACCTGTCATTGTACGGTTGGTCCGACTGTTAGTCATTTGCAGAGAAATTAATTTCAAAACTAAGTTAAAACCTGCCATGTCACTCTATCTATTGTTTACTTTTTGCCAGATTTCACTATTCATTTTTTTGCCAGTGACTTACACTTGGACCTACCATACAATAACAGATTAACATCTTTACAGTATTTTCCATACTATTAAATGGTATGATTTAAATTTGAATGCATTTAACACATCCACTGATTTTTATGGCTGCTATTGAGCCTTTAAATCATTGAGAAATATTGCAACAATTTTTTTGAAAAGCTGTACAAAGCACGAACATTGAAGTTGTATTTGTTGGCTTATGTTTATAAAGCATAAACAATGTGGGAAAAAGAGGAAATACTATTTATAGGCATTTTTTCTTTTTCCCAAAATGTTTTCAAAAAAGACTTTTTCATCAGAGTTTTTAAAACATGAATGTAAAGGGTTTAGGTGACTCAACTACATAAATATCATACTGTGTCACTCAAACAAGGTTTATACAGGAGCATCGCATGCAGGTGCCAATGCTTGGCTGCAGTTGCTCCTAGAAAATGACTGGTTTTCATTTAAATTTCAAAGTCAAAAAAGGTGCATAATTATGTCAAAAATATTTGGATGGCTCTATTGTATGGGTTCCCCTTTTGATCGTTAATATTTAGTGCGAGTTTGAATTACATTTGTTCAGTAATGACTTAGATATTTTAAACTGTCAAAGTTTTTGCACAACGACAAAAAAGACGACAGGCTATGACAATACCTTGACGTTTTCAAAGAAAACGTCAAGATACTGTAATGGTCCCCTATACTAGGAATGTGATAAAAAATCAAAGCAGTAAACATGTTTAGTCCTAGAGTCAATATACATCAACTATCAGTGGTGTAAACTTTACGTAATTCAACCAACAAGGCCTCTAGATGTGGATTTCCTCCTAATTCTTTGATCTGTTCCAGTATTCTGAAATGTATCAGTAAAATTATTCTTTAAATATAGAGGACCAAACCTTGAGGAAACCTTAAAACAAAACTACTCAAAGACTAAGGTAACATTAAAGTTAGGTTTTTCTTAAAGTTCTTGTAATTTTTCAATCAGTATCTTGTATGGCCCCCTCTGCTGTCGATACAGGCAATTATTCGACGTCGCATAGACCTTACATAACGTAAAATCATTGCATCAGGAATGTTATTCCATTCCTGAACGAGAGCGGTGGCAACTTTAATGTTACCTTAGTCTTTGAGTATTTTTGCAACTTTGATTTTAGTACCACCTTCATTTAAACTGCAAAAACCTAACTTAAACTTTCTGTTAGTCAAAATCTGATTAGCCTGGCATTTTCTACAGACTCTGAATTAAAGTATGATACCAAATTTCTTGGTCTTCAGTAAAACATGCGACGAGAAATAAAAGAGTGCACACTTATTTATGGAACTGAGTATACATCGTTCCTACCTTTCTTCCAGTTTAACTAGTGTTTGTTTGGTGTACTCAAAAGATCCCTTCTGCTCTAGAAGTTGAACACAGTACTTCTTCACATCATTATCTTTGGTTCTTTGGCGTAAAATACTGAGGATCTGATCATCTTCCTTGTCTGTTTGGATGGCATGGATGAGTGGAAAGGAAAACTTACCCTCTGTTAAATCTTCACAGTAACTTTTAGCTTTCTCATACTGAAAAGAGTATATTTCAACCTTTATCCTCCTCAATAAGTTAACCCTTTACCAAACAATCCCTGGTTTTTACAACCCAGAGGAAGAAGGCTTCTGAAAACATTGTGGGAAAAGGCGAAAATGCTGGTAACCAGCATTTTCTCCTTTTCCCACAAAATGTTTTCTACTCTTCTAAAGTCAAGTTTCAATTTTTTAAGTCACACTTATTTTGTCGTCTGCAAATGCTTTCAATTTGGATAAGTCTAAAATTTTGTCGTCTGGTAAAGAGTTAAGAAAAGTATCTCCTTATTGGACAGTGTAGATCCAAGATCAGAAAGCATGTTCTGTGCCATCTGATCTTGATCTACACTGTCTGCAAAAGGTCAGTAAGATTGCCCTAAGTAGCCTCAGGGTTAACCCTTACAGTCCTAAATGATGAAAATGGACATTACAAGTCAATACAAAAGATGCAGATTGCAAATTCAAGGCTGTTTTCCTTTTACAAAATATCTGGAAAAGTAAAGGACAGTTAAGATCCTAGATCAGACTGCATATTCTGTGCAGTCTGATCTTGATCAACACAGCCCCCGAGTGTAGCTAAAGTTGGGTTTAGTGCTTTAGGGTTTAAATATTTCAAAGTACATGTACTTCAAAGGGGTTAAAGTATTTCTATTAACTTTTCTAAAGCCACAGTTTGCTTTCTGCTCTTAGTGCTCCAGCTATGCAGTGTTTTCATATCTACTTCCTTACCTCACAATTACATGATGGTAACTACAATTTTCTCCCTTTCCAAGAATGTTTTCAAACCCTTCTAGAGAGCTGTGCAAACATGGGATCACTTAGCAAAGGGTTTACCTGTTGGGTTCTTCACCTGTTCATTTGTTGTAACCATAACTTGATAAGTTGCAAGTTAGGGGCGGTCTCGGAACAATCAATGAACTTTATACCAATTAGACTGTCTTTGCTAAATGTCTTGAAAAACTGTCACTGATACAAGGAAGAAAATTTGTTTATCTTTAAAGTGCCTTGAACATGTGTAGCTGCTTTGTGACCAGTGTAGGTCAGTTCAGGCTGCACAAAATGTGTGTCTAATCTTTGATCTACACCATCTGCTATACTAAGCCATTCTGGTACATTGCAGCCTTGAAACAGGAATTATTTGTATGTTTTGTTTTCCTGACTGAAAGTTTTTATCATTTTTATTTTGTGTTCTACCA
The DNA here is from genome assembly GCA_946811185.2 of Hippopus hippopus. NCBI lineage: Eukaryota > Metazoa > Mollusca > Bivalvia > Cardiida > Cardiidae > Hippopus > Hippopus hippopus. The sequence goes on from OX328096.1 coordinate 36,225,921, forward strand.
GTTAGCTCTTTATCACACAACAAAAATGAAGACTGGTTACCAGCATTTTCTCCTTTATCACAATGTTTTCAAAGGCATCTTCCCCAGGGTTGTTAAAACTCAGGAATGTGTGGTAAAGGGCTAAGTTACCTCTTGCGAATAAAGATTTGCAAAATCATCTCGAATCTGGAAATACAGGCCTAAATTGTCCAGCAGCGGTTTGAAATCACTGAAATAAAATGTAATGTATGGACTGTTTTAGACTTACAAACACTATGACAAATTATCTGAAGGACAAACAAAAATGAGAAAGGTAAATATACATGTAATTTAAAATGATAAAAAAAAAAAAATCGCAATATGGAAAACCTTCTGGGTAAAGGAACAGTTACACTGCTTTCCACACAATTAAAAGCATAATACTTGTATTTATAAAGTATATAAACAGTTTTATTCATAATCAACAAATGCACCTTTTTACATCCCTGAATAGGAAACTTTTGAAATTACAGTATGCCATTAAAGGGGCAACCCCTTGTTAAATCTCTCAGCTATGTGACTGCCCTTTTTCCATGATCAACTGTTCAAACTAAAATCATTCTTCAGACTGGCAGCAGGCCATTTAGGGAAATTAACTCTTTACCACACAAGAAAAATGTAGACTTGTCCAAATTGAAAGCATTTGCAGACGACAATTTCATTGTGGCTCAAATGGTGCAATTGTTCTTTGATTGGGTAGAACACATTGTGGGAAAAGGAGAAAATGCTGGTTACCAGCATTTTCTCCTTTTTCCACAGTGTTTTCAAAAGGCTTCTTTCCCAGGCCTGTTAAAAGTCAGGATGGTGTGTTTAAGTGTTAATCACTGCAAGCAATTTCTGCTTTTGAATGTCCTCACATATATTTATCTGTTAAATGTTAATTCATATTCATTTCGTCAAATCCAAGGCATTTGCAGGCAGCAAATTAGACTTTTGCTCAAATGGTTGAAAGTGTTTTAGAAAGAGAAGAAAACTTTGTGGAAAATGGAGAAAATGCTGGTTACCAGCATTTTCTCTTTTCCTTACAGTGTTTTCAAAAGCCTTCTTCCTCAAGGTCACTGAAAGTCTGGATTGTGTGGCAAAGGATAAAGTGGTACAAAGTTCACTGAAAGAGGTTTGATTTTGTCTATTAACTCTTTACCACACAATCCCAACTTTTAACAACCCTGAGAAAGAAGCCTTTTGAAAACATTGTGGGAAACAATTTTTCTACCCTTCCCAAACAAAACTTCAATTTTTCAGTCACATTTATTTTGTTGTCTGCAAATGCTTTCAATTTGGACCAGTCTATAATTTTGTCCTTTGGTAAAGAGTTAAAGGAATTAATTATAACAAAAAAGAAAAGAAAAATTAAGAAGTTTATGTCTAAATACCTTTTTGTGTCACTGAACAACTGCATCAGTCTGACTGCCAGCCCAAACAGACCTCCAGTTTCTGAAAAATGAAATAAAATTCTAACCCATCTCATGCATTTCAGTGAATTACAACCTGGTTGATGGGAAAGTTTCAGACTATTAATAACTGGGAAAAAAAAAATTAAGTATAGCCTTCTTTGTCATGCTATACTCAGTAACTTTTTACATTTTCTGAAATGTTCAGTGTATTACACTCTGGTGATGGGAAAGTTTAAAAACAGCCTTAAAATTATTCTTGTACAGTGCTGCATCTAAGCTGTGGCATTGCAGGAATCCCACACACAATTAGCAGTTGTCCCTCAAAATAAATACAATGTATTGTTGCACCCAAATGGCGCTACAAAAATCCTGACCACATTCACAACAATTCTTTACCTACAACATTGGTGCAAACCATAAGGATGACGTATACTATATTTGTGCCCATATTCAGCGTAAATGACTTTCTTATGAACATATCTGCTTTGAATTTTATTTACATGTATATGCAAATGGAGCCTACCTACAGAGTTTACACTGACTGGTTGTACAACATCAATTTTTTCATAGCAAATAAAGCTAAGTTTGCGGCAAATAGTACCATAACCCAGTTGCAATTCTTCAACCATGGCAAAGCAAACAACCCTGTCAGCTTTTTTCCAAGTCCATGAATCACAAAGTGAAGAATGTAATTATGAATGGTCCCAAAATGTCAGAGTTCAGCTTCAAGGATGCTCCTCCTATATGGAGAGCAAAGAAAGAGAGCAAGATTTTCCAAGTTTTACTATTTGTAATTGTGAGTATGTGTTTCATGTAATTATTAATATCAGTGTGAAATGGAGTTTTGTTTGTTTAGTTATGGTTCCCTAAATTTTTTTATGTCCCCCAAAATTTTGAGAAGGGGCCCAATTGTCCCCTAAATCAAAATCCTAGATGCTACACTGCTTGTACATAACAATATAGGTTATTGCCAAAAATTAAAGTTTATTACATGAATAAATAAAATAAATGAAACAAGGGCAAAAGGAGAAATTACTTGATATAAGAATCATACGCTCTCAAGTACAATTACTTACTTCTGATAACCATGACTTTATAGTCCTCTTCTGATGGACAGTGGAGAGTGTCCCTCCAGTGTATGTCCATACCTTGACCTCTGTGCAGCTCTAGTAGTTGTTCTGTACATAGATTAAAAAGTAACATAACTGTTTGATCCAAGTGTTTGACCCTTTTCCACAAGGCAAAAATTCAAATGCCCCCAAAAATAACCCTTTACCACACAGCAAACTTTTAAACTTGTTCAAAAAGAAAGCATATGCAGACACCAAATTAAATATGGATGAAATTGTGGAAATTGTCTTTGGTAAGTACAAAACCTTGTGGCAAAAGAAGAAAATGCTGGTTACTAGCATTTTCTCCTTTTGCAACAATGTTTTCAAAAGCCATCTTCTTCAGGGTCTTTAGAACTTTGTGGTAAATGGTTGAAAGCAATTTGCTGACAACAAACACAATATGGTACAAATTACAGGACTGGTTTCTGAGACAGAAAACAAGGTGGAAAAAGAAAAAAAAAAATGCTGGTTGCCAGCATTTTCTCTTTAACCTGCAATGTTTTTCAAATCCTTTCTTTCTTAGGGTCATTAAAAATGGGAGTTGTGTGGTAAAGCATCAACAGTACTATCTAGGTTGGCGTTACCGATCGCCAAAATCGCCATTGGCGATTAAATTTTACTGCTGGCGACTACCAACACCAAAACAACTGATACTGGCGATTGTTAAAAATGTGATGAGATAAAATTGCCGACCATGAACATCTGATCAGTTTTGTATATTGAACACTTCCTAAACTGTGAAATCTGCGCGCGTCAACTTGATTATCATATATACCGGGTATCCTAAGCTGATAACCCTTGTATCTCCCTTAAATACCGATAGACGAAGATCCGATTGCCCATTGCCAGTTATCGGGTAGTCCGTTCTATAAATAGATTGCATGAACAATCGCAACTTTTTGGACGCAATAGGGCTGAACGAATTAATGGAGTCGTTTGTCAAGTAAATTTGACAACATAGATCATAGTTTGTTTTTTTTTCCTTAAATACTTGACCTTTTAAGCTTTATGTGACTTTATTAGATCTTTTCCAGTGAAACTTTTTTTTTCATAAAAGCTAATGGATGGAAGATCAAAATTTCGCCAAATGAGAAATATTGTCGCCAGATATTTTTTGGCGATCGGCAGTTTGAAGAAAGGCTAAGTGTGGAACGATATTTCTTGAATCATTTGAAAGACAAAACAGATACTGTCAGAACATGTACTTTGCGATGAATTTTAAAACTTGGATCATACATATCTCTTGCAATGCATGAAATTAATGGTTGGTCTGAAGAAAATCAAATAGCTGTTTAGCAGACAACATGTATTTAGACTCGTCCAGATCAGGGATCGTATATACAGAATCCCTGTCCAGATTGAAAGAATTTGCAGACGACAATTAAATGTAGCTCATGAGGTGCTTGAATTATGCATTTGCTATGGTAGAAAACATTGTGGGAAAAGGAGAAAATGCTAGTTACCACCATTTTCACCTTTTCCGAGCATTTGCAATAGCCTTCTTTCTCAAGTTCGCTAAAACTGGGAATTAAGTGATAAAGGGTTAGGCCTGATTCAAATACACATAGATCTATTGTTGAATTTATGAAACTTTTAGTCATTCAACAGCCTACAAGCACGGGAATTTGTGGCCGACTTTGGCGTTTCAATACTGCTCTGTCTATTGTATATAATGGTAGTCTACCATCAGAAATATTTAAAAGAACTGAAAGATTTTTAGATCTATAAATTATATCAGTGATGCAAAGCTGTAGATCTAGCTTTAGATTAATCATACATGACTTAATTTTATGAAATACTATACTAAGAAAATGACACAATCAAAGACTGAGTCAAAGTGATTAGGTACACTGACTGAACGCGGGTTTTGACCAACAAAAATTTTGGCTACTAAAAATTTTTGGCTAGCGCTAACCTAGACTATCAACAGTGTTTCAGTTAAATCACTATGACAGCTTACTTATTCATATCCCTCCAGTGTATGTCCATACCTTGACCCCTGTGGGGCTCATACAGTTGTTCTTTACAAACAAGTTACATGATTGTTCATAAAAAATCACAATTAGCCTTTACTGGACAAGGGAAAGCCTTTTGTAACTTTGTGGGACAAGAGGAAAATGCTGGTGATCAAAATTTCCACCTTTTCCAACACTCTTTTCTGGTTACCAGCATGGTTATCCTCTTCCCCTGATTTTTTTCTACCCATCCAAAGATAATAATTACTATATGAGCCACACAAAATTTTGTTGTCTACAAATACTTTTCAGTTGGATGAGTCTGAAATTTCCTCATCTGATATAAAGATAGGGAATAACTATAAAGACAACTTGGACTACAGTGCTTTTTGATGTTTCTACTGCAGAAAGCTTTTCAAAATTATAGTTATCAAATCAGAAGTTACTCAAAATGAGGAATGCCTCCATTCTGCTCAGCACTCAGGTAAAACTATTTCTCGGCTTGTCATAATTTTTTCTAAAGCCTGCTTTTGAAAACAATGATGCATCTAATGTAATCTTCAAAAAGAACTTTTAAGGGAAATGCATACAGGAAATACCGTACTTTGCATAGGTTTTGGGACACCCAAAGTATTGGGACACTATCAAAAATCGCGAAAATAATTATTTTTCATGACCCAAAGATTTGGGCCATACTAAAAATTGCAAAGAAAGATCGGTATTTTTTTGTTCCAAAGAATTGGGACAGTGAATATCTATTTAAAAAAAATCTTTCAACCCGTTTGATACCCTTTGTTTACAAGCATTTATTTCGCGCAGTTTCATTTCTACACACGTAACGTAAGCATGCTTCCCAACCCTCCTGATTTCAATGGGAGTTTCCGATTCAAGACCAAAACCCCCAATCACCTGACAGACTATTTTAAACCCCAATTAAAAAAGAAAATCCGATAAAAGTGTAAAAAGGTTGTGATAAACTTGTATCCAAGATACATAACATATGCATGTACAACCGAAAGTTGACATAGGGTTGACACGCATGTGTTTCACGGTCAATCAGGTTCGTTGTTTATAAATAGAAATCAAGGTACAGTATTCTAGTCTAACCAAGGTTTATCGATCGAAGATCGACGAACCTATCAAATTTGAGAACGGACCGAGCAGGTACTTGTCAAATTGGAATTTACGTCGTTCACCTCACGTAAGCAGGCAAAATACGAGGGTTGTCCCAGAAATTCGTGAACTTTTTCAATAACTCGTATACTCAACGTCCGATGATAATGTAATTTGTTGGTAGTGCGCAGGAATCATTTTCCTTTATTTTGGTGTAATTACAACAGGCTATCTGTAAAACTCGCTGAGATACGTATAAAAATGTTACATCAGAAAATGGGTGTCGGCGCACGCTAATAAGGTCATTATGTTACCCGTAACGTCATTTCAAAGATGTGAGTCACTCCTTCTCAAAGTAGCGTCCTGCATGTTCCACACACTTGTTGTGATGACAGACCCACTTGACAAAGACACTCTGAAACCATCGTTGACCCAAGCTTTTGTTGAACCTTTTCACCTCGACTCGAATATCGTCTAATCCGCCGAATCGTGTCCCGCGCAGATGTGATTTCAGAGCGGGGAAGTACGCGAAATCAAGTGGTGCCAAGTCCGGTGAATATGGCGAGTGAGGCAGCCTCTGGAAGCCGAGCAACGCCAGTTCAAGATCGGTCTCAAATGCAGTGTGGGCGGGAGCGTTGTCATGGTGGTAAATTATGTTTTCAATGTTGTCCGCCATAGCAGGTCTCTTTTTCCTGATTGCATGCATCAGATTGCGTCGCACCACCTGAAAAACATGGTTGGTAAACACTTTTTTTAAGAGAGGTATCATTATTTTTATTTTTGTTCATCATGTTATTATTTCATTATTATTATTATCATTATTATTATTATTATTTATTACTATTGTTTTAAGGGTAATGGTTCAATTTTTTATAGAACTACGCTTACCTTTGAGCAATAAGCTGCATTCACAGTTTCTCCTTTTCGTACTACGTGCGCCAGAATGACTCCCCATCAGTCCATGAATACCATGAACATAATCTTTCCCATAGACTTGGACACTCTTGCTTTTTTTGGTGGCGTGGTGCTTTAAGATTTCCAAACACTGGACTGGTGCTTCCCCTCAGGCTCAAAATAATGCAGCCACATTTCGTCCATGGTGATAATTTTATCAAGAAAGTTCGGATCTCGTTGGTGTCGCTTCAAAAACTCTCTTGATGTCGAAACACGCCTACACATCTCCTCGTTACTTAAAAGCCTCGGCACCCATCGTGCACAGACGCGGCTCATGCTCACTTCATCTGAAAGCAACCTTTGCACTGCTGATTTGCTTATTCCTACCTTGTCAGCAATCTCCCGTACTGTTTGACGGCGGTCTACGTCAAGAATGTCTTTTATTTTTTTCATCTGCGCAGCTTGATTCTTCCTCCGTTGGCCTCTGTTTTCTGTTGTATTCACATCCAGTTCCGATTTAAAACGCTTGTGCCAGGTGTATACAAGTGTCCGCGACACACTGCCAAAGTCCTTCGTCTTTTCCATTTCTCTTTTCGTTTGTATTGAAGTCATCCCTCTTTCCACGCAGTACTCTATTACGGTTCTGTGCGCCAAACGTTCCGTGGACGTCGCCATTTTTATGCGGTTTAAATTTCAGCTGTCCAGAATAAAACGTCATAATGTCAAACTGCGTGATGTCAACTGTATGAAAATGCATATGCTAGCGTGCCAAAATTGGCTGCAGACGACAGTGTAGGTTTTATATCGTATGCATTGTGGGAACTGGAAATAAATGGTGTTCAAACATCCACCATACAAGTTTTGTACGGGACAAATTTGACGTGCGCCGACTAGCCCTACCGCACATGCGTTTTATAGCTAAGTGCCTGATGATAAACATTTGAAATCCGTAAAATTGATCCCAAACTGTTGGAATTGAACGTATGTACTTAACTTGTAAGTTTTATTTTAATCGGACGTTGAATTTCTGAATTATTGAAAAAGTTCGCGAATTTCTGGGACAACCCTCGTATGTTGTGAATTTATCTACAAACGCAAAATAACAATCCTCATTGCGATTGCAGGACGCAGACAATAATGAGTGACAAGTTAATAAGCAACAAAAACAATGAGAAAAAGCGAAGTTTTAAACTCTTAGTGCTCAAATTGACCGCCGGAATTCCAATGTCTAAAAATAGACCAACCTACAAATGATCGTAGGTTTGTTGAAATCAATGACATAGTAATATTTCAACGTCGGCAATATTCGACTAGTTAGCGGTCAGTGACTTACAGTATGACAGTTTGTCTTGTCTGACCGTAAGTTTTGGGACAGCTGACAAAATAATTATTTTTTGTAGACCTAAGTATTGGGACACGAAAAAAATTAATTATTTTTTACTGTCCCAAAACTTAAGCAAAATATGGTACATACAGGGGAATGGCTAAATGACTAAAGTATTACCTGTGAATACTTTTGTGGCTTCTGGATGGTCTAGAGTAAGAACTTTCTGTAATCCAAGAAAGTATACATAGTTGGCTGAATTAATGGTATGTGGAATTCCATAGATATGATGAGCAACTGAAAAATAGCAGTGCAGAAAATGAAAATTCATGATGCAGGCCAAGTAAAAATATCAAGTATTAAGAATATCAAAATACAAATTTCATCTGATTATGAATACTGAAAATATAAGCTGCATGATGAGATTTAATCCTTTATCAAACCATACTGTATGTTAACAAAATTGACACAGAAGCTTTTTAAAAACACTGTGGATAAAGGAGAACAGGCTGGTAACCAGCATTTTCTCCTTTTCCTCCCTTTCCAAGCCTTTCAAAAGTGGATCCTATCATTCAAGCTACATTTAATTTATCATAAGCAACCATTTTCAATTTCATCTAGTTAAAACTTCATCATCTTGTTACTTCTTTACAGGTAAAAATTTTTCAGTTCTCTTCACAAAAACGTATGTTGTTAATACTGGTCTCATACTAGGTTGGCGCCAACCAAAACTTTTTTGTAGCCAAAATTTTTGTTGGTTAAAACCCAGGTTCAGTGAATGAATCTAATCACTGCGACTTGGTCTTTGATTGTGCCATTTTCTAAGTACAGTATCACATGATACTGAGTCACGTATAACCAATATAAGACCTACAGCTTTGCATCACTGATATAATTTGTAAATCTTTCAGTTCTTTTAAGTATTTCTGATGGTCCCATTACATACAACAGAGAGCCAAATATTGAAACATTAAAGTCAGCTACAAATTCCTATAGTTGTTGGCTGGTGAATGTGTTAAAGTTTCATAAATTCAACAAAATGTGTATATTAAAATCAGGCATAACACTTCGGCACACAATCCCAGTTTATATGACCCTGAGAAAGAAGGCTATTGCAAATGCTAGGAAAAGGTGAAAATGGAGGTAACCAGCCTTCAATTTTTTCATAAGGCTTCTTTCCTATGGTCATTAAAAGTCGGCATTGTGCTGTAAAGTTTTAAAAGCATAGTAGGACAAGGACCACTTACTCATGATAAATGACCAAAGTTACCCATTTCCTGTATTAAGATTTTCCTTTTCTTACAACTGAAAAGACCGGATGGAAATTAAGTCTTAATAAAAACAAACAACCTACCAGGAATTCCTCTTCTTAAATTTGAATCATCTTCGATATCATCTATTCTGCAAAGAAGGAAAAATGTGTTAACTACTTAGATTTGGTTTCATCTTGCTATCCTTTTTGTAAAACAGTTATAGAATTAAAGACAAGCAAACAAAATAGTTTGAAAAGGAACCTACGAGGGCTGTTCCATAAATTCGTGGAACTGTTGCCGAAAATCTTTGTTTTACATTCAATTCACAGCACACTTTCAGAGATCATACCCTAACATAATGTCAAGTAAATGACAAATTTTGTCATGTCTTCTTCCGTTGTATATCAAAGAATTTGGTTTCTTTAGCAACCAAGGTAGAGCGACTTGAAGCTAGTCAGAATTTTGATACTTTATTTAATTTTTTAGAAAATATATAAACATGTGGGAGCCGCATGCAATTTTGGCGCGAAAGCGACTGACATTACCGACGTTATTCAACGTCATTTCCGGAGAATTTGAAAACATTCCATTGGATAGTTACATCTCGGCAGACATTTGCAGTCATGACTTCAGAAAAAAATTGACATCAGCTGACAAAATTGAGTTACATTCTGTCGTAAAGTTTTGTGTTGGACTTAAACTTTCTCCTGCGGAAACATTAAGATGCATTATGGAATCATACACTTTGCCAAATTGTGGTAAAACATTCGTTTATAAATGGCATGAACGCTTTAGAAAAGGCAGGAGTCCCACATCCTCCCTATGGATTTCCGTTTATTCCCACAATTGAAAAATGAACTGAGAGGTCAGCAGCTTGAATCATCAGAAGTACTGCTAAACAAAGCCAGGGAAATCATCACACAGTTCAGCAAAGATTGGTTTACAATAACTTTTGATCATTGCATACACAGACATAGAAAGTGCATTACAACAGGGGGCGACTATGTAGAGAAAGTTAATTGTGCACTTATTTTTTATGTTAAGTCGACGTGATGTAAACGTCAGCATGCTTCAAGTGTCACTCACTACTCTTCTTTAAAGTTAAATGTATTTTTAACTGTTTAATGTATCTCTCTGAAAATTTAAACATGTATCAGGTATAGATAAACATTTCTTTAGATGTATTTTGTTTTCAAATTCAACACTTCGTATTGAAATTACAGGCAAATTCTGCGAATTTATGGAACAACCCTCGTACTTCTATTTTATTTGCATTTTAAAAAAAAAGATAAGACTAGAATTACATTAAGTTACCATTATGTGAAAATACAATGGCTCAACCATATTGAAAATATAGGTCAGTTTGTAATCCATAGGGACAATCTGCAGCAGATGACTTTGAAAATATCTTGTAAATATGGAAAATTTTTATTATCTCAGGCAATCCCCCCTTTGGCCACAATATTTCTAAATGCTTTGTGCTGCAAGACACAAGTAGTTGCCTGCAAATGGCTACAAGGATTAGTTTGATTTTTCAATTAAATAAATTTACCTTTATTGTTAATCTAAATCTTTACTCTTGCTCTTATATGTAGAGAATTTATCAAGGTTTCCTGTACTTACAACAGACTGGCATTGTGCAACATCTGTGTCACCTCACCTATCACTGAAAGTCTGCTATCTGGTATCTTCAGCCAATGATTGAAAGCCTAAATATAGTGATGAGATCAGATTAATGCAATGTACAAAGTATTAATGAAATTTATTTTATTCATGATTTTTATTTGTATTTATGAAATATATTTACAAAAACTTTGAGTACTATTTTTCAAGTATGGTCACACTAAAGTATCTCATAACAGATCAGACATTGTAGATTTTAGATCAGATTGTATATCATATTATGCACACTGTCACAATCAATTGCTTTTTGCTCATAATATTCTCAAAACCATTTACCAAATATGGTTATCTTACCATCAGTTATTTCTAATTTGCCTCAGTTTTGAAAATAATGGTATTTTATTGATTACTTAACAATCCTTTTCCATGATGAGGGGTTCTTTATCTTTTTTTTATTTGAAGTTGTATGCAGGCATTTCCTGAAAATATGTACCATTTAACCCTTTTATATGCAATCCCAAGTTTTAATGACCCTGAAGAATAAAACTTTTGAAATTATTATGGAAAAAGGAGTAAATGCTAGTAAGTAACCAGCATTTTCTCCTTCTCCCACAACCTTTTCTACTCATTCAGACACAAATTCCATAATTTTTAGCCACATTTAATCTGTTGTCAGCAAATGCTATCAATTTTGACCACTCCAAAGTTTTGTTGTTTGGTAAAGAGTCAACTTACAGTTGCTAATTTTCCTCTAACTTTCTTCCCAGGAATCTGACAAATGTATAAATATGGAGCTAACAGAATCTGAAAAATAAAAGAATGCAAGACTTTCAACAAAATAAACCTGAGAGAGTGTTTATATTGTATTATCTTACAAAAATACTTCAATAGCCATCTCCTACAAATTGGTTTCAGAAGATACCTGATTTAAATACTATGGTGATGGAAAAATTTGGTTTCTCTCTGCATGCCCAGTTTTTTGTTGTTTACATGTACTTTTGTATGTATTCCCTTTGATTCTTTACCACACAAACCTGACATTTAACGACCTTGAGAAAGAAGCCTTTTGAAAACACTGTGGGAAAAAGGACAAAATACTAGTAACCAGCATTGTCTCCTTTTCCTATGTTTTCTACCTGGGACAAATACTATGATTTGAAAAACATTTGGCTTGTCTTCCGTAAAATTCCTTCAATATGGAAGGGTCTAAAGTTTTGCCATGTGGTAAAGGGTTAAATCCGTTCTTTATCACAGTGTGTATGTAGTGCTCCAACGTTTGAGCTTTTGGGCTATGTCTTGTCCCACTATGGGTTAAAATCCATTTGAATAACAAATTATCCGTATAGATTCTCTCCCTGCATCTCAATAGTCATCCTTGAATAATGCCTGATCTCCTTACTGACATTACTGTATGTTACTTATGTAGCATGCTAAATGTAACCTGACGAACCCTGGATCTCTAGCTCACTGTGCAAGTTCTCCACGGCCTCGCTCTTTGTTTAATCCTTCACCATACAATCACAAGTTTAAACAACCCTGAAGAAGAGAGCTTTTGAAAACGTTGAGGGAAAAAGGAGATTTCCTCCTTTTCCTAAAATGTTTTTTGCTCATCTTCGGTCAAAGAAGGATCATATCAGTTCCATTTGTTGACTGCAATTTCTTCCAATTTTGTTAAGTCTAACATTTAGTCATCTGGTAAACAGTTAAATCTATTTTATGAACAGACAGCCCTACTACACTTACGTAACGCAAAATTCAAATACAGAAAAAATAAAAATCAAATATAGATAAAAACATAAGCCTACCTTATCAGTATCAGTAGCCTTTCCAGATACTGACTGATCCATACTTTAAACTCTGTTTTTCCCCAAGCAGAATGTATCCCAGCTTCCACAGCGCTAAATGAATGATGACAATACTGGCTGCTCAGTGTCACAAAAGGTGATTTTTTTTATTTCTCTGAAATATAAAAAACTGTTTCACTACAACAAAGATGCAAAGTTTTAATGTAACAAGTGATTTTGTTGAAATGATATCCCCCGCCGAAAAAGACCTTTTAAAAAATTTACGCGACCGCATAAATCAAAATCGCTCCCAGTCGGCCATTTTGCATCGAATAAAAAAAAAAAAAAAAGTATATCGGCGGAATAGGTTATTGCACATGTATAAAGTTTCACGAAATTCCGTTCAATGATATTGGAGATATTGTTCCGGACGGACACACGGACGGACGGAAGGACGGATGAACGGACGGACAACGCTAAAACTATATCCCTCCACCTTTGGCGGGGGATAATAAATTGAAAAAAATACTACAAGTGTTGGGTCAGCCATATAGAATATGCTGATTTTCTTTATAAGCCTAATTCTTAAGATCACAGGACAATTATAACTGTGCTTACAGAAGAATGAGTGAATGATATAAAAATAAAAGTGCTGTCAGTGGATCTATCAATTAATTTCTTCTCCTTTTTTTTTAAACCTGAACCATCACCAAACACTAGCAACTGGCTCCTTTTAGGCAAAAGATTGTTTAAGCATTATTAAGTGGTGAATTGGGAATGAAATCTGCCTCGTTAACTTTCAGCGATCTAGAGAATGTCAACCATGCCAGGACTCAAACTTATGATCTCTGGATGACTATCCCTGTACATCACCACAGTAGTGGCTTATGTTGGCAGTGAAAATCAAAATTAGACAGGTAAGATTACAGTACTGTCATGTCTGGTAATCTTGCCCATCCAGTGATCTTGTGCACTCAGGTAGATTCCTGTTTCGCAGGTTTGTTTGTTTACTTCTACCCGTTGCTGCCGTGTTTCTTAGAACTTAGAATTTGGAATAAGAGAGAAACTTTAGGAGCTTTAAGAACTTAAGTAACTTGAGCTAAAATTTATACCTGAGAAAGTCTATAAATTTTCTATAATATCATTCTGACTCATTATTTATAAACACTGCCCCATGACTCAATTTCCGATGAGGTCAGCTCTAACATTTTATCTGTCAATCAAACAAGTAATTCATGTCTCATCACAAAGCCAAATCAACTAAACATGTATTTCACAACTTTATATGATATTAAAAAAAGATTTAAACATTGTTTCCTTTCTTTACATGCAATCTTCATCACACAACAGATATGTTTCCTATTTGCTGCCATTCTATGGAATTCTGAATCAAAGGCCTAAAACGAGCATTTGTAACTATTTCTCTTCTACAACTTTTCCTTATGGCCTGCAACACGCGAAAAAGGCATTTAGAAATTTGCGTAAAGTGTTGTTTCGGATCAGCCTGCGCAGTGTAATCCGAAACGACACTTTCTGTTTTTATGTAATTTTCTTTTTTGGGCAAGTCTACTGTAGCACAAATTCTAATGTAGTCGTAAAGTGCCATCTCCCATTAGCCTGTGCAGGCTGATCCATGATGACACTTTACACAAATGTCCGAGTGCCCCTTTTCGCGTGTTGCAGGCCTTATATGAGCCACAAATACTTTACAAATCCTTTAGTCCTTTTCAGTGACATCATTTCATGTAAGTGTGCAAGATCACTGGACAGATATATGCTAGATAAAACCTCACAGTTAATGTTTACTTCTTGAGTGTTTGTGTTTTTTGAATGAGGAATCTTTTTATAACATGCTTGTATCATTATGTAGATGAGATACTTTTATAGTCAGATAAAAAGTCTGAGGATCTTTTAATTCTCTTGAGTGTCATAGTTAAACAGTCCTTTGCTTAGGTGTGCAAGATTGCCACACAGCATCATATGATATTGCAGTTACATTCATGTCCAATGCCTTTCAGTAATTTCCTTTTTGATGCACTTAACTCTTATCAGACAACTTTTTTATTTTTTTTTTGTCTTTTCCAAATCAAAATCCAGAAGACAATTTCAGTGTGCCCAAAATAATGGTCTATTTTCGAAAAAGGAGAAATGTTGGAAACCAGTAATTTTTCATTTTTTCAAAATGTTTTCAAAAGCTCTCTTCCTCAATATCGTTTAATCTCTGTACTATGTGGTAACAGGTTAACAAGAAATGCTTGAATATTCACATAAAAGTAAGCTCTTACCTCTCAGTCTCACCACAGGTTTAACTTGAGGAAGAAAAGAAATAAATATGCCACATGGACCTACAACTGCCAGAGACAATCTCTACATGATTGTGTAGCGAGATATGCGACTTTATGAAAACAAACAATAGTATATACAAGAGGTTTAAAATAAGTCCTTGAATGTGATTAAGTATGCGGACGTAACCAAATATATGGGCGTGTGCTGTTCCAACATGGCATGACAGGATTATGTCTATAAATGGGGCCTGCGCCTGATTATGGTATGCATACAAAGTTTACAAGTGTTTCTGCCGAATGGGAATCGGTGTACCTTTACTAATCTGAGACACGATCTTGCAGCAGGGAAATGCCGTCGAACAAATCTTATTGCAAATGTATTGACCAACTTGATTCTGTGATTGACTGTACGTTTGGAGTGATCTCCCTTTGACGGAATTAGGGAGGGTAGGCCTAAAATACGCAATGGAATTTTTTTTACGAAATATGGAAATCGTTTTCACGAAATGGAAATCGTCTCGGACTTTTTTTTTTTAAATATAATTGCATGTTTTTGTTTTTATTGTTTTTAACATTGTACGTCTATGTTTGTCTTATGTATGTATGTCTAATTATGTCGGTAAATAGCGATACATCGCTAATGTTATTTTGTTAAATTTCTGTAACCGACTTAAATAAAATTTTGTATCTTGTATCTTGACTTACATTGATACCTACATGATATGGGATCACATTAATCATTTGATGATATCATTTCAATAAGTTTTTAATGAATATTGCATGATTTATGCACTTTTTCCTCCTAGTTTAGCCTTTCAATTTTCTTTTTACCCTCGAGTTGGAAATTTTGGTAATGAATGGCTGAAGAAATGGACGTGTTTGATGAAATTGAAAATAAATTGAACTTAAAAAAGGGAAAAAAAAGAAAAAAAAAAAAAAAAAATGAACTGAAAATGGGTAGATTCTGTATTTTCAACAAATTTCAAAAGAATATAACACAAACTTTTGGTACTTGGTCATTTTTTTTTTTTTTTGTACTCGATGGAAATTTTGATACGAAATAGACGAAATGGAAATCGATCGACGAAATCAGGGATCATATATACATATATAGATCCCTGACGAAATGGAAATCGTCACGTCTCGAATTTCATACTTACTTAAGGTCAAAATAATCTTTTAACAATATCATTTCAATATCTTTTTAAAGAATACTACACGACATATGCAATTTTCGGCTCAATGTTCATATTTCAGTGTCAAAATTGTCTTTTATCCAATGGAAATTTGGCTACGAAATGGAAATTGTATGACGAAATGGAAATTATTGACTTGAATAAGAGGTTAGCCCCGCTGAAATTAGGTTTTTCTTAAAGTTCTTGTAATTTTTCAATCAATATCTTGTATGGCCACCTCTGCTGTCATGTAATTCCATAAGGGGTGTGAACACAAATATGACAAGTTCGTATATTATTCTTTTAAGAATTTACAGAGAATATACTAGATCTGCTCATTTTTTTTTTTTTTTTTCAACTTTAAACCTTTATCAATTTGATCCACCAGTTCCATTTTGCCAGAAAAACGGCATGGGAAATAAAACGAACAAGATTCTTCCTAAAACTAAGGCAGCCTATGGTGGGGTAAAACATCCCGTTCATTCATTCATTTATCTAATAATTTGTGCGACTTTATAGAAGTTTCTGTATTTCATGTACACTTTGACTTTCTTTCCACTCTGTTAACACTGATTTTCGTCAATGGGAAGTTCTGTGTGGCACGAACCGAAAACCAGCTTAGGAAATTAGGAACAATTTTATGGTCAAAGGGAGAAAACTCGTATATACTGACATCACTTTCTTGATGGCAGAGTTACATCCCTTATATTTGTGGATAGCATTAAAACAAAGACGAATAAACATCATTGCAGTTTGTGAAGACGATCTGTATCGAAAAAAATGTTCGTAGAGCTGTCATTATTTCTGGTAAAGTTTAAGATAGGATTGTAGATGCTGCTACTTCTGAAAATATCATGACAGTAGACAAAAGAAAGAAAAACCAATAGCAGACGTGGTTACTATTTTGTAAACAGGTGGTAGTCTCCCTTGTCCTTCGTCACATTTGTAAACAAGGCGACCGCCAAAATTTAAATTTGGAAGTAATAATTCGGTTATCTAAGTAAGAGGTCATGCAGAATATAAATATAGTTTTTATAATAAAATTTATCAACTGGTGAATGTATATGATAAATAAACTTTCTTATGTTACAATTTCAACTTATAAACCAACGACATGTTTTTGTTCAATTAAAGGTTTTCGAGGTTATCAACAAATATCGTTAATATAGGCTGATTGTCAAATTCCAATCATTTCTTTGCTCGTTGACCGTTAGGAACAGAGGACAGAAAGTGAAAGTATACATGAATCTTCCAAGCTAATAAATGGAGATGAAAGCTATGTTTTTTCCCGATATTATTGATGTTCATTCCAGTTTAGATCCCCCCTTTTTTGAGTGGAAGGGGGTTATAAGAGGGGAGGTCACTCTCTATTAATTTGAACACTTAATCCCTTAGACAATAAATTGATTTAAAATAACGCAACAGCATCGTGCCTTTGACAGAAAAATACCAGAGGACAAACCATAACTTTAAGAATCAGCACAGACTAAACTTGGGTGTACTTATGAACGTAGTCCGATCTTGAATCTACACGGTCCAATCAGAACATTTTTCCAAAGGAAAACTCCTTTGAAATAGCAAAGATTGGGTTTTTAAAATCGGCTTGAAAGTTTCATTTTACTTATTTAGCAGGATAAGGGTTAACAGAGGGTCCGGGTTTTTCGAGAGATCGTATGAGTATAAATTAACATTGCACCGGTTCTTGAAGTTTCGGTGTGACTGTTTGTAATAGTTGAAAAAAAGACTATTCCGGGGAGGGGGGGGTAACAATAAGGGAGAGTACTCTTGAAAACTAATGGATAAACAGATTGTACGAGTTTTTTCCCTTTGACCATTAAAATCACGATGGAATCTGACGGTGACCGTTTCCAGACCTGAGACCGATCCACAATATTTAGGAGCTTTAATTTCTCTCGTTTCCTTTATTCTAGTCCAATTTTGATCTATTAAAACGTCTATTTCCTCCCCTAGATCTATTGCCTACTATCTTTATTCGCAATTTTGCTGTAGATCTAGATCGATTAAAATTTGATTTTCTTATTACATGTAGTTGGCTGGTTAGGACAGGAGGCCTACCTTCGATTCGGAGGGTAGCCCTGTTGTTATTTTATTTTATTTATTTATTTATTTATTTATTTATTTTGGCTTTGTCTGGAGCGCTCTACGCTCTGGCCCTTAGCGGAGAAACAATCACAAGTATAACGTTAGGGTTACCCTTTGTTTTGGAGGTGGCGAGGGGTTTGTTAACCCTGTCTCAAGTGGGATTCGGGAGACCTACCTCAGAAAAAACTTCAAATTTACAGCGATTCTGACGCATTTTGAGACCAGTTGTGCTAGTGAAACTCAAATAAATAGACTAGATCTTTTTTTCAATAGATACTTGCTGAGCTACATAGATCTAGATCTACTGTAAGCGATCGAAACAGTGGTCCGGCCATGGCCGGACTGCCGACGACAGCCTTGATCAGAAAAACCAGACTGAAATTATTTTGCATTGGTATTACTCCATACAGACATGTTTTGCTCGTGATTTAATTTTACTCTTGCATAAAAGGATGATATGCAGTTGACATATATGCACGGGTACCAGTGTCAACATTGAAACGGGAAACAGACGGAAACCGGTCAATCGTAGGTCACCGGCTGTACATAGAAGAGTAAACAGACTGTGATAATTACAAATTTGCTGAAGGTCCTCCGAATGGCACCCGTTTTAAAGCAAGCTCCCAAAGAATCTGATAGCTCAGGAGTGCCAGGAATCAATGCCATTCTTCTGGGTCGGGCAAAGGAACCCACTGAGCAGCTTAAATATGATGAACCTTACTAATATCTTGAAGTAGTCTTTACAGAATTACTATTAAAGTCCTATCAAATTCATTCAGAGACATTTTCCATTTCGTGAAAAAATTTCCATTTCGCTCTTTTTTGATTACCGAAGATATCGACTAAAAGATAAAAAGAACACTGAATGGCTAAATTATTATGAAAAAGTGCGTAAGTCATGCAGTATTCATTGAAAAACTGTTGAAATGATATTATTATGTGAATATTTTGATCCAAATTTTAGCAGGTATCAAATTAAGTCAGAGACGATTTCCATGTGGAAACGATTTTCATTTCGTCCATTTCGTGAAAAAATTTCCATTGCGTATTTGAGGCCTACCGAAATAAAGAAGTCGGTATACTGTTCCGGGTCCTTCCGGGACAGTGGTGAAAAAGTGGCTTCTTATGGATTGTCATAGACAGGATTTGAAACAGAATGCTGGATATGTGTTGAGAGAAAACGTGTATGCACGATCACTTGACACAGGTCCAGAACCTTCTCTTTCATATGCCCATGCTTGCACTGTTTTCATAGTTGCAGACTTCCATTGTGGAGAGCGTACCGTATACATGTGATGTCCATGGGCGTAAGGTCGACCGAGCAACCGCAATGTCCCGAGTTCGATTCTCAGGAGCGGGTGTCAACTTTGGAATTGTTCACTGGCCTACACATATGGGAGTACTGGAGTGGTTTTCAGGAAGCAGAATTGAGAGAGATTAGCATGAAGTGTAAGCACTTTGTTTCTCAATGTAACATATGTTTAAAATGGGGGGGGGGGGGAAGAAAGAAAGAAAAACACCAAAATTGTTCTCAGACAAGATATATTGTCCATTCAAATTAATTCGTGAATTCTCATATCATCATGAATCTATGTTTGCTAACGATATTTTGTTGCACAATCTATTTTGTGCCTCCTGGTATCCATGTGAATATTTCAGAAAGGCTCTCTAGGCCAAAAAGGGTGTCAAAAACAGTATTACAATTGAAAAAGTCACGTTTTATCTAAAAGCGTATTTTTCCTCCAAAATTCATCAGTTACTGTTTGTACAACACAGAACTGATATACAGTAGGTGCCTATGAATGCAAAGTACAACACAGAAAATGCATCTGTGATAAATTTGGAGACCGTGACCTTTAGGAATACCCGTCGTATGACGTCGCATGACAACATTTGGAATGACTATTTTTTAAGATTGATTCACGAAGTTATCAGAAAGCGTCCGGTCAATTCCTGATGGTGATCAAATGTACTTTCAAGAGAAATTCGCTATCCAAAATAGGTTTAATGTACTCTTCCTTTTCCAAAAATTATATCTGACTTTTTTTCTTGTCTGTTGATATGCCTGAATTAAAATTATGATGTGTTTGTCTCTTTGGTGGCAGGGAAGTATTAATTAGGTTCACGAAGATATTAGAAAAGGGCATATTTGTTCAGTCTTCCCACAACAAATTGCTTTATCAATAAATTTTATCTGGCTTCTCTTGAATAATTCGTCTGTGACCAAATCCCGCTTTTTTATGTCAGTGACTCTATGAGAGAGGAAAACAAGAAGGAGACCCATGTCAGCTAGAGGATCTTCCGTTCACAGGGTAAAATGTGATAGAGAGAATAGGATCCAAGGATACCTCGGGGTCGCTGGGGTTCAAGCAGAGATTTGCAACACAGATTGAACTAGCTTGGACCAGCTAGAACTTTTCACAAGGGAAATATCACTTGGGGGAGGCATCTATTTAGTTATAGTTGTGTTGATGTCCATGGACGCTTTTCAAGAATGACTGTACTGTTGTCACGACAATACAGAAATGCAGTTGGAAACGGCGTTTTCAACAACTCCAGATTAAACAATAGAATTATAATTTGATGTGGAATATAAGCTTCCTGCTCTCTTTAATGATTGTGACTGCTTGGGGCGGTGCCCTTGGCCTGCGAGGATGCTTCACGTTTGGAATTATTTTAAGTATCATAATAACAATATTTCTCAATATTTTATTTTATATATGATATATTATATTGAAACTGAATACAATTAAATTCATTCTCTCTCTCTCTCTCTCTCTCTCTCTCTCTCTCTCACACACACACACACACACACACACACTTTTCATCTTACAGACTAGTAAGACTGAATACAAAAAGCATTTCTAAACTTCCTGTAGATCAAAATCAGAAAGTGCTGTCCGCTCTTGGGTCTTTACTTTTCTCTACCTGTTTAGAAATTCTGGCGAAATCAGTCTGAAAATCACAATAAATAGGTCCCTTTGGCCAACGTAAGATACCCATTTACTCTACTTGGAGCCCTTAGGGATGAACTCATCACCTGATCGAACAAACTTCTAGACTTGGCCAACGTGAAAGCATTAAATAAGACAACAAATTAAATATGACTGAAATGACGGTATTCATCGTTGACAGGATAGAAAAAAAAAAAAATGTAAAAAAAGGAGAAAATGCTGGTTATTGCAATGTTTTAAAATGCTTTCTTACTTTGGATTGCTAAAAAATGAATTCTGTTAAGATGGTTACCTGCTTTTGCTTCATTTCCCACAATTTTTCAAATGTTTTCTGACTAACGGTCATTAAATAGACGGGTTTTTTTTCGTAAAGGTTAAATGTCTGCGAAACGTTTTACGCTCTGACAATGGGAATGGCTGCTATATTGCTCGCCCTTACTTGTTTATCAACGGCACACATGTGGATAAACTGCCTTCAGTAGCAATAGCTTGGTGTTTCTGCTGTAAAGAAGATTGATGCCTCAACAATGGCATGCAGATTGGTCTGATATAAAAGAAGTAATTATCGTTCAGGATGAGAATGCTGAGAGTTGCTGTTTGACAATACAAATGTGTATATCAACGGCTAATGTGTGATTATACTATTTTCTCATTAGTAAACTTTTCTTTCTTCCTTCGACTTTCCATGTCGTCTGTTATAGTATCTAGCAGCACCGTTCCCATGGTTTCCGGCAGGGTGAATGTTCCAACGATGGACAAAAAAGACAATCCAGCAACGATAAAGTACAGCAGACCGGGAACAAACTCTCCCTGAAACATAACAATGGTAACAGTTACCTATACTTATAATGATGAAAGTGTTGGGTTTCCTATTGTAAGGCCGACTTATGGTATATTACAGTTTTCGAGACCAGACTTATCAATCCACGTGTTTTCGTATACTCCACAGAGAGAATATGCATTGCAGTGATAGCTGCGATGCCTTTTCAGAGAAGTGAAACTTACACATTTTAAATATATTACACAAATTCTTTTGCCTTTTTTGAGTAAAACTAGTATCAAATTGAGTGAAAGATCAACTTTCAGAATTATTAATTGTTCAGTAGAAATCTGCAAAAGATGTCAGCCACTGTGTGTAAGAACCACCCAAACTTTTTCTGACCATGTCAGCTATGTTCTCCGAGTACTTTATGGAACCATCAACTCACCAGATACACAAATTGGGGTCCTATAACAGCTCCGAGACGCGAGAAAATACTGTGGAAACCAAACGCTGTATTTCTGAAAATGCATGTGTCTTTTTGTCATTTAAGCTTGTAACTTCTACGGCGTTAAAGCCCCAATAGTTGCCAAAAGCAAACAAACTGATGTAAAAATGCATTGGAATGTAGATCATACTTTTTAAAAGTATAGAAATTATTGTTAAGGTGACAATCTGTTATTGTACGGTCGGTACAAGCATAAGTAGCTGGCAGAAAAATGAAATCAGGGTTAAAAGTTGCAAGGTCGCTCTATCGTTTGTTTCCTTTTTACCTGATTTGAAAATTAATTTTTCTGTAAGCGATTAACACTTGGACTGACCACACAATAACAGATATACATCTTCACAATAATTTACATGCGTTTAAACTACTTTTGGTCGCTATTGGGAGTTAAAGATTTTCTATATAAAGTTGTCGTTCAGTTCCATCTCACGAGTCTAAAAGGTTACAGCAACTCATAAATACCAACTGTCAATGAAATTGAGCAATGGCAAACACTGTAGCCGCAGATCAAGGGTGCGTTATATTAACGGTCTCACATGTAGGTTCAGGTTTGTTGTACGATTGTCAAAGAGCTGATTTTATCATGGAATTATCGATTATACTTAGCTCTTATTTGTAATATAAGCGACTATAAATGAATTTAGCGGCGAGTCAGTGTCTACATCAACCAGCACATGTATACACGTGTACATACGGTATGACAATCTTGTCTTTACTCACCACTTCTCTGTATACTGTTTCAGACATATAATTCTAATTAAATTCTTGAAATCGGAACGGACCTAGTTTTGGGATAGTCATCTATGATAGATATGTACATATATATTGTGCGAGAGGATTGGGTGAAAAGCTTTCTTTAGAATGTTTCGTTTCACCCTTTTCCGTCCAGCAGTTTTTCGATGCATTTAGTAAACAGTTACATTTCCCTAACTATTAGCCACCCCCCCCCCCCGCCAAAGCTTTTGTGTGTTTTTTGATATAATATAGGAATCATACCCTGTGAAAAGGGTCTTAATGCATTTGCAAGAAATGTCGATCCAGGTCAGCCTGCGCAGTCCTCTCTGGCTGACCTGGGTCGAAACGTTTTGCTTTTTTGTTAATTTTCTGCATGTCCGAGGAACATTCTATGATAGAATTCAGCCGATTATTAGACAAAATACATTTTATAGATCCATGGTTATGTGGTGACTTGCTTGGTACAAAGCATGACGGAGGTTCATTAACCCTTATCCTCCTAAATAACTAAAATTAAATTTTCAATTCGATAGTAAAAACACAAATGTTGCTTTTTCAAAGTTATGTTTTGGGGAATAAAATCTTTTTATCGGACAGTGTAGATCCAAGATCAGACTGCACGTTCTGTGCAGTCTGATCTTGATCTTCACTGTCCGCAAAAGGTCAGTAAGTCGCGCTTAGCAGCCTAAGGGTTAAATCTTTTTTGAGCACAGCTCTGCTAATAAATAGATCACCGAAGCATAAAGCTATTTAGTCACATACAAGAACTGTCGCTGGCTGGAGATTACCTCCCTTCTTACTGGATCACAAAACATCAAAAGCGCCATAATCCTTGAAATACTCAACAAATGATGATCCAAACTGCAGTTTTAAAGGTTTTTATGCTAGGAAGGCTACCATGAACCCTTAGGCCTTTTGCGGAAAGTGCAGATCAAGATCAGACTGCACAAAACGTGCAGTCTGATCATGAATCTACACTGTCCGATAAGGAGATATCTTTCCCGAAAAATACTTTTGAAATAGAAAAACCTGGGGTTTTAACTGTCGCCTTGAAAGTTTGAATTGAATCTACTTAGAAGGATAAGGTTTAAAATATAAACCAAACTGGTTGAAAACTGTTGGAGAAGAAGAGGACAGAAAAATTGTGTTAACGAACGGACAGAGGACAGATGGACGAGAGAACAACCCGATTCTAGTGCCCCCTAACTTTGTTTTTAGGGAAGGGGGTTGACAAAAAAGACTGTACAAACCTTATAACAGTTGGGTATAGTTCCACTTCATGCGTTTGAACAGGCCCCCAGGCACCGTCTACACCAATGTTGGCAAGCAGCGCAAAGTACAGTGTTAACTGGTCTCTAGCAACGTCTGTTTAATAGATTGTGTGTTTGAAGTTGAGTTTAACGTCATTTCGACAGCTTCTAAAGGTCATATCATGGCGGCCAGTGCACCTACGCAGTGTTTTATGGCTTTCTCACACCAGTACTGACACAGCTTTTTTTCCAAGCCACTGACTACTTTCTCACATGCATCAGAAGTGGGAGGCGAAAAACCGCCGTGAAGAATGTTTGCGCAAACGGGTATCGAACCTGCAACCACCAGTTCACGAATCAGATACCGTAACCATTGAGCTACCCGGCCAGGCTTCTGTTTCATAGAGCACGAAAGCTTTGACGTCTAGAGTCGATGGAGGGAAACAATGATACATGTGATTTCAAATATCAGTGTAAGAACAAGAGATCAGATTGAGTAGGAGGAACGATTCGAATTTGGATTTCACTGTCCAGGAGAAAGGAGTTTTTCACTCGAAACGATTCAATACATTTATACCATCTACAGACGACTTTTCATCTTGCATTAAACCCAATTTTGAAACCACTGTGACAAAAGGAGCAACTTCTAGCGTTTCAAAGTCAAATGCTGTGAGTTTGTCCGGGGGGAGGGGATGTTAAAGATTTTAAAAGAAATAACTAGAGTCGGTGACTTTATGTGTACATGTACTGTATTTCGTTTTCTTTAACGGCTTTATAAGGCCATAATTCATGGTGATATCTGTATTTCACAAGAAGATTTCAAGTCCGAAGTCGTCTGCTGCAAATCTTTTTTTTCTTTTCTTTTTTTTTCGGGGGGGGGGGGGGGGAGGGGTAATAATGGGTTAAATAGGAATAACAAGACTCGGTGATGGAAGGTCATGTGACTTACCGACATATTGTGCAATCCCAACTACCATCCCTCCAACAAAGCACAGCGAAAAGAAAAAGATAGTCGCTGCCTTTCGTCCAAATCTTAGGAAAAGAAGAATGGTTCATTTGAAATAACAATTGGCGGTGTCAGCTTGATATTTTTGGCTTTTGTTTCATTCCAAAGCAGTACAAAGTCTTCTCAGAGTGTGCTTATAAAGTAAGACTATAGATGTACAAAGTGGTCGTAACCCTTTACCAAGCAATCCCGTATTTTTACGATCCTGAGGAGGGATGCTGGTAACCAGCATTTTATCTTATTCATTCCCACATTGTTTTACAACATTTCAACAACGAATCCGGTCATTTGAGTGACATTAATATGTCGTCTGCAAAGGCTTGTAATCTACACATGGGTAAATATTTGTCGTCTGGTAAAGAGTTGAAGTTAACGCAGAATTCACTTACAGCAGTTTTTGGAAATTTCATTGAAATTGTGAAATTCAAGAAAGGTTCATGGAGTGTATAAATCCCACCATGATTTAACACATAGCTATATTTTCATATCATGATAAATTTCAGATTTTTTTCGTCCAATACTTTAGCTGCATGGAAATTTCCAACCAAAAGTAAAACCTACAATACACAGATTTCAAAGTTTTTTCCACCGCAAGAAAATTTCGCTGATCGGACATCGTAGATTCAAGATCAGAGTGCACTGTCTTTTCACTATGATCTTGATGTACATTGGAGGCAAAAGCGCAAGGAGTGGCACTTAGCAGCCTACGGGTTGAGAAAACTTAGATACATGTATGTATCTGAAAAACTCCAAACACAAATTTAAAAGTTAAGATCTTATTAAACTTTCTATGGCTGGATTTTCATTGAGTTTTTCCCTAGGATAAAACAATAGCAGGCTCGTAGGAACAAGGGAGCCACGGGGAAAGGGGGGCGGGGGTGGCGTCCCCCACCCATGATTTTGCCAGTGTTACTAAAAGTACCAACAAAAATAGTAAGATCTAAATCTTACTTGAGCAGAAAAATCAGTGAATTAATAAGTTTTACGTGTAGATCTACCTGAGTAAGAATTAGGCTGTTAAAGAATTCCTAGATACTCCGTTGTCAATAATCAATGTGCACATCGACATAGGTAGAAGGTTAGTTACGATGAGGTCTGTCGCTGCCCCTCCCCCATCATATTTTACTTCCTACGGGCCTGAATGCTGACATACCTATTTTGAAGATACATAGACAGTAATTTTGATGGTATCGAAGCCACGCTAAATATCAGAATGTTCAGGTAGATGTTTCCAGACAGTTGCTTTATTCCAAAGTTGATACCATAAGACACGCAACCAAGTGTCAACCTGAAATGGATTCGAAACAGTTCTGATACTATAGTTCTTCTTTAAACGATGCTATTTATACACTGTTAAGGCTACCTGAATTTGATTAAACATATTTATTTTACATCGACTGAGAAACAAGTTCTTATAACTAATACTAATCTCTCTCGATTCTACTTCCTGTGAACTACACCAGTACTCGCACCGAATGTAATGAAAATCCCAAAGTTGACACCTGCTCCCGTGTCTGGAACTCGGGACCTTTTGGTTACGAGGCCGACGCTCTACCTCACAACCAACCACAGACACCAATTTGATTGCTTATGCGGTCTTCTTTTCCCACAAGGTTAAAAAGTCACCTTAAAAGGTAATGAATCTCATTTATCTGCTGTTTTCTCGACTTTATAAATACATGTATGTCAAACGATTGAGCCAACGAAAATAACCGAAGAAACGCAGAGTTTTTAAATCTGCGAAAAAACTTAATCCTATATCATTTGAAAAGTAATTACATCTATACAGTTACAAATGGCTTAGTGGTACAGATGATAATTTGGTTGTTGGTCCTAAAGTCGGTAAGTGTATTACGTAAGGCAGCTAGAATATGCTTCAAAGTTACAGGTAGATAATGAAACTAACTGATGTCAAATCACAAACTCATTACGTGGCAGTCTACGTGGAGCAACTTCTTAATGTAAAAAATGCACGGCGTCGAGCATATCTTTTGGAATTTAAAGAAGGATTTCCATCAAAGTAGAAATTAAAAAAAAAAAAAAAAAACAAGATTTTCGATAAGGATTAGATCTTACCATGTTGATACCATCGCTATCGTCAAACGGAGAAGTTCCCGTCGGCGGAAAAGCACTAAAATGGAGTACTTCTCGGATGATTCTCTTTCATTCTGTGTCGCAATAGATTTCGACAACCGGTCATAATCTGGCAGGGGATGTTGGTTCCATCGAGCTACTGTATCAATTGTTTTCTTGGCCTGTTTGTGCTTGCCTTTAGCCACCAACCATCGAAAACTCTCCGGAACAAGGCTGTTGTGTGCATGTTACAGAATTACTTGATAATGGTTCTCAAGGAAAGTATTTCTTTAGTTTGTTAATTTGATAGCAAGATACTCTCTACCAGTTGACGCTGAATAAATGAATTGCGTATTTCAGTCGGTAGAAAAGAATAAATAGTGCTTACGAATGTTTGCTTTGATCATAAGATCTCGATAACATTAGACATTGTAAGTAAAAGATCAGACTTTATGTTACTCCGAGGATCTGTACATGGCGCTCAGTCCTTAGTATGTTGCTTAAAACGTGTTACAAGTATGTAAAACTCGACCATCCCGTTGTTTAAAAGCCAAAACTGTCCATTTTTACTGAATACGACCTTTCAGCTACTTTAGGCCTACTCTTGCAAAGAAAAATACGTGTAGTAGTATTTGTCCGTGTTTAACGAGAAATTTTGATTCACGGCAAAAATTTTGAACAGGTATCTTTAATGCACTGCATATAAAACATAGATCTATAAAGACAAAGTGCAAACCTATATGTCAAACTGCCAAAACTGTCATGCCTTGACCTCAATATAAGACGCGATGTCTCGAGCGTATATGTTACAAGTATTTAATTATATGAAAAACAAATGATGTTGCATCAGACTTAATTGTTTTATTTAAATTTTAATGTGATGTGATCTTGATGGTACAGACTGAATAATTTATCATTCATTAATTTCAAATTTGTAAGCTTGCATATCGGAGGCAACCACATCTAAATGCAGCGTTGCCTTCAAGTGCGGTGCACACGCATTGACACTGAAAGAGCTTAATTATGTTCTGTGAATGATAACAGGTAGCCGAAAAGATATTGTTCCATGCCATTTTTTACATTTTGCATCGTAATTTCACCGTTTTTTCTTAAAAGTATTTTAGAAACACAAAGATATGTCCTCCATAAAGTTTAGTTTATAAAGTTTAACTCTAAGGCTGTAAAGAGTGACTTAAAGTACTTTTGAGGAACGTATAGTTCTAACAAGGTCAGACTGCACAGAACGTTCAGTCTGATCTTGAATCTACACCATCTGCTACAATTGTCACATATTCTGGCCAAAATAGCCTTGAGGTACATGTGACAATGTCTTTTTTTTGCTGTAAATGTCCGTTTCTTTTATTCAAATCTATATGGGTTAAAATGGGTTGCGTCTGAGCACACGTGGGGGCTATCACTAATTATGACTGTTGCATATAACTGCCAACAACTTAGAATACTTACAACCATGTCGCCAAGTAAGCTGCCGACACTATTGCTATAATAAGTGTTATGTGTTTCCAGTTCTGCAGTTGCCAAGCAACCAAGGTGAACAGAGCGGATTCAATCGCCCACGACGGAAAACTAATGATGATTGAGCGCCATTTTGACAAGGCATATTCGGACTGGTGAGTGCCGTATAACGTCAAAAAGAAAGCAGAACCGATACCTGAAAATGTATGAGTACATTTCTTTTTTAAACAGACTTGCAGAAGACGACTTGGAAAAAAAAAAACTCATAAAATATGGATAAACAACACAATCTAAGTTGCAATACTTTAAAATCGTTGCGGCAGCCATGTATGATTAATAGCCCTACGACCTAATAGATCGGAGTAGTTGTCTTCCTAAATCTGCTTAAAACAAGATTTCGGACATTGGTATTTTGTAAGCTAATATCATTAGAACATAATGGTTTACTCTTAGAAGAGAAATATGATGCATACCACAAAGAAAAAAATAAATGTCATCACGGTGATTCAAACTCGCGACATTAAAGATGACGGGTTGGCCACTGTACCAACTGTGAAAACCAAGCTAAGTATTCATAACTTTTTCTGTGAGGTAGTGGCTACTTCGCGACTAGCAAGGTAAAAAATTTCATGGTAGAATTAATTGAAAAAAATATCATCAAAACAGCGATTACGCAATCGCTGTTTTTTTTTTATAGCACATCACTGTAATTTTCTATATGAGCATGCTCTGTGAAAAGCGGGTTTCATGCATCTGCAAAAAGAATCGACCAAGGTCAGCCTGCGCAGTCCGCGCAGGCTGACCTTGGTCGAATCTTTTGCTTTTTTGTACATTTTCTGCATGTCAAAGGACCACTCTATCTCATGATTAATCGGTTGTTGGACAAAATGGAATTATGAATCACCTACTATGTGATGACTTGCTGCATAAAATGCACCATAAGGATGCAATAAAACTCCTTGTGCCAGAGCATGGCTAATATATTTGAGCCATGCTCTGTGAAAAGGGGGCTAAATGCATCTGCAAAAACTATCGATTCATGTCAGCCTGCGCAGTCCGCGCAGGCTGGCATGGGCCGAAACTTTTTGCTATTGGTCGATTTTCTACATGTGAATGGACCAGTGAACCTCATGATTCAGGTGGTTGTTCTACAAAACAGATTTTATGGATCCACAATTATGTAATGACTTGCTTGGTATAATGTATCATGAGGATGCAATAAAAATCCTTTTGCCAGAGCATGGCTAATATATTTTCTATCTATATTAACGTTAATAAACGTTTTCAGCTGCTTTTACGAGTTTTTGCCAAGGACATCTCTTACTTACCGAAAGGAAATCTGGTTTCATGCAGCTTAAAAGCCCAATAGCGGCCAAGGGTAAACAATGCTGGTATTAAAACGCATTTACATTTAAATCATACCATTTAAAAGTATTGAAATTATTGCAAGGATGACAATTTGTTATTGTATGGTCGGTTTAAGTTTTAGTCGCTGACAGAAAAATGAATTTCAAAACTAGGTAAAAAGTTGCAAGATTGCTCTATATTTTGTTTTACTTTTTACCTGGTTTTCAGCTCCATTTTTCTCCCACCGACTAACACTTTGATCGACTGTACAGTAACAAATTGTCATCTTCACAATGATTTCCATACTTTTAAATGGTATGATTTAAATCTAAATATATTTTAACACCGAATTTTTACTTTTGGCTGCTACTGTGCCTTTAAACTTGCTAACATCGATGTTTCGATTATACACTGGAAGATCGAATCGATTCCATGATCGGAGTCTTTGTCTCATACAGATTGTAAATGTGTATTCATATATGGCCTGCAACATGCAAAAAGGGGCATTCGGACATTTGCGTAAAGTGTCGTCTCGGATCAGCCTACGCAGTCCGCGCAGGCTAATCCGAGACGGCACTTTAAGACTACATTAGATTTTGTGCTACAGCAGACTTGCGCAATACAGAAAATTACATAAAAACGGAAAGTGACGTCTCGGATTAGCCTGCGCGGACTGCGCAGGCTGATCCGAGACGACACTTTACGCAAATGTCCGAATGTCCCTTTTCGCGTGTTGCAAGCCATATCATACCGGATAAAAAGAATGGAAGTCCAAACACACCTATGAAGAACTTGCAGACTGCAAACATAATCCAAGATGTAGAAAAATACGCAATAAGTTGAAACACGAACAACATCGTGACAGAGGTAAAGGTTGGTATCTTCCTGCCAAAGAGATCAGACAGTTGTCCGGAAATTAAACTTCCGACACACATTCCCGCCATTTGTAACGATGTGATTGTAGCCGTTACCCAAGACAGATTGCAAACTAAACCAAACTGAAATAAAAGGAATGTGCTGATTTTGATACTGTATACAACTTTAAAAGTCTTTGTTTTCAAACAATTTTAACCAGGTCGTAGTTTTAACGAATTTTTTCACAGTGATCAGCCGGAAGTACAGGGCGCATCACCGTCAAGAAAATGTCCTGCAGCAATAAAAAGTAAATCCTTCCAGTCGTGGAAATAAATTCATTAACCTTTAGGCTGCTAAGCGCGACTCACTGACCTTTTGCAGACAGTGTAGATCAAGATCAGACTGCAAAGAACGTGCAGTCTGATCTTGGATCTACACTGTCCGATAAGGAGTTATTATTCGCCAACGCATAACTTTGAAACAGCAATATTTGGGGTTTTACTACCGAATTGAAAATTTAATTTAAGTTATTTAGCAGGATAAGGGTTAATATTGTAATTTATATTATAATTGTGTATGTTTTAGAGAATAACAACTTAAATTTGGTAACTTCTTGATGCGGCTACCTATGTTACATTCTGCGACACGAAAAAAACGTTGGCACTTGGTACATTGTAGGTATATTGTTGCCTAATTGCCCCATAAGTCGAAATCTGAAATCCTTTCAAGGCTGAGAAAGCTCTTACAGTGACTTTTTAGAGTCTTGGTTCACTTAATCCTAGAACAAAAAAGTCTGCGAGTATGGTTAGCCAATTTCAGTATACTTTTTTCCAAACAAAATACTGAAAGTTGTATTCGTCAACAGTTCTATCGTAAATATCGATTCTATTCTGAATTCGAAGACTAGCATTCCGATTGGTGGAGGCAATCTATCACAATCAAACAAATATGTATCATCGGAATGTTAAAGTAGAATGTAAGTTTGAATGTCTGGTGAAAAGAGCCACTGGTTCGTGTATTACGTGTACCGGCTCAGTGTTTTCACATTTCTCACCTCACTGACGATCGTCTTAATCTCCGGATCAAACTCGAAGCTGTTGCATTCGGTGTCTGCGTATGTTTTACAGTTTTTATTCCAGTAAGACCTGTCATTATCAACGGTCTCGTTTGACGTCCCAAAGTTGGAGGTAGCTGAGGGTATACTGGTATTTGTGCTGTTGACAGACACGCAACGCCAGTCTGGAACATAGGCCAGGAAGGAGTTACCCTGCATGCCCCAGCAGACCACAAGTTTCATAGACTGTATTATAATGACAAGCATTATCTGCATGCGTCCGCATCCTCCCAACTGCTGTAAAATGTCGTCTGCCGTGAGTAAATCTTCAGTCTTTTCTAACACATCTGAAAGAAAATGTTTGCATACGTGACCTACGAGTATATGAAAACAAATATTTGTACACATGAACAGTTGTGTCATCATTGGCTTATAATTATTGGATTGATATATACATGTACTTTGTGCTGTTAATGTTGATCATCATGATGGTCATGATAATTGGTTTGCAACACGCGAAAAGGGTCATTCGGACATTTGCGTAAAGTGTCGTCTCGGATCAGCCTGCGCAGTCCGCGCAGGCTAATCCGAGACGGCACTTTACGACTAAATTAGATTTTGTGCTGCAGTAGACTTGTGCAAAACAGAAAATTACATAAAAACGGAAAGTGTCGTTTCGGATTAGCCTGCGCGGACTGCGGAGGCTGATCCGAGACGGCACTTTACGCAAATGTCCGAATGCCCCTTTTCGTGTGTTGCAGGCCATATTATATGAGCCATGCTCTGTTAAAAGGGGGTCTAATACATCTGCAAAACGTACCGACCCTGGTAAGCCTGCGCAGTCCGCGCAGGCTGACCTGAGTCGAAACTTTTTGCTAATGGTAAATTTTCTGCATGTCCAAGGACCATCCTATCCATGAATCAACAGTCGGCTGTTAGACAAAAGGTACCGTATCTTATGGATCCATAATTATATTATTATTGTATAATTATATGATGCCTATCTTGGTATAGTACATCACGTAATGGCATTAAACCCCCCTTTTGCAAGAGCGCCACCCATATGTGTTGTGTGTGGGTAGGTGGATGATGGGACGTGTGTGTGGGTGTGGGTGAAAAACGATCGTGACGATGACAGTGATATTTTGAAATAACTGAAAAAGAGACCACCTAAATTAACACATCTTTGTAAGGATCGGCGTGCTTGAGATAGCGATGACAAACCAGGAACTCTTTTGAACATAGTAGATCAAGATTAGACTGCACAGAACATTGAACTTTACGTATGTTTATAACTAAGAACCGACCTGTTCCTTTCCCTGTGTCCTCACTTTTGCTTGATTTACACGACTTATCCGCTTTCTCTTCACTTTTATCCATAATGCTAAACTTGGCTTACTTTGCGCACAAGGTAATGTCAAGTCGCTGTCTGTTAATATACGAATAATATAAATGACAGGTGTAATTAACATGTGCCCGTCGTAGGAATGCAAGATAAAAATTGTGCTCATTTGAATACATAAAAAAAAAAAGCAATTGATAGTGTGGCATGTTAAGATTCTCTCTTACTCTTAAAGCACACAATATCCAAAATGGACAAAACCATACAGCAAAAGTTAATATTTTTTTAAAGCCGTAACATTTACTGGTGATGTGTTGTGTTTCGTATATTTCTTATGACTTTTGTATTCTGGGAGTTTTTTTTTTTAAATATTTCACGAAGTAGCCGGGGATTTTGGGAAGGAATAAAATATTTCATGAAGGGGCGAAGAATTTGGTTCAAAAACATGCTGCGCGTTTGGTCAGTCTAATATTGACGTACAAGATTTGCAAAAACCATGTGTTTAGTGCTCCAAGAGTTGCAAAGTAAGATGGAGAAATATTTTGGCCAGAGTACTACGTTTTCAATGATGAAAAAGGTTTATAGAATAATGAACAATCAAGGTCAGACTGCATACCTATGTGCAGTTTGATGTTCATCCATAAAGTAAAGAATCTGGTGTTTAGTGCTCAAAAGGTTGTAAAAAATAAGAAGACATATCTATCATCTTTATTATTCCATCCATACCTTTTGAATAATGTAGCCTGGCCTATTCTCGTCCCAACGCCTCTCCCTTAACTCTCTCAGCGCCGAATATACAAACTCGACCTCTTCCAATGGCTGTGAATTCAATCCACTGAAACGAAGAAAGAACTTTATTTTAAAGGCTTGACCAAACAAGTAGATGGTATAGATTCACGATCAGACTGCACGTTCTGTGTAGTCTGATCTTGGCCTATGCCATCGCAAAAGACCCAGTTCTCGCCTATGGCGTTGACATGGTTAACTCATGTGTGATTAAGGTCTGTGTATGTGCGTTCGTGTGTGTTTTTAATGATAAATTTTAACGTCGACATCGTCACCATCATTATTTACTAATTAAGTCTGATAATCTTGAGCGATATAAAACCGCTTCAAAGGAACAAATGTCCCATTTACTTAAGTTTTTTTCCCCCCGTCCTTCGTATCTCATAATATGACGTCATCATTCAAATCTAAATACGATCATTATCTCCCGCTAGATGGCATTCTACAAAAACACATCTATCTAATATGGGCATTCTGGGTACATAACCGAACTACTTTTCAAAACGACAACCGTTACTTTGAATTTCAAATTGAAATAAACGTTTACTCAGTAAAACGGTAGCTGGTGCGATTCATTCAGTTATGACAAGCTAGCATGTAACGTATGCACCGGCCATTTATTATTAAAACAGCCCAGGGCTACAGGCTTAGGTAATAGCTTCGGTATAAGCTCTACTTTTCCCAAGTATACGGGGATGGGTGATGCGTCATAGCAGACAGGTCGAATCTTCGAAGAATACGAGTCATAGCAGACAGGTCGAATCTTCGAAGAATATGACATGCGCAGACAACGAAATACGATACCACATAATCGACGCATGTTATAGATCACGTGACCTTTCCACAATACCCAAGACTACGTAGCTTTTTAGGGAATTACTTATAAAAATATTGATATATATTTCTTTTTTTTACTTTCTTACATTTGTCGTTCTTTTCAACGGATGAATTGACTGCTACCATCTC
Organism: Hippopus hippopus; assembly: GCA_946811185.2. Lineage (NCBI taxonomy): Eukaryota > Metazoa > Mollusca > Bivalvia > Cardiida > Cardiidae > Hippopus > Hippopus hippopus. The sequence continues at coordinate 36,261,060 of OX328096.1, forward strand.
ACTCAATTCACTGATTAATAAGTTTTAAAGTTAGAAGAGATAATAAGAATCTGAATAGCTCCCTTTAAGTGCACCCACACCAAAGGCTTGAGGGAGAGCAATGAACTGCAAGAGGTAAAATAAAAGGGGAAACAGGGGCATCCCTCGCAAGTCGGTCACTAGGTATCTGTTACCTAGATGTAATAGAATTCTTATGAACAGATAAGCTTTTATCAAACAATCCCTTGCTGTAAAGACCAAGAAGAAGAGGGCTATTGAAAATATTGTGGTAAAAGGAGAAAATGCATTTTCTTCTTTTACCACATTTTTTTCACCTACCAGTTCAGAGATAGATAAAATATCTTTTGAGTTATTAAATATTCAATTTGTCGTCTGCATGCCCTTTGAATTTATTCAAGTCTTACTTTTTGTCGTTTGGTAAAGAGATAACCAGTTTGTTCAGTTTATTTATTATCTTCGCTTGATTTATCTCGTTGGCTATCACAAGGAAAAAAAAAAATCTTTAACTTTGTTGCCATTTAATTCAACTGAAAACATCATAAGCGACACTTAAAGGCTCACTAGTGGTCAAAAGTAACCATGCAATTCGTGGGTAGGTTTAATTTATACTATTCAAAGATAAAAAGTATGTATACACGTATTATCATAAGTCTGGATATGTTTTACAATACAGTCTGTCAAGGTTCCAATCGATGTCAGAAAAATCGATTTGAAAGGTTAACTTAAGTGCATTTTTTTTTTTTAAATCCAATAGAACTGTGCTCACTGAGTACGTTGATCAACAATTTTAGCATTTTGTGATGCGTATATTGCGAGAAAAAGAGGTTTTAACTTTGGATCATAGTTTGACCTGTCTGAAAATCGGAAATCTAAGAAATCCTGACTCCCAATAAAATCTAATCAAATCTAACAATTTATGTTTCTCACAGCAACCGACACTTTGACAGGGTTACTGTACTGTAGGCACATTGTCAAATTCAAATTAATATCTTTTTACTTTTTAAATGGTATGAATTAAATTTGCCAGCATTTTGAACCCGAAATCGTTTAGTGTGCTGTTGAGTTCGACGCGATAGCTTAAGTGTTAGGATTAGGACAAGAAAAGAATTTGGCCCTAAACATGTCTTACCCCTCTTTAAAAATATCCCGAGTTTTACCGTCCTATCAAGAGAAGGCTTTAGAAGACCCTGAAAGAGAAGGATTTTAAAAACACAGTGTTTCAAAGATAGAAATCATCATTTGAGCAACATTAAATTTGTCTTCTGCAAATGTTTTAAGTTGGTCGAGTCGTACATTTTATCAAAGTTTGGTAAAAGGTTGTTCAAGAGGTCAATGCCACTATTTATGATGGAAATGTAAAATAACCTAATTAAGGAAAAGGAAACTTTTGACACTTCTTTTTTTCAATATAAGCAGATTTATTTTAAGTACAGCCTCTCTTTCTTTTTTTTTTCACCGTGTTTTCGTTTCATTTGTAAAAGATATCTTCTTTTCCTGCAAGTACCGAATTAATCTTTGGTGTCACTTGTCAAAAACTAGCCTGATAACGGGATCAACACCTTATCTGACGAGAAAATTTTGATATTCGTGGGTATTAAAAACATTTATAAACGCAAAATGTGGCTCAAACATTGGGAATTGTTTTAGGAAACATTGTGAGTGGAAAAAGAGGAGAAAGTGCCGCTTATCAGGAGCAGGGATCCTATATATACGATATGTGTATATACGATCCCTGTCAGGAATTTCCTCTTTTCCCACAATGTTTTCAAAAGCATTTTACTGAAACGAAAAAACGAGGAGAGAGAGAGAAAGATTGCCAGTTTGCGATTTACAAATGGAAACAGGGTTCGTATTCACCAAGCATTCTTAAGAATATTTCTAGTCTTACCCTAAAGAATTTTCTAAATCTGAAAGTAACACAACTTCTATGGTTTAGCCAATCAGAAGTTGTGTTACTATCTAAATCTAGAATTAGACTATAGACGAAAATGATAAAGAATCGGACCCCATTTCATTTGGGTTAAACTAAGGCCAACCCGCATAACTCTCCAACGCTGAAAAAGTGCGGGAAATGTAAATACAGATCTCAGAACTGTGAAACTATCGCATCCACCTGTTGTGTCAAAGTTTTTTGTAGCTTAGTATGTTTTATATTTTTATGCCTTTTACGTCTTGAGTTTTGCAAAAAGTTCCCGTATTCCGTCCTTTTTTGCGTCCAAAAACTAGTTCCTTTCTAGGCTTTTCGTCCCAAGGCTTATTCGCTCGAGATTGTCCGTCATGCGTGTTGCCTTCTAGGAGAAGCCCATCAAGCGTTTTAGATTTAAAGACTCTGTAACTAAGCGTAAAAGTGAATCTAAGCTTGAAAATCTAATGAAAGACTAACATAAGTCATATAAGACACCTAAATCAATTGTAAACAGCAGTCTAATACCTTCAACAGCTACTTTCTCAACTTAAAAAGAAATCTACCTGCATAATCCAAGTTTATGGATATTTTACACCAATCACACCATTAATTTTGTCAATAATTGAGTCAGTTACCACATTTACAGAGCATAAATGATTGGGTCAGTTATCACATTTGCAGGGCATGATGATAAATATTTTTTCGAGACCATATATTGAAAAACTTACTTGCATGCCTTCATTTGGGTTCACTCTAATGAGAAAAAAGACACACAAAAGTTTTTTCACAAGGTACTGATTTCATTTAGACAGAAGAAAAATAGAGATTTGTAAATCAAAACACTATGAGAACCCTTAAAGTTTAGTTGGCAGTGGTGGCGAAAAAGTAAAGTTCAACATTCTTTTACAGAAGTGTAGACGATATGGATATGACTCAGATGCGAACCAAAGGTAACAACCAAAAGACTTATTTTTGATGCCAAACAATTATTTTAAACTTTATCAAATGCATGGAAAACACATACTTAATTGTTATCATGTTCTTTTATTGTAATTGTATTTTAGGCATGCATTCATTTACATACGCTCAACACACTGACAATCACGATGTTAAACTTTGGTGTTTGCCAAATTAAAATACAGGGATAAAAATGAAACTCCACTTGGCTGTACATGTTAAACAATTAATTTCCTTCAAGTATACCAGAGATGTCCATTTATTTTCTAATGTTCACAGCAATATTTTGGTTAGCATAATACATCCAACACAAAGCAGCCATTTTGTTATGCAGTTTTTTTTTGTGGAGTGTGAGAATAAACCACCATTTTAGAAATAGACTGACCTTAAACATCCCTCGCTGATACAGTTATGTGACAGCTATTAACAGCAAACCCTGGTGGAAGTGTTAAATTTTTTAAGACACGGTTTTGTCTTGAAATAATTTGTAGTTTTTATGGCGAGGAGTTTTTGCGTTAGTAGAATGACTTGTGCTGAAAATGAGTTTTTAAGATTCACAAATTTGCCTATCTAAATCTCGTTTTCCTGCAGTTTTCGCAGACGATAATAATATAAATGGTATGATATCATTTGCCTCCATTTCGATACAGCATCGTGTGACTTACACAAAAACTAAATGGACCAAATGGTCGCGAACTTCCATATATCGCGATTTTAGATGATTCGATGATATATCATAATGTCCAAGATCTATACAAAACCCAAAAAGGTGTCTGACTTTATTCGATATTTATCTGTAAAGGTTCCATGTATAAGACCTGATAAAAATATGAATGTATAAATTTTCTGTCATATTTGAATCAAGGATAATGCTTGATTTCATTAATTCTTTAGTTTGCCTTTTCTGCAATTTCTTAATTGTAATGTCTCTTTATTTTTCACGCGTCCAACGGGACAACCGATGGCAAAAAGCTGCTTGTCTATACCTCAAGTTCACTCATCTTGACGAGCAGACAAGTGGAATTTTCAAGCCCTGACTTGGCTTAACATTGTCAGCAACTGTACATCAGCTGTGTAGCAGAAGATCTTGCTTTCATAATCATTTCTAAATGACCGTTTATCAAACAAATCAGTGCCCTAACAACCCACAGGAATTTGAAAATAATGTGGGAAAAGGAGATAATATTGGTAACATTTTCTTCTTTCACCATCATATTTTCTACCTGTTCAAAGGCAATATCATGCTTAGAGCAGCAAATAGTTCTTTTAAAATTGGACAAGTCTAAATTTTTCTTCGGTATGGTAAAAAGTTTACTGAAGGAAAAAAAATGTGATTTGTTTACAACTGCTTTGCCATTTTATTTTCCAGAATAATGGATTTCAGTCCAAAAGATGCTGACTTTTTGGCTCATTATCAGCAGTTGTTATTCTCTGATAAGCTTGAAGGAGGAAGTCCGAGTGAAAAAGCAGATGTTTTGAGGCATGCATTGTCACAACTACAGTTTGCTAGAATCTCTGGGATGTAAGAAATGTTTTGAATTAACTGTCTGTCATAGGCAGGTTTTTTTTTGTCTTGCAGCAGACCATGATTGAAAGCAAATGGAGAAATTGTATGATTGATCATAATATATACATGAATTGTGTATGAATGATGTATACCTGTTTCACATGTACTCATTTATCAGACCTTTGTTCATGTTGAGTCTCCACATAGAAGAATTTGGGCTAGAGGAAAATTGCTCATGTAAGTAATCTCTTCCTTTTGTCATAGTCAGTGTTTTCCAAAGTGCAAGATGAAAAAGTCATCCTCATGTGGTTATATGCAACCACTTACCAATAGTCCCATATTTTCCCTTACAGACAAAAAAGAATTAAAAAAAAAAACATTGCAGAAATAGAAGAAAATGCTGGTTATCAGCATTTTCTCCATTTCCCCCAGTGTTTTCTAATTGTTAATTTGGTACCCTTTCATAGATGTATACAGTTATTTGAGACACATTTAGTATGCTATCAGCCAATGCTTTTATTAAAGACAAATCTAAAATTTTGTTGTGTGGTATTAACCCTTTACCACACTACAAAAGTTAAGACTTGTCCAAATTGAAAGCATTAGCAGAAGACAATTTCAGTGTGACTCAAATGATGAAAGTTACCTTCAATCGGTTAGAAAACATTGTGGGAAAAGGATAAAATGCTGGTTACCAGCATTTTCTCCTCTTCCCACAATGTTTTCAAAAGGCTTTTTCCTCAAGGTCGTTAAAAGTCAGCATTGTGTGGTAAAGAGTTAGAGGTACAATATATTAACTTTTTTATAGATAACGAAATTTTTAGATTTGTCCTATAGGCTATTATTGAAAGTATTTGCAGAAAACAATTTAGGTGTGGCTCAGATGATGGGATGTTTCTTGAAGAGCAGGATACAATGTGGGAAAAAGAGAAAATGTTGCAGACCAGAATTTTTGGAATTTCCCACATTATTTTCAAAAGCGTTTTTTTTTAGGGTTGCTTAAACATTGAATTATATGGTGTAGGATTCATCAACCTGATCCTGGTTTGCATGATGTGGGATTAAAAAAATAGTGCCATGAGCCAAACTGAAGAAAGGGAAGATTTTCTAACTTTAAGAGTAAGCTTTGATAAATTCTTCACTCAAAGGTATGCCAGCAGTACACTTTGAATACATTCCATTTTGTACCCACGACATGAACTTGAATCGTGATTTAACTGTTTACCTTACATTCCTGAGTTTGAATGGCCCTGATGAAAGAGGCTTTTGAAAACAATGTGGGAAAAGGAGAAAATGCTGGTAACCAGCATTTTCTCCTTTTCCCACTATGTTTTATATCCTTTCAGAGACAAATTTCAACAGTTGAGATACAATCAATTTGTGATCTGCAAAAGCTTTGAATTTGGATGCGTCTGAAATTTCGTTGTGTGGTAAAGAGTCAAGGAAAAACAATGCAATCACTTACGCAGCAGTTTTAAGTTTTAGATATGATCCTGAGCTCAGGATTTTTTAAGGAAAAAAATGCCTGTTCCCTTCATTTTCCCCTAAAGAAAAAATGAAGGATTTCTTGATTTTTCAAAAATTCCATTTTCATCTGGATGTTTGTCCTCAGCATCATGAACCTGTTACCAAACAATCTGTTGCTTTTTAAACGGCCCGTAGTAGTCTTCTGCAAACATGCTTGACAAAAGAGTTAATGCTGGTAACCACCATTTTCTCCTTTACCCACAAATTTTCTACCTTTTCAAGGACAAATCTCACCAGTTGAACCACATTTAATTTATAGACTACTAATCTTTTCGATTATGGATGATTAAAAAATTGTTTTGCTGTGTCTGCTAGGCACCTCATCAAGACAGCTGTAATTTGTTGCCGTAACACATTTTAGTTACAAAATAGTGTTATTAGAATTGTTTGATTCCCTCTTATACAGGTCATACATATGTTCAGATTTTTTCTTTTCTTTTCAGATCAGATGAGAGTACAGTTTCAAAAGTGATGAACAAATACCAGGATAAATACTCAAGTGTTGTTGACTCTTTTGATGAGAAAACGGGTAAGCTTGGATTTACCTCTTTAGGTCGTTACCAGACGACAGAAATTTAGACTGGTCCAAACTGAAAGCATTAGAAGACAACAAATTAAATGTGGCTAAAATCATAAAATTTGTTTAAATCTTTGCTTCAGTGAATAAACACTCCAGCCCACCTTTGAATATTATGGTATTTCAAGGCCAGAATATCTCAGCATTCTGGACAGTGTAAATCTAGTAACAGATAGCACAAAATATATGTGTGTTAGCATGTTCATTTACACTGTTTTCAAGAGCACCTTTACTTTCTCTTGGCATCCTGTAAGTTACTGTGTAACATTCAACAATGTTATATTATTATATTGCTCAGAAATACTAACCTTAACATGGGTGCCAGTGGGTGGTATACGCCAACCATTTCTGATTCTAATTCAGTCCAATTCTAAACTCCAAGACAAGCCTGTATTCTACTGGCTGAGATACTCTGACTCAACCAATAGGAAGGCTTGCAGGTTTAAAATTTGAACATGAGTTAGAAAGGTTGATGAGTTACACTACAAATTACTGTAGCTTAACTTGTACTGGTGAGATTTAAAACTCATGATTTTATTATGAAATTGCTTAATGATCTAATGGTGACTTCATCAGAACAAAGTTGTCAAACTGAATTCTTAATCTCAAAAATAATTATGTATAACACAAAAAAACACACATTGGTATTGAAGCTTTGTGAGATATAGTCAGATACTTACTATCTTTTTGACTTGGATAATTTGACGGCTTAGGTACATGTACATATTTTCACATTTTCCCCTTTTTCCATAATACATACAGGGTGACCCATACTGGTACTATCTATTTTCAGGTCTAAATAACTATGCAGAAGATGCCCTAAGATTGTGCAGTGGACATAAGAATGGTAACATTTAATCACTTTTTCATCAAAAAAGATTCACACTTTTATAGGCTGTCATCTTTCGAAAAGTAATATATAGAAGTTATGGAGTATCTACCTTGTCGTGTGAGTCTCTTTCTGTACATGAAATATAACATAGATGTTATTTCCTATTTATAATATAAAGAATGTTTGTCTTGTGTTTAGAGAGTCAGCAATGGACCAGCTCCTTGACTGTTGAAAGTGTTCTGAAGATGCCCTGTGTACAACAGCTAGTTAAAGATCTGAAGGTTGGTTGCTTTGGTTTTATTTTCCTATGTACAGTGTGGACAGTACATTGTGCAACCAGCATTTTCTTCTTTTTCAACAATGTTTTTTAACCTTTCAAAGACAAATGTGATAATTTCATCCACATTGAATGAAAGGACATGCCTGAAATTTTGTCAGCTGGTAAAGATTTAATCGCTAAAAGGATTGACTGAACAACTTATTTTTACAATTTCCTGTATCATTCTTGTATTTTACTATTTACCAATGATCTGTCCAAATGAAAGCATTTGTAGATGACAAATAACACATGAATCAACTGTTGACATTTGCTTTTGGAATGGTAAATCGATTGAATGGTGTTTTATGCCACTTTCAACAGAAAACAAAGTGCTTTCAAGTTCTACACTGTTCATGTTAGCCACCCAGGACCCCTTCTTGGAGGTATGGAAAACATTGTGGAAAAAGGAGAAAATGCTGGTTACAAGAATGTTCTCCTTATTAGCAGTGTTTTGAAAAGTCTTCATCTCTGTGGTCATTAAATCTTGGGATTGTTTTGTAAAGGATTTCAAATCCTTACCAAAAGACTAAATTTTAGGCTGGTCCATATTAAAAGCATTTGCAGACAACTAATTCAAAGCGGTAAAAATGTTGGGATTTATCTGCATAAAAGTAGAAAACTTTGTGGAAAGAAGAAAAAATGCTAGTTGCTGCTCATTTTCTCCTTTTCTTACTTTGTTGTCCTTCCTAGGATGGTAGAAATATGCAGTGGTGTGTTACTTACACTTTTACCCAGTATCAGAACAGAAAAAGAAAACCTGCTTTTTTACAACCCTGAGAATGATACTTATGTTAACATTGTAGAAAAGGATAAAATGTTGGTAGCCAGCATTCAGTGAAATTTTGATTTTTGTGATATGTGAAAGTACATGTAAGTATTTGCACTAATCATTGTAGGGAAGCAAGGAAAAAGTGTTGCCCAGTAACAAAAGGCATGAAAGGCTACCACCCAGCAAGAAGACAAACTTGCAACAGGGGATCAACTCATTTGACACCCAACCAGGAACCTTTAGATCTGACGGGAAAACCACATTTAATATCATTGGTCCCATGCCAAATTTGTCAAACAATAGACAATTAGAAAATGAAGGCAGGCAACCAGAAGATGCAATTTTCAATTTGTATGATAATAGAGACAGGAACTATCCTAATCAGTCACTGGGGAATCAAGAAAATATGCTTGATGGAAACTATGATAAAACTGAAATTTATACTGACCATGGTCAACAAAGAATAAACAGAAAACCTTTATTTGGATCAGGAAGTGAGTACTTGAAAATGAGTTTCTGTTACCTCTGTGTAAGAAGATAAAATTTCATACTTTTCTAAATTGAAAGTATTTGTAGACGACAATTTAAGTGTGATCAAGTATTTGTATTAGTCTTTGAAAGGGTAAAGCATTGAGAGAAAATATGGAATTAATGGTTACCTGCATTTTCTCCTTTTCATACAATGTTTACGAAAGCTTAAAACATCTGACTGTGCAGAGGCCTATTACTATCTGCAGTAATTGCTACCCTGCAGCCAGAATTAGGTCAAGCTATATTTGCTGTAGAAGGCTATCTTTTTTTCTTTTTTTGATGCACCAGAGCATTGAAATTAAATTCAGTCATAATCTTTGCATGAAAATTATCAGAAAGGATTTTTTATGAAGGAAAGTATATTATAGTTCTTTTTCTTGTCAAAACTCAAAATTTGATCATGTTGTGTCCTCCCAATCATCATGAAATATGCATACCCAAGGCTACATGAATACATGTAAAATTGATGGCCAAGGAGACATTGCTGAGTTACGAGTTATATCAATATCTCCTCATACAGACAGTGTAGAACTAAGATCAAACTACACATTGTGTACCATCTGATGTCTCCATTAGCAACATTAGGAAAGGCAGTCTAATAGTTAAGTATTAAAAATCAAGAGTAAAGAAAAAAGTTTGGAAAAAAATCCACTTGTATAGACAACAGACAAGTGTGCACTGTTCAGTTTTCATTATTTTATGGTGGGTCTTTCTAGGTAGAGCTAACCAACCAGCTTTTCAAAACCACAAACCACAAACACTGTATGGACAAAACATTGATGTAAGTTCTGTATATACATTCTAAATTTATGCATCATTCCTTATTTTCTTTTAGCCGCTTGTAGTTTTTGTCAACTCCAAGCCATATTTTTATCATTATGCTGTGTTTATAGAGGTTTTCCATGACTCAGATATGATATCAGGAAATCCAAGTTAATCAAAGCAGATGTTGTTGATCTTGTAGTGCCCTTGGGCAAGGCATTGCAGAACACCTAGTCTATAAGTGGTTAAAGCTTGGAAGAGCATGAGAATGAAGGATTTGTTGCCTGACATTTGTAACCTACTTCACCATATGACAAAATTTTGACCTTTTCCAAAATGAAAGCATTTGGAGACAAAGAATTAAGTATGGCTGAGATGATGGATACTGTCTTTGAAAGGGTAGAAAACATTGTGGGGAAAAAAGAGAAGGTGCTGGTTACCAGCGTATTCTCTTTTTTGCACAATGCTTTCATAGGCTTTACCCATCGGGTCTTTAACTCTTTACCAAATGACAAAATTATAGACTGGTCAAAATTGAAAGCATTTGCAGACAACAAAATAAATGTGACGGAAAAATTGAAATTTGTTTTGGGAAGGGTAGAAAACATTGTGGGAAAAGGAGAAAATGCTGGTTACCAGCATTTTCTCCTTTTCCCACAGTGTTTTCAAAAGACTTCTTTCTCAGGGTCGTTAAAAGTTGGGATTGTGTGGTAAAGAGTTAAAGCAGGTATACCCTTTTTGTATACACGAAAGTCAACCTGTCCTTAGAATCTAATGTAGAATACATGAACTGTGTGTTTCTACATACAGTAAAGGATCCATAAATGTATGTTGCCTTTTATCTTTACAGAAGAACTACCAACAGTCTAAAAGAAAGATGAATGATACTACAGATGAGTATGAAATGGACAAGCCCAGCATGGCAGGGAATCCGTTTAGGACAGCAAAGCAGCAGCTGGTATGTAAAGTTTTACCTGCTGATTGCTGAAAATTGAAATGAAGGTTAAGCATATTATCTCCCGAAACAAACTTACCAAAGGAGAGCTTGGAAACATTGTTCTTTATGAGCTATTTTTGATTACCAAACTGTGTTGTGGCTTTTAATGATGAAAATGGTCTGTTAAATACCAAATGACAAACTTGGCCTATATCCGCAAACTTGGCCAAAACAAGAAAAACTCAGCCAATATCAAACAAACAAGGCCAATATGACTCAGTCGGTATTAATTTCTAGAACGAATGACAATTCCAGGCAGTTGATTGATAAATTTTTAAGTTTTCAATTATCAAATAATTTTTTTATTAGCTCCACTGGCCGAAGGCCAGCGAGCTATTGTCATGGCGTTGTGTCCGTCGTGCGTCCGTCCGTCCGTTCGTTCGTCCGTTCGTCTGTGCGTGCGTCCGTAAACTTTTTCTTTAAAAAACTTCTCCTCAGAAACTATTGACTGGATTTTTACCAAATTTCACAGGAATGTTCCTTTGGTGGTCCTCTTTCAAATTCCTTCAAATAATTGTGTTCCATGAAGAATTCTGGTTGCCATGGCAACCAAAGTAAAAAACCTTTAAAAATCTTCTCCTCCCAAACCGCTATTTGGATAGCATTATTATTTTGCAGGAATGTTCCTTAGATACAGGTTTACAGAATTCCTTAAAAAAAAAAAAGATCTGTCAAAAAACATGGCTTTTATGGGAGACTCATTTTCCTTTTATGGTATAAAGTAAAATCTTTGAAAAATTTCTTCTCTAAAACTATTCATTGGATTTCATTGTTGTTTTGCAGGTAAGTTCCTATGGTGGTCGTCTACCAAATTGTTTCTTCAGTGAGCTAAAATGCAGGATTGAATGATAATTGTTAAAAACTTCCTTTCGCCATTATAGAAATATCAGGCCTGTGGAGCGATACAGGCGCTCAAGCGCCTCTAGTTGGTCAAGTAATGGGTGAAAGGTTTGCGGAATAAATACTGCAGGTCTCTGACCTGTAACTTGGTCGGTATGAAATTACTTGATTGATAAAATTATATTTCTTTTGTTCTATTATCTGCCAGAATGTTTTATAATGGTCTGCTACAAGGCACAAAAAGAAGTCTGCAAAAGGTAATGAGATTGAATAGATGGTTTGAAATTACTGGAACATATTTGGTTTTTTCTTTAGTAAATGTAGTATGAAGACTGTATGAGCCATGCTCTGTAAAAAGGTGGCTTAATGCATCTGCAAAAATTATTGACCCATGTCAGCCTGTGCAATTCACGCAGGCTGACATGAATCAAAACCTTTTTGCTATTTGTAAATTTTCTGCTTATTAAAGGACCACTTTGCCTCCAGATTCAGGCGATTGATAAACAGAGTGGATTTCATGGATCTATAATTATGTGATGACTTGCTTCATGTGATGCATTGCGCAGATGCATTAAACCCCATTTTGCTAGAGCATGGATCATATTTTTTCTTTCTTTAACCTTTATAGTGCTAAATAAGCAAAACAGAAAATGAAAGACTTAATTCTTTAGCAAACAACAAAATTTTGAACAAGTCCAAATTAAATGCTTTTGCAGACAACAAACCAGCTGTGGCTTAGTGATTGGATTTGTCTAGGATAGGGTGGTAAACATTGTGGGAAAAGGAGAAAATGCTGTTTACCAGCATTTTCTCCTTTTCACATAATGGTTTCAATAGACTTCTTTCTGAGGGTTTTAAAAACCTGGGATTGTTTTGTGAAGGGTTAAATGTATGCACAATCGTAGCTTGAACACCTCTGCCTGTGCAGACCATGAAGTAGAATCGAGTTCTAAACAAGATTTTCATTAAATATTACTGTTCCTCTAGCTCACAGGAACAGATCTTTTGACAGCATTTTATTGTGTATTGTGGCTCTCACACTTTCATTATTTGAATTCTTAAACCTTGGCATAATTATACCTCTATTTGAAAACAAACTGTGAGCCTGATTTATACATGTCAAAATGTAATCTTTGCTCATTTATAATACCAATATTTGCCCTTGGAAAGAGAGGAGCATTAAAACTACTGGTATTTCCCAGCCATCAGCCTCTGTGAAATATTTGTTTATTCTCTGATAGGCTATTGATAATCAGAAGAAATATGGAGGTGGAGGAGGACATCAGAATAGGGGCTCTCTGAATACTGCAGCATATGGAACTGGTAAAAAGTCCCTTGGACCTAGGTATGTTAGAATGTATGTTAGCCATGCTTTGTAAAAGGGATGTTTTATGTATCTGCAAGAAGTATCTACCCAGATCAGCCTGCGCAGTTGCTATTGGTCAATTTTCTGCAAGTCAAAGGACCCGTGTACCTTATAATTCAGCCTAAAGACGAATGGATTTTATGGATCAATTATTATGTGATTGCTTGCTTGATATAATGAATCACAGGGATCCATTAAACCCCTTTTGCCAGAACATGGCCCATTTTATTGTATACCGGTAACTATGTGGAACTGTAAGAGACACACATAGGGTTTTCTAGCCAACATGTGGCTTGATGAAATGTCATTCTGATGTACATGTATTTGAAGACTTTATGACATGATGAATACATATAGGTATCCTTTAAACCTTATCGTTGTTTTGAGTTAATTTGAGGGATATTCTGCATAGAAATTTCACTGCTTCTCAGTCACTTTCTAATGGCAACTAAACTGATCGTATTGTTATTCCAATTATTGTAGATTCTTTGCAGAGAAATTTTTTACTGTTTAGAGTTTGAGTCAAAGAAAATAAACATACTCTGTCAGAAAAATACCCCAGTATGGAAATGTCAAGAATGTTTTTGGGCAGAATATCATATTGTAAAGAATCATCCAAGATAAGACTGCTTGTTTTATACACTTTGATCTTGATTTACACTGGCTGTAAAAGTAACTTAAGTTTATATAGGTGCCATAAGCTTTAGTACAGAGTACACTGAAACTGGTGATATCATGATTATGTGAAAACATTTTGCTTGTTTGAATGCAGGTTTACATTGGTTTCAATACTAAATAAGGTGTATCAGGGCAACAATTCACTTCCTAATTTCTTTCCTGTATTTCACCATAACTAGGCTTGGTCTAGATAATTTCTTTGCAACCAGCAGTGCTATCAGAGATCTAACTAGGATTCCCATGGTACAAATCCAACATCTTGGAGAACCCCTACTCAGAGTCACTTAAACATGCCTGCTTTGTATACTGTGACATAATCATGCTTTTACACTATTACAGAAGGGGTCTGAACAGTAAATTTGTACCTCCAGTAATGAACAGAGAAGAAATGGATATGGAGTAAGTTCTTTTACTCTATTTTGTTTCAATTTTCTCAGAGGTATAAAGTATACTGCCTCTGAACTTGGTTGTTTTCCAATGATCGATGCTTTACCAAACAATCTTGAGTTTCAAAAATCTTGTGGGCGGTAACTTTTGAAAATATGGGAAAAAGAGAAAATGCTAGATAGCCAGTATTTTCTTCTTTTCCCACTATGCTTATCTTATTTTATCCTATCAGAGAGCTGGAGCTCATCTGTTCCGAGTTTGAATTTATTATCTGCAGTTGCTTTGAACTCAGAATTTGTTGTTTAGGAAAGGGTTAAACCAATAGCTTTTCTTTAACCCCCTTACCAAACAAGCCCAAGTTTTAAGGACTGCAAGAAAGAAGTCTTTTAAAACATTGTTGGAAAAGGAGAAAATGCTGTTAACCAGCATTTTCCCCTTTTCCAACAATGTTTTCTACTGTTATACTATGTGAAGATAAATCCCATCATTGAAGTCACATGTTACATCTCATCTGCAAACACTTTCAGTTTAGATGAGCATAAAATTTGTTGTTTGGTAGAGGGTTTACTCAGTACCTACTGAAACAACTCTGCAGACAGCAACATTTGCTTTACCACACAATTCTGTGCTTTTCCCACCCTGTTCAGTAAGGCTTTTGAAAGTATTGGGAGAAAAGAAGAAAATGCTGACATTTTCTCCTTTTCTACAATGTTTCCCACCAATTTAAGGACATACCTGTCATTTGAGCCATATTTATATTTGTCGTCTGAAAATGCTCGTAACCCTTTACTGAGCAATCAAGATTTTTAACAACCCTACCGAAGATGGTAGAGAATGTTGGCTGAAAGGAGACAGGATGGGCTGTGCCTGTTGCTTGACTGGGTGCCGGTCTATGTCCCTAAGTGCCGGTGATTTGGGCCGGTTTTGAAGTAGGGTTATGGGACTGTGGAGAGTTCACGTGGAGCTTTTAATAGGAGGGAGACTGTATTAGTCATAGATGAGTAACAACAAAGACGGAAATATAAATTATATCAGTAATTATTGAGAGAATTTAAATTTACATAAAGAAATCAAGGCAAGAGTCAACACTTTGGCATGATTATAGAGTCTGTCACAATTAAGGGGAGTGCAGAACTGTTTGTGTATGTTTAAACCATTGGGTATTGGAAGTCCATCTTGCAGGTTGAAGGGTTCTGGCGGTAATTGGTCCTCCAGTGTTTGGAACCAATGATCAAGATCTGTAGTTTCTTGGCACTCCGTGTCTTTTTTGGGTGTTCTGAAGGTGATAGTAATCTCAGTATTTTCTGGGCACTTTGCCTCGTGTTTTTTGAGATCCCATCTGATGTATTGGAGGTTGCAAAATCGGCAGTGGAATCGGCGTCCCTGATGTGCTGATTTCATATGCCGGTGGTAGGACCTGCGGTGTTTAAAGATTTTGTTGCATTCACTGCACGTATGCATTTTCCAACGTTGGTTGTTATGTGTATGTGATGTTGCTAACGTTGTTGACGGAAGTGACATACATTGATGTTATAGACTAGATTTATCTATTGGAATGATTTCTTTATCACTCAGCCACTTTTTTCTTCCTACCGAAGATGGTGTTCGAAACCAATGGTAGGAAAAGGAGAAAGTGCTAGCAACCAGCATTTTCCCACAATGTTTCCCACCCTTTAGATGACACATTTCATGTTTTGAGTAACATTTAATATGTCGTCTATAAATACTTTCAGTTCGAACAAGGCTACAATCTTGTTAAGTGGTATAGAGTTATGCTGGAATATTTTTTCAATCAGAAAAGAGTTTAATGTTGCTTTTTATGCCCCCGCCATGAAATGGGGGGGGGGGCATATAGAGTTACCTGTGTCCGTCTGTGTGTGTGTGTGTTAGTGTGTGCGTTTTGTGTGTGTGCGTGCATTAGTGTGTGTGTCCCATTCTTGTCCGGAGCATTTATCAATGGATTTCAAAATAATTTTGCACAATTGTTCTCCTTAACAAGTACTAGTGTCATGCAAAAAGTTTGTTTCGATACGCCCAAGGTCAAGGTCACAGTTGAAGGTCAAATGTTTAAATTGACCTTGTCCGGAACATAACTTCTACATTTATCAATGTTTTTCAAAAAAACTTCACACACTTGTTCTCCTTAACAAGTATAGTGTCATGCGAAAAGTTTGTTTCGATATGCCCAAGGTCAAGGTCACAGTTGAAGGTCAAATGTTTAAATTGACCTTGTCCAGAGCATAACTTCTACATTTATCAATGGATTTCAAAAAAACTTCGCACACTTGTACTCCTTAACAAGTACTAGTGTCATGCGAAAAGTTTGTTTTGATATGCCTAAGGTCAAGGTCACAGTTGAAGGTCAAATGTTTAAATTGACCTTGTCCGGAGCATAACTTCTACATTTATCAATGGATTTCAAAAAACTTCACACACTTGTTCTCCTTAACAAGTACTAGTGTCATGCGAAAAGTTTGTTTCAATACGCCCGAGGTCAAGGTCACAGTTGAAGGTCAAATGTTTAAATTGACCTTGTCCGAAGCATAACTTCTACATTTATCAATGGATTTCAAAAAAAACTTTGCACACTTGTTCTCCTTAACAAGTACTAGTGTCATGCGAAAAGTTTGTTTCGATACGCCCAAGGTCAAGGTCACAGTTGAAGGCCAAATGTTTAAATTGACTGTTCAACCCAGTTTTACATCCTGCTCAGCAGAATTGTGATATGAAGATACAGTTTTGGTTTTTAAAAAGACTCATCCGAAGAACTATGCCAGAGAATATTGAGGCTGCAACCTACCCTTCAACTATAGTCCAGTGTGATAATATTCGATCCAATTTGTTCCTGTCTCATAGAGGAAGTCCAACAAAGTTATTATTGCTATATTTCTCACTCTCATTCCTCAAATTAAGATCTTCATAATCCTGAGTATAAGTAACCCTCAGTTGAAAGATTAAGGAAAATGCTGAATAAAAAGAAGTTAATGCTCAAAACCAGCATTTTCTTCTTTTTCTCAAAGTTTTCTACTATATGCAATACAAACCATATAATTTATTGTCTGCATATTGCTTTCAACTTGGACCAGTCCTCAATTTTGTTATCAGGTATAAATAATCTTTCATCTGCTTGGCTATATATATAACAAACCTTCTTAACCCTGTCTAAGCTGTTATCCAAAACAACAATTTTCTGTAATATCTATTGATTCACTCATATGACATATCTGTGACCAATACCATTTAGCGGGGGCATCCGTGTCTCTGACACACCTATTTCTAGTTACTTTATATGTTTCTTGTAATTAAAACTTGCTTGACTCATGAATGATACAATTACAAAATTTTACTTTCCTGGTGTAAACAGCATTTAACATGCAGTTGATCCCTTTCTGTCAATATTTTCCATATTGTTTAACAATGACAGTTTGCGTTCTTTCAAATATTTCCCGTATTGTTTGAAAATGACAGTTTGCTTTCTTCAAATATTTCTTCTTTAACTCATTACCAAATTACAATATTTTAGGCTTGTCCAAATCGAAAGCATTTGCAGACGACAAAATAAAAGTGACTGAAAATTTGAAATTTGTTTTGTGAAAGGTAGAAAACATTGTGGGAAAAGGAGAAAATGCTGGTTACCAGCATTTTCTCCTTTTCCCACAATGTTTTCTAAAGGCTTCTTTCTCAGGGTCGTCAAAAGTAGGGATTGTGTGGTAATGGGTTAATAGTGTTGCTTGAAGAAGTTTATAATCGTTTTAGGAGTTAATGATCTTGATTTTTCATTTTTCTTACAGTGGAAATGAAGCAGCAAATACGATAACACAGGCTGTCCTAAAGACAGGTGGTAATAATGATTCTGGTGCAGCAAAGTATGAAGGGTTGGATGATGAGAAGTTAAAAGGGATAGAACCAAAGATGGTAGAACTGATTATGAATGAGGTATTTTGATCTGTTTTTTATTCACCCTTAAAGTATATTTAACAACTTTGGTTGCCTTTGTAGCTAGTGTAGATCAAGATCAGACTGCACAAAATGTTCAGTCTGATCTTTCATCTACAATGTCTGTTTTCCTGAGACAACAGTTACCTTGAAGTTTGAATTACCATATTTTCCAGGCAGTAGGCCACGGCCTATCTGTTAAAAAAAGTGGAAATTTTCAAGGGTGCGGCCTAAAAGACGAAGCGGCTTATACGTTAATCTTATTTTTCTAAATGATCTTTTAGTGTGGCCTGTAAAACTGAAAATAAATGGAAACCAATTATAGATTCCCTAAGTGGGCGCCATTTTGGTTCACGCCCCCAAAGTATTTTTCGAACAGTTATAACTACCTTTAATTGGTAGGTAAATTGATGCGCTGGCAAACTTACGAATGTGTTAAAACTTGTAATGAACCTAGATTTTCACACCTATTGATTGATAATGTTGATTGGTACCAAACAGTGGTTAATTGCGAATGTAATTAAAGGCGTTATTTGGTGTGTAGGCCTACCATCAATCAAACTGAAAATTTGACATTTTCAAAGTTCCTTAAAACATTTAACAAGGGATAAACGAATGATAAACGAATGATGACGGCCTCAAGTCCTCTGAGTGATTTGATCTCCAGAAGGGGAAGTCACTTCAATAGAATGAAAAAAAGTAAAAAAAACCCAAAAACAACAGATTATCATGTTCGTTGTGTTATTATAATACATATACCGGTACATATATGTTTAGATGGATGACACTGAACATTAACCAAGCTTGTCGGCCCCGGCCTATGTGCCAGTGCGGCCTATCCGATATTTTTTATTTCTAAAATGGTTAAAATGAATGGGTGCTGCCTAAACAGTGCAGCGGCTTATTGTCCGGAAAATACGGTACTTGTGTCTTATTTCTATACTGAAAAATATCTGTAAGATTTATTGGTTATGCAGTGCCCTAAAGGGTAAGCCCAATCCTTTGTAGAAAAGATGTATTTGGTTAGTATGAACTGTATAAGCCCCATTCTGCATTTGAAAAAGGTTGCTGGAAGTTATCCTTTTTGTTGATTTCTGCCATAATTTCAAACATTCTTTTATGTCCTCAATTTTTTTTGAAAATTTATGGTATCATCCATTCAATATCAAAAGTATAAAAACTTATTACCCCTTTACCATATAACAAAATTATAGGTTCATCTAAATTGAAGGCACTTGCAGACAACAAATTAAATGTGGCTCAAATGATAGGAACTGTCTTTGAAAGGGTAGAGAACACTGTGGGAAAAGGAGAAAATGCAGATCATCAGCTTTTTTTCCACTTTTCAAAAATTTTCAAAAGCCTTGGGATTGTGCAGTAAAGGATTAATGAAGTTGAAGTAACCCGTTTTAAAGAAAGCATATATTTTCTGATATGAAGTAAAGTTTTCAAGGACAACAATGAGTGTATGGTGTCTGTAAAAAGAAATACTTTAACATGGTTCTTTATGTCTCTAGCTTTCATCAAGGTATACATCTATAAGATCTTGCTTAATTATGTTTGTTCACATGGATATTTAAGCCGCTTTCAGCAACATTTCATACATATCATCGCAAGGGATTATTCACATCTTTCATAGGCTTCATCAGTGGGCTGGGATTCTGCATTGGTCTACCCAAAGACACTAACCTGATTACAAATTCAGTGCTGTAACCACAGGGTCATGAAGGATTTTTAATGGTTATTATTGATATTCACACCTTAAATGACTTACTTTTAGATAATGGATACTGGTCCAGAAATGACGTGGGATGATATTGCTGGGCTGGAGTTTGCCAAGAAGACCATCAAGGAAATTGTTGTGTGGCCCATGTTAAGGCCGTAAGAATATAACTTTTGTAAAGTAATGAATCGTATAATGTAGTTCTAAATAATTC
Source organism: Hippopus hippopus (assembly GCA_946811185.2). Lineage (NCBI taxonomy): Eukaryota > Metazoa > Mollusca > Bivalvia > Cardiida > Cardiidae > Hippopus > Hippopus hippopus. The sequence continues at coordinate 36,280,888 of OX328096.1, forward strand.
CAATTGTATGCATAGTTCTAATATGATTCTAAATTTTGTATATAATATCATTAAATTGACATGCATGTTGATGGAATTACTTCCTGCAGCTGCCACTGTTGATTCAATTTCAAGATAGGGGATTTCTTTTAACTTTTGGTAAAAAGCCTTCTCCATAAAATATCATTCAGAAGCTGGCAGGTCGCAAGTCTGCATCAGAGCTCCAGATAAGAGGGAGTGATGGTATTCTAAATCCATTATTTCTCTTCAAAACCCTATGTTGTAGGTACTCAATAGAATCGTCTCGATGAGACGATTCTAATAAGTACCCACAACATAGGGTTTAGTGGAGAATAATTAATATTTTTAATTTTGAAATCAAAATCACTCCCTCTATCTGGAGCTCTGCTGCATGTAACCCTTTACCACACAATCACAAGTTTAAATGACCTTGGGAAAGAAGGCTTTTGAAAAGATTGTGGTAAAAGGAGATAATGCTAGTAACCAGCAAATTCTCCATTTCCCACAATGTTTTTTAGCCTATCAGAGCCAGATCCGGCCATTTGAGCAATTCTGTCATCTATAGTTGCTTTGGAATTGGACAGGTCAAAAATGTTGATGTTGGTGAGGAGTTAAATGAGTGATCATAATGATGATACCTACACAACTGAAATTGCAAGAAGCTGTGTAATGTATTAAAACTTGTGAAGTATGTTGATAGAAATTTGTCTAACATGACTTGGAATATGTTTAGCAACAGATATTTGGCCCCTTAAAACAGCAAACAGCAAAATGACTCCTATTTCAACAGACCAGGAAGACACAACGATCCCTGATTTCTGTTGCTAAGGAAAGCACTGTCAATGGATATGAGACCCTTTACTCATAAGAATGATTTTTCCTCCTTTCAGAGGATTTCCTCCCTTTGATGCTAGAACTGAAAATGCAAAATTGTGCTAGCTAATGAGGATCTGCTCAGGAATAATGTATTTATTGAATTGTGAGGAGTGTCAGGGTATTTTTCTCCTCTTTCACATTTTATCAATCACATCTCTGCTTAACTTAAAGGCTTGAACAGAAAAGAAATCAATAGAAACTTGTCATAACTTAATACATTCTTCACCTGGGAAAAAGATTCATTGTATATTGCAAAAGTCACATTGATGTAAGCTGTAGGTGACATTTTTAAATACTGTATTGCCTATTTCAGTGACATATTTACTGGTTTGAGAGGACCTCCAAAGGGTCTCTTGCTGTTTGGACCCCCTGGAACAGGGAAAACATTGATAGGTAAGCACTTTATGCTCTGTAAAAAGGGGGTTTAATGTATCTGCAAAAGGTATTGGCTGTTGTCAGCCTGTATAGTCCCTACAGAATGACCTGGGTCAAATTTTTTTCTATTGGTCAATTTCTACATGTCAAAGAACCAGCTACATGATTGAGTCGGTTGTTAAAAAAAAATTGATTTTATGGATTCATAATTATGCAATGACTCGCATGGTGTCATGCATTATAGAGATGCATTAAACCCCTTTTCCCAGAGCTCTGCTCAAAAACATTTCATTTGAATATGGCATAATTATTCATGTAGTAAATCTGAATTTTTGATATATTTTTCATAATTTACAAGGAAAATTTAAAGCTGTTGCAAATTTCCATGAGTGGTAATATGTTGGGCTTTTTCATGTTAATAAATACACTCCCAGCACAATTGGTAATGATTATGTTGGCCATATTACTGTCATTATAAAATGTAATGGCATTGTTCTAGATCAGACTGCACATTATCTGCAGTCTGAACTTGAAACCATATTACTGGCAAAGTTACTTTTAGGTATCTACCACCTATCAGACAAACGTATTAAATGCAGTAATGAAGTTTCTCATTCCTATAGACACTCTCTATATCAAAAAATATCAAAGTTTTATAGAACAAGTAAAAACATATTAAATATCTAACACTTTTTCCGTGAGAAATAAGCGCATAGAATGACTTATTCAAAGGTTTCTAAGGTTGATTACTCAATAGGGACAGGTCTTTCCATATATGACAGCAATCTTCAACTTCTGATGTTTCTTTTTGTTAGGAAAATGTATTGCCAGTCAGTCAAAGTCTACATTCTTTTGTATCAGTGCTTCCTCCCTTACGTCAAAATGGGTAAGTGGTCTAGTTGTTCTCTCTTTCTCTCTCTACTTTCCTGAAAACTAGTACCGCTTGGTTATCATCTTAAGCTGGAACTTTGTAACTTTACTTCCAATATCTACCCATAATACTTCTGCCCATATATACATTAAATGATTATAGAATTTGCAAGACTTTATGCCTCTATTTGATGAGTCTGTGTAAGGACTTTTTCAGGTCTGTTTAGTTTTCTGGTATAGAAATATTTATTTCAAACTGAAAGTGAAACAACGTCTTAAAACTTATCATCATCACTCTGGATAATAACTTCCTGCCATTTTAACTAATTCTGACACAAATAGGGATTCAACTTGAGAAACTTTGGCAGTGTAGGCTCACACTCTAACCCTACTGTACTGTTATTCACTCACTTTTTTCTAGGTAGGTGAAGGGGAGAAAATGGTTCGAGCCTTGTTTGCTGTAGCTAGGGCTCAACAACCAGCCGTGGTATTTATAGATGAAATTGACTCATTACTTACACAGCGAACTGATGGTGAGAATGAGGCATCTCGTAGAATTAAAACAGAATTCCTTGTTCAGTTGGTATGTAGATTTTTTATGAATTCTATAACTTAATTTTTTTCACACACTTACTTTTTTTTCTATAGAGTAAACTAAATTGAGTAGAGTGGAAAGAAATGATCTAGTTCTACCTTTAATTCAAATCAAAGGCACTCTTTAAAAAAAAAAAAAAAAAGTCAGTTTTTCTGAAAATAACTTAGTGCTCAAGATGTTCACTTGTCAGGTCACGAATATCAGTATATGTGACCCTCAGTTAAAGGTTGAAGTAGATAAGTTTTCTGACAATAACCTAGTTATTTTGAAATGTTGACTCATAGAAGTATTAGTATGTTTGACCCTTAGGTACGACTTAAAATAGAGCATTGTTTAATAGTTACTTGTCCAAGAATGTAAAAGAACAAAATGACAGGGTGTAAAAAAGTTTTGAAGTATGTAAAACAATAGCTTGATAACTTCTATAATGTAATCCATAGTATCTTGCCAAGGGCAATGGTTGGTGCTTTTGCAGACAGAAAAATTAAAATTTATAACACAGTCTGATCATAGAACCTCTCTGTTTGATGCTTTGTGCTGTACTCTGCCCAAATCAAAAACTACAGTTTATGGGTCCTTACTAATTACTGAGAATGTTTATTTTTGCAGTCCAAGTGTCATTTTGTATATATGCAGATGGATATGTTCTATCATACTCTGGGCGTAAAACTCTAATAATTGTATCACTTATGTTAGGATGGTGCCTCAACAAGTTCAGACGACAGGATTCTTGTAATTGGAGCAACTAACAGGTAGATTTCCTAAATGCACATGTTATTCGTTTTAAACTTAATTTTTAAAACCATATTCCTTCTGAAGCTTGGGAATATCAAGATAAAAACTGCTATCAATTTAGATAATAATGTAACTGGTAAGAAAGCTTAGAGGTATTAGAAAGTGAACAGAATAATTTTGTTCTTTATCATGTAAAGAGATTAAATTTATAAAATGGAATCAAGTACAAATTGCTAAAAATAGATAGTATCAATTAAACTAGAATTAAACTAGTATTTAAGCCTTTCTCACACAATGCTGACTTTTGACAACCCTGAAGAAAAGGCTTTTGACAACATTATGGAAAAAGGAAAAAATGCTCGTAACCAGCATTTTCTTTTCTCACAATTTTTTCTACTATTTCAAAGACAACTTTTAAGCGTTTGAGCCATGTTTGTCATCTGCAAATTCTCTAGATTTTGAAAGCTCCAAAACTTTGTCAAATTTAATGAGTAAAGTAAAGGATAAATTACTTGTATAATTATGAATATACATAAAACATTCACTTTATGTTCAAGACCTCAAGAAATAGATGAAGCTGCAAGACGAAGATTTGTCAAAAGACTGTATATTCCCTTGCCAGAGTTCAGTGCCAGGCAAACTATCATATTGAATTTGCTGAAAAAACAGAGCTACAATCTAGATGAAAGTCAACTTGAAAAGATATGCTCACGAACAGAAGGTAAAGAAAAAGCTGCTGCTGGCAAATGAAGAATTTAGAACTATTGAGTATGATTTCAAAAGAATTCTGCAGAATTTTTTTTTCAAAGAACAAAGATTAAGAAACTTTTTCATGCTGATTCCAGTCTCTTCCATTGGCAGAACTATCCAAGCAGACAGACAAGAGGAAGAATTACTATCAAAACACAAAGAAAAGTACAAATTACTGTACTCAGCTCGGTTCAGCAATTGCTCATCACCTATAATGTCAAGGTGTTGAGCATCACCATTATATAAAACAAGGATCCATTATTGCATAAGTTTAGTTAGTACTACAGTATTCATTGTTTAAATGACTTGGAGGAAAAAGCCTTTTGACAACATTGTGGGAAAAGAAGAATATGCTGGTAACCAGCATATTCTAACAATGTTTCGTACCGTTTAAAAACCAAATCCTGTCACATGAACCACAACTTATTTGTTGTGTACTAATGCTTTCTATTTAACCCTTTACCAAACGATCCTGGGTTTTAACCAGCCTTTTGAAACATTGTGGGAAAAGGAAAAAATGCTGGTAGCCAGCATTTTCTCCTCTTTCCCACATTGTTTTCTCTACTATCAAAGACAAATCCCATCACTTGAGCTACTCATAATTTGTTGTCTACAAATGCTTCAAATATGGACTAGTAAAAAGTTTTGTCATTTGGCAAAGGATTAAAGGAGTCTAAAGTTTGTTAGTGGTGCATGTTCAAACAGGAAAAATGCTTTATGATGAAGTTGCTGTTTAATCTCTTTATGTAGAGCAAGATAAATGTGTTTCAGGATTTTCTGGAGCAGACATGGCCACTCTCTGCAGGGAAGCTGCTTTAGGACCAATCAGAGACATGTCATTTGGAGATATTGAACACATCTCAGCAGATCAGGTTGATAAAAATACTCAACCATACGCAAAAGTTCAATTTATTCTGGCCCGTGTATTATGTATATCACAGAAAAAATAACCCACAGAGTGCCAAGCTTGAGTTTAGTAGCTTTTGCATAGTGTTGGAAAAGGTCTGATGGTGCTGATCATGCAGTCTGATCATGGATCTACACATGGTACATGGTCCAGTACTTCAGTACTTTCACCACTGAAATTCCCAAAGATGTACTCGGATCTGCTTTAAAATGAAAATACCTTGATTTATCAGTCTCTTTGTTGTATAGGCATGGATCTGTCCTAAGTTTTGTTGTTTTAGGAATTTCACATAACATGTGAAACAGTCTCCAAAAGTCTGGATATCTATTCCAGTTAGTTAATAAAATTTAGCTCTTCAATACTAAGTAAATGAAATGAAAAATTTTAATCCTTTACCACACAATATCATGTTTTAGCGACACTGATGAAAAGGCCTTTTGAAAAAATTGTGGAAAAAAAGAGAAAATGCTGGTTACCAGCATTTTCTCCTTTTTCCACAATGTTTTCTACCCTTTCAAAGACATAGCTCATCATTTGAGTTACATTTTAATTGCCGTCTGCAAATGCTTTCAATCTGGGTAAGTCTAAAAATTTGTCGTTTTGCAAAGAGAATCAGTAGAAAAGACCAAAGCATTCATGCTTATTGATAAGAATATTTGTTAAAATGCATTGCCATGTTGTGCTTAGCTGTTTAAGTGCTAGGAACTGAAATGACTGTAGATTTGTCTATGTCAGTTACCTTCTTGTTGTTTACATTGTAGGTGAGACCTATAGAGTTTTGCGACTTTGTAGATGCTCTCGACACAGTGAGACCATCTGTATCAGATAAAGATTTGGACTTGTACCTAGAGTGGAATAAAACATTCGGAAGTGGGGGCAGATAGCTCTGGTGATATTGAACGGTGAAGACAGAACATATAAGTGCTAAGCACATTCCGAGGGAGAAGGAAAGTGTTTCTACCACTTCTTGTTTCTCAATGGCATCCACATGTGGTGCTTTTGTTCTCTTATATTTCTTGGACTACACTTGTTCTCTTTATGTACTTGTGTGAACCTAAATTTAGTCTACACAGTGGTGGTTAACTCTTTACCAAACTACAAAATTTCAAGCATGCCTAAATTGAAAGCGTTTGTTGATGAAAAATATAGCTCCAATGATAGATTTTTGTTTAAAAGAGAAGAAAAGAATGTGGGAAAAGGAGAAAATGCTGGCTACCAGAATCTTCTCCTTTTCTGACAATGTTTTCATAAGGCCCATTCCATAACAATGTCGGGGTCCTGCGTGGCCCAGTGGTAAAGTGTGGGACTCGTAATCTGGAGGCCCTGGGTTCGAGCCGCACTGGATCCACTGGGTTTTTTGTGGGAGTGTCCTTGGGCAAGACACGTCAGAGCCCTAGCCTAGTACTGGTAAAACCCAGGAAAACATGAATGTGTGAGCTGTGGCCGTGATATGACTGAAATAGTGTTGAAAGGGGCGTAAAACACCATTCAATCAATCAATCACCCATAGTATTGTCAAAACTCAGGATTGTGTAATAAAAGACATCAAATGTTAAGTGGCAATTCAATTATAATTATTTGAATTCTGGATATTTCCTTGTTGCATTGTTGTATAAATAAAAGCATACTAAACACAATAGAATAATGTTCATATATCTCAACCCATTGCAGTACAAACTGTCAGAGGCATAAATACACATGTTTCAAGCAAAACCTTTATGCCCCTGCAGTTGGGAACTTCGAAAAACATGTGTGGAATACAATGAAATGTCCCTTTTCTGACAATGTGCCCCATACTGTAAGATAAACTTAGTATTTTCCTTTCCTTTAGCTGTTTATGCCTTATTTCATTTTTGACTGTTTTCATAAGGCCCAAAAATAGGCTTTACACTAATAAGTAAACTGTTTCCCAAACAATCGCATTTTAGCAACCCTGAGAGAGAAGGTTTTAAAAAACATTGTGGAAAAAGAAAATTACAACCAGCATTTTCTCCTTTTCCTATAGTAATTTGTACCCTCTCAAAGGCAAGTTCCATCATTTGAGTCTCATTCAAGTCTTTACCAGATGACGACATTTTAGCCTTGTTCAAATCAAAAGAATTTACTGACAAAAAATCAAAGGCATCTGAGATGTTGGAACTTGTCTGTGAATGGGTAGAAAATGTTATGGGGCAAAGGAAAAATGCTGGTTACCAGAATTTTCTCCGATTCCCAAGATGTTTTCAAAAACTCTATTCCTCAAGATCGTTGGAACTCGGAAATGTGTTATAAAGGGATAACTCGTCATCTGCTGATGCTTTCAGTATTAACACAAGTCTGAAATTCTGTCGCTCAGTAAAGAGGTAATAAAACTTAAAAAACATTGCAATTTCAAGGATGTGCCAGACAGATATATTACACAACAAGAGAGCCATGATGGCCCTGAAATTGCTCACCTGAGTCTTTTGACCGAACATGACCCATTTTCAATCTCTTTTGAGATATTATGACAAACATTCTACCAAGATTTTGATGAGTTATTGACCCGAAATGACCCACTTGCAAACTGGTGCAAAACCAACATTCTCACCAAGTTTCATGAGTATTGCATTTAAAATGAGGCCTCTAGAAAGTAAACAAGGTTTTCGAAGAGTTGACCTAATGACCTAGTTTTTGATCTGACATAACCAATTTTCGAACTCTTTCATGATATTATCAAGACAAACATTCGGACCAACTTTCAAGAGTTTTGGACTAAAAATGTGGCCTCTAGAGCATACACAAGGTTTTTCTAAGATTTGACCTAATGACCTAGTTTTTGATCAGACATTACCCATTATCAAACACTTCTGAGATATCACTAAGACAAACATTCTGACCTAGTTTCATGGGTATAGGACTGAAAATGTGGCCTCTGGAGCGTACAAAAGGTTTTTCTAAGATTTGACCAAGTGACCTAGTTTTTGACCCGACATTACCAAAATGTGGCCTCTAGAGTGTACACAAGTTTTTTCTAATTTTTGACCCAGTGACCTAGTTTTTGACCCCACATGACCCATTTTCGAACTCATTCAAGGTATCATCAAGACAAACATTCTGACCAATTTTCAGGAGTATCAGACTGAAAATGTGTCCTCCAGAACATACACAAGGTTTTTCTAAGATCTGACCTGGTGACCTAGTTTTTGACCCGACGTGTCCTATTTTTGAACTTGTCCAAGATATCATCAAGGCAAACATTCTGACCAATTTTCAAGAATTTTGGACTGAAAATGTGGCCTCCAGAGCATACACAAGATTTTCCTAAGATTTGACCTAGTGACCTAGTTTTTGACCCCACATGGCCCATTTTGGAACTCCTCCGAGATATCATCAAGACAAACATTCTGACCATCTTTCAAGAGTGTTGGACTGAAAATGTGGCCTGTAGAGCATACACAAGGTTTTTCTAAGATCTGACCTAGTGACCTAGTTTTTGACCCGACATGACCCATTTTCGAACTCGTCCGAGATACCATCAAGACAAATATTCTGACCAACTTTCAAGAGTATTGGACAGAAAATGTGGACTCTAGAGCATACACAAGATTTTTCTAAGATTTTATCTAGTGACCTAGTTTTTGAGCCGACATGACCCATTTTCGAACTCGTCCGAGATTTTATTGAGACAAACATTCTGACCAAGTTTCATGAGTATCGGACTGAAAATGTGGCCTCTAGAGCGTACACAAGGTAAAAAGTTGACGCCGGACACGGCACGATCACAATAGCTCACCATCAGCACTTCGTGCTCAGGTGAGCTAAAAAGCCAACACAGCAGACTGAAGGTAAGGCAGCATGTTCTGCAAATCCTGAGCTTCATCTACACAGCTATCACAGTCTGATCTTGATCTATATTGTCTACAGAAACAAAAATTGTGCTTAGCTCTTTAGGAGTGAAATAGCCATAGATTTTCACTTTGTATTTTGTCTAAACATAACCACTGTGATATAAAGCAACCTTTGAATATGTGATATTTTGAAAGAATTAACTGTTGTAGAGTCATGTGTAACTTAAGTGTGCTCTTGTTTAAAATAAAGACTGCACTGAATTGTCAGTCTGATCTTGGATCTACAACTCCTTATATTTCATCAGATACTCAAAACAGAACTTTAACCTTTTACCGAATGACAAATATTAGACCCTCCATATTTAAAGAATTTGCAGACGACAAAATAAATGTGTCTCAAAAGCTGAAACTTGTTTTTGGAGGGATAGAAAACATTGTGGGAAAAGGAGGAAATGCTGGTTACCAGTATTTCTCCTTATACCACAAAGTTTCAAAAGTCCTTTTCTTTAGGGTTGTTAAAACTCAGGATTGTAAAGGGTTACAATTTCAATATTTCTACATCGAAATTATTTTAGAAAAAAAAACAAACCAAAGTTTGAATCCCACACATTTATTATTACATACATATGTATATCTTCAACAATCATCAATACAATATTACTACAGCTACATTTAAACAATATACAAATGAATAAACCATACTTCAGTCAATAAACTGTCAACAACCATAGCAGTTCATGTCCAGACCAAATAAAAGCTAGTGACAATCGCTAAGGAGAAAGATACTAGTATGTGAAGAAAATGAAAGTGTATTGTTTGAAAAATCGAGGGAATGTGAGATAAACAGAAATTGCCTGTAATCAGTATATGCTTATTCTCCAACAGCTTTCAATGTTAGTGTTGTAATTGTGTGGTAATGGGAAAAATAGCTCCAATCTTTTTTTTTTTCACTCCCTTTCTCCAATGTTAAGTCCATCTTAACTACATATCTGTGTCAAACTTTAATTACACATGGCAACATCAGCATACCATAGATAAAGGAACATCTCATCTCTCTCTGCGATAAATTACCTTGAATGCTATCCTTTACCACACAATTCCATGTTTTAACGACCCTGAAGGAGAAGTCTTTTGAAAACATTGTTTGAAAAGGAGAAAATGCTGGTAACCTGCATATTCTCCTTTTCCAACATTGTTTTCTACCCTATCAAAGAAGTCCGGCTAATTTGTATCACTTAAAATTTGTTGCCTGCAGATGCTTTCAATTTAGAAGAGTCAAGAATTTGTTGTTTGGTAAAGAGATAATACAGACATACTGAACCCTAACAACAAAGTAAACAAAAGAAAATCACTTGATGGAAACAAAAGTAATTGCAACCCAATTTTTTGAAAATATTGCTAGGAGAAAAAAGCAATTGCTGGACACAACCAATGGCTTTTTTACCCAGCAATCTTGGGTATGACTCAAAAATGAAGCTTAAAAACAACCAAAAACAAAACAGATCTTAAAATCATTGCTATATTTACAACTTGCCATAGCATGATGATGGTGACCTTGTTATCTTGAACAACAAGAAAGAGTTCAGCGTCATAATGTAATGGTTAAAAAAAAAACTTGATCGTGGATTATTTATTGTGCCTCATAACTCACAACTGTGGTTTATTGAACGATAAACCACGATAGAAAGTAGATTATTTCTTAAATCGAATATGTATACAATTTCCTAGTTATGAATATGCTCTGAAATAAATAATTTTAAGTGAAGGCTGATCTTGAGGGTTTTTTTTTTTATCAGTACAATGAATCATCTTAAACATTCAAATCAAACATTTCAGTTGATGATCAAAAATTATGCTGATGCCTCAGAGAATTTTTTTATAATTACACAAATCTTTGTCTAACAACCCTTAACCCTTTACTACACAATCCTGATTTTTCATGACCCTGAGGCGAAAGGTATTTGAAAATATGGGGAAAGGACAAAAAGCTAATAACAAGCATTTCCTCCTTTTCCCACAATCTTTTATATCCTTTCTGATACAAATCAGACTATCATTTCATTTGTCTTCTGCAAATGCTTCATAAACAATCCAGTGCAAGACTGTGCAAGGCTATAATTGTAAGGTAATGGATTACAAAAAATGCAATTTACCAAGATACAAATATTTTCAATGAGGAAATGTACATTTTGTACATCTGCAACTAATGGCAGAGTTATACAAATCTGTAGTAATAAACCTAAAGCTTATTCCAAAACAAAGGTAGCTATGAAAGTCTGCGTCCTATTTTCCACTACAACAAATTCGTGTATGTTTTCTATATGTGCTGTTGTCAGAAAATGCTTTTTTACACTTTGGGCACGAGTATGGTTTTTCCCCAGTGTGGATCCTTTCATGTCGATCTCGCCCATACTTATTATGAAACTTCTTTAAGCAGTACTTACAGCCAAATTTTCTCTCCATGTGAATCAGTAAATGTTGCTTCAGTATATGTTTATTTGTAAATATTTTGTTACATATACCACATGTTCTTTCTTCAACATTGGACTCAATTTTTGTGGTCTTTGGTAATTTATCCACTTTTGAACTAATCATTGGTTGGTGGATTAGCTTTGACGAGCTTTCTGTTGATGATGTAAAAACTGAACTTATTTTTGATGTATTTAATAGACTGAGTCCCTGACTCGGTACAATGTACGTACCTTGGGAAACTGTGATTGGCTTTGGCACTAGTCCGGTAAAATTGATTTCTGCCCTCTGAGGGCTGGTCTCTTGGGATGCAGTGCTAGTATTTGTGTAAGTACTAGATAGTGTAGGCATTTGGTCAAAAGTTATGAAAGTAGACTCATTTTCAGCAGTAGAAGTTAAATTGATGTGTGTTTCAGGTAAAGAAGAGCCCGGATAATCATCAGCAAGCACCATAACATCTTCACTCAAGTCAAGAAGTGATTGACCTGGACTGATGTCAGGAAAAGGCAAGCTTGGCAATGGTTCAAAATCAGCTTTGTTTGGGGATGAGTATTCCACAGTATCTTGTAACAGAGATGGTACATGGGCATCACTATGAGTCTTTTGCTTCCCACATTCCTGTGCCTGATGCAAACGACAAGCAGTTTCCTCACTGAACATCATTTTGCAGACAGAGCACTGATAAATATTTTTCAGCTGTGAGTTGTCTTTCTTCATTGGTTGAGAGTCTCCTGAATGTGGTACACTTACGAACTCAGTTTGAACATTCTTGTTACAATTTTGTTGGATGTGTTTTATACAATCTTCCTGCGTCGGAAAAAGAAGTGAACAGTTGTAGCATCTGTACACGGACTTTGGCTCTGGTTTGTCATTTTTGCAGACAACTCCATTTTGATGTTTGTTTCCAGAATCAGACAGGTTTTTATTGAACATATCTGCATCAATTTTGTTTGGTTCCATTTTAAGAGATGTAGATTCAATTTCGGTTTTTGCCTTTGTTTTCTGCTGCTTTTGGCATGTTAGCTGTTGAAATGCAGATATGTTGCTCGGGTACTGTTTCATGCGAATGCTTGAAACTCTATCCTGATCTTGTTCATTTGAATCTGACAACTTTGTAACATCTTCTGATGTTGTCTGAACACTGCTCTTTGTAAATGGAAAAGTTGCAACATTCTTACTTTCATTGTTAAAATGCTGTTTTATGTGACGAATACATCCATAGTTGTCAGCAAATGATTTCTGACAGATGTAACATTGGTATGGTCTATCACCTACATGAATACGTTCATGGCGAACTAAACTGTGTTTGGTAGACAGTTGTTTCCCACAGTATCGACACTTGTACAATTTCATCATGCAATGAAACTGCAAATGTTGCTTTAGCAGAGATTCCTGTTTGAAGACTTTGTGACATTTTTTACATTTGGAGGGGGATTCTGGAACCCATTTTCCAGCAGACCTTTTATTTCCTAACTTCCTTGAAGGTTTTCTATGTACAGGCAATGAAAGTTGTGCTGACAAAGCTACTGACTCTTCTGGAGATGTTTTATGACTAAAGGAGCTTAATTTCTCTATGTTCTCTGAATGATTTTCTGATTCTGTTTCTTCCAAAAGCTCAGTTTCATCTGGAAACGTAGTTGATATCAACTCACTGTCAGATTCAATACTTTTGACAGGCATATTTCTTTCAACAAATTCTTCCTGAAATTTCTCATCTAATTCTACACTATCAAGCAATGTTGACATTTTGCTATTTTTTACATTTTCCAAGATTTTAGGAGCAGTTTCTTCATTGGCAAGTAAATCAGGCCCAAAGCCAGAATCAAGTAAATTGGAATTGTCAGACTCTTTGTCACTTTCATCTAATGTACTAGTCAGCTGTGGGAAAACTTCAACATTTTTTGCCCCTGCATCATACTGCCTTTCACCAGGTTTGGTTTCTTTTAGATTCTGTTGTATGAGATTGTCCTTGTACTCATCTATCATAGCTTTGTCTGATCTTAGATTGAAATTGCATTTCTCTTGTTCAATCTGATGATTTACCTGATTCTTATGAATTTTCATGTGAGTCTTACATCCACTTTTGTAATAAAAAGATTTTGGGCAAATGTTACAAGAGTAGGGTTTGATTCCAGAGTGAGTTCTAACATGTTTTGCCCAGGCACTGCTGTCTGAAAACGGTTTACCACATAAACCACATTTATAAGGTTTTTCACCTGTATGTATTCTCCTATGTCTGATGTAGCTATACTTTAGTGAAAATCTTTTATTACAAAATTCACAGGCATGTTTCTTAGCTGAATGAGTCAAAATGTGATTTTTAAGGGCAACTTTTGTCTTTGACAACTTCTGGCAGATATGACATGAAAAGCCTGCATTTGAATCTAAACTTTTCTCCGTTTTCTGTGTGGATATGAAGTGACTTGTTTGGTGAACCTTGAGAGAATATTTCTCATAGAAGGCTTTACCACAAATATTGCAGGAGAAATTTCTCGTCCCAAAATGTCTTTCCCTATGCTGTTTCCATGACAACTGATCCGGGAAAGATTTCTCACAAAATCCACATTCAAACACTTTGTTTTTGTGATGTGTCTTCATGTGTCTTTGATAACTAGCTTTCACAGAGAAGATTATTCCACAAACATTACATTTGTATGATTTAACCATGTGCCTTTTGATGTGAGAATTGAGAATTTTAAATGATCTAAAACTACGATTACAGATTTTGCACTCCAAACTATTTATGCTGCTGGCCTGTTCACGAGCATCAACAAAACTTGAGACAGATGAGGCACTGTCATTACGCTCTGAAGCAGATAAGTCTGATGTTTGTGACACTTCATACACATCACTACCTGTTTTACCTTCCCTGGACAGTGAGAGGCACCTTGACAAAGTCCTCTCTCTAGATCTGCTGCCTTGAAAATTTTCTGTATTAGCATGAATATTCTCTGAAATAAGAATAAAAAGAAAATAAAAGAGTAGAAAATGTTCTAACTGAAACTAGAAAATGTGGACTTGAGGGGCTGTATTTACCAACCATTGCACATTTAATTCTTTTTTTCAAATTCCAAATTCCAGCCATCTGTTTGGCCGAGGCACCTTGCCTTGGCAAATCAGATAGCAAGTTTTGGGACCAAAGTAAGAACTATGTCTAGAACTGTTGGTGAATACAAAATTCTTTATCCCTAAGAGCACAAAATGACTGAAACACATTTTAAGTATAGTGACAGGTAACAAGAGGCTAAATATAGTTTCAATGCTATTTCAGCAAAACTATCATACAGTGTATCTGACAGTGCTGATCTGTGATCAGGCTGCATCTTCATATAGCCTGATTGTGATCTACACAGGAGATTTTCTGTCTTATGTTACTTATACAGGTTTCATGGTCTTAGCATGGGAAATAGTCCATTATTAAAACACAGGATAATTCAAATATATCTATTCTCAGTATTGGATTGAACTATCAAGCTTTGGAAAAATCAGTGTAGCAGCAATTTTGATGGCTCATGCCAGCAATCAGAACTGCTGCGACATTACTTTCCAAAAATCATATCAATTATTTTCAAATTTGTATAATGACTAAGGACATTCTTAAAGCCCTTCCAAAACAATACCTAGTTTGAGAAAAGAAAGCTTGAGAAAGATAGCTTCATTTAAAAAAAAAAAACATCAAGGAAAAAGAAGAAATGTTATTTTACCTCCTTGTTTTCTACAATTTTTAAGACAGATCTTATCATTCCAACCATATTCAATCCTGTCTGAAAACACTTTCAACGCGGACCTGACTAAAAGTTAAATGCATAGATATGTTAATATACCTGTTCAACACCAATTTAAGTTTCGAGCGACAATGATGATTTTAAACTGTTTCTGTTTATCATTACATGTATATGAGATGCTTGGTTGAATTTATTACCATGTGTAGAACTAAACTGTGAGCCACTTTTTGGTAACAGTGACGCAGATGGACCAATCTCAGCATCCTCATCGTAAGCACAGACCTCATCCCCTGAACTATTCCCACCATCCTCTGTAATACATACTACCTTTTACACGACATCTTAAAGCTTGATATTAAAATGCCTGTTATAAATATCATGTTAAATGCATGATAAACTTTATAGCAATACTAAAGAAAGCACATAAACAAAAATTCCGGTGAAACCATGCAGTATTAATAGAATGACATGAAGAAGTTCAAGCTGCCTTTGCAACTGCAAATATGGTGACAATTTCAAGAGCGACTGGCCAACTACTGTACTCGGTTTGAGCATAAAAATTCAGACTTGCAAGAAAGGAAAAGAAAGAAACAAAAGAAACTTGCAAGACGCTTAACAAGCAATCCATTAACAAAATTTCGTTTTGTCTTTTACCATCTGAATCAGACAAGAAAAAAAAAAGGGTAGACAAATCAACCTTTACCCTTCCTTGCACAACAAAATTTTAGAATAATCCAGTTTGAAACATTTGCAAATGACAACTGTGACCTTATCTGTGAGATTCTTTTTTTTGAAAAACAGAAAACACAGAAGTAAGCAGAAAAATGCTGTTAACAAGCTTTTCTTTCTTCCCCACTTAGTTTTCAAAGGCCTTCTTTCTCAGGTCTGTTAACACGTGGGACTGTTATGTAAGGCATTTAAAAAGAAATGAACACCTACCATTAAAGTAACTGAGAAATTCCGAACCCAGTGTTTTCTGTTTGAGCAGAAATCCTTCAGCTTTTGGTGAGGCTAATTGTGTTGTTGTACCATGTTGAAGACTGGCAGTGACAATCACAGCCTCTTCTCCAGTCTGTGACAATCTTTCGACCTTTGTAATACATCAGCATAAATTGTACATGTATAACTACTCTGGAATAGTCTAAATTTAACCCTTACTATCATTTCCATTTAGATATAAGCCACCGATATTTTGCATGTATAGGCAACCTTACACTTCTGCAACCTGCAGCCTAGATGAAACAGAGCTTGAAACTTATTTCAAGCCATGTATCAATTCAGTTTTTCTTCTTTTAACAATTAAAACCATTTAAATGCTTTAATTTTTACTTTTACCCCCTTACCATACAATCAAGAATTTTAAGGATCCTGAGTAGGCAAGCTTTTGAAAACAGTGTTGGAGAAGGCAAAATTGGTGATAACCAGCATTTTCTCTTTCTACCATGATGTTTAAAAAAACTCTCTCAAAGACAAATCTTATCATTTCAGCCACATTTAATTTGTGGTTTGCAGATGCTTTTAACCCTTTACCACATGACAAAATTTTAGACTTATTCAAACCCAAAGCATATGCAGATGCAAAATTTGATGTGGCTAAAATTGTAGAAGTTGTTGTTGATAGGGAAGTAAACATGGTGGGAAAAGGAGAAAATGCTGGTTACCAGCATTTTCTCCTTTTCCAACAATGTTTTCAAAAGTCTTTTTTCTCAAGGTCATTAAAAGTCGAGACTGCATGGTAAAAGGTTAATGTGGGTGAGACTATAAACTTTTCATGTTTGGAAAAGAGTTAAGGCTGCTACGTAAAGTTTGGTTCTGTTTGTATTGGAGTTTACTGCAGTTTTAGCAGCTTAGGTCGTATCACCGTGATCAGTGCAGCTACACATGTGTTCTCAAACCAGCACTGACATTTTCAAAAGCTTTTTTTCTCAGGGTCGTTAAACTCAGGATTGTGTGGTAAAGGGTTAAAAACCATAATTTCTCAATCTGCAGAATGTAGAAAAAATGTTTTCTGCTAATGACTTGTCAAAAATAGTCTGCAAAAATGTTACATACCAAGGCTTGAAGTTCATATTTGATAAGCTCTTGGAGAGCTTGTCTGTACTCTGGTTTCTGCACATGTTTCCCAATGTCTGTTTTCATTCTCATACTGTAATAAAAGCCTGTAATAGAAATCATCTCCCAATCAAGGCCTTAATTTTGATGGTCATGATGAAAATACTTTAGATTTACATAGATCTATATTTCTCCATCAATTTCATTATTTTTTTTTAAATATGATAAATGTATGGTGTTTAATCTTTTTGGCACGTAATGTAATTTAATCAAACTAATTACATGTGTTTAGCTACACTGATGATGACAACACAGGAACACCATTAAAAAATTGTCATTGGCTGAATTTTCAAGGGGTGGTTACCTTTTCACAACAAGCCCTGGGCTTCTTTGCCCATGCTTGTTTTTCTGGGCTTATTCCTCCAGGTTTGTTCATCCAAAGTGAACTGAACATAGTTATCTTTAGATATCTATTAAGGTTCCCTCTAATCAGTTTGGCCAATCTTCATAAATATTTACCCAAATGAAAAGAGTTCACACTGATTTCATGGGTGTTAAATACAAGATTACATAAAAGATTTTCCTTTTTCTTTAAAAAAAAAAAAAAAAAAAAAGACTGCTTTTGAAGCATCCAATAAAACGAAAAACTTGTACAATTCACACGTTTAAGAAGATAAGAGAGAAAAATATTTCTAATCTTACAGAAAATTTCAGTGGACAAAGTGAGAATGTCCTTGTAGTCCTATCACTGTTTTGGTACAATGGATCTATAGTTGGATTCTGATAGTACAAGGTATTTTTACAATGTTTGTTCAAAACATGGGTTCTAACTGTTGCAAGAGATTTTTTCACGGACATAATTATCATACAGGCAAGTCCTGTATTTTTTCCAGATTCTGAACTTTGATGATATGTAATCAAAGTATGAACAAGTAACCAATGATGGCGAAGAATTAGGGACCATTTGTTGGTTATTGATAGCAAAGGTTAGAAGAATACCAGTGATGCAATAATGTTAATTAGAAACAAAAAAACTCATAATAAAGATAGATGAATCTTATTAGGTTAAAGTATGATATTAAGCGCTTGATTTTCAAATTCAGGTTATACACATTTAATGTCTATAAATTAGCATGCAATGATGTGGGATGAAAAAACCTGGGCGAACCTACCCAGGGGCGAACAAGTCCAGAGACAAACTGCTTTTGGGACAAACAAACCTGAGACCACCCAGACAACTAGTATAGTAGTAGGCTAAGTTAGTCTCGATAATTAAACATTTACGGCGCTTCTTTTCATATTTGGACATTTATTGTGCACCACACAGTCTCCAGTCCATCGTGAATTTTCTAGTAGTAGAGTGCTGAACTGACTCTCTGTTTTGTCTGTTTATTCTGTACTGCAGCGAAATGCACTTACCTTTTAGTAACAAATATGACCAAAGACAAATTATTAGACCTTTCATCACCTGAAGTGCTTATAGAAGTTGTTTATAACATGTAAATCTCAAAAAAAAAAAAACAACATCTGACGAAATTTATAGTGTGTGGCAGCCATTTTGCGTCTGTTTTCAGGAACGTAAACACCTCAAACAACAGATGAAATAAACTATTTTTTTTTATGTTACACATTTAAACTAATAATATCTGACTGTATTTCAAACGAAGGGTTATTAAATACACACGCAACAGGTATGTTCAAATCCTAGTTTTGTGCTATATTTGTGAAATTATGGGAGTTCAAACTTGCGAACAAAACCTGTGTCTAGATTTCAATATTTTTTTCATGGTCCTCCCTGAAGCAGAGGAGACCAGTCAAAAATTAAAATTGCCTATGGGTGCAGTTATCTGCACTACTGGCCAAGTAGGCTAAGATCAAATAACTCATAGTTGCTTACTTTAAATGGCATCTCCGACACCACATTTGGAATAAAGTTTTCATATAGACAATATCAGCTAACACACCATATCAAGCATTTTTGAGAAGTGGACACAATGAAATGATGGCATACATATTCAATACACAGTGTAAAAGGAGGCCACGTATAAACCAGTCTCCATTAAAGACAGCTTTTGGTAATCAGCCATTGCCCCTGTTTCCATATCACAAGCTCATTGTTCAAGAAACAGCACTAGCTAATTGGTACCCCTAGCTAATTGTCAAGAAATCTGACCCACATGCATCTTTCTACATGTAATGAGCGTCTACTTGATATCAATTGATCATAATGTTCTGTATTTAACAGAACATATATCTCCTAATATTGAAGCAATTTAAACTATGACGAAAAGGAATGAACAAATACTCAATAAAATATTTCACTATTGTCTTCTGCACAATTCAAAGTGAGAGTCTTGAACCAGTGGGAAACAATTTTCGTCTGACTCGTTTCACATTGCCATCTCGGATAGACGCTTGCATTTTGTTTATTATACGGAAAGATCAACGGCACCAATAGGCGCCGTTCAATAAACTGCGAGCCGGAAATAGATAAGTCATAACTCATTTGCATAGCGAAAGACAGACACTTGAAGCAGTCTTCTTCGAAAAAAAATAATCAAAAGTCAGTCATATCGCCATTCTGAAGTAGGATGGATGCTTAGGGATGGCAAGTAACGGGTCAAGAAGAAATGCTTCGACCACAATGAAAATTAGACTTACAGGTAAGAAACTAACCTCGAAATACCTTTGTTTTCATAGCTGACCTCATTGATTTAAAAGAAAGATGGCCTCTTGATTGACCGTATTTGGTGAAACATCCTTTCATATAGTGGCGTAGACGAACAGTATTGATTGTAATTTGATTTACAAGTACCTTAGAACTTACCTATCAGAATGACAAAATTCTTTGAAACAGAATCTGTAATCATCAGATATTGTTCTTATTCCTGATTCCAAGTCAAGCCATCTGATTGGTTGAGACAGACTGTCTGCTACAATCATGTGGTTAGTCTTGGATCTGAGTTAAGAACTACCGACTGTTGTGAACACTGCTGCTTACATGCTTACTAATAAGTATAGTATATTCAATTTCTTGCTGGATTTGTCAAGCTTTCGACCATATACTAAATGAATTATTTCAACCTTAAGAAAAAGCTTATCTGTTGCATCTTCCACACTGTATGGGCCTTGAAATGGTATTAGAAAGGCAGCAGTATAGATCCTAGATTACATGACAGTCATTGCTGATTGATCTTAATGTATAACTTATATGTATGGAGTTAGTATCGAGCTAGTATTTAGCCAAGCCCAGGAGGGCATTAGCAAATAATAACTTTTTCAGTCGTTTGACGCCATGATATAAATAAACAAGAAAACAGGCCTCAAGTGTAGTGAGTTTTATATCTGACCTATCTTTTTTTTTGTAAATATGAACTGTATTCAGCACAAGAGATCTGAAGAACCAGTGATATATACAGGCCTTGAAAATTCCACTCTTCTGCTCGTCATGACGAGTGACGTCTGGTTTAGGACGAGCAGAAATTTGCAAATGGTCATCCTGTCAGATGAGTAAGAAATAATGAGCAACTTTGAAAATGAAATAAAAGCATCGTGATTAAGGACAAATCTGCACATATTGTGACAGAAAAATCGACGTTATAGTCCCGTAGTCAACTTAGAAACGCGATTCAAATTCTTCGTTATGAATTTGATCAGCTGGGCAGTAAAGGCTAAATTCAAGACAGTCAAACGCCCAAAAGATATTGATCGATGTAGTATAAATCGCCGTCGCCGTCCCACATTGTCTCGTTTATTCAGAGCCACATGCATGTTTAAAAAATATGATTAAAATCAACCCAAGCAAAGTTGAATGATGTGATTCGAATTAGGTAAATTCTACTAACAATATGACTAGAAATGTGTTATTTTAAACCGGTTACTAAATGTTATCATTCTTTCCAATTTTCCGGTACATTCCGTCTGCATATTAGTCATGTCCATTTTGTTGCTATGTAAATAAAAAATTGATGACTCGGTTTCAGGCGTCTGCAAAAGTTTGTTTAAAAAACGACGGACATCAGAAGCTTTGGAAAGAAATACTATCAGAAACAAAGTGGTGGGGATGGCAAAAAACAGGGAAGAGGGGATAGCGAGAAACAGTCTGAGCGTAAACCAGCACAAAAAGAGTATTTGAATGGGCAGCGTACAAAGACAACACACTTTGTTGCACATACTGAAAAAAAAATCCCTAACCTTAGTGACCAAACATTACACAAACTTAAGTCCTGTATATGAAATAAATAAAAAGTTATATGTTTGAATTATTGATTTTAATACCTTTCCTGCAGGACGGGTTAAAAGCTATGAAGGACGAGTAAATTTTTCATTCCATTTGTCCTGCAGGACGAGTGGATCTTGAAAACATTTTCAAGCCCTGATATATATCCAGTGTTGTGCCTAGGCCATGCTATAGTGGGATTCCTGCAATTGTTTTGAAAATGTCCCAATAAAATGCAGAATTGTGGGCCATAAATCGCATATCAGGTGCATTCAAGTTCTCTTTTTTTTCGCTATACATTGTCCAATACATGCAATACAATACTCCATTCTGTTCTGCACTAGAATAGCGAATCGTAGTCTTGATTTTTAGCTCCACTGGCCGAAGGCCAGCGGGCTTGTGTCATGGCCCGGTGTCCGTCGTGCGTGCGTCCGTCCTTGCATCCGTCCGTCCGTGCGTGTGTTAACTTTTATTTCAAACATCTTCTTCTCTGAAACTACCCATCCAGTTTTGATGAAACTTCACAGAAATGATCCTGCCATGGTCCTCTTTGGAATTTCTTGAAAGAATTTGATTCCTTCAAAAACAATGGTTGCCATGGCAACAAAACTGAAAAATATTGAAAATCTTCTGAAACCATAAGGCCCAGGGCTACCAAATTTGGCATGTAGCTTTATCTAGTGGACCTCTACCAATGCTCTTCAAATTATAGCCCTGGGGTCAAATTAGGCCCTGTCCCGGGGGTCACAAGTTTTATATGGGCTTATATAGGGAAGTATTTAAAATTCTTCTGATACCTAGTCATAAGGCCTAGGGCTACTAAATTTGGCATGTAGCTTTATCAAGTGGGCGTCTCTCAAGAATGCCCAAATTATAGCCCTTGGGTCAAATTTGGCCCTGTCCCAGGGGTCACAAGTTTTATATGGGTTTATATAGGGAAAACTTTAAAAATCTTCTCATACCTAGACATAAGGCCTAGGGCTACCAAATTTGGCATGTAGCTTTATCTAGTGGGTGTCTATCAAGGGTGCCCAAATCATAGCCCTGGGGTCAAATTTGGCCCAGCCCCGGGGGTCACAAGTGTTACATAGGTTTATAGAGGGGAAACTTTAAAAATCTACTCGTACCTAGCCATAAGGCCTAGAGCTACCAAATTTTGCATGTAGCTTTATCTAGTGGGCCTCTACCAAGAGGGCCCAAATTATAGCCCTTGGGTCAAGTTTGGCTCCATCCTAGGGGTCACAAGTTTTACATAGGCTTTTACAGTGAAAACTTTATAAATCTTCTTGTTACTAACCATAAGACCTAGGGCTACTAAATTTAGCCGTCTCAGGGGTTTCATGTTTTACAGGGCCTTTTATTGAGGAACTTTGAAAATCTTCTTGTTTATAACAACACATTCTACATCTGTATTATATGATATGGGGCTCTATCTTGTGGACCTCCACCAGGATTCAAGTAATTATAGCTTTGTGGTCAAAAATGGCTTTGTCCTGGAGTCATAACTTTCTCGTAGGATTTTGTAGAAAAAATTGTGTATGTCTTCTAGGTTGAAACCAATTGGCAAAGTATTGTAATGTTTGGCTTGTAGTGTTTTTTATGCCCCAGCCATGAAATGGCGGAAGGGCATATAGAGTTACCTGTGTCCGTCTGTGTGTGTGTGTGTGTGTGTGTGTGTGTGTGTTTTAGTGTTAGTGTTAGTGCATGTTTGCATTAATGTGTGTGTCCCATTCTTGTCCGGAGCATAACTTCTACATTTATCAATGGATTTCAAAATAATTTTGCACACTTGTTCTCCTTAACAAGTACTAGTGTCATGCAAAAAGTTTGTTTCGATACGCCCAAGGTCAAGGTCACAGTTGAAGGTCAGATGTTTAAATTGACCTTGTCCGGAGCATAACTTCTACATTTATCAATGTATTTCAAAAAAACTTCGCACACTTGTTCTCCTTAACAAGTACTAGTGTCATGCGAAAAGTTTGTTTCCATACGCCCAAGGTCAAGGTCACAGTTGAAGGTCAAATGTTTAAATTGACCTTGTCCGGAGCATAACTTCTACATTTATCAATGGATTTCACAAAAAATTCGCACACTTGTTCTCTTTAACAAGTATTAGTGTCACAAGTATTAGTGTCTTGCGAAAAGTTTGTTTCGATACGCCCAAGGTCAAGGTCACAGTTGAAGGGCAAATGTTTAAATTGACCTTGTCCGGAGCATAACTTCTACATTTATCAATGTATTTCAAAAAAACTTTGCACACTTGTTCTCCTTAACAAGTACTAGTGTCATGCGAAAAGTTTGTTTCGATACGCCCAAGGTCAAGGTCACAGTTGAAGGTCAAATATTTAAATTGACTGTTCAACCCAGTTTTACATCCTGCTCAGCAGAATTGTGATATGAAGATACAGTTTTGGTTTTTAAAAAGACTCATCCAAAGAACTATGCCAGAGAATATTGAGGCTGCAACCTACCCTTCAACTATAGTCCAGTGTGATAATATTCGATCCAATTTGTTCCTGTCTCATAGAGGAAGTCCAACAAAGTAATTATTATTGCTATATTTCTCACTCTCATTCCTCAAGTTAAGATCTTCATAATCCTAAGTATAAGTAACCCTCAGTGGAAAGATTAAGGAAAACGCTGAATAAAAAGAAGTTAATGCTCAAAACCAGCATTTTCTTCTTTTTCTCACAAAGTTTTCTACCATATGCAATACAAACCATATAATTTATTGCCTGCATATTGCTTTCAACTTGGACCAGTCCTCAATTTTGTTAGCAGGTATAAATAATCTTTTATCTGCTTGGCTATATATATAAAAAACCTTCTTAACCCTGTCTAAGCTATTATCCAAAACAACAATTTTCTGTAATACCTACTGATTCTCTCATATGACATATCTGTGACCAATACCATTTAGCGGGGGCATCCGTGTCTCTGACACACCTGTTTCTAGTTACTTATTAGCCAGTGGAGCGATACAGGGCCATCATGGCCCTCTTGTTTTCAGTAGTTGTCGCATACTGTTGAGCATAATATTGGTGACCAGTCTGTAGGGTATGTAAAATTACAAGACTGCGTCTCTATTATATCAAATTATTGTCGTGTATCATTAAACAATATTTTGTTAAGCAGTCTGTATGCGTCATAGGGTGTGAACGTCGTCAGGTACGAATCTCCAAACTTTGGAATGTAAAGTGGGGAAGTACTAATAACAGCAGCAATAACGGAAGAATCTTGCTCTAAATCCAAACAGGAAATTTCAGGAGTGGTCGGGGAAATTGGCAGGGTTATGAGTGATTGATTCTATTAGGTATATGTTAAGTTTGTTGCGAGTCTTCTTTGAAACTTTCAAAAGTCTTTGTTTGTAACCAGGGTTGTAGTAAAATGCATACAAGTACACTTTACAGGCATGAAGTCAACTTTATTTGAAGTGGCCTTTGTCCCTCTGTTTTACAGAATGTCCCCTAAAATTTTACTCGGGGGGGGACACTGGTGTCCTCCAATATTTTTTACCTAGGAACATCACTGTATATCTTGTTTATTTGAACATGTGATGTTAACAAAAGAAAACATTGAAAGGGACATGTATTCATAAACGCTCATTAACCATGTACCACATGATCCCTAGTAATACCATTCTCTGTGTATTTTTTTCTGTTTTTTTCTGCCATCATTTTGGGCACATTTATGTGAAGCCTGCAAATGCTTTCAATTTAGACCATTCTAAAATTTTATATTCTGGTAAAGAGTTTAAGCAAAATTAATATCTCTTTGGGCAGAATGTTATTTATATGTCTTCTTTGTTAATCCTTTACCAAACAACAAAATTTTAGTATTGTCCAAATTGAGAACACGTGCAGAGGACATTATGAATGGGGCTCACTTGAAGAAATTGTCTGGAAAGTAGAAAACAGTATGGGAAAAAAGAACTGCTGGTTACCAACATTTACTTTTTTTTCCCCACAGTGTTTTCAAGGGTCCTTTTTCCACAGAATCATTTAAACATAAAACAGATTGACAAAAGATTAATTTGGTCCAGGAAATACTGAGCCTAACTCAAGGTTTCAGAGGGCAGAGAACATTCGAAAAAGTGGAAACATTGGTTAATAGAATATTTATCCTTTTCAACAATGTTTTCAATAGCCTTCATCTCAGGGTTGTTAAAAGGAGGAATGCTTTGGTGAAGGATTAAACAGAAAATTATTCAAACCTGTACAAGATTCTTTATTGTTTATTCTTTAGTCTCTTGATTTTGATTCAGGTTTAAAAAGCCAAGAAATAGCAGACAAATATTTTTATTTTTTTACAGTACTGTGTGCAAAGAATTTATGCAAGAGAGACTTTTTTCGTAAGTATTACAGTTTAATTTTCAAAGATAAATTTTAGCACAGAAGAGCTTATATGGACAGTATAGATTACCATACACATAGTAGATTCTGCAGCCTGATCATTGACCTTTGCCAAAAATTCATGGAAAATTCACATAGATACATCCATGAAATTAAACTTTCTCCTAATGATCAACTGTTTTAATGATCCTGAAGAAGACGGCTTCTGAAAACAGTTTTGGAAAGGAGTAAATTCTCGTAACCAGCATCTCATTTTCCCACAATGTTACACCATTTAAAAGAAAGAAATCATTTTTTGAGCTACAGTTGATTTGTTGTCTGCAAATCCTTTTCACATGGACAAGTCTGAAATTTTATTAATAGGTAAAGAGGTAGCACCAATAAACAGTCTGCAGAATTTCAAGTAGTGGAAACCTGGAACTTCAGTCTGGAACTTAAGCTGGTAAACTGCCTTAGCCAGCCATGCAAGGGTCAACCATTTACTACACAGTTCTTAGTTTTAATGACCCTGAATTTGATGGCTTTGGAAAAGATTGTGGGAAAAGGAGAAAATGCTGGTAACCAGGGCCCTGTCTCACAAAAAATCTTAAGTCTCTTATTTTGCTCAAATCCACAAAAGTAGTTATTTTATTGACATATTTCACTAACATCAGCAGACTTAATATCTGACGCTGTCAAATCCTAGGTGACATAATGTTCCAGACTCAGCTCGGCAAAATAATGGACTTAAGTCTGTGTGAGTCAAGTCTGTTTATTTTGCGCAGTTGAGCCTGAAACAAACTCAGGATTTGAGAACATTACTACAGTTTTAATGTAAGTGAAATGTGTCTCAAATAAGGAACCCAATGAAAATCAGATTCTGAGGCCATAAGTGGATTTAAGTTAAATAAGAGACTTGAGTTTTTTTGTGAAACTAGGCTGAGCATTTTCTCTTTTACCCATAATCTTTTCTATTCTGTCAATGCTAAATTCCACCTAATTTGTCTGCAAATGCTTCCAATTTGGACCAGTCCAAATTTGGTAGTTTGGTAGAGTTAAAACGTTGTCTTGTGTTTGAGGTGTGCATATCAGTTTATAGGCAGTTTTGACCACATAATTTTGTCCTGGGGAAGAGGGCTTTTGAAAACAGTGTTTTTTACCCTTTCAAAGACCAGTCCAACCGTTTAAGCCACATTTCAGTAGTCATTAGCAATGCATTTGGTTTTGACAAGTCTAAAATCGTGTTGTTGTGTGATAAAGAAAGAGTATTTTATAATCATTGTTAGGAATGATGGGTAATTTCCCTCTTCATTTTGAAATGTTTATGGTTATCTTTTTATTTAGACAGAATTAAATCTGTTGTTTACTTTCCTCTAAGTTAGATGTTCATATTAATTTCATCTGATGTGATATATTGAGTGTGACAAAAGTGACTGAAAGAGGGCCTCTCTACTCCAAAAAAGATTAACAAGTGGATAACATGTTTACTCAAGTCATTGCTAGAGTACAGCTTGCAGCAGATGATTTTGATAAACAACACTGTGAAATACAGAGAATCAGTATAAATTGATGTTTAATGCATGAGTCATATGAAAATGTTGCAGCTGAAAGAGAAATATACCTCTTTTGCCACAATGTTTTCAAGTAGGTTTGCTTCTGTAAAACAAAACAAAAATGAAAAACAGTTAAGCAGGTAGTTGTAAGATGAATTTGATTGTTATTTCAGATTTAAAATTCTTTAGATTAAACATAATTATCTGCATATATATTCGCAAGAATTATTTAAATGTGAAAACATGAACATTTTGTAAAGATATAAAATTTCACATATCTGGTGCTTTTGAAATTCAAGAAGATAGTGATTATACCATTTTTGAAAATTGGTTTTTAACTTTTTACCAAACAAAAAAGACTTTGGATTTGCCCAAATCCAAAGCATTTGTAGACAACAAATTAAATGTGGCTCAAATGATAAAAGCCTCCATAAAATGGTAGAAAACACTGTGAAAAAAAAGAGATGTTGGCTACCAGCATTTTCTCTTTTCTTCACGTTTTCAAAAAGCCTTGCTCCCAGGGTCATTGAAACAAAGTACTGCCAGGTAAAGGCTTGAACATGATGTTAGAAGAAAGTTTATAGTAATTGAATTACCTTTTCCAATTTAACCCATTACCAAACTTTAAAATTTTGTCCAAACTGAAAGCATTTGCAGACAACAGATCAAATATGGCTTAAACATTGGGGTTTGTCCTTCAGCAGTTTCTTCTTTCTCACATTGTTTTCAAAAGCCCACTTCCTCAGGGTTGTTAAAATTTAGGATTGTGTTGTAGAGGGTTTACCTGCAGTGTACTTTTTGTTTACTCAGAATGATACAAGATTTTAGGATTATGTGTCTTTTTAATTTGGCACAAACATTTTCTCATTCCCCATAAAAGTATTTTTTGTGTTCATATTTATTCATTTCCATCTTTTACAAATGTTTATAACTTTAGGCCACTGAAGAAGAATCTATTTGTAAGCATACTGGCATTTAAAGTAATTGCAGTTATAGAATTATTTTTTTAATCCTTTAACCCTTTACCACACAATCCCGACTTTTAACGACCCTCAGAAAGAAGCCTTTTGAAAACATTGTGGGAAAGGGAGAAAATGCTGGTAACCAGCATTTTCTCCTTTTCCCACAATGTTTTCAACCCTGCTGGAAACAAATTTCAGTTTTTGAGTTATGTTTATTTTGTCGTCTGCAAGTGCTTTCAATTTGGACCAGTCTAAAATTTTGTCGTTTGGTAAAGAGTTAACCCTTTACCAAATGAAAAAAATTTAGACTGGTCCAATTGAAAGTATTTGTAGACCATAGATAAGATGTGGTTTGAATGTTACAATGTGTCCCTTAAACTTTAAAGCGAAGAAAACATTGTGTGAAAAGGAGAAAAGGCTGGTTTTCAAAAGTATAAGGGTCATTAAAACTTGGGATTATATGGTAAAGCGTAAAGCCAAAAGAAGGTGGCTTTTCAAGACATTGTGAGAACATTACTGAATGCTGCTAAACAGCATTTTCTTCCTTTTTCATGATGTTCTCTACTCTTAAGACACTTTTAATTTGTTGATTGTACAGTTTTTAGTTTTGAAAAAACCCTAAATTTTTTGTTTTCTGGTTAAGAGTTCAACTTTATAATATTTGGCTTTTTACAGACTGCTAGTTATGGTTGAATTTGTATAAATTGTCTGCTGCTTTCAATTTAGAGCATGAAGTCCTACTTTAACCCTTTACACAATCCGACTTTTAACGACCCTGAAAGAAAAGGCTTTTGAAAACATTGTGTGAAAAGGAGAAAATGCTGGTGACCAGCATTTTCTCCTTTTTGCACAATGTTTTCTACTGTTTCCAAAATGTATTTCAATTTTTGAGTCATGTTTATGTTGTCATCTGTAAAAACTTTGAATTTGGACATGTCTGAAATTTTGTTGTTTGGTAAAGAGTTAAGTATGATTAAATTTGTATGCTGCCAACATCAGAAGATGCTTCTACAGAAAGCAAAGACCATGATCAGACTTAACAGCAAAGTCAATCTGATTGTATACTATACCATCCTCTGTTTTGTAGAGATATTCTAGTCGAGAAAATTTTGAAAATGCTGTACATGTATCTGGATTTTATCTGACAGTACGGCTTAGTGACCATTCCATTTGCTAAGTACGCAAGGAATTATGTTTAGTACTGTTTATAGCATAGTAGTAACTAGTTTTCTCACTTACCTTGAAGAAATTTGAATACTTATCTTCAGGTTTGCCAGACCCCTTTGCCAAAGTAAGTGTCGATGGCTCTGGGCAGTGTTTCTCTACAGATGTTTGTAAAAACACATTGGATCCCATGTGGAATCAACACTATGACCTGTAAGTATTTGCTGTACATTTATTTGAAAAACATTTTTTTGGCTTCCAAAAATGGATGAAGGGGAGGGATGTTATTGCCTGTATGTCCATCAGTCTATCTGTATGTACGTTAGTATGCCCATAGGTATTTGATGGTATATTGATGGTTATTGTAATGTTCCACAATTATAAACCCACAATGGTGAACCATAAACTTTTGAAGAAGGGAAAATAATTTTCTAAAAATGAATGGCAAACATTTAAGAAAAAGTAGCAGTAGCATGCAATATGGAATTGTTCCTTTCTCCTTAATGTTTTGAATGTTGTGTCTTGCTATGATCTGATGTTCTTATTGTGGTGTCATACCTTATTTGTACAGCAGTTGATGACTTTCCATGATTCTTCCTATATCTTGGGCTCTGTTATTCTTATGCTATTCATGGATGTATTGATACTGACCCTTTTTGTGGTACACATACTTTATAAACATGCTACAGCCAACTTTTTCAATTTTTTGGAAAAAGGCAGAAATGCTCAAAGAGAACTTTGACAAATTGCTGTACAGTGATGTAGTGTTTTAATCCTGCAAAATTGAAAATGTTGCTCAAAGACATAATGCTGTGTGACTAGAAGAGTAAGAATAGGAGATTGTTTGTAACCAGCACCTAACAGTGATGTGTCTAAAGTTTGGTCCTTTGATGTGCTAGACTTTTGGGTACACAGAAAAGGAAAAAGCAACGTTCCATTTGTCCTGTAAATAGTGTCAGTAGTGTTAAATCATCAATCTTCTGCACCTAGAGTTAAAATGTCAAAATATCATCAGCATTAACTCTTTCACTACTGAATAAATAAATTGCATCTCAAATGCTACAAATACAATTCCGTTACAAGATCAATAGACAGTTTGGTTATATTCTAGAAAAAAGCAGTGGACAGTGTAGATCAGAGATTAGACTGCATATTTTGTGCAGTCTGATCTTAATCTACACTTTCCACAAAAGCTTCTGGTGTCATCAATGTTATTGAAAGAGTTAAGACAATGTACAGTCATGTACATCTTTGCAACCTTCAGTTATTTATTTTCAGCAAAAACTGTACAGAGATATAAAGTTAAAAAAATTACTGAGAGATATACATGTAATGTATATTATTCACTAGGATGAATATCACAAGACATGATAATTTTAGTTTTGTGAGGCCATCAATGTATTTTTTTCTTTTGAAGTCCTAAAAACATTTCAAATGAATTGGTAAAATCATGTCTTATCCTACTGCTACACAGCTTCACTGAACATTTTTTCTGTCCTTGCAGTATACATCTTGTGAAATCTTTCTGAAAAAGGATCAATTGGGTCTTGCAAGCATGTACTTTTTTCCCCAACATGTTTTTCATGTATGAAATTCTTTTTTAACTCTTTACCAAATGACAAAATATTAGACTTGTCCAGAAGACAAAATAAATGAGACCCCAAAATTGAAATTTGTGTATGGAAAGGTAGAAAACATTGTGGGGAAAGGAGGAAATGCTGGTCTTCTTTATCAGGGTAGTTTAAACATGGGATTGTTTGTAAAAGGGTAAGGCATTTCAAATGATGTGATTTGTTTTTCTAAAAATAATAAACATTGTGGGGAAAGCAAAATAAAATGCTTGTTCCCATCATTTCCTCCTTTTCTAATAAATGCTATTAAAAGCTTTTTTCGTCATAGTTTAAAAACTAAGGATGATTTTGTATAGGGTTGATATGTGATTTTTGTCAGAATAGTATTGTTTGATATTTTTCTGAATATTGATTTTTGCAAACAAATATGGTAATAGGGTCATTTTACATGTGGAAAAATTTACATTGTCTCCTTTGACATATTTGACATAGACTTTGAAAATATTCTAGTAAGATATAGATATGCAGGGCCCACACTAGCTTTTAGGACAGGAGTCCCAGAGCAGTTTTATAGCGTAATTCAGGACACCGCATTTTGGAAGATGCCAAATTTAGGTTCTCCCTAGATTTTTGTTTTCCAGGGAAAGCAGGATTCTGTTGAAACCTGATAAATAATATGAATTAAGGCTTAACATATAAATACATCTGTAATTCTGAGCAATTTTCCTTATATCTCAGTGTTTTCAAGAATAGTCTGGTACAGGATGGAAAATAATGTTAACGGGTGGTTGTAAATGTAGTTAGAATCCTAACTTTGTCAACATCTAGAAAATGTAGATCAAAGATCATACTACAATCTGTTTTGTCTAATCTTGATCTAGACTGTTTTCACAAGCACCAAATGCTGCCAACTACAGGCTTACCTTTAAATTTAAATATCAATTCTTCAGTGTGGTTAAGAGAAAATGATCCTGAAAATTCAGGTATTTCCTTTTGTATCCTAACCAGGTAAATCTTGTGTGTCCCCTTCCCCCTATCTTCATGAAGTAAAATTTTAGGAAAATCTTATTGGTAGCTGGGAGCAAATGATGAATTTCATTTATAATATATGTTAGGCTTTTTTTTTTTATTTTGCCTAAGGTTAAAACTGAAATGATATTAACCTTGTATCCTTTACTAAACGATTCTGTATTTCAGTGAGACTGATTATGAAGACTTTAAAAACATTGCAGGAAAAAGAGAAGATGCTGGTAACCAGCATTTTAGCCTTTTTCCCACAATGTTGTCAACCCTTTCAAAAACAAATACCATAACTTGACTCACAAAATTAATAACTTGTCTGCAAAATTAATGCTTCAATTCGGATATGTCTGTAAGTTTTGTTGCTTTTGTGGATAGTGTAGATTGTATATTTTGATGGGTATTCTGTCCACAACCATTCAATTGCAAAAGATAGGTCATATTTACTTGTAGAAAATGCTGTACCTCCTTCATTTGTGTTGTAAAGCATTCCAGTGTTAGCATTTATACTAAATTTATGAGAAATTAAATAAATACCTTCAATGGGGGAGGGGGGGGGCACCCAGCCTGATTGGCTCTTTACAATACAGCAAAATGAAAGCACTTACAGGAGACAAATCACATGTGGCTCAAGAATGGTTATTGTCTTTTAAAGGGTAAAAAACACTGTAGGAAATGGAGAAAATGCTGGATGCTGATATTTTCTAAAGCTTTCTGCGTCGGGGTTGTTTAAAGACTGGATTGTTTGGTAGAGGGTTAACTCTTTACCATACAGCAAAAATTTGGAGTTACTTGTATCGAGATTGAACACATTTGCAGACGGCCTACTTCTAAGGGTCGTTTAAACTCAGGATTTTGTGGTAAAGGGTTAAGTGGCTATCGTTTGGTAAAGGGTTGAAAGCTTTTTCAGGAGGAAAGAATTTTAACTGTAAACATAAGGTATAGATCTTAAAATGTAGAATAAACACAGAATATGCATTCAAAACCAAGCAAAATTGCACAGCTTTAGCAAGAATTTGTAGAAGACCTCTATTGAAAAATGTGTATCAAAAGGAAAGTTGTTGGTAATGAACATTATCTCCTTTCGCTTGGGAATTCTGGGTGGCTCATTGGTCAGTGGAGGGCCTAGACTTCAAGCCTCGTTGGAAGCTATGTGTTTTTTGATGGAGTTTCCTTTGGTAAGTCACTTCAGAATCCTAGCATAGTACTAGTGAAATCAAGGACATAGATGAATATGTGGGCTGTGGATGTGGTATGAGTATAATGATATTGAAAGGGGTGTAAAACACTATTCAATCCCTATATATCAAAGACCTGTGGTGCTAGATTGTTTCAGTAGGTATATTTTATGGGTTAACCTCTAACCAAAATAATCTTTTGTTTTCATGACCCTGAGGAAAAATGTTTTTGAAATCATTTTGGTTACTAGCATCTTTTTCTTTTTTCCAAAATGTTTTAAACCTTTTCATAGCCCGGCCGGGTAGCTCAGTGATTGGCATATCTGACTCATAAACTGGAGGTTGCGGGTTCAATACTCAGTTGGGGCGAGCTTTCTTTCCAGCGATTTTTCGCCTCTCACCTCTGATGTATGTGAGAAAAGTAGTCAATGGCTTTGGAAAGAAAGTTGTGTCAGTACTGGTGTGAGAAAGCCAGGAAACACATGGGTTCATCATTGGCCACCATGATATGACCTAAGCTGTAAAAATGGTGATAAAATCCACTTCAGACCAAACCAAAAACCTTTTCATTGAAAAATTGAATTATTATAACCACATGTACTTTGTCTTTCTGCAAATTTAATGGTTTCGGTTTAACTGAGTCTAAAAATTTGTTGTGCAGCAAAGTAATACAAGATACAAGAATTTGATGAGACATTGATAAATTTGACTTGTCAGTGTGAACTTCATGCTTTTGATTTTTAACTTGTCAATCCTTTACCAAACAGTTACAAAGAAGGAGGCCATTGAAAACATTGTGGAAAAAGGAGAAGACACTAGAACCCAGCATTTTCTCCTTTACCCGCTATTAATTTCTACCTTTTCGGAGACAAATAATGTAACTGTACTCTTTACAAAACAACAAAATTTAGACTGGTCCAAATTAGAAGCATTTACAGACAACATCAAATTTTACATGTGGCTCATATTACTGGATAGGTTAGAGAACATTGTGAAAAAAGAGAAAATGCTGGTTATCAGCATTTCCTCCTTTTCCAACAGTGTTTTCAAACGTATTATTTTCCAGGTTGTTAAAGCATGGGATTTTGTGGTAATGGGTTAAGCTACTGATACATTCATTGTGTCGTCTGCAAATGTTTTCATTAGATTCAAGTGTAACATTTTGTCATGTGCTAAAGGGTTATTGAAAGAAACAAACATAACCAGTGTTCAAATATTGCAATATCAGGGCTGTCTTCACCAAAATATCACAGAAAATTTAAATAATAATGTATAGATCCAAGATCAAACGGAATGTTGTTTTTCCGATGTTAACCCCTAACCTGCTTAAAAATATTGAATAACTCTTTGCACTGGATAGGAAAATTCTAAATATTGCTAATTCAAAGTTATTTATGGGGGGAAAATATCTCCTCAGCTGACAGAGTAGATTCAAGATCAGACTCCACATTTTGTGCAGTCTCACCTTGACCTACACTGTCTGCTAAAGGCCCTTGAGTCGTACTTAGCAGCCTAAGGGTTAACCTGTAAGGACTGTCCTTCTTAGTGACTGAAGAGTAACTTTTAGCTTGCATGTCTAAGGGTTTACATACATGTAGAAGTCACGGACTGTTTTGCCAGAGGTATAATTCAGGTTATAAGTTGACAATGTTTACTATTACATTGGTCAATAATTAATGAGGGATGTTGTTAACTACTGGCTAGAATGTACTGCTGACTGTTTTTTGGTTGTAAATAATGCCTCAGTTTCTTTGATGCTTTCTATGTAGAAAATGACCTGTTGCTAGACTTATATAGATTCTACAAATCTATTTTATGTATATACAGGAATCTGTATTAGGTACAGGAAACTATTGTTGAATAACATTTTAACTGTTTACCACATGAATCTTTGAAATGGTAGAAAATATTGTTGGAAAAGAAGAAAATTCTGGTTACCAGCATTTTCTCCTTTTGGTGCAGCATTTTCAAGAGGTTTCTTCCCGAACGTCCTTTAGTCGTCGCCAAACAAGAATATGGTAGACCTGTCTAAATTGAAAGCACTTGCAGTCTATACAAGTGACTAAAATCAAGGTATTTGTCTTGAATAGGGTAGAAAACATTATGGCAAAATGAGAAAATGCTGGCTGTAGTGTTTTCTCATTTTTCCATGTTGTTTTCTTAAGCATTTTTCTTTGGGGTCTTTAAAATGGGGGTTTTGTGATAAAGGATTAAAACAGGATTGTTTGGCAAAGAGTTAACAAGCAGTCCCATGTTTTAATCCTTAAACCTTTTCCACACGACATAATTTTAGACCTGTCCACAATGAAAGCATTTGCAGATGACGATTTCAATGTGGATCAAAGGATTTGGATTTTTCTTTGACAGTATAGAAAACATTGTGGGAAAAGGAGAAAATGCTGGTCACCAGTGTTTTCTTCTTTACCCACAATTTTTTGAAATGGCTTCTTCCCCATAGTCGTTTAAAGTGTGTTAAAGGGTTGAAGAGCCTTTCACAACTGAACTTGCCTTTGCGGTCAGTGTAGATTTAGATCAGACTGCACAAAACATGCGTGTCCTGAAATAGAAGAAGTATTACTTATTCAGATACTGCCTTATTTTAATTTGATTTTCCATCTTATATTTTGACTGAAATACCTCTTTAGAGTTGACAGTGTAAATCCAAGATTAGACTGCACAGAACGTCCAGTCTGATCTTTATCCACTCTGTCAGCAAAAGGTAGCAAGGTTGAGTTGGTTTTGGAAGGATTACTAGCTAAAAAATTGTGTTGCACAATGTTTTTCTGTCAAGCTGAGCAAAAGGCTATTTTGTACTTCAGATGAGAAGTACAGTGCATTTAAATGGTTCTGTATGACTTAAAAATCTTTACCATACAAGCTTGAATTTCAAATGCATGTGGAGGACAGGTTTTTTTTTATTTGACACCACTGTGGAAAAAGGGGCAATTGTCTGAAACAAGCATTTGCTTCTATTCCGACAATGTTTTCTACACTATTCGACACTAAGGTAATTGAAAGTAACAATGTGTAGATAACAGATATTCTTCAAAGATTTAACATGATGTTTGAAAATATTTGTACTTTATTTTTAGCCACATTGGACAGAAGGATTCGGTTACTATTAGTATATGGAACCACAAGAAAATACACAAGAAGCAGGGTGCAGGCTTCCTAGGCTGTATCAGGATCATGTCAAATGCCATAACACAGCTAAAAGACACTGGATGTGAGTATTCTTGATTTGTAAAGAATAACCAAGTTTTTCCTCTTCTGGTGTATTTGTGCTTATTGTTATACATAGTGTCCCTATTTAACTGACATATCATGGAGAATAACTTGTGCTGCTGGTGTTTGAAAATACCCAGTTGCCTCCCTTAGTATACATTCCACTCACTTGAGTGACATTACCCTTCTTCAAACAGAATCTTTGATACAGAAAAAATGCTAGGTACATTTATATTTATATTTAAATACTAGGGAAACGAAACAATTGTTTGTATCTTGTAATACATTGTGCTTTTACCAACCATACTTTTTAGAGCTGTCTGTGAATTTTAGAGTTGATAGCTCTTAAAAGCATTAACTCTTTACCAACTGACAAAATTTTAGACTTTTCTAGTTTACAAGCATTTGCAGACAAAAAAAATCAGATCTTGCGCAGTTGATGAAATTTGTTCTAAAAGGGGTAGAAAATATTGCGGGAAAAGCAGAAAATGCTGATTGCCAGCATTTCTCCTTTTCCCTAAATCTTTTCTTAAACCTTCCTCCTCAGGGTTGTTAAAACGTGATTGCCTGGGAAAGGTTAAAGAAAATGGCCCTAATCAAAAGTGGTGCAGTTTAAAAAAATGTAGAAACATTGCAGTATTGCAAGTCCTTGCTCTTGCTGTCTTTAATGACACTGTCCATTTTTCACATGACAAACTATATGCTGTAAATTGAAAGCATCTGCAGACAACAAATTAGATGTGGCTCATAATTATGCTGAAACTTGCCTTAAATTGGATAGAAAGCATTGTGGGAAGAGGAGACAGTGCTGATTACCAACATGTTCTCCTTTTTCCACAATGTTTTTAGAATTGTTCTTTGTAAAGGTCGTTAAAACTTGTATGGTAAAGAGTTAATTCAATTTTACTGAAGATTTTGCTGCTGTAAACGTAAAGGGTCTCAGCTGATGAAAACACAGGGAGTTTGAATTTTCCATAATGGACAAAAGTACCCTTGTTTTTTAGGGTAACTTGAAAGTGTAGTGTTACTGGTATTACTTAAATTCATTTCCTCCTTTACCCTTTACCAGATGACAATGGTTTTCCTTTCCCAAATCGAGAGCATCTGCAGATGATAAATTTAAAATTGTTAAAAATTAACCAAAAATGTCTGATAGGGTAGAAAACAGTGTGGGAAAAGAAGAAAATGCTGGTACACAGCTGGTACATTGTTTTCAAAAGTTCTTGTAGTTAAAACACAGGATTGTTTTGTAAGGGGATACACATTTGCAGTAGTCTACTTAGAAAACTTCCATTTAAAATTTATACTGACATAAATTAAGGTTTAGTGTTTGAATCCCTATGGAAACAAGGTGGAAAAATGGAGAAAGTGCTCATGAAGAGCAATTTCTTCTTTGGCATGTTGTTGATCTGCAACAAGATAAAAAAAGTAGTCAGTAAGAGGTTATAAATTAAAAGATATCTTCTTTCATCAGGTTGGCTTATGTTTTCTTACTTGCCCAGGTCCTTAACTTTTTGACATTAGACAACATTTTACAGACAGCAAATTAAGTGTGACTTTTATAAGGGAATTCGCTTCAGAAAACAGTTTTGAAAAAGGAGAAAATGCTGGTCACCAGCATTTTCTCCTTTTTCCAAAATGTTTTCAAAAGCCTTTTCAGTGAGGGTCAATGAAATACATGAATGAACAGAAATCAATAAAAGCTCATGTAATATTATGCTGTTTAGAGAATGCTGAGTAGAAAAGGTTAGCCTCTGTTGTAGTTACTTCTTTTTAAACCTTAATGGAACATATTAGTTTTGGACATTTTGACAAAAGTACATTAATTTGTTCAAGTGACATAAAAATTGAAAGTATATAAAGACAAAGGAAATGGTGTTGTTTTGAGTCATATGGAAATCATTATTGGTAAAGAAAGTAATACAAGGAACAACTGCCCTTTCCTTGCAAAGCTGTCCTATGCAATGGGGAAGGGGATGTTCAAGATTTTTATAGCTATATTCACAGGAACAAGTTAAAGCTGGCTAAAATGACAAAACTTGTCTTTGATAGAGTATTTATTGTAAAACCCTGTGGGAAAATTTGTCTGTGATAGAGTATTGATTAGAAAACCTTGTGCGAAAAGGAGGAAACACTGTGCTTATCCCAAAATGTTTTCAAAAGCCTTCTTTCCGGGTTATTTGGGTTCAGGATTGTGTTGGTACAGTTAAATAATGGAAAAGAAAGACTGTAATGAAGGGTATTTTGGCCATGCTCTCTGAAAAGGGGGTTTAATGCATCTGAAAAACATATCAACCCATGTCAGCCTACCCAGTCTGCACAGGCTGACATAAGTTGAACCTTTTTGCGTATGGTAAATTTTCTGTATGCCAAAGGACATTTCTAGCTCATGATTCAGTCAGTTGTTAGACAAAATGGATTTTAAGCATCCATATTATATTGCAGTGACTGGCTTGGTAAAATGCATGACAAATATGTATAAAACCCCTTTTGCCAGAGCATGGCTTATTTAACCCTTTACCGCACAATGCCGACTTTTAACGACCCTGGGAAAGAAGCCTTTTGAAAACTTTGTGGGAAAACGAGAAAATGCTGGTAATCAGCATTTTCTCCTTTTCCCACAATGTTTTCTACCCTATCAAAGACAGAAATCACCATTTGAGCTACATTCAATTTGTCGTCTGCAAATGCTTTCAATCTGTACCAGTCTAAAATTTTGTCGTGTGGTAAAGAGTTAAAATGTGCTAGTCATCTATTACATGTAGGACAATGCTGCAGGTTATGCAAGATAATTGCAAGAGCAGAGATCTATTACTGTCATATTTTATCATAATTAATTGATCTGTCTAGAGGCAACAGCCATGCTAAAATGGTCCACTATGGTGTACATAATTAGGAAACTAGAACCAAAGAACTTTGGCAGTAAGACTGTGACAAGTGGATAAAATTGTTCACATCCATTTCATCACAATGCTTCCAGGATAAATTTGGCAGATTTAATCTTCTATCTGTCCATATATGTAGATGTCATGAGATTTGATGATGCAGGAATAACGGGTTAGGTAATGCATCAGGTTTGATTTGTTTTAACTGTTAACCAGCTAACAAAATTTGATAGACTTTTGTATATTCAATAAAGCAAAGACAAATTTGATATGAGTGAAAGTCTAGAAAATAAAGTGGTAAAAGGATAAAGTTCTCTTTCAATGACCACTCCTCTCATTTTGACCACGTTTAGTATGTCCTCTGCGAATGCTTTTAATTTGGAGATGAGTATAAATTTGTCATTTGGTAAAGAGTTAAAAAAGCCACAATGGTAAAATGGTTATCACATTGCTGTTTTTATTCCTGCCCAATGTATCCTTCAGGTTGTGGCCTAAAGACACATTTTGCAGTAAATTTACTTTGAAAACTTCCTTCAATCATGTGGACTACTCTTAAGGGGTTAAATACTCAAGTACATGTGAAAACAGTGTGGAAGAAAGAAAATTTTTGAATTGCTCCTAATGAATAATTGGCCATGTCTTGTTTTGGCGCAAGTTTTTGAAAAAAGAAAAGGTTTGCTTCATGAAGAGAAAAGTCATCATCAGTTAACAGGGGTAATCAGTTAAAAGGGGTATCAGGTAACTTCATTGTTGTACTTTCTTCTCCATTGTTCCCACTACCATGTTATTTGATTATCCTGCAGACTCTAATGTAGATATTAATTCCTCTCTCACCGTTGATCATTGTTTTGATGATGGTTGTGTGGGAAAGCAGCCAGTGACTTGAAAAGAATACTGTGCAAGGTACTGGTAAAAGAAACTTTTGGGAGATAGGTGCATGGGCCACTGTGATATAACCAAACAAACAGAGATCTGTTTTAGATAAGTATATGACAAAATTAAGTGTGGTCCATGTAAAACACCTTCACATACAACCTTTTTGCTAAAATGATGGAATAAGGCTTATTTCCAGTCTACAACTCATCCATGTTGACAGCATACATTTTTGCAGACAAAAAACAAACATGGCTGAAATACCAGATTTATGCTTTGAAAAGGTAGAAAAGGTAGAAAGTATTGTAGAACTTGAGAGTGTTTTCAAAAGCCATCATCTTAACACTGTACTAAACAACAAAATTTTACGCTTGTCTAAATTGAAAGCCTTTGCAGACGTCAAATATTAGACGTTACTCCTAGTGAAAAAAGGCTTTTGAAAACATTGTGGGAGAAGGAGAAAATGCTGGTAAATAGCATTTTCTCCTTTGCCCACAATGTTTTCCATCCATTTCAAGACAAATCCCATTATTTAAACCACATTGAGTAAATGGGTAGCACCCATTACACATGACTCGCACATGTGTATAAAAAATTTTGTGGCAAAAACATGTAAATCACAGCATCAGAATACATAGATTGATTCGTTCTCTAGATATTCAGCCTTTTCAAAATAAATAGATTGGTTAAATTGATGCACTGATGACTAGGGAATTCCTCTATGCATTACAATAAATGGTGACATTTCATGTGATGTCATGCTGTCGAACAAACATCATCATACAGCTCAATGTGCGTATAAATATTTTGTTTCCTAGCTATACCTGTGTTAAGTTTGTCAGCGGTGGATGCTTTCAATTTGGACATGTCTTTTGCTTTTTCATTTGGTAAAGAGATAAGTCTTGCCATAAGGTAAGATTATGCAGGGCCTGCCGACTGATGCTGGATCATTTTGCAAGATGTTCTGGTCCAACCAACCTTAAGCCTCAGTTGTATCCAATAAGTCATATATTTTGATGTTTCACAGACTCTGAGAAAGACACTGAGACAGTCTAAAACATAGTTGCAAATGTATTAGGTCTTTGGTAAATTTTTACCACTGACTTTGTTGTTTGCAACTGGTCTCAGTTTGAAAGTAAAAAAAGTATCATCATGCACTAGGTAAACCTTTTGGCAGACAATAAAATTTTAGACTCTCCCAACTCCAAAGCAATTTCAGATGACAAATTAAATGTGGTCCAAATAATGAACTGTGTTCCTGAAGAGTGGAAAACATAGTGAGAAAATGCTGGTTACCAGCATTTTCTCCTTTTCCCACAATGTTTTCAAAAGCTTTCTTTCTCAGGGTCTTTAAAAACTCTGTATTGTGCTGTAAAGAGTTAACTCTTCACCAGAGGACAAGATTTTTCAACTCTACCATACTAAAAGCTTTTTCATACAAAAGATGGAATCTAGTAGAAAAGATAGAATTTGCCTTTGGAAGGGTAGAAAAACTGGGGGAAAAGGAGAAAATGCTGGTAACCAGCATTTTCAATGTTTTCAAGATCTTTATTACTTAGGGAAATTCAGCATTGTGTGGTAAAGAGTTTCTCTTTACCACACAATATGGAATTTTAACGACTCTGAGGAAGAAGCCTATTGAAAATATTGGGAAAAAGGAGAAAATGCTGGTAACCAGCATTTTCTTCTTTTCCAACAGTATTTCCCACAATGTTTCCTACCTTATTAAAGATAAATTCCATTAATTGAGCCACATTTGATTCATTATCTGCAAATGCTTTCAATTTGGACAAGTTTACTTATTGCTTGTATGATGAAGAGTTAATAGGCTGTTCTGTGAATGAAAAGAATAGATAAATACCTGGAAGAGAGAAAAAAACCCAAATTCTGTTTGCTGGAACAGGTTTATGAACAAAATCCAGGAATGTAGGTAACCGTCAGGAATAAAGGCAAAAAAAATGGGTAGTGATGAGAAATGCATGGCATTGCACGTTAGACATCCGTAAGACATCTTCCTCTATGATCCAAACCTGTCAGATTGTTTATAAAAGCCTGGAGATGAATTAGCTCAGATGAAATGCTGTACTTGTTCAGACAAAATGGGTTTGTAGTGCTCTGTATGATTGTTAACCCTTTACCACACTACAAAATTTTAGACCTGTCCAAATTGAAAGCATTTACAGATGACAATTTCAATGTGGCTCAATAATGCGATTTTTGTTTGATAGGGTAGAAAACATTGTGAGAAAAGGAGAAAATGCTGGTTACCAGCATTTTCTCCCTTTCCCACAATGTTTTCAAAAGGCTTCTTCTTCAGGGTCGTTAACAGTCGGCATTGTGTGGTAAAGGGTTAACCTTTTACCCAACAATCATGTGTTAAGGACTCTGTGGAAGACAGCTTTAGAAAACAATTTGTGATTTTTTTTGTGAAGAAATTGCTGGTAGCCAGTATTTTCTCCATTTCTCATAATGTTTTTTACCATTTCAAAGACAAATCTCTTCATTTGAGTTACATTTGCCATCTATAAATGCTTTCAATTCAGACAAGTCTAATATTTTCATATGTCGTAAAGAGTTGATTAGGTTTACCATATACCTTTGTAGTAGACAATAATTATTGCTTGTAGAAAGCACTGGCTGCTCTTTCCAGTGTTTTTTCCATATTGTTTGTAAACAAGTTAGTTTCTTTACAAAAGAAGCCAGGAGAGGTCAGCATCAATGTTTTCAAATAGTTTATTGGCTTTTAATTTCAATATATTTTGGTACATGTAAACAAACAAGTAAAAAAGCCGCCGCGTAGAAACCTCAAATCCTTTACATGACGGTCATTTGACCTTCTTGCCACCTTTTCAAGTTGCATGATCTTGTCTAGCAGTCTTTTTTCTCTTTTTTAACGAAATTCTTCTCATTTTTTTCTTCTGCTTAGATTTATTTGCTTAATGAAAAAATACAATTATTTGAAAGGTCATTTGCAGCCATGGCAAATTAATATAACAAATCTTTTCTGAAATTCGTCATATAAAAATAAACCACGTCTATTTCCTGTTTCAGTTTTTTGATTTTGCTTTTTTTACAAAACCATGACGAAACAGACTGTGTATCAGAACAATTTCGCAAGAAAAATGGATTTAGACAGCAAATTCTGTGGCAGTCTGCCTTTTAAACTCACCACTGTTGGAGAGGTCTGATGACCTCTCCAATCAAAGTTTCCTTATCTTGGAATGCTTGTCCTTTCTCATGACCTAAGCTGTTAAAACAGTATTTAACTCCAGTGCAAAACAAATGTGCTTTCTTGACTCTGTTGTGGCTTTTAACTCTTTACCAGACAACGTAAAATTCCTACTTCCTCAAATTGAAAGTATTTACTCATTACACATATTTACAGACAATAAATCAAATGTCTCTCAAATGATAAGACATATGTCTTTGAAAAGGTAGAAAACGTGGTGGGCTTACATCATTTTTTTCCTGTTCCAACAATGTTTATAAAAGCCTTGTTCCTCAGCGTTGTTAAATCAAGTACATTGTTTGGTAAAGGGTTTAAAATTACATTTTTAATTACAAGGCTTTCTTCTTCAGCCACAATGTTTTCAAAAGTTGTCTGCTGCTAGATTGGAAAAAAGTCATCATAAAAGTTAAAAATTAATAGAATCTGTTAAACATTTAAAAATTTTTTATACTATTACCTTTACCACACAGTCAAGAGTTAAAAGAACCCTGTAAAATAGTGCTTTTGAAAACACGTGGGGGCAAGGAGAAAATGCTGGTAACCTGCATTTTTTCCTACCCTGTCAATCTAAGATCTCATCATTTTAGCCTTACTCAGTATGGCGCATGCAAATGCTTTCAATGTGGAAAAGTTGAAAACTTTATCAACTGGGAAAGAGGGTCTACAATGCTCATAATGAATTGCTCCCTTTTGGTGAACCATTTTCTGCTGCAGCTACTTAAGCTTTTTGTCACTGAAACATAACAATTATCTAGAAAGCAGACTGGTTATGATGGTTGTATCTCATTACTGCTAGTTAGCTCCAAGGTAATAGATTACCTAGGTTTTGTGGACCAGTCAGGCAAGCATTTTGATACACTGTAGTCGCTGAAATGTTTCATTCATGTATTAAACATTACACTCGAATATATTAATAGGTTAAATTGGGTCAGCCTATAAAATCTTAAGTGGTTTTCATTTTATTGCCAAAAGTGTACAGGATAAATTGACAATGATGTTATCGTTTATCTGTAGTAAATTTGCATATGCGAAAGTGCAGCTGAGGCTATGGGAATGTTGTTAAAATAGATATTGGGGAAATGTTGTTAATTTGACAATATAGAGAGACTGTTTTGTTTGTGTGATTATTGCAAGTGAAAATTGTCAAGACAACTGAGGATATTAGAACTCCTTTTTCGAGTTTCTTTGATGCATGAAGTCTTTGGGACCTGGTTGACTTCACTCTTTACAAGATATATTAGATTTTAGACTTGTCCAAATCCAAAGAAGCTGCAGATAACAAATTAAATTTGGCTCAAATACTAAGGTTCACCTCTGAAAGGGTAGAAAACATAGGAAAAGGAGAAAGGAGAAAATGCTGGTTTCCAGCATTTTTTCCT
Organism: Hippopus hippopus; assembly: GCA_946811185.2. Taxonomy (NCBI): domain Eukaryota; kingdom Metazoa; phylum Mollusca; class Bivalvia; order Cardiida; family Cardiidae; genus Hippopus; species Hippopus hippopus. The sequence continues at coordinate 36,325,640 of OX328096.1, forward strand.
TCTCCCACAGTGTTTTTCTATAAGCATTTTTCTGTATGGTTGGTATGATTTGTGATTGTTTGGAAAAGGTTTAATAGAAGTTATTGATTTCTTTTTTCTGACTTTCTTGGTCTTGCAGCTCACCACGCTGAAAACCTTATGGCAAAAAGACAAATTGTGCATACTGAGCCATTTTCCTTTTTTGTTGATGTTTCTACATGTGTGTTGCCATAATTCATCTTGTTTATCACTAATTTACAAGGATGTTGACAAAGAACTGTGCTGCAAAATTTGTTTCAGTACTGATGAATAGATTTTTTTTTTTAAATTTTCTAGTTGGAAATCTCTTTGGGATCATATTGAGACTTCATACATGATGATGTGGAAAACAGTATATCAAAAGTATAAAACAGGAGTGACATTAGTTTGATGTCAGAAAATGACAACAAGGATCAGACAATGTCTATATGTGTATCTCTTCCTTCACGTGCTGCACGTGCCCAAACTCCACAGCCTAAAATTTCTGTTACAGTTCAGCGTCTTGACCTGCAGCGGAATAACGCTGATGATCCGGAGCCTGTACGAGGGCAGATAGTTATCAGTCTAATACAGCGAGACAGAGGACTTGGGTCAGGCCCTGTTGTCACTAATCCTACAGTATCTCCATCCATACCAAGAGAACCAAATGAGCTGCCAGAAGGGTGAGTTTAAGCGATTTTTTTTATTTCAATTTCCGGAAATGGTTTCATTTTCTAAAACTTGGCATGCTGTGGAAAATATAACCCCTTGGCAAACTAGCACAACTTTTAACGACCCTGAGGAAGAAGGCTTTTGAAAACATTGTTGGAAAAGGAGAAAATGCTGGTAACCAGCATTTTCTCCTTTTCTCACAATACTTTCTACCCTATCAAGGACTACTTTCTGCATTTGAGCCACAATTAATTTGTCATCTGCAAATGCTTTGAATTTGGACTTCCAAAATTTTGTTCCTCAGTGAAGAGATAAGGAGCTTTCTCATGTACAATTTCTGGAAATGCTGCAATTTAGGGTCGCCCACTGACTGGAACGATGTTTTCTATGCAGGTTCCTGGTAACTGTTTACCAAATAATTCCAGTTTTGATAACTTTTAGGAAGAAGGCTTTGGAAAATACTGGGAACAGAAGATGGTTATCAGCATTTCCTCCTTTTCTTGCAATAGTAGCTACCACTTCCAAGACTAGTCCCATCATTTGAGCCATATTTGATTACTTGTCTGCAAATGCCTTCAAATTAGACAAGTCCAAAATCATTTTGTCTTTTAAAGGATAAAGAGTTGAAACTTCTCCAAAAAGCTTGTTCCACATCCAGGAAACTGAATAAACTCGCAGAAGGAGGCATTGTTGTATTTTGGGAATACAAACTGTAATGAAATTACCTCTCTTACAGGGGTGTAAAAAGGCATCATTGTGTGGTAATGGTTGAGTAGAAATCAAAGGAAAAAGTCTGGGATAAAACTACAGGTTTATGCAACTTGGTTGAAACAGCAATGGTTATTAAATTGGTTCATTAACTCAGTTTCTTGTGAAAGAAGTATGGGGCAACTTATTTTGAAAACAGCCTTCTAATACAGATCTGTTAAAAATGTACAAAGGTTTTATTTATGAATTCAAGTCGTAATGTTTTGGCAAAAGGAGAAACTGGAGGCCATGAGCAATTAAACTTTTTGCCACAAAAGTTGAAAAGGTGTTCATCCACAAGAAAAAAGAGTTCTCATCAAGAGGTTATGAGTTAACCCTTTACCAAACAATTCGGAGTTTTAGCGACCCTGAGAAGAGGCCTTAAATAGGAAAACATTGTGGGAAAAGGAGAAAATGCTGGTAACCAGCATTTTCTCCCTTTCCCAAAATGTTTTCTACCTTTTAAAAGGTAGAAATTATCATTTAGACCATATTTAATTTGCTTTCAACTTGGACGAGTCTAAATTTTGTTATTTGGTAAAGAGTTGAATTGAAATTAATGTGAAGGAAGTATAATTACTCTTGAGCAATAAAGTTCGGAGTAGCTTCCAAGAAAATTAATTGGTTGAAAGGCTTGTAGCATCTTGTTATTATTAAAGAAATCCTGTGATAAAGTTCTATGGGTTTTTTTTGTAAGACATCCTTGAATATTTGTATAGAATGAAATTACCATCCTTTTTTAACATTTCAATTTCTCTACTTTTCATTTTGAATGTGATAACATGTGACCTGCTATGAGCTGATAACATGATTTTAAAAGGAAAAAAGTGTCATACTAAGCAGTAAATAGAGTATCTGACATAAGTGGGCATTTGAGATGAAATTTTATCAAAAGATTCCAGAAAAGCATTAGTAAGCCAACCTCTAGCCAGCTGAATAACATTTCGGTAGATGAGTATTATTTAAAAAAAAAAACATTTATCTCAAATCTCAACAAATGTCAGATTCTTTTTATCACATAATAAAACTTGGTGAATTTGGCAAACTACAGGTCAGAATATGCAAAACTGTACATGCATATTATGTGATACTTGTGAATAAAAACAGATTCACTTCTCTGAAAGAAGTATAAAATGATGTCACAATTGAAGGTCAAACTGTGTCAGATAAGAAAAGTTGTTATGGGTATAAAACACCGAAAACAAGGGAGGTTATGTAATAAATCCATTTTCAAAAGCATTTAAGGAATGAAGAGAACTTTTTTTGTTTTCATGGAGGTATGGAAAAAAAAACCTAATCACACTGTATGAAACCGCGAAGCGGTTTCATACAAAAGTGTGATTAGGTTTTTTTTTCATACCTCCATGAAAACAAAAAAAAATTCTCTTCATTCCTTATAATTCAATATCACAGACAACAAATATGCACTTAAGTTCTACTCTAACTGCTTTTTTTGTAAATCCAACATTGCGTATTTATTTAAAGTCCATTTCATTGATAATTCTTAGCGCGGTAAATCAGCTCGTTCATGACGTAATAATGACGTAATTCATGACGTCATTATAGTATTGAACATTGGCAGATTTAGTCGATTTATTATTAGAAGTAGATCTACAATACGCTAGAATTAAGTTGAAAATAAGATTGTTAGAACCCAGCAAAGTGACAATGAGTTTTCAGTTCTCTCTTTGAAATTACTGTTGGATTTCTTTTTCGATATTCAGAGAAAATAAATTCAGCTAGCAATTTGAACTTCGGACTCGATATAGATCTAAAATCAGAAAGAAAAAACATTATGGAATCTCGTATACATGTTTGTTTACATTTTTTTGAATGCAAAAGTAGTTCCGGCACTGCTAATTTTTTTTTTTCATGGAGCTATGAAAAAAATTTTTCAGCCAATCAGAACTCGCCAATGTTCATGAAAAAAATTAATATTGAATTATACATTCTTGACTCTCTGTTAAATATTGTTTTATTTATGATTTAACCTTTATCCTTTTGACCTGTACCAAATTCAATTTGCTCCAAACACCTAGTCTGATCCTTAATCTGCAATAACTAATCTTGAGATTATCTGTGAAAAATGCAGCTTTTGATTTACATTAATTTTTTAGTCTCTGAAATTGTTCTTTTCAATTTATTCTTTTCCCACAATGCTTTCAATCCTTTCAGAGACAAATCCCATCATATGAGCCACATTCACCCTATTGTCTTCAATGCTTTCAAGATAGAAAAGTTTAAAATTTCATTGTTTGGTAAACGGTTAAAGAGCATGGTTAGTGATCCAGGGGGGAGACTTCCCATGTGCACTTGTGTAAAGATATGCTTCACTGGAATGGTGTATATAATATAAACCCAACAGTCATTGTCAGTCTAGAAATAAGACTTACGGTATTTCTCCTAAGAAAAGCTCCTGGGAGCTATGCAAATTATAGATAGGGAGCCTTTATTTGCAAAAGAAAAAGTCTGTCCACTTTTGTATTTCTTTGTGTTTTAGTGATTGTTCAGTGGAAATATTAATCAAATTATAGGAAATATTCATCAAATTCTTCAAATATTGTCATTTTAATCAACTAATGTACATTAGGTTATCATGATTTAAGGGTTTTTCGGGGTGGGGGGGAGCTACTATTAGGGAGGGCGCTTTTATTAAGAGAAATATGGTAAACACAATTACGAGGCTGCTTTTGTCAATGTCATAGCAAAGCAGAAGTGTAGAATATAGATCAGACTACGAGATCTGTAAGGTCTTATTTTGATCAACAATGGCCACAAAGTTAACTTAAGTTGTGAAAGGTACTTTAGGGGTAAACAACTTGTGCATGAGTGTAAAATTTCTTTTTGTACTATAATGTTGTAACATAGTTAGCTTACTTTCTTAGGTTTTTGTTCATGATTAAGATAATCAATTTAGAAATGTTCTTGACATCATTAGATATATCATTATTATTTGGGACAGAATCATGACTCTTATATCTATGCTATCTTTCTTAGAATGGCCAAACCCAATTGATAAAAATTCTCTTCCAACCTTTTCCTCTTACAAACCCCTTTAGACATTTCAGTGAGGTTATTTGAGAGCAGTATGGCAAAAGAAAGATAGCACATTGTATTTCTTCCTCTCAAAATGAAGAAAATAGTCAGTTTCAATCTGTGAAGATTGTAGTGTTTTCCCAGGCATTATATTTAGGGATATACCTTGTAGTATACAAATACTGGGAAATTACAGAGCTGCTGTCATTTGGCCTTGTACCAAATTTTCCCAGAATGTTTTCAAACAAAGATAAACCTTTGTGAACATGATTGCCCTATATCTATCTTTCCTACATATTCTCATAATCTTTCTTGGCATGTAGTGTTGAAAAAAAAACTGAATATGGTAAATGGAGTCATTATTTATTGGAACTACTTGATTTAACTTTATGGTTTAATGTACTGCTCATAGACAGTGTAACATTACTGATATGAGAGTCCTCTTTACAACAAAATTTTAGACAGAAATTGAAAGCATTAGAAGACTACATATCAGAAATGGCTCAAAACATAGGATCTGTCTTTGATGGGGTAGGAAACATTGTAGGGAAACCATTATTTTCTCCTCTTACCCAAAATGTTTTCAAATGCCTTTTGTTCAGGGTTGTTTAAACATAGGATAGTTTGGTAAAGAGTTAATCTAGACCTTGTGAGGAAAGACACAAAATATGAAAAGTTAATCTAGACCTTGTGAGGAAAGACACAAAATCTAAAAAGTTAATCTAGACTTTGTGAGGAAAGACACAAAATATAAAAAGTTAATCTAGACCTTGTGAGGAAAGACACAAAATATAAAAAGTTAATCTAGACTTTGTGAGGAAAGACACAAAATATAAAAAGTTAATCTAGACTTTGTGAGGAAAGACACAAAATATAAAAAGTTAATGTAGACTTTGTGAGGAAAGACAAATTATTAAAAGTTAATCTAGACCTTGTGAGGAAAGACAAATTATTAAAAGTTAATTTAGACCTTGTGAGAAAAGACACAAATTATAAAAAGTTAATCTAGACCTTCTAGACCTTGTGAGGAAAGACACATTATAAAAAGTTAATCTAGACTTTGTGAGAAAAGACACAAATTATAAAAAGTTAATCTAGACCTTGTGAGGAAAGACACAAATTATAAAAAGTTAATCTAGACCTTGTGAGGAAAGACAAATTACCAGTATAAAAAGTTAATCTAGACCTTGTGAGAAAATACAAATTATAAAAAGTTAATTTAGACCTTGTGAGGAAAGACACAAATTATAAAAAGATAATCTAGATCTTGTGAGGAAAGACACAAATTATATAGAGTTAATCCAGACCTTGTGAGGAAAGACACAATGAGTTTTTGTTCAACAAAATTTTTAGAATCTGGGTAATAGAAAAGTGAAAAAAATTATATAGTTTTTCATAGCAAAATTCATGTTCTGAATTTATTTAGGGCTTGTTATAATGCCTAACAGCAGATCATGAGAAATAAAAGAAATTCTTGAGATCTTTAGTAAAGCTGTCAGAAATGATGGGTGTGACCTGACCGTGGTGTAGTTTATGGTTGCCTCTGACATTCTTTCTGTATTTCACCATCAGCAGTTGAAATGGTTGAATTTTATACCTGTAGACTTCAAAGCTAACAAATTGCTATCTAGTAGACTGTTTTTTAGACCCTGTGCCAGACAATCATGTGTTTCAACAAGCTTGTGGAGGGAAACTCGAAAACTGGTGGTAACCAGTATTTCCCATATTTGCCATTATGTTATATCCTTTCAAAAAACAGATTCCATCATTTGAGACACAGTTATCAGCAAAAGCTTTGCATGTGGACCATTTTTAGATCAAATTTAAGTATGCAAGATATGCTTTCCAGGCATGAATAAGGAAGCACATTTCTAGGAGTTAGGGGCTATTGTATATTGTATAAATGTATATTTGAGTGGCCCTCTGGGAAAAGGGGGCTCAATGTTGCTAATAATGCATCTCTATGATGCATTAAACCAAGCAAGTCATAAGATAATTTTGGATCTACATGTATAAGATCCGTTTTGTCTTACAACAGACTAAATCATAAGGTAGAATGGTCCTTTTACATGCAAAAAATATAAAATTTACAAATACCAAAAAGTTTCGACCCATGTCAGCCTGCTCAGACTAGGCGATGACATGAATGGATACTTTTTGCAGATGCTTTAGACCCCCTTTTCACAGAGCTTGATTCATTTAACCCATTACCACACAATCCCGACTGTTAACGACCCTAAGAAAGAAGCCTTGTGAAAACATTGTACGAAAAGGAGAAAATACTGGTAACCAGCATTTTCTCCTTTTCCCACAATGTTTTCTACCCTTCAGAAAACAAATTTCAATTTTTCAGTCACATTTATTTTGTCGTCTGCAACTGTTTTTAATTTGGACAGGTCTACAATTTTGTCATATGGTAAAGAGTGAAGAAACTCTGCTCTGATATACGTTTTCAGAGATCACTCTGTAGAAAATAGGACTCATTCTTGTGCTTTGCAGACTACTAATTTAAATCATACCCAAAAAGTATGAGAAATTACACACAGGGCAGTTATTTGAAGGGCAGAAAAATTAAATGTTATTTTCAACAGTGTGGAAGCCTTTGTGGGATATTGAAGAGCTGCCTATGACAAGTAATGGCTCCTTTTCCCACAATATGTGCCAAATTCGAGCTGTCAGCTACGTTGTCACATATAGAGTTAATCAATTTTTGTATTGGAATGGATTCAGTTGAGACAGATGCACACAAGGTCTAGCATAGTGTTCAGGTACCATTTTGCAAACAATTTAGCTAATGTCAAACTGATTTATTATCTAGACAATCTAAATTTGACATTTTATAACTACTTTCATTTTACATAGCTGACATTTCAGGAGATAAAAAAATCTGATAGTTGAGGCCTATTAGAGTCTGGCTCAAATGATTTCATTGCCAGTGAAAACTGTACTTGTTGTAGCGTTTTCTGAAGGCAAAGATCAAGAGCTGACTGCTAAGAAAGTTCAGTCTGGTCTGGGGTCTACATTGTCTGCTATCTGATACAATGTATAAAAACATCTTCAGAAGCAATTTAAATTTACTTTTAGATGAAAAAAAAGTATGGTATACTTTTAGGGTTGATAACAATTAAAGCTTTCATGCCAATGTAATGGTCCTCAGCAGCTGAGAGGATAAGGCATTGGATTAGTAATTTGGAAATCTGATTTTGATTTTTTTTAGGAATTCTTGTGTGGTGGGATTGTCCTTGGACAAGATGTTGTTGAGTCCTAGTTTAATACTGGTGATTCTCAGGAAAGATATTAATGGACAAGTGGGGTGTCACAGTACCAGACTATTCCATGTGTTACCAACTCTGAAGATAAAGGCATTTGAAAATTTTTTTTGCCCTTCCAAAAAAAAAAAATTCATTTTTTAAGTCACATTCACTTTGTCGTCTGCACATGCTTTGCATTTGGACAAATCCAAAATCTTACTGTTAGATAAAGGGTTAATTGCAGAATTTCATTAACTTACAAGGCAACCCTAACTTCTTTTTGTCTATGATGAAAATTGATGTACGGAGATAAAGTGCAACTGTCATTGCTGTTTAAAACACTGGTCATTATTATTCATTTGCAGATGTCTTTTGTTATATTTCCAGATGGGAAGAGAGAAGAACTGCCAGTGGTCGAGTTCATTATGTCAATCATATTACAAGAACCACCCAATGGGAGTTTCCAACAAGGTATTGTCCTCACTTGTGACTTTATCTGATCTCTGACAATGATAGAATCTGTCAAGCTCTTTGTGTCTTTATTTAACCTGTTACACAACAACAAAATTTTAGACTTGTCCAAATTGAAAGCATTTGCAGACTACAAATTAGGTAGATCTCTTATGATGGGATTTGTCTTTGAACAGCATTTTCTGCTTTTCCCTCATCGTTTTTAGATACCTTGTTAAGGGGTTGTTTGAACATGGAATGAACATGGGTTTGAACATGGGATGTTTGATAATGGGTTGAATTAATTCTGAATCCAAAGGCTAGTCATCTCGTTGGTTCTGACTTTATGTCTCAGCCAATCAGATTGCTATTCTTTTACTAAAGGTAAGTTTGTGTTGAATTTCCATACTTTACATGGTTTTTTCCGAAGGTTTCTTGTGTTCCAAGTAGTATTGAGTAACAATTTTCAATGTTTCTGTTTGTAACTGACTTTCTGTATCTGATTTCCAAAAAGTATTTTCATTTTACCAAATGTGGGCTGAAGTTATGACATAAAAAAAGATGGACAAATCGACAGAGATTGGTGAAGTGTAAAATATTGTTGTAGATAAAATCTTTGTTGCCTAAAATAAACATCATAATATATTTTAATTTATTCAAATATGGTGAGGCAGTCTGAACAGGATCAAGTTATTATAGTTTTTATATGTAAAGTATGTTCTCAAGGCACAATGTATCTCTTGGGAGTAATAAGTATTATGGGTATTTTGTTAGACTTTCATAAGTTTTGATTATGCCAAGAAAGGAAAAAATGTGGGAAACAAGAGGAAACACAGATGACCAGCAAAATATGAATAGGCTGACTTGGGTTGATACTTTTTGCAGATACATTATTCCTGTACCACACAATCTTGTCTTTTAACGCCTCTAAAGAAGACGCTTTTGGAAAACATAGTGGGGAAAGGAGAAAATGCTGGTGTTAACATTTTCCCCTTTTTCCACTGTGTTTACTTTCCTATCAATGACAAATTTTGTCATTTTGGCCACATTTATTTTCTTGTCTGTAAATGCTTTCAATTTGGATCAGTCTAAAATTTTGTTGTTTGGTAGAGAATTAAAACCCCTTTTCACAGAGCATTAAATGTGGCCCAAATAGTGGGATATGTCTTTAAAAGAATAGAAAACATCATTGGAAAAGAAAATGCTTGTCATGTGCATTTTCTTCTTTCCTCACAGTGTTTTCAAAAGCTGTCTTTCATAAGGTCATTTAAATCCATGATTATGAGGTAGAGGGTTTACATGAAGAAAACATTTTGACATAAAAGGATGAATGTAAAAAATTAGCCAGTTTTGTGTGGGAGGTAGTTTATAATTGTCCATATGAAAATCCCCCGCCATTAATTGTATTATACTGGTGTTACTAACCATGATCGTGTGACATTGTCATGACAGCTCATTTGTCACTTCAGCTGTGCAGACATGCTTATTTAACCCTTTACCAAACAATCCCTGGTTTTTACGACCCCGAGATAGAAGCCTTCTGAAAACATTGTGGGAAAAGGAGAAAATGCTGGTAACCAGCATTTTCTCCTTTTCCCACAATGTTTTCAACTCTGCTGGAAACAAATACAGTGAAATCTCGATAATTCGAAGTCCCAAGGGGACAAGCAAAATATTCGAATTATCGCGGTTTACGAATTATCCAAAGTATCCGAGGAAAACAATAATTCCATTCAGGATCGGCAAGTAAAGTAAACATCTATGACCCCTGAGCAATAAAACCGAGTTTTTGTTCCCTTTTACAAAATATTCAAAGAATATGATATCGAAAGAGTTATTTTCTTTACATGCAGCGAATCTGACCTTATGAGTTCTTGGAAATAAGTCTTATTAAAATTCCGTTCATTCTGTAAGGTATTGGAAAGGTCGGCGCTCTAGTTATCCTTTCAAATTCGTAAAATTCGCCTTGTTGTATTCGCCCCCATTAATTGTCACCAAATGGGAAAGAAAGCGCATTATTAATTTTTCGACCTAAGAAAGCACCAGAAGGTAGTATATGGTATCAAAAATATATAGCCCTACACGTGTATGAAATATCTTTGAATATCGCGATCTGAAAAGAGATGAAAACAATCGAAGAATGAACACGGGAAAACCCAATGCTAAAAATAGATAGACACGAAAAATGATAAAAAATGAGACGGTCGCCGATCACAAACGCTGTAAACTGTCTTTTTAGCATCAATAATGACTTTGAACATGTGATATACGTACATATGGCAAAAAAATGAAGTCGGGGATAAATTCAGTTGTCTAATCAAGAATGAAATACTCACGTGATTTTACAGAATAAAATATAAAACAACGTAATCGAAGGAGGGGGTTGTAGAAGCAAACATGTCAAACTTAACATAATTAACCTCTTATTATCAAATCAAAGTCAACTCCTTTTTAAAATCGTAGTATTATATTGTAGTATGAATCTCCGGTAGTAATTATCATAGATTGTAAAACTTACACTACACCATAGACGGGCCGACCCCAAAAATTAATTTGCTAGGAAAGGTGTGAAAACAATTAATTGAGAGGTGAGAAAACGATGTGTTCGAATTAACATCAATTTTAAGAGGCAAATTGACGACAGGGACCACCACTTTTTCAAATTATTGAGACTCGAAATTGCCGATCTATTTTTGATGCTATATAGTGGAGTTTTTGCCAGGACTATGGAAATTCCTCGAAAAATACAGGGTCCTCGAATGTTCGAGATTAGAAATATCGAGATTTTACTGTATCAGTTTTTGAGTTACGTTTATTTTGTCATCTGCAAGTACTTTCAATTTGGACCTGTCTAAAATTTTGTCGTTTGGTAAAGGGTTAGCTCTTTCTCTACCAATTAAATATATTTCACTTTTTCAATGGCTACAAATACAATTCCACTGAAAGATAAAGACACTGTTTGGTCATAATCTAAAATAGAGTGGTGGACAGTGTAGATCAGAGATCAGACTGCACGTTCTGTGCATTCTGATCTTTATCTACACTGTCCACAAAAGCTTTTGGTGTCGTCTTCAGTAAGGAAAGAGTTAATGTTTTCTTTCCATACCCAGTGTGACAGTTTTAAGCTCATATATGTATTTTAAAAACCGTCTGATAATGAAAAGAACAGAGTTATGCCCTTTACCCAACAATCACCACTTTTAATGACCCTGATGAAGATGACTTTAGAAAACATTATGGGAAAAGGAGGAATGCTGGTAACCAGCTTTTGCTCCTTTCCCTGCAGTGTTTTTCTGCTCTTCCATAGACAAATCTCAAAATTTGAGCCACATGTAATTTGTCGCTTGCAAATTGCAGTTAGGACAAGTCTAGAAGCCCTGGGGTAAATACAGACTCTTAATATGAGATTGGGAATAGAGTAATTGCTTGTTTTCAGCAATTTTAATTAAGACTCTGTACATTATTAGTTGTACGATCAGGTGGTAGGGGACTTGGAAACTTGTTCACGGCTGTGGCAAATCATGTCGCCCCGAGCAGAAGGCGAGGTGGCGACATGATTTGCATCAGCCGTGAACAAGTTTCCAAGTCCCCTGCCACCTAACCGTACAATGAATTTATTATACTGCAAAGTTTTACCATTCCTACGTGTATTCGGCAAAATTTCCGTTTTAGCTCACCTGAGCACTTCGTGCTCAAGGGGAGATCTTAGGATCACGTTGTGTACGTCGTGCGGTGTGCGTTGTGCGGCGTCAACAATTCTTTAAACATCTTCTCCTCCTAAACCATTGGGCCAATTTGGACCAAACTTGGCTGGAATATTTTTTGGGAGGTCCTCTTCAAAAGTTGTTCACAGAATTTGATACCATCAAAAACTCTGGTTGCCATGGCAACCAAATGGAGTTTTCTATGAAAATTCTTTAAAAATCTTCTCCTCTGAAACCGCTGGTCAGATTTTGGAATAATTTCACAGAAATGTTCCTTGGGTGCCCCTTTTTGAAAAATTGTTCGCGAAATTTTGATCCGTCAAGAAACATGGCTGTGGTGGTGGGGGGCTATTTGCACTATACCAACATGAAGAAATTCTCTTTAAACATCTTCTCCTCCTTAACTGCTGGGCCAATTTGGACCAGACTTGGCTGGAATGTTCCTTGGGAGGTCCTCTTTAAAAAGTGTTCACAGAATTTGATTCCATCAAAAACTCTGGTTGCCATGGCAACCAAATGGAATTTTCTATGAAGTTCTTTAAAAATCTTCACCTCTGAAACAGCTGGTCAGATTTTGAAATAATTTTACAGAAATGTTCCTTGGGTGACCCTTTTCAAAATTTGTTCGCGAAATTTTGATCTGTCGAAAAACATGGCGGGGGGGGGGGCGGGGCCTCTTTGCACTGTATGGACTTAAAGAAATTCTTTGAAATTCCTCTTCTCTTAAACCACTTGTCAGATTTTGAAATAATTTCACAGAAATGTTCCTTGGGTGCCCCTTTTGAAATCCTGTTTGCGAAATTTTGATCCGTCAAGAAACATGGCTGTGGTGGTGGGGGGCTATTTGCACTATACGGACATGAAGAAATTCTAAAAAATTCTTCTTCTCTGAAACCACTGGTTAGATTTTGAAATAATTTTACAGAAATGATCCTTTGGTGACCTTTTAATTTTCATCAAAAGACTGTATAGGTATTTTGATGAAAAGGGCTATTGCAGACGTCAACCTATACCAGGTAAGTGCACTGGTGAGAAATACTGATATGTAAAAGAGCAACTCATACAACAAGGCCAGATAACTCTAAAATCATTTTGTCCAAATTATGCCCCTTTTTCGACTTAGAATTTTAACTTACTATCCAGCACCCAACAGCCAATCGTTGGCACCCGCATGCGGTGCTCTTGTTCAATTTAATATTTTTAGCCACTGTTGGGCATGTGCTCTTGTTGAAGAAATGGTCCTTGGATGACCTATCCCAAAATTTATTTGCAGAATTCTGATTCGTCAAAAACAAGGCTGTGGTGATGATTGTAGGGGTGGTGACAGATTTTGAAATGATTTTTACAGGTGACCTTTTCAAAATTGCTTGGCAAAATAATGATTTTGTTTCTAAAATTTCAGTACTTTATAAAAAATTGGCTATGGTCCTCTCAAAAATTCAGGTGAGCGATCCAGGGCCATCCTGGCCCTCTTGTTTATAAATTCACGAAATGGCTGACGAAATCGCATTTCCCTTCTGAGTGCCCAAATTCAATGAAAAGTGACGTCACTGGGAAATGACATCACTGAAACATTGATAAAACGTGAAGTTTGGTGAACGAACTGAATAATGTCACTTCGATAAGCATTTGACACTTTTTTCTTTTAACGTGGATTCAAACAACTTCAAGGTAAACAACTATGCATTTTAATGATTTGTTGGCAAAAGTGAACGACTATTAGCTGCCTCATACGACCATTAGGTTATCCTTTTAAAGCTACAATGTTTGAGTTTCAAATGGTTGTCTTGTGGGCGGCTCGTATCGATAGACGCCGCCATTTTGGATGTTGTGTTGAAAGAATAATCATGTATACGGGGCTCCGGAAAGGGACACTTGTTTAACGTGGATTTAGCCAGTGTACATGAGTATTTGTTCGGGACATATTATCCAATCAGATCGCGAGAAATTTCTTTGCAGTATAATAAGTCAAAATGTTTACAAACGTCATTGTCTTGGGGTCAGTGAAGGGTTGGAAGAATAAATTGTCTGACAAGCAAGCTCTGACATGGGCCACTGTAACATTATGAGTTGTGCTAATTGCTCAATACTTTACAGTACAAAAATCACTTTTTCTTCCCGTACAGATGATAGCTTTTGTAAAAAATAAGAAAATCAGGGCAATTACATGTACATGTATTTGAAAAAAAAAATCCTTTCCAACTTTTTTTGTACTTTGTTTGTTTTATTGTTGTTTTTGGGGTGGTAAAACATGAGCCTTATTCATTAGGATAATTCAGTCAAGCACTTGCTTTTTTTAATCTTGCTAATACAAAAAGATGATTATTTGAAAGGGTGTAGGGGAGGTTCTCAGCTGTGTTTAAGCCTTTATAACACAATCCTGACTTTCAACAACTCAAAGGAAGAAAGCTTTTAAAAGTGTTGGAAAAAGGAGAAAATGCTGGTAACCTGCATTTCCTCCTTTTCCCACAATATTTTCGACCCTGTTAAAGAGAGAAATCATTTAGCAACAATTAATTTGTCATCTGCAAATGCTTTCAATTTAGTCCATTTCAAAATGTTGTTGTTCGGTGAAGAGTTAAAAAATTCTGAAATAGGAGCAGTTGTTTTATACAAGTAGTAACTGTTGCTCCTTTTCCAACAATTTTTTTCATTTCTGTCATCTGCAGAGGTACAAAGAACCATATTTGTATAAAAGTGGACGAAAGTAAACCTTAGGGGCATGACCTCTTTTGATGTCTTTTTAAATTTTTTAGAGCACTTTTTCCTAATGCTACAATGTTTTCAAAGTTGATACTTAAAGACGAAAAAATTGTCCTCTGGAGATAATGAAATAATTTGTTTCATTTTGAACAAGCCAAACAGTGCAATATTATCAGATAGTAGATGAACCATAGTTGTACATACAGTCATAAACACATCTAGGCTTGAGGATAAAAGGTTTGAGAAGATGCAACCCATTATAAAGATTTTATGTCCTAGCACAGATAGAAGACAAGATTGGCCAAAGGCTGAAAATACAGACAGTCAGTGTCATCAGTTTAGATTTTCATTTAGAACACTTACGAGGGCTGTTCTATATGTAATGTGTATAGTACCACAGTGCGATAACGCTTTGCACGATTTCATGGATGATGACACACTTGAATAACTCTATTCAATACCTTTCCAACGGTATAAACACGAGCCTTCAGCTCCACATAGTTTTAAACTTATAGTCATTTCAATAGAGCTAGTAGTTGACCACTGTTGTAAAAATGGTTGGGAAACGGATTAAGAATATTAAAGAAATAAGAGCTTATATAAAAGTTCGCACAAAACTCTGTCATTCGGAAATGCAGATTTTTACTGAATTGGGGGAAGTTTATGGGTCTGATAAGGTATCATATGAGACAATTTGTAGGTGGAGAAAGAAATTTCTGACTGGCACAGAGTCCGTCAAAGATGCAGCAAAATCTGGCCGACCTGTGACTATAACAGGGAAGGCAAATGTCTCAAAAGTCAGGGAAATAATTGAAAGTGATGGCAGATACACGATTCGTGATATTGCCAACGCTGTTGGCATATCGCTATCGCGGGTGCATTTCATTTTGAAGCGTATTTTGAAAGTACGAAAGATTGCTGCCAGATGGATACCGCATATATTGACAGATGACCAAAAACGGGTACGAGTACAAACCGCTAAGCAATTGCTCAAAATGTTTCCCAAATTCAATCAAAGACAATTTGCAAACATTGTTACTGGTGACGAAACATGGTTCACTATTTCGAACCAGTAAGAAAAATTGGAAACAAAATATGGCTAACTAAACACAGTAGAAGGCCTGTAGTTGCCAAAAGAAGCATAAGCACAAAGAAGGTTCTTTATTGCATATTCTTCTCATGTGATGGTATAGCCGTACAAATTCCGGTTCCGAAGGGCAAAAGTGTTACAGGTTGGTATTACCGAGATGTTATACTAAAAAAGGTCAAGAAATATTATCTTAAACGACGGCCTGTGTCAGGATTTAGGCATGTTCGTCTACTTCATGATAATGCTCCATCACATACATCTGAGCTTGTGAAGCAATTTTTGAAGTCGGAGAAGGTTACAGTCTTGCCACACCCACCATACTCTCCGGATCTAGCCCCATGCAACTTTTTCCTTTTTCCAAAGCTTAAAAAGTTCTTATCTGGTCGTTGTTAAAAGTCCCGACAAGCCCTTGGCTCAGCCATCAGTAAGTGCCTCAGAGGTCTACCTAAATCAGTGTACCGTGACGCATTTCAGAAATGGATTCAGAGATTGAAATTATGTATTTCAAACCGCGGAGAATACTTTGAAGGGATGTAATGTTCATTTCACTATTTGAGTCGAATGCTTTTGAGATATCGTACAATACACATTACATATCGAACAACCCTCGTATACAGGCTCTGTACCAAATGAGTAAAATTTTAGCCTTGTCCAAATTGAAAGCATTTGCATGTGGTCAACCTTGTTGAGATTAGTTAGTTTATCATCAGTATTTGATTGGTTTACTAAACTTTAGTGTTTTAGCTCTAGACACAACTTTAGTTTTCCTTTAATATGGATGGTATTGAACAAGATCAGACTGCAAAGAAGATGCAGGGAATTCTTGGATCTGCACTGGCTAATAGTTTTTGAGATATTTTGATAAACAGAGCCTTGATATTGCAATAGTTGAGTTGGTTTTACAGGTAGAAAATCTCCATTTCCATGCTCAGTCTTGTAAAAGCAGCCATGAAATGAAAGAGTTCGAATCTTAAAGAAAAATGGGCCATTTGTTTACTCAGCACACCAAAGGCTTAGTCTGAATGATGTAAGTGATAACTAGCCCAAAAATTTGAAGAATTATAGTATTTTCATACAAAGACCATGCAGTCTGATCTTGCATCTGGGCTGTCTGTAATTTTGAGTGGGAGTCTTTCGAGAATGTTACCTGGGTTTCTTTTCTCTAACTGTCCATTTCATTTGTATTGCTTTCTTAGGCATGAAAGCCTTTATCATTACCTCACAGTCTGGAGTTTTAACAACCATCAGGAAAAACCATTTTGAAAACATATTGGGGGAAAAGGAGAAAACTGGTAATCAGCATTTTCTCCTTTTCCCAACATGGGTTACACCTTGTTGTAGAAAAATATCATCAGTTGAGCCACATTTAACCCTTTACCAAACAATCCCTGGTTTTTACGACCCAGAGGAAGAAGCCTTCTGAAAACATTGTGGGAAAAGGAGAAAATGCTGGTAACCAGCATTTTCTCCTTTTCCCACAATGTTTTCTACTCTTCTAAAGTCAAGTTTCGATTCTTGAGTCATGTTTATTTTGTCGTCTGCAAATGCTTTCAATTTGGACAAGTCTAAAATTTTGTCGTTTGGTAAAGAGTTAAGTTGTCATCTGCAAATACTTTCAAATTTGGACAGTTCTTGAGTTGTTTTGTCTGGTAAAGAGTTACCGTAATGATTATTACACATTATGATTTCATCTTATTTAGCCATTTTTCAGGACAACAAAATTGCAGACTTGTCTAAAATGAAATCTTACTTTTATCAAAATTATGATTGTTTTTGGAAGGGTAGTTTATCTGGTAACTAGCATTTTCTCCTTTTCTCACAATATTTTCAAAGGCTTTCATCCTCAGATTCATTGAAACATGGGATGGTGTGATGAAGGGTTAAGTACTGAAAACAAGAAAATGGATGAAGTTAGGTCACAGGTGACAGTGATATATTATAAGCTGTCTTCAAATTGAAATATGTCTGTTAATCAACACCTTGTACTGTTTTTATATAACCTTATGAATATTCCCTTTTGGAGATTTGATTTTTATCATGGATGAAATGGCTTATGATATTTTCAATTGCTTTCATAATAGATGAAGTTTTATAGAGTGATCTGTCATCTGCAAGTTTTGAAAATGTACAAAGAAGTTCTATTGTTAGTACATTGTGTTATCTGTGGAAAAAGTGGGTTTAATGCATAATTATCTAACAAGCAACTAAATCATGAGGTAAATTGATCCCTTGTCATGCAGAAAATTGAACAACAGCAAAAAGTTTTGACCCATGTAAGCCTGTGCTTACTTTTTCAGATGCATTAAAACCCCTTTTCCAAATGCATTTCTTAATTGTACATGTATGATTACCATTAGCTCTTCACCAAACAACTCATTCTTGGTCTCAAATATTCTAAGATTACAAATAAGATGTGGCTCAAAGGATAGGTTTTGTTTTTGAAATGCTAGTAAACATTAGAGAAAAGGAGAAAACGCCAACTTAAAATAGTTTAACCTTTTTCCACTATGGATTTGGAGGCCTTCTTTCTCAGAGTTTCTTAAACACTGTATTGTTTTGGAAGGAGTTTAGGCTCCAACTAAATGCATGTACTTTCTCAATCAGGAAAACAGAACAAGATGACAGATCCGAGATCAGTCTGCACATTCTTTTTGAAGTTAGGGGTAATTGACCTTATCTGAAACTGTTAACCCTTTACAAACAATCCCGGGTTTTCACAACCCTTGGAAAGAAGCCTTTTGAAAACAATGTGGAAAAAGGAGAAAATGCTGGTAACCAGCATTTTCTCCTTTTACCACACTGTTTTTTATTCTATGAAGGACAAATTCCAGCATTTTAGCCATCTTTAATTTGTCGTCTGCAAATGCTTTGAATTTGGACCAGTCCAAATTTTTGTTGTTTGGTAAAGAGTTAAATGAATAAGGTGGACATTCAGTTTGTAAGAAAGCAGGAACTCTGCAAATTTGGCTCTTTTTTGCTACAAAATGTCGTAAAATATCAGATGGTGTGGATCAAGATCAGATTATTCCTTTCAACAATTCGGACAGAGAAATTTGCTATATTTTTAACTTGGCGATGATTGCAACAAAAACGGGAAAGAAAACTCCGCCCATCATTGTCAATTAATACTTCATTATTGTGCATGTGCCTCAATGTTCTAGTCATCTTCAACTTCGTTCTCTTTCCCACACATAAATCATGAAATTTCTAAACATTGTATAATTATGATGTAATGTGAACTTAAAGACGTAATCAGACCCCTTGAAAATTTATGAAGATTAAATAGTTTTTATCAGATTATCTTTCCATATGTAAATGAATTTCCTTCTCAATTGTATTTTATGAATGTAATGCAGTTTAATAGTTTGTATAACTCCTGGTAATCACAGTGAAACTATACTAATCACAAAATGAAGATTATGTTTGAAATTTTTCCCTTAGTCTTTACCAAACATCAAAATTGTGGACTTGTCTGAATCCAAAGCATTTGAAGAAGCCAAATTAGATGTGGCTCCAATGGTTACTAGCATTGTCACCTTTTTCCCACTATGTTTCAAAAGCGTTTTTTCTGAGGGTTGTTAAACTAGGGATTATGTGGTTGTGGATTAAGGGGATTTGCTCCCTTTGAAGCTTAAAACATAAATTCTAAATATTTCTAGCTCATAAGGATCTGCTCAGAAGTCATATATTTACTGAAGTGTGTGACTGGGGTTAGAGCATTTACCTGCCCGCTCATATTCTATTCTGTTAATCACCAGATACTAGAAATTGACAAATTTTGAAATAGAATGAGTGGAAAGTCAATGGTAGAACTATTGGTGCAGAAATTTTTAACAACTTGGGTTTTTCTGTTGCTCAAAACCAGATTTGTTTTAGCTCTGAGAAGTTTAATGAATAGCTATGGTATGAAGTCAACTGAGCCAATATACATCATATCATCGTAACATTAAGGACTTTTGATTTGAGAAACTGATTTGATAAGCTAAAGAGTATTCAAAGTGGCTTCAAATCATGATTTCACAACACAAAAGGTTTTTCAAGGGAATAAAAGTTGATAATAATTACCAGTGAAGAAAATGAAGCACCTCTCACTTTTTTATACCAGTAACATAGAACCAACCTCCTCCTAAGATACCAACAGTATATGTAGATGCATGTACATGTGTGGCTGCAGGTAAGGCATGTAACAAAACTAATGCAAGCAGTTATGATACTTCTAGAGAACTTTATATGTATTTATTTGAAATTCTTAAACAACAGATGGCATTCTTTAATTCCAGACCCGCAGCAGAATCTGTCAGAGTCACATCCACTCCAAATGGACCATCATCAACACCATCATCATCTGAACGTCGTGCATCATCCGCCACACGATCAAGTGCTAGTGCCTCACACAGACATCGGGACAGGGCAAATTCAAGTGCTAATAGACACAGTACCTCGTCTTTAAACCCACCTCGTGTTTCTAGTGCCCATACAGTGTCACAAAACAATAGATCACAAAGTCATCCCATTAACTATAATAGCAATAGTGAAGGGAATAGTAGTCCATCTGAAGGTGATTTTCCAAGGCGAAGATCAACTAGAAGAAGGAACTATTTAAATAGAAATCAGTTGCACAATGCTGTGGATTTACCCGAGGGCTATGGTAAGTACAGTACAGCTTGTCTTAGGAAGCTGCACAAGGGACCAAACTAAGCTACATTATTGTAATTTCTTAACTCTTTACCACACAATCCCGAGTTTTAACGACCCTAAAGAAGAAAGCCTCATGAAAACATTGTGGGAAAAGGAGAAAATGCTGGTAACCAGCATTTTCTCCTTTTCCCACAATGTTTTCTACCCTGTCTGATACAATTTTCTATATTTGAGCAGCATTAAAATTGTCATCTGCAACTGCTTTCAATTTGGATCAGTCTAACATTTTGTCGTTTGGTAAGGAGTTAACCCTTTACTACACAATCCAAGGTTTTGCTGACCCTGATGTAGAAACCTTTTGAAAACATAGTGGGAAAAGAAGAAAACACTGGTAACCTTTTCCCACCATGATTTCTAGCCTTTCTGACTCACTTTTCATAATTTGTGTTCACTTTACCTGTCATCTGCAAATGCTTTAACTTGGGACCAGTCTAAAATTTTGTCGTTGGTTAACACTTTACCACACAATCCCATCTTTAAATGACCCTGAAAAAGAAGGCGTTTGAAAACATTGTGGGAAAAGGAGAAAATGCTGGTAACTAGCATTTTCTCCTTTTACCACAATGTTTTCTACCCTTTCCAAACCAAATTTCAATTGTTTAGTCACATTTATTTTGTCGTCTGCAAATGCTTTCAATTTGGACCAGTCTATAATTTTGTTGTTAACTCTTTACCAGATGACAAAATTTTGGACTTGTCCAAATTGAAAGCAACTGCTGACAAAAAAATTATGTGTGGCTTAAATTGTGTAATTTGTTTTGGAAGGGATAGAAAACATGGCAGGAAGAGGAGAAAATGCTTGCTTCCCGCCCTTTTCCCTTGAGCTATTAACCCTTTACCAAACAATCCCTTGTTTTAACGACTCTGAAGGAGAAAGCTTTTGAAAACATCATGGGAAAAGGGGAAAATGCTGGTAACCAGCATTTTATCTTTTTCCCACAATGTTTTCTACCCTGTCAAGTACTGAAATCATCACTTGAGCTACATTTAATTTGTCATCTGCAAATGCTTTGAATTTACTCTAGTCCAACATTGTGTCATTTGGTAAAGAGTTAAAGCACAAGATTGTGTGACAAAGGGTTAAATCTTTACCAAACGACAAATTTTTGGACTGGAACAAATTCAGAACATCTGCAGACAACAAATTAAATCTTGGTAATATGATGATTTCTGACTTTGATAGGATAGAAAATATTGTGGGAAAAGGAGAAAATGCTGGTTACCAGCATTTTCTCCTTTTCCCACAATGTTTTCTATAGGCTTCTTTCTCAGGGTCGTTAAAAGTCGGAATTGTGTGGTAAAGAGTTAAGGGAAATGGCTGTTCAATATAGACCTATTTTTAACTAGAATTTGGGAACTCAAAGTGAGTGTAACTTAATCTGTTACTGTACAAAAGGACTTTTTATGTACCTGCCTACATTCTAAGAAAAGGAAAAAAAAAGGTCATCTTTTAAAAGTTTAGAAAACTCCTGGAAAAGGAACAGTTGCATGCCAGAAGCTCTTTTTACTTGCACTATATTCCAGTGCTGTCCAATATTACTGAATAAAAAGTCACATTTGAATTGCAACAGGATGTCTCAGAAAATTCCAGTGCACACCACCAACAAGGTTCCAGATTGTAGAAAGAATACAAGGATATATATCGACCTGAGTAACTGAACATCAATTTACATATACTGTGAACCTCTCTGTTTCAGTCTGCAGAGATAATTGGTTCATACAGGATTATTGTGATTCGACAATTAGTAGCCTTAGGTAACCTATTTTGTTTCCTGGCAAGCACTCTTGTGTTTATATGAAAGTTTTTCTTGGATCCTCTACTATAAGTTTAAAAAAGGGGTGAACTGTTGCAGACTAGAATATGCAATGAATGTATTCTAAGTCTGAACAACACATGTGTTTATATGTAGATCAGACAAATATAAGCAGTATACTGTTCATTTCTCTGAAAGTAGAATGGTTACTAAAAGAAAAGAAATCACAAGATTGATACAGGTTTCATCTTATCTACTCTTTGAAGGGCAGAATTTTTTTATACAGTTTTCTTATCCATGAATAATTACAAATGTGCCATTGATAGATATGGACAATTGCATGGTATTTTCCTCACAATGTAATGTCAAACCTATTCACTTACATCTGAATAAATGAACAAGTCATGGGGGAAGGGGGAAGAGATAGGGAAAGAGAGAAAATAGGTTAACTCTTTCACTGCAAATGGTAATGTAGATAGCTTTTGCATATGGTGTATATCAAGGTAAGACTGCACAGAATGTGCAGTTTGATCTTAAGTCTACAAAGTCCACTACCTGTTGCTAAAATGTAACCAAAACCATTTTTTATTACAGTAAACATTTATTTTTAGCCCTAGAGAAATGTGGAATTTATTTTATTGGCAGGAAAGGAGCTAATGACATAATGAGACTGAAGTCTAGGTCAGGATTGCTCACTAACTAGTACTACAGCATAATTACATTACCTGTACATTGTAGTACTTATCTCAGGTATTGATTAACCCTTAACCCTTTAGCAAACGACAAAATTTTAGACTCATCCACATTGAAAGCATTTATAGAGGAGAAAGTAAACATGGCGCAAATGGTAAGACTGCTTTTGAAAGGGTAGAAAACAGTGTGGGTAAAGAAGAAAATGCTGGTTATAAGCATTTTCTTCTTTTTCCACAATGTTTTCAAAAGCTTCCCTCCTCAGGTTTGTTGGAACTTAGGATTGTGCGGAAAAGGGTGAAAGTGCCTTTCACAACTAAAGCTGCCTATGCTGCCAGTATAGATCAAGATTAGACTGCACAAAATGTTCAGCCTGATTTTTGATCCACACCATCTTCTTTGCATGGACATCCTGGACAAGAGCAACCTTAAAAGTGCAATTATTTTGGTCTAATTTCTATACTGAAAACGCCCATTGTGTTTATTCGCTGTACAAATGGTTCAAACCAAGCATTCTTAACTACAAATTCAGGTCTGCTTCTTTGACAATTTTGGCTGCTACACACAATTTGAGGCCATTTCATGTTGACAGTTAAGCTCAGGAACAGGCTGCACAGTACATGCATTTTGATCATGGATCTACATTTTCACATACAGTGAGATTTTTCTGACAACAAAAACTTTTAAATTTGATTTTTAGCTCCACTTGTCAAAGGCCAGTGGGCTTATGACATAAGCCCGGTGTACGTTGTGTGTGCCTTAACTTTTATTTCAAACATCTCTGAAACTACCAATCCAGTTTTAATAAAACATCACAGAGACAATCCTGCTGTGGTCCTCTTCAGAATTTCATGAAAAGATTTGATTCCTGCAAAAACTCTGGTTGCCATGGTAACAAAACTGAAAAAATATTGAAAATCTTAGAAAATCTTCTTGTCTGAAACCATAAGGCCTAGGGCTACCAAATGTGGCATGTAGCTTTATCTTATAGACCTCTACACCCTTTCTTCAAATTATAGCCCTGGAGTCAAAATTGGCCCCACCCAGTGGGTTACAAGTTTTACATGGGCTTATATACATGTAGTGGAAACCTTAGAAATCTTCCTGTACCTAGCCATAAGGCTCAGGGCTACCAAATTTTGCATGTAGCTTTATCTAATAGGCCTATACCAAGAGGGCCCATATTATAGCCCTGGGGTCAAATTTGGCCCCATTCCGGGGGACACAAGTTGTACATGGGCTTATTTAGGGAAAACTTTAAAAAAGTCTTCTTGTACCTAGCCATAAGGCCTAGGGCTACAAAATTGTGCATGTAGCTTTATCTAGTGGCCTCTACCAAGAGGGTCCAAATTATAGCCCTGGGGTCAAGTTTAGCCACGTCCCAGGGGTCACAAGTTTTACATAAGCGTATATAGTGAAAACTAGAAATCTTCTTGTTACTAACCATGAGACCTAGGGCTACCAAATTTACCCTTGTCTAGGGAGTCTCATGTTTACAGGACATTTTATTGAGGAAACTAAGAATCTTCTTGTATACATTCTAGACCAGTTTTATTTGGTATGGGGCTTTATCTTGTGGACCTCTACCAGGATTCAAGTAATTATAGCTGTGGTCAAAAA
Organism: Hippopus hippopus; assembly: GCA_946811185.2. Classification (NCBI taxonomy): domain Eukaryota; kingdom Metazoa; phylum Mollusca; class Bivalvia; order Cardiida; family Cardiidae; genus Hippopus; species Hippopus hippopus. The sequence continues at coordinate 36,350,052 of OX328096.1, forward strand.
TGACTTTGCCCTGGGGTCGTAACTTTCTCGTGGGATTTTATAGAGAAAATTTTGTATGTCTACTTGTTCAGAACCAATTGGCCAAGTATTGTCATGTTTAGCATGTAGGGTTTTTACTTATTAGCCAGTGGAGTGATACAGGGCCATTATGGCCCTCTTGTTAGGTGTTTACTATGAGCTGGAAATTTTCATTGAATTTATCTAACAGTTTAACCATTTAACTATTTATCACAAAGTTCCGAAGTATGATGACCCTTTGAACAAAGACCTTTGAAAACATCGTAGATGATATCCAGCATTTTCTCCTTTTCCCACAATGTTTTCTACCGTTGTAAAGACAATTTCTATCATTTGAGTCACATTTAAAATATTGTCTTCAAATGCTTTTTCAACTTGTTCAAGTCTAAATTTTTGTCATTTGTTAATGAGTTAATAACACCTACGGAAATTGAGTGGAAAAATTTGTTGTGGGGGGGATTTGATTTGCCACATTGTTTTCAGAAAAGGTACAGTACTACAGGTGCACAAAACCTGGTGTGTTCATATAGTTGTTACAATTACACTATGTCGGAACATTACTGACTGCATCAAGCATTAGGCAATAATTATTACATGTATACATCATTATAATGAAAATTCATTTAGTTTTGCAAAAAAAAAATAGGAAAAATCCTGGTTTTGAGCATGGTAAATGTACAAATATGCATGACATATATAGACCATTGAGTTAAAAAGGGAGATAATTTGACCAATTAAGGGTTAATCTTTAATAAATACATACATTGTAACGGACAGATTTTTCTTAAAATCTCCACACTTACAGTTTTTATAATTCTAAACAATAAGAAAAAATAAAAATGGCAACAGTCCGTGCTTATTTCGTCAGGAAACAGGGATGAAGGCCACTTTGGAAGTTAATTTCTTCAAGGAAAAAAAATAGGATAATAGCTCAGGAGACATAGTGGGAAAAGGAGAAATTGCTCATTAGGAGTGATTTCTCCTATTCCCGCAATAATTTTCAAAGTGGAAATAGCTATACTTCAACAGCTTTAAATTTCCTGCCTTTGTTTGCTTGTTTACTGTGTGATGCCCTGTCAACAGTATTTCAATTACTTTAAGGTTACAGTTCACAGATCCATTATTTTCTCTTTACTAATATTACCCGAAGAAAGTGCTACTTCTCTCAGTGCACCAATAGTATTACCACATGTGCAAAAAAAATACATACATGTATAGGTGCACTTTTGATTCACTATCCATGACAAAAACACACGCACAGTGCAGTTATGTTCTGTGAAAAGTAGATATAATGTGTCTGCAAAAAGTATTGACCCACATCTGTCTATGCAGTCTGTGTAAATTGACATGAACAGAAACTTTAGTATATTTCTTGCTTGCCAAAGGACCATGCTATGTCAGGGTTCAGCCCAGCAGTTACATAAAACAGATCCATATTATGTGAAAACTTGCTTTATATAATGCACTGCAAAGATGTGTCAAACCTCCTTTTTTCAAAACAGCTCACAAGTGTTTCTGTCCTTAAAGAATATTCAAAAAAATTTTGAACACCATTGAATAAAATATTTTCAGTAGCTAAAATGCTGTTTGCAATTATGTTTCTGTGGATGTATTCAAGCCTAATTACATGCATTATATCAGTGTTCTGCCAAGGATTTTAAAAAGTGGAGACAAATGTCTCACTCATCTAGAAAAGTTTGAGACATTTTTAAAAATTTCGGGACAAAATTTAGTATGCATTAAAATGGTTTAAAAATAAGAAGTTAAAATTAGTTCCCCAATTGCCATACTTGTTCATTGCTATGTTCTCTTTTACTAGCCAAAATGTGGATTTAAATGCAACTAACACGGCTGATTATTTCTCATTGAGACTTTACTTACCGTAGAGATACTGCAGTTTTCTTAAAATCCCCCTGAAAAGACTCGGTCATGACGGCTGATGTACGATAGACGTTCTGTGCTCGTCGTACATAAGAGTAGTAGTTCTGAGTTTACATTTTTTTTTCAGTAAATGTGTACTTTCGGGTTTTTTTAAACACATTTTACAACTCATAAAGTTGTGGTCGCTATCATATTCCAACGAAGAACATTCATTTAAATATCGTCGAGTGTCCTTATTCCATGAGTGTCCTTGAACCGGTGATTTTTGTGTACATCTCGTAAAGCACATAGTTTGATGACGTCACACGGTATTTCTGCTCGTAACCCTTACCAATATTCGAATGTTTTATTGCCCTTGAATTTCAGATAAATACAAGACAAATACATGTGAAAATCAACTAATAATCTTATTTAAAAGAAATTTATATCTTTTTTCTTAAATCTAAATAGTGTTCCTTCTCAAAAAATGCAAAGATCTTTGACTTTCTGCTGTAAATACTACCAAGCTACCGGAATTAGGTCACGCCATGTTTGCACAAGAAGGCTGACGGCATGTTTTTTATTTATGCACATTGAACATGAAAATTGTTATCTAAGTTATTCTTTTCATATGAAAGTGATCAGAAATGATTTTTTTATGAAGGCAAGTAATTTCTAGCTCATGTTCTTGTCTCAATTCTTAATTTCATTATGTTGTTTCCTTGTCATCACGGAATACGGACACTCGAGGCTACTAAGAACTGTCGTACAGGTATTTTTTACTATCTTCCGACGATGTTGATTGAGTGGGAGGGGTACTGGGCATTAGAAGATTATTGGACTTTGAGCTCTGATTGTTGGTATGCTTTGGCTGACCATAGAAGCTTAGGATAATACCTGTCATTTTCGCCGTGGCGACGAAACCATTTTCAGACTGAGATTGCAGAAGATACTACATCATGAGAGTAAAGTACATGATCAATACTTGGTTGATGTTTTCGATCTGCGTCCAATCTAATTTCATTTTGCATATACGCACCTTTGGCGTCCATGAAAAACACTAAATTGTAATAGGCGGCTGATTCCGCGATTTTTGATATGCGACAGGAATCGCCTTTTACCGATTTTTTCTGCGACATTTTGAAATTTTTAGCAAGAAAATCGCAAATATGCGGCCGCAGCAGAACACTGTTATATACATTTCTTGAAACATAAAACTAATGCACCTTTCTAATTGAATTACAGTGTAATGCCATTTTATCTCCAGTAAGTCCTAGAGTTTATCTTCCAAACTCCTGACAGGATAGATTGTTTCTGTGATGTTTAAAAACCCATAAAGTACATGTACTGCTGTTAAAACACAATGTCAAGGTAAAATATGAACGAATTTCTATTACAGGCAGCTTTTTCTTTTGTTGAGAAGCAGACTGTTATTGAAAACATTGTTGCAAATGGAGATATACTTCATGATAGGTGTTATATTTCTCAAACAACTCTCCCACATGTATTCATGTTTATAACATAAATTCTTATTGATTGTTCATAATTACAAGAATTTTTTTCAAACTTTTCTCCCTAAAAAGGAAGTTCTTAAAGAGTTAAACATACTGGTATGCATCTCTACAAATAATTCATTACTTTGTATAAAAGTTTTTCAAAAGAAAAAAGAAATCAAAGTTATACACATGAAAAATGAAAAACATTTTGTCAAAGTGAGGATAACTCATTCTGAGTAATTTCTTTATTTCTCACAATGTTTGAGATTGATTGATTGGTTGGTTGGTTGGTTGGTTGGTTGGTTGGGTTTGGTTGGGTTGGGTTGGTTTGGTTTGGTTTGGATTGGTTGGTTGGTTGGTGTTTAAAGCAGTTTACAACATTATTTGAGTTATATTGTGGTAGCCAGAGCATCTATCCATGCTTTTCTGAGGTTTTTGTTGTCATTTCTTTATGTAATGTTCTATCCAAGCCACTGGATGCTTTCCCACATAACCATTGTGGAAGCAATGATCAGCAGTGAGAGAGGTGTGAATCGTGTTGCAATGTCTATCATCAATCCTAGGAAAGAAATTGGCCAAGCTTGGGATTAGAACCTGAGCGATCCCTTGCTCTCAAGTCCTGTATGCTACAGTCTGTGCCATTGGGACTCAGCCAATGTTTTAAGAGACCATCTTTTGCAGGGGCATCAAAAGGCATTTGCACAGAGGAAATGGTTAACACTTTTCAGCAAAAAGTACTCACATAAAGCATACATTCCTAGAAGTGAAGTTGACAGATTTGAAAAAAAAACCCAACTAACAATCCATCAAATGTAATTGTATCCCAGTGTTATTATGATTGATAATAATGCATCTCTGTCTTACCTGCTGGAATAGCATCAAATAAACATGTAGCATCATACAGATCTAGTAACATTAAAACTGTATGAAACAACAAAATTTTAGACTTGTCCAAAGTGAAGCATTTGCAGACAACAAATTAGAATTTGATCAAAATGATGATTTCTATCTTTGAAAGGGTAAAAAACATCGTGGAAACAGGAAAAAATGCTTGTTTCTACCAATAAAGTTATAATGTGAGCTGTCGCAGTGATATGACTGAAATAATATTGAAAGCAGCACTAAAGTCAATCAGTCGATCGATCGACCGACCGACCAATCGATTGACCGACCAACCAACCAGCCAACCAACCAACAACTGTGGTACATGGGAAGTTAAGTATTTACCACACACAATCCCTAGTTTTAACAACCCTGAGGAAGAGGATTTCAAAAACATTGTGGGGAAAAAGGGTAGAATGCTGGTAACCAGCGTTTACTTCATTTCCCACAGTGTTTTCTACTCAAGTCCCATTATTTGAGCATAATGATTTGTTGTTTACAACTGCTTTGAATTTGGATGAGTCTAAGATTTTGTTGTCTGTTTAACACTTTACCACATGATGAAACTTTAGATTTGCCTAATTTGAAAGCATTTGCAGACGACAAATTACAGGTGGCTCAGAGGATAAAATTTGTTGTTGATGGAGTAGAAAACATTGTAGGAAAAGGAGAAAATGCTGGTTACCAGCATTTTCTCCTTTTCCCACCATGTTTTCAAACAACTTCCTTTTTGAGGGTTGTTAAAGGTGTGGATTGTGTGATGAAGGATTAAACTAGGTTTTAGTATTTTGACATTGAAAAGAAAGGATAAGCAAAACAATAGCATTATAGTGATAAAATATGTGATAAAATGTTTGAAAGTTCCACACATTCTTTCTGTCAAGCAACTGTCTTTCATCCCAACAGGTTAACCCATAGATGCTAGATAAACGAAGTTGATGTTTTCAGTCTGATGAAATTAAGTGCAAATGTAGCAATTTCAAAGCTTTTATCAAGAATATCTAAAAAAAAAATAAAGAAATATTTGTAAATTTAGGATCAGACTACATCATGGTATTGATCATCTATCTGTTAGGAAAAGTATATCTGCCCTAGGTTCTGGAAAATTAGAAATTGCATTTTCAAAACTGTTTTTATGCAAAACGTTTCTGCCTAAAAGGCATGTTGGGATCAAACTGCATGCTTTGTGCAGTCTGCTTTATAATCAAGGCAGTCCCAAAAGGCATACATACGAGGGTTGTTCGATATGTAATGTGTATTGTACGATATCTCAAAAGCATTCGACTCAAATAGTGAAATGAACATTACATCCCTTCAAAGTATTCTCCGCAGTTTGAAATACATAATTTCAATCTCTGAATCCATTTCTGAAATGCGTCACGGTACGCTGATTTAGATAGACCTCTGAGGCACTGACTGATGGCTGAGCCAAGGGCTTGTCGGGACTTGTAACGACGACCAGATAAGAACTTTTTAAGTTTTGGAAAAAGGAAAAAGTTGCATGGGGCTAGATCTGGAGAATATGGTGGGTGTGGCAAGACGGTAACCTCTGACTTCAAAAATTGCTTCACAAGCTCAGATGTATGTGATGAAGCATTATCATGAAGTAGACGAGCATGCCTAAATCCTGACACAGGGCGTCGTTTAAGATATTTCTTGACCTTTTTTAGTATAACATCTCGGTAATACCGACCTGTAACACTTTTGCCCTTCAGCGCCGGAATTTGTACGACTATACCATCGCATGAGAAGAATATGCAATAAAGAACCTTCTTTGTGCTTATGCTTCTTTTGGCAACTACAGGCCTTCTACCGTGTTTAGTTAGCCATGTTTTGTTTCCAATTTTTCTTACTGGTTTTGTCACCAGTAACAATGTTTGCAAATTGTCTTTGATTGAATTTGGGAAACATTTTGAGCAATTGCTTAGCGGTTTGTACTCGTACCCGTTTTTGGTCAACTGTCAATATATGCGGTATCCATCTGGCAGAAATCTTTCGTACTTTCAAAATACGCTTCAAAATGAAATGCACCCGCGATAGCGATATGCCAACAGCGTCGGCAATATCACGAATCGTGTATCTGCCATCACTTTCAATTATTTTCCTGACTTTTGAGACATTTGCCTTCCCTGTTACAGTCACAGGTCGTCCAGATTTTGCTGCATCTGTGCCAGTCAGAAATTTCTTTCTCCACCTACGAACTGTCTCATAAGATACCTTATCTGAGACCCATAAACTTCCCCCAATTCAGTAAAAATCTGCATTACCGAATGACCAAGTTTTGTGCGAACTTTTATATAAGCTCTAATTTCTTTAATATTCTTAATCCGTTTCCCAACCATTTTTACAACAGTGGTCAACGACTAGCTCTATTGAAATGACTATAAGTTTAAAACTATGTGGAGCTGAAGGCTCGTGTTTATACCGTTAGAAAGGTATTGAATAGAGCTATTCAAGCGTATCATCATCCACGAAATCATGCAAAGCGTTATCGCGCTGTGGTACAATACACATTACATATCGAACAGCCCTCGTAGTTCTCCTTTTCGCTCTTTGGGCCAAGGATATACATCAGGATATAAGTAAACTCAAAGGCAAATGATTTTCCATGGATTTCAATAAAGATATATCAAAATATTGGCATGGGTTTTTTTTTTCATGAAATGGAAATTATCTTTAAGAATTGTAATTTGAAATTAAGATCAGAATTCTTTGTTACATTTTGAAATTAAAATAAAGAATTCAGACTTGAAATTTGATTTTGTGATGCAAAAAGCCCTGGGGCTTGTGAAAATGTCTTTAAATGTAAATTTTTTATCATCATTATCATTAACTTTATGGTTATTTTTTTAAGAGCAATAAAATCTTTTTTCTTTAACCATTACTGTCGTCATCTTTTTTTTTCAAATATTTATAAAACTGCATTAGCACTTACTTTGGTGTATAAAAAAGACACTTTAAGTCAGGAAAATATACCCAGATATTGTTGGTCTAGGGATGTTCAAAGGGATGATAAATATTGGACTGTATGGATACAAGATTAGACTGCATATTCTGTGTACTCTGATCTTGATGTAGACTTTACAACAAAGCAACTTAAATTGTCCATTGTAGCCCAGGAGTTAACCTTGTTTATTTTGGAATAAATTATCCTTATTAATTCTGTGGAAGCTATTTATGGTTCATTCCAAAGATAAAGGGTATACCAAATATTTCTTGACAACAATAACTGCTAGGATCTTGTCAGGTGTCTTTTTCTTGACATCTATGGTGCTTCTTTCAAGATTAATTACTTCTGGTTAAAAAAAATAATTCAGGAGTTCAGGGATGGTACTAGTTTTACCAAACAACACTGAAATCTTATTCTTTGTTCAGACTGAGTCTTCTGAATAGCTGAAAATAATTTTTTCTCAGCCAGTCAAAGAAACAGTCTTTGAAATTAGAACAAACTCATTTGTATTTTACATCATATTGTTGTATTGTACATCTAGACCATACACTCCATGTTTAGTCTTCCACTGTCATTGCAACCAAAAAATTTTTACAGATGGAGGCACTGATTGAGATCAGACTTCACATTCTCTGTCTTCTAAGTCTAATCTTTGATCTACACTGCTACAAAGTAACCAATATCAAAATCATCTTCAGTAGCAGTGGAAATTGTATACGAAGACAGAAAAAAGGATATGACATCTCTTCGACAGCCAATACTGTTGAACCGGTCAAACTGGTGTCCACCTCCATCAGTTAGAGAACCTGCGTATAGAGGCCAATTGGGTAAAATAAGAAATTTACCTCTACTAAGCAAACACATGCATTGATTAATTGCCTTTCAGCCCACCTGAGTACTATGTGCTCAAGGTGAGCTTTTGTCTGTCGTCCTGCGTCATTCATAAGGTGTCCTTTGTACCTTGATCTTTGATCTACATTTCTGCTTTGCAGAATTATTCTTGACAAAAACAACTGATATGGCAATTACCAGTATTTGGGTCTTATTTCTGGACTCAAAATGGCTATTGGGTTAATTAATTGCCCTTGGGTTTAACCCTTTACCACACAGTGCCAAGTTTTAAGGACCCTGAGATAGATCACTTTTGAAAACATTGTGGGAAAAGGAGAAAATGCTGGTAGCTAGCATTTTCTCCTTTTCCCAAAATGATCTCTGCCCTTCCAAAAACAAATTTTAATTTCTGAGTCACATTTATTTTGTCGTCTGCAAATGCTTTCAATTTGGACAAATCTAAACTTTTGTCATCTGGTAAAGAATTACGAAGAATTATTATCACCAAATTTAGCTGCTTGGCATGAGTGTGGGCTACATTTATAGTACATTGTTTTAATCTTTTCAGAACAACGAACTACTCAACAAGGCCAAGTATATTTCCTCCATACACAGACTGGTGTCAGCACCTGGCATGATCCCAGAGTTCCTAGGTATGAATCTGTTTTAATCATAATGTATATTAGTATTTGGTTAGAATAATCTTTCAAAATATCAGTGTTTGATTTAATAAAGGGATTGCACATTTTGTGCTGTCTGATCTTGATCTACAGGACAAAAACATGTGAAGTTTTGTGAGGAATGTTACAGGTAGTCTCAATAATGAGACATTTAAGATGCCTCTTTTCTCATTTAGACGTTTTTTGTGCACTGTAATGTCTCAACTCCATCACAAATTTTCCATGCAAAAAGCTACCGACTTTCTGTTTCTTTGGTTTAATATGCAATATAACTCGTAAATCTCGAAAAAACTGACAAAATACTGCAGTATTTATCACGTTTGGCAGCCATTTTGTGTCTCTCTTCAGAAACATAAACATCCCGAGTAAAAGATGAATTAATTTTTTCTCTTCTGTTTAGCATTTGAATTGAAAATATTTGTATTTGAAATAAAAGATTATTGAATTCGCTAGCAACAGGTACATGTATGTTCAAGATCTAGCTTTGTTGTCAATTTGTGATAATACTGAGAGTTTGAACATAAACACAAAACCTGTGCAGAGATTTCACCCATTGTTTTGGCAATTGACTCTATCATTATTTCCTCTTTGAAGTTCATGAAATATCACGTTGATCATTATGAAATCAAAGAAATTAATTATTGGGATATTATTGACTTAACCCTTCTGCCAAACATTAACAACCCCAAGTTTTAAAAGACTTGAGAAAGAAGGCTTTTGAAAATATTGTGGGAAAGGATAAAATGCTGGTTACAGACATTTTATCCTTTTCCCACAATGTTTTTAAGGCTTTTAACTCTTTACCAGATGGCAAAATTTTGACTTGTCCACAAATCAATTATTGTACAAATGGTAGAAATTGTCTTTGATAGGGTAGAAAACAATGTTGTTGCAAGCATTTCTTTATTTTCCCATTATCTTTTCATAAGCCTTTCTCTTTAGAGTCATTACAACTTGGGATCATGAGGTAAAGGGTTAAAGCTAAATGGCATCATGTTGGCCCTTTTTAATTTCTAGTCTGTCATTGCTTTTCAATATGAACATGTCAAAAATTTTATTATTGGTAAAAAGTTATGTGTTATTTTTTCGACAAGGAAATGGTGAGACAAAGACTGATTATAACATACATTTATGTTATATGCTTTATTTGATAGTGATAGGTAAACTCCTGGGGTGCTTACTGTAACTTTACAACATGCTGCCGTTAATGTAGATAAATATCAGACTACACAGACCATGCAGTCTGATCTTTAATCTACACAGCTCAGAAGCTTTTGAGATGGTCAGGCCAAAGTCATGACAGAAAATGCTATGCAGCCTGAATAAAGTTTGTCTGGATTATGGAAAAGTCATTTTGTCCCTGTCTATTTCTATATAGATATTTATCTCAAATGTTAATAGGTTTTTCATCTTGGGCAGATCACTTATGAGAGTGATTTGCCCTTTTCCCAAGGTTTTCTCTCATACAAATGGTTTCACATGATATAAATCTAAGTTAATGTTTATAATCAATATAATTATTAATACAGGAATGTTTTAACTAACCTTTTACAAAACAATCCCAAGTTTCAAGGACCTTGAAGTAGAAGGCATTTGAAAACATTGTGGAAAAAAGACAAAATGCTAGTAACCAGCATTTACTCCTTTTCCCTATCTTTTCTACCCTCCAAAACAAATTTCCATTTTTAGCTTGGCTGTTTTCAGAGAAAACGTCGAGTTATTGTCAAAACCCTGGCAGTGTTATCTGCGTTGTCATGGTGAAACTTTGACACTTTATAATACAATGTGTTAACTTCTAACTTGGAGTGGTTGTTAACAATCCAGAGGGGAACCCATACAACAGGGGCAAATAACCATCCAAACATTTTTAACACATTTGTGCACCTTTTTAAGACTTTCCACTAAAAGCAACTGCAGCCAGGCGTAGGCACCCACATGAGGTGCTGTTGTTGAGTCATATTTTGGCGTCTGCAAATGATTTCAGTTTGGACAAATCCAAAATTTTGTCGTTTGGAAAGAGTCATATGCTGCAAATTTAGTTTTAAGAGTTAACGAGTTAAAATGAGTGCAAGATGAATAATTAGAAAAAAGTTATTTTAGTGCTAAAATACAGTGTTTGTTTATTTTACAGAGACATATCAAATTTAGAAGTTCGTGATAATGAGCTGGGCCCATTACCCGCGGGCTGGGAAGCCCGTCATACCGGAAATGGGCGTGTGTATTATGTGGACCATAATAATAGAACCACGCAGTTCACAGATCCACGTCTTTCTGCCAACGTTGAACTCATCAATAGATTGTAAGTTTACTCTCACTTGCAGGGGTTAACACTAATTGTGTTATGTAATCCATAGGACACCAAAATATCGAAAGGGACACCTGAGATTTAGCATTTTAAAGAGTGAGATGTCCCGTATTGTGGTAGATAATGATTATGGGACACCTGCCCAAAATATTGGTGTGGAGCCTAGAGTACAAAACATGATAGAGAGTTAAAACTATTGAATTAATCCTTTACGTACCAAACAATCTTGTATTATCATGAACCTGAAGAAGGAGGCTTTTGAAAACATCTTGGGAAAAGGCAAAAATGCTGGGAACTAGCATTTTTGCCTTTTCCCATCATGTTTGTAACATTGACTAACTCCCACCATTTGAGACATGTTCCTTTTGTTGTCTGCAAATGTTTTTGATATAGAGGAGTAAAAAAATTTGCTTTGCTGTAAAAAGTTTATCCATCATCCATTACTGTTCAGGCTTGTTATGTTGAAAATTGTTGTCAGTGACCCAATGGAGACTTATTTGCAAGAAAGGAATAATATAAAAAACATTTGGAGCAAAGGAGGGACTTGCTTTTACCATGATAGTTTCTATGCTTTTGAAACAGGATCTTTTCCTTTCCTTCAAATCATAATCTTTTAGTAAATTGTGAAATACTTGGTTCGTTTAAAAATAGCCTACTGGTAAAGAATACAAAATGGGCACATGAAATGCTATGGGAGTTGAATCGTTTGATGGACCAGATTTTATTTCATACCTTTAACAAATGATTCAATGTTGTTTTTTTTTTTCATGCTGCTGAGGAAAAACACTTAAAAAATTGTTGAAATGAGGAGAAAATGCTGGTCACTAACATTTTCTGCTTTTCTCTCATTGTTTTGTACCCTGTCAACAGTAAAAGCAGTCATCTGCAAACATGCCCTGCTCTGGCAAAAGGGGGCTTAATGCATCTCGGTGATCCATGGTACCAAGCAAGCCATTACAAAAATACGGATCCATTATATCCTATATCTTTAACAACCAACTTTATCATGAGATAGACTGGTCCTTGGACGTACAGAAAACTGACCACTTGCGAAAAGTTTCGGCCAGGTCAGCCTGCGCGGACTACACAGGCTGACCTGGGTCGATACTTTTCGCAGATGCTTTAAGCCCCCTTTTCACAGAGCATGGCTCAAATGATTTTGATATGGACAAGTGTGCAATTTTTTCGTCTGGTAAAGAGTAAATTGCACACACCCTGTGATAATCATTATTTTATATTGGTTATGTGATATTCAGAGTAGCTTTTAATAATTCAAGTTCACAATGCTGTCATTGTTCCTAACTCAACACCATGCAAAAGGAAATTGTTTTGGAAGTTCATTCTTAATAGAGGATCAGAATTTATATTGTAACCATGTGTAAAATATTATTAATGTATTATAATTGCACTTCTTGTGGGGTCATGTGAACCCTTAGAATGCTGATGTAATATAATGGATCTTTCCAAATAGAAGAAATGGCTGAAATATTGCTCTTTGAGGCAGTTTTGGCCATATGTAACTACATAGTGGAAAGAGTAGCTTCAAGATCAGACTTCATGTTCTGCAAAATCTGATCTTGATCTACACTTTTCAAATAGCAACTAGAGGTAGTTTCAGCACTTAAAGGGTTAAAGTTGATGATGTATAAATTAACAATCTTAAACTAGTAATCATGACTAAACATTTTGATTTGATATTTCCCAGTCTTTCCAAAATTCTTTACAGTCAGTAAATTATTTTACCAAACAATCCTGTGTTTTATTCACCTTAAGGAAAAGGGTTTGTTGAAATATTGCAGGAAAAAGAGAATATGTTGATAATTTTCTCCCTTTCCCACAAAGTTTTTTACCCTCTCAAAAACGAATTTCATAGTTGATGCCATCTGCAAAAGCATTTGAAACTATTTTCATCTGGTAAAGACTTTATGAAGAAAAAATTACTTTTATGAATGTACACTGCTCGTTTTCTAGTGTTTGCCATCCATCTCACCCTGACTTAATTATGGGAAAAGGAGTTTTATTGCATTTCCATGTTGTATTATACCAAGCAAGTCATTACTTACTAATTGATCCATAAAATCTAGTTTGGCTAACAACCGATTGGATCATGAGGTAGATTGGTCTTTGGAAATGCCGAAAATTTACCAAGAGCAATACTATCGACCTAGGTCAGGTTGCACAGTCTGTGCAGGCTGAACTGGGTTAATACCTTTTGCAGATGCATTAAGCCCCCTTTTCAAAGTGCATGGCTAATAAAGATTCAAAATGAGAAAGTAGCCATTTACATATCTAAATAAAGGTTAACTTTTTACCAGACAACAAAATTTAAGATTTTTGCATATTGAAAAACATTCACAGATGACAATATCAGTGTGGCAAAAATGGTAGTTATCTTTCAAGGGGAAGAAAAACATCGAAGATATAGGAGAAAATGCTAATTACCAGCATTTTATCGTTTTTCCATGCTTTGAAAAGCCTTTCTGTTTAGGATCATTAAAACAAGGGGATGTTTTGTAAAAGATTTATTTTACGTCTCTAATGAAAAAATGAAAAGAGCAAGAGATGTTGCAAATTCTGGGGTAACACTGCCAAACGACAGATTTTGAGACTCGTCTAAAAATATTTGCTACTGACCAATAAAATGAGGCTCAAACAAACAGATAAATCTGTAGTAGGGTACAAAACATTGTTTGAAAAGGAGAAAATGTTGTCTTCAAGCATTTTCTCCGTTTTCAACAATGTTTTTAATAACCTTCTTCCTCTGGGTCATTAATATCTTACCAAACAAATCCAATTTTTAAACAACCCTAAAGAAAAAGACTTTGGAAAACATGGCTGATAAAAAAGAAAGAGAAAATGCTGGCAACCAACATTTTCTCCTTTTTCCTCAATGTTTCCTTCCCTTCCAAAAGCAAATTTATTTGCTTTAATTTTGTTGCTTTCAGTATGAGCAGTTCTAACATTTTGTCGTTTGGTAAAGAGTTAAAGTATGAGATTGTGTGGTAGAGGGTTAATCTGGTTCAAGAATTTTATCACATCACCTTGACAAATTATTTTTTTGGAAAGTACTTTTAAAATCTGTCTTGTCAGATATTATAACCCATGCAAGCCTGAAATTGATTGTTTTCCTTGTTAGTTATTTTATGCTTTTGGCATAAATTATGTCAATTAAGATGGAAAAACTTCTATTAAAATTTTATTTATGACATTATTTATGAGATGTGTGATTGTTTATTTTCTTTCATGTCATTATTTTCAGTCAAATCTCATTTCTATAGTTTATCAAAATACGTGTAAAATGAAGACAATTCTTTGTTTTTGTTTATTTACAGAAAAAATAACAATGATAAGGAGAATGAAAATCCAGTGCCAAAGTACAAAAGAGATTTAGTTCACAAATTGAAAATACTTAAACAAGAATTTACCAGTCTACAGCCCCAAGGAGGCCATTGTAGGCTTGAGGTGTCTAGGGAGGAAATTTTTGAGGTAAGATTGATCTCTTTGAGTCCCATTTATGGAAATTTTTGAGATGGGATCTAAACCTGAGAGTGCCAGTCATTTCTGTCAGCAGGGCTTTAGAAAAAGGGGTGCATAATGCCAAGTTGTCACATGATATTGGTCCATTTTGTTAAAAAAAAAAGTTAAATCATGAGGTAGAATGGTCCCTGGACTTGCAGAGAATTTAACAATAGCAAAGAGTTTTGACCTATCTCAGTGTGGAGGGACTGCACATGCTGACATAGGTTGATACTTTTTGTAGATGTATTAAACCACCTTTTCACAGAGCATGACTCTTGTTTTGGGAATAGTGTAGTTTTGACTTCAAAGAGCATGCAAACAGACTGAATAAAGTGTGCAGTCTTGGCTGAGATTTACAAGTGTCTTAACTTGTTCAAGATGTACAAACTGCCTTTGTAAATGTGTAAGGTCTTTTTATACTGATTGAATTTTTTATTTCATGCAAATAAAATGTGTTAGGGGGGGATGTAACCTGTCTGGTTTGGTTGACTGGTCATATGGATAATCCCACTGTTGGTTTACATTTTGGTATAATTTTTCATGTTACATCTGATAAACTAAACTAACGGTTGTTCCACATTTTTAGACCAGTTTTATTTGAATGTTAGAGGATGAAACAAAGAACCGTAATTTTAAAAGAACAACTTTGTTAGCAAATATCAGTTAGTATAACAGAATTATCTCCCCTTGAATGTAGATAAACTTTAGTAAGGTTTGAATTATTTTCTTTTCTACCAAAGCTCATGACAAAGTATTACATTACTTTCAATAAAGTTACAGCTTTAGTAGTGTTATGCTCAAACTTCGCTGCTTCCCCTGCCCCCACCTGCTGCTTTCACACACACACACACACACACACACACACACACACACACACACACACACACACACACACACACACACAGAGAGAGAGAGAGAGAGAGAGAGAGAGAGTGCAACAAACTGTTGTGAGGACGGAAACCTTATGACTGTTTTAACAGGCAAGGAAAGTTTAGACACATCCAAATTGAGAGTGTTTCAATATGTAAAAGAAAATATAGTTTAAATGATAGCATTTGTCTTTGAAAGAATAGAAAACATCATAGAAAGGGAGAAAATGCTTGTCACCAGCATTTTCTCCTATTCTCACAGTGTTTAAAAGTCTTCTATCTCAGGGTTGTTCAAATTTGGGATTGTTTGGTAAATGACTCTTTTTAAAAAGAAAGAATTGAGGAAAGAAAAAGATTTGCTTCAAACAATCAAGTATGCCTCTCCCTAGAAAGTTTGAAAAGTGGTCATAGTTTGGTAAAAAAGCTCCTTTTCCAACAATGTTTTATTTGGCTTTCTACTATTGTGTAGTAAAATGGGCTCATGTTAACTCTTTACCAAACAATTCTGAGTTTTAAAGAATCTTAAGAAAAGGACTTTTGAAAACAGTGTGGAAAAGGGAGAAAATGCTGGTACCTAGCATTTTCTTCTCTTCCCACAATGTTTTCTACTCTTCCAAACTCAAATTTAAATTTTTGAGACTCGTTTATTTTGTCGCGTGCAAATGCTTTTCTTTTGGATATTTCTGAAATAATTTTGTTTGGAAAAGGGTTAACACTAGCCAGATTTACAAGCAGACACAGTTATTTCCAGTTGAATTTCAGTCAGTCATATCTGATGATTAACATGTGCATTTATAACATATTTAAGGACTAGACGAATTGATGGAAAGGAATTTATGTTTCTCAAGGCTTAGTCTGGATCAGTTCTTTTCATTCACAAAATTGTTCACATCTTGGAACACATTTCCTCAAACCTTTTTTTGTGCTCTATTAATTTTCTAGACTAATGTAATTTAGAAATTGTGTATGTAGCAATGGAGAAATAGCTCCTAATGAGTTATTAATATGTTTACCACAAAGATTTCTCGGCCAACTGTGCATTATAGTATTATTAATTTTATAATTATGTGTGTATTTATGTAGAGCTTTTCACTGTTTTTAACAATGTTTCAATTATATCATAGTGGTCAGTGCACCTATCAGGTTGGTCAAGGTGCTTTGTATTGATTGCTGTGCCTGACTTCCTGTCTAAGCCAATGGCTCCTTTCTCACTTAACCCTTTACCACACAATCCTGAATTTTAACGACCCTGACCAGAGAGGCTTTTGAAAACATTGTTGGAAAAGGAAAAAAATGCTGGTAACCAGCATTTTCTCCTTTTCCCATGTTTTCTACCCTGTCATAGACAGAAATCATCATTTGAGCTGCATCTGATTTGTCATCTGCAGATGCTTTGAATTTGGTGTAGTCCAAAATTTTGTTGTTTGGTAAAGAGTTAAAGTACTAGGGTTGACTATTGAGGCCAAAATCTACTATTGCGATAGTATTGACATTGGAAAAAATACTATTGCAATAGTATTGATATTGCCTGTTAATATTGCAATACTATTGCAATACTATTGGATGAATTGCAAGAGATGAATTTCACCAAATTACATCTTGAAACCATGTTTTAGACTAATACTTTCTCCGAGTAGTTTAAATTCTACTTGAGTATGGTTTTGAATAGCAAATAAAGGGGAAAATAGAGTTAAATGCAAGATGCTCAATAAATTTCAGTGACAATTTTTTCTAAATGCAGATGGCTCACAAACAATTTAACATACCTAATTACTCTGAACTTTTGAAGAAGTCAACTTTTAAGTCTGATTGATATACAACAGCATGCAAAGCACAAAATGCTGACAAATGCTGGTGGTTCATAAACACACCAAATAAAAAGTAATTATAAAGCAACTTTAAACTTTTAAAGAAATCACCTTTTAAATGTGAGCCCTTAAGTTTTTTTTGAGTTGATAGAATTTATCTAATTTTACCCATAATTGGCCAATATATTCAGACAGAAAAAATAATTATTTTTGTTTAGTCTCCAAATCTTTAGGAAATTTTCATTCTGAAAAAAAAAAGGGGGGTGGCCGAAATAATAGGTTTTACCTTGTTGTATGTGTATCCAAAAAGTGTGTTAAGATATTTGTATAAATTTACTGCTTATAGTCATTAAAAAGCTGAAAAGACAAGCTGAAAAGACGATCTGAAGTGACTCTGATCGGACAATGTCAAAGAGACATTTTGTTGTGTCATGGGTTTCCGTGTTTTTTACTCCGATCAGTTTTTCATGTCTGTTAATTTCTGGCTAGGTATTTCCACACGATTTGACAAAAAGATTGTCAATGAGGGTAACAAGTAACTTCAAAACCTGTCATTTTTCACAAGAAAAGCGTATAATGGCCTTTTTTGTCCATGCATTTTCTTACGCGAAGTCTCGGGTGTAACCAGAATTTGTTACGTGAATTTCAATTCTATAACGTGATTTACGCAATAATTTGCGCGAGTGGGAACACTGTTAAACAATATCTTACCTTTTTTAGCCTGAGAAAGGAGTAGCTTTCTAATATGAGTTAAGTCATACTACAGAAGTGGATTGTATAGATCCAAGATCAGACAGCGTGTTCTGTTTAGTCTGATGTCTATCTACACCATCCGCCAACTTTGAAAATCGCCATCTTGCCATCAGCAGAGTAAATCAGAATGACCATGATGTAGATCTATATTAAAAGCCATCAGTCTACAAGATGCCTTTAGGCCTGTCGTGGGTACACAAATGTTTGCAGTAAAATTTGGATAAGGGGTATGACGTAACACGCAAATCATTCGAAGCAACTGAGTTGTAACGCACCTGTTTAATTTACACACTTAAACTGGTCTGCTCGAAGAAACTTATATCTGGCTGCAGGTCGACCTCCAATCAATTCAAAGTGACCATGCAATAAGCCTATTTCATGCACAATTTACATGTACACCAGCTGATAAAGCCTTTTTGAATTTAGCAATATAGCTGTTTCAAGAACACGCCAGTCGTGTCACGTTTTGTGTAGTCAGCATAAAAAAGTGCAGCTGTTTTCTAAAAATTAATCTAATTCCTTGCAGCCGAAATAAAAGGAATGCATTCGAAATGGATTACTGATAAATAAAGAAAAGAAAGAACGTGGTTTAGTATTCATTTTTCATAGTAGATTTATTTATTGCTTATGGAGGGACAACACGCATGGTTATGGTTTTGGCGGCCTGTGTAGATTAAGATTAGACTGTAGGCAGACTGTTTGGTCTGATCTTTGATCTAAATCCACACTTTTCGCTTTGGTGAGAAGTTTTTAACAAAAACACCCTTACTGTTGCAATTATTTTGGTCTAATTTCAGGACTTAAAATTACCGCTGAGTTAATCAGCTCTCGAAGGATTCGTTTTCGTAACGATGAACATTGCTATGCAGAAATGAATATTATGCAGCCGATCATTATTGAAAACATATTCCAAAAAATTACCCGTCAAATATTTTGGGAAATTAACTTTACGGAATGTACGAATATTTAGGAAAACTTGCTTTTGGAAGTGTTCAGAGAAAGAATTAAAAAATAAATTATTTTGTAAATAATTAAACGTGTCCGAACTTTTAGGGCGTCCGAATACATTAGCGAATTGCAGTATTTTCTCTCTCTTTCTTGTCAGTGAAACTATCGAAACTATCGATATTTGAGGTAACTATCGGCGATAGTTATCGATTTTCAACATAACAATCGATGCAGTAGCATTGACACGCTCACCATCGCGATCCATCTATAGTCCGATGTATCGTTACACCCCTATAAAGTACCATATTGAGAGAGTAATAATAAAGCAGTGACCTATGGATCTGTTAAGCTGAAGTAAGGATTGAAACAGGTACATACAAACAGGAATTTCTATAATCAGTTTTCACTTTTGCAGGAATCCTATAGACAAGTCATGAAAATGCGAGCCAAAGATTTACGGAAACGTCTTATGGTGAAGTTCAAAGGTGAAGAAGGCCTAGATTATGGTGGTGTTGCCAGGTACTTCTATTGTGTATTTTGTGCTCAACTGGCGAAAAGATAGAAAAAGCTTTTGTTATGTTCTTGTTGTTAGCTTTTGTCAGTTGAATTTTACTTGTTTACATGAAAGAGTTCACATTTCTTATACAACCATGCACCAAATAATCCTGTGCTTTAAAAGCATTGAGAAAGACGACTTGAAAATATTGTGAATACTAGCATTTTCTTGTCTTTAGGCAATGTTTTTTTACCCCCTTAAAGACAAACCAAATCTATCGAGCAACATTTGTGCACTTTGGTTAGCAACAGGTTTCAGGAATTTTTACCAGTAAGCTATTACTACAGTTATTTATTTTACTGCACATCAAGATTTGGATGTGGGGCATACTTATCCATAAATTTCTCAGCACAAATACCTGTTTATTATGCTATAAATTTGTGGGAGAAATTTACAGAGAAAAAGAGAAAAGGCATTGAATTTTGCCGTAAGTGTGACCTTCTGATTGAAGCAATTCATATTAACTCTTTACCACGTGAGTGAAATACAGGCTTGTCCAAATTGGAAGCATTTGCAGACAACAATTGCAGACAACAATTTAAATGTAGCCCAAAAGATGGAATTTGTCTTTGATAGGGTAGAAAACATTGTGGGAAAAGGCTTCTTTCTTAGGGTTGTTAAAACTCTGCATTGTGTGGTAAAGGCTTAAAGAAGCCATGTTCTACTAGTAATCAGTATCAGTAAGAACAAACATAAATTAAGGTTTGATACATGAATACAGGTGAAAGCAATATGGCAATGGAAGAAATCGCGTTTATGTGCAATTATTAGCTCCACTGGCTGAAGGCCAGAGGGCTAATATTATGGCCATGTCCGTCTTGCGTGCATGCGTTAACTTATATTTCAAACATCTTCTTCTCTGAACTACCCATCCAATTTTGATGAAACTTTGATGAAATGATCCTGCCATGGTTCTCTACAGAATTTCTTGAAAGAATTTGATTCCTTTAAACCTTCGGTTGCCATGGCAACAAAACTGAAAAATATTGAAAATCTTTTTGTCTGAAACCAAAAGGCTCAGGGCTACCAAATATGACACATAACTTTATCTAATAGACTTCTACCAAGTTCCTTCAAATTACAGCCCTGGGGGTCAAAGTCCCGCCAAGGGGGTCACAAGTTTTACATGGGCTTATATAGGGAAAACTCTAGAAATCTTGTACCTAGCCATTAGGCCAAGGGCTACCAAATTTTGCATGTAGCTTTATCTTGTGGGCCTCTACCAAGATTGCCCAAATTATTGCCCTGGGGTCAAATTTGACACAACCGCAGGGGTCACAATTTCATTTGGGCTTATATAGGGAAAACTTTGAAAATCTTCTCGTTCCCAGCCATAAGACCTAGGGCTACCAAATTTTGCATGTAGCTTTATCTAGTGGGCCTCTACCAATATAGCCCAAATTTGAGCTCTGGGGTCAAGTTTGGCCACGCCCCATAGGCTTATGTAGTAAAAACTTTAAAAAATTTCTCATTCCTAGCCATAAGACCTGGGGCTGCCAAATTTTGCATGTGTAGCTATCTTAAATATGGAGCTCTACCTAGATTGTTCAAATTATAGCCCTAGGGTCTTAATTGGCCTCGCCTCACAAGTCACAAGCTTTACATTAGCATATATAGTGAAAACTTTAAAAATCTCCTTGTTTCTGATCATGAACTATAGATGTGATATTTTATGAGTTTTATCATCTAGTAGGCCTCTTGAAGAAATTTGCCCCACCCCATGGGTCAGCGCTTATAGAGTGAAAATTCTAAAAATCTTCTCACTCTGAACCCATAAATCCTAGTGCTACTGTTTGGCACATAGCTTCCTGTTGTGGTTCACTTCTGAATTTGTTAAAAGTTTAGCCCTGGGAACAGAATGAGCCGTGTCTCAGGGGTCTAATGTTTATAGGGCCTTTTATTGAGGAACTTTTGAAAATCTTCTTGTTAATGACCATACATTCTCGACCTGTATTACATGTACATGTATTTGGTATGGGGCTTTATCTTTTGGACCTCTACCAGGATTCAAATAATTATAGCTCTATGGTCAAAAATGGCTTTGCCCTGGAGTCATAGCTTTCTCATGGGCTTTTATAGAGAAAATTTTGTATGTCTTCCAGTTCTGAATCCAATTGGCCAAGAATTGTAATGTTTGGCTTGTAGGGTTTTTTACTTATTAGCCAGTTGAGTGATACAAGGCCATTATGGCCCTCTTGTTCATATGGCCACAATGTTTTCAAAAGTGGTCTTCCACAATGTAAAATAGCTGTTTGCATGTTGTAAACTTATAAATTATTGGGTATTTAAATATACATGTATTGATTTTTTTTTTCAAAAAGGGATACATGTACTTACTGTATTACTGAAATTATAATTATAAAATGGCTGTAAAATGAATTTCTGTTTGTTCACAGAGAATGGTTCTGTCTGCTGTCCCATGAGATGTTGAATCCATATTATGGACTGTTTCAGTATGCCAGAGATGATATATATACTCTACAGATAAACCCAGACTCTGGGGTCAACCCTGTGAGTATAAAACAGAGATATCCTCCTTAAAGACACCGTGGGTTGTTTTAGGTTTACAACTTAAAATACCCCAGCATAGGACAGCTGTAGATAACTCTTGTGAGGAAAAATGAACTATTGCCTTATAAAAGCAATTGCTGCTTTTTGTCAGGTACCTTCCATGAAACTAGAAAAAGTTATTTTTTTCTTTTTCACAAACACTTCTCTTTTGAACTTGTATGTCTAAAATTACCAAAATCAGTTAATCAATCTGAGGGTCTTCATTAACTTGACATGTTTGCTAAATGACCTGAGTTTCTGTTTATTTTGCCTTGAACTATGAATCAGCGAACCAGATTGGTAATGACTTAAAACTGTCATTAATTTTGTTTTGGTACCAGTTCTATGCAATTCTTTTTTTGCCTGTCACTATAGCAAAATATAACTGCCTCTTTCAGTTGATTTTTATTTGCATTAGATGTTTTCATCTTTTTTTATGATTTTATTATTTGCTACAGATTGGTTAAGTTTTTTATACATCATGATATTGTTAGACTATATATGCAGTTTATGTTTTTGATAAAAGCTGATAAGTGAAATAGCACTTTGCCTACTCTTTGCCTTCTGAAACCTTTACCACACAATCCCAAGTTTTTACGACCCTGGAAGAGAAGGCTTTTTCAAAACATCGTGGGATAAGGATAAAGTGCAGGTGTTTGAAAACATTGTAGGAAATGGAGAATTGAAATGGAATTGAAATTAAATATATGTCATCTATATTACCAAGATGAACAAAAAATTGTTTAACCCTTTCCCAAACAACAAATTTATTTTTGATAGGGAAGAAAACATTGTGGGAAAAGGAGAAAATGCTGGTTACCAGCATTTTCTCCTTTCCCCACAATATTTTCTTCCCTATCAAAAATAGAAATCATCACTTGATCTACATGTAATTTGTTGTCTGCAAAAACTTTCAATTTATTCTAGTCCAAAACTGATTTTTTTGGTGAAGAGTTAAACAAATTTGCTGATCACCACTTTTCATCCATGCAAGATATGGATAATCATAATGCCTTAAGATTTAGAATTTGAAAACACATGAAAAACATGTGGCAAAGGAAGCGATACTCATTTAGTCAAAAAAAAAAAAGAAAATTGTCTGTAGATTGTGTCTTAATAGGTAGAATTGAAGTTAAATATATGTCATCTATATTACCAAGATGAACAAAAAATTCTTTAACCCTTTTCCAAACAACAAATTTTAGATTGTAGCAAAAGTTAACTCTGACTTGATATAAATGAACTGATGATCTTTGATGAGGTAGAAAATATTGTGGGTAAAAGAGAAAGTGATTTACTAGCAATTTTTTATTTTCCCGCAATATTTTCAAATCCTTTCTTTCTCGGAGTCTTTAAAAGATGGGAAGGTTCAGTAAAAGGTTAAAAAAAGTGAAAATGGCTATTTCTGGTTTTATCTCCAAAGTTTGGCAAACTTTGCAAACTGTGTATGGTAGATCTGTTTCTCTTTCAGGATCATTTGTCTTATTTCCATTTTGTGGGTAGAATAGTTGGTATGGCAGTATTCCATGGACATTATTTAGACGGAGGTTTTACTATGCCATTGTATAAACAGTTACTATCAAAGCCTGTTACCTTGAGTGACCTTGAAGATGTTGATCCTGACCTTCACAGAAGTCTTAATTGGATGTTGTAAGTGTTTGTACCACATTAAGAGACTTTTTGAATTATTTGGATGTCAGTGACGGATAACGCTTTCCCACACATTGCCAAGTTTTCAAGACCCTGAAAATGAAAGCTTTTGAAAACATTGTGGGAAAAGGAGAAAACGCTAGTAGCCAGCATTTTCTTCTTTTACCACAATGTTTCCTATCCCTTCAAAGACAAATCCCATCACTTGAGCCATTCTGAATTTTCATCTGCAAATGCTTTCAATTTGCTTGCACTTTTCTTTTATATACATGAAAGTGAGGTAAATTTACAATGAATTACTTCTTACGCAGAGCTGGGGAATGGCTGTTATAGAATCAGTTTAGCTTTCAGATCCATATTTGTGCATTTGATAATTTCTATTTAAAAAAATTGATGTTACTTTTCCTTCCTACAGAGACAACAATATAGAAGGTGTTTTGGATCACACATTTTGTGTAGAAAGCAATTCTTTCGGACAGTTTACAGAACATGAGCTGAAGCCAGGCGGATCTGAAATAACTGTCACAGAGGACAATAAAAAAGAATATGTCAGGTAAGTGACATGGTCACAATCATGCAATTTCCCTTGAAAGTTTCAAAGTCACATTTGGTTTCACTTCACAGTGTCTTTTATGTGTGAGTTTAAAAAGATCAATATCAAGCATCTCAGTATGACCAGGCATGGTATTTTCCAATCTTTCCACCTTTCATTTTGAATTTTATAATTGGCAGTCTAATTGACTGAGTTTTAATGTCAAAACCAAACAGAAACATAGTTTTTGAGTATAGAATTAGAACATTATGTGTTGCTGACTCATACTTATGGTCAAAGATAACAGATCAAGCCAGTGCCATCCAGTAGTTGGATTGTCCTTGGGTATGTGATGTATTGTAATAGGTTAAGCCATACCATGTTTAATCTGACTTTTTAACTTTTTTCCAAACTATTCCTTATTTTAATGACCCTGTGCAAGAAGGCTTTTGAAAACAAGTGTAAAGGAGAAAATGCTTGATACCAGTATTTTCTACTTTTACCACAATGTTTTTTTCTTATTCAGTGCCAAGTTATATCCTATGAACCCCATTTAATTTGTGAATTGCAGATGCTTTTAAGTTGGACAAGTTTTGTTCTTCGGTAAAGAGTTAACCTTTCACCCAACCACAAAGTTTTAGACTTGTCCAACCTGAACGCATTTGCAGATGACAAATTAAATGTGATCATCTTTAAAAGACAAAAAGGTGTGGGAAAAGGAGAAATGCTGGTTACAAAGGTTTCAAAAAGTTTTTTCCTCTGGGTTGTTAAAACATGGAATTGTGTGGTAAAGAGTTAGACCATTTTTATTTCAGTATGTATGTTCAGTGGCGTTTTATGAGAGGTATAGAGGCCCAGTTTCTTGCCCTTCAGAAGGGATTTAATGAAATCATTCCACAGCATTTATTGCGTCCATTTGACGAAAGAGAACTTGAGGTAAGAATTTAGTTATGATTTGCACTGCTAACTGCTCCTAGTTTCATTTAGACAAACTTTTATTCATCATGACATCAGAAATAGAATATTTTGAAACAAATGATCCGATAGTTCAATTGTGTAGCATTAGTATTTTCCATGACTTTTGCGGTGAGCTCTGCTGGGATGGGTAAGTAGTATACCCAACGTTTACCAAATAAATCTTAAGCAAGTAGATTTCATATTTCACCTGTCAAAGCGAAGGTTTCATTGGAATTATTAGAATTGAAAAGAACAGGAGTTGACTCAAAATCTCTCTTTCCAGTGGTGTATATTACAATTTTATACTGTAATTTGGCCAAATAAAAGATTAAAAAACCTGCATGAACTTGGTCAAGAATTTCAATTTCTGGACAATCTGAATATTAGGCCTGCTGAACTTGTTTGCAAATGATCCTGTGTTTGACCCCAAGGAATAAAGCTATTGAAAACATTCTGGTAGAAGGAAAAAAGTGTAGCCATGAATATATTGAATTTTGTTGTTGGTCACTAGCATTTTTCCGCTTTTTAGCTCACCTGAGCACAATGTGCTCAAGGGGAGCTTTTCGGATCACCCTGTGTCCGTCGTGCATCGTCAACAATCCTTTAAACATCATCTCCTCCTAAACCACTGGGCCAATGTCAACCAAACTTGGCAGAAATGTTCCTTGGGAGGTCCTCTTTAAAACTTGTTCACAGAATTTGATTCCATCAAAAACTCTGGTTGCCACGGCAACCAAATGGAATTTTCTAAGAAATTCTTTAAAAATCTTCTCCTCTGGAACCGCTGGTCAGATTATGAAGTAATTTCACAGAAATGTTCCTTGGGTGACCCTTTTCAAAAAATGTTTGCAAAATTTTGATTCATTGAAAAACATGGCCGTGGTGGGGGGGGGGGGGCGCGGGGGGCTCTTTTCACTGTATGGACTTAAAGAAATTCTTAAAAATTCTTCTTCTATGAAACCACTGGTCAGATTTTGAAATAATTTCACAGAAATGATCCTTTTGTGCCAAATTATGCCCCTTTTTCGACTTAGAATTTAACTTACTATCCGTGTGTCCGTCCGTGCGTTAACTTTTATTTCAAACATCTTCTTCTCTGAAACTAACCATCCAAATTTGATGAAACTTCACAGAAATGAGCCTGCCATGGTCCTCTTCAGAATATCTTGAAAGAATTTGATTCCTTCAAAAATTCTGGTTGCCATTGCAACAAAGGTAAAAAATATTGAAAATCTTTGAAAATCTTCTTGACTGAAACCATAAGGCCCAGGGCTACCAAATTTGGCATGTGGCTTTATCTAATGGACCTCTAAGAAGTTTCTTCATATTATAGCCCTGGGGTCAAAATTGGCCCTGTGCCAGGGATCACAAGCTTAGCATGGGCTTAAATAGTGACTTCAGTTTAAATAGTAATCAAGGAAAATAACTCCTGTTATGAGAGATAAAGTTTGTTACTATTTACCTCCCTTGATTATCAAACTGCAATAATACATGATTGATGTTAATATTAAAGTTTTTTTGGATAGGACATGTTCTGTTTTCAGGGAGAGTGATTTATTTTGATGCTTGTAGTTATGCTCACATGAGTGGAATATTTAACTTAAAGTAAGGTTTCTGTCATCCAGAACTTTAGTCTTTACCTTTCATGCCAATGAATAAACCTGCTTGTATTCACCAACATAATTTTTGCACTTAAAAAGATATGACTTTTTTTTTTTTGTTTGGCAAGGGGGGAGGTTATGTTTTCCAAGTGAGTTTATTACCATACAGACTTTTTATGCTGAATGTCTCTGTCAGTGCAAATTAAGTGCATGAAACGTTAATTTTACTGTTTAAGAAAGGACAAATTTCTTGACTGGACCAAGTTAAAAGCCATTGCAAAAGACAAATTGAATGTAGCTTAAATGATTATTTCTGTCTTTGATAGGGTAGGAAACATTGTTCGAAAAGTAGAAAATACTGGCTGACAACGTGTTGTCCTTTTTCCACAATGTTTTCAAAAGCCTTCTCTTTAAAGGTCATTAATACTTCGATTTGTGTGGTAAAGGGTTAAAAAGCCAGTGGAGCGATACAGGGCCATCATGGCCCTCTTGTTTTATTGAAGAAAAAGTTTTGGAATAACAATAAAAATTGGCTGTGGTCCTCTCAAAAATTCAGGTGAGCAATCCAGGGCCATCTTGGCCCTCTTGTTTCACTTTTCCCACAATATATTCTGTTGAAAAAAAATTGTCATTCAGTGAAGCATTAAAGAAATAAAAGAATGGACTGTTTCAATTTTGAGTGATTGAAATTTATCTTCATCATGAACAACTAAATTCAATATATTCATAAGTAGCTTTGCCATACATGAAAACACTGGTTTGGTATTATCTAGTGAAACTTCTAGTATATCTCAATCTTTGATACATCAAACATCAACAAAAAAAGCTTACTTTTTTTTATACCTTTTCATTGTACACAGTTGATGATTGGAGGTCTAGGTAAAATTGACCTAGATGACTGGAAGTTACACACGAGATTAAAACACTGTACCCCAGACAGCCATATTGTCAAGTGGTTTTGGCAGGCAGTTGATGGCTATGACAATGAAATGCGGGCCAGGTTGTTGCAGTTTGTTACAGGAAGTTCTCGTGTTCCACTACAAGGTTTTAAAGCTTTACAAGGTAATGTGGACAAATACTTTTTTCTTTGTCTCTTCAGATGACAGCTTTGGAAAATATTGTGTGGAAAAGGAGCAATTGTTTGTAACCAGAAATAGCTCCTTTTCTCCCCATATTTTTCGTTTGGTGCTGTCAGATCTTGATGATAACAGTCTATGAAGTTAAATATGATTATAGGTGCTCAAGGGATTTGATCGTGCTGCTAGACATAGGTAAGGCTACATGTATCAAGAAATGGTTAACCTTATGTTCACTTGTTTGATACGTCTGACACATACGGAAATATTGAGATAGCTAGAACATGCATCTTCAGCATCTTTAACAACAGCATCCTTTATGTAGATCAACTTTAATTATTGTCTTTTCTCCCTTTGATCTTATTAAGATATATGATTGCATAGATAGAGTGAGAGGAGAGTTTATACAGTTAAGCACTAATACAGTAATATTTTTACATGTTTGACATTGAAAAAAATACTAATTAATAGATCAGACACAATCATGCACAATTCTTAGAGCCAGATCTTAGATGTTCATTGTGAAACAAATGTGAAATTAACAATGACATTTATGATAACAGTATTCTTCCCTTGAATCCTGACTTTTTTGTTTAGAATGCAGTATAGGTTTCAACATCGTCCTTCATTGACCCTTTACTCAACCAGCTGTGGGTAACTCTTTATGGGATGGCAAAATGTAAGATTTGTCCGAATTGAGAGCATTTGCAGACAACAAAATGTAAGCATTTGCAGACAACAAAATGAATACAACTAGAAAATTGAAAATTGTTTAGGAAAGATAGAAAACATGGTCACAATTTGGGAAAAGGAGAAAATGCTGATTACCAGTATGTTCTCCTTTTTCCACAATGTTTTCAAAAGTCTTTTTCTGTAGAGTTGTTAAAACTTCGGATTGTATGGTAAAAAGTTGATGACCTGAGGGAAAAGGCTTTTGCTGGTAATCAGTATTTGCTCCTATTCCCACAATATTTTCTGATCTTTTCAAAGACGAAAACTATCATTTAAGCCACATTGACATCTGTGAATGGTTTCAATTTGAACAAAAGACCATAATTTTGTTGACTGGTGAAGATTTATAACTCTTGGTGGTGGTATTAACTCTTTCCATACCATAGATGACACCAGAAACTTTTGTGGACACTGTAGATCAAGATCAGACTGCAGTCTGATCTCTGATCTGCACTGTGCTCTGCTACATTCTAGAATATGACTGAACTGTCTCTTGATCTTGCAGAGGAAATGTATTTTTAGCCTTTGAGAAATTGCAATTTATTTATTCAGTAGTACCTTTTGTGACACTTCTAGTTTAAGACATAGGGATAAAGAGAAGTTAAAGAGAACTATAAACTTGTATGTTACAGGGTCAACTGGTGCAGCGGGACCAAGACTGTTCACCATACATCAAGTTGATACAAATACAGACAATCTACCCAAGGCTCATACATGGTACAGTATCTCCATACCCATCTCTTACTCTTTCTATCAGTTGATTTTGGTTTCTGTCTATTGATTACTCTGTTGTTTACCCTCTGATGCTGACCCCATGTTGTTCACCCTCAATAGCTCTCTCTCTCTCCCTCTCACTCCCTCTGTCCGTTCTTGTTACATTGTATTGGTTGTGCTTCTATTTTCATTTATTGTAGCCTTGAACTAGCATGGTACTTATGTTACTTACGTTTTGAATCAGTAAAACATTTTTTATTTTAATGTACCGTTAGTACGAGTATAAGGTTTACCCAAAAAATCTCTGTCTTACTATATAATTGAATCCTAAATAGCATACTGTTGACATATGGAGTCACTATCTCAATGTTAATTACTTCACAGATAACTTTCTAATTGACTTATTAACATAGAGGAAATTCAATTCTTTTGTCATAAAGACAGCAAAATCAGGCAGCCTAATCATTTGGAATATAGCCAATGGTAAAAATATGAGATATGAGAGAATTTCAGTGATTTATGGATCATCTTTTAAATTTGAAAAAAATCAGAATTCAAGTAGATTTATGGATCATCTTTTAACTTTGAAAAAAGTCAGAATTCAAGTAGCTTACAAAGGCCTGATACTTTTATCAAAATTTTTCATGTCATATTAGCACACTTAATCTCATACTGACAAAGTGTACAAGACATGTTTCTATTTTGATCTTATTCACTATTTTACAGTTTTAACAGAATAGACATCCCACCATATGAAAGTTTTGAAAAAATGCATTCAAAGTTGACTTGTGCTGTGGAGGAGACATGTGGTTTTGCTGTGGAATGAACATAAGAAGATATTTATGGCAAAGTCAAAATGACAGAGATAGATATGCAATCTGGAATAGCAAACATGACAGATGTAATCATTGTATAAACAGTAGTTTATGTGTCAAAGTAGTCTTTCTTTTAACAAACAATGCTCATTCAATGCCAGATATGCAAAATTTATGCATGTTTACAAGGTATGGGTTGTTGAATACCTTCAAAGACAAAGTGGTTGTTGAGCAAACAATTTGTGGCTTAACATCCCTAAAGAGTAAAGAATATTGAAAACATTGTGGAAAAAGAAGAAAATGTTGGTGACCAGCATTTTCTTGTTTTTCCACAAATTTTTTCTTCTTTTCATAGCTAGAAATAATCTTTTGAACTACATTGAATTCTGCAAATGTTTTCTGTTTGTTCAAGTCCAAAATGTTGTCGTTCGATAAAGAGTAGAAGCACTAACAGAGCTTAAAGGAATAATTTATTGTGTAACTAACTCTATGATGAAAATCTTTTCCTGTCCATACTGAAAGCACTTTCAGGTGACAAAGTAAATAATAGATGATCGGTATATGTTAGAAGAGTAGAAAACATGGAATAAAATATGAGAAAATGCAGGTTGCTTTAACAATGGAGTTATTGTTAACCTTATAACAACCCTGGGAAAGAAGGCATTTGAAAGCATTGTGAGAAAAGGTTGG
Organism: Hippopus hippopus; assembly: GCA_946811185.2. NCBI lineage: Eukaryota > Metazoa > Mollusca > Bivalvia > Cardiida > Cardiidae > Hippopus > Hippopus hippopus. The sequence goes on from OX328096.1 coordinate 36,380,844, forward strand.
TACCAAAATTTTCTTCTTTTCCCACAACGTTTTCCACTATTTCAAAGAAATATTCATCATTTGAGTAACATTTGATCTGTCGTCTGCAAAGGGTTTCAATTGGGATTAGTCTTAAATTTTTTCGTATGTTAAAGAGTTTGAGCATGAATGAATATGGAAAGAACCCTCACAGGACACAAGGTTCTAGTGTAGATGCTGATGAAAGGATGTAAACAAGTCAAAATATCAACGTATACTGCTGACTATAGATGAAATATTTGCTGGAAACAAAGACTTGTTTTACCTCATCTAATCATGTTTACCATATTACTTTTGCTGAATAAATATTTTAATCATGATCCCTCCTTAAGTAGATTTTCAGGCAGATGACTAGCAAAACCACCTTTTAGAGGTGGATAATGAAAACAAATTTAGGTGATATACATGTACATGAAAATATGTGAAAACATTATGTTGATGAAGGAATTGCTCCTTGTATACTTGTAAAAGGAAGTTATTTGTTGAGCATATTCGCTGTTATTTTATCTTCAGGTTTTTGCTGAAAATCCTTAAAATGATTCTGCATAGAAGTATCAGTTAATTTGAAATTGAGAGCAATATTTCTTGACTTGTTATTCTGTTCTCCTTTTAAGCATTTTTCTGTAAATGTTTTATATTTTGCTCTATGCAAAACAAGGTAGATTTGATGAATACTACTTATAGAAGATCCTTTGCAAGATATAAAAAAATAGAGTATGCTCCTTATGGGTAATATCTCTTGTTGCCTTGCTGTTTACAAGGTCTTGTCACTTTTCACATGGAAGAATACAAATTTGATTTTTAATCCAGAGGTTTTGGGTTGGCTTTGCTGGTACATGTAGCATGGTGTTTGCCATTCTCAACATTATTCCAGCTATATTCCAGCGTGTCTCTTGCCAAAACACTGCCAAGTCCAAATATAGTACAGATGAAACTTAGTTGCAAATAAATGCTGTTGCCTACAGGACTTGAGAACAGGGGGTCCCTAGTTTGATCCCTGGCTTTCAGAGGATTGATGATAGTCATTGGGACAGGATTCATTCCTTTCTCACTGCTGACCATTGTTTTGACGATTGTATTGTGAGAAAACAGCTAGTGGCTTGGAGCAAATATTGTGTAGAGTACTGGTAAACGAAAACTCCAGGAGCATGGATAGGTGCACTGGCCGCAGTTGGAATAATGTTGAAAATGGCGTTAAACATCATGCAATCAATTAAATGCTGTTGCCTGGTAACCAGCATTATTTTCCTTTTCCCACATTATAGTCTGCCATTTTAAAGATGAACCCTGTCATTTGAACACTATGTAATTTATAGTCTGCAAATGCTCTGAAATTGGACAGGTCTAAAAATTTTGTCATCTGGTAAAGAGTTACGCAGAGGACAAAACCTTAACATGTGTATTTGCAGACAATTAACGTGGCTTTAACTCTTTACCACACAATCCAGACTTTTAACTACCCCGAGAAAAAAGCCATCAGAAAACATTGTGGGAAAAGGAGAAAATGCTAGTAACCAGCATTTTCTCCTGTTCCCACAATGTTTTCTACCCATTCCAAATCAGATTTTAATTTTTGAGTCACAATTATTTTGTCAGCTGCAAATGCCTTCAATTTGGACTTGTCTGAAATTTTGTCGTTTGGTAAAGAATTAATGTTGGGATCTGTCTCTGATAGCAGCCTAAGGGTTAAAGAATTTCAACAACAAAAGCCTTGAAATTAAGTATTCTGTATACAGCAGGACTGCAAATGGAGAAATGAGTAAATTGATTTGATACAGTATTTTCAAAGGTTGTCCAGTGGAAAAGCAACTTGTGTTTTAAATAATAATTTTACTGTTCTTTTATTCTCAGCCGTTGTATTTGTCTTCAAATTTAGACAACATTAATCTTCTTGTCCTGGTATTAATGCCATGAGACACTTTTTTTTCATCCTTCAAGAATATAATAAGTTTTAACCCTTTGAATGCCTATCATAACTTTTGCAGTTTTGGGGTCAGGGTAGATCAAGATCAGACTGCAGCCTATGAGTGAATTTGTGCTTTAACTTTTTTACCACACAATCCCAAGTTTTAACGACCCTGAGGTAAAAGGATTTTGAAAACAATGGGGTTAAAGGAGAAAATGCTGGTGACATTTTCTTCTCTTTCTTACAAGTTTTTGTAATGTTTGAATGACAAATCCAATCATATTAGCCAAACTTAATTTGTCTCCTGCAAAGTCTTTTGATTCAGATGAGTCTAAAATTGTATTATTTGTGAAGAGTTAGTACTTCATTTAGGCATTTCTGTGAAGTTTCCTATTAGTTTCAATTTTATATGGGCTTCATACTCACCAGTTTAACTACAGGGCAGTTCTTTATGTATATACACAACCACATTATGTATTTAACCAATTTTGTGAACGTATTAACTAATTTTGTGATAACACATTTCTTGTATATAACATCTGTACATGTGATATCATCTTGTCTTGTATCAAGATCTGTGTAAATTTGGCCAGCATTATTTTAATTTTGTTACTAATTCTGCAGCCCTTTACCACACTATCCCGAGTTTTAATGACCCAGAGAAATATGGTGTTTGAAAATAGTATGGGAAAAGGAGAAAATGTTGGTTACCAGCATTTTTTTCTTTTCCCATAATGTTTTCTATCCTATTAAACTCAAATCCCACAATACGAGCCACATTTAATATGTCCTCTGTAAATGCTTTAAATATGGACAAGTCCAGAACTTTACAGTCTAGTAAAGGGTCAATACTTGAAACTGTTAGGGCAAAAGTGAAAGCTTTTGTGGACAGTATAGATCAGGGTCAGACCAAATTATGTGCAGTTTGATCTTGGATCTCAACTGTGGGATACTTAGTGAGACGCTTAAGCCATGAAAGATTTGATTTGTATCTGTACTATAAAATTGATGAGTCACTATCTGTTTTGGAGAGATCTCACATCAAAAATTAATTGGTTTAATATCCAAATTAATACCAGTTCTTGGGATGAAAAAGTGAGGCAGTCAGTAGCGTGAGGGACTTGAGACAAGGGGTATGATGGTTTGAATTCCCAGCTCGGCTAATTTCTTGATTGATGATAAGTCATTGGGGGAGGATTCATTCCTGTCCCACCTCAGATCATCGTTTCGATAATGGTTATACTGGAAAGTAGCCAGTGGTTTAGGAAGTATATTGCATGAAGTACTGGTAAAAATCAATTCCAGGATAGCATTGATAGGTGCACTGGCCCCTATGATATAACTGAAATAATGTTGAAAACAGCATTAAAAAGAATAAGATGGAAACCAGTATGTCATTCAAAAAGTGCTTTTCTGACTCTTGATATTTGGATGAAACCATACTGCATTTAATTTTTTCATGATTTGTCTATGAAAATATTTACGTTTCTTTTTCATATTCTTATTCAATCTTGTCATTGTTTGCTTCATGAAACATATGAAAAGGGTATGTTCAGCAGATTTCCAAAACTTGGAAAGTGAAGATCAAGATCAGATGGCATAGGGTGTGCTGTCTGATCTTAGACCTGCTCTGTGGAATTTTCCCTGATAAAAAAATGTTCAATTCATTTCTGTAGATACAGATTTACAGTAGACAGCTTAGAAAACATCCTTGAAAAACATGGTTTAACCCTTTACCAGATGACAAAATTTTAGCTTTGTCCAAATTGAAAGCATTTGCAGACGACAATTTTGATGTTGCTCAAATGGTGCAATATTTCTGTGATATGGTAGAAAACATTGTGGGAAAAAGAGAAAATGCTGGTTACCAGCATTTTCTCCTTTTCCCACAATCTTTTCAAAAGGCTTCTTACCAAGGTCGTTAAAGGTTGGCATTGTGCGGTAAAGGGTTCAATCACTGACAGTATAATACCTGTAACACCATGTTGTGGAAAGGAGGTTGCTAATAGCACGCAGTTGAGTTGTCAGCAGATATTCCCTGCATCATTAAACCTGATCTTGACCTTTATACTGAATTTACAAGTAGGCATATAAATATTATTCGGAAGTTATATATGCCCAGGAAGGTACCTATTTACTCAGGTAAGTGATTTTATTCGCTCTTACCATATGAAAGAAATATTTCCTCGACCATTTGGAACATAAGCTGAAGGCAACCCCGTGCAATGCCGAGGGTAAAAATAGAATTTTAATTCATGTAGAGGATGTTGACATGGGTCAGGTTAAATGAAGTAGACAATAATATGGTATTTAGCTGTTAAATTTATATTGCTGCTACATTACAAAAAAAAAGGCACTTGAAAAATAAAGTGAAAATTTCTATTCAAATTTTCCCTGAAAGATATAATGTTGAAATCATTTTTTAATAAACATCTTGAATTTATTTCTGTTAACAAAATTGTAATCTATATTTGTTTGTATACCTGTATTGTATTAGGCCACCGAAACTCCATAGGTCTTTCACAGGATAATGAAATTTTCATTATCGGACACCGTTACTATGAATAGCCCATGAGAGACTACCTCTATATGGTATGTAGTAAGACAAGGTGTGCAACGAAATGGTAGAAAAAAAAATTTGGCCTCATGCCTTTTCAGAGATAATATTTAACCGAAAAGAGAAAAATAAACCTAGTTACCGCAGCAGATGGGTACACAAATGATTTTTCTTGTGTACCCTGACCTTCGAAAGTTCTAAATGGCTCTTGGGATCAAGCAATAGCTCTGATCTCAAAAAAATAAAAAAGCTTCTACATTTTCTGGATTGCCATGTGCTGACGTCACACAATTTATAATCCCACAGAGAGATTTCGTTGCACACCTTGTCTTATTATATAGAATATAGAGGCAGTCGCCAATGTGCTATTTATAGAAATAGTGTCATTGAAAATTTGAGTATTCCGTGATATGCCGGCAATGCACCAATGTGATAAGTGTTAGATGATCGACCAAGGAAAATTTTAGTGTTCCATGATAGACCAATGAGTTTCAAAGGCCTGTGGTTGTACAAAGATCTCATTTCCAATTTAATGTATTCAAATATTTGAACACCAGACAGGTGAAATGGGCTTATTTGGTTGTATAACAAGAACTATGGTTAGTATTCAACAACCAATTTTAACAATATTCTTTGTCTTACTCTTCAAGATTTTCCGAATTTGAAAGTAATGCAACTTCTGATTGGCTAAAGGAAATGGTTTTGCCAGTCAGAAGTTGTGTTACTTTAAAGTTTAGAAAATTCTGGAGAACAAAAGAAAGAACTTTTGAAAGAATGGTTGATGAATATGGACCCTGGTGCTGTACAGTGTCTCCCTAAGTATTTGGCAATACAGATCCAGGATTAGGCGGCATGTTCTGTGGTGTCAGACCCATGCAATCTGATCTCTACCTACACTGTCTATAAAACAAACAAAAATCAGAGTTAAAATTGTTCATTCATATAAACCAGTCCATTCACTGCTCTATTTGTGTGCAAGTATTTCATGTGAATTGTTTGAAAGGTGGGTGTGGAAGTGTTTTGTGTGAATGGTTGGAAGGTAAACCAATGACAAAAAAAGGTACACTATCAAACTAACCCTTAGAGTGCTGAATAACCACAACAGATACTTTCATCCAAAAAGTAAGATCCTAATAAGAGTAATTTCAAGGTTGCCCTTGTCCATATCTTAGCAAAGCAGGCAGTGTAGATCAGAGATCAGACTGCACATTTTGTATAGTCTGATCTTGATTGACATTGGCTGTAAAGGCAACTTTAGTAGTGAAAGTTTCTGTAAAGGGTTAATCTTTCGAGAAAGCAGAGTAAAATTGAACGCAAGGGAGGGATAGATGATGATTCAATGGTTGAAGATTTTGTCTTTTTTAGTCATGTAATTTTAAAAACCTGTATGTAAGTCATTGATACTGTAGCCAAGGTAAGCATGATAAAAAAAAGACAGTGCAGATTCTATAATTATTAGAATGCGCACTCTTTACAGTTAGGACTCAATCTACATGTTCTTGCTATCTCCTAGGGTGCAAATAAAAGAGAAGTTGTTTCAAAATCAAAAGTTGTGGACATTGTGGATCAAGATCAGACTGAACAGAATACACTTTATTTGCATTGGCATTGTTCAGTACTTAAAACAATATTTTGACTTGAATAGCCTTGATTACAAGGGCCATATAAACCAGGCATTTTACATTTAATTCTAATTTTAGTTCAATGATTGGCCATCCGGATTGGCTGAGACAAAATATCATAGCCAATCAAATTGGGGAATATGCCCAAATATTTTGGCTTACTGAAGATGTCCATTTCATTTATATGGTACTCTTGAGGTAATTTCAGCCCTTATAGGCCCTTTCAAAGCTTAAGTGGCCCATACTGTCGGTGTTAGTTAAGATTAGACTGCACAAAATGTGATCTTTGATCTGCATTGTCCAGATTTCTGGAACATTCTGCACAAGAGTAATCTGGAAATTGTCATAATTTGGGTCTTTTTCGTAAATGTCTGTTGGGTTTATTTGGCACTCTTAGGTTAAATGGAAGGTTGTTTGGTTCTGCTGAGTTTTAACATTTGTAACAAAATAACAAACATATTTTTTTGATATACATGTATTTTACTTCATCTTATTTAGAAAAAATCCATGTCTGTATCAATGATTTACAGACTCCCATTTTATTTTCTCAGACCATATTATGATGAATGTATACAAAAATAAAATATTTCATATAATTATATGCTTTCTGTCTTGTTTTGGTGAACTGTTTTACCCAGACCACAACTATGCAATTCTTATCCAAATTGATAGCATTTGCAGATGGCAAATAAAATGTGGCTCCAATGATGGGGTTGTCTTTATAAAGATATCTGAGGATTTGCCTTTGCAAAGATATCTGAGAAAAGGAGAAAATCCTGTCTAGCTTTTCCCTGATTGTTCTAGAAGGGCTGCTTCCCAAGTGTCATTTAGTTAGTCTTTGCCAGACAACAAAATTTTAGACTTGTCCAAGATGAAAACAATCATAAGTAGACAACAAACGTGACTAAGAAATCATCTTCGAAAAGGTAAAAAACATTGTGGGAAAAGGAGAAAAAGCTGGTTACCAGCTTTTTCTCCTTTTGCCGGTGTTTTCATTCGTTACCTTCCTCAGGGTCATTAAAACTTCGCATTTTGTTAAAGGTTAAAACAAGGGGTTATTTGGTAAAGGTTTAATATGTGATAAAATTCTTACCCCCTGAAACAAATTTGTAGCAGCAACAGACTTCAAAATCATCATTGTTAGATATGGATGATTTGCATGGACTAAGCTTCAGAACAAGACTACAAATGAAAACATAGTAGAAAAAGGGTACAGGCATTTCCTTTATGCTCTCCCCATACAATGGCAACAGGTATATAGTGTTACCCATGTATGTGTTTGGAAAGAAAGTAGTGTTTGTGTCCGGTGATAACTTCCAGGTGCATGGTCTGATTCTAAAATAATTTGGCACAAATGATCCCCATGGATAAATGATGAGTCACTTGGAACAACTGTGTTGCCAGCTAAAAGACAGTGCTTTTAAGGAGAGGGCACCCAATAGGATTTGTATATCATCGCCTTTCATCGCCAAAATCATACTGATTCGGTTAAGACTCGGGTAATCCATAATCGATGCGGGGAAGCAGCGTCTATCGGCCGAATGATTACGGATTACCAGAGTCTTAGCCGAATCCCTACGTATTTTCGGCGATGAAAGGGGATTTTGTACGAATCTCATTAGGTTGCCCTATCCTTAATTGAACTTCCTCAATATATGCTACAATTATACCGATGACTGGCGATCCTGTCCTGCCAGTAAGTGTGACATGACATGCATAGTCTGATTGCTGAATAATAGTGTACAAATGATCATCATGGATAGACGATGTGTCGCATGTATGTGTTCTAGGGAAAAGGTGGTGTTCATATCCGGCCCTAACCTTTGATGTGCATTGTTGAATTTCAAAATGATTACCATTGAACAGACAACATGTCGCGAGCAAAACTGTGTTGCAAGCTCAAAGGTCAAGGTCACAATGCTAGGTGAAAATTCCACATACACAGTGTATGTATATATTAAAATGTTTGTCAGTTAATATAGGCTACAGGACCTTGTTTTAGCTTGTCTGGAGCTATACTATGACTGTGACCTTGGTCATGTTACAGGGGCATCTGTGTCGGTGACACATTTCTGTTTTCACTTTTTTTTGCCTGGATCTGCTTATAGATAAAAAAATTGTGTTATTATCAGTCTTAAAAGTTTGAGTGAGATTTTGCAATTACTTGACAGGGTCATACTAAGACAATAAAGCGACTGTTCTTTCTTTTCGAATGATCAACCCTTAAAGTGCTACACAAAACTTGTGTTGCTTTTGCAGACCATAGTTCTGGACCCCTGGCTCGGCCAATTTCTTTCCAAGGATTGATGATAGTCACTGCAACAGGATTCATTCCTCTCTCACCGCTGACCATTGTTTCGATGATGATTATGTGGGAAAGCAGCCAGTGGCTTGGAAAGAAAATTGTGCAGAGTACTGGTAAAAGAGACTCCAGGAAAGCATGGATAGGTGCACTGGCCGCCGCGATATAACTGAAATAATGTTGAAAACGGTGTTAAACACCATACAATCACTCAATCAATCATAGTTCTGGACTGCACAGAACATGCAGTTTCCTCTTGGATTTACACTGTTAGTTGCTTTGCAACATATTCTGGCCAAAATATCTTACAAATTGGCCTGTTTTTTTTTTTCAAAATTAAAAGATCCATTTCATGACAGGCTTAAGAGATGTAGGTACAAATGGAGGGATGAGTATGTGTCCAGATTGTCTATGTGGTTCAAGTGTATGTAGAGTAATCCTGAGATCCTGATTTCAATCCTTGCCCATGAGTTTCCCAACAGTGTCCATAAACAATGGCATTTTAGAGCCCCTACCCAGTGCAACCCAGTAAACACTGTCAATTTTTGTATCGGATTTTTAGCTTGGCTGTAATCGAAGAGGCAGCAAGGTATTGTCATAGTGCTGTCAATGTCTGCATTGTTGTCATTGTGAGAATACTGACAGATTGTCATACCTGTGTTACCAATGAGAATATTTACCTCAAACTTGGGCTAGTTGTTAACTATCAAAAGGGGAACTCATAACAGAAGGGAAGGTAATCCCAAACACATTTTTAACAAACTTATGCCTCTTTTTCTGCTTAAAATTTTCATCTATATAACACCACAGCAGAGTGTCTGCACCTACAATGGGTGCTCTTGTTTGCTTAAAGTAAGTGTGTCATTTGATGGGTCGGTGTATGGAGCACTTACGTTATAATTAGACGCTACATAAAGTTTTATATTAAAACCCAAGCACCTAAAAGTACCACTTTTTCTATACTTTAATGCTGGGCACAAGGATATCTTTGTATCTGCTCTACTCATCCAATAAGCAGTGTCCGGCCGGGTGGCTCAGTGGATAGCGTATCCGACTTGTGACCTGGTGGTTGTGAGTTTGGTAACAGGTTCAGGCAAACTTTCTTTACGGCGATTTTTTGCCTCTATCCTCTGATGCATGTGAGAAAAGTAGTCAGTGACTTGGAAAGAAAGTTGTGTCAGTACTGGTGTGAGAAAGCCAGGAAACACATGCGTAGGTGCACTGACTGTGCTATATGACCTAGGCTATTAATATGGCGTTAAACTCCTATACAATAAATCAAAAACCACTAAGCAGTTTTCAAAGACAAGAGCAAGTTGCGCTGACCACAAAATTGTAGGAGAGAAGTAGCACGAACAAGATACCCATTCCAAGATATATAGCTTTTCCATTATCAAAGAAAAGCATCACTTTTAATTTTTGAAGGATTCTTAAAACAAGATTTAAAACAAAAAAGTATCTCTAAGTTTTACTCCATTTAGAAACTTCCAACATTTTCAGGTTCTACAGATTTATAAATGTCATTTCAAATTGGTATAAATGTACATGTATACTAAATTTTTGAAACCAATTCTAGTAATACATGTAGGTGTATTACTCCGGCAAATGATTTAGTTATCACATTGACTTCTTACCAACTGGTAAATACATGAAAGCTGCAACCCTGAAGAAAAACGTTTTTGAAAATATTGTGGGAAAACTGGTAACTAGTACATGTATATAATCATTTACTAATTCTGACCAAATCATGATAAAACTTATTTGCCTGAGCCACCAATACTTTTAGTTTGTCTCTTTGTTGGCAGAGTTCTCACTTGCTTCAACATCCTTTATTTTTTTCTGACTTCCATTTATTTCTTGTTTAGGAGATTTGTTTGTATCTTTGTCTGAACAGCCTACCCTCACATTATCATCCACTGTAACATTACTGTCTTCTATGGGATATTCTGAATTGTCAACTAAACTAGTAGTTTCAACTTTATCTACACTTTCCAAGTCTTGTATCATTCCTGTGCCTTCTGAATTTTGTTGGATAAAGTAACTGCTAGTTACTGTTTTACATTGTTCTGATTCTGTCTCTGTTTCTGTTGTTTCAGTCTCAATATTTTCAGCTGCCCTGATAGGTTCTACTTCATCAACACTTTTCAAGTCTTGTAACATTCCACTTACTTCTGAATCTTGTATGTTATAGTAAGTGTCATCTTCTACTGATTTACTTTGTCTTAATTCAGTTTCTGCTTCTGGTGTTTCAGTCTCAAGTTTTCTTTCTATAGACATCACTTCATTTTCCTTGCCCTTCTCTGAGCCTCTCTCTGTTGGTCTGATAATTTCATGAAGATTATACTTCTTGTACTTGAAATAATCTTTTACCACACTCAAACAGCAGATATTTCTGATCACTTCCACAATAATCACTAAATCTGGTTCATCATGACACAGTGTATGAAGAGGATTCATTTCCTGTACAATTCTACTTAAGGAGGGCAGAATTGCAGTTCGAGATAAAGAGTTGTTGTTCCTGATCTTACAGACAGTTGTGAACTTCAGACCATTACCAAAGGCTGTTTCAAACTCTGGTTTAAACAAGGATTTTGCAGTTTCAGTTATTTGATTTATGTTCGCTTTGCAAGTTACAGCTACAGGCAACATTCTTAAGGCAAACCTTGCTTTTTGTACTTGTGAGTCAAAAATATCTGTAAAAATTGTGTAAGCCAGTTCACAAGGGTTTGTAAGGAGAGTTCTGATGAACACCAGGTTCTTTGTTTTGGTATCGGTGTTTTGGAATCTACGACATTCTTTTTTGGTTCCTTTCATTTCTGCTGCTTCTTTCATCATTGCCTTTTCCATGTCATCCTCATTGGAGTCATGATCATCATTGTCAGACTGGGCAGCTTTCTGAATCATAGAATATTATCATCATTTATCAACTTCCAAATAATACTTTTACCCATGCAAGCTTTATTCTACACTTGAGATTTTTATTCAGGCAGATGCTTAGCTCTATACCTCATTGCGAAATTTTACATATGTCTGGATTGAAAGCATTTGCAGATGAAAATGAGATGCACAAATTAGATGCTGCTGAAATGAAGGGAATTATCACTTGAAGGGTAGAAAACATTGTGGGAAAAGAAGAAAATATTAGTTTCCAGCATTTTCTCCTTTTCCCTCAATATTTTTAAAAGCCCTCTTGGGGGTCATTCATACTCAGAATTATTTGGGAAAAATTCAACACAAAACCAAACTGGGCTGCAACAGCTAATTAACACATAACCACCTGACAATACATCATTTTTGTCTAACAGGACCAGTTAAGAAAATACTTTGGCCTTTGAAATTTAAATATCCCCCTATGTAACAATGTCTTTATAAATGTACTCATGTTATCAACTTTTGCTACATGTTTTGTTTCACTGGACTGCTTTCATAGTCTGCTGCTGCAAATTTGCTTCACAAGGCAAATGAGTTCAACTATTTCAAATCTCTCCCCCATGTAAGCACTCATTGATGTCACCTGCAGCTAAGCTGCTCAGGGTAGCAGTTTCTCCATTTGGCACAATGTTTTCTTATTTGCCACTACATTCTAGTTCTACGTTTATAAAACTAATCCTTGATTTTCTTTTCTTAACCCTTTACCACACAATCCTGACTTTTATAAACAACCCTGAGGCAGAAGGAGTTTGAAAACATTGTTGGAAAAGAGAAAATGCTGGTAACCAGCATTTTCTCCTTTTCCCCCAATGTTTTCTACCCTACCAAGGACAAATATTGTCATGTGGGCCATCTTTAATTCGTCATCTGCAAATGCTTTCAATTTGAACCAGTCTAAAAATTGTTTGTTTGGTAAAGGTTTAAGAGCATTTTAATTACAATAAATCAAGTTATATCACAGTAGTTTGAACATTATAATTAAGTTAACCAGCGTTAAGTTATCTTATATTCAATTACTATTTACCTCATAAATTTAAACAGAGAACTGGCTTTTTCATGAATATGATAATCATGAAGTCCTAGACTTAAAGCTGATAAGTTTAACCCAATACTGCATGGTACCTGTTAACCCTTTACCTGACTTTTATCCACCCTGAGGAAGAAAACTTCTGAAAATAAAGTGGCAACGGGAAAAAATTCTGGTAACCTGCATTTTCCTCTTATTCCCAACAATGTTTGCTCTTTAACCCTTTACCACATAATCACGACTTTTAATGACCCTTAGGAAGAAGCCTTTTAAAAACATTGTGGTAAAAGGAGAAAATACTGGAAACTAGCATTTTCTCCTTTTCCCACAATGTTTTCTAACCGTTCAAAGACAAAATCCATCATTTTAATCACAAACGAATTGTCGTCTACAAGCTTTGAATTCGGACTAGTCTAAAATTTTGTCATTTGGTAAAGAGTTAAGCTTGTTATCTGCAAACCCTTTGGATCTGAACAAGTTCTATCATTTGATAAAGGGTTCAGTAGACAGTTTTTCGACCATTTACCAAACCCCCATGTTTCAACAACCCTAAAGAAGAAGGCTTTGAAAACATTGTAAGAAGAGGAGAAAATGCTAGAACCAGCATTTTCTTCTTCTCCAATGATGTTTTCTACCATTTTAAAAACAAAAACTAGAGGCCCTTGAGGGCCTGAAATCGCTCTACTGGCAGTGATTTTGCTTTTTTGCTAGCATACATCATGAATTCATGATGCAAACAGAAAAAAAAACACAAAAATGTGTTCTTGCAACTGGGTTTGAACCCACTAAGACAGCATAAGTAGGAATGGTGAATTGAACAAACTGTGAAAAAAAATTGAAGTGCAATTTCTCAAAACTAATTGTTTGGAATCCAGCAAAATTTGACAGGCTTTCAGAATGCTTTGTATTAAACAATCCCAGCAAATTTCAAAGAAATGTGACTAATAATGTGGACTTTGTTGAGTAAACAATACTAAGTCATCAAATGGCTGCTTTCCCTGAACGGTTTACTAGATTTTCTTCACTTTTAATAGAGTTCAATCCCTTTATGAATCAAATAATCTTTGCAAGTTTCACAAGATTTGGATCAACACTATCGACTTCATTGCCTAAACAAGAAATGGAGATTTTCAACTTTGAATGGCTACTTTTCCCATACTGATTGTCAGATTTTTCTCAAAATCAATAGGGTTCAAGCTGTTTATGATACAAGGCAACTGTGCAAATTTCATGAAAATCCAACCACAAATCCTGACTTCATCACGTAAACAAAAAATGGAAAGTTTTAACTTTAAATGGCTACTTTTCCCATACTGTTTGTAGGATTTTTTTTCAAAATCAATTGGGTTGAAGCTATTGATGAGATAAACAAACTGTGAAAGTTTCAAAAAATATCTGATTACAAATGCAGACTTTATCATGTAAACAAGAAATGGAAATTTTCAACTTGAAATGGCTACTTTTCCCATACTGTTTGTTGGATTTTTTTCAAAATCAATAGGGTTGAAGCTATTGATGAGATAGACAAACCCTGCAAATTTTACGAAAATCTGACCTCAAATGCAGACTATATCACATAATCAAGAAATGGAAATTTTCAACTTGAAATGGCTACTTTTCCCATACTGTTTGTTGGATTTTTTTCAAAATCAATAGGGTTAAAGCCATTGATGAGATAGACAAACTGTGCAAGTTTCACGAAAATCTGATTACAAATGCAGACTTTATCGCATAAACAAGAAATGGAAATTTTCAACTTGAAATGGCTACTTTTCCCATACTGTTTGTTGGATTTTTTTCAAAATCAATAGGGTTGAAGCTATTGATGAGATAAACACACTGTGCAAGTTTCACGAAAATCTGATTACAAATGCAGACTTTATTGCATAAACAAGAAATGGAAATTTTCAACTTGAAATGGCTACTTTTCCCATACTGTTTGTTGGATTTTTTTCAAAATCAATAGGGTTGAAGCTATTGATGAGATAAACAAACTGTACAAGTTTCACGAAAATCTGAACACAAATGAAGACTTTATCGCGTAAACAAGAAAAAGACGGACGGACGGATGACGGAAACCATGCCATGACATAAGCTCTGCTGGCTTTCAGCCAGTAGAGCTAATAATATTTTCATCCACATTTAATATGTTGTCTGCAGATGCTTTTAAATTGTTTGCATCTAAAATTTTGTCATCTGGAAAAGGGTTAAGGCAAGGCATGGGTAAAGATATTAGAACCTTTTTGCAAAAATTACATTTTATTGAATAAATGGATAGAAACAGAGCTATCACATTTCTTAGAACATTCAGCTACTGATTTTTTTCTAACTCATTTAACTCTTTACCACACAATTCCGAATGTTAAGATCCTGAAAGAGATGTCTCTTGAAAACATTGTTTGATAAGGAGAAAATGCTGGTAACCAGTATTTTCTCCTTTTCCAAAAATGTTTTCTACCCTATCAAAGACAGAAATCATCTTTTAAGCTAATGTCGTCTGCAAATCCTTTGAATTTGGTCCAGTCCAAAATTTTGTTGTTTGGTAAAGAGTTAAACTTATTTCCTTTAGTGAATACAAAAGGGAGGTCACTCTTTGCTACCTTTTTGATGATAATAGACTGGTTGTTTATTTATTGTGGCACCGCATGAGCGGTGACACTATATTTCTATTCGCTTCTGGAAAGTGCCTGTGGAAGTAGCCATATTGTTTACTATATGGACTGGTTCAGGTTTTTTTCTTTAACAAATATGTAAAAATACGGTACTTTCATTACCAGATCGAGCCCGCACCAACTTTGTTTTTCTATTTGGACTGATTTTTTGTTTTTTAACATGTAAAATACTGTACTTTCATTGCCAGATCGAAAAAAACAGATGGTATCCCAGATGGCCCAGAGTTTAAATATTTGTCATGTAATATCACCACGTGGACCTCTACAAAGTTTGTTCAAGTGATGCCCTTGGCGTAATTTAAAATTAACCCGCTGTAATGTGCCCTATTTCAGAAACAACTGATTTGCGGTGCCATTGATGTTATGCATCAATATTTTCTTGTAAACGATACATTGAAAGAAAACCATGGGCATGCCAATTTTGATCGCAAAGCTATAATTATTTGAATCCTGGTGGAGGTCCACAATATAAAGCTCCATACCAAATAATTCAGTTCTTGAATGTTATAAACAAGAAGATTTTCAAATTTTTCTCAATTTGGGCACCCTTGATAGAGACCCCCTAGATAAAGCTAAATGCAAAATTTGATAGCCCTAGCCCTTATAGCTAGATGCGAAAGATTTTCCTATATAAGCCCGCCCATGTAAAACATGTTACCCCCCGGAGCGAAGTCAAATTTGACCCTCGGCTATAATTTGGACACCCTTGGTACAGGTCCACTAGATAAAGCTACATGCCAAATTCGGTCTCCCTAGGCCCCATGGCTAGGTCAAAGAAGAATTTTAAAGTTCTCCCTATATAAGCCCATGTAAAACTTGTTATATAAGCCCATGTAAAACTTGTTACCCCCGGGCAGGGCCTAATTTGACCCCAGGGCTATAATTTGAACAATCTTGGCAGAGGTCCACTAGATAAAGCTACATGCCAAATTTGGTAGCTCTAGGTCCTATGGCTAGGTATAAGAGGAATTTTAAAGTTCTCCCTAAATAAGCCCATGTATAACTTGTAACCCCCGGGGCGGGGCCAATTTTGACCCCAGGGCTATAAATTGAAGAAACTTGGTAGAGGTCCACTAGATAAAGCTACATGCCAAATTTGGTAGCCCTTGGCCTTACGGTTTCAGACAAGAAGATTTTCAAAGATTTTCAAAATTTTTCAGTTTTGTTGCCATGGCAACCAGAGTTTTTGAAGGAATTAAATTCTTTCAAGAAATTCTGAAGAGGACCATGGCAGGATCATTTCTGTGAAGTTTCATCAAAATTGGATGGGTAGTTTCAGAGAAGAAGACGTTTTAAAAAAAAGTTAACGCACGGACGGACGGACGGACGGACGCACGCACGGACGCACGACGGACAACAGGCCATGACATAAGCCCGCTGGCCTTCGGCCAGTGGAGCTAAAAATGGCTCAAATAGGAACATGGACAATTCTAAAATTTTGTAGTCTGTAAAATGGTCAAACTGAGCAAAACATAGTGTTCCCTTCTATAAGAAGAATGTCAGACAGTCCACTATATTTGTTCAGCCCCATGTAGATTGAAAAAGGTCAATCTTACCTCTGGCCCATACAATTTGTCAGCATATTCATTGAGAATATTGTACATTTCACGGACAGTTTCTTTCTCATACTTGTTACATGTAACAAGGAATCCTTTCATACCAACATCCAGATCATTGGCATGTTTTGCTTTTTTCCCACCATGTGCACATTTTATGTAATAAGACTTCGGTCTCTTTCTTCCTTTCCTTTCACTCATTATGAAATCTGAAAATTAAATATGGATTTCAAGTTATAGTTGTATCTTAGAAGAGCTTCTTGTATTTGTACAATATCAACTAGAACCTTTTATCTTTATTATGCCCCCAAAAACCTAGAGGCCCTTGAGGGCCTGAAATACCTCTTCTGGCAGTGAATGTTGCTTTTTTGTTAGCATGCATAATGAATTCATGATGCAAAACAGATAAAAGACAAAAAAAGAAGGTGGGAGGTGTTCTTGCAAATGGGCTTGAACCCACTAAAACAAAGTGGTATTTTCGGCCTTAGTAACCATGTTTCAGACTTTTTCACAGAAGCTGAACATCATGTATATAATACGCACTATTCGCTGTCTCTGATTTGCTGAAACTACAACTGTCGTTTCTGATTGGCTTTAAATGACACACCCTTTAAAACTGCTTTATACCTTACGAGTTATTCATCCGCGATGTAAAATAACAAGAGGGCCATGATGACCCTCTATCGACCCACTTGCTAATAAGTAAAAACACTACTAGCCAAACATTACAATACTTGGCCAATTGGTTTCAAACTAGAAGACATACAAAATTTTCTCTATAAAATCCTAAGAGAAAGTTATGACCCCAGGGCAAAGCCATTTTTTACCATAAAGCTATAATTACTTGAATCCTGGTGGAGGTCCACAAGATAAAGCCCCATACTAAATAATACAGGTCTGGAATGTGTGGTTATAAACAAAAAGATTTTCGAAGTTTCCTCAATAAAAGGCCCTGTAAAGCATGAGGCCCCTGAGACAGGGCTAAATTTAGTAGCCCTAGGTCTTGTGGTTAGTAACAAGAAGATTTATACAGTTTTCACTATAAAAGCCCATGTAACATTTGAGACCACTGGGCTGGAGCTAAACTTGACCTCAAGGCTATAACTTGGGTACTCTCCGTAGATGCCCACTTGATAAAGCTACTTGCCAAATTTGGTAGCCTTAGGCCTTATGGCTAGATACAAGTAGATTTTAAAAGTTTTCCCTATATAAGCCCATGTAAAACTTGTGATCCCGGGGCGGGGCCAAATTTGACCCCAGGGCTATAATTTGGGCACCCTTGGTAGACACCCACTTGATATAGCTACGTGCCAAATTTGGTAGCCCTAAGCCTCATGGGTAGGTACGAGAAGACTTTTAAAGTTTTCCCTATATAAGCCCATGTAAAACTTATGACCCCCGGGGCGGGGCAGTCCAGATACCATATGGCTAGATACCAGAAGAACTTTTAAGTTTTCCCTACATTAAACCTATATAAAACTTGTGACCCCTGGGGCGGGGTCAAATTTGACCCTGGGACTATAATTTGAAGAAACTTGGTAGAGGTCAACTAGATAAAGCTACATGCAAAATTTGGTAGTCCAAGGCCTTATGGCTAGGTACGAGAAGATTTTTAAAGTTTTCCCTATATTAAGCCGATATAAAACTTGTGACCCCCGGGGCGGGGTCAAATTTGACCCCAGGGCTATAATTTGAAGAAACTTGGTAGAGGTCCACCAGATAAAGCTACATGCCAAATTTGGTAGCCCTAGGCCTTATGGTTTCAGACAAGAAGATTTTCAAAGATTTTCAATATTTTTTCAGTTTTGTCGCCATGGCAACCAGAGTTTTTGAAGGAATCAAATTCTTTCAAGAAATTCTGAAGAGGGACATGGCAGGATCATTTCTGTGAAGTTTCATCAAAATTGGATGGGTAGTTTCAGAGAAGAAGATGTTTGAAATAAAAGTTAACGCACGCACGCACTGACGACGGACACCAGGCCATGACATAAGACTGCTGGCCTTCGGCCAGTGGAGCTAAAAATGAAAAGAGAGGTCGGTGTCTACATATACTGAGAAAGTGCCAAAGACAATATCATTAATGTGACAGTGTTTTATTGTATAAAATTGTATAAAATTTTGAAAAAGTGAGTATTTTCCTTGTCAAAAGAAAAGCTGCTTCTCCTGTGCATTTTTCTGTTTCCTATTGCGTTGTTACTTTCATCCATATTTCATATTGCAAAAGAAACTCATGACAGTCAAAGTCCAAGTTTTCATTCTATGGAATAACTTGGATCTTTAGCCGCGCTATTTTCGAGGAAAACATTGAGACATTTTCATTGCACTGGGGTTGGCTGCGTCGTCTGTGTTGGCGTGCAAGAGCTTTGACGTTTTAAAATATCTCTGTCATTAATGAAGATATTTATTCAAACTCGGACTTGAGTTAACTATCAAAATGGAAACCCATACAACAGGGGCAGGAATCCAAGAAAGTATTTTTGAAACAGTTATAAATGCCCCTTTTTGACTTTGAATGTTCACATATTTTGACATTTTATAATATCTCTGTCATTAATGAAGATATTTACTAAAAACCTGAAGTAGTTGTTAACTATCATATTAACTTAAGCTTGAACTAGTTTGGTAGTTATCATAAGGAGAACCCATAAAAAGGGGCATGTAACCATCTTAATACTTACAGACACAGCAATGCCCGATTCTTTGACTTACAATTTTCACTAAAAGCAACTGCAGCCGAGCATTGACATCCACATACGGTGCTCTGGTCTTTTTTATTCTTTTGCAAAAAAAAAAAGAAGAAAATACCTGGAATGTTAGAATGTGAGGGGAAAAAACTTTTCACACACTAAACTTGAAATATTGAATAGTGCTACATAAAATTAATGTGGTGTGAAACCAGTTTTATATCACACAGAATTACGTTTTCTGCTTCACATAAAATGTCTTTCAAACCTAGTTTTGTTTGTTTTGTTTGTTAATTTCTCATTTTGAAGAGTGACGAAAATCATTGCAACCTGCAACATAAAATGCACTTGGAAGAATGGTATATGTATTTTCTTGTTTGAATTTTTGCAACATGAGGATGCAGCATGTGGATGCATCCACTCTCTTCTTCTAAGTGTTTGGATATGCATGAGAAAAAAAAAAGAGTGCAGCAGTACACAACAAGAGGGCCATGATGGCCCTGTATCACTCCACTGGCTAATAAGTAAAAACCCTACACGCCAAACATTACAATACCAGGCAAATTGGTTTTGAACATAAGACCCCTGAGACAAGGCTTAAATTAGTAGCCCTAGGTCTTACGGTTAGTAACAAGAAGATTTCTACAGTTTTCACTATGTAAGCCCATGTAAAACTTCTGACCCCCTGGGTGAGATCAATTTGGACCCCAGGGCTATAATTTGGGCATTCATACTAGAAGTCCACTAGATAAAGCCACATGCAAAATTTGGTAGCCCTAGGCTTTATGGCTAAGTACAGGGAGATTCCTAAAGTTTTCTCTATATAAGCCCATGTAAAAATTGTGACCCCCCCCCAGGCAGGGCCAATTTTGACCCCAGGGCTATAATTTGAGTACTCTTGGTAGAGGCCCACTGTATAAAGCCATATGCAAAATTTGGCAGCCCTAGGTCTAATGACTAGGTACAGGGAGATTTCTAAAGTTTCTATATAAGCCCATGTAAAACTTGTGACCCCCAGGGCGGGGTCAAATTTGACCCCAGGGCTATAATTTGGGCACTCTTGGTAGAGGTCTACTAGATAAAGCCATATGCAAAATTGGGTAGCCCTCGGTCTTATGGCTAAGTACTGGAAGATAGATTGCTAAAGTTTTCTCTATATAGGCCCATGTAAAAATTTTGACCCCATGGCTATTATTTGAAGAAACTTGATAGAGGTCTACTAGATAAAGCTACATGCCAAATTTGGTAGCTCTAGGCCTTATGGTTTCAGAAAAGAAGATTTTTAAAGATGTCCAATATTTTTAAGTTTTGTTGCTATAGCAGCCAGAGTTTTTGAAGGAATCAAATTCTTTCAAGAAATCTAAAGTGGACCATGGCAGGATCATTTCTGTGAAGTTTCATCAAAATTGCATGGGTAGTTTCAGAGAAGAAGATGTTCAAAATAAAAGTTAACGCACGCATGGATGGACGCACGCACGGACGCACGGACACCGGGCCATGACATTAGCCCGCTGGCCTTTGGCCAGTGGAGCTAAAAATTGTTTTTTTTTCTCACTTTTTAAATGGACAGTTAATGGCTAAATACAAATTGTTTTACGCTTATATGCACTTTCCACCTGCCCCTAGCCATTAGTGCTTTCAGCGCTTTGATTTTTGTTTACAACTGTACCTTTATTCGAACAGACGAAAGGAATGACAGTCATTTCGACACCTGGTCATTTCGATACTCAGTCATTTCGACACTTTTTGGTTGATTCGACCCCCGGTAAAAATTTTTTTGCAAAATTTGGTCATTTTGACACCCGATTTTTTTCCGAACACCTTTTTAGACTCGAGTTTCTATCAATAAATTACTTAATTTTTTGAGATGTCATATTACCACAATTTTGTGTTGGTGTGTGACCAAAATACGTTTTTAAACAGCTTGATTTAAAACCAGTTACTCCGAGTACGGTTATGTCCATACCATTTTTTCGTATCTATACTTTGCCATTTTAAAAAGAGATTATGCAGTATAACGTTTATCACACCTTCACCTGTCTTTAACTGTGCTTGACCGATGTTTTTCTCCACCAGAATAAATCATAGTCAATAAAAAGCTTACGAATGTCAAAACTACCTAAAAAAAAAGAAAAGTTAAGAAAATATATCCTTGACACATTCAAGATAAAAAGGTATCTACATACGTTCATTTTATTGAACCTGTCATTTACAGAAACCCCTTTAAATTAAGCACAGCCGAATTTTTCATCGTGCAGAGGGGTAACCTTTGATAGCATTAACTGTGGCAGTGGGAGTTTTTAATACTTGTAAGCAAACCCTGGTGTGGACTTTGTGAGCCATTTGGACCAAATGACAAAGGATAGGTTGAAGAATGTTCGACTAATGGTTGAGTTCTAATTAATTACGATAATGATGTTACTTGTATCAGTGTTCCCACTTGTGCAAACTATTGCGCAAATCACGATATAATATTGAAATTCACATAACAAATTTTGGTTACACACGAGCCCTTGTGTAAGAAAATAAATGGACAAAAAGGGCCATTATCCACTTATCTTGAGTAAAATGACAGGTTTTGAATTTACTTGTTACCCTTAATGACAAATTTTTGTCAAATCATGCAGAAATACCTATCCAGGAATAAACAGACATGAAAAATTGATCGGTGCAATAAAAGCGGAAACCCATGACACAACAAAACGTCTCTATGACACTGTCCGATCAGAGTCACTTCAGACCGTCTTTTCAGCTTTTTTAATGACTTTAAGCAGTAAATTTACACAAACATCTTTATATAACAGACTTTTTTGTTGCAGATCATCAATATGGATTGCTTTACCTCTAGTTGAGAACCATTTATGTCATACCCTCTAATATGGAATCTTACCCCAAGATTTACAGCTTAGGAGGTAAATGTACCCTGGAAATGAAAAGCTACTGGGAACACT
Organism: Hippopus hippopus; assembly: GCA_946811185.2. Lineage (NCBI taxonomy): Eukaryota > Metazoa > Mollusca > Bivalvia > Cardiida > Cardiidae > Hippopus > Hippopus hippopus. Next base: position 36,403,070 of record OX328096.1, read on the forward strand.
ATGTATAGAATAATTACGGCATTTAATGGACATATCAGATATGTCATTGTCTGCAAAGAATATGTGGTAATAAAAAATAACAGCGGGATTCCCAGTTTATTAACATAAAAGGCCTGCCTCGGCTGGAGAAGAAAATGAAAATTAAGCATAGGGCCTTACAGTCAAAATTTTAAGATTCCTTTTTTTCTTTTTTTTTGTATTTATTTAAATTCCCAAGTTGACTAGGCTACTATAAAAGGAAAGCGTTCTGAAATGAGGAATTTCAACCATTTCTGAGTTCTACATGTACCATGACACTGTGTTGGATTTACGGAAATCGCCTGAAGTAAATGACAGGTTTGGTAAAATAACCTATATAGACACTCTTTTTTACTGTGAATATTTCAAAGTTTTAATTTTTTATCTACTCCATCTGCGGAGTTTTCATATCCATAAGGCTGTTGATTCATTGTGTCTATTCTGAGGGGTGAAAATAGGTGTCCATCACAGTTAAACAAAAGCCAGGCTAAGGTGTGAAAAACATTCCTGCATAATCTCTTTTTAATTACCATTTATAGAAACCTCAAATACCCTACAATTATGTCCTATTTGCTGAACTGAGGCATATACGTATATGTACATGTATATCATTAGTTTTCCATAGATATTTACTGACATGAAAAAACTTCCCTAAAACAAAATTATTTCAACAAAGCCAATGCACGTATTTTGATCACACACTAAAACAAAATTACAACAATACGACAAAGTAAAAGTTTGAAGTAATTTAATGTTAGGCGTACATCAATCAAATTAAGGATGATGATTTAAACAACCAATGATCGGGTAAAAATTGTGAGAAAAAACACACACACACACACACACACACACACACACACACACACACACACACACACACACACACACACATACAATCAGACAAATCAAAACAATTTTTACTTAATTGAATTTTTACTGACAAACAAAAAAAGTGAACGGTCTCCTGCATTTACCAACCTCGGCATATAAATTTCCACTGTCGTAGCAATCAACATAGTTGGCCATCTACCAAAATAACCAAAGAAGTTAAACACTAAGATCGGCAAAGGCAACTTTCGTTATACTGCAAGAATACGTCTTTTTGTAACATACTGCAAAACATACTGCACAACAAATGCCCTCTTTTTTCTCCGTTATTTGGGGGGTAAAAAATCGGTGGGTGTCGAACTGACCATTTTTTGCAAAAAAAAAAAATTGTTTGGGTGTCGAAATGACCAAAATAGGGGTTGAAATGACCAAAATAGGGGTCGAAATGACCAAAATAGGGGTCGAAATGACCAAAAAGTGTCGAAATGACCGGGTGTTGAAACGTCTGGATACCAACGAAACATGGAAACAACCCTACCTGGCAGTTTCGATGGTTTCATTACATAGTTTCGGTTTCATTCCCAAAAAAGAAAAAAAAAATGAAACCAGTTTCCTAATAGTTTTGATGAAAAAATGTCTGGTTTCTGAAACTAGGCTGGAACCGAAACCGCTTTTGCTAGAACAAATACGCCTAAAGTTAAAGCCCCTGTAAAGTCCAAATACTGGTAATTTCCGCTGTTTATAACTCGAAAATATATCGGATTACCCATCACAACACATATATATAAGATCGGAGAACACTCGAACGAGTCAGTTACTGCATTGGTTGCCGTGAAATACGGGTGCGAAAATGCATGGAAAAGCCTGTTGGTTTCAGGGACGCCACTGATCGAGAAAACCTTCGTTATCATTCATGTATATTCGAACTAGGCCTTCAAGAACGTCATGTGATACCATTGCATCTCATTAGTGCGACACAGTACTACTGTTTACACTTTCAATAGTATGTCATCGGAGAGTAAGATTGCTCATTCTGAACCTGTTTTCTTATTTAGATGTAGTAAACTCTGCCTGTAGTGATGATAAATGAATAAACGATTATCAGCCTGTGTCGTCGTTTTGTTTACAATGTCGATAAACTTGCGTTTTTCAAGCCTAGAATGGGGACTAAACAATCAAGTGAATGAAGGGTTTGTTTTGACGCCTTCAACGATCACGTGGTGTTTATGTCACTATCACGTCACTGCGGAGATTTACAATGAAAAATTGATGTAAACAAACAGATAATGCAGCATGGTAGGAACTGTTCTAGTTTCAAAATTCTTTTTTCTGCCATTCACTGGAACTTTTACAAACTGCACCTTTACATATCGTGCAAGTCATAATAATCGCCATATTCTTACATGGTAAAAATGAAATTTACTTTTATTTTGTAAACAGGCCTTTTTACATTTGGACTTGAGACTTTAAGGCTCGACGAAATCACGAAAACTAATGACATTGTAGTTATTTACCTGGCAGGAAAATAGGAATTGTTTAATAATGTGAATTTTGAAATAAGTTTAACCGAAAGAATCGCATTTACATAAAATAAAAATCTATACACGAAAACTTGAAAGAAATACCTGAATCGTTGCCTGAATACGTTGTGGAATAAATGTTGCTAGTTTCCTAATCAGAATATGCGAATTTACGCAGAGAAATAATAGGTATATGGATTTTGTTGAAGAGTACTCGTTTGTATCATATATTGCTAGATTTACCCTAAGGATGCCGAAATCTTGGTTTGTGGGGGAAAATGTGAACATTAAAAAAATAAAACATTCGAAACAATATTCATGACTTTACCTACACGTGCTTCCACCGCGTGGCGGCGTCATTTTCTAGTCTTTTCCTGCCAGGTCACGTAGTGGTAATTTTGACAAAAAAATGCCTCCTAAGAAAGGGAAGAAAGCAGCAGCAAAGGTAGGTAATGGCTGCAGTTGCAGGTGAGCCATAAGATGGCTTAGTAGTTTTTAAGCTGCCCCTTGCGTTGACTGACAGGTTCGATCTGACCGAAGCCACATTACCGGCGTATTCCACGAGGCGATCGATAAATCCCTGACATTTTTCTCCATGTTTAACGCACTAGGGTTACGTTGTATCACACTTATTTACATTTTCACGATAATAGCCACGTGTAAGTAAAGCTCACTAAGTATTTTTTCCGGTTTTTAAAGTAGATTGGTACATGGACTGAATATTGAAATTGGGCCTATAAATTATCAAGTTTGATTGCTTGCCATGTAAAATTGTCTACTTACCTCCCTTCGCAGAGTAGGTGACGCCACTTTGATTCATGTAGTGATGGACGATCCATTCACTATTTTTTCAATTTTGTTCATATGGTGTTTTTACTCTGTTTTCAATATAGATCTATATCAGGCAATTCATGGCAACCAATACTCTACCTTCAGTCCAGGGTTTTCCATGACGCATAAATCCTGCGTCACTGACGCGATTTCAACTTGGATGATCCCCAAAATAAATAACAGTGCATCATCAGTGATGCAACTTTCCAAAATCTAAAACATCTAGGAAATTGAATAAAGCGTCATAAATCCAAGTCTGTTCTTGCTTCAGTATCACACGAACACCCTTCTTTTTTTAACTACAGGCTTTATTTTAGATAAAAGTGGTTTTCCAGTAATTTATTTATAGAATAAGACTGGTTCACGCATTGTTGCCGTAAAGTACATCGGACATGTGTCGTAAATACGGGCCCAGTCGAAGTCTTGGTTTGGTTCTCTGTATTTCAAAGCTTATTTCATGCGACTGCCGGTAGATAAAGTACACATTACCAGTCTGCTCTGTTTACGGAAAATAATGTCACAACGAAGTAAACTTGTATTCTTTTATTATCATCTGCTTCTTACAGCTGCCGATCAAGCCACGTCAAGAAGCGATTCAGATGAGAATGTTTCGTCTGTCAAAAATTGAAATCGAGCATTCTGTCAGAAATGTTTTACAGACTTTTACTTTCTTGGAGTTTAAAGGTGAAATGCATTGTAATCCATGCTTGACGACAAAGAGACCCATTTATTTTGACTCCCTGATTTTAAGAAATGACCCTCAACTAATGAAGCAAGGGGTCAAAATGACCCCCAATTTTTAAAGTCGAGGGAAAACTCTGCTTCAGTCTGAAGGGTTGCACTGATATTATTTTTGTGATAGGGTCTCTGCTCCCCTTCACAGTTTGCTTAATGTGTCTTTAATCTGCTTGTCAGCTCTGAAAATGGACATGAATCAATAGAAGAATGATTTATCTTACAAAAAAACCAAAATAATTAAAAAATGTTACTGTTACTTTCTTGTAATTCCATTATTTTGAGATGTAAATATCTGTTGACCTACTTCCCAGGTAATAAGATATTTGTCACTAAAACTGATCTTTCCTTTAGAAACATGCATACTGTCACCAACTTAACAGCAGTGACACCGTTATTTACATTCAAATAAGCGGTTCACACAAAATGGTGACGTCATTCACTTCTTAGTTTGCAAGGAAAGTGAGATATCATTTCGGGTTCGAAAACGGGTACCGCTCGAAAACAGGTCGGTCAACAAATCCATATGTATTTCAGTGTGTGCGATCACGTACAAATGTACGTGATTCACGTTTAAAATAAAAATATCACGTACAGTCAGTTCGTACTGGAACGTACAAAAACTTGCGCAATTGAAAATTTAAAAAGTCAAATTTCAGAAATTTCCTGCAGTGTAATGTTTACAGTTACTTCTCTTGGATGGATTTTCGGAATCCAAAAATAGAATGCATGCTATCCGTCGTCGTACAGTACAGTCGCCGCGAATCTTGGAGAATTCGCGCATCATGTGCAAATTCATAAATTTTTCTGCGCATATCTTCCGTGAAATTTGTGGGGAATTAACGTGATCTGCGCGCGAGATAGAAAGTTAGTTACGCGAACTTTCGGGCGAGAATTCAGATACACCGCACGAAGTTTCCCATGTCTTCACGCGTGGAGTTTTATACATCGCGCAACAATTTGTTGGCCTCCACACTAGAATTGTATGTGTGTACTTCGCGAAACACCAAGGACATAAGCTTACGAAAGGGCATTAAAAAGTATTGTCTAATTCAAGACTCTCATCTTATCATGCAATGTTGATAATTATCGTGTGAAAGATATGAATATCATAAAGAGATGTTTGTTAAACAGGCAATTATCGATCTAATGGAGATGGTACAGGCTAAATGCATAAAAAGATATGCATCAAAACTTACAGTATCCAGAACCTTTACGTATGATATCTACTGTAATTTGCCAATGTACAAACAGTATTTGGGGGGAAAAAATGTGTCAGAATCTTAAGGAACTTGTCATTTTGAAAAAGGAGGTAGCCGAAATAATAGGCTTTACCGTGTTGTCCAAATGTTTGTCCGAAATCATGAGGGAAATATCCAACAAATTCAGATCTATTAATAGGACTGCTGACGGGGTCAAAACTGTAGCTGATCTTCAGTTTCTGCGTGTTTTCAATTTGAAATACATGTTTTAAATGTGTTCTTATCTGTTTTGACCTACAAGAAGTCACTTTCTGATACGAGTTGAGTCGAAGTTCAACAGTGGATGGTGTAGATCCAAGGTCAAACCGCACGTTCTGCTATGTCTGATGTGTACCCACACCGTCCGCCATCTTGCCATCGGCAGAGTAATTTTGAACGACCAAAATTTAATAATTGAAACAAATTTAACAGTTACCCTATAACTGCTTAAACCATGGCCAAATATCTCACAGTATTTGCACATATAGGCTCATAGCCCTTTTTAACAGTCCAACAGACCCAGCACTTCAGATTGAGACTCGGTATGCGGAGAGTTGATTACCTGCAGATCGATCTGCAAAGAATTTGAAGGTTTCACGCCGAAAGTAAAAAGGCTGCGCTGGCCTTTATCGTCTACAGCCCTTTAAAGAAACTTTTTGTAATGTTTCCTGGTTCTTGACATGTTTTAGACTTGGATACAGCGTGTGTTTTTTTTTTTTTTTTTTCAAATATGTTTACTGCAACCGATTAAGAATGTGTTCCACAGTGCTAAATTAAGAAAACTTCTGTAAACTGTAAGTTTTAATAAAAGGCAAAAATTACATAACATGTCAAAGGATTTAATATTGAATGATAACTTGCACCCCAAGCATGCAATTCATCTTTATAAAATAAATGGACACAAACAACCTATTGACTGTTTACCAAACCAAACAACAAATTACAGATTCAATCATGTTTTAGACATTTGCAGACAACAATTCAAATGTGGCTAGTATGACTTGTTTTTCATAGCCTAGAACATTGTGGAAAAGGAAGAAAATAAAGGTCACATCCCCCATTTGAGTGTTATTTCTTTAAATTTTAGTCTTTTTTTTTTTTGTCCAAATGACTTCTTCTTTCACACTTGTTCCAGTGCTAATGCTGTAAGACAAGAAGGCCTAACCTCCATCTTTCCAACCCCCCTTTCTCCTGTTCCCCCCCCCCCCCCCCCCCCCATCTAACCTATAGGTTGTTACATATTTTCAATTTAAAAAAAAGTTTTTCCTGATTTTAGACAAAAATTTTAGCTTCCACTTACTGTTTTTTGCAGAAATCAGTGTAAATTCATTGTTTAAATTTATGATCAAAGATGAAAAGATAGTTTGAAGTGCCTCTGATCGGACGTCAAACTGACTTTTGTTGTGTCATGGATTTTCACTTTTTTTCCCCAGCGATCTTTTTTTCATGTCAGTTAATTTTTAGCTCCACTGGCCAAAGGCCAGCGGGCTTATGTCATGGCCCAGTGTCCGTCGTGTGTGCGTGCGTTAACTTTTATTTCAAACATCTTCTCTGAAACTACCCATCCAATTATGATGAAACTTCACGGAAATGATCCTGCCATGGTCCTCTTCAGATTTCTTGAATGAATTTGATTCCTTCAAAAACTCTGGTTGCCATGGCAACAAAACTTAAAAATATTGGAAACCTTTGAAAATCTTCTTGTATGAAACCATAAGGCCTAGGGCTACCAAATTTGGCATGTAGCTTTATCTAGTAGACTTCTATCAAGTTTCTTCAAATTATAGCCCTGGGGTCAAAATTTGCCTCGCCCCAGGGGTCACAAGTTTTACATGGGCTTTTATAGAGAAAACTTTAGAAATCTCCCTTTACCTAGCCTTAAGGCCTAGGGTTACCAAATTTTGCATGTTGCTTTATCTAGTTGGCCTCTACCAGGAGTGGCATATAGCTTTATCTAGGAGCCCTCTATCAAGTTTCTTCAAATTATAGCCCTAGGGTCAAATTTGACCCCGCCCCGGGGGTCACAAGTTTTACATCGGCTTATATAGAGAAAACTTTAGAAGTCTCCCTGCACCTAGGCTTAAGGCCTAGGGTTACCAAATTTTGCATGTTGCCTTATCTAGTTGGCCTCTACCAGGAGTGGAATGTAGCTTTATCTAGTAGACCTCTATCAAGTTTCTTCAAATTATAGCCCTAGGGTCAAATTTGACCCCGCCCCGGGGGTCACAAGTTTTACATGGGCTTATATAGAGAAAACTTTAGAAGTCTCCCTGCACCTAGCCATAAGGCCTAGGGCTACCAAATTTTGCATGTATTTATCTAATGGGCCTCTACCAAGAGTGCTCAAATTATAGCCCTGGGGTCAAATTTGACCCTGCCCCGGGGATCACAAGTTTTACATGGGCTTACCAAGAGTGCCCAAATTATAGCCCTAGGGTCGAATTTGATCCCGCCCAAGGGGTCAGAAGTTTTACATGGGCTTATATAGTGAAAACTTTAAAAATCTTCTTTTTACTAACCATAAAAACTAGGGCTACCAATTTTAGTCCTGTCTCAGGGGTCTCATGTTCAAAACCAATTTGCCAAGTATTGTAAAGTTTGGCATATAGTGGTTTTACTTATTAGCCAGTGGAGTGATACAGGGCCATCATATTCAGAAATGGCTCTCCACTCACCAGCTTAATTAGCCGTTATAAACAGTGCTGCATGCGTCTTTCACATTAGATCTATATTGACTGTGTTTATTACAGTCTATTTTTCTGCTGGTTGCATGGGACCTAATTTATGTGATGCTTTAGCCGATAATCTCATGCGTCAGAATGACGCTTAGGCAGATATTTTTGACCGTCAAAAACGGGTCATTTTGGATTTCCAAGCGTCAAAACTGGGGTCCCGGGTCAAATGAGAACCCTGAAAAAAAGTTTTTGTTTTATAGTGAGAATATGAGATCAAAACATTGCCAAATAGAAGCCGGCAGCCATTTTGAACCTGTGGTTAACACGTTACCAGATGTTAATTCATAAGACAATTATAATTCTGCCTAATGATAATCTTAACACTTTAAACATATAACAATGACACATCAAACAACTTGAATAATGTTAGCCAAACACCTTCAATTATAATCACTTCGCTTTAACCTATTGATAAAAATAGGGGTATTTCGGTGGTATTTCATTGATTCGTCGGACCACTCAAATGTGAATGACGCACGCGGCTCTGATTATCACAGCTAGTGAGGATGGCGAGTCAATTATGAAAACATGATAAAGATGTTGGTCCACTTATCTGGTATAAACTGACAGATTTCAATGTTACCTGCTACCATAATTGACAAATTCATGACAAATCATGCAGTAATACCCCTCTAAAAATTAATTGGCATTCATAAAACATTGCTGAAAAAAAAAAAAACGCGAAAACCAATGACACAACAAAGGTCATTTTGACATTGTCTGATCGGAGTCACTTCAGACTGCCTTTTCAGTTTTTTAAGACAAAAGCTATGAAAGAAAAATCCCTTATGGGTTTTTTCAAAGAGATTTTTAAAAAAAAATTGTGAGATATTTGTTGTCATTGCTGTATAAATTTATAAAAAGGGATACAAACTTGCTAAAAAACTGCACTGAAGTAAATATAAATTCATCCCCCATTCTGCTACAAAGTTCTAACATATTCTTCTAACTCTAAGATGTATCATAGCCTATTACAGATACTCAAACTTAGGGGGATCAGAATTATTAAATTCTGTAACATGTAATTCTGCTGATCCTTCAAATACAAAGAAGTGCAGCAGTCTCCTCTTTACACAACCAAATAACACATTTCATGCATGTTAATATTCCTGCCGATCTCCGAGAGTCAACTTTTTTTGACGGCATTTTCAAAATCTGAGCATGGTTTTTGGTAGGTACAGTTTGTTAGGTATCCTTACTTACAAGATGATCACATGAAAAGAATTTTCACTTTCGTTTTCGATAGTCAATAAGGGACATAACTCATACAAACAGGTGTACGCGTGTTTATAAATTGATATCATGTAGATGTCGAATCTAGACTGCACTTGGCACCTCAAATAATCCTTTCAGACGGTCAGACGAATCACCGAAATACAACCAACAACAGAAATACCCAAAGCACAAGTTTCTCGGCACGTTCTGTTCTCTTCAATTCTGTTAAAGTGCAGCGATAATAATTGAAGATGTTCGGCTGACATAATCGAACTTGTTTGATGTGTAGGTTTGTCATTGTTATTTTTCAAGTAATATGGTTATTACTCATAATCTTATCGGCGAAATTTTAATTGTCTTATCAATTCATGCCTGGTGCCGTGCTAACTAAAGATTCAAAATGGCTGCCGGTTTTCCAATTTGGTGATGTTTTAATTTCATATTTCCAACATAAAAAGCTATTTTTTCTAGCATACATATGGACAAAGATCAGACACATCAATCTTGTACAAAAGCTACTGAAGTGAGATGTGGAGGTATAATCCCTGAATTGACCAATTTTAGTACGTTAAGTGGGTATTTTGGTGGACATACACAGTACAGTAGGCTGTTCCAGTGCAAATTCTTCACGGCGGGCTTTTAAATAACATGTTGCTATTTTGACATTAGGTTTAATATTAACTCTCCTTCATAAATAAAATTGCAATCTGGTCAAAAACCACAACTTCATTTATCTTAATAAGTAAAAAAATACTGGTATTTCGGTGGTATTTCGGTGATTTGTCGGACCCCTTGCAGACAACCGCTTGTTTTTATTCCGTAAAGCGTTTTTCTTGTCACAAGTTTGCAGACAGAGTTTTCGATTAAAAGATGCAACCAAAAACAAAGTTGAAGCCCAAAGAGGACTACAAAAACGATTCCCCAAATGATTAGCCCTAACTCCGAGGCTCCGAGTAAAGATGGCTTCAAAATCAGGACTGGTTTCTGTACAATCAAGAGAAAAACTGTATGTTAACTACTGCCGAGAACTGCACTGTTTGAAAACCCTATCGATCGGTACAAACAGTTTTAAGACATCTTGAAAGTATGGATCACAAGCACATTGTAGCTACCCCAAAATCACACTCGGAAGTTGAAACTTCCATCAAAAAAGTTGACTCAGAGATTGGAGAATATTAACATGCATGAATTGTATAATTTGGTTGTGTAAAGAGGAGATTACTGAACTTCTTTGTATTTAAAGGATCAGCAGAATTAACCGTTTACCGCACAATGCCGACTTTTAACAACCCTGGGAGAGAAGCCTTTTGAAAACATTGTGGGAAAAAGAGGAAATGCTGGTGACCAGCATTTTCTCCTTTTCCCACAATGTTTTCTACCCTATCAGAGAAAAATTGAACCATTTAAACCACATCGAAATTGTCTTCTTCAAATGCTTTGAATTTGGACAAGGCTAAAATTCTGTCTTCTGGTAAAGGGTTAAACTTTGTTACAGAATTTTATAATGTTGATCCCCCTAAGTTAAAGTATGTGTCATAGGCTATTATATGTCTTAGAGGAATATGTTAGAACTTTGGAGCAGAATATGGGAAATTAATTTATATGTACTTCAGTTTTTGAGATAGTTTGTATCCCTTTCAATAAATTTATTTGGCATTGACAACAAATATCTCATAGTTTTTTTGATCTCATCGAAAAAATCCATATGGGATTTTTGTCTCATAGCTTTAGTTTGACAGGTATATTGGTGATTTATTTTGTCATCCGCAGATGCTTTCAATTTGGTCTAGTCAAAAAAATTTTTCATTTGGTAAAGAGTTGAAAAGGTTTGAGAATACTTTGTTTTTTTTATAGAGCACTTAATTTTGCAGGTCATTTGCATCTTTTATTTCAGACTAAAAGTCCAAAGAAAGAAACAGCACAAGTAGAACAGTCTGAAGAGGTGAAGCCAAATTATTATTTGATATGCATTTTATTGTTAATTAGTCTGTACAGTGTTCAATAGAGTTTGGAAACATTTTAATCATTAGAGTACCAAGTACAAGGTAAGTTACAGTTCTTTGGATGGAAAGTCTTTAAATATTGATCAAGATCAGGACGAGGAATTTGCAGACTGACTGTGGATCATCACTATCCACTATTTGCTGCATCATCAGACCAAAATTGCCTTAAAATTGTATGTAATTTTTTGGTATGATATATTGTCTGAACTTGTGCATGTCAATTTTGGTACTCTAAGGGTTGAATTGTGTTTTTGTTACCTGCTCAGCTTCTTTCTTTTGGCTTTGGTCAGGAGGTGGAATTTCAGATTTTCCCACTATGAGCTTGCTCACAGACAAGTTCCACTGATTTTTCTACATGTTCGCAATTGAGGTTTACTTGTGCAAATGAATAGCAAAAATCAGTATTAGGTTTGTAAGAATGGTTATGATGGTATACAGGGCTAATGGCTTATACTTATCAGACAAACATGAAACATGTTTTGACGAAAGTTGATGGAATCGCCTTCCTCTCTAAGGTTTCAGTAGATTTTCCTACGAATAGAGCTTTAGTCATAATGGCAAACTGTGGAAACATTCTTAAGTTACTACGGTGAAGTGCAGGCTTTTAGTTTGACCCATAAACCCGGGTCTTTGTGCACAAAAATCTTAAAATACCCTTTTGACATACAGAAATACCGATCAAGGAGTCATTTTGACCCCAAAAAATTTTCAGAGATGCATCAAAAAATATATCAAACAGCAATCTTACCAACGAATAATCATTTTAAAGGCGTGAAAATCATTAAAATGGTGTTAAACATCAATTAAACAGTTACTGCTGCATATTACTGGCCAAGTGTGACCAGAAGGTTATAATGGACTTGTTACCTGTGATAAGCATAGGTTGACAACTGCCAACTGTTCACTAACCTTGCTTAAAATGATAGACGTTGCAATAAATTCAATACTGGTTTATCCTTTTGGAGTTACGCATTGATGTATGGATATTGAAAACATCGTCACTCACCAGTGTCCTCCTCATTGCTCGACATTCATACCCAATGACGATCATACTTTGAATTTTATTGAAAACAATAAGTTAATAAAAGTAATCTATGAAACATATATCTACATCTTATTTCACACAAAAAGATAACTTCACTTATGAATAAATTAGATCATTTAGGCCCAAGAAATTTTCAATACGTTAAAAATATTCGGATAAATAAATCTTATCTTTATTTCAGCGAAGATTAACAAAGGAATTCTGAGTGAAATTTATTATCCATAATTTTCTAATTGATTGCTTAGGTCAACAAGGTTTTAACCTTAAGCCTCCTTGAACATGGGGGCAGGGGAGGAAGAGGGGCTTCTCTTTGCACTGTAAAATTTTACAAATCAATTGTTCACTTCACCTCTTTATTGCTATATTAATAATAAATCCAACAACAAAAGTTGACTACAGACAATTATATTTTCCATTTTGACTCATGATTTTTTGTATGACTTGAAAAATTTAGACTTGACCCCTAAAATTTTAGGGTCAAGGGGTCAGTGACTCCCGAATTTCTGAGGCTAGCTAAAGCCCTGAAGTATTGGAAAGATAATCCCTATGGAGCCAATTAATGTAAGCAAGCCAGCTATCCTTAAACACAGTGACACTTTTGTGCTTTGCATCATATTTGTGTCTCTGTGCATTTTTGAGGTTCTTTGGCTGTTCGGACAGCTTTGAACCACCCTATCTAATGACAAATTTGACCATTTCATGCACCAAAAACCTTTGCAATGCAACTTTTTAACTGGGAATCATGTTTACTACAACACCACATTGATACAGCCAATCAGAGAACTTTTTTCCTATCACAGTTGCCTCAAGTAAGAGACATTGTATGGGGTAATTATTTTGTGCTGTGAGAGTGTTTATTTTAAGGCAGTGTGGGCATGGATTATGTGAAAATTGGAAGAAATGAACTTTTTCAGGATAGTAAAGAATATAAGGACAGCATTTTATCATTTTTTCTGACTCAGAAATTTATAACAAGGACAGGCGCTCTAAAAATTCCACCGAAAGTCTTGTGTCTGACAAATCAGGCATAGAAATTCCACACCCTGCCTTTGGTTACATGCATGATATTCACTTTGCTGATATTATGCTACTCTATGAAATAACATAAACGGTTGCAAAATTATAGTATTTGTCATTATAAATTTTATGGTAATTGGATGGTTTCAGAATGGCATACTTGGGATAACTATCTTCATTGCAGGGTTTTCCTTGACGCACGATTTTGTGCGTTTTGACGCATTTTTAAGGAAAATGACCCGCAATTTTTTCATCAGTGCGTCATTGTTGATGCACAAATATGATAAGAGTTACGAACGATAGTATACATACTACCGACACTGTTACATTGCGAGTAGATGAAAAACCTGGAGTACGAAGAGAAAATGGGACGAACCGTTGGACTGTATATCGATTTTACTATAACACCGCCGGTCTTTAAACGGGTCTAAACTGAACCAGTCAATCTCTAATGAAAACAATATAGCTGTGTCTACATTGACGTCATTCTTGCTGTCTGCAAGGAAGAAGAGCCCTTTTACAAAGATCAGACGATAAAACGCCTGGTAAGAGCACCCAGAAAAACATTTCAAGGTCACGAAGGTTTACTGTAAATTAGCTAAAGAGATACACTTCGTTATTCGTTGAAAACGGCGGCACAAATGCGACCTGTGTGTCGAAACACAGGAATCGGCTGTTTAATTGGTGTAGGCCCTAAATCGTTTATTTTCGGCCGAAATGGATATTCTCTATCAAGAAAAACAATAGAGACTTCCAAATCCTGCCGACAATAAGCTATTTTCACCAATTAAACGGTCGATTTCTGTGATAAAAACAACACAAAAAAACTCCACAGAGAGAAGCTGCACAAACTTCGAAATTCAGCCTATGTGCATCATCAAAACACTAGCGGTCATGATGATTAAAAGATTAAAATTACTTGGAGATATGACAGCTGGTCTGTAGCTAAAGTCTGTTTGCTTGTTAAGAACAGGCGTAAATAAAGCATACTCCAGATACTCTTTATAAAAAAAGGTGCCATCTTGGATAGAAGCTCCCTCTATATAGAGAATCTCTGGTAGTGTTATGTATCTATCACCATGTAAAAATACATGTATGTAGGGTATACAAAGATTTACAGTGAATAGAAAACAAAAAAAAAAAACACACATAGTTTCACAAATAGTAGCCTTTGTCTAAGGTAATTACATTTTGTTGTGACCCCCACAAATTCCAAAATGACCCCCATTATTTTTGACTAGGGGGTCACAATGACCCCCTATTTTTGTTGCCAAGGGAAAACCCTGTCATTGTAACTGAAATTACATGTATCCAAAATAGTGTTACAGATTACAGAGAAGAAATACAATCAGATTATAAATCAACCTGAACCAAAACCTTTTATGTAATTTTGTTTTTAAAAGCTTTATTGTTCAAGTTTTCTATCATTGTGACTGATTAGCTGTCGGTGTTTTTGTTTGTTATAATTATACCCCTGCAAAACGAATGTTTTTGGGGGTATACTGGAATCAGCCTGTCTGTCCGTGTGTCCGTCTGTGTGTCCGTCCATGTGTCCGTCTGTACAAATAATTGCCTGTTTCTGTCAAAGCACTGGTGGAGGTATTAAGTCACATTCAGTGACAGCTCTAGTTATACTTGCATAGATGGCATGGACCATTACTGTGTTACTATGCCTAACCCCTTACCCATATGCAAACACATGTATGTGTTTTTAGACTCCTACATTACACAGCATTTTATGACATTATGTTACAATGAGCATTGCTTGTTAACCCTTTCCAAAGAAGCAGATACAGTGGCTTAACAACCCTAAGACAGAGAGGTTTTATAATCATAAAATCGGAAGCAAATGCTGGTAACCAGAATCTTTTCCCTTTTCACCCTCAATGAGTATACTTATTTCATAGACAAGTCTCATCATTGAGCCCTTAAAGTGCCTTTCACAGCTACAGTTGCCTTTGAAGCCACTGTTGATGCAGATCAAACTGCACAAAATGTGCAGTCTGATCTTGATCAACACTGTCTACTCTCCTGAAACACCTTGGACAAAAGCAAACGATAATTTTTAAAAATTTTTAGTCTTTCTGGACTCAAATAATCTTTGGTTTTATTAGGCGATCTAAGGGTTAAGCCGCATTATTTTTTCACTTTCAATATGGGTGAATCTTAAGTGGTTTGGTAAAGAGTCAAAAGCTGCTCAATTTACTCTATTTTCCCATTAAAAAGGGCATTCTATAAATCAAATTTCTCTGCCTTGCGTCATTTTCACTAGACAAGATAGTGGTATTTGTCAAGATAGCCTGTATACAACAGCAGTGTTCTACCCCAGGCTATGATTTTGTGACATCACATTAAATTTAACCCTTTACCAAACAGTCCATGGTTTTAAAGACTGGTAAAGAAGGCTTTTGAAAGCATTGTGGAAGAAGGCTGGTTACCATCATTTTCTCCGTTTCCTACAGTAATTTCCAACCTTTGAAAGGCAATCCCATCATTTGAGCCACATTTAATTTGTCGCTTGCAAATGATTGGACTTAAACAAGTCCAAAATTTTACTATTTGGTAAAGAACCAAAGGTGGTTTCATAAAAATAGTCCAAAAGCAAATTTTCTCTTATGTAAGTTTCTTTTAGTACAAAACCCAATTTAATGTTTTTTTTAATGACCTTGGTAAATCTCGTTCTATCCCTCCCCCTTTTAGAGATATGCCATCTGGTCATGCTCAAGCAATTGCTTTATGCTGAAATCTGGTTGTGAGCATTTATCTCCGGAAGAACAAAACAATATCTGTTCAAAATTATGGCAAAAAATTCTGCAAAAAAAAAAAACATGAAAAAGAAAATTTGTAAAACAGATATTGAACACTGAATTTTCTTGTGAGCATTTCAACTGGTAAAGTGTCAGCAAAACAGATAGGAACTGAGATTCCAGTTAACCCCTGTCATACTTGTAACATGCTTCAAATTGAATCGATTTATTGGAGTACGCAAGATAAACATTGGCATCCACAGAGCCAAACACACTGCATAGCAGGTGAATGTGAATTCTCATTAACTGGTTTAGAAACTACCTGGACACAATACTCTGTGTACGTTGTGGACACAATACATGTGTACGGAAGACAAGACCTCCATACTCTGCTGAAATGAAGCAGAATGACTTCTCAAACCAAACATCCTACTCAAGAAAACATGCAACAGTATGTCACAATGTGTATCTCTATATCATCACCTTTAGTGATCATAAGAAAAGAGTATCTATGTCAAGTGTCAGAACTTCCAACACTTTGTCTGTTTTAAAAATTTTGTCACTTGAAATTCAACCAATACAAGAAAATACATTTCTGCATATTGTTTTTTCTGAACTGAGTTTCTGTCCTGTGTGTCTCACTGATTTTGACCCCAACCCCCCCCCCCCCTTTTTTTTTTCCTCTTTTGAACAATTTCTGCCATTGTTAACCCTTTACCACACAATCCTGAGTTTTAATGACCCTGAGGAAGAAGCCTTTTGAAAACATTGTGGGAAAAGGAGAAAATGCTGGTAACCAGCATTTTCTCCTTTTCCCATAATGTTTTCTACTTATTCAAAGACCAATTCCATGATTTGAGCCACATTTAAATTGTCGTTTCTAAATGCTTTCAGTTGGCCAAGTCTAGTATTTTGTCATGTGGTAAAGAGTTAAATGAATCTTGGCAAAACACTGCTGCAGGGTCTAACAAAGATCTGTTTTAGTTGTACTTGTTTTCAAAATTACTTGTTTTCAAAATTCACATGTATTGACTGATTAGTATTATTGATTGATATGAATTTAATAGCATTGTTTTTATTTATGTCAGTATGCATTATAGGGAGTTACAGGCTTTGTTGCATTATTTAAAATAAACCTTGAATCTGTTTACCAGGATCTCCTTCTAGGCCAGGAAAATGGTGATGCTGATACTTCCCAAGATCAGGTAAAATATTAAATGAGAAGGAAAATCCATTCTCCTTTGATATTTAGATATTCAATCTTCCAAAAAAAATGTTTTAAGTTCTGCAGAGATAACATGAGGTAAATGTAAATAGAAAGTTGAAGGACATGTAGTCAAAACTACATTAGATTATAAGGTATAAGTAGCATCAAAACAGTCTTGAAATGATAACTAGAAATAAATAATGATCTTAAAGATTTCCTGGCTAGTGAAATGCTGTTTTAAATAGCCACATATACAAAGAGCACAAGAAGTTTGTTGTATTTAATTATTGGATAGGTTGGCCAGTCTGTATTTAAAAAAATTGACACAGTCATTTTAAATTATATCTGTATTATCAACTTCCAGTTTTCATTTGGGTTTTCTCCAACTTTGTGAGAATAAATTGATATTGATAGATATACAAGTCTTGTTTTTGTACTATGTGTAAGAAATCACTAACTGCAGATATCTGCCTTTGTTACATCTATTAGAATATCTTATCATAGTTATTTAAGACCCAGTAGCAGCCAAAAGTAATGAAGCAGGTGTTGAAATGCATTTGAATTTAAATTACATATATACACCTTTTAGAAAAATGGAAATTATTGTGAAGATGACTCTTATTGTTCTGTTGGTCCAAGAGTTAGTCGCTGGCAAAAAAATGAACTTTAAAATCAGGTAAAAAGTAAACAAGACAAAGCGATCTGTAAACTTTGACATACTCAAGCACATTTTTCTGCAAGTGACCAACACATGAGTGACTACACAAATACAGATTATCGTCTTCACAATAATTTCTATATATTAGAAACATGTGATTTAAATTTAAATGCATTGCAACATGTGCATTGTTTACTTCTGGTCGCTATGTTGGCTTAAATGGCCACTTACATTAGTTATAATTTCTTTTCTTGAGGATACATAAAACTTGGAGGATGCTGAAATAAGCTACATTTACAATGCTCAACAGTTGAGATGAAGATTCAAATGTAGAGGACATGCAGTTAGATCCTGTTAGCTCACTTGAGCGTGAAGTGCTCAAAGTGAGCTTTTGTGATTTTGCTGTGTCCGGCTTCCATGGTCCATTGTCCATATTTCCCTTGTGTGCACTCTAGAGGCCACATTTTCAGTCAGAAACTCATGAAACCTGGATCCATATTCACCAACCATTCTCAAGAACATTCTTAGTCTTATTCTCACGAATTTTCTGAATTTACAAGAAAGACAATTTCTGATTGGCTAAACCAAATGGTTTAACCAATCAGAACTTGTGTTACTGTCTAAATTGAGAATAATACAAAGAATATTCTTAAGAATGGTTGGTGAATATGGGCCCTGGTGAGAATCTTTGTCTTGGTAATATCTTTGGCATATTTGAAATTGGGTCACTTTGGTCATAAAGTAGGTCACCAGGCCAAATCTTAGAAAAACCTTGTGTGCACTCTAAAGGCAACATTTTCAGTCCGATACTCTTGAAACTTGGTCAGAATGTTTGTCTCATTGATATCTTGTACATGTTTGAAATTGGGTCATGTTGGGTCATAAAGTAGGTCAATGGGTGAAATCTTAGAAAAACGTGTGCACTCTACAGGCAACATTCTCAGCCTAATATTCATGAAACTAGGTCAGAGTGTTTGTTTTGATGATATCTTGGACAAGTTCAAAATTGGGTCATGTCTGGTCAAAAAGTAGGTCACTGGGCTAAGTCTAAATACCTTCTGTGCACTCTAGAGGCCACATTTTCAGCCTGATATTCATGAAACTAGGTCAGAATGTTTGTCTTGATGTTTACTCAGAGAAATTTGAAATTGGGTTACCTCGGATCAAAAAGTAGGTCACTAAGCCAAATCATAGAAAAACCTTGTGTGCACTCTACAGGCCACATTTTTAGCCTGGTACTCATGAAACTAGTTCCGAATATTTGTCTTGATGTTTTTTCAGAGAATGTTGGAAGTTTGGTCACCTCAGGTCAAAGAGTAGGTCACTGGGCCAAATCTTTGAAAAGCCATATGTGCACTCTAAAGGTCACACTTTAAGCTTGATTCTCATGAAACTAGGTCAGAGTGTTTGTCTTGATGATACCTCAGACATGTTCAAAAATTAGTCACCTCGGGTCAAAAAATAGGCCACTTAGCCAAATCTTAGAAGAACTTGATATGCAGTCTAGATGCTACATTTTCAGCTTGATACTCCTGACACTTGATTGGAATGTTTGTCATGTTGATATCTCAAGATAAGTTTGAAATTGGGACATGTTGGGTCAAAAAGTAGGTCACTGGGCCAAATTTTGAAAAACCTTGTGTGTAATCTACATGTCATATTTTCAGCCTGATACTCATGAAACTAAGCCAGAGTGTTTGTTTTGATAATATCTGAAAGACTTACACATATTTGAATTATGATCATGTTGGCCCAAAAAGTAGGTCACTGGGCCGAATCTTAGTAAAACCTTGTTTGTAGTCTAGAGGCTACATTTTCAGCCTGCTCTTCTTGAAACTTAGTCAGAATGTTTGTCTTGTTGATATCAGGGACAAGTTTGAAATTCGATAATGCCTGGTCAAAATATAGGTTGCATATGTTTTACATCATCACAATCAGGATCTCTGCTGCTTTATCAATCTTAGATGACTTTACTCAAGTGAGTGCTTTAGGGCCAATAGCCCTCTTGTTTTTATCACACTGATAAACAATTTGAAACTTATTTTGAACCAAATGCTTTTGTAATATCTGCATCTTGTATACCCACTGAAATCTTTTCTATTTTTGCCCCTAAATTTCTGTCCAAAGAAATATTGTTTATTTTCCTTCCTTGTTACAGGAGATGGAAGTTAACTTGGAAGAACAAGAGGCTGAAGAAGGTAATTTACTTTCTTTGCTTTTAAAGATATACCTTAGCAAGATGTACTTTATTTGTTCTCCTTTATTGATGTCATATAATGGGCTTTAACCATGCTCCACATTCACAATTAATTGAATTATATTTATGCAGTAAATGGTGCCGCAAAAAGAAACATTGATGAAGTTGATGATGAGGAAGAAAGTGATGGCTCAAAGAAAATGAAAACTGATGAAGAGGAAGAGGACCCTGACAGTATGTATAGTCTTGATTGCAAGCTTTCTAATGAAATCCTGCTTCAGCCATGTACATATTTTGTAATTGCTGATGCTTGATTTCTGACAGAAGGGTTCTTGATTTAAATGGATAGTGAAACTGTAGTTCATGATAGAATGTTCAACCTGTGAAATTCAAAAACATTCATTCTTTTAAAATTGATGATGGCACTAAATTTTGATCATTTAGTCTATTTTGAACAGCTCCACTGGCCAAAGGCCAACAAGCTTGTGTCATGGCTGAGTGTTTGAAGTGTGTCTGCTTTTAAGTATTATTTCATACAATTCTGAAACTACCTGACTAATTTTGACCAGACTTCAAGGAAATGATCCTGCCATGGTCTTCCTTAGAATTCCCTAACTCTTTGCATTAAAATGGAAAGCATTTGCAGATAAAAAATCAAGAGTGATCCAAATGAAGAGATTTTATCATGAAAGAGTAGAATACATTGTGGATAAAGGAGAGAGCGTATCTGACTCGTTACCTGGTGGTTGCAGGTTTGATACCCAGTTGTGGCAAACTTTTCTTTTGGCAATGTTTTGCCTCTAACCTCTGATGCATGTTAGAAAGTAGCCAGTGATTTGGAAAGAAAGTTGTGTCGGTACTGGTGTGAGAAAGCCAAGAAACACGTGTAGGTGCACTGGCTGCCGTGATATGACCTAAGCTGATAAAATGGCATTTAACTCCAATACAAGCTAACAAGCTGGTTATTCATGGAGAATTTCTGTTTCAGAACCTATCACATTGTTTTGTGGTAACCTCGATCCTGACCTGTCAACAGAGACACTTGAAAGATTCTTCAATGCCAATAATATTGAAGTCACAGAGGCCAGAAAAATAAAATGGAAAAGGTAAGAGTATTTGTAAGTTCTAAAAGAAAAGAGACCCTCCATCAAAACATGCAGCATTCTGTGAAAGACAAAAATATCTTAATAGTATCTCTTTTTCAGACTTTGCTCATTTCAAAGATTTAAGATTTTCTTTTTTTTTTTCCCTGCTTGAATAGAGAGATACAGTTCTGCAGGAAACTGCTCTGCTTACTGCAATATAGGAAAACCATTTTGAATGAACACAATGTCTCATGAGAAGCATTTTATGTTTCATTCTGGATTGCCGTTTTTTATGGATGCTTGTGTATTTTTTTAAAGATTTATTTACATGTGTACATCTTGGTTCTAGAGTATAATGAATAAAGAAGTAAAATAGCGAACTTGTTATCACAGTAGATCTATGAAACATGAATACACCATGATGGAAATAGACAAGTGAAGAAATGAACATTTTGTGGTAATTTGATGGGTCATTCTGTGACTGAGTTGTAACAACATTAGACTTTTAATCTATGGGAAAGATTTAATTGCCACGTACATTGCTGATGATTCAAAATTTTCCATGTGCAAGGCACCGCAAAAGCCCAACCTTGCACTATTTAACATGTCTGCTTTAGAAGGTTGAGAAATGGTTAAATACATCTGTTTGCACCTTTTTAAATGTGGATGGTCATATGTCTGTGGCACTTTGTCTGAAAGCCTTAATTCTTTTTCTGTCAAGTCTTTGTGTAAATAAGATTTCAGAAACTGAGCAAGTAACTGACAGCATGTGTAAGAAAAAAAACATGTTCAGTGCATTTAGTTCTTTTTATTTTTATCAAAAAGTCTGACCATAAGGAGTTGTGAATATCTTAATATGGAAGGTATCTTTTGCAATGGCCTTATTTGTCTAAAAACATGGTTGTGAACAACTGCATGTTTTAAGGTAAGAATACTCTCGACTACATTTTGGCACCCTGAAAACCCTAAATAGTTTTAAGTTCAATGAATTGCAGGTAAGTAGTAAGCACATAACTATGAAGTATAAGAAATTTTGAAAGATTGTAGCCCATTATGACATTTGTATAACTATTTACATATGTAATGGCTTTCAAAAAAACTTTGTTGGACTAAAAGTAATTGCTTATCTGGAGTAATCATTCTGCATCATTGAAATGTCATGCCTTGGTCCTTTAAACATTTGTCATTAGTTGTTAGTTTGAAAAATACCTGTATGAATTGTTTTCATTAACAGAAGTAGAGAGAAGAGAATCAGATTAACAGAAGTAGGGAGAAGAGAATCATGCTTCTTTTCACCTGCTAGGCATAAAATTATTTACTTTTTCTTTAAGTATGCTGAATGCATATTTGGCAGTAAATGTCTTATGCCCAGAAAATAGGAATTCTAAATTGGGTTATTGCCCAGGTTTTACAGAAAATGTTACAGGTTAACAGTTTTAACTCTTATGCTGTCATTGAACTAGATACTTCTCAGTTATGCACTTTCTTTATTTAACTTTCACACCTTGAAGGTATCTACTTAAGTGGGCTGATTACCAATGAATCTGATTTAATGTTGAATATTTGGTTCATTAATGTGAATTTGGCAAATAATTACAACTATTATATTAACTACACCCTTTTGTTACATGTATTTAAAAAATAAGTAAGAAATGGAGGCAATTATTACAGAATACCGTGTGTGCACATAGAGAGTAATATTTACAACAGTTAACTGAAATTAAATGATCTATCAGGATTTAAAGACTTAAAAGAATATTGAGAAGATATTGAAAGACATTGGATAAAACATTTGATCAAAAAATACATGAATGCAATCTACAATATGAAATAACTTAAATCTAATGTCAGATTGAAACTGGTATATTTATCTTTTCACTTGCAATTAATTTATTTACACCTTATATCTTGGTAGGCCTTACAAAACCATTTCAATATAATTATTAAGCCTGGGCATAACTTGTCCTTAAGCCATTATTTAGCAGAAATTAGAATGCCTTACTGAGCCTTGGTTTTTAATCTGAATCCTGTTGAAAAAATTGGTGTCATCAAGGTCGCAGGACACAGTTTTGACCCTTGTAAGCTCAAAATCTGTACAGGAATCATCCTACTTTGAATCACTTATCTGAACTGCTTGAGCTCTGGAGAATTGTCCACCAGATGTGCCTGATGAATTCAGTCTCTTATACAGATAGAATACTGACAAAAAGTTTCTAAGAAAATACCATTTTGACCAATGTTAGTTTCCTTTAAATTGAGTAATATGAATGACATTGTTTTCAAAAGAAAACATCACTGACAGGTAAGTTATTTTTCATTTTCTTTAAAGGAACCAAGGAATGATGCACTTTTGAAAGGTGCATCTGTTGTTCTTATGTGTGAAATTCCATTGTAAGTTGAAGAGAGCAACTGTGCATGTATTACAGGTCTTCTATAAGCATTTTTACTAAAATCAGACTTTTGCCAGTGGATCAACCTTGTATCTAAAAAGTAAAAAGAAGTGAAAACCCAAGTCAGAAACTTTAGGAATCATAAAACATGTTGTAGGTGGACTCTGTCTCTTTGCAACATTTGTTATACAATTTGATGAAGTTAACATAAAACTATTCTTTGCTGCTTGATATGCCACAAACCATTTACTTCAGCACCTCATGATGTGTCCAAAGCATCTCCCTTGCTGTTTTTCTGGCGAAGTGACTCATTCTTGATTCCCTAGAATATGTTAATGGAGTGACAGGTTTACATTTGAAAGCCAATGGAAGTTGCATTTTTTGCTTTCAAGACCATTTTGAACTGTTGTAAACATATGAGCACTGCAGAAATGCCCCCTTTCATCATTGCATTAATGGAACAAGTGGAAATAACTTGCAATGATTTTTTTTATACTGCAGAAAGAGATGTTAACTTTTTACTGTGATCTGTTTAATCTTAAAACTTGGTATCTGGAATATAGGTCTAGGGTAATTTTGAAACTGCTGAAACAATGATAGTTGCTTTTTTAATGTTTATATGTAGAAAGAATTTACTGCTCTAGTTGTCAGAAAAAGGAAAGGAATTTTAATGAGTTTAAAATAGATATATCTGGAATGCCACACATTTGCATTCCATTACTCTACAAAGTGACTGGGAAAAATAGGTTAATAATAACGTTTTTTATCAAATTTAGAAGAACAAGAATATTGTATTGTAAGAAAAGTATAGATGGTTAATTGACCTGTGGACATTCTGAGTACTTCAAGAAAGGTAGTTTAAGATTGCATGATATTTCTATGTCATCTCTATCTCATTATTTGATACGGTTTCTGTTATCCAAAGCACTATTATTACCTGTTAAAATTATATGTGTACATTTAAGGTAAACATATGACACTGAATGTGTCAAAATGAATCACAAGATTGTATTTCAGGAAAAAAAAAAATGTGCTTTTGAAATTGTTATGAAGCATTTTAATTTAACAAGTTTATGCAATGTACACATGACAGGAAAAAAGCTATCAAAGTAATGATGAAGTCTGACATCAAACAAAATGGAATAGAAAACAATGAAAGAAGCATGAATCGAAACTCCTAATTGCAACAGAAACTCATCAACCCTAGTGAAAAATATTTCAAAGGCATTGTTCCAAACCAGATACACTCAAGATTTGTAATTTTGTGGAAAAAAGAAGAGAACGAAATGACCTGCAAAACGATCATTTCAAGACTTTGTTGCACCTTGTCTGATTCAATCTAAGCTAACTGCAGTGCTAGCCAAAACTGCCAGTAAAGGCATTGTGCAGAGCCAGCTGAATGCACCCAGACTGATGAGTACAAAATGTTGGAGAAAAACCACATGATTGTATGGTATGAGGCTGTCTTGTACTCTGCATCCATAATGATATACATGTATTTGCAAAATCTGCAATAAATATGCTACTTGGGTCATGTCTGTAAATTTACAATGGCAGATTGCCAGTACTTTTTGCTCTTGCAAAAGCACAGAGAAAAAGGAAGTTTGCTGTATCTGATTGCACCCTTTGTTGTCTGGGAGAAGATCTTTTTAGCAAAGCATAGAGGAAAAAAAAAACAAGCTTGCTTTGCTTGATTGCACTTTTTATTGTCTGAGAGAAGAAATATCTGCTTGCAAAATTCAAGCCTGTATATGTATGGCTCAGTATAGAGCTTGCATCTATGAGTTTTGCAATGGTTAATAGCCAACTCATGTCTGTTACTCTTTGCTCTGAAGAAAGCATAGAAAAAGGAAGTCTGTTTTGTCGGAGTGGACACTGATGTTCAGAAAAAGAGAAAGATAATGTTTGCATATCACAGACAGAAAAAAGTTTGCTTTGTCAGATTGCACCCTATATTGTCTGAGAGAAGAAACGTCTGTTTGGAAAATTTGGACTTTACTTTGTCCATGGTTTTATATATATATAACTCATTTTTCTAGAGTTTTAATGGCTGATTGCCAGTTCTTGTCTGTTACTTTTTCTCTTGCAAAAGCACAGAGAAAAAGGAAGTTTTGTTGTATCTGATTGCACAATTTACTGAGAAAAGAAAGATCTGTTTGCATAGCACCAAGAAAAATAAAGTGTGCCTAGTCTGATTGCATCCTGTACTGTCTTGGAAAAGAGATCTGTTAGGAAAAGTCATTTCTTACTTTTATCACATGGGCCAACATACAGCTTGTGTCTTCAATTAGGAAAGGCTGATGGCCAATACTTGGCTTTAATTTTCTGCTGAAACAAAAGCACAGAAAAAAGGATATTTGTTCTTAAAATTGACTGCAACCCCTACTGTCTGGAAAATATCTGTAAGCAAAATTCAGGCTTTGTATGCATGGCCCAATCTACATACTTATTTGCTCCCGAGTCTGATTGCTGGCAGTATGTCTGTTTCATACTTATTGTCATGTTTGTAACATCACATTGAGATGTTCGCTTGTTAGAGGTATACATCACTGTATATGGCTAACATGTATGTGAAGATCTGGATGTTGCTTAAATGACAGTATCTTGTGAAAGTAGCCAGTCACCAGCCAGGACTTCTTATCAGTTTGACGAGACGGGATGGCTAGATGTTGTGAGCCTAACACGTAATCAAGTAAGTTGTAACCCAAGTATTTCTTCTGTCAAAATTCTGTTTCGTTAACAAAAAATGACTTTTGATATCCTATAGTTTTTTACCTTAAGTTTGTTGCTGACTGTAAATTAAACAAGGTGTATATGAACTCATGTACCAACTCCTCCTATACTTGCTCATTACCATGTGATAGGCAGTTTGAGTGTGTGTGAATCTTGTTGAAATGATGCAAAATTAATTGGGTTTTAGGAGCCTGAGTAGCTGTAGCATCAGCATATTGCATAAAAACCTATCATAAGAAAAGAATTAAAATACCTATGGCTGCATGGTAGGACTGATTTATCAAATCCATGAACAAGACACTTGTTTCAGTCTGTACATTATACTACTCATCTGTTATTTAGCAACTAGTATCATATATTTTGACAAAACTATTTTCTACTTATCACATGACTTCTGTTGTTTTCAGTGTAATATATGCAGTACAAATTTTCCTATCTTGCATGTTTGAGATAAGCATTGTGAGACTTCATTTGTGACATCAAGTTGTACTTCTTTCAGAGAAGTGAATGGGTTTTATTGATGGAAATAATTGGGTGTGCATAGATGGTTTTACATAGTCTGACTTATAATTTGTGAAACATTGTTATGTGATAAAAAGAATCTGACATTTGTTGGCTTAAGATGAAATTTTATTTGAATTGTCTACAGCAGTGTTACGAAGCTTGCCTGAGGCTCGTTTTGATCTCTGTGATATATTTCACCAAGAAAGTCATTGCATAATTATGGATACATTAACTCATTTTGTTCAATAATTGACTGAACCTTGAGATAGAATGGTCCTTGGACACGCATAAGATCTACAAATAGCAAAAAGTTTCTGTTCATGTCGGCCTGCGCGGACTGCACTGGCTGACATGGGTCAATACTTTTTGCACATGCATCAAGCCCCCTTTTAACAGAGCATGGCTCATATACTGCTGAAATGAAGTAATATTTTCCATATTTTGAATTTTAAGGAGTATTTACTAATTGTCTATTAATAGATCTATACAGATAATTGAATAAACTGTGAAGAAGCAATTTTGTTTGTTGTCTCAGTCTGATAATACACCTATGTCTCACTTTTGCAGACCCAGATGCATTAACATGAACACGTATTCCATGGTTCTAGTCGCAGTATCTCCAAGATCAGATTTTGGGTCTCTTTACAGAGAATTTTTTGACAAAAAAGTTTTCAATCAATAACAGGGGCAGGTGTGTTTTGTCAGTTAACATAAAGACTCATGTTGTGTTCACACTATTTCAGATTTGGTTATGTGAATGTTACCCCTGATCAACTTGAGGCTGCATTAGCACTGACTGGAAAGGAATTGAATGGAAATGCTATCAGAGTGGACAAGTCTGTTCCTAGAGAAAGAGAAAATACCAAAAATGAAGGTACACAAGCTATCAATATAAATTTGATTTCCATTAACTCTTAATCAAATTAAACAGTTTAGACTCATTCAAATTAAACCATCTGCAGATGGCAGTTTAGATATGTATCAAGTGCTTGGATTTATATAGGTTGGAAAAAAAATGGGAGAAAATGCTGTTTACAAGCATTTTCTCCTTTTTTGCTCACCTGAGCACAAAGTGCTCAAAGTGAGCTTTTGTGATAGTGCTGTGTCTGTGCCGTCGTCCGTCGTCAACTTTTACCTTGTGTACGCTCTAGAGGCCACAATTTCAGTCTGATACTCTTGAAACTTGGTCAGGATGTTGGTCTTGATGATATCTCGGACGAGTTCGAAAATGGGTCATGTCAAGTCAAAAACTAGGTCACTAGGTCAAATCTTAGAAAAACCTTTTGTACACTCTAGAGGCCACGTTTTTAGTCTAATACTCTTGAAAATTTGAAGAGTATTTGTCTTGATGATATCTCAAGCAAGTTTTAAAATAGGTCACGTAGGGTCAAAAACTAGGTCACTAGGTCAGGTCTTAGAAAAACCTTACGTACACTCTAGAGGCCACATTTTCAGTCCAATACTCTTGAAACCATCCTCGGAACCCAGGTTTGAAGCATCACGTTACTCTCCATGCATCACCCCTGGGAAAATTGACTAGAAATCGTCGTTTCTTACGAATATTCATATGGTCAGGAAGTACCCTAATAGCCAATTGAAAGATCGATAACATAATGATACTATCTTGTAGAGAGGATTATTTCATTTCTTCCGTTAATAAAAATAACCCTGAAAAAAACCAGAGGTTGTCAACAAATATGGCGGCCGTCGGCGTGCTTGCCTCCTGTGAGATATGCCATTCTGCAATACAGGGACGACACTATCGATCTTTTGAGTACGATTTGAACTGACAATCTTTCGGTGTTACGCCGAAAATCCCTTTCAAACACTTCTCAATTACAGTGTTGATGGGCGCTGCATGTTTAAGGTATCGCTAAGCTTGATTTGCAACGAATGATGTGATTGGATATCGACAAGTAAGAAGATGTGATTGGATATTGACAAGTAAAAAGCAGAAATGACGGCGTATTTGTGATAAAAATAGTTAAAATTTTCTTAAAGAAAAACTGAGATCACCAATCAAAATGCTTCATGAATAATTCATGAGAATGAGGAAATGCCAGCAAAATAACCCAGGGGCGATTACAGAATGAATCGAAACTGGGTCACCAAGGATGTCTTGAAACTTGGTCAGGATGTTTGTCTTGATAATATCTCGGTCAAGTTCAATAATTGGTCATGTCGGGTCAAAAACTAGGTCACTAGGTCAAATCATTAAAATACTTGTGTACACTCTAGAGGCCACATTTTAAGTCCGATACTCTTGAAACTTGGTCAGAATGTTTGTCTTGATGATATCTTGAACAAGTGTGAAAATGGGTCACATCAAGTCAAGAACAAGGTCACTAGGTCAGATCTTAGAAAAACCTTGTGTACACTTCAGAGGCCACATTTTCAGTCAAATACTCTTAAAAGTTGGTCAGATTATTTGTCTAGATGATAGCTGCGACGAGTTTGAAAGTGGGTTACGTCAGGTCAAAAACTAGGTCACTAAGTCAAATCTTTGAAAAACCTTCACTCTGTGGTGCATTTTCAGTCGGATAATCTTGAAACTTGGTCAGAATGTTTGTCTTGATGATATCTTGGATGAGTTTGAAAATGGGTCACACTGGGTCAAAAACTGGGTCTTTTAGATAAACCTTATGTACACTCTAGAGGCCATATTTTAAGTCCAGTACTAATGAAAGTTTGTCACAATGTTTGTCATCATATCCTGGAAGAGATTAGAAATGGGTCATGCATGGTCAAAAGGCTCAGGTGAGCGACCTCAGGGCCATCAATGATCATGGCCCTCTTGTTTAACAGTGTTTATAAAAGCCTTCTTGCTTAGGGTGTTTTAAATTTGGGTTGATTGACAAGTGGTTAGGGTTTGATTTATAACATCAGACATGGATATTTTAAAGATCAGGTTAAGTGGCGCAAAAGGTAATATTACTACTGTTGTTCTTTAGTTAATCCTGTGTTTGGGGGCACTCATTAGAATTGTGATTTAGAAATTAGGCTTGTCCAATAAATCTCATGTTATAGAACGGTATAGGTTGAAGATCAGACTGCATGTTCTGTGCATCTTGTGTTAGGTGACAGTCGAAATTTGTTGAGTATGTTCTTACTGTGAGTGGTTTTATTTAACGCCTACTACCCTTAACCCTTTATTAAACAGTCTTGAGTTTAAACGTCCCTGAGAATGAACACTTCTGAACATTGTGGGAAAAGGAGAAAATGCTGATAACCCATTAAGTTTTCTACCTGTTCAAAGGAAAAGTTCATCATTTAAAATGCTTTTATGTTGTGGTCTGCAAATGCATTCAATTTGGACCAGTCTAAAGTTTTGTAGTCTGGGAAGGTAAAGGAAACATTAGGTTGCCTTAATGACTGTGGGTTTCACTTGCAATTTTGTTATATTGTAGACACTTTCAGTCATGGAAGCATACTACATAATTATGAACATCCATCAACTTACTTTTAACAGTTCTTGGTTTTAGTGCAGTCAGTAGCATACCGGACATGAAATCTGGGGGTAGTTGGTTTCTTATCCCCATGTTGGCAATTTCTGTCAAAGGATTGATGTTAGTCAATGTTTTGATGATGGTGATGTGGGAAAGCAGCCAGTGGACTTGGAACAATATTATGCAAAACACTGGTAAAAGAAACTCAAAGCATGGACAGGTGCATCGACAACTGCAATATAACTAAAATGATGTTGAAAACCATGTCAATCAGTCAATCAGTCTAGGTTTTAGCATGACTGTTTTCAAAGAAAATATCATAGGCCTGTCATTGATTTTGTTGTTGACATTGTTGTTCAAAAACTTCGAAATTGTCTCGTATCTATGTCATTATTGAAGATGCTTACTTCAAACTTTGTCAGCTATCAAAAGGGTAGTCCATGCTAAAAGTGCAGGTAACCTGCAAATTTTGCCCCTTTTTCAATGTACAGTTTCTACTGATAACACAACTGTAGCTGATCCAGGCACCCAACGTGGTGGCCATGTATTACTGGTATAAGCTATAAATGGTTTATGACAATTACATATATTTCTTGTAGCTGATGACAGAACTTTGTTCATTAAAAACTTGCATGAAGGAACGACTGAAGAGACATTGAGACAATTCTTTAAAGAATTTGGCAAGGTTCTTCAGGTTAGATTGCCAAAGAAACCAAATGGAAAGTGCAAGGGGTATGTATTTTAGTACTTAAACTTAACTCTGTTTAAAGGCCTGTGGTACCTTTCACTAAACTGCATAGATTTACACAAATTTTTTGGGATTGAATGTATGATCCCTGCTTAACCTAAAGATATGAAGTGGTGTTAAGTTATGCAAATACTTAATCAAATCGTAAAGTTATGCAGTTCAGTGAAATTTGTTTTCAGACTTAATACTTGCTTACAAAAACTGCTTACACAAATTTTTGTGCGTACACACTTTAGCAAAAGGTACCCTGTACTTTATTGCAATCGCAAATGGAGAAGGAAAAAAGATTCATTGTAAGGAAAGTTTTACCTTATATTAACCCATCACCACACAATCCGGAGTGTTAACAACCCTGAAGTGGAAGACTTGAGAACATCATATGAAAAGGAGAAAATGCTGTTTACCAGAATGTTCTCCGATCTCTCTATGTTTTCTATCAAATACAAATTCCATAATTTGTGAAACATTTACTATGTAGGCTTGAAATACTTCCAATTTGGGCCAGCCTAAAATTTTGTTGTTTTGTAACAAGTCAAACAATCTAATGTATTAATGACCCTCACAAAAAAAAAAAACTTCTGAAAACAATGTCTGCAGAGGTAACCAGCATTTTCTCACCTTTCCCATAGGTGAAGTTTTCAGGATTATTCCTGAATTCAGGATTCGAAGGCCATCATAAAGCCAATTTTTCTTCCTTTTCCTGATTAATATTGCAGTTTGAAGGTTTTCAGGATTCTTGAAAAATCTTGCTTTCACCTGTGTTCCCCAAAATGTTTCAGCAGTTTTAATTATGAATTCTGTCATCTGAGCCAAGTTGAATTGGTCCTCTGCAAATGCTCTCAAAATGGAAAAGTGGAAAATTATTTCTGTGTAGTGAAATGTCAGATGTTGTTTAAGCTGCTATAATTCCATGTTCTTCCCTTGGTTATACGACATTTAGGAAGGCTTTTGAAAACATTATCAGAAAAAAAAAAAAGGTCCAGTCGTCAGCGTTTCTCCTTTTTCCTTAACTCTGTACCAAACAACAAAGACAATGTGGGAAAGCAGCCAGTGGCTTGGAAAGAAAACCGTGCGGAGTATTGGTAAAAGAGACTCCAGGAAAGCATGGATAGGTGCACTGGCAGCTACGATGTAACTGAAATAATGTTGAAAATGGCGTAATTCACCAATCAATCAATCAATATTTTGAATGGTCCAAATTAAAAGCATTTGCCAATGACAAATTGAATGATTCTCAAATGATGAGATCTGTGTCAGAAAGGGTATAAAACATTTTGGAAATGGAGAAATTGCTGGTTGTTACAAGCGTTTTCTCTTTTTCTCAGAATGTTTTCAAAAGCCTTCTTTTTCATGGTCTTTTTGGCATTGTGTGGTAAAGAGTTAACCCTTTACTACACATTACGGAGTTATAACAACCTTGGGAAAAAAAGGCTTCTAAAAAATTATGGGAAAAGGGGAAAATACTAATAACCAGCAATTTCTCCTTTTCCCACTATGTTTTTTAGCACATTGAAGACAAAGTCAATCATTGGAGCTAGGTTTAAATTGTCGGTTGTAAACACTTTCAAATCGGACCTGCTACCTTTTTGTTGTGGTAAATAATTAAGACATCCCATCATTTGAACCACATTCATTATAATGACAGCAAATGCTATCAAATTGGACAGATCCTGCATTATATCTTCTCATAAAATTTTGACAGATTTGGATATCTAGTGTATGATAATGAAGAAAGTGTAGAGAAGGCTAAAGAAGCAAAACAGGGAGTAGAACTTAATGGTGAAAAGTTGTTCCTGGACTTCACCAATGAAAAAAGTGAATACTACCAGGAAATGCATGGAACAAAAGAGTATGGTAAGTTATAACAGTATTCCTTTGTATTAATCAATTGAATTTTAGCTCAAGGCAGAGGGTGCACAAAGGTGAGCTGTTGTGATGCCAAAAATGGCAGTTATCGCTTAACTCTATACCACACATGGCCACATCTTAAGGACCCTGATGAAGAAGAATTTGAAAATATTGTGGGAAAAGAATAAAATGCTGGTCACCAGCATTTTCTCTTTTCCCTACAATGTATTCTAACCTATCAAAGACTAATTCCAACACATTGGATTTATTCTCTGCCAATACTTTTGACTTGGATGAGTCTAAAATTTTTTCATCTAGTAAAGAGGCAAGTTTGAATATATGGGATAGCCTAACTTGAAGCTCAGTCTGCTTGGTATAGGGTGTGAATTTGAATCACAAAAGGATAGGCTCTTTTCAAGTATTGATGTTTGTTAGTGTGACAAAGCTAATTCCTCTTTTATCAATCAACAGTGGTTCCATAATAATTGTGTAGAAAAACAGCCACTGGCTTTATCTGATAAATCTTGTTGAAACCCTGATTTTGACTGACTGACAGAAAAGTAAAAAGAACCTCTGTTGGCAGTTAATTTGATACACATATATAGTGGAGCCAATTTCAATGAGATTGTTTGAACTGTCATTGTCTGTTAACCCATTACCACACAAACCCTACTTTTGACGACCCTGAGAAAGAAGCCTTTAGAAAACATTGTGGGAAAAGGAGAAAATGCTGGTAACCAGCATTTTCTCCTTTTCCCACAATGTTTTCTACCCTTCACAAAACAAATTTCAAATTTTCAGTCATTTTCATTTTGTCGTCTGCAAATGCTTTCGATTTGGACAAAACTAAAATTTTGTCGTTTGGTAATGAGTTAATGTGAGGGACAATGTGAGATGCATTTCAAGCGAGTGAGGATCAAGAACAGACTGCAGCAAAAGCCTAATCTTGGATCTACTCAGATATTTGGTGAGAAAAACAGCCTTGAAACTGCTATACTTTATATCTGTCAGGCTGAGATTGTAAATTATGAGCCTAGAAAAGGATAAATGTGATCTTAAAATTTGCACACATCTGTCAAGTGTGCTATCTTCTTAAAAGATTTGTTTTCAGCTGTAAATGTTTGAATTTTCAGGTCCCTCCAGAGTCTTGTTTGTGAGGAACTTGTCTTTCCAAGTCACTGAAGAAGAGTTAAAAGAGACATTTGAGGGCTGCACAGCTTGTAGAATTCCCCCTAATCCTTATGGAAACCCAAAAGGGTAATTCACTAGCAGTTATCTTTGTTAGTTATAACCCAATGTAAACTTTTTTTTTTTCACCAGTTAGGACAGAGAATGATTTTATAGTAGTAGAAAACTCGATGCTTTTGTGATAGGTAATTAATTGATAAATGTAAACTACCATGGGACTGTTCAAACCATTATTATAAACTTACTTTTGAAAAAAAAGCTTTTGTTGGCAAACTGGATTGTAATCGTTTTTTGTTGTCATGTCGAAATTAAGGTAGTCTTACAGTTTATTATCTCAGCAAAAATGTATTGTTTTCTCTGCTGTAAACTTTTTTTAGAATTTCTTTGCTGAATACTGCCTGTAGTAATTTTTCCCATAGGGTGACATTCTAAAATGAGTTATTCTTAAAAGCAAAATTGTATTTGAGGTGTTTATGTTTTGTATTTTGGAAACACTGATTTTTTTCTTATTTCAGATTTGCTTTTATTGAGTATAACTCTGTTGAAGAGGCAGAAAATGCCAAAAAGGACAAGGATGGTTTAGAAATCAATGGACGTGTTGTGCAACTAGCCTTTGCTGATGATAAAGAAAGTGGAGGTGTACGAAAACGTAGGTGTTGCTCCAATATTGTAAATTAAGTATGACAGTTTATGATAAAATCTGCAAGCTTGTAATTGGACATGTAAATGTAATAGGCAGTCTATACATGTTAATTTGAATTAATTTCTCAAACCCAACTGAAGGATTTGAAGAATTAATTCAAATTAACATAGACTGCGAATTACATTTACAGAGGTAAACCCTAACCATTTCACAAGCTTGAGGACATGAAATTTAAGGAGGTAAATCTGAGATTTAGTATTTTATAGGATGAGTGCCTTGAATCTTGAAAAGAAAAATAAATGTGGAATGCCTTCATTTGGAGCGTAGTACTGGCAGTCACCTCAAACTTGATGCTTGTAAAGTGCAAGAAATGTGTTTATCAGGACCGTACGAGGGGTGATCAGAAAGAACGTGGACCAGTGCTCGTATCGGAATATCATTATAAAAAACAACTTGGAGTGTTTACTGTTTTTGAAAGTAACCTCCTTTGAGTTCTATGCACTTTTTCATTCTTGATTTCCATGCACAAAACACGTGTGCGAGAGCGTCACGTGACATTACTATCAAGGACCCGGTCATAGCGACATTTAGCTCCTCTCTGCTCTTGTAGTGTATGCCACATAGAGAATCTTTCAAAACAGGAACTAGTCAGAGGTCACATGGAGTCAGGACTAAATTATAAGGAGAGTTGGCTAGTATTTCTATGTTTAGTTTTTGCAAAGTTTCCTGTACAAGTGTGGCTTTGTGAGCTAGTGTAAAGTGACTTCTGGCTGTTTTCTTCATATGATGTTTGTGAAATTTATTTGAAAAATGTGGGCATAAAACTCAGTATTAACTGTATTATGTATAGATACAACATGATTTAGGTGAAAAAAAGGAGAACAGAAATACATGATGTAGATAACTTCACCAAGTGACTTATAAAGGTTGGCTTTACCAGCGGAAGGCAATGTTGGCTGTTTCCATACACTGCTTTGTAGTTCAGATTTAGTCTTCTTAAAGTGTGCCTATGTTTCATTGCGTGTTACAATACGATCAGTAAAGTTTGACCCCTCTACCCTATTCCGTTTTGAAATTTCTTAACAGATTTCGACCCTAATCTCCATTTTCTCGGGCGTCAGTTGCCGAGGTACCCACCTTGTGCTAACACGTGACATTCCAAGATTCTCAGTCAAAATCTTCTGAGAACTTCTATATGAAATGTTAAATGTGTCGGCTATTTTCCTGACAGTATCTTGGCGATCTTGTTTTACATGCTGCTCTACATCCATTATGATTTTGTATGTGACTGATGTTGATGGACAGCAAAATTTAGGTTCATATTTAACAGTATCGCACCCTTGTCTGAACCGGTCCGATCCATGTACAAATATCAGAGTGCCCTTAAACTGTTAATAGGCTTTGATTTCCGATAAATACTTTCCGAGTTCAACATAAAACTTTATTATTACTCTCGGCTCCAATAAAACGACATTTTGGACCACAAATGCAGTATACGACGTCATGAAAATGACGTCATACTTTACCTACTTGAATATGAAGACATTTGAAAGCTTGAGTCAGTTACTAGATAATTAATGCTCATCTATGCAAATTATTGTAATCCTACGTGTAGTAGTTTTCAAAATAACAAGGTGGTCCACGATCTTTCTGATCACCCCTCGTATTTACCAAAAGCACAGATCTGCACTCAATGACTAGCCGCCTGATTGACTGACCTTGAAATATAATGAAATATCTAGAGGGATTGGTGAATGCAAGTCATTTGTAAGTCTGCAGATATAAATCAGAATTTATGCTGCAAGTTGTTTAACAGCATACAAACATAGATCCAAGAAGGTTAAGAATCAACTTTTTATAAACATTTTATTTTGTGATATTTATAGGACCAGTGAGACGTGGAATGTGGGGCCCTCGAGGACGTGGAATGTGGGGACCATGGCCAATGTTTGGAAGAGGAAGAGGATGGGGAGGTAATTTGTTGCATAAAGAGCAAGAAAAGCTTTTGTTTTAGTAGACATTACTCTAAGTCTCATCCATGCACAAGAAAAAGTTTCGATTATACACTTGAATCAGCATGTCAGTTATTTGGTGTACAAATAGGTGAAAAAGAGCTACCAACTCTTCTGGCAGTGTTTAAGTCATTCTATTGGAATTACATGAATATTCTTTGTACTGTAGATGAGCCAGATGCAGTTGTTTGATATGTCCTTTAACTTTGTTTTAAGGACTCTGAGGAGTAAGGCTGTTAAAGACATAAAGGGAACCATTTTCTCCTTTTCCCACAACCATTTCTGCCCTTCCAAAGGAAAATCGAGTCATTCGAGGAAAATCCAATATGCAAATCCGTTCAATATGGATAGATGTAAAATTTTGTTGTATGGTAAAGATTTTTTTCCGACTCACAGATGTGTTTCAATTTTTTTTCAGCACATTAACTCTACCAAACAATCTGGAGTAAGAAAAACCCTGAGAAAGAAAGCTTTTGAAAACATTGTGGGAAAAGGAGAAAATGCTGGTAACCAGCATTTTTTCCTTTTCCCACAATGTATTCTAAAACTAATTTCAATTTTTTGACTCACAAATTTATTGTCATCTGCAAATGCTTTCTATTTGGACAAGTACGACTGCTTCATTTTGTTTTTAGCTCACCTGAGCACGAAGTGCTGAGGTGAGGTATTGTGATCGGTCGTTGTCCTTTAAACATCTTCTCCTCCTAAACCGCTGGGCCAATCTTGACGAAACTTGGCAGGGATGTTCTTTGGGTGAAGCTCTACCAAAGTTGTCCTCAATATTGAATTCCACCCATAACTCTGGTTGCCATGGCAACAAAAAGGAAAAAAATAGCATAATCTTTGAAAATCATCTTCTCTGAAACTAGAAGGCGTAGAGTTTTGATATTTGGTACGTAGCATCTCCTAGTGGACCTCTACCAAGTTTGTTCATATGATGCCAGTGGGGTCAAAACTGGCCCCGCCCCGGGGGTCACAAGTTCTAACATAGGAACAAAGAAGGAAAACTTTAAAAATTCTTCTTCTCTGAAACTGGAAGGCGTGGAGCTTTGATATTTGGCATCTAGCATCTCCTAGTGGACCTCTACCAGGTTTCTTCATATGATGCCCCTGGGGTCAAAACTGGCCCCGCCCCAGGGGTTACAATTTTGAACATAGGAACAAATAAGGAAAACTTTAAGATTCTTCTTCTCTGAAATTTAAGGGCGTAGAGCATTGATATTTGGCATCTAGCATCTCCTAGTGGACCTATATCAAGTTTGTTCATATGATGCCCATGGGGTCAAAATTGTCCCCGCCCCGGGGGTCACAAGTTCTAACAAAGGAACAAAGAAGGAAAACTTTAAAATTCTTCTTCTCTGAAACTGGAAGGTGTAGAGCTTTGATATTTGGTATGTAGCATCACCTAGTAGACCTCTACCAAGTTTGTTCATACGATGCCCCTTGGGTCAAAACTGGCCCCGCCCCGGGGGTCACAAGATTGAACATGGGAACAAAGAAGGAAAACTTTAAAATACTTCTCTAAAACTGGAAGACATAGAGCTTTGATATTTGGTATATAGCATCTCTTAGTGGACCTCTACCAAGTTTGTTCATATGATGATGCCCAGGGGTCAAAACTGGTCTCGCTCGGGGGTTACAAGTTCTAACGTAGGAACAAAGAAGGAAAACTTTAAAATTCTTCTTCTCTTAAACTGGAAGGTGTAGAGCTTTGATATTTGGTATGTAGCATCTCCTAGTGGACCTCTACCACGTTTGATCAAATGATGCCGCTGGGGTCAAAACTGGCCCCGCCCTGGGGGTCACAAGTTCTAACATAGGAACAAAGAAGGAAAACTTTAAAATTCTTCTTTTCTAAAACTGGAAGGCATATAGATTTGTTATTTGATATGTAGTGAACCTATTCTAAGTTTGTTAGCCCACCTGAGCACAACCTGTTCAGTCAGTTCGAAATGGGGTCACCTGGGGTCATAAACTAGTTCACTAGGTCAAATTAAAGAAATACCTTGTGGGCACTCTAGAGGCCACATTTATTGCTCAACTGACTTGAAAATTGGTCAGAATGTTTGTCTCGATGAAATCACACATGCATCTGAATTTCAGTGAACTGGGATCATAAACTAGGTCACTAGGTCAAATTAAAGAAATACCTTGTGGGCACTCTATTTATTTCTCAAATGACTTAAAAATTGTTCAGAATGTTTGTCTTGATAAAATCTCACATGAATCTGAATTTGGGTCATGTGGGTTCTTAAACTAGGTCACTAGGTCAAATTAAAGAAATACCTTATGGGCACTCTAGAGGCCACATTTATTGTTCAATTGATTTGAAAATTGGTTAAAATGTTTGTCTTGATGAAATCTAGGATAATTTCAAAATTGGGTCACCTGGGGTCATAATCTAGGTCACAAGGTCAAATTAAAGAAATACCTTTAGGGCACTCTAGAGGTCACATTTCTTGCTCAATTGACTTGAAAATTGGTCAGAATGTTTTTCTTGATGAAATATTGGACGAGTTTGAAATTGGGTCACCTGGGGTCATAAACTAGGTCACTTGGTCAAATTAAAGAAATACCTTGTGGGCACTCTAGAGGCCACATTTATTGCTCATTTAACTTGAAAACTGTTCAGAATGTTTTTCTTGATAAATTTTTTAATGAGTTCTAAATTGGGTCATGTGAGGTGATAAATTAGGTCACTAGGTCAACTTACGGAAATTCCTTGTGGGTGCTCTAGAAGCCACATTTTAAGCTCAATTGACCTGACAATTGGTCAGAAATTGAATTATGCACGTGGAGTGAATTTCGCCTATTGGCATCATGGCCCTCTTGTTCTTTCATAGTTTGCTAAGTTTTTTATGGAAATGAACTTACCTTTTGTTTTATAACAGGTGGATGGGGCTTCCGTGGTGGTAGAGGCATGCCCATGGGCTGGGGCTGGGGAGGACCAAGAGGTCGTGGACGTGGTGGCAGGAAGAAGTACTAAGCATGTCTCTTGCTCCTGGAAACTGAATAATTTGTCTTTTTTATCATTTTGTCATTAATTTATGTATGTATTGTCGTATATGCGTAGATTTTTGTACATATTCCCATAAAATCATGGACAGAGCTCAGAAAATGACCCAATTACCCAACAGAAATCAAGGAAAGGACATTATGAATAGACATGGATTGATTATTAATATGTTGTATTATGTGCGAGTCTGTTTTATTTTGTTGTAATTTTAGAATCTATCACTGAGCCATCTTTTAACTTTGGACAACACACGACTTACTAGATCTGAAATGATAA
Organism: Hippopus hippopus; assembly: GCA_946811185.2. Lineage (NCBI taxonomy): Eukaryota > Metazoa > Mollusca > Bivalvia > Cardiida > Cardiidae > Hippopus > Hippopus hippopus. The sequence goes on from OX328096.1 coordinate 36,442,956, forward strand.
TAATCTTCATTCAATGTACATCAGATTTGTGCTGTTCTGCAATTATCAAGGTAAACTACAGTCAAAATTTTAATAGAAGTAGTTTTAAATTGAACAATCTTAATTCTGCTTTTAAATGTAATGCCTGCTTCCACAAACAACACCAACGTGGTTACTATCCTATTGCCTGTTCCAAGTTATCGAGATACTCTAGTTCTTTTTACGTCCTTTGCTACTGTAGTTCTCCTAATGTATAGCATATGTATATCAGGACTGCAAGTACCAAGTAATAGCTGATCAAGGGCTCCCTAAAATTCTCCTTGAATTTTTTCTCTTTGGTTATTCTTGGTTTTCATAGAATATTTGCATAATTTTGTACCTTTCTACTTATACTCTTAATTGAGTGTGCAGAAATTAGTCCTTTTCAAGAAATACTTCTATTGAATGCAAAGGCTAGGATGTTTTAGAAACATTCATTGAAATCAAATGTTTTCCTGGAGCTGATACATGAATTTTACATTTTCCATCTCTTGATAGGGCCAAATCATGGCAACTTTAAGGTGTTTCTTTCTTTGCTAGAATATCCAGGAGGATATCAGACAGTGAAGATCCAAGATTTTGTCGTAGTCTGATCTTGATTTACAAGGTCTGCAAATGCAGCTTTTCTCTTACTCGGCATTGTAAGGGTCAGGGTATTGTTAAAGGATCATCATGTTTCTACTAATACATTGTCATCTTTGTAATCATCATCATTTCTTTTAAACTTGCAAAAATTAGCAAATAAATGTAATACATGAACATGTCTTTCTTTGTGATGTTTCAGGTTTATTTAGCCTATAATTTAGGCATGTCTAAATAGCCCAATCTAGAAAATCTACGTGCACCTAGTGTATTTATTTTGAAAAAAATGTCTAATTATGTAAGTATACCTCAGTCAGCCTGTAGCAAGTTTGATCCATTCTTACAGCAAAGCTCTTGCTTGGTGCTGTTGCCCAGATGCAACTGAAATATACTTTAGAATTGTTTTACGCAACTGCCAGACAGATTTTTACAAAGTTGATGTCCATACAGGTAGATACGTGCGTAATCAATAGCAACATCTTTATGATCAATTACAAGGACTTTGAAACCACGTCAAATTAGCAGTATATTTGGAGTACAGAAAAAATGCCTTGCAGCTTTACTGAATCACAAATTGGTCGTTTTTCCTGGCTCATTTGCAGCAGATAATAAATTGTAATGAACTAAAAAGTGAACTTGAGATGAAACCCTCCGAATGTGTCTTCTATCTGTACTACCAGAGCTTGGCTGTTGTTGTAAACGTTTTACTGGAAAAAAATTAGATTTGTCCAAACTGGAAACATAAGCAGTTAACTAAACAAGGCTGTTATGATGGTATTTGTCTTTGAAAGGGTAGAAAACATTATGGGAGAAAAAAAATACTGGTAACTAGCAATTTTCTCCTTTTCAAGCAATGTTTTCAAAAGCCCCTTTCTTTCAGGTCATTATGATACTGGATTGTGTTGTAAAGGGTTAAATAGAAACAAGCACGAGTGGAGAACATCTCGTAAGATTTATTTGACTTAATCTCAAAATGAAACCAACAATACTACAGGGCATAAAAAAGAATAATTTTTTAAAAAAAACATTTTCTAGTATAAAAAAAAAAGCAGCCTGAACATGAAAAACATAGCTTAATAGATAAAGAGCATGTTAAAACCTTTGGAGATCTTCAACACTTCACGGATCCATAACTGTAATAAAGTACTCTTTTTCTCAACTTCATTACCTTTCTCTGTTAACACACTGGGCATATTTTGCTACTATTTTCTAAAAACTATCTGTCAGAGAAATATTAAAAGATTTTGCATGTGAAAATCATTGGTATTTAATCCGAAATACGGCATATTTCAAGTTAGACTGACTATTAAAGCAAATGCATTCATTTTAAAACTTAAAAATATATATTACAGCAGGTAATGGCACCTACAGCTAAGGAATGTTTTTGAGGTTGAAGTCTCAGCAACTGCAATAATCTGTAACACAACTCCATGTTTAACACTTTACTGCACAATCGGGTGTTTAAACGACCCTAAAAAGAAGACTGAAAACATTGTGAGAAAAGGAGAAAATGCTAGTTACAAGCGATTTTTCTTTTTCCCTTAATGTTTCCTATTATTCCAGAAACAATTTCAAATTTTGAGTAACATATCGTTGTCTGCAAATGCTTTCTATTAGGACAAGTCTAAAATTTTGTTGTGTGATGGAGTTAACATAAAATATCCTGTTAGATAAAGTAAAACCTATGTAAAACCAAAATATAAGGATTTTAAAAAGGATTTTCAACAGAAAAAAACAAGAGCCGTCGTAGACAGATTATGCTCCCCGAACAGGTCTCTTTTTAGGAAAGTGAAGGCTGTAGATGGTTGGTTACGGGACAGGAGGGTGGGGGTGAAACAGGCTACTTGTGTTTGGTCCCGTCTGCCAAACTGCATTTGCCAATGTTCAAATAATTAAATAAAGAAGGGGCATAACTCTTGGAACAGTGGAGTAAAACTTCCTGTCAATGTGAACAATCTGTAAATCAAACATTACTATTACAGTAATGGCAAAATTGTCTAAAAAAAATTACATTTATAAACTTCGTGTTTGAGTTTGTCATTAAGCCCTCTTTTTCTATAACACAGCTTAGTATAAATAGGAAAGAATGAAATTATGGTCTGGGCCTTTTGATCAGCAACATGTATGTTGAATAGTCTTGAAGAAACTGGGAAATGTTTAATTTCAGAGTCCAAAAAAACAAAACCTAAAGTTATGACATTAAGCACCCTTTTCCTGTAACATGGTTTTGCATAGATAAACAAGAGTGCCGTCGTCGCAATATACGCCGCCACATGGCTGCTATTTCAAGCAGCTAGCTATAGAGACTAAGAAGGGACATAACTCTTGCAAAAATCAATGAACCAAAAAATCCCTGCTTCATGCACATCTACTTATGGTAATGACATTCAGCAAATTTTAAAAAGATACAATCAGAAGCTTTGGAGGAGTTGCGTTCACAAGAAACGGACAAAGGTACAGATGGACGCAGGGACTGAGAAGATGACGCCAAGATAAATGGGTATAAAAACTGAAGACTCATTGGTCATTGGCTTTGATTAACCAATAAAAATACGAAGTTTTTTTTTTTTTTGCTTTATTTACCACGTCAATAGGTACGTGGGGGTCGTGGTCATCCCCCACCATACCTTACATAAGCTGTTAGTAGACAGTGTTAGTTTCATTTCTAAACATATAAACGATATAAACTATAAACGTATTTAACAACATTTAAACGTATTTACAATAACTTCATGAAGGAAAACATTTTCTTATAAAAACATACAATAATATATATGAGACATTCTCTGGCAAAAAGGTGCTCGATGCCTCTCCGTAATCCATCATGCCAAGCAAGCCATCATATACTTTTGAATCCACAACAGCCACTTTTTTTCTCAAAACCGACCTAATCACTAGGTAGAATGGTCCTTGGACATACAGAAAACTGACCTTTAGCGAAAAGTTTCGGTCCAGGTCAGCCTGCGCGAACTGCGCAGGCTGACCTGGGTCGATACCTTCTCGCAGCTGCATTAAGCCCCCTTTTAACGGAGAACGGCTCACATACATTCATCTTTTCAAAAAGGTAGCAAAAATACGAAGTTTCATGAAATTATGTCCATTAGTTGGAGATACATTGATGAAAAATTAAATTTCAACATGACGCCGCCTTTTTCCATGACATAGCAATAAATTCCAAAACCCTGACAATATGCGCTAGGTCACATAATAAGAAACATTCTGTGAAAATTTTATCAAAATCCGTCAAGAAATGTGGGAGGAGTTGCATTCACAAGAAATGGACATACATACGGACGGACGCAGTTTAAAATTGACATGAAGCCCCCTTTTTCCATGACACAGCAATAAATTCCAAAACCCTGACAATATGCGCTAGGTCACATGATCTGTGAAAATTTCATCCAAATCCGTTGAGATATGTCCAGTAATTAAAGATATATTGGTGAAAAATGAAATATAACATGAAGCCCCATTTTTCCATGATGCAGCTATGAATCGCAAAACCTTGACAATATGTGCTAGTCACATGATGAGAAACATTCTGTGAAAATTTTATCCAAATCCATCAAGAACTGTGGGAGGAGGTGCGTTCACATGAAATAGAATGAAATATAACATGAAGCCCCCTTTTTCCATGACGCAGCTATAAATCGCAAAACCTTGGCAATATGTTCTAGGTCACATGATGAGAAACATTCTGTGAAAATTTTATCCAAATCCGTCAAGAAATGTGGGAAGAGTTGCGTTCACAAGAAATGGACGTACGTACGGACGGACAGACAGACGGAGAAGATGATGCCAATATACATCGCTTTCGGCGGCGTGTAAAAAACAAGGGCACATGGTGAAACTTTTAATAAACAATATAAATGTGAAGTTTCATGAAATTTTGACGAAAACTGAAGGAGATATTAGTAAAAATTGGAATTTTACAAGAAACGCCCTTTTTCCAAGACAGCCCTTTTTCCAAAACCGGGATAAATACATCGGCGCAGTATCTAAGGAGTTCATATATGAAGTTTCATCCAATTTGGTCCAGGGGTTGTGGAGAAATGGCTTCATAAGGACGGACAGACGAAGCGGCGACTATATGCTCACCCTTCGGCGAGCATAAAAAGGGTGCAGATTCAAGATAAGACTGCTGTTTTATGCAGTCTGATCTTGATTTATTCTGTCCGCAAAAGTGAGCAGGGACACTCTGGGTTGAGCAAGCACATTTTCTGTGTCCCTTGGGTGTTTGCGTAATACAGGATGACTGACTGTATATTGATAAAATGTACATGAGCATGGTCTTATTTCGCAGTTTCTTGCATTATGAAGAAATCCATCATCTTATGAGAAGGGTTTTCACTGTTTAACTCTTTACAACAAAATTTTGGTCTCGGCCAAATGAAAGAAAGTGCAGATAACAAGATAAAAGTAGCTTAAGTTCTGATTTCTGTCTTTGATAGGAAAGAAAACATTGTGGGGAAAAAGAGAAAATACAGGTTATCAGAATTTTCTCCTTTTTCCACAATGTATTTTAAACCTTCATCAGGGTTATTATAAATCGCGATTGTGCTGTAAAGGTTACGATAAAAGCATTTTATATGACAAATTGGATGTCTAAAATGATTGAATTTGTCTGCACTGGTGAAAAACTGGGAAAAGATGAAAATGCAGGTTAACAGCATTTCTTTCGTTTTCCCACTGTTTTCAAAAGCTTTCTTCTTCAGGTTTCTGAACATAAGGTTGGTACAGAGTTAGCAAAAATGAGGGAGCATCAAAATCTAGCTTGTGACTAGGTGATATAACAAGAGGGCCATGATGGCCCTGTATCACTCCACTGGCTTTTTAACCCTTTAACATGCAAATCGAAGTGTTAATGAGACTGAAAGAGAAGGCTTTCAAAAACATCGTGAGAAAAGAACATGTCAGCCAGTATTTTCTCCTTTTCCCACAACGTTTCCTAAACTATCAGAGACAGAAATAGTCATTTAAGCTACATTCAATTTGTCTTTTTGAAATGGCTTTAAACTTGGTACAGTAAAAAAAAAATCGCCATTTCTTAAAGAGTAAAATTAACGTATCATGCATTTAATTGGCACTGACAGAGACATACAGCATAAAAAGTCTGTATGGTAATAAACTTTCTTTGAAAACATAACCTCCACCCCGCCCGCCAAACAAAAACAATCATATCTTTTTAAATGCAAAGATAATGTCAGCGAATACAAGCAGGTTCATTCATTAGCATGAAAGGTAAAGTTCTGAAAAAATTTGAGTGATAGAAACCTTACTTTAAATTACACATTCCATTCATGTGAGCATAACCATTAGCATCAAAATAAATCGCTCTCCCTTAAAACAGAACATATCCTCTCCAAAAAAATTGAATGCCAAACTCCAATAATGTATAACTGCAGTTTGATAATCAAGGGAGGTAAATAGTAACAAACTTTACCTTGTATAACAGTAATCAAGGGAGGTAAATAGTAACAAACTTTACCTTGTATAACAGGAGTTATTTCCCTTGATTACTATTTTAAATTACAGTCACTATATAAGCCCATGTTAAACTTGTGATCTCCAGGGCAGAGCCAATTTTGACCCCAGGGCTATAATATGAAGAAATTTGATAGAGGTCCATTAGTTAAAGCTACATGTAAAATTTGGTAGTCCTGGGCCTTATGGTTTCAGACAAGAAGATTTTCAAAGATGTTCAATATTTTTCAATTTTGTTGCCATGGCAACCAGAGTTTTTGAAGGAATCAAATTCTTTCAAGAAAGTCTAAAGAGGACCATGGCAGGATCATTTCTGTAAAGTTTCATCAAATTTGGATGGGTAGTTTCAGAGAAGAAGAAGTTTGAAAAAAAGTTGACGCAAGGGCGGACGCATGGACGACGGACACCCGGCCATGACATAAGCCCGCTGGCCTTCGGCCAGTGGAGCTAAAAATGGTTCAACGTAAAATCCATCACAACAGGAGGTAACATGTCAACTCTTTACCAAACAACAAAAACACTCATCCAAATTGAAAGTATTTTCAGACTACACATGTTGCTCAAATGACTTGATTTATGGTTAAAATTTTTGTTTGGGAATAGGAAAAAATGGTCGTTACCAGCATTTTCTCCTTTTCCCACAGTATGTTCAAAAGATTTCTCTCACAAGGTTGTTAAGACAAGAGGGCCATGATGGCCTTGTATTGCTCCACTGGCTAATAAGTAAAAGCCCTACACGCCAAACTTACAATACTTGTTCAATTGGTTTCAAACTTGTAGACATACAAAATTTTCTCTATAAAATTCCATTTTTGACCACAGAGCTATAATTACTTGTAGAGGTCCACAAGATAAAGTCCCATACTAAATAATACAGGTCTAGAATATGTGGTTATATACAAGAAAATTTGCAAAGTTTCCTCATAAAAGCCCATGTAAAACTTGAGACCACTGGGGTGAGGGCAAACTGGACCCCAGGGCTATAATTTGGGCCCTCTTGGTAGAGGCCATCTAGATAAAGCTACATGCAAAATTTGGTATCCCTAGGCCTTATGGCTACGTACAAGACAATTTCCAAAGTTTTCCCTATATAAGCCCATGTAAAACTTGTGACCCCTGGGTGGGATCAAATTTGACCCTAGGGCTATACTTTGGGCTCTCTTGGTAGAGGCCCACTAGTTAAAGCTACATGCAAAATTTGGTAGCCCTAGGTTTTGTGGCTAAGTACAGGGAGATTTCTAAAGTTTCCTCTATATAAGTCCATGTAAATCTTGTGACCCCCGGAGCGAGGTCAAATTTGACCCCAGGGCTATGATTTGGGCACTCTCGGTAGAGGTCTACTAGATAAAGCTGCATGCAAAATTTGGTAGGCCTTATGGCTAGGTACAGGAAGATTTCTAAAGTTTTCTCTATATAAGCCCATGTAAAACTTGGACCCCTGGGCGGAACCAATTTTGACCCCAGGGCTATAATTTAAGGAAACTTGATAGAGGTCTACTAGATAAAGCTACATGCTAAATTTGGTAACCCTGGGCCTTATGGTTTCAGACAAGGAGATTTTCAAAGATTTCCTATATTTTTCAGTTTTGTTGCCATGGCAACCAGAGTTTCTGAAGGAATCGAATTCTTTCATGAAATTCTGAAGAGGACCATCGCAGGATCATTTCTGTGAAGTTTCATTAAAATTGGATGGGTAGTTTCAAAGAAGATGATGTTTGAAATAAAAGTTAACACATGGACGCATGGAAGGATGCATGCACGGACGGACACACACACGACGGACACCAGGCCATGACATAAGCCGGCTGGCCTTTGGCCGGTGGAGCTAACTAGGAATTGCGTGATGAAAGGGTTAACCGATTGCCATTCATCTCCATGTACATCTCAAATATCCATGAACAATGTGCAAGCTCTGGGTCCATATTCACCAACCATTCTTAAAAATGCTCTCTAAATTTTCTAAATTTGAAAGTAACACAACTTTTGATTGGCTGAACTAATTGACTAAACCATTTGGTTCAGTCAATCAGAAGTTGTGTTACTTTAAAATTTAGAGTATTTTGCAGAGACTTGGAATATTCTTGAGACTAAGAATGATCAGTTAATACGAATCCTGTATGCCTGTCACTAACAACACTTCATTCTGCACCTCAATTAAACATCCCTGAACAGTGTCCGAGCCGTGTATGCCAGTCACTAACAAAACACAGTGACCACACAAACAATGGAAGTATTGTCAATGTAATTGTCATCAGAAGCAGTGCACTCATCAACTTCTGGTTTGAAACTTTTTCATTTGGTCTGGAAAATAGAGAATGACCCTATGTAGAAAGGAAACTTTTAGCAAAATACAACTTCAAGAGATTTCTATAAAACTCGCAGACAGTGGTTGTTTAACCCTGTACCAAATAATCTCGGATTTTAATGACCATAAAGAAGACCACTTTTGAAAATATTGTGGGAAAAGGAGAAAATGATGGTAACCAGCATTTTCTCCTCACAATGTTTTCTTCCCGTTATTAAATTGACTTTAAAGTTGTTCCAACATATTTTCTACCCTCTCAAACACAAATGCAATCATCTGAGCCACATTTAATTATGTGGTCTGCAAGTGTTTTCAAATTGGATATGTCTAGAATTTTGATGTTTGGTAAAGGGTTAGCAATCCTGAGAAAGAAGGCTTTTGAGAACAATTTGGAAAAAAGAGAACAATGCTGCTAAACAGCATTTACTTTCCAATGTTTTTTACCCTTCTAAGGACAAATGCTATCATTTGTGGAATATTCAATTTAACTCAATCTTTTTCAAAAGTGGAATCACATGGAGATATAAATATTCCGAGAACATGAGCCATTACTTGTTACAGGATATTACAGCTTTGAACCTTGCATTTACTCTTTACATTGTCCAATGCACTGGCATTAAATCGAGGATATTTGTTTTTTCGGTGAAAGAGTAATTTAGTTCAATGAGTGAACATCATCCATAATATATTCATGAGTGGTGCAGCAATGAGTGAAATTATAACCGATGAAATTCACAAGATGAAATTGATTTCGATCTTCCACTGAAAAACACAAGTATTTTATTTCATGCTTCTAACCCCTTTTTTTAGCTCAGTGGGTAGTGTGCAGGACTTGAGAACACTGGGTCCAGGGTTCGATCCCTGGCTCGACCAATTTCTTTCCGAGGATTGATGATAGTCACTGCGACAGGATTCATTCCTCTCCCACCGCTGACCATTGTTTCGACAATGATTATGTGGGAAAGCAGCCAGTGGCTTGGAAAGAAAATTGTGCGGAGTACTGGTAAAAGAGACTCCAGGAAAGCATGGATAGGTGCACTAGCCACCGCAATATAACTGAAATAATGTTGAAAACGTCGTTAAACACCATACAATCAACAATCAACCCCTTTTTTGTTGGGACTTTCACCAAAAATAGTATAGTTGTGTTTTGGTAATTCCCTGTGGCGTACCTCCCCCCATAACAAAAAATTTACATTCTTGCGTAAAGCGTGAGAAATGTTGGGTAAATGTGTGTTAATTATATCATATTTTCGTCTGGTTGAATGGCACACACTGTTTATCGTGATTACAAGTGGGGGGAACTACTGTTTCTGCCTTCAATTGAAGAGTTGCAGTAATATTTACGGTTAATTTCACTGGTAGTAACCATGAATGATCAAACCTTGTAATCCACTATTACTTTCAAATAAATTGCCGAAAGGTATGAAAAATTGTTGTTTTTATACCTTTCCCAGTATAAACTACTGTTTCTGAAGTTGTGTACTCACCGTGCTATGTTGGTAAATCTGCTGATCCCAAGCCATGTGACAATGATTAGCAAACCTCCCATCTCCCTGAAATAGCACAAAACTGATCTCTTTGCCAGGAGAAAAAAATCTTGACTCATCCATAATGAAAACACTGGTTACCAGCATTTTCTCCTTTCCAATCGATGTTATCAAAAGCCTTCTCTGTCAAGGTCATTGATCATTTGGTAACGAGTTAAGTAAAGTATCAAAAATTCAAAAACAAGTAGTAAACACACAAAGTAATACTTAAGTTTTATAGTACAGAACATGGGAAAAAAAAAAAAACCACAAGATACATGTACTTCTATACATTCAAAAAGAACTTTTCACATACGTATGTAAGCTGCTTTTTGCACACTATAGATCAACATCAAACAGCACAAAATGTAGTTTGACTTTGAACTTATACGTCAAGTTTGTGATCCATTTGTTTATTTCCAAAATAACCTTGGAAATGCAACATCTGCACTTATATCAAAGACTGAAAACATCAATCTCACTGACTTTTCCATGTGACAGTATTAAAGACTTTTCTAAATAGAAAGCATTAATTTTGCAGATGACAAATTGCATGCACCTCAAATGACAGTAATTGTTTTTGGAAGGTTAGAAAAAATTGTAGTGAAATGGAGAAAAAAAAAAAAGTCACCACACTTTCTCCTTTACACAAAAGTTTTTTTATAGCCTGCAACGTTTTTCTGAAAACACACAATTATGTGGCAAAGGGTTGCAACTTGTCAGTTTATTGCTCTTGACATTCTAATAAAGCCTCTAATAAAGATCTGACACATAAAACATTGGTATACATGCAGGAGCAAAATTAGAAAAACTAGGTAAAACTTGGAACATTACCTTCCCACTTCATGCTGTAATGGATTCTCTATTCTATTTCCAATCACTTCAATAAGAATAACGATCTGGTATAATGAATAAGCACTGCACAATGTGAAATGTAGAACACTTGCAACATTCCAAACACTAGACTCTGAAACAAACATAAGAGCAATGGGTACTTTCATCAAAGGTATCTGTGTTCTTGCAGAAATCATCCTCTTGAGTCTCAAAACTAGAGAGGATAAAATTTGTCCTTTATACAAAATGCCTGTAGTTTTAACCCAGACTGTGTGCCATGCCCAACAACTCTTCATGAAATGACAAAATTTTAGACTAGTCCAAATTAATAGCATTTGCAGATGAAAAATGTTGCTCAAGTGATGGCATTTGTCTGAAAGGGTAGAAAACATTTTGAAACAAAAGCTTCGCAAAGCGGCGCATATACGCCCGAAGGGGCTTGTCAGTCAAATGGGCTAAAATGAAGGATGTACCATAAAAGAACAAGACACTGGAAAGTTAGGGATCACATATGAGACCATGGAGTTATTTTGCACAATAAGGAAAATAAGTCTTGATCATCTGTAATAGTTTATTGAAAAAAAAAAATTTAACCCTCTACCACACAATCATAAGTTTGTACCACTCTATTAGTGAAGACTATGGACATCAAAGAAATACATTGTGGTAAGTTTCAAGTTATTGTTTTGAAATCCATGTGAGAAGAAAGCCACCCAAGAAATTAGTAATTTTTCCATTTCGGAAATCAAGGGAAGATAACTCTACAATGCCTAAAGAGATCCAAATGTAAAGAGTCACATGCACAACTAGACATCATAAAGATTCATTGTGGTAATGATAGAAGTTATTCCGATAGAAACTGTAGGAGAACACAGCCGCACAAGAAATTGGTTATTTCAGAATTCAAGGGCAGATAACTTTTGAACGCCTGAAGAGATCCAAATGTAAAAAGTCACATGCACCACTAGACATCATAGAGATTCATTGTGGTAAATTTCAAGTTATTCCAATGGAAACTGTAGGAGTTGCGCACACAAGAAATTGCTAACGGACGGAAGGACAGACGTACGGACGGACGAACGGGGCCATAACATAATACTACCCTTCGGGCGTATAATAAAAAGAGAAAATACCAATCTACATAATTTCTCCTTTTCTCATAAACTTTTTAAACTTCTTCTCTGCCAGGGTCATTAAAGGTGGGATTATGAGTTGAAGTTTTAATTTTTTATCAGACAACTGAATTTTAAATCATTTGCAGACGCCATATTAATTATGGCCAAATTGGACTTTGGTAGGAAACATAGCGAGCAAAAAGAGAAAATGATGGTAATTTTTCACGTAGTTATGCCCTCTTTTTCAATTTGGAATTTTTCACCAAAAAGAAACAGCAGCTTAGTGCTGGTACCTGATTGCTAGACTTTTGTTTTTAACCTCTCACCATACAAATTCAAGTTTTAAAGATCTTGAGGAAAAAGGCTTTTGAAAAAATAGCGTAAAAAGAAGGAAATGCTGGTAACCAGATTTTCTTTTCTTTCAACACTGTTTTCCTTTTAAAAAGCAGCCAGTGGCTTGGATAGAATAGTGTGCAAAGTATTTGTAAAGAAATAATGTTGAAAATGGTGTAAAACACCATACAATCAATCAATAAATCAAAATTTTGTCTTCCAATGAAGAGTTTAAGGCATTTCCATTTAACCCTATACCACAGAACCCCGATTTTTTAACAACCCTGAAAAGAAAGGCTTTTGAATACATTGTGGGAAAAGGAGAAAATACTGACAACCAGGCTATGTAATCAGAAAGTTCTCAAATTCATTCTCTGACTGCTTTTGTGGGAGTGACCTTGGGCAAAGCCCAGGCCTAGAACTGGTGAAACAAAGTCAAAAAAGACATGAATGAATATATCATCTCTTGAGTTTTAATGCAGTTTTGTTGAAAGCAGCCCAAACCATTCATTCACACATGAACAACTGCAAACATGAGGGTGAGAGAAACCATAGGCACTTTCCTCGGGGTTATTGAAACTCTCGATCATTTGGTATTGTCTGTATTACATACCTGCAATTGAAGGTCTGAATATTATTGGGAAAGCCAGTAATGCAGGAGTAATGTAAATTGGCTGAAAAAAAAGAAGACAGAATGAGCCATGCTCTGGTAAAAGGAGGCTTAATACATTACACCAAGCAATTCATCACATAATTATGGATTTATAAAATTCACTTTGTAGAACAACTGACTGAATTTTGAGGTACACTGGTCATTTGACATGCAGAAAATTGACTGGTAGGAAAAAGTTTCAACCAATGTCAGTCTGCGCGGACTAAGCAGGCTAACATGCGTCGATACTTTTTGCAGATGCATTAAGCCCCCTTTTCACAGATCACAATCTAAACTATTTTGTGTGTATATCATGACACATGGCATGTTTCATAATTATCATGAAACTGATAACTAATGCTCTGACATGATGTACTCCTGGATTTCATAGTTTACAATCTTCAGATGACTTTTGAACACTTACAGAAAATCATAACATTGAAGCAAGAGGATAACTTGCTTATGATGAACAAATTTCTTTGTACAAAAATGTTTTCATTAGTTTTGTAGTATTTGTAGCTTTTAAAAACATTTTGGGAAAAGGTGAAAATGGTGGCAACAAGAATTTTCTCCTTTTTCCATAACATTTTTTGCTCTTTCAAAGACAGTTTCCATTATTTGCTGCATTCAAATGATTTAAATATGAACTTGTCAAAAAAATTCTGTCATGATGAAGGCTTAACTCTTTACCAAATGATAAATTCTAGACCCAGTAAAATTGACAGCAAATCCAGACAACAAATTCAAAAGTGATATAAATGAACCAAATTCCTTTGACAGCGTAGAAAATATTGTGTGAAAAGAAGAAAATGCTGTTTACCAGTATTTTTTCCCTTTTCACAACATTGATAAAATCCTCCTCCCTCATGGTCATTAAAACTAAGGATTGTGTGAGAAAGGAATAAAGAAAGAACAGTAAGTTATGCCTTTACCACACAATAAATGCTTTTAACCCTTTACCACACAATCCCGACTTTTAACGACCCTGAAGGAGAAAGCTTTTGAAAACATTGTGGGAAAAGGAGAAAATGCTGGTAACCAGCATTTTCTCCTTTTCCCACAATGTTTTCTATCCTATCAAAGACAGAAATCATCAACTGAGCTGTATTTATTTTGTCGTCTGCAAATGCTTTCAATTCGGTCAAGTGCAAAATTTTGTTGTTTGGTAAAGAGTTAAAGACCTTGAGAAAGAAGACTTATGAAAACATTCTGGGAAACGGAGTCTAAAGTTTTATTGTTTGGGTAAGTGTAAAGAAGGGTCTACTTACAAACCACAAATACCAGTCTCCATCATTCAGCTGTGATAAAAGAGAAAAAAAAAGGGATCATAAGAGTTACTTACTTTTTTCTTCATACAGGTTAACTAAACATTGATTACAATGTTACAGATTTGTTCATACTGAAAACATTTGTAGAAAACAAATCAAACTTAGCTCAAAGGGTGGAATTTGTCCTTCAAGGGGCTGAAAACATCTTGAGATCAGGAGAAAACACCTGGTTACCAGCATGTTTCTCCTTATCACACAATGTTTTCAAAAGCTGTCTTCTTCTGAGTCGATCAAATACCAGAGTATTAGATTGATCTTTGCACCATAGGAGATATACATAGCTTTTGATGACACAAAAGGAAAAGATCAGCTTGCACAGAACATCTTACACTGATAGACAGTGTCACATTGATGTTAAAGTCATGTTTGTGAACTACCGGTATTATCAAAGTGTCTCTTTTTTCCCATTTGGGTATTGTATTTTCAGCCCAGAAGACATAAATTTATGAGCTGCACTCTGGGCCAAGGGGGTTTATAGCTTGTTTGTTATACATTATACCACTGAAGTCATCACATAGTATAAATCCGTTTTGTCTCAAATCGGTCTGGACCATGATGTAGAATGATCCTTTGACATGCAGAAAATTGACCAATAGCAAAATGTTTTGATTCAGGTCAGCCTGCCAGACTGTGCCTATTTTTCAATTATATGGGGTACAAAAACCCCCCAAATAAAAATTTCAGTGGGAACACTGACACCTTTCACAGTGCATGGCTGTTAAGTATGTGACAGTATTGGTACAAGTTTTATTTTAAAAAAAAAACAGAAATTACTGGAAAGAATTTTTACTTATTTAGGGTGGGGCTGATAAACAAACTTTACTAAAAATACTAGTTGACTATTCTTTCATATTCTACTAATGCCTTAAATTTGTCTATGTCATATGACATTGCCTTCTTACACAATTTCAAACACATAGATACAGAATAGAGACACATTACCGGTACTTCATGAAACAAATTCACCGATGACTGATTGACTGATTGGTGTTTTATGTCAATCATTTGAGTAATAGATCTATCTCCTTTTACCATAATTTTTCATAAGTGGTCTGTTGCAAGATGAAAAAGTGATCTGCATGTGGTAAAGGAGTAAAGGTAAAAACTGTTTGACCTAAGTACTTCACTTTGTTTCTACTTACATTGGCTAGAGCTGCAAGGAGAAAAAATAGAAACATTACACCATTGATTCCCTGCCACATGTACATGATGCCTGGCTTTGGTTTGTGAGGAACCTCTCCGTTCATTCAGATTTGGTCCCTGAAAATAATGATCTGTTTAGCTTTCATTTCAATCAGACACACTGAAAAGTAAGTATAAAACTGTCTCTTTTTCTGAAAGCAAATAGAAATATGAGTTCTTGCCTGATACCAGAGTTTTTTCTTTTATAATCATGTTACAAGACATAACTCTGAGGAGCAAATGAAACAATACAGTGATTTCAGTGAATTTAGTTGATCCATGATCGTGGTGTTTTAGAAATACAGTGCTCCAAACTGTATGATGTCACAGTTTTATCATGTGATGTGTCATGTGATTTAACACCTTACCAAAAAACAAAATTTAAGACTGGTCCAAATTAAGACTATCTTTAGACTCCAAATTAAATATTGAACTGATGGTAAGAAGTACCTGTGATAGAAAAGAAAACATTGTGGAAAAGGAGAAAATGCTGGTTACCAGCACTTTCTCTTTGTACTACAATGTTTTCAAAAGGCTTCTTCCCCCGGGTTGTTAAAACAAAGAATTGTGAGGTGAAGGGTTAAACAGTTCATGAATTCTGTATTTGTCTACTATGGTTTTTCTTAATTAAGACAGTGATGCCAGCAGTGGGCATCTACCCTTCTGCAAATAATATTTTCACCAAAAAATTATTGAAAAATTAATTAATTAATAAACTGTCACTACTCCGCTGATTCCATTTTCTAATAATACATCGCAAAAATTTACCAAATATGCTCATATTATATGAGACCAGAACAAAATACAATGGATCCCTGTATTTAGTATTTTATACTGGTATTTGTTTGTAATATGAGTATATTACTTGAAAACCAATCAAGTCCTCATCCAGCATAAAAGTTAAGTCAGTAAGGCCATCAACATCCTAAAATGTCCAATAACTGGCCTAATAACAACAAACTAGAGGGCCATGTTAGCCCTGTATTGCTCCACTGGCTAACATGTAAAAACCATAAAACAAAACATCACAATTCTAGGCCAAATTGTTTCATGTTAAACACATGCAGGAGTGATCCACTAGATGCAGCTATGTGCCAAATTTGGTAGCCCTAGGCCTTACGGTAAGGAACAAGAAGATTTTTAAAGTTTTCACCATACAAATCCATGTAAAACTTGTGACCCCCGAACAGAGCCAGTTTCAGCCCCAGGGCTATGATTTGAAAACTCTTAGTAGAGGTCTAATAGTTGAAGCTACATGCCAAATTTAGTAGCCCTAGGCCATATGGTTTAGAACCAGAAGAATTTACAGTTTTTACTATATAAGCCCATGTAAAGCTTGCAACCCTGAGGGCTATAAACTGAAGAATCTAAGCAGAGGTCTATTAGAAGAAATCTAATAAAGGTTTATTAGATGAAGCTACATGTAAAATTTGGTAGCTCTGGACATTACAGTTTCTGACAAGAAGATTTTCAATATTTTTCAATATTTTGCCATGGCAACCAGTTTTCACAGGAATTAAGTTCTTTCAAGAAACTGTGAAGAGGACCATGGCAGGATCAGTTCTCTGAAATTTGGTGAAACTTGGATGGGTAGTTTTAGGAAAGATGGTGTTTGACATAAAAGTTAACAAAGGACGCACAGACAGATGCACAACAGACACAGGGCCATGACATAAGCTTGGTGGCCTTTGGCCAGTGGAGAGCTTAAAAACTGAAACTTTCGGACGCAAAGAATACCAATTGATAATTGATTACATTTTTGGCCAAAACTCAGCCCAATTCTGATGTCCAGCCCGATTTATAGGTAATTAGGTATTTAGTGATGACCAAATTGGTGTAGATCATCAATCTACGACGATCCTCGGCCTTCTGCTAGGGAGAAACTGAGAGTTCACTTGCTGTAGCTCTTTCTAAGACAAACTAGAAAATACAGGACATGATAGCTGGACAGAGATTATTAGGTCCTAAATTGAGCCGACATCTTGCCTGATGCAGTGATAATTACGGTAATTAACAAACCATCAACCTCTTTTGACCCTTAGCATTTTGTTGTAAGTGAAACTGAAAGTTCAGTTATGCTAGCTGTTTGTTCCATAGGATGAACCAGAAAAGACATGACATGATAGCTGTTATTTTAATTCATTTAACAAACTCAATTTGATACTTTGAGGGGTTATAGCAAAATTGTACATTTTATACATTGTATAAACAAAGACATATTAGTCTTGGCACTTCCCCATAATTTACATATTGATACATGTTGTAAATTTCTCCAACAATATGACTTTTCCCCCAACTTACCAGCTGCCAGTGTCATCTCCACCCCTCCACCACTGTTTACTAAACATGCACAAAACAGACCCATTTTTATACATGTAAATGTAGTAGCCCTACGTGAGACTCCTATATTTTTTTCACAGCAGGGTCTGGTCAGGTTGCTTGGTTAAAGCAAGTATAGCTTTAATTTTATCTCGGAGCATTATTGGGTCATGCTAATGTGGCTCTACTGTAAAAATCGCAAAAAGTGACAAATTAAGGCTCTTCAATATTACACAGAAATATTGGCCAGGGAACTATAAAAACAATAAGTAGTGTTGAATTTAAGCGGTCAAGTTAGCTCAGTGGTTAAAGTGCTCTCCCAGAAAGTAAGAAGTTAGAACACTCATCCTGTTAGTGAGGGTTCCAGGATTGAGTCCCAGGTCAGCCTGCACAGAAATTAACTGTGTTGTTGCCCAAAGCATACCAGAAGATTCAGACCCAAGAAGATTCGGCCAAATGCCAACCAAGGAACTTCCAGAAGATTCGGCCCCAAAGTTGGGAAGTTTCAGCCCCTATGTTGAGAAGATTCGGCCCATGTTGTTTTAAGGTACTTTATCCCCACAATAGAACAAGTTTTTAAAATGTCATGGTAATTTTAATCGTTTACAAAAGTTAGAATATTATGATAATTAGCTTGTTCTTTTATCACTGTGCGCTATCAGCTAAAGATGTGTTACTTTCATTCCATTTTTGAAAAGATTGCAATAGATTTAAAAGACTAAAGCAAACAGGAAAATTTATATAGACATGCACTATTAAAATAAATTCAAACATAAAATTAATCAAAACAATGACAAGTCTACAAAAACCAGGTATGCATAATTACTCTCATACTATCCCAGGTGTGAATCATTACCTTCATGCTATGAAAATAGGAGTCAGTTCCAGTCATAAAAGGTCTTTGAAGGTGAATCTGCAGCTGTTAGGTAATAATAAGTGAAAATAACAACATCAACTCAATGAACATAATCTAAAACTGGGGACTAATCTTCTTCTTAATTGGGTCGAATCTTCTCCTATTTTGGCCGAATCTTCTTGGGTCCGAATCTCCTCCACTTTTGGCGTTTGGCCGAATCTTCTTGGGTCCGAATCTTCTTCCACCCCAGCCCAAATACCGTACAGTGTAGCTTAAAATGCGCTGACCTTATCAATTCTGGCAATAAACCCGACAATCTTGCTGTGCTTGAAGGCTTAAGATCTAAAACTTTCCATAGGGAAAGACTTAATTATTTATCTCACTTCAGCTGTCGAATTTCTCACGGATTTCTTTTCGGGTTTTCTATTTCCTGTTTGTGTCATGTTTAAAATGCAGTCTCCATAAGAAATTTTATGGTATTTCTGTCACAGTGATTTGCTTTTGTCTGTTATCGACAGGTTTATACGGGCCCAAAATTCTTCGAGGGCTTCGAAATTTTTAGTCTATTGATCGATAGATGCTAGGCCTATAGCACTTGATTTTCTGCTGGAAGCTCCAATTTTGACAAATTTCTTGGGTTTTTAATTTCTTGTCTGACATCGATTTTTAATAATTTTAGTATAGTTTGTGTCATTAAATTATGCTGAAAAGCCTAATTTATTTCAATAAATTAGCAGACTTTGCTTTTCATTCTAGAAAATCTAGTCATCAGTAGTTCGATGTCGAGCCCGTGTTTTGTGATCGATTTATGGTCTAAGGGAGGCAACTCGTATAAACTTCGTCATTTCAAGTACCAGAGTCGCGTCCCTTATATATTATTTTATATATATATATGTGTGTGTGTGTGTGTGTGTGTGAAAAGCACGAAACCAAAGTCAAATTCGTCAAGTCTTCCAGTAAAACTGATAAGTATTCAAAAACATCTATTTCGTTGTACTGTCATAAATAAGATTGTGTATTTTTGCGACATGATCATAAATGATCACAGTTCTGAAGATAACATAGTGTCATACAGACGAAAAGGTACTTACAGACTTAAGTAATATTTTTAAATTGCTCAGTATTCCCCCTCATATTCATCGACTCGACAACCGCCAAAGTTTTCAGTGGAAAACACCAAATCAGTTATTAGTTTAGGTAAAATTTACAGGAATCATATACTGACATACTAAATCTTTCTCTGTATTTATGTAAGATAAGCAATAATCAAGGTATGAATAACTCTGATCACTTGATCCAGAGATCGTATATACACACGATCCCTGCTTGATGTCACCCAAGGGATAGGTATATACGGTCCTTTGTCAAACCTACACAAAGAAATAAACATAGATCTATGGCATGCATTCCTTCACTAAGGTTAGGCCTATGGCTATTGACAAATATCTCCAAATATGCTGTAATTTATGGTATAAGTTGTAGCATTTGACTAGTAGAAATGCAATGATAAAGAGAGCCATGTTTTGTAAGGTGATTGACTCGCAAGAAATCTTTCTTTGCAATTACATTTAAAATTTGCCATGTAGCAGAATTCAGTGATGTAAGTCATCACCGAAATTTGTACACCTCATGGCGTTCATACTTGCAATAACTTTGTTAGCATTCACTAGAATTTTCCATACAGTTACATACAGATAACAACTATATGTTGCTTTTCTACCCGCGAGTATTGATGTTCATACCTATTTGATTAGCTGAACATTTTGCTAAAGACTGGGGGGACACAACAATGGCAGTCACTCTTCATAAACTTGATGTTAAGGCTGTGTGAATTGGATGAAAAAACTGATAAATTAGACACATGACTGGTATTTAGTATGTGCTTTATTTATTTAAATTACATGTACATCATTTAAGAATAAGAAGATAATTGAATATCATTAAAATTATAATGTCTAGTTAAGAAAGATGATCATGATTCAATAATTTTCACACTTTTTCAATTAAATTTATATCACATAATATTTCCATACTTTCTTTGCCCTTGAAATAGTTAGAGATTGACTAAAAACTTTTTTAAATTTGGTATTAAATGTGTAACTGAATTTAACAAAGGAGGAATTCTAGACTTGTCAAAACTGAGAGCATTTGCAGAAGATAAAGTTTTGATGTGATTTTTATCAGAAAGAGAGGAAAACATAGTGGAAAAGGGAGAACATGTTTGTTATCAGCATTTTCTCCTTTAATCACAACGTTTTCAAAAGCAATCTAATCTTCCTAACGGCTCTTAAACTTGGAATTGTGCGGTAAAGGATTAATGGCCTTCAGTATAAATTTGAGAGTCGGTAAGCCAGTACAAATGAAGGGGTCGCTGGTTGGAATCCCTTGGTAAGCCCATTTCTGATCATTGAGGATTGATGATTTGGACAGGATTCATATACATCTATATCTCACTACTGATCATTGTTTTAACCAGTTATATCAGAAAGCAGCAAGTGGCATGGGAAGAGTTATTGTGTAAAGTAGTAGTAAAACACTCAAGGAACACATGAATAGGTTGATTGATTGATCCAATAGTGCTTTATGCCTGTTTCAACATTATTTCAGCCGTATCACAGCGACAGCTCACATATTCATGTATTTCCTGGGTTTCACAAGTATTAGGCTAGCGCTCTGAAGTGTCTTGCCCTATGACACTCCCACTAAAATCCCAGTGGATCCAGTAAAGCTAGAACCAGGGGCCTCCAGGTCACGAGTCCTACACTTTACCACTGAGCCATGCTGGACCCCAAATGGATAGGTACACCGGTCAACATGATATAACTGAAATGATTTTGTTAATGGCATAAAACACCATAAAAACAAACAGTCACTTTTTCTCTGAGAATGGATCTGTATGGGTTTCACTGTAATTATGTGATTTTTAAAAAATACCAGCATTTCAATGTGAATCAGGTTGAAAAAAAAATCACAAACTTTTAAGTAATATGATTATGCACAATCAATTTCCTATATCTAATTCACAAGTAACTTCAACATTTTGTCAGTGTTCACAATTTTCTCTCTTGGTTTGTTCACAGCTTCTCCAGCAGTCATTTCAGCTTGATCTATTTTTAGCCACTCTTCAAAAGAAACCGTCTTTACACCTAAATACAAAGAAAAGAAATACTGTATTCTCATTAACCCTCTACCATACAGTTCCAAATAACAACCTCAAGGAAAAAGACTTTTGAAAACATTGTGGGAAAAAGTGAAAATACTGGTAACCAGCATTTTCTCCTTTTCCCATAATGTTTTCTACCCTTTCAAAGAAAATATTCCTAATATGTATCAATTAGCTTTTTGTCTGCAAATGCCTTAAAATTTTGTTGTGTGATAAACTTAAAGATTTAACTCTTTACCACACAATCCCGACTTTTAACGACCTTGAAAAAGAAGCCTTTTGAAAACATTGTAGGAGAAAATGCTGGTAACCAGCATTTTCTCCTTTTCCCACAATGTTTTCTACCTTTCCCAAAACAAATTTCAATTTTTCAGTCACATTTATTTTGTTGTCTGCAAATGCTTTCAATTTGGACCAGTCTAAAATTTTGTCGTTTGGTAAAGATTTAACACAATAGCTGTAGCACAGGATATCTTTCTTTTTCACCCCGCAGCACATCACTTGTGAAAACATTCCAAACCTATTTATTTCTAAAGCTGGCACAATGTTTTCAAATACAATCCTACATCAACCCTTAACAAAACAATTCCTAAGGAAGAAGCCTTTTGAACACATAGGGGAAAAAAAAAAGAAGAAAGTGGTAGTAACCTGCATTTTCTCCTTTTCCCATCAAGTTTTTTATTCTATCAGAAAACTTAAGCTTATTTGTATTAATTTTGAACTGGTGGTCTGCTGATATTTTTAATTTTGGAGAGTCCAAAATTTGTTGTGTGACAAAGGGTTGATCTTTTACCAGATGATAAAATTCTCGACTTGTCCATATCCAAAGCATTTGCAGCTGATACATGGGGCTCAAGTGATGGTATTTGTTTTTGAAGAACAGAAAACATTGTGGGAAAAGTAGAAAATGCTGGTTACCAGCATTTTCTCCTTTTCCCACAATGTTTTCAAAGGCAATGTTCCTTTGGGACACAGAATTGTTAGGTAAAAGCCTAAAAGGTTAAACCTTATTTAATGTTCATAGTCCCTGTTTTACAAGAATACTGTCAAAGTTGTTTGTAGTTGGCTATCAGCATTTGTCCTTTTTCCACAATTATCAAAAGCCTTCTTCAAAGTTCATAAAGGTCGTTTAAACACTAGAATGTTCAATGAAAGGTTAACCCATTACTGAACAAACATACTCTTTATGCCACCTCATTTAACAGCCTTCAAAAACATTGTGGGAAAAGGAGACCTTGCTTACAACATAAAAGTTCTCTTTTTTTTTCCCCATGATATTTTTCTGTTAACAAACCATACTTTCCTTACCTTCAAAATTTATGTTTTTCCTGAGCTCAACTCTAGTTGAATACTAGTCAATTTTGGTAGGCCTAAAATCAGCCTGTGCAATCATTGAGATCACCCTAAGTTTTAACAGCTCTCAGAAAGAAGGCTTTTGAAAACATTGCTGTAAAAGGAGAATATGATGGCAACCAGCATTTTCTCCTTTTCCCACATTGTCTACCTTTCAAAGACAAATATCATCAATTGAGCCACATTCTACATGTCTGCAAATCCTTTCAATTTTGACAAATCAAAATTTTGTCCTCTGATAAAGAGATAGGAGGGTGGTTCATATAAATGTGTCACTAATAGGCCTCCATACCACATAACCATATGTATCACACGGAAATAATGGTATTTTCACAAGCAAGTCATTTTGAAAACTGACACGAAATTTTGTTTTGATAGGTTCATTCTTTCAAAAGTTATTGAAAGTTAAAGTAGGTGCAGTCATATACACTGGCTATATTACTGAATGTACAATGAACCCAAAAGCAAAGCTTGAAATTAGGGCCTATGTTAAAAGTCGCGTTAGTCTAATGATTTCAGCTTCACAAATATTTAGTGAATTATGTCAGATACATGAAGCTTCTGCAGTATCAAAACATGGGGCCTCTGCGGTATCAAAATGGTCAATTTTCAGATGGTATAAAAAATTTAAAGATGGTAGAACTTACTTAAAAGATGCGCCCCGTCCTGGTCAACCCAAAACTGCAGCTTCCAAAGAAAATGTTGTTGCTGTGGCAGATTTAATTAAGCATGATGCCAGGCTTACAGTGAAAGAAATAGCTAAGAGAGTTGGCATATCATCTGGGTCAGTTCATAAGATTTTGACCAAGGATTTAAAACTTAGTAAGATTTGCGCTTGATGGGTCCCCCACCTCTTGACAGATGAACAAAAGGCTACTTGTGTAAAAATGGCTAAAATTCTTCTTAAAAAGTACAAAAATTATGACAAACGCAGAATATCAGAACTGTTCACAGGTGATGAAACTTGGATTTATTAATTTGAGCCCAAGAGACGCATCAATAATAAACAGTGGCTCCGCAAAGACCAAGCTAGGCCGATCAAAGCAAAAAGAATAAAAAGCGCGGGAAAAGTTTCATATTTTTTAATTCATATGGTCCAATTGCTCAAATTCCTGTACAGAACGGGAAAAGTTTCATATTTTTTAATTCATATGGTCCAATTGCTCAAATTCCTGTACAGAACGGCTGAACGGTTACAGGCAAGATTTACAAGATTAATGTTCTTTCAAAAGTGTAGAAACACTATGAAAAACGGAGACCTAGAACCGGATTAAGGGGCCTGTGCCTTATTCATGACAATGCAGCTGCTGACAAGTCTGCAATGGTTCAGCATTTCCTGCAAACAGAAAAGGTGGTACAGCTTCCCCATCCACCCTATTCTCCCGACCTCAGCCCATGTGACTTTTTTCTCTTTCCTTTATTGAAGAAAACTCTATCTGGACGTCGATATGGCTCTAAAAGTGCCTTGGGAAGAGCCATTTTTCAGTGTCTGCTGGGTATTCCCAGAAAAGCCTAATTTGCAGCCTTCAAAGACCGGATTTCAAGACTTGAAAAACGTATTTCTGTCAAGAGAGAATATTTTGAAGGGATGAAATGAACGAAATATATGCATTTAATATAATGCATCTCATAGACACCCAGTGACACAATTAAATGAACGATCCTCGTACAGGAAAAAGAAACCAAAACTACAGTAATACCTCTGTCCAGCAAGGTTTGAATGGCACTGTCTCTGTCTGAGGTATTTGTGATGATACCTTTCTCAATGTCACTGATCACAGACTTTCCTACATCAAAACCATCCGTCATGGTGGTTAGAATTACCCCTACTGGGCCTCGACTTATCCAGCCAGTACAGTATAACCCTTAGTAATGATAGAATAGAACAAACATTTTATTTGGCAAGTGCAACAGCTTGCTACCTCAAATGGACTTTGACTTAATCCATCCAGTACAGTGTAATTCCGAATTATGATTGAACAGAACTAACATCTATTAACCCTTTACCAAACAACAAATTATTAGACTAGCTCAAATTGAAAACATTTGCAGATGACAGATGAAATGTGACTCAAATGATGGGATTTGTCTGGAAAAGGACAAAATAATTGTAGGAAAAGGAGAAAATGCTGGTTACCAGCATTTTCTTCTTTTCTCACAATGTTTTCAAAAGCCTTCTTCCTAAGGGTTTTAAAATTCAGGATTGAGCAGTAAAGGGTTAAAGAAGTTTTGAAGGATTCCTGGAATGCTGTTTCACACAGTTTATAATAGTATTTTAGTTATTTCATAGTTACAGCTCACTTATTCATGTCTTTCAGTGAGTTCACAAGATTAGGCTGAGGCTCTGTAGTTCTTTGCCCAAAGACACTCCCCTGTGACAAGAGCATCCATAGGTGAATGAGCCTGGATCTTTTATTTATAAATGAACTCTTTTAAAGGGGGCTATTTTGTTTTTATGCTTTAAAATGAAATTTAAAACATTGATAAATTCAAATGTACACCTTTATCTTCACAACTGTACAGAAAATGTACAGAAACTGTATACATGTATCTCCAATTAGTGAAAACGTGCAATTTTGGGCATTTAAGTAAGAGATAACCATTTTGCAGTCGGTGACTCTATTTATCTTTATCACGTACATCAGATATGATATCATCTTACTGATTTGTGTACAAATCTTTGTAATAAATATATGTTATTGGTTATGCAACATTCCCACAAGTCTTTGTGAAACTCTGGTGCAGAATCTAAAAATATTGTAAGAAAAATACTTTAAGAGGCAACATGGCCCATTAAGCCTTTGCTAAGCATGACTCACTGACCTTTTGCGGACAGCATAGATCAAGATCAGACTGCACAGAAAGTGCAGTCTGATCTTGGATCTACACTGTGTGATAAGAACATATTATTCTCCTAAACATACCTTTGAAATAGGAATATTTGGGTTTTTACTATCGAATTGAAAATCTCATTTTAGTTATTTAGCAGGATAAGGGTTACGGAATTACCTTTGAAAATAATTTCCTTACTTTTTTCTTTCTTCTTTACTGATGATTTTCCTGTTATTGCCTTACTTAACCCTTTACCAAACAATTCTGGGTTTTTAAGGCCCTGGGAAATAAAACCTTTAGAAAACATTGTTGGAAAAGGAGAAAATGCTGGTTACCAGCATTTTCTCCATTTCCCACCATGTTTTCCATTCTTTCAAACACAAATCCAATTATTTTAGCTACATTTAAATTGTCATCTGCAAATGCTTTCAATTTGGAAAAGTCAAAAATTTTGTCATTTGGTAAAGAGTTAATCCAGTAATAAATCCTTTTTAAAGTTTGGTGAGATTATAAAAATCTAAAGAGCACCCTTTAACATCTGACCTCTTTACCAAACAACAAAGTTTTAGACCTGTCTAACTTGAAAGCATTTGTAGACAACAATGGTATCACAAGCAATTAAAACTGTTGGCAAGTCAAATTCAGGGGAGCTGTTATCACATCACGATGTGCCTTTGTTTTCAGTTTGTGTGTGTGTGGGGAGGAGCAGTATTTTGTAAAAGATTCCATACCTGGGTTACCATCAACTCTTCCTTTATCATTTTTGATTACCCCACCTCCTGTATCAAATGGTAAGCTGCTATCAAGGCATGTTCCTCGATATCCGATACTTCTTAATATCAAACCACAGGGAATCGTTTCACATTTGTCAGTTAAAACTGCCTTGTCTCCCTTTAAGAAACAGAAAATAGATGAAGGAAATAATACTTCAAAGTATGAATGAATGGTTGGAAATGCTCTTTTTGGTACTGATAGCTGAACGATGTTCATATTATAATCTCTAGTGTAAGTTTAGTGACTTTCGGTTTTTAAACAGTACTTTCCTTTGGATGAAATATCCCCCAATTTCAATATTAAAATTTAAAATGATTTTAAGAGTGGAGAAAAAAAAGCATGAATGTAGAACTAATTATTTCAGCTATACTAAAAGAATCAGACATTTGACTTTCAAGGCATACCTGGTCAGAACATCTTCATCTACCCTGTAACCAAATCCAACTATCCTGTTGAGTGAAGCCGAGCCATGGTAGCTAAGTTGGTAGCGTAAGAACTTGAGAACAGGGAGTTGCTGGTTTAATCCAGGCTAAGCCAATTTCTTTCCAAGGACTGATGATAGTCATTGTGACAGGGTTTATTCCTATCTCACATCAGGCCATTGCTTCGAGGATGGCTATGTGGGAAAGCAGCCAATGGCTTGGAAAGTATACTATAAATACATGAAATTCCAGGACAGCATGGACAGGTGCACTGGCCACTCCGATATAACAGAAATAATGTTGAAAACGGTGTAAAACACCATACAATCAACCTGTTGAGTGAAACCTATACAATATGGGCCATTTTTGCGCAACAAAAGAACCAAACAAGGTAATGCACCTACCTCCAAGGTGTTCACGCCAAATCTAATACCAGTAACTCTAGTAGGAGTACCCATGATTTCTAGCGGGCTCAGTCTGAACCGTAAACCCCATTCCTTCTCATTTGATGTGTCATTGGTTGATTTCTCCATGGCTGTTTTATACAAAAGTTCTGTGAGTCTCTTTCTTGGCCTTGGTAAATCTGGAAAATTATTTTTCATTTGATCAGTACAAATGCAGGGTACAAATGATAGATAGGGGATTAAGGTAATACTTATAATTTATACTTCATCAAAAACTATGTTGTGCATACCTGTTTGAATGTTTCAATGACTTTATTGTTTACAAGACAAAAACCTTCACCCTGTCCCAAACAATAAACCTAAGACTCTTTAAATTCAAAGCATTGCAGACAGCAATTTGAAAATTGGTACAACTGGGTTTAAGTTTTCTGATAGGGCAGAAAACCTCTTTCTGAGGGTCTTTAAAACTGTAGATTGTGTGGCAAAGGTTAAGAAGCCATAGCATGAGGTTTTGGAAGAAAAAAAGAGTGATTTCACTACAGGAAGTACCTGTGTGTCTGTTTCAAGTATGAATGTTTTACAATTCATTTCTTATTGATTTTATATGGAGTACATCAAAGGAAAGGCTGGAAAAATACAAAATTATGAAATAGTTATACATTGTATTAATATAAGCAAATATTGTTGCAAATGGAAAGTTTCTCATTCTGATTAGTTTTAATCATGCTTTTTTTATATACATGTATATCTTTCATAATTTTGTTTTGAAAAACCCTCGTCCTCTTGATTGTTAATACACCGCATTATTTGATCAAGGATTCACCCAACAAACCTGACTTTTAACCACCTTAATGAAGAAGGGCTTTCAAGACATTATGAGAAAAGGAGAAAATGCTAGTAAACTAGCATTTTCTCCTTTTCCAAGAATGTTTTCTGTTCTTCCAAAGAAAAAGATAATTCCCATAGTTAAAGCCACAAATAATTCGTTGTCTGAAAATGAGTTTCAATATAGAATTTAGTTGTCTGGTAAAGGGTTAACCCTTTACCATACAATGCCAACTTTTAACGAACCTGAGAATGAAGCCTTTTGAAAACATTATGGGAAAAGGAGACAATGCTGGTAACCAGCATTTTCTCCTTTTCCCACAATGTTTTCTACCCTATAAAAGAAAAAATGCACCATTTGAGCCACATTGAAATTTTCGTCTGCAACTGCTTTCAATTTGGACAAGGCTAAAAGGGTTAACAGAATTATTTTTGACAGAAATACAAACCTTTCAATTGATTGTCTAGACCTTCAAAGTCAGATTTGATTAGGATTGGTTTACATCCTGGTAGTTTTGTCATTTCACGCAGCTCTTTGATGGTAAATGCCACTTGGAGTGGTCCACGACGCCCTACAATCAATACCCGTTTCACCCGACTTTTTCTCAAAGCTTCCAGACTGTGCTCTGTTATATCAGTTTTCTGTCAAAAGATAAGAGAGATACAGGTAAATGGTAAGCTCATACACGTAATACTGGATTCAGGATCATCACACTCTCCAAATTGAGAGTGCTATTTCACCCTTACACTGCGGAGCATGATACAAAATGTGCAGTCTGTTCTTGATCTACCCTGTCTGATACAGTGAGATTTTCAATTGAGAAGAAATAGGATGAAATCAAAGTATTTGGCTTTTAACTATCAGTTGGAAATTTTCATATTTTTTTTTAAAAACATTTTAGGCTTATTTATTAAGACTGGGTTGTTCTTTTAGCAATAAAAGAAAGTTTCACTTCTTCCAATTTTTTCTGCATTACACACTTGTCTATTGTGGGGTTATGGGAGCTATGCCCTTGTTGAAGAGAGGTGATTTTTGAGACCTTTTCCAAGTGAAATGCAGGGATCCTGCGTGGCTCAGTGGTAAAGTGTAGTGCTTGTATCCTGGAGGCTCCAGGTTGGAGCCTCTCTTGTAGCACTGAGTTTTTTGTGGGAAAATCCTTGGGCAAGACACTTCAGAGCACTTGCCTGGCACTGGTGAAAGGGTTGAAAACATTGTGGGAAAAGGAAACAATGCTGGTTATCAGTATTTTCTCCTTTTCCGAAAATGTTTTCAAAAGCTTCCTTTCTAAGGGTCGTTAAAACACTGGATTGTGTGATCAAGGGTTAAGCAAGCCATCTGTATTTAAACAACTATTTATTTGTTCCCCAAAAAAAGCAAATATGTTGAATTGAACCTTTAGAGTGTTCGTTGGTTGCTTTCTTAATTCTTTAACAGGCGACAAAAGTTTAGTTCTGTCAAAATTGAAATCATTTTCAGACAACAAACTAAATGTGGTTCAAATATTGCAATTTTTGGTTAAAAAGGTAGAAATCACTATGGAAAGAGGAGAAGATGCTGTTTACCAGCATTTTCTCCTTTTCCACAATGTTTTCAGTAGTCATGTTCTGAAAGGTTGTTAAAAGTTGGGATTGTCTGGTAAAGGTTCAAAAGAGGTTTGACTGTATTTTTACAGAGCATTCTCAAACACAGTGGGGAAAAAAAACATGGAACAGAACAAAACTTTTGCAGCCCAAAAGAAAAGTCCCCTAGCGGTTGAGGTTCATATCATTCTAAAACTTTAGATGCCTTTTATCCAATGCAAGTATCTTTTCAGGCCACCTCATAAGGCAATAGAAAACATTGTGATGAATGGCAAAAACAACCAACTTCTCCATTTGATTCTAAAACTTTAGATGCCTTTTATCCAATGCAAGTATCTTTTCAGGCTACCTCATAAGGCAATAGAAAACATTGTGATGAATGGCAAAAAAACCAACTTCTCCATTTGATTCTGAAACTTTAAATGCCTTTTATCCAATGCAAATATCTTTTCAGGCTACCTCATAAGGCAATAGAAAACAATGTGATGAATGGCAAAAAAACCAACTTCTCCATCTGACATAGTGTTATCAATTGCTCTATGTAAAAATATTGTTATGGTATATGTAATAAGTTAGATACAGTAGAGATACCTGAAATAACATCGAAAAATGAGACAAACATATGACCTACTGCTAAAATATCGATGGGTGTAAGTAGAATCCTAGCAACATCTAGAGCAACATTTCCTTGACCCAGAATGGTAGCTGTATCTGTGTCTAAATCCACTTGTAGCTGTAAAAATGCAGTAAAATATCTTTTGAAAATAAAATTACATTGACAGTAAATTTGGAATAATATTGAGACAAGAGCACCGCATGAGTTGGCAAACACTTAGCTGCAGTTACTTGATTTTCAGTGAAAATTCTAATGCGAAAAAGAGGTATATCTGTGTCAAAAATACTTTGACGGTAACTTGCCCTTGTTGTATGGGTTCCCTTTTTGATAGTCCACAAGTAGCACATGTTTGAAAAAAATATCCTCAGTAATAACAGAGATATTATGAAATGTCAAAATTTTTACAATACCGCAGTTTTCCCACAACAATGATGATGATGACAATGCAAAAGATGCAAGGGCTATGACAATACTTTCAATTTTTTTTTTTAATTAAACAAAAAGAGCCAAGGTGAATAAGGGAAAGGATTTATATATGTATTCTTAGCATTGTTAAAACAGGGGATTGTTTGGTTTGGTCAACCCTTTACCACAAAACCCCGACTTTTAACATTCTCGAGGAAAAAGGCCCTTAAAAAATTGTGGAAAAAGGGGACAATGCTGGTAACCAGCATTTTCTCTTTGCCCCACAATGTTGTCTACCTTTCAAAAGGCAAATTTTAGTTTTTCAGTTAAATTTATCGTCAGCAATTGCTTATATTTTGGGCCAGTCTAAAATTTTGTCGTTTGGTAAAGAGTTGAGGGTTAAATGCTGTGGAGAAAAAGTGGGGAAACATCAATGATTATTGCTTTTCTAAATTTATTTCTAATTTTTACAGACTACATCCAAAAAATCTCCTACTAGTCATTTTTCTGTGATAGTGGATTCATAAAATTATTTAGAAACATAGTGAAAATGATAAATAGCTACAAACATTACTGTCCTGTGGTAAACCATTATACCATCCAACGAAATTCCTTGCACCAACAACATTCCCAAATCCCTGAAACAAAGAAAAATATGGGTTTTTTCTTATCATGCACAATGCAAAGCTCTCAAGCATTTGAATTGGAACACTACAAAATTAGAAAACTAAGGAAATGAAATACAGGACTCGAATTCATGTTTTAAATCATTGCCCTAAATCTAAAATTCTATGATTAGCCATCTAACTCTTTTGCAGATGACAAATTTTTGACCTTTTTATTCTTAAAGCATTTGCAGATAACAAATATTAATGTGGCTTAACTCACATAATTTGGTTCAAAAGGGGAGAAAAACATTGTTACCCCTATTTTTTTTCCCACAATGTATTCAGAAGGCTTTTGCCTAAGGGTTATTAAAACTTGGGAATGGGATTGTGTGGTAAAGGGGTCAATGACAGTCAACAGTATGTCTCAGCAAGTACCATAATTATGAGACATAGCATTGAGGCATGAAGACAACTGTTTTCATACAAACTCAGCTGACCAGTCTGTTTCTAGAATGCAGTCAAGCCCTTATCTACAGCAGTCAATATTGCTGCCAAGCTGGAATATAAAGTCATTTATATGTAAACTAGACAATAACATGCACATTTTTTTTCTATGAACCTGAAGCATGGGTTGTGTCTTATAGATGAGAGCATTTCACACAAAACCCGAAGATACTAGTCTTATTGAAGTCAAAGTTCACTGGACCAATCTGATATAGTCCGCAAAAGCTAGCTGGCCCTATAGGAATATTATAAAAGCTGGTAAATCTGAAAATAATTAGCTTGGACTCTGTCAGTACGATAAGTTGTCCTGGAATTTTTGATGTAGAATTTCAGTTAAAATGGTAATTATGACCCCAGAATTTCATAGCTCTACACTAATTGACCAACTTTTGGACCTGCCCAAATCAAAAGTATATGCAGAGGACAAAATTTAAATGTGGCTCAAAGTGTGCAGTTTGCATCTGAAAGGGTTTGAAACTTTGTGGGGCAAAAAAGAAAGCACTGGTTACCAGCATTTTTTTCACAATATTTTCAAAATCCTTTTTGCTAAGGGTAGAGAAACACAGAACTGTTTTGCGAAGCGTTAAGCAAATGATCTTACCTCTCCTGGGATTCCAAGCAATCTGTCATCCTCTGCACCATAAGCCTAGCAAAACAAACTGTTGAAATGCATGTCAATCTGTTTTGGTCATTGCTATATTTACCCATTACTAAATAATCCAGTGGTTTAACAACACTAGTTGAGCAGGCTTTTGAAACCATCCTGGGAGAAGTAAACGCTGGTAACCAGCATTTTCTCCTTGGTTATAAAATACCCAGTATTTAGTTTAACTCTTTACCAAACGACAAAATTTAAGACTGGTCCAAATTCAAAGCATTTGCAGACAACAAAATAAACGTGGCTCAAAAAATGAA
Organism: Hippopus hippopus; assembly: GCA_946811185.2. Lineage (NCBI taxonomy): Eukaryota > Metazoa > Mollusca > Bivalvia > Cardiida > Cardiidae > Hippopus > Hippopus hippopus. The sequence goes on from OX328096.1 coordinate 36,475,895, forward strand.
ATTTGTTTTGGGAAGGGTAGAAAATATTGTGGAAAAAGGAGAAAATGCTGGTTACCAGTATTTTCTCCTTTTCCCACAATATTTTCAAAAGGCTTTTTCCTTCAAGGTCGTTAAACGCGGGATTGTGTGGTAAAGAGTTAAATGGATTGTGAAACAAATTCATATAACTTTTGTCAGTCACTCAGCATAGTTGCTACCTGGAAAGCTTAACCAGCAATTGCACCGTGGTGTGGATAGTTCCAAAGGTTGAGTTTGCTCATCAAGGGATTCTAACCAAGAACCTTGATGTGAGAGGCCAATGCTCTGCCACTACACCATTGTTGGCAACATTAACTCCATTTTTACAATTATTCATTGTTCTTCCTATAACTGGAACAATGACCAACCATACTTTAACAGATCTTCAGACTTACAATAAACATCATATTTTTGAATGGTATAAATGAAATTTACATATATTTTATACAAAAAGTTGTTTACATTTGGCTGCTTTCCGGCTTTTAATTCTTTACCACACAAGAAATGTTAGACTCTTCCCTATTGAAAGCATTTGCAGACTACAGGTTTAATCTGGCTCAAATAATGGGATTTGTCTTTGAAAAGGAAGAAAAACACCGTGGAAAAAGGAGAAAATGCTGGTTACAAGCATTTTCTCCTTTTCCCATGTTTTCAAATGCCCTCTTCTCCACGGTCCTCCAAAGCTGGCACTGAGTAGTAAATGGTTAAATAAATATGTCTTTCGAACAAAAAACAGAATCACTTACAAGGACAACTGCTGTATAATACTGTTCCAGTTCTGATAGAGTTATGTCCTTTCCAACAGTGACATTACCAAAGAAAGAACATCTTGGATTCTGTGCTGTCTGTGTAAATGTGTTTATAACATTCTGAAAAAGACAGTCAGTGTTTTTCTTGAGCTATTCTCCTAGCATTTTACTGCTTCTCCAGCTTGATATCTAAATATAGCTTCACCTTGCATGGTCGTCCTATTTCATTGTATTTAGCAAGGTGGAATGTGATTCTGCAATAAATCTGGTTGGTGAGGGTCAAAACCTGTCAACTAACTCTTTACAAAAGCATAGAATTTCAGGTTTGTCCATATTGAAAGCATTTGCAGATGACAACTTAAAATGTAAATAAAATCATGGTAAATGTCACTGAAACTCAAAGGACAGAACATATTGTTGGGAAAGGAAGAAAATTAATGCTGGTTACCAGCATTTTCTCCCTTTCTTACACTGATTTTAAAAGCTTTCTTTCTCAGGGTTGTTAACACATGGGATTGTTTGGTAAAGGGTTACACCATTTTTTATTCAAGGTTTTGCTGCAACTATGACTGTGGATAAATTACCAGGAGAGATTATCATAACATAACAAGGTACAGTGCTTAAAGTTTCTAAGAATTATTACAACTTAACAAGGTAAAGTGCTTAAAGTTTCTAAGAATTATCATTACATAACAAGGTAGAGTGCTTAAAGTTTCTAAGAATTATCATTACATAACAAGGTAGAGTGCTTAAAGTTTCTAAGAATTATCATTACATAACAAGGTAGAGTGCTTAAAGTTTCTAAGAATTATCATTACATAACAAGGTAAAGTGCTTAAAGTTTCTAAGAATTATTACAACTTAACAAGGTAAAGTGCTTAAAGTTTCTAAGAATTATCATTACATAACAAGGTAAAGTGCTTAAAGTTTCTAAGAATTATCATTACATAACAAGGTAAAGTGCTTAAAGTTTCTAAGAATTATCATTACATAACAAGGTAAAGTGCTTAAAGTTTCTAAGAATTATCATTACATAACAAGGTAAAGTGCTTAAAGTTTCTAAGAGGCTTCAGTATGGTAAAAATCTAAATCTGTTCACCCTTTACCAAACAATGCCATGTCATAACAAACCTGAGTAATAAAGCTTTTAAAAACAATTTAGGAAATAGAGAATAATATAATTATGTTGGAGAACTGTACTTTCCCCTTTTCCCACAATATTTTGTACCCTTTAAAGACAAATTCTATCATAAGAGCCACATTCTATTTGTTGACTGCAAATGAGTTGAGATGCTTAACTCCTAAAACCAATTTCTGCTTCACTTAAATGTATGTTGTTGATACTCATGAATTACTGTCCAATCAAGAAAATTTCAATAAGTAACCACAACAGAGGTTTCAGCAAACAACAGAGGTAACATAATTATTTGAAATTCAAAAGTGCTCACTGTACATGTATTTGCACCTGTTTTTTAAGACCAACATGTATGGTAATTGAAGGATTGATTAATACTCAAATTCATGTGCCCATACCTTTACTTCTGGATGATCTGGAGCTACACCGTACCGTACAAGACCAAATGGTACTGGAAGTTTCTCATATATATCTACATGTATCCTTGGATTTCCCTAAAATGTACAATTAAAGATGTACTTCAGTATACAAAACTAAGAGACTAAGTAAAAAAGTCATACTGGCAACTGACATAACTCATTTCAAGAATTGTTTTCAATTTCTTGCAATCTTTTCAATTTTTTCCCGCTAGAAAAAAAATATCCCTCACAACAACAGCTATTTTTTTCAGATAGTGTAGCAAAAGATTACACTGCATAAAAATAAATACAAAACATTCTAGGAAAAGAAGAAAATGCTGGTCATCAACAGAATTCTTCCTCAGCCTTGTGAAAGTATCGTTCAGAGGTTAAAATGTCCCTGTATCAGTTGACATACAAGCAAGACTAACTCCTTTACCCTTTACCAAACAATCCTGGAGTTTAACGCCCCTAGGAAGAAAGCTTTCTCAAAACACTGTGTGAAAAGGAGAAAATGCTGGTTACCAGCATTTTCTCCTTTTCCCACAATAGTTTTCACCCTTTCAAAGACAAATCCAATTAATTTGATTACTTTACTTTTAAAATTTCTGCAAATGCTTTCAATCTAGACCAATTGAAAATTTTGTGGTTTGGTAGAGACTTAAGATGCTATGGATGACTATAGGCAATTTTACAGATAAAGTATATCTAGAACCACATGGCACAGGACAAGCAGTCTGATCTTAGATCTACACTCCAATATCTTGTGAGATACTATGACTAAAACAGAGATAATACTGCAACATATCTGGATCTCTACATCAACTCTAAAGTTACGAGACCACAAAATTTGAGAATGACATTTTGAAAATGATTTGATCAGATGTAGCTTAAAAAGGGGGATTTGTATTTGAAAGACTTGAAAACATAGTGGTAAAGGGAGAAAATGCTGGTCATCAACATTTTCTTCTTTTCACACAATGTTTTCACTATTCAAAAATCTCCTTCCTCAGTGTAATGAATATCTATTTGATCAGTTTACCACAAAATAAGGGTAAGGAAGTTAAAGCTTACAAAAGACAGGATGAATTTACCAAATTTCAAGTGGATATTTTACCCTTTGTTCTACATTGTATTTGAACTATAAATAACATCAAGCTGAGGTATTTCAAAAACGGAACAACTCCCTCCTTGGATTCTTTAAAAAACACTATGGAAAACTGAATAATTGCTTGCAACAAACCATAGGTCCATTTTCTACCAGGCTTTCAAAAGCTGTCTAAAAAAAGGTGGGGGGCATTAAAATTTGTATTTGGTGTACTGAGATCTCAGTTAAGTTGTCAAAAGTCCTGATACATGTACATGTAGTATAAAGTCAATGATAATTTGGTCTGAATAACTCCCAAATAGTGAACAGTGAAGGTCAAAGATCAGATTGCATATTCTTCATAGCCTGAGCTAAATCTCTGTTCAAAAAAGTAAGTGATTATTATTAGTGGTATCATTGTTGTGTAAGACACTGTAAAGGTTCATCTTGCAGACAGATAATATATGCCTACTCAAGAAACTGATTATAGAAATTTTGAAAATCAACAAGCCATAGAGTCTTAAAGAAAATAGGGTCAGCTGTCACATATTCATCAAAATGTTCCATAGAGAGTCTGGCTAGGCTCGATTCACCAATCATTTTTGAGAATATTCTCGATCTAATTCTCAAGAATTTTCTACATCTGAAAGTAACACAATTTACGATTGGCTAAACCAAATGGTCAATCAGAAGTTAAGTTACTTTCCCACTCTAGAATAATAAACCTAGAATGAGATTGTGTGGTGACCCTTCACCAAAAATCCTAGGTTTTAACGACCAAAAGGAAAATGGCTTTGAAAACATTATTATTCAGCATTTTCTCCTTTTCCCACACTGTTTTCTATCCTGTCATAGACAATTCCCATCATTTGAGTTACATTTAGTTTGTCGTCTGCAAATGCTTTCAATTTGGACTGGTTAAACACTTTGTGGTCTGGTAAAGAGTTAAAGATATGAGAAGTACAATCATGTATTACCCTATTGATTTCCCTAGCACACCAAGGAAATTCTTCTTGAACCCTCTACCATACAAGCAAACTACAGACTTGTCCAGATTCAAAGCATTTGCACTTGATAATTTAATAGTGGTTCAAATGATGGAATATGTCTTTGCTAGGGTAGAAAACATTGTGGGAAAAGGAGAAAATACTGGTAACCAGTATTTTCTCCTTTTCCCACAATGTTTTCAAAAGGCTTCTTTTTCAGGGTTGTTAAAAGTTGAGATTGTGTGGTAAAGGATTAACTCTTTTCCTCTTTCTTTTGATTTCCAATATAACAATTTCAACATTTGCATACAAAATTCTACAGAGCGATAATAATTTGCCCTTTGGGGGAGGGGAGGGGCTTTCCCGGCCTAGTACTCTTGACACCAAGGAAAAAACATGAATAAGTGAATTGTTATTACCATATGTAACTAAAAAGGTGTTGAAAGCAGTGCATATTCAAAGGTCAACCAAACAAAGGGGACAATTGTTACAAGTATTTTTGTACAAACAGGAGAATGTCCATGACTTATCATCAGGAAGTAAGATAACAGGTTTCAGGTATAAACCCTTGAAGTTTTCCAAAACAATACAAAGTTTACGGTGGACGGACGTTTTGGCCACAGACGTTTTGGCCAGATAAATGTGCAAAGTTTTGGCCAAATGCTTTTGAAGACAGAAAATGCAATAAATGAACTATGCTTTTAAGTATACATTTTTTGAAGTAGAGAAGCATATTCAGTTCATTTCATACATTTTTTTACTTTAAGTAGCATTTGGCCAAAACATACTTTGACTTTGATTTGCAATCTTCTATAACAATCTGCTTAGATATTTTATACCTTGTAGCAATTTATTGTTGCAAATAGAAATTTTAAGTCATTGTTCAAACATCATTAATTGACAGAGTTGATGGCAATTAAAGCAATCATCAAATACAGTTTAGACCTTAGTTGAGTATAAAAGCAAAATAACATTTGACAGTAAGTAATTCTATTCAGTAACACCAATCAATTAGAAAATGAAGAAGTTAACAATTTGTAACTTCAATAATAAATTTAAAAAAGAAAAATTAACCCAATACTCCACATATGTCAACTATATTAATTTCTCATTCTCCTACAATGTTTATAAATCATGTTAAATGAAGCAAAAAATCACAAAAAATCATTTGGCCAAAACGTCCTACTTTGTATTTTTAGCTGGCCAAAACGTCCGTGGCCAAAAACGTCCTGGCCAAAACGTCCGTGGCCAAAACGTCCTACATTCAAAGTTTACATGTATCACACAAAGGAGGATTTCAAAAAAGTTGTGTGGAATATGGTGAAAAGCCTGGTCATCAGCATTTTCTTCTTTTTCCACAATGACTCCCACCCTTTCTCAGACAAACTTAACTATTTAATTTGTCATCTACACATGCAATCTGATCTTTGATCTTCAATGTCCACTAGACATAGAAACAGTAGCAAGATGCACCTAGCAATGAGTCCTGTCATTTTTCCAGACTGAAGTCTAATTCACTTACTTTCAGCTTTGGGAAGGGAAAAAATGTTGAAATTCTTTTGCATTCACACAATTTGGTCACAAGATCTAATCATAATCCAAAGAGTCTAAAAAATTTAAAAAAAAAAACCAGTTTAAATTTGCTGGGTCATAAAAATGTAAGCTGTGTTTCCACGAATCTGGCAGATCTAACTCTGTCTCTTGACTCCACACTCTATCTTTCACTCTTCACAAGAAAACAAAGCTAAAGGCATCATTATTCATGAAAAAAATAAAATGTGACGCAAATGATTACATGATTTATTATGTATTCCAAAGGAAAAAAACATTGTTGGAAAAGGAGAAAATGCCAATAAACAGCATTTTCTCCTTGTCCCAAAAATGTTTTCAAAATTATTACTCAAGGTTTTTTTAAAACACAGGATTGTTTGGCAAAGGGTTAACAACCGAAATGAAAAAGATTAAAAAAATTAAAGGCTGACCATTTATCCCTTGGAGGGATAAACCCTTTACCCAATCCTGAGTTTGAACGACCCTGAGAAGTAGGCCTTTTGAAAACATTGTGGGAAAAGGAGAAGATGCTGGTAACTAGCATTTTCTCCTTTCTCCACCTTGTTTTCTAGACTATCTGATACAAATCCCATCATTTGTGCCATATAAATGTTGTCTTCTGCAAGTGCTTTCAAACTGGACCCGTCTAAAATATATTGTCATTTGGGAAAGAGTTACCATAATAAAAATAATGGACTCTCCCAGTCAATATTAGAGATGCAAATTTTGCCACATTCAAAGCTGTTTTTGTCTGTATGTCTGGGTTAAATAGCAGACAACAGTAGAAAACATTTTGGGAAAACCAGACAATGCTTGTTACCAACATTTTCTCTTTTCCCAAAATGTTTTCAAGAGCCGCCTTTCTGAAGGTAAATAAAATTTAGGATTGCATGGGAAAGGGTTAAAGGAACAACAACCTAAGATCAGGGTGAAGAATTAAATCTTGTTAATTAGCCATCAGCACACAGATTTCCACAGCTAATGACTGACATACTCACTAGAATTATAACCCTGCATGGATAGATAGTTCTTCTTGCAACATTTTCCTAAATACATCCCTTTAACCCTGAACCAAACAATTCCAGGTAAGAAGACCTTTAAAAACATTGTGGGAAAAGAAGAAAATGCTGGTAAGCAGCATTTTCTCCTATTTCCACAATGCTTTATACTCTTTCAAAGATAATGGTTTCTAATGTTTGAGCCACATTTAACTTGTTGTCTGCAACCATGTTTGATTTAGACGAGTCAAACAATGTCGTTTGGAAAAGAGTTAACCCTTACAGAAGGTTTACTGTATTTTGATTTTGGTATTGCAGTCAATCACTTATGAAAACATTGTGATACAGATGCAAAATTGCTCATAAAAATTACAGCAATTCCTCCTTTTGTGACATTGTTTTTCACACATACTTCGCTTAAATAGCATGATACTATTTTAGCTCTCTTTATGCAGACTGATTGTATGGTTGAGTGTATGGTGTTTAATGCCATTTTCAACATTTCAGTTATATCGTGGTGGCCAGTGCACCTATCCATGCTTTCCTGGAGTTTCTTTTACAAGTATTCCCAGCAATATTCTTTCCAAGCCACTGGCTGCTCTTTCTATTCAGAAGACACTTATCTTTAGAATGGTTTTGGACAAAAAGCAATCTTTAATCTAAAAAGCAATACTTAAATAATGCAATCTTTATCTAAACTAGCTGCAACAGCAGTATGTATTCAAACAAGAAGGAAACTGTGCATAAGGTTCTGGTAAAGTGCCCTTCACGACCATAGTTGCCTTTGCGGTCAGTGTAGATCAGGATCAGGCTGCACAAAATGTGCAGCCTGATCTTTGATCCGCACTGTTTGCTTTGCTAAAACACTATGTACAAAAGCAACCATTGCAATTATTTTCGTCATATTTCTACGATAAAAATATCAGACAGGTTTATTCGGTGCTCTATGGGTAAATTTTGTAAGATTTTCCTCGAGATAGATGAAATTACCTCGTCTAAGCATCATCAGAGTTCAATAAGCTGACATTCCAAGAGTCTCGGCATTGCAAGTTTTGAAAAAAAAAAATCAAATTGTTTTGTTTTTTTCTTTTTCTCAAAACATTTTTTTGAGGCATTATGTAAAACCTTTAAGCAAACAGAGGCCAGATATACCCATCAAAAAAAAATACATGTATGCAGTTTCTATAGCCACTTTTTGAGTATAGATTTTTTTCCATGTATAAGCAAACCACACCACTACCGGTAATAAAAACAAAGTTTCAAATGAGAAATTCATCACAATGATAAGTTTTTTCTCTTGCAATAATTTTAACCCTTAGCTTTTTCTCAAGTTTTAGAGCAAATTTTAGACTGTTGAAATTAGACACATAATGCAGACAACAAAGGAAGACAAGCGGGCATGATGGCTTTGTATCGCTCCACTGTCTAATAAAAACAAACCATACATGCCAAACATTACAATCTGTGGACAAATGGTTTGGAACAAGAAGACTTACAAAGTTTTTTCAACAAAAGTCCATGTGAAAGATGTGACCCCAAGGAAAAGCCATTTTTGACCACGGAGCTATAATTGCTTGAATCCTGGTAGAGGCCCACACGATAGCCCCACATGAAAAATGGTCTGTATGTGTGTTTATATACAAGAAGATTTTCAAAGTTTTCTCAATATGAAGCCCCATGTAAACATGAGACCCCTGAGGTATGGCTGATTTCAATCCCAGAGGTAAATTTTTAACATCTTCAGAAGTGATCCAAATATATCGTTAGGAGCAAGAAACATTTTTAGAATTTTCACTCTATAAGCACATGTTATATTTTGACACCAGGGGTTTTCATTTGAACAATTTTGGAAAAGACCTGTCAGATGATAACACAAATATTACAGCTGTATCTCAAGGTCAGGAACAAGAAGATCCTTTAAATTTTCACAATATAAGCCTATGTAAAAGTTGTGGTTTCTGGGCAGGGCTAACTTTGACCCAAGAGCTATATAATGAACAATCTTGGTAGTCCATTAGATAAATAAACATGCAAAATTTGGTAGCCCAAGGTGTTATTGTTACAAACTAGAAAAATTTAAAAGTTTTCACTATGTAGGCATATGTAAAATTGGTGACTGCTAAGGCAGGGCCAGTTTTGACCCCAGGGCTATAATCTGATCAATCTTGGTAGAGGTCCATTAGATAAGTATACATGTACATGCAAAATAAGGTAGCCCTACGTCTTATAGTTAGGAAGGAGATTTTAAAAGTTTTCACTATGTATGCCCATGTAAAACTTGTGACCGCCACGCCTGGGCTGAATTTTACCCCAGGGCCATAATCTGGGCTATATAGGTAGAGGCCCACTAGATACTAGTAAAGCTGAATGCAAAATTTGGTAGCCCTAGGCCCTATGGCAAGAAAATTTTCAAAGTTCGTACTGCATATGCTAATGTAAAAAATGTAACCCCAGTGGCATGGCCAATTTTGACCCCAGGGCTATAATTTCAAGAATCTTAGTTATTGTCCAATGAATGAAGCTATATGCCAAATTTGGTAGCCCTAGGCCTTACAGTTTAAAAACAAAAGATCTTTTATTAAGTTTTCAATATGAAGCCTATGTAAACCTTGTGACCTCCAGGTAGGGCCAATTTTGACACAATGGCCATAATTTGAAGAAATTTGGTAGAGGTTCATTTGATGAAGCTACATGCCATACTTGGTAGCTCCAGGCCTCGTGGTTTTGGACAAGAAGATTTTCAATATTTTTCCATTTTGTTGCCATGGCAATCAGAGTTTTTAAAGGAATCAAATTCTTTTACGAAAAACTGAAGTGGACCATGTGAAGTTTGGTCAAAATTGGATGGGTAGTTTCAGAGAAGATGTTTGAAATAGAAGTTAACACAAGCATGGACCCATGACCGACTCAAGGCCATGACATAAGCTCGCTGGCCTTCCGTCACAGGAGCTAAAAAATTGCTGGTTACAGGCACTTTCTCCATTTCTCATGTTTTCAAAAGGTTTCCTCCTTTATGCCGTTTATGCTGTTAAAACATGGGATTAATTGGTAAAGGATTTTAAGCAGCTGCACTTAATAAAAGACATGGCCTGGAAAATACCAAAGTATTGCAAATTGAAGGCTGTTTCTGCAAAAATATCTGACAAACTACAGGACAGTGGAGACCCAAGATCAGATTGAACATCTGAGCAGCCTCATCTTGATCCATGTACTGTCTACAAAAGTATCTTAAAAATGTGCCTATGTTTCTAAAAGTTAACCTTTAACCCCCCTCCCCCCCCCAAAAAAAAAGGGGAAAAAAAAAAAGAGAAAAAAAAAAAAAGACGTTTGGAAAAATCATGATAAAAGGAGAAATTACTGGTAACCAGCATTTTCTCCTTTTCACACAATTTTTTTCTTCTCTTCCAAAGACTTCAAAATCATAACGTTTGTACATTTTTCATCTTTCACTAGCAAATGCTTTCTATTTGGAAGTCTAACATTTTGTCAGATCTGCTATAGACCTAAGATCAGTAAGTGTTTTAGTAACAAACAAACCTTAAGGATTTGCTGAGCTGCATAGAATCCTGCTGGGCCACTGCCAACAATACAAACATGGGATTTGTTTCTTCTGTTGTAACTAAATACTCTATGCCCCCTTTTGAGAAGTTTGTAGCATAGATGATTTTTCCACAGCATTTTCTGAAAAAGAGAAATCATTTGTTTAACCCAACCATATTTAACCATAGTTTCTTTTGCTATCAGAGTTGGTCAAGATCAGGCTGCAAGAAAGTTGCAAGCTAATCTTGGGTCTGCATTTACCATATTTTCTTAGACACACAAACAACAATAGTAGTGAAAGTTAGATTCTTGTACATGTAGATCTAGTACTCACTTTAGCCATTTACCTAAAAATCCTCTGTTTTAACCCTTTACCACACAATGACGCCTTTTAACGCCCCTGAAAAAGAGGCCTTTTGAAAACATTGTGGGAAAAGGAGAAAATGCTGGTAACCAGCATTTTCTCCTTTTCCCACAATGTTTTCTACCCCATCAAAGAAAAGTTGTGTCATTTGTGCCATTATGAAATTGTCTTCTGCAAATGCTTTCAATTTGGATAGGTCTTAAATTTTGCCGTGTGGTAAAGGGTTAATTCTTTTTTACACAACTAAGATTTGGACTTGTTCCAATTGAAAGCATTTGCAGACGACAAATTCAGTGTTGTTCAAAAGATGATATCCGTCTATGATATGTTAGAAAACTTTGTGGGGAAAAAGAGAAGACGATGGTTACCAGGGTTTTCTCTTTTTTTCTCAATGTTTTTGAAAAGATTTATGTCTGGAGGTCATTCAAAATTGGAATTGTGAGGTAAAGGATAAATAACCCTGGAGAGAGAGGCCTTTGAAAACACCTTCGAGAGACAGGCCTTTGAAAACAATCTGGGAAAAAAAGAAAATGATGGTAACCAGTGTTCTACTTTTTTGTGGATATATCACATTATTTGAGCAAATGTTCAACTGTTTTCTGCAAATGCACATCTTTTACCTATTGCAAATTACCATTCCTTCATTCATCATTCATTCATTCATTCATTCACTTATGATTACTGATACGAGCAGTTTAAACTCATTACATACTCAACTTCTTAACCCTTTACAACACAATCCCAACTTTTAACGACCCTGAGAAAGAAGGCTTATGAAAACATTGTGGGAAAAGGAGGAAATGCTGGTAACCAGCATTTTCTCATTTTCCCACAATGTTTCCTAACCTTCCAAAAAGAAATATCAGTTTTTGAGTCACATTTTTTTTGTCATCTGCAAGCGCTTTCAATTTGGGCAAGTCTAAAATTTTGTCGTTTGGTAAAGAGTTAAAGCACAGTAGCGGCCAAAAGTAAACAATGGGGGTGTTAAAATGCATCAATATTTAAATCATACCATTTAAAAGTATAGGAATAATTGTGAAGATGACAACCTATCATTGAACGGTCAGTCCAAGTGTTAGTAGCTGGCAAGAAAATGATCTAAAATCAGGTAAAAAGTAAACAAAAGATAGAGCGACCTGGCAACTTTTGACCTAGTTTTAGCATTCACTCTCCAGCAAGGACTAACACTTGGATTGACCATACATACAAAATATTCTGTTGTGGTAACTTTCCTGGAGCTTGTTTTTGATTTGAGCAGCATGGCAAAATTTGACATCATGCGAGACCAAAGGTCAAGCGAGATGTCAAAATTTTCTAATGCAGCCAGAGGGAAATATGGTACAAGCACCAGAAAAGTTACAACATACTATTCCCTTTATTATATACCTACAACTAGGCTAACCTTCAACTTTCAACAACAATTTTATTTTTCACTTTTGGGCACTATTGAGCCTTTAATAAAATGCATAATTATGCAAATAAGTGGGCTCTTGTATTTGTGGGCTGGTATTCATTAATATTTATGTGGTGTTTAACACTGTTTTCAACATTATTTCACTTACATTGCAGCACACCAGTACTCTGCACAATATTCTTTCCAAGCCACTGACTGCTTTCCCTTATTAACATCTTCAAAACAATAGTCAACGGTGACAAAGGAATGTATCCTGTTGCAATGACTATCATCAATCTTCCAAACCAAATTGGCAGAGCCAGGAATCGAAACCAGCGCCCCCATGTTCTCAAGTCCTGTACCCTACCGAATCAGCTACCAGGGCTCTGCGGGTTATTGTGTTAGTGGGCTATTGTCCAGTGGGGTACTGTCCTAGTGGACTATTGTCCAAATAGGCTATTGTCCTGCACCCGTTGTGTTATGCAAGAAAGTTAGTAAAAGCAAAAACATGGAGAAAGAAGTAGAAAGATACAGGCCAAGTACACATACAGGACAATTCTAGCATTGTGCAGATTTCTACTTCGCACAGTTCATATACGTGATCTGTGGGAAAGTGCAACAGCAATTACAAAATGGCATCTTTTTTTTTTTTTAATCAATAATTAGGTACATCTCAAATTAATGTAAATAAAACAACAACAACCAAGGAGTAAAGTTTTACTCTCTCTCTTTCTCTCTACCCCCTCCCTGCAAATGTCCTTTTTCATATGATGTTTCTCTGCTTTCATTTTCATTAAAATGGAACTGTTAACCCTATAACTGCTAGAGTGATTAAAAAGAAATTTCTAGCTTATAGCGAACAGCCACATATAATGATTTTCAAGTTCTTTCATCGGAAATGAAATTGCCGTATTGGACAGTTTTGATCCAAGGTCAAATTGTGGACTTTTATTTTTTATGAAGTCTGATCTTGATCCACACTGTCCACAGACTTGATATACATCAAGCTTCTTACATTCCCCATACACCTTTTCCAACTTCTGGAGCAATCTAGTAAGCTTAAAGTAACTTAATAGGCTACATAGCCCACTAAGGCTATACCATCGAAAAATATTTTCTTCTAACATTTGTCTTTCTTCTATACAGTTATTGATGGTTTGCCTGCTATTGCCTTACATAACTCAGTTATGAATCATTTGTTAAATTTGGTAAGATTATAAAAATCTGAATATTCCCATAAAGCAGGGGCCTTGACCTAGTACAGATAACAGTCCCCGAAATCAGTATTAGTTTTTGATTAAGCTGCCTCTAAGTACGAAGACGATCCCCCCCCCCCCAACAAAAGTTCGACATGTCCAAACAGATTCTGAGTGCACTTTTCAACTCTCATCTTTTCATACCTGTTGCTTGCATATTCAATAATACCTTATGTCAAATATGCCAAAATATTTTTCTCTTAAAACACTAAACATAAAAAAAAACTTGAGGCCCTTGAGGGCTATACTGGCATAGATTTTTCTTGTTTTCTAGCACACATCATTAATTTACCACACTATGCAAAAAAGGAATAAGACAAACACACACACACACAAAAAAAAAGGGGATGCAACTTGAATTGAACCCACTAAAACAGCATAGTAAGCAGGCATAGTGAATTGAACAAATATTGAAATAAATGAAGTGCAGTTTCTCAAAACCAATGGTTTGGAATCCATTACTATAAATCATTGTATACAACAATCCCAGCAAATTTCAAAGAAATGTGATAAATAATATGGACTGTGTTCCATAAACAAGACTAAGTCATCAAATGGTCTCTTTTCCTAAACTGATAGCATTATTTCCTTCATTTTTGATAGAGTTTAATCCCTAGATAAAATAAATGATCTGTGCAAGTTTCAGGGAAATGAATGGACTTAATCACATTAACAAGAAATGTATATTTTCAACTTTAAATGGCAATTTTTCCCTTACTAATTGTCCATTTTTTTTTTCTTCAAAAGGCTTCAATCAAGCTATTGATATAAAGCAGCTGTGCAAGTTTCATGAAAATCAAATCACAAATGCAGACTAAATCATGTACACAAGAAATGTAAATTTTTAAGTTCAAATGGCTACTTTTCCCTTACTTTTTGTTGGATATTTTTCCAAATCATAGGATTCAAGTTATTGATAATATAAAGCAACTGTGCTTGTTTCATGAAAATCTGACTACAAATGTGGACTTTATCATGTAAAAAAGAAATACAAATTTCCATCTATAAATGGCTATTTTTCCTTTACTGACTGTCAGATCTTTTTTTTGGCAAGTTCTCGAAAATCCGACAACAAATGCAGACTTTATTGTCTAAACAATAATTGCAAATGCAACAGCTATTTTTTCGTTACTAATTGTCACATTTTTATTTTCAAAATCAATAGAGTTCAAGCTATTGATAATATTAACTAAACTGTGCAAGTTTCACAAAAAATCTGACCACAAATGTAGACTTTATCAAGTAAACATGAAAAAGACTGACAGGTGGGCAAACAGACTAATGGACGACAGAAACCACACTACAACCTATGCCCTGCAAGTAGTGCTAAAAGTCAGTTTAATTAATCTTTAGCACAATATATTTTGGTTCCTCATAATTGACACAAATGGACGCTAAACATTATAAGTTTTGTCTATTTTTCTTACTTTAGGTAACGAAAGGTTTCATAGTTTGTCCTTGGTATATATAGTATCAAAATCAATTGCATTTTCGCTGCAATACAGATTAAACCAACAAAACAAGGAGTCAGTACAACACTGTAGCTTTGCTACCGGAAAATTCATGATGGACCTGAGATGACACGATGCAGAAAAAAAATGTCAAAGTAGGAAAAGAAGCATTGTAAATGACGTTGTAACCCTAAATTGGACGTTTAGACTGTGGGGCGGTTTGACCAAGTGCTACTCTGGTAGCCTGCTACCAATCGTATCTCTCAAACAGTAGGGAAGATACAACGAGTACCAGTTTACGTTTTAGCCGGCTGCTTTGTTGCTTATACACATCATGGATGTATTCTGAAAAAAAAACACAATCTTCAAACGAAATTTTAAATGGAGATAAAGAAACATTTGGCAGAAGCAGTAAAACCAAGAAAAACAGTAAAAAAATAAAAAATCAACTAATCATAATGTGATCAATTTCCCGGAATATTTACCGGTGTCACTATGCATTTGCTATCCTCTGCAATCAAAAAAGGGGCATTATGATTGGCTAAAAACTTAAATGAGGTCATCGGTTTCGAAGTTTCTGTTCTGCAGAAAAAAGTAGTTCAGGAATTAAAATGAAACAAAACTGGTGAAATGTTGCACTATTCTAGAAAAAATATTCTTTCGTTATAAGAATCCTATATTCTATACATAAAACAGCTCACTTTAATCGTCAACACCTTATCTAATTTTTCTCATATCACTACGCATTACATCGCCGCCATAGTATCACACTCTTGTCTGGGACCGACATATTTCGAGGCGTGCACTTCCTAGGTAAGCATGATGAAAACGTGATATTTTCTGTCATGATGTACTAGATTAAAACACGTTCAAATTTTGTGTGTTTTTTTTAACAGTCATCATTTGTTTATAACTGCTAGATCGGAACACACTTTTACTTCCGTCATATATGTTCAATAGGAATCACGCTTCTGCACAGCCTCAGATCCTTTTCGTGCTTGATATGGGCTTTCTTCTAACGTATTTCAAAGAACATGGTGATGAAGTTTGATGATCAGACCGATGAGTATATAGCTTACCAGCTAAAATTAATATAGAAAGCATTAAATACATTCATACACTGATGATGCTACTTCCTGGATTTCTGGGGTTCATAAAAAGGGTGGGGGGGAACGGAGGGTAACGGGCTTGTTCGTCCCTGGGCTTGTTCGTCCTAATTCATTCCTCGTTGGTCCGGGCTTGTTCATCCCAACTAATGTGTCTCCCAACGAAAGGTATCAATAATGGATACTTCAATGACTTTGATTATGAAAAGGTGTGAACTGCACATAATCGCCGACCATTTTACTCCACCGAAGATTATATCGTCGGAGGTCCTAGAATCGTAATGGTCCTTGAGTGGTTATGTTTTTATTTTTATCATGTTCTACGCGAGATTTCACTTTGTGCATGCGCTGACCGTGGGAAACGCTGTACTACGATTTCTACGTTCGATTCCTGATACCGGCAAAAGATGCGGCATAAACAGGTAATTTTGCAATAATATTTTCAAAAAAAGTTGGAAAAATGTTCAAATTTTCTTATGTCCCTTTTTTCACACATTTCCATGGATTTTTTACACGCAAAAAATTGTATTTTTGCAACATTTCTTCAACTGCACCTGTCAAGCTATGAATAATTTCCAGGGCCCAATTGTTATATTCATAAAATTTTAAGGGCATTATTTTGAAATTGTTAGTTTTTATATCAAGGTGTCTTATATCTAAAGAAACGAAATTGTTGACCAATCTGATGAGTGATAGTGGACTGATATTTAGTATGAATAAAATTAAGGCCTATAAGACTGTTATATGGACTTCATTCTGGTTTCTTTTGAGTACATTTATTTAGTACATTACGTCTGCTTTGAAAATGATGACTAACTCATGTTAAAAATTCAATCAGAAAAGGGAAAAAAGCATTAAAAGATTCTTTTACTCTTTTGGCAGATAAATCCACTACCTATGAAGCACAAGTACAGGCTGTACTCACCCAGCAGGATGATAAATGCTTTTAGATTAGTAAAGGAAGAAAGCTTGTCTGTCAGAAAAGCTTCCATTATATGTAATGTACCAGACACTACCTTAAGAGACAGAGTACTTGGAAAAGTAAATGCAGATACAGCAGTGTTTGGAAAAACACCAGTTTTAGATTGTTATGAAGAGGCAACGCTAGTAAAGCATTTCAAGACCATGGTATCTTACAGATATGGATACACAAGGCAGGAATGTGTGGACATTGCAAGTGATTATGCTATTCATCTTGGGAAAACGTACGGTAAATACACCTTTTACAATGAAATGGATGAGAGGTTTCCTAAAACGATGGCCAGAGTTAAAAGTTCTAAAACCTAGGGGATTGGAACATGTAAGAGCAAAGACGCCATCAAAAGAAATTGTAGCAGAGTATTTTATTAACTTGAAAGATACACTGATTAAACATGACTTATTAGATAAACCACACTTGATATACAATGTAGATGAAAAAGGAATATCTGTCGACCATAAACCACGTCACGTTGTAGCCGGTTCAGAATTTTGTCCTCAGGCTGTAACATCAGGTAGAGGGAAGACAATCACTGTCATAGGAGGCGGAAGTGCTAGCGGAGTTGCCATTCCACCTTTTTAGCTCAGCTGAGCACGAAGTGCTCAGGATGAGCTATTGTGATCGCTCACCATCCGTCGTCGTCCGTCCGTCCGTCCGTTTACATTTTTTTGTTTACACTCTAGCATCTACAAATATTAACCAATCAGCACCAAACTTGGTCAAAATATATATGACCATAAGATCTCGGATGAGTTCGATTATGGGTCTAATCGGACCAGAACAACTGGAGTTATTTGCCCTTGAATTAGAAAAATTGCTATATTTGTTTTTGTTTACACTCTAGCATCTACAATTTCTAACCAATCAGCACCAAACTTGGTCAAAACATATATGACCATAAGATCTTGGATGAGTTCGATAGTGGGTCTAATCGGACCAGAACGACTGGAGTTATTTGCCCTTGAATTAGAAAAATTGCTATATTTGACTTTGTTTACACTCTAGCATCTACAATTATTAACCAATCGGCACAAAACTTGGTCAAAATATATATGACCATAAGATCTCGGATGAGTTCGATAATGGGTCCAATTGGACCAGAACAACTAGAGTTATTTGCCCTTGAATTAGAAAGTTCTATAGAATAGTTCTTTGTCCGGACCATAACTTTGTCATCTCCAGTCCGATTGACTTGAAACTTGGCATTTGTGTTTGTAGCAATAACACGGAGTGCAGCGTAAAAGAATCATAACTCTACCTGGTACTGTCTATGAGTTTTTTCCCTTTGATCGTCATTTTTACAGCATTTTCTGCTTGTCTGGAATATAACTTTGTTATCTGTAGCCTGAACATCTTCAAATTTGGTATGCATGATGGTTGAAAAATTACGGAGTGCAGTGCACAAGAACCATAACTCTTCCTAGCATGAATTTTGAGTTATTTCCCCTTTGACCTTCATTTTTATAGCATTTCTTGCTTGTCCGGAGCAAAACTTTGTCATCTTAAGTAGGAATGACTTGAAATATGGTGTGCTTATTTGTTGCAATATTTGGAAGTGCAGTGCACAAGAATTGTAACTCTACCTCATGCTGTCTTTGAGTTATTTCCCTTCGATCATTTTTACAGCATTTAGTGCTTGTCCAGAATATAACTTTGTCATCTCAAGTCAGAACGACTTCAAACTTGGTATGCATGTTTGTTGCAATATTACCGAGTACTGTGCGCAAGAACAATAACTCTACCTAGCGCGGATTTTGAGTAATTCCACTTTGATCTTCATTTTTACAATATTTCTTGCTTGTCAGGAATGGAACTTTGAATTCTCAAGTCAAATTGACTTGAGACTTGGTAAACATGTTTGTTGCATTACCTGCCCTTTGCAAGTATTATACCTCCTCGACAACTGGCGGTGGGACGGGCGTATCTTGCGACAATTTGCCGCTCTTGTTTCATTATCATTTGGCCTTGAACTTCAATATTTGGTATTTATCTTCATTGTAGACCTTTACTGCTTAGTACTCAGGTGAGCCATATAGGACCATCATGGTCCTCTTGTTTTGTATTTCCTGGGAAAAGGATGAGACAAGAATTATTAGATGGTGGTTCATGTAGAGTCAGTGCTACTGTTAGCGAAACCGTGTGGTCCAATGGGGTAATCTTCAGGGATTACTTAGAGAATCACTTTTTGAAGTTTGTACCAGGGCGTGACAACCAGAAGGTTCTTCTTCTGGATGGGCATCGGTCTCACATTTCTGTGGACTTAACTGAATGGGCTATCCTGAAAGGAATAATCAATTTGTTTTACCTGCACATACAAGTCATATTCTTCAACCCATGGATGTTGCCTGTTATGGCCCATTTGAACGAATATACAATGCCAGCTGCCATAAACTTATCCGTGAGTCTTCGTCAACCATTACTCGATACAACATATGCAAGATAGCCTGTAATGTGTATTCTACAGCTCTTTGTGCAGAGAATATCCAGGCTGGTTTTAGACGCACTGGTATATTCCCATTCAATCCTGAAGCTGTCCCAGGAGAATACTTAAAACCAGCTGAAGTATTTCAATATCATCAAAGTCTTCAGGATAGCC
Source organism: Hippopus hippopus (assembly GCA_946811185.2). Lineage (NCBI taxonomy): Eukaryota > Metazoa > Mollusca > Bivalvia > Cardiida > Cardiidae > Hippopus > Hippopus hippopus. The sequence goes on from OX328096.1 coordinate 36,495,502, forward strand.
AAGAGACTGTAGAAGGTGAAATAATTGCTTCGTCAGGTTCACTACCAATAGATGAAAAAGGAGACCATGTTGACAATATTGATGATATGTTTTATGAAGAGCATCTTCTTTCCAAGGAAAAAAAACTGAAATTAGTTAAGAGTGAAAAGGGGAAAGCTCCAAGAAACACGATGAGTAAAATTGTTTTGGGTAAGGAAATATCAGGAAACATCCATGAGTTAATGAAAGATCATTAAAGCAAGTAAAAGAGTAAAAAGTGTTGTTCTAAAAATGTTGTCACATCAAACCATACGGTGAAAAGATTTGAAAAAGCAATTAAACCCAAAAAACTACATTCTACAACAACAAATACTGATCAACCTGGTCCCTCCACCATTAATATTGTAACATCTGAAAGTGAAACAGAAACTGACTCTGAAATTGACCCTTCTGAGCTGTACTGTAAATGTGGAAGATTTCAGCAAAGAGAATTGAAAAACTGTGTTTCACTAGTACATGTATTCACTTCATGGGCACAATGCGATTCTTGTCAGCACTGGGTACACCTAAAGTACTGCACACCTGTAAGAGTCGTCAGAAGAGAGATACATTCAAGTGCCATCACTGCCAATAATACAGTTTTGATTCCCATTCTTTGTTTTCATTGTTTAAAGTTTTAGCTGTTGCTTTTATAGAAGACAATTTCAGACATTTCCTTCATTCATGTTCCTTTCAACTAGTTGAACTTGCCAAACGTCCTAAATTTCATTCAAAAAATAGAAAAAAAAAACATTTAATCCCCTTGAAGAAGCTGAAAAGTTCCTAAGTACAGTTTACACTTCAAGAGAAGCATACATGTGGCCTTAAATCCTATACATATTACTCTAACGCTCACTCCAGGGCACCGAAATATTTATACTATATGACGTCACGACCCTAGGACCTACCCGACAAATGGCGGCTGCTAAACACTCTTAACTTACATTTTACCGGAGAGGGATACTTTTTTGTGTAACTTAAAGCTGATCATCGGAAATGAAAGGAAAATAATTTGTTTTTGAGGTATGCAAAGTTTTGTTACATAAGTTTGTTGATGACAGTTTCGAAATCGGGTCAAAGTTTTAGGGTAACGACTCAAGGACCTCCGAGGATACAACTATTCAAAAAAGGTCTTCCCCATCATCACATTTAGAGAAGAAACCAAAGTAAAAGAGAAAATATCAATGAAGTCATCTCCATCATTACATTTAGAGAAAAACTAAAAGAAAACTATTAATGGTGTATCCCCATCATTACGTTTAGAGATGAAATTGAAAAAAAGGAAAGAAAATCAGTTAATGGATACATATGGATTTTTAAATTATATTGTGTTGTAAGGCAGTTGGCTGTAGGCAAGAGGCGGTGTGGAAACCTTGTGTGTTCGTCTTGAATCATTAATAAAGTTTCTGTGCTGTTTGAAATACAGCTTTGAGAAAGGCAAAAACAAAGCATTGATAAGTTTTATTCAAAGTTCTTTTATGTGTAAAATAACAATTCATTTTAGAAGGCACATAGCACTACATTGCAATAAGATCGATAAGGTGGTGTGGGACGAACAAGCCCGGGCAAACAAGCCCCGACAAGTAAGCCCAGGGATGAACAACCCCAGGGACGAACTGGTTTTCAGATGAACAAGCAGGGAGCCAGACAGAGGGTGTCAAAACGGGACATTATCCGTTATTTTGAGGTAGAACGTCTGCCTCATAACCATAAGGTCCAGAGTTCGAGACCCAGCGGCGGGTGTCAAGTTTCGGGGATTTGTTCATTGGCCCACACATTGGACGCAAGTACTGATGTTAAGGAAACGGCATGATGAAGCTGAGAATTAAGACAGAAAAATCAGCTAGAAATTATTTGCCTTTATAAAAAAATAATTTTTGATCAGTTTCTTGAAAAAAATTATATCTTAGATATTAATTTCCATGTTCAGTGTGCATAAAAAAAGCATGCCGATGGCCTTCTTGAGCAAACATGGCATGACCTAATACAGGTAACTCAGTAGTATTCATAGGAGAAAGTGGTAGGTCCTTGCAGGGTCTCCCTAAACAGCATCTACAAACATCAACAAGTGTCTTGCAGGGATTTTATAGACATATATGTATATAAAATATGATTATAATTGGTTTATTTTGTCTTCTATTCTCAACAACTATAAATTTTGACATTTATATGGGGATTTTGTTTTACACATGTTCTTAGCCATTGGCCGGAGTGCATATGATTTCCTAAGTTGTGAAAAACACTTTACATCTAAAGAATTAATTGCAGTTAATATCATGAAATTTGATAACATAAAATCCTTAAGCTTATAGGATGAATTAAAATGGTTCAAGAATGGTCATTGCTTTGCATTTGTGTAGAAAATGTAATCTCTGTCTGGAATGGATTTAAACTCCTTCTTCATCTAAAGAGTTTTTACTATCAGTTCAAGACTTTTGGCACAGTCTTAACAACATATATGGCTGCACTTAGCAGCCAACATATATGTGAATTGGAGAACAAATTCTCGTTATCAATTTAACAGTATACAAAAAATGTGTGCTGGTTTGGCCTGGAGGTAAGATTTCCATGCGCCAAAGATGAAAAATATGCACCAATCGCTCAAGGGCGCATTCTAGAATGAACCCTGCTCAGTATTATATTTTATGCGCATTAAAGATTGAAACTAATCTTTCTTCATCTGAAGAGTTTTTTACTATCAATTCAACATTTTTGTCACAATCGTAACTGCATCATTTAAAACTTTTTAGTAGACAGGGATTGCCCTTTCACTCAATAATGTCTTTTATCTATATCAAGGTTACCCGTAATCCTTCTTAATTCAACTGTTTTTTTTTTGTCATTTTGTTAAATCTTTTACAGCTCGAAAATTCCACTTTGGTCATTTAGTGAGCATATCTGTATTAACACTTTACCAAACAACAAAATTTTAAGCTAGTCGAAATTGAAAGCATTAGCAGACGACAAAATAAAAGTGACTGAAAAATTGAAATTTGTTTTGGGAAGGGTAGAAAACATGTGGGAAAAGGAGAAAATGCTGGTTACCAGCATTTTCTCCTTTTCCCACAATATTTTCAAAAGGCTTCTTTTCAGGGTCGTTAAAAGTCGGGATTGTGTGGTAAAGAGTTAAAAGGTGATTAAACACACAGATATGCACACTAAAGGACCAAAGCTGTTGATGTGCCATAAAACGGCATTCATTTAATCATTCTTGCATTTTCTCTTCTTCTCACAATGTTTTGTACCCAGTCAACAACATACATCTTAATTTCAGGCACTTATCAAGTTACGATTTGTCGTCTGCAAATGCTTTAGATTTGGATGAGCCTAAAATTTTTTAGTATGCTAAAGAGTTAAATTGTCATCAGCAAAATTAATGCTCTCACTTTGCACAAGTCTAAGATTTTGTTGTGTGGTAAAGAGTTAACTCTTTACTACACAATCCCTAGTTTAAACAACCCTGAGGAAGAAGGCTTTTGAAAACATTGTGGGAAAAGGAGAAAATGCTGGTAACCAGCATTTTCTCCTTTTTACACAATGTTTTCTACCTTATCCAAGACAGAAATCATCATTCAGCCAAAATTGATTTATCGTCTGCACATGCTTTCAATTTGGTGTAGTCCAAAATTTTGTCGTTCGGTAAAGGGTTAAGGTGAGAGATTATACCCACATGTTTCTTTTTAAATTTTTCTGACCTGAAGTGTACCAACTTCAAACCTGTTTTCTACCATTTCAATTGTTTAAAGTGTCAGACATCATGACTTTGTGACATACCGGTAGTCTGTTTTGATGCTTAAAAGTCATGTGACCATACTGGAATAATGTGATAATTTTCTGATCTTTAATAAAGATCAAAGAAATTTGTGACCTATTTTGTTGGTTCGCTTATGACTTGACAACTTTCTAGAGCATGTACTATTAATAAACCTTAAATGAGAGTAAATGTTTTCAGTCCTTTATTTTTAAGGTTCAGTATTTTTAGATGTTTTTTATTAGAAGGTGTTTTAAATCAACCCTAGTCTGTCTTCAGTGATGCTTAAAAGATGGTGACAAAATGTCAAAAATGTCTTAATTTTTCTTGTTATGAGAGTGTCAGTAGATGCCCCGACCTTTATTGCTTTCCAAGCATTGAATATTTGATATGAAATAACATTTGTATCATTCAGTTTTTACCATTTTAAAGTTAATGATATTAGGTATGAATTATACTTGTAGACCTGCTTGTATTTACTTACATCATCTTTGCTTTGAAAAAGATATGACTTTTTTGGAAAAGTGGGGGGGGGGTCTAGGCTTTTTAGCTTTCATTTTAACCTTCCATTAATTTGTCATCTGCTAATGCTTTCAATTTGGACAAGTCTAAAATTGTAAAGGGTTAAGATTTTGTTGACCACTGAAGAGTGCTACTGAAAAGTCATTGCAATATATTCTACTACATGTATCTCTATGTAAAGCTCATAAAGTACAATCTATGTACAACAAATCTCAACCCTTTATGTTTTGAACCTGCATTTGGTTACAATTGCACACAATGTAGATCAAAATCAAACTGAACAGAATCTATAATATACACTAATTTGTACATATTTTGGTCAAAACAGTCCTTAATCCTTCATACTATCCAGAGTTTTAACAACTTTGAGAAAGTAGGCTTTTGAGAAAATTGTTGGAACAGGAGAAAATGCTGGTAACCAGCATTTTCTCCTTTCCTGCAATGTTTTCTACCATTTCAAAGAAAGAAATATTTTCAGCTATGTTGAATTTGGCATCAGAAAATGTTTAAAATATAGACAAGTCTTAAATTTTGTTGTGTGGTAAAGAGTTGTATAGCAGTGGCTTTCTTTTTAGCTCACCTGAGCACAATATGCTCAAGGGGAGCTCTTAGGATCACGTTGTGTCCGTCGTGCGTCATCCGTTGTACGGCATCAACAATTCTTTAAACATCTTCTTCTCCTAAACCGCTTGGCCGATTTGGACCAAACTTGGCTGGAAGTTTCCGTGGGAGGTCCTCTTTAAAATTTTTCAAAGAATTTGATTCCATCAAAAACTCTGGTTGCCATGGCAACCAAATGGTATTTTCTTAGAAATTCTTTAAAAATCTTCTCCTCTGAAACCGCTCGTCAGATTTTGAAATAATTTCACAGTAATGTTCCTTGGGTGACCCTTTTCAAAAATTGTTCATAAAAACATGGCTGTGGTGGTGGGGGGGGGGTCGCTCTTTGCGTCGTGCAGTGTTAACAATTCTTTAAACATCTTCTGCTCCTAAACCGCTGAGCCAATTAGAACCAAACTTGGCAGGAATGTTCCTTGCGAGGTCCTCTTTAAAACTTGTTCACAGAATTTGATTCCATCAAAAACTCTGATTGCCATGGCAACCAAATGGAGTTTTCTAAGGAATTATTTAAAAAGCCTTCTCCTCTGAAACCGCTGGTCAGATTTTGAAATAATTTCACCGAAATGTTCCTTGGGTGACCCTTTTCAAAAAGTGTTCGTGAAATTTTGGTCCGTCTAAAAACGTGGTGGGGGGGGCTCTTTGCGTCGTGCTATATCAACAATTCTTTAAACATCTTCTCCTCCTAAACCGCTGGGCCAATTAGAACCAAACTTGGCTGGAATGTTCCATGGGAGGTCCTCTTTAAAAACTGTTCACAGAATTTAATTCCATCAAAAACTCTGGTTGCCATGGCAACCAAATGGAATTTTCTAAGAAATTTATTGAAAATCTTCTCCACTGAAACTGCACTTCAGATTTTCAAATAATTTCACAGAAATGTTCCTTGGGTGACCCTTTTCAAAAATCATTCGTGAAATATTGATCGGTCGAAAAATATGGCCGGGGGGGGGGGGGGCTCTTTGCACGGTATGGCCTTAAAGAAATTCTTTGAAATTCTTTTTCTCTGAAACCACTGGTCAGATTTTGAAATAATTTCACAGAAATGATCCTTTGGTGACCTTTTAATATTCATCAAAAGACTGTGTAGGTATTTTGATGGAAAGGGCTATTGCAGTCTACGTCAACCTATACCAAGTGAGTGCACTGGTGAGAAATGCAGATCAATATGCACACTTTCTACTTGATGTATTTGATAGCTATGTATTGCAAGAGGTAATATAAAACTGTTATCTTTGGATTGCATGCATAATATTTCACCAGTTATCAAAATGGCCTCTATCTGGGTGTTATTTGCCTTGTCGCCGAGCCCCGGTAGCTCAGTCGGTAGCGTGCAGGACTTGAGAACACGGGGTCCAGGGTTCAATCCCTGGCTACAACCCCTGGCTCAGCCAATATCTTTCCGAGGATTGATGATAGTCACTGCAACAGGATTCGTTCCTCTCCCACCGCTGACCATTGTCTCGACAATGATTATGTGGGAAAGCAGCCAGTGGCTTGGAAAGAAAAATTGTGTGGAGTACTGGTAAAAGAGACTTCAGGAAAGCTTGGATAGGTGCACTGGCCGCTGCGATATAACTGAAATAATGTTGAAAACGGTGTTAAACACCATACAATCAATCAATCAATAACTGCCTTGTTGTTCACCATTTCTGTACTTTATGATGCCTTGTTTCTGAATTCTATACAAACTTTATATGCTAAATTCTGATTCGTCAAAAACATGGCTGTGGTGATGATTGTAGGGGTGCTGACAGATTTTGAAATGATTTTTACAGGTGACCTTTTCAAAATTGCTTGGCAAAATAATGATTTTGCTTCCAAAATTTCAATACTTTAAAAAAAATTGGCTATGGTCCTCTCAAAAATTCAGGTGAGCAATCCAGGCCCATCTTGGCCCTCTTGTTCCTAATTATTAAGGTCCGTTTCATTAACTCCTTACCATAGGAAAAATTTTTAGACTGGTCCAAATTGAAAGCATTTGCATATGACAAAATAAATGTGACTGAAAAATTGAAGTTTGGTTTGGGAAGGCTAGAAAACATCCTGAGAAAAGGAGGAAATGCTGGTTACCAGCATAATGTTTTCAAAAGCCTTTTTCTTTAGGGTCGTTAAAAGTGGGGATTGTGTGGTAAAGGGTTAATTAAGCTGATGCAATATAGAAATGAAATTAATGTGATAATGCATGGTAAATATTTTAGCACAGTTATGGCTGAACCGGAAAAAGTTGAAGCTGAGGTTGAAGAGTCAGAAGAGGACAGCAAAGTTCAGTACAAGCCACCAGCTCCGAAAAGTGTGCAGGAAATTTTGTCCACAGATGCTGAAGATGAAAGTCTTCAGAAATACAAGAAAAGTCTTTTGGGTGATACATGTGGCATGGTGGAAGGTAAGATAAAAATCAAGCATCTGCTGATTATTTCTTCTGATTATTTACTTAATATGTTACGGTTCTCACTAGGATCCTGAATCCCAAGAGTCATTGAGTCTTAGATCCAAATTTTCAAGAGTCAAAATGGAATTCCAAGAGTGAAAGAGAAGTGCCCAAGGATCAAAATTACGCTTATTATTGAGAAATAATGGTGAAATAAACACACTTTTCCATTGTGCTCTTAATTATAGGCAGAAATTGAACAAGAAAATATCTCATCTTATTTACAAACTTGTTGAAATGAATGAGATGGATGAATTTTAGTTTGCAGTCTTAGCATGCAATTCATCATTATGAAAACATGGTCACAAACAATCTTTTAACTGTTAATCAACAATATACCTTTAGGCCCGTTAATATTTAAAGAATTTGCAAACAACGATGTACATGTTGCCCGAATGACTGCATTTGTCTTTCATAGCTTAGAACATTGTCATGATTGTGGAAAATGGAGAAAATAAAGATCACATTCATGAAGGATTTTTGTATTCTAGTCTTCATTCTTTGAATGAATTCCAAATAACTTCTTCTTTAACACTTGTTCCAGTGCTATCATTGTAAGACAAGCCTTACCTCCACCCTTTCAGTCCTCCATGTAACTTGTAAGTTGTTTTATATTTTCATTTCATAAAACAAACAAAAAGTTTTCCTCATTATTGAACAGATTTTAGCTTCCACTTATTCTTTTATACAGATATTTATTTAAGTTCACTATTTAAGTTCAGTATTAAAGATAATAGGACAGTTTGAAGTGCGACTGATACAGACTGGCCTTTGTTGTGTCATGGGTTTGCGCAGTTTTTTCCCCACTATCTTTCTGTCTTGTCATTTAACTTTTGAAGAAGTATTACTGCAGGATTTGACAGGAATTTGTTAGTTAGGGTAGCAGGTAACTTTCAAACCTTTCATTTTACACGTCTCACATTTTCATAAATGACTCAGTAGCTTAATCAGCTGTGTCAATGGCGCAGATTTTTGAGCGAGTTTACACGTTCGAGCGAATGTATCAGCCAGACTGCATTAGCCACTGACAAACAGTTGTGTTTTTCTGGTAGAAAAATGTTTAGCTCTCAGCTGTAGAAAAAAATAGGAGAATAACTGATGGGGTAGAAAAGATATGTTGTTTTTTCTAACCGGGGGCGAGTAACGGACTGCATACAGTTAAATCCCTTGTTTATAGTATATAGTCTATGGGTGCCAGGAATCAAACTACCGACCCCTATGTCTTTAACCATAATCTCTGTTTGAATTATGCATATTCAATGATAACGACATATTTCACCCTTCAATCTTGTGCCGGAAGCTGAAAATGGCACATGGCAAAACATGCTCTCATTCTGTGGCCTTCACTATCCATGGAACAGTTCATGAATATGTATTAAGGAACTGAAAAACACTGTGTGCACCAAACTCAACTAAAATGTTAACTATCACGAGAAGGAAGTGTTCTGAACAGCATAGATGACAAGTCAACTGTCTTCAGTTTTTGAAACGCAATGAAGGGGACAGATAAAAGTCATGGCCGCCGTTGGCCCTCTCTTGGCAGTAGCACTAGAATATCTGAATAGCTAAAATTAAGACCTTTTGGTGCCTTCTATCAGTTTACATGCACCCTTGAGGACAGATTAGGAATCCTTCAAAAACTTATCTCTTAAAGCATCTGAAAATATTGAGTGTCTTTATAAAAGGGTTGAAAACATGTACTCTCAGTAGCAGCGAGTGTTCTGGAAAAATTGTTCAGTCATAAGTGACAGAATGAAATAGGTCACGAAATTCTCAGATCTAAATAGAGATCAGAATCTTGTCACATTATTCCAGTATGGTTATATGACTTTTTGGCATCTACACTGACTATGTCACATGTCGGGAACTTTTCAGGATTAAACTTGAACTTTAAACGGAGAATTTAAATTGGGCACGTATCGGATTTAAAAAGGTAATAAGAAATTTGTCACAAAAACTGATCTTTCCTTTAGAAACATGCTTTTGTTACATTTCGTAAATTAACAGTGGTTACTCCGTTATTTACATTCAAATAAGCGGTTGACACGAAATGGTGACATCATTCACTTCATAGTTTGCAAGGAAAGTGGGATATCATTTCTGGTTCGAAAACAGGTACTGCTCCAAAACAGGTTGGTCCTCAAATCCATATGTATTGAGCAATGACCGAACAGGCTGCCAGTTTAGCATTTAAAAAAAAAAAAACTGAGATGGTTCTCGTTGTATAACCAATATGATATGCGATAGCTACCCGGTGAGATAGCCAATTTACAAAAATTGAAAAATTAAGAATTTAAAAAAAAAAAACTATGCAGGGGTCCTTATCTGATAGGCCACTTAACGGGTATAAAAGCTGATAAGATTTCATCCCTCTCTGTGGTTTCAAGCGTCCCTTCCCTGGGACTAAAACTTGCCTCCTGCTGTCAACAACTACAAGAGGGTAGTGATAGAGCAGCGTTTTCATGTGACCAGTGACTCCGGGTTTTGATGCTTGGAAAGTTGAAATGAACGTTTTTGATGCTCTAAAATTATCTTTCTTAGTGTCGATCTGGCGCATGAGATTATCGGCTAAATCTCCATATGAAGTAGTTTAGCTGACGTGCATATGGCAGAGTAATAAGCTTTAATAAACACAATCAGTAACAAATGTGAAGGACGCATGTGGCTCTGTTTATCACAGCTCGTGAAGCTGGCGAGTCAATTATGAAAACGTGATACAGATGTTGGTCCACTTACTTAGTGTAAAGTGATAGGTTTGAATTTAACCTGCTACCATAATTGACAAATTCAAGACAAATCATGCAGTAATACTCCTCCAAAAATTAATTGGCATTCACGAAAGATCGCTGGGAAAAAAAAGGCAAATACCAATGACACAACAAAGGTCATTTTGGCATCGTCCGCTCAGAGACACTTAAAACTCTCTTTACATCTTTAGTAATTAATTTAAACAGTGAATTTACACAAATTTCTGTATAAAACTGTAAGTGGAAGCTAAAATCTCTATTTAATGAAATCTTTACATGGTCCATTTAAAAAAAAAATTCTGAAAAAAAAAATCTTGACCTACCCTACCTACAGCATCCGAGACTGAAACACAGCTATTTTTTTTTTTTAGGCCATAATGAAAAGTGTGATAGTGATGATAATCCACTAATTAAGTGTAAAATGACCTGCTACCCTTATTGACAAATTCTTGCCATATCGTGCGGAAATACTTATAAAAAGATTAATTCACATGAAAAAAGATCGCTGCAAAAAAAACGAAAACCCACTTGACACAACAAAATGTCAATTTGACATTGTCTGATCAGAGGCACTTCAGACTGTCTTTTCAGCTTTGATAGTGAACTTAAGCAGTAGATTTACATAAATATCTGTGTGAAACAATAGATGGAAGCTAAAACCTCTGTCTGCTGAATACTGAGGTAAAAACTTTGGTGAATTTATGAAAAAAATATCAATCAAGGTAGGATAGGGTAGGATGGGGGTTAGGTCTTCTTGTCTGACAGTGATAGCACTGTAACAAGTGTTAAAGAAGAAGGTACAGGACATTCATACAAAGAAGGAAGAGTAGAATAAAAAAACCGTTCAATAGATGTGATATTTATTATTTTCCCAAAGACAAAAACAAATAATACATTAACGCTTTACCACACAATGGGAACCGCCATGATTGATTGATTGTATGGTGTTTAACACCGTTTTCAACATTATTTCAGTTATATCGCGGTGGCCAGTGCACCTGCGTTCCTGAAGTCTTACTTTCTTTGCTTTCCCACATAATCATCGTCGAAACAGTGGTCAGCGGTGGGAGAGGAATGAATCCTGTCACACTGACTATCATCAATCTTTGAAAAGAAATTGGCCGAGCCAGGGGTCATGGCCAGGGATCGAACCCTGGACCCCATGTTCTCAAGTCCTGCACGCTACCGACTGAGCTACCGGGGCTCGGCGGAACCGCCATGAAATTCATCCACCCTCTTTACACTCAAGGGGGGGGGGAACATGCCCCTCCCCCCCCCCCTCTTTTTTTCTGATGGTGATAGGGGACAGACACCCTATTTGAAGATTTCTAGATGTAACCATGCAAGCATCAAACTTGGAGTCCTGGGTCTAATGAGAACCCTGATATGTGCATGGAAAAGGGAAACATTACTTATGATGAATTTCAGATGTTTTTGAGTTGTTTTTAGCTCACCTGAGCACGAAGTGCTCAAGGTGAGCTTTTGTGATCGTGCTGTGTGCATCATGTGTCGTCAATTTTTACCTTGTGTACACTCTAGAGGCCACATTTTCAGTCCGATACTTGTGAAACTTGGTCAGAATGTTTGTCTCGATAATATCTCAGACAAGTTCAATTATGGGTCATGTCGGGTCAAAAACTAGGTCACTTGGTCAAATCTTAGAAAAACCTTGTGTACACTCTAGAGAACACATTTTCAGTCCGATACTCGTGAAACTTGGTCAGAACGTTTGTGTTGATTATATCTCAGATGAGTTTGATAATGGGTCATGTGGAGTCAAAAACTAGGTCACTACATCAAATCTTAGAAGAACCTTGTGTATGCTCTAGAGGCCACATTTTCAGTCCAAAACTCCTGAAAGTTGGTCAGAATGTTTGTCGCTATAATATCTCGGACGAGTTTGAAAATAGGTTATGTGGGGTCAAAAACTAGGTCATCAGATCAAATATTAGAAAAACCTTGTGTACGCTTTAGAGGCCACATTTACAATCCAAAACTTCTGAAACTTGGTCAGAATGTTTGTCTTGATGATATCTCAAACGAGTTCGAAAATGGGTCATGTCAGGTCAAAAACTAGGTCACTAGGTCAAATCTTAGAAAAACCTTGTTTACGCTCTTGAGGACACATTTTCAGTCTAATACTCCTGAAACTTGGTCAGAATGTTTGTCTTGATGATACCTTGGATGAGTTTGAAAATGGGTCATTTCGGGTCAAATACTAGGTCACTGGGTCAAAAATTAGAAAAACCTTGTATACGCTCTAGAGGCCACATTTTCAGTTTGATACTCTTGAAACTTAGTCAGAATGTTTGTTTTGGTGATATCTCAAAAGAGTTTGATAATGGGTAATGTCGAGTCAAAAACTAGGTCACTTGGTCAAATCTTAGAAAAACCTTGTGTACGCTCCAGAGGCCACATTTCTGTCCGATACTCATGAAACTTGGTCAGAATGTTTGTCTTGATGATATCTCAAAAGAGTTTGATAATGGGTAATGTCTGGTCAAAAACTAGGTCACTAGGTCAAATCTTAGAAAAACCTTGTGTATGCTGTAGAGGCCACATTTTTAGTCCAATACTCTTGAAACTTGGTCAGAATGTTTGTCTTGATAATATCTTGGAAGAGTTTAAAAATGGGTAATGTCTGATCAAAAATTAGGTCACTAGGTCAAATCTTCGAAAACCTTTCAAAAGGCCTCAGTTTTAATGCAATACTCGTGAAACTTGGTCAGAATGTTGGTGTTGCACCAGTTTGCAAGTGGGTCATTTCGGATCAATAACTCATGAAAATCTTGGTAGAATGTTTGTCATAATATCTCAAAAGAGATTGAAAATGGGTCATGTTTGGTCAAAAGACTCAGATGAGCGACTTCAAGGCCATCATGGCCCTCTTGTTTAAACTTAATTATTATTACATGTTTGTTATGTTGGTTTGGTAAAAGCAGAAGGGCAGGTGATCATAAAACCATATTTGACACAGTTATGTCCCTTTTCAACTTGGAATTTACACTATAAAAGCTACAGCAGCTGACTTGGCACTCGACATGGTGCTCTTGTTTTGCATGATATGATATCTTCTGCAGACCAATAAAAATCATTATCCACCGAAAACAAATTTCATGGAGTGTATCATTTTTAGCTCATTTGAGTACTAAGTGCTCGAGGTGAGCTTTTGTCATCATGCTTTGTCTGGTGTCCGTCATCTGTAGTCTGATTTTATCTTGTATACAATCTAAAGCCTACATTTTCGGTCCAATATTGGTGAAACTTGGGAAGGATGTTTGTCTTGTTAATATCCTAGACAAGCATGAAAATGGGTCAGGTTTGGCCAAAAAGTAGGTCATCAGGTTAAAGTTTTTAATTTTGTACACTCCGGAGGCCACATTTTACGTCCAATACTTAGCAGAATTAGTCAGAATGTTTGTCTTAATGATAGTCAAGATGAGTGTGAAAATTGGTCATGTCAGGTAAAAAAGTAGGTCACAAGGCCAAATTTGCCCTGGAGGTCACATTTTCAGCCAGAAACTCAGAAAAGTTGGACAAAATATTTGTCTTGATAACATGTCAGACTAGTTAATAATTGGGTCATGTCAGATCAAAAAGAAGGTTACAGGGTTGAATCTGAGAGAAATATAATGTAAGCTGTTGAGGTCATTGTATGTCTTGATGATATCTTGGGCCTGTCAGAAAATGGCTCAATTCAGGTCTGAAAGTAGTTCATTAGGTTGATAGAAAATGGGTCAGTTCTTGTGAAAAAGTAGGTCACTAGGTCAAATCTTTAAAAAACAAGGTGTGAACTCTACAGGCCACATTTTCATTCCAATACTCATAAAAGTTGATCAAAATGTTTGTCTTGATAATATCTCAAAATAGTTGGAAAATAGGTTTGGTTTGGTAAAAGAGTAGGCCACCAGGTCAGATCTTTAAAAAACTTTGTGTGCACTGTAGAGGCCACATTTTCAGTCCAGTACTCATGAAATTTAATCAAAATAATTCTTTTGATGATATCCCTGATGAGCGTAATTTACGTGCGACGTGACCGTCATTACGAAGGAAGCCACGTCTATCCGAGATACGTTTCTTCCAAAATCCACTAAGAAACTGAAAGAAAATCATGCACATCAAAAAATTCAAGATAGATAGTTTAGCATGTTCACTTTGTTTGAAACAAATGACGAAAGAAATTATTTATTCTTAATCTAAAGTACCATGCTCCATCATTGCCAGCCAATCACAGATCATAATCAGTGTTGTTATATATATATGCATTACTAACCCTATTATATGGTTATTCTAAGGACATGTCTTTCTAGATAAAACTTTAGAGTAATCACAACATAGGGTTTGAAATTAGGATTGGACATTCCGCGACACAATCAAAATAAATCTAAGTCTATGATCACATTGACCGATGCGGAAAAAAAAAATCCTGATTTTTTTTTTTAAAAATCCAAAAATTTGAACATGGAATTACAAAAATTCCTGAAATGGGCCCTTATTGAGAGCACTGTGTAAAAATGGGTTATGTCAGGTCAAAAAGTAGATCACGAGGACAATTTCTTTTAACTTAGTGTAATTATAGTCTGGTTACTGATTCTACTCTCGATCGTCTTTCATAAAAATTCCAAAACAGGGAACCAGCACATAATGTCAGGCACCCCTGAATGATAGGACCAGGGCTATTCACCTTTGCCAACTTTTATTTTTCTGCACCAAAGTAAAGTTTCTTTTGCAAATGGCACTAAATGCAAAGCCCAGAGGGAATCCTGGTTGCGAGTAAGTATCACTCTGTTACATACCAACACATCATGAGCATATCAGGATGCACTATTGTATTATGCAATATCACGATTCATTCATGCATTGAGGATATCCCACACCTCTATTATCTAATGGTCCTTCTTTCAAAGGAGGAGAGGCCAGTAGCATATACAGGACTGGTATGAGAAACTCCAGGAAAGGATGGATAGGTGCACTGGCCTCTGCAATGTAGCTGAAATAAGGTTGAAAACGGCATTAAACACCATACATTAATACTGTATAAGCGTTGTATTTAATTTCTGCTTTTTCTGTGGACCAACTCAAGGCTGCAGAAAATAAACGCGCAGATTATAAATAAATGTCCGAATTTGCCTTTTGACAAAATGGCATCAAGAACACCAACGACCTCCGGTTATAGGGCTATGTATAAAATACCAGTGTGGTCAGTTCCACCATTTAATGACGATATTCATTGAATTACATTGATCTACAGGAATTTAACTAGATTTAACATACAGTTAGCAGGCCTCATTTTATAAAACTGCTGATTATAATTTCGGTATTCTACCTGTACTTGTTTTCACACCTAAGTGTTAAAATCACCATGAGTCAAAATTCTCACTTTTCTAACATGACAGTGGATCAGCACTTACCATCTAACTTATGCTAAATTACGGTATTGTTGTCTACCATAGATTTAACATCTTTAGAAACACGTAGTTTTGTTTATACATGTATAGATTCAGAACTATCGATCTTCAATAGGGTGGTATCTTAAGACCAGCTGGTGGGGATATCTATCCAATATTTATACATAGCCGAAAGTCGAGAGAGACCAAAGTAGACTGTTGTCAACTGTAATTCTCGTAATTCAACTGCAGCAGATATTATATACCAAAAATGCTCGAACTGGACATCACAGAACAAGGTTCTCAGAAATTTAAACAACCCTTCTTTTGGGGGAAAAAAACCCGCAGAATTTGCAACCTGCAGAAAAAACACTTATACAGTATTTCATGTGGTCTAAATTGGTCTTGCAGTTAAGGTTTAAAGTTTTACATAGATCTAGGTTACAGACAATTTAAAGATTTCGTTCCCAGAACTATGAGACTGTGTTCATGGTTTGTTTGTAGTACAGATAACTGTCACCAAAGGCGATGTTACTTTTTGACTGGTCGCTTCTGGGTACGGAGACGATCAAGACAAAACCAGTTGAAATCTCCGCACAGATTTTGTGCACAAGTTTTAACTCTTATATTTTTACAAATAGAGCACAAAACTAGGATTTAAACATACCTATTGCTTGCGTATTCAATAATCCTTCGTTTGAAATACAAATATTTTCAATATAAACGCTGAACATAAGAAAAAACAGTTCATTTCATCTGTTACTCGAGTACATGTAATTTACATTCCTGAAAAGACACAAAATGGCTGCCACACATGATAGATTTCGTGAGTTTTTTTTTCCCCAAGATTTACATGTTAAAAATGACTTCTACATGCTCTTTAAGTGATGAAAGGTTTAATAATTTGTCCTTGGTCATGTTTGTTACTAAAAGTTAATTGTATTTTGCTGCAATACAGGTTAAACCGACAAAACCAAAAGTCAGTATCAGTGCCCCAGATAATTTTTTGAGCCAAGGAGTATTTAAGCATCATTTTGCTTATGAAAGGGGTAAATTGAAACCACTTTGCTTAAGAAGCGAATCTTTAAGCAATGAAATTCTAATGGTAGAGTAAAAACCAAGTTTCATTTCAGTTTGGAACTGGAGTATGTTTCAATTACATCATTTTTATCTCATATTATAGATACTGTCCAGTTAGTAAGATTGATTGAAAAGTAACAGAATCATTTTATTATTTTTATCAGTTTTGAGCAGGACACTTTTAATGAAAGACTGTTTTCATGCAACATGCGCAAACAAGATTTTATAGATAGATCTACATGTTCATAGTTAAAAGCTCTTCAAACACTTTAGGAACCTTTCCTAAAATGTGCAAACATTTTTGGCAAAATCATTTCTAATGTTTGCTAAAACAAGCAGGTAAGTGATATACCATGGAACTGGTCCAATTCCTGTAAAAAATCTGTCAAATCGGTAGTGTTGGGCAATCAGTTTAAATTCACAAATGATTATCACTTTGTAATCAAGAGGGTAAACCAACTGTAGCTATCGGTTGTACAATCGTTATAAAGATGTTGTGTTTTGTACTTTAAAAATCAATGGAAATACAATACCATTATTGTTTTGCTTTATTTAATATCATTTATTTTGATCTTTAAATTTTAATTTCCAAACCAGTTAAAAAATTCAGATATATTTCAAGCATTTGCAGATGACCCCCCCCCCCCACTTTAGATCTATATTTTCATTTCATAAAACAACAATTTTTTTCACTCATGACAGAATTTTAGCTTCCACTTATTGTTTTATTTAGAGATTTGTGTAAATTCACTGTTTAAATTCATTATTAACGATGAGAAGATAGTTTGAAGTCCCTCTGACCGGACGATGCCTCGCTAATCATTGTAGTGTCATGAGTTTTCACGTTTTTATTTGCGATCAATTTTTTGTGTCAGTTAATTTCTGGAGAAGTATTACCACATGATTTGACATCAGTTAGTCATTTTAAATAGCATGTAACTTTAAAATCTGTCACTTTACACTAGATAAGAGGATTAACACCTTTATTAGGTTCTTATAAATGACTCGCCAGCTTCATTAGATCACGCGCGTGTCCTTCGCATTTTATACTGATCGTGTTTAGCCCATGTTTCTGCCGGATGCATACAAGCTAGGTTATATGAAGCACCTGGACCATAATTTCATGCGTCAGATTGACAATTAGGCAGATATTTTTCAGCGGCAACGACATGTCATTTCAAATTTCCAAGCGTCAAAACCTGGGCTCAGGGATCAAATGAGAAACTTGTCAAGTTGTCAAGTTTTGCCAAGACATCCATGGAAAAAATTTCTTTCTCATTTTTCCGGCCAATTTTCGTGTTTGTTATCACTATGTTGAATCCTAGAGTGTGATAAATATTAGTCACAAAACCAAGTGCTAAAAACCAGTATTCACATTTAGCGACCGAGCGAGCTTCGGTACCGACTACAATCGATTCCGGGATTTCTCAATAGCTTATTGCAATCGGAAGCCAAAACCAACTGACTTTCGACTATAGTCAATCATTGGCCCACCACTACAAATCGGATTACAGTGCATGAATGAACTTTTTCCCCCTTTTCGGTCGTGTGGGCGTTTGAATAGCACGTACTGTCAATTTCGGAAGAT
Source organism: Hippopus hippopus (assembly GCA_946811185.2). NCBI lineage: Eukaryota > Metazoa > Mollusca > Bivalvia > Cardiida > Cardiidae > Hippopus > Hippopus hippopus. The sequence continues at coordinate 36,513,644 of OX328096.1, forward strand.
AGATCTAGTTGCCGATCCGCAGCTCTGACATTCTATTGTTATTGAAAGGAACAAAGGTCATTTAAATTGAGCCATCTTTCCCTAGCAAATAATCAAATTGCAGCCTAATTTGTCCGCTAAAACAAACGGCTTTGTTAATGCTTTATTTTATTTTACAATCCTAGCGGCAAAAATGTTAAAGTTGGCAAACCGATCAAAACAGAGCCGCAACATTTTGGACACGAACAATATAACATCATATGATAACCTTGTAACGTTCCGGTTCAGTTTCTATATTTAGAATCAGGAAACCCTAAGCTAGAGTGAGCGTCTGTAAACATTTTGGTGAAAATTATCCCCGAAATTACCTAGTCTCTATGAATTACATTGTTTTTAGGGCGAGTTTTTTGTACGTTCTGGTACGTATAGCAGAGAAAAATTGTTCGTGATTTTTCTATTTTATACGTGAATCACGTACATATACTGAACCAAAAAATGTATATTTTTTGAAACCTTTCAGTCTAATTTTATAGACTTTCATGTCAATAAGAAAAAGATGTTGAAAAAAATTAAATTCTTTTTAGTTTTCTTTATTTTTGATATGCCTAGAATTCTGCAAAATTTACGCGAACGTGCCATGGGCATGCTTAATGCTGGTATGACGATGAATGCTGTTGCTATGAATATTGGATGTTCTACTCGTGCTATTCAACACCTTAGGCAACGTTTTCAAGCAACAGGGCGTACGGAAGATCGACCATGTAGTGGACGTCCTCGCGTCACGACGCGCGGCCAAGACCGCTATATTCGGAACACCCACATGCGCAATCGCTTCCAAACTGCTACAGCCACTGCTGCTAACACCCCTGGTACACATAACAACCGTATATCTGCCCAAACTGTGCGCAATCGCTTGCGCGAGGGTGGGCACGTCGTCGATACGTTGGTTGTGTTTTGACGCGACGTCACTGCGTAAATCATGTTAATTGGGCACGTACACACCAACGCTGGCTTAGACAACAATGGAATAGCGTTCTTTTCTCTGACGAGTCCAGGTTTTCCATTCATCGAGGTGATGGCAGGGTTCGAGTATACCGTAGGAGAAATGAACGTTATGCTGACTGTTGCGTACTTGAATGAGATCGTTTTGGGGGTGGGGGTTCTGTCTTGGTCTGGGCGGGCATTGCACATGGCTTTCGCACTGATCTCGTCGTTATCGAAGAGAATTTGAATGCCCAACGCTACCGAGATGAAATTCTTGCGAGGCACGTTATCCCACTGTTTCAAAATAATGCCAATATCACTCTTTTTCAGCATGATAATGCCACAAGCCATACAGCTAGGGACAATGTGAATTTCCTCAGGGTGAATAACTTTGCATTTATTAATGACTGGCCTGCCAAAAGCCCAGATCTGAATCCCATTGAACACCTATGGGATAATTTGGACCAGCGTGTTAGACGTCGCCCTTTTCCACCCTCAAACGTCATTCAGCTAAGACAAGCCTTAATTCAGGAATGGAACAACATTCCACAAGCCGAAATCAATACACTTATCCGTTCTATGTGCCAACGATGCCAGGCAGTCCTTCATGCTGAAGGTGGTCATACCCGGTATTAATTTGTGATTTTGGTGAGCGACCCCTTCCGCATTTTAACTACCATTTCACTACTTTTGGATAAACCCACAGCAATAATTTTTTTCACACAAAGTCGCAATAAAATACTCTTTCAATGCATATAAATCTAGTTTAATCCTGATTTTCATATTTGTGTATATCTGCACTTAAACACGGGAAGTTTCTTTTTTGGTTCAGTATGTATACGTGATCGCACACACTGCCTTTTTCATATAACGGTTTCGGGGATTCCACGATTCCATACTGCACCGAACTCCAAAACAAGTACAAATATAACCAAGTTACATAAAAGGTTTTAATTCGTTCAGAAGGTGATATGTAAGCGTTTCAGTGACAATAAAGCCGATCAAGATCCCAAGTTCGGTTGTAGACAAAAAATAAGCCTTGAAATTCAGATGAATTGCATATCCTAGACTGCATTTGCATATTTAATATGTTTCAAAATAAGTTTCGTTGCGTATTTCCTATTCCAACTTGCGTAAAATAAGCAAATACACAGCTTATCTGGCTCTCTGAAGTATAGGGCTCTGTCTTTTGCTGCTGGCAAATTTACGATGGATTTGAGACGGTATGGTGCACAGTAAATGTCCAAATATGAAAAAAAATCACCATAGCGTCTCATTATTAAGAGTAGGTTGGTTTGTTGCATTGTCTTACTGGAAGTTTGTCAGTATTATTCAGATTGTGTTCTGGGGTCAAAGATGACCCTGCTCATAGTGGTCACATGTTTTTCAAATATTACATTACCCTAGGGGTAGTGGGGCAAGCTGAAATTTTGTATAGATCATCAACCTTAATTGATAACCAAACTTGTTCAAACTTTTTCCATGGTTTCAAATACTGAGACTAATTTTGAATTATTTTTTATACTCAGGTAAGTGATCTAGGACTATCATGAGCCTCTTGTTTTGTTATCATTGTAGGTGACGGCGAGGTTCAAGTTACTGTGAAAAAAATGGCAATCATAACAGAAGGAACAGAGCAGGAAGTTGATTTACAAGGTTAGTATTAAATCTGCACCTCTAATCCAAAAGTATAATATGGTATAAGCCTTTTTTTCTTTGGGTACTGAATTTCTGCTATTTCTGCGGACCAACTCAAGGCCGCAGAAATTAAACATGCAGATTATAATGTCCGATTTTGCCTTTCGACAAAACAGCATGAAAAATACGGATGACTTCCGGTTATAGGTTTATGTATAAAACACCAGTGTGGTCAATCTCACTAAGAAAAGGTGATATTTATTGAATTAAATTGATCTTCAGGAAATGTCAGTCAAATATGACTTCTTACTACTATAATTTGGGTATTCTACCTGTACTTGTATTCCCACCTAAGTATTAAATTCACCACAAGTCATATTCTCACATTTCGAACTTGACAACAAGTCAACACCTACCATTTTACTTAAGCTAAATTATGGAATTGTTGCCTTCCATAGCTTAACAACTTTGGGAAAATCGTAGTTGTGTTTATACATGTATAGATTACAGAATAATTCAAAAACATGTATACCACTAAATCTTTTAAATACTCTTTCACTAAATAAACATAGTGGTTGACCAACATAGTGCATTTTGTTACTATCGATCTTTAATAAGTTAGTATCTTAAGACCAGGTCGGGATGTTTATCCGATATTTATACATGGCCAGAATTTTCCAGAAACAAAAGTAGATTGTTGTAATCTGTAATTCTTGTAATTCAACTGCAGTAGTTAATAAATACCAGAAATGCTCAAACTGGACATCGCGGAAATAAGTTTTGCAGAAATTTAAACACCTTTTTTGGAAAAAATTGCAGAATTTGGAACCCACAGAAAAAACTACTTGTACGGTATGACTCCAAGATAAGCTCAGTGAACACAAGGTTCCTGATCAGTCACCACCTGGTATCTGTCAGAATCTCAGACTACTTGTTTCCCATGTCGTGTAAACCATGTTATGCTGAGTTTTCTTGAAATTGAGAAAGAGGACTTTTGAAAGCATAGCAAGAAAAGGAGAAAATGCTGATAATAAGCATTTTCTCCTTTTTCCCACCATGTTTTCTACCCTTCAAGGATAGAGTTTACTACTTGAGCCACATTTGATTAGTTCTTTGCAAATGCTTTGGATTTGGACAACTCCATAGATTGTTTTTGTGTGATAAAGAGTTAACAAAACATACCTAGTATTGCTTGACTTGTGAACATCCAAGTGAAGTTTATTAAAACTCATGAGGTTCCAAAAATCACAAGTGCACACTTTTAATCAAAACAAGATAGAGCTGTTGTATTTTGAACGTGTGCTTAAATTAATATTGTCTTGCCAATTTCATTTTTAGATCCACTAGGCAAAGGGCAAAGAGCTTAAAAAGTTGAATCTAGGGTATGGAATCAGTAAAATTACCCTCCTAATAAACAATCAGCGCATGTGGAAAAAAAATGTGTACGCCACATCTTCGGATTCCTGATTGTTAAGTTTATGCACATGTCCAAAATAAAATCAGTGTCGGCCATCTCCAAATGTCAGCTATTTTTAGACAGTCTAGGTTGTGTGTTGTCATATGTAATGAAATGTCCGGTAAAATCATAAGTGTACCTGGCTCTTAGAACAGATGTAGGCTGTAAATAAAGAAGACAACTTTTGATAGCTGATGGGGGGGTGGGGAATAGTTTGTGTTCCATTCCGTGCATTTTTAGCTCCACTGGCCGAAGGCCAGAGAGCTATTGTCATGGCGTTGTGTCCGTCGTGCGTCCATCCGTCCGTCCGTCCGTGCATCCGTAAACTTTTTCTTTAAAAAACTTCTCCTCAGAAACTATTGACTGGATTTTTACCAAATTTCACAGGAATGTTCCTTTGGTGGTCCTCTTTCAAATTCCTTCAAATAATTGTGTTCCATGAAGAATTCTGGTTGCCATGGCAACCAAAGTAAAAAACCTTTAAAAATCTTCTCCTCCCAAACCGCTATTTGGATAGCATTATTATTTTGCAGGAATGTTCCTTAGATACAGGTTTACAGAATTCCTTAAAAAAAAAAAGATCTGTCAAAAAACATGGCTTTTATGGGAGACTCATTTTCCTTTTATGGTATAAAGTAAAATCTTTGAAAAATTTCTTCTCTAAAACTATTCATTGGATTTCATTGTTGTTTTGCAGGTAAGTTCCTATGGTGGTTGTCTACCAAATTGTTTCTTCAGTGAGCTAGCGAGCTATTGTCATGGCGTTGTGTGCGTCCGTCCGTCCGTTCGTTCGTCCGTGCGTGCGTCCGTAAACTTTTTCTTTAAAAAACTTCTCCTCAGAAACTATTGACTGGATTTTTACCAAATTTCACAGGAATGTTCCTTTGGTGGTCCTCTTTCAAATTCCTTCAAATAATTGTGTTCCATGAAGAATTCTGGTTGCCATGGCAACCAAAGTAAAAAACCTTTAAAAATCTTCTCCTCCCAAACCGCTATTTGGATAGCATTATTATTTTGCAGGAATGTTCCTTAGATACAGGTTTACAGAATTCCTTAAAAAAAAAAAGATCTGTCAAAAAACATGGCTTTTATGGGAGACTCATTTTCCTTTTATGGTATAAAGTAAAATCTTTGAAAAATTTCTTCTCTAAAACTATTCATTGGATTTCATTGTTGTTTTGCAGGTAAGTTCCTATGGTGGTTGTCTACCAAATTGTTTCTTCAGTGAGCTAAAATGCAGGATTGAATGATAATTGTTAAAAACTTCCTTTCGCCATTATAGAAATATCAGGCCTGTGGAGCGATACAGGCGCTCAAGCGCCTCTAGTTATACACCCGTCGAAGATGGGACGTATTATGGGATCACCCATGGCGTACAGGTGTCCACGCGGGAGGGCCGGGTCCAGCTCTTTGTCCAGAGCATAACTTTGTCATCTTCAGTCCGATTGACTTGAAACTTGGCAGTTGTGTTTGTTGCAATAATACGGAGTGCAGTGCGAAAGATCCATAACTCTACCTTGTGCTGTCTTTGAGTTATTTCCCTTTGATCGTCATTTTTACAGCATTTTCTGCTTGTCCGGAGCATAACTTTGTCATCTCCAGTCCGATTGACTTGAAACTTGGCATTTGTGTTTGTTGCAATAATACGGAGTGCAGTGCGAAAGAACCAAAACTCTACCTCGTGATGTCTTTGAGTTATTTCCCTTTGATTGTCATTTTTACAGCATTTTCTGCTTATCCGGAATATAACTTTGTCATTTTTAGTCTGAACGTCTTCAAATTTGGTATGTATGATTGTTGAAAAATTACGGAGTGCAGGGCACAAGAACCATAACTCTTCCTATTATGAATTTTGAGTTATTCCCCCTTAGATCTTCATTTTTATGGCATTTCTTGCTTGTCCGGAGCATAACTTTGTCATCTTAAGTGGGAATGACTTGAAATATTGTATGCTTATTTGTTACAATATTTGAAAGTGCAGTATGCAAGAATTGTAACTCTACCTTGTGTTGTCTTTGAGTTATTTCCCTTTGATCGTCATTTTTACAGCATTTAGTGCTTGTCCGGAATATAACTTTGTCATCTCAAGTCAGAACGACTTCAAACTTGGTATGCATGTTTGTTGCAATATTATGGAGTACAGTGCGCAAGAACAATAACTATACCTAGCGCGGATTGTGAGTAATTCCACTTTGATCTTCATTTTTACAGTATTTCTTGCTTGTCCGTGAAGGGAACTTTGTCACCTCAAGTCAAATTGACTTGAGACTTGTTAAACATGTTTGTTGCAGTTACAAAAAGTGCAATGCACTGGAGCCGTAACCTTACGTAATGCCTTTTTGGAATTATTCCCTATTCATTATTATTTTTTTTTTACAGCTTTTCATGCTTCTCTACAATATAACTTTGTCTTTTCATGTTGGAATGACCTGAAACTTTATATGCATGTTTCCTTAACATTAGAGGAGACATTCATGCCTATTTCAATCATTTACATGATTTCTGCTGCACTACTATTTTCCTCTACCTGCCCTTTACAATTATTATTCCCCCTCGACAACTGGTGGTGGGACGGGCGTATCTTGCAACAATTTGCCGCTCTTGTTTTCTTTTGTATCATTCAGATGTTATTTTGTAAAAAAAGACAGCCTGAGGACATTTGAAAACCGATTGCAGCGACATCTAGTTTACCCCATCTCACAGTGGCGTAAATGTGGCTGCAATCAGTTAAGAATGTCAATGAATAGATTAGGTACCAAAATTCCAATAGCCTTTGTTTGATCACTTCCTGTTTGCTTGCCATCTTTGAAAATATTGACAACAGAATTTCAAATACATTACTCTTTAGAGGATAGTTTAACAATAGCTGCTTCGGTTGTTTGACTCGGAAAGCATTTGAAAAAGATGCTGTAACAAATGTTGTTGAATTGGACGAAAAATGCATGAACACGTTACTAACATAGTAACGTCACACGATAAACAGGTCTAAAATTAGATTATTGGCACATTTGATAATCATGTGAAGACCCTCAAATGTCCCAAGGCAGTAATAAGAACAGAAGTGATAAACAGATAGCTGCCAAAGATCAATAGCAGACAGCGGTTCTAATCAGAGCATGATACTGAGTAATAAAAATAATTACAGCCTGGACCCAGGCTAGGGGAAATCAGGACGAGAGATAATGTTCCGGTATAAACTGTTATTTAAAACATGTAACTTGAAAAAAAAATTTATCATCATCTGTGGCAGAAAACATGCAAATAAAAAATACCATTCAATGATATATCATAATATTTAATACCTGGGCCATTTCCAATTCTGTTACCTTCTGAGGATGAAACAAATAATTGGAAATAAAACTCCTGTTCACAGTGATCATGGAGACAATACTGAAAAAGATACGCATGCTGTCAGTCAAAAATGCAATGAACAAGACTTTTCATTGAAAGAAGTCAATGTTCCAAAAGGAAGTTTTATAATACTTTTCATTTTGTCAATAAGCTGACCACAAATTTGTTGTTCTTATTACAATCATCCATTTTCTCATGGTGAATGATAAAGGCAAATGAACTTTCATATATGTATAAATGATGAAATAAAAGAGAAGGTGGACAACCAACTGTCTTAGCCCATGCACAAAGCAGTAACTTTGGATTCAGGCTAAAATTCAAATTTCTTCAACAAACAGAAATGGAAATGGTCAACAAAATTTCAGACTGGTTCATATTGAAAGCATTTATTGCTAGTTAAACATGTTTCAAATTATAAGAATTGTCTTTTAAAGAAAGAAAAATGTTTCAAGAGGAGGAAAAAATGCTTGTTATCAGCATTTTCTCCTTTTCCAACAATGTATTAACCCTATACCACACAATCCCAACTTTTAAGGACCCTGGGGAAGAACACTTTTAAAAAGATTGTGGGAAAAGAAGAAAATGCTGATTATCAGCATTTTCTCCTTTTCCCACAATGTTTTATACTCTAACACAAATGAATACTTTGTTTATAGCACTCATGATTTGTCGTCTGCAAATGCTTTCAATTTGGATGAGTCTTAAATTTTGTCGTCTAGTAAGGAGTTATAAAGCTTTCTTCATCAGGGTCGTTAAAACACAGGCTTGTTTGGTAATTGGTTAAAGGTAAAATGATGATGACCATGATATTGATTCAGAGATAGATTTGTAATTAATAGCAATTTTGGTTTTTGTTACAATGTTTTAGAACTTGATTGGATAGTTAATTGAGTGTACGCCTACAAAAATGGAAAGTGACTTGTTATTTTACTGAAGTTGTTACTTCAGATACAGTAGGTACTCATGTACTATGTGTGGTCACTTTTACTTTTCTAGATGATAAGCAGAAAGAGAAAATGCACTTTATTGGTACAGAAGGAGCGGAATATCAGATAAGATTAACCTTTGAAGTGAAAAACCAGGTCGTAAGTGGACTTAAGCTAGTCAACAGATTTAGCAAATCAGGCATAGGAAAAGTTTTGGGACATGGTAAGGGAATTTTATTTTCATCTTCTTACCTCAAAACTGCTTGATACTAGATTTTGTATAATCAGATAAAAAAAAAAAAATCTGTATAGAAACTGTTCCTAAGCTCTTCTCATATTTAGCCAGAGGAACTTGTGTCTTGGATTGGTGTCTGGCATCCGGCTATTAGACTTTTTAGCTGAAGATGAGCTATTGTGGTCATTCAGTGTCTGTCAGCATGCATTATGTGAAAACAATTCATTTAAACATCTCCTCCCATAAGTTTGAAATGAGGTCATGTCAGGTCAAAAGTTAGACATCTCTTTCATTAAAGGCTATTTTCAGGAATTCTGAAAGTTCATGTCTTAATTTTGAGAATTTTTTATGAGAAATCAGGAAGCTTTGGCTATCTCAAAAAAATGACAAATACAGTTTTCCCCACTGTATCAGTGATCAAGATGACAGTGAGTATTTTGGCTTCAGATTTGAATTATTCACAATCATCCTAAAAATCCTGAGTTTCGTGTACACATTAAAGTATCACAATGAGACTATTTCATATGTACTTACAATAAATTGTTAACCCTGTCTGGCCATGAATCGATACTTAATGAAACAAAAGTTTTTGTATCGACTGTTTTTGCCTATGAAAATCCCCAAGTTGCATCCTTTCAAGTTCTTTTTTATCAATTTTCGCTCTTTGTATGAATATCATACACATTTGTCTTTTACACTTGATTCAGTGGTCAGTGGCAAGAGAAGTAGACTCCCCCCCTTCTCTCCAAGTTATGTGGCTGTTTGATGTCCATTTCCCTTTTAAATGTTACTAACATATTTTTTTTGTGACTGGATAGGGGTTTCAGCCTCTGTATTATTTTGTTATGTTGTGTGTATGTAAGTAAGCAGCTTAAAGTTGTTCCAAGGCCAAATATAATACAAAACTTTTGAAAAGTCTTTGATCGGATGAGGTCAATTTGACATTTGTTTTGTCATGGGGTTTTTGTGAAAGATAATCAGTTTTCAAAAACAAATTTCTGTGTGTTTTTACATGTGCAGAAAGATATGAAAATCTTCATTTTCTGTGGTTATGTAGAATTGAAGAAGCCCAGTACAAAAAAGCATTTGTGTAAAGAAAAGTTAGTGCCAGATATTTACATCAAGTGTGAAAAAAGTAAAGATCTGAATCTCTGAGTATAATTATGTCATGTGCTATCACTAAAGGTATGTCAATTTTTTAGCTCACCTGAGCACAAAGTGCTCATGGTGAGCCATTGTGATCGTGCTGTGTCTGGCGTGCGCCGTCCGTCGTCAACTTTTACCTTGTGTACACTCTAGAGGCCACATTTTCAGTCCGATTCTTGTGAAACTTGGTCAGAGTGTTTGCCTTGATGATATCTCGGACGAGTTCAAAAATGGGTCATGTTGGGTCAAAAACTAGGTTACTAGGTCAAATCTTAGAAAAACCTTGTGTACACTCTAGAGGCCACATTTTCTGTCCAATACTCCTGAAAGTTGGTCAGAATATTTGTCTTGATGATATCTCGGGCGAGTTCGAAAGTGGGTCATGTCGGGTCAAAAACTAGGTCACCAGGTCAAATCTTAGAAAAACCTTGTGTTCGCTCTAGAGGCCATATTTTCAGTCCAATATTCCTGAAAGTTGGTCAGAATGTTTGTCTAGATGATATCTTAGATGAGTTTTAAAATGGGCCATGTCAGGTCAAAAACTAGGTCACCAGGTCAAATCTTAGAAAAACCTTGTGTACGCTCTAGAGGCCACATTTTCAGTCCAATACTTTTGAAAGTTCGTCAGAATGTTTGTCTTGATGATATCTTGGAAGAGTTCAAAAATGGGCCATATCAGGTCAAAAACTAGGTCACCAGGTCAAATCTTAGAAAAACTTGGTGTACTCTCTAGAGGCCACATTTTCAGTCCAAAACTCTTGAAAGTTGTTCAGAATGTTTGTCTTGATGATATCTCTGACACATTTGAAAACAGGTCATGTTGGGTCAAAAACTAGGTCACTAGGTCAAATCTTAAAAAAAACTTGTATATGCTCCAGAAGCCACATTTTCTGTCCAACACTCTTGAAATTTTGTCAGAATGTACGTCTTGATAATATCGCAGACGAGTTCGAAAGTGGGCCATGTGGGGTCAGAAACTAGGTCACTAGGTCAAATCTTTGAAAAACCTTGTGTACGCTCCAGAAGCCATATTTTCAGTCCAATGCTCTTTAAAGTTGGTCAGAATGTTTGTCATGATGATAGCTTGGGAGAGTTTGAAAATGGGTCATGTCAGGTCAAAAACTAGGTCACCAGGTCAAATCTTAGAAAAACCTTATGTAAGCTCTAGAGGCCACATTTTCAATCCAATAATCTTGAAATTCGGTCAGAATGTTTGTCTTGATAATTTCTTAGACTAATATGAAAATGGGTCATGTTGGATAAAAAACTAGGTCACAAGGTCAAATCTCGGAAAAACCTTTTGTACTATAATTACAGTCCAATATTCTTTAAACTTTTGTTAGAATGTTTGTCTTGATGATATCTTGCATGAGTTTGAAAATGGGTCACGTGGACTAAAAACCAGGTCACCAAGTTTCATCCTTGAAAAACCGTGTGTACGCTCTAGAGGCCACATTTTCAGTCCAATAATCTTGAAATTTGCTTTGAATGTTTGTCTTGATAATATCTGAGACTAGTATGAATATGGGTCATGTTGGATAAAAAACTAGTCACTAGGTCAAATGTAGGAAAAACCTTTTATACACCCTACAGGCCACATTTTCTCTCAAATACTAAGGACAGTTTGTCAGAATGTATGTCTGGATAATTTCTACATGTCAAGTAGGCAGCTGAGACAAATTCTAGAAAAAGCTTGTGTGCACTATAGAGGCCATATTTGTAAGACCAATACTAATGAGTGTTTGTCAGAGTGTTTGTCTTAATATCTCTGAAGAGATTGGAAATGGGTCATGTTTGATCAAAAGGCTCAGCTGAGCGACTTCAGGGCCATCATGGCCCTCTTGTTTTTATATCAGTACAAACTTTCAACTAATTAGCATAATCCATTTATTATCTCTTTCCTGTCATGGTAGTTGGTTGTCAAGGAGATTGGATTTACAGTACAGTCGAATCTGAACTGACAACCACCTACATTAAACGACCCCCTGCTGTAAACAACCGTAGGAAATTCCTGACGACGACTTTCAATGTAAATGACCTGTTATAAACTACCTCCTGGTGTCTTTGACCAGCGACCAAGCAAATTACAACTTTTTGGACCATAATCCCTAATATGCGACCATTGAAACCTTAAAAAATCAATGTCAGACCGTTCATATATGTTTGCGCCAGGGACTATGCAGATCATACAGATTATGTCATTTAACTCCTTGAAGACATCAAAAACTACAAACAGTTAAATATTTTCCATCTTTCTCTTCAAATTTGTAACTTCAATTTGAGTTCACTCCTCAAAATACCATCTTGATGACAACCCAAATCCAAAACTTTTCAGTCATTAAACTCCTAGAGATTAAATTCCTTGTGTACACCTTTACTCGCATATACAGCAGAGCAAATCAGTACACATTGTTATTGGTTGCTATGCTATAAATAATCCAGGTGTATTTAGATCTACACAGACAGTGCAGTAAACCAGCCATGGCATCCAAATGGAATTTTCTAAGAAATTCTTTAAAAATCTTCTTCTCTGAAACCGCTGGTCAGATTTTGAAATAATTTCACAGAGATGTTCCTTGGGTGACCCTTTTCAAAAAGGGTTTGCGAAATTTTGATCCGTCAAGAAACATGGCTCTGGTGAATGGGGGCTGCTTGCACTATACAGAAATGAAGAAATTCTTAAAAATTCTTCTCTGAAACTGCTGGTCAGATTTTAAAATAATGTCACAGAAATGTTCCTTTGGTGACCCTTTTCAAAAACTGTTTGCAAAATGCTGATTCATCAAGAAACATGGCTCTGATGGATGGGGGGGGGGCCCACTTGCACTATATGGACATGAAGAAATTCTTAAAAATTCTTCTTCTCTGAAACGGCTGGTCAGATTTTGAAATAATATCACAGAAATGTTTCTTGGGTGACCCTTTTTGCAAATTGTTCGAGAAATTTTGATCCATCAAGAAACATGGCTCTAATGGCTGTGGGCTATTTACACTATACGGACATGAAGAAATTCTTAAAAATTCTTCTTCTCTGAAACAGCTGGTCAGATTTTGAAATAATTTCACAGCAATGTTCCTTGGGTGACTCTTTTCAAAAATTGTTCACAAAATTGTGATCTGTCAAGAAACATGGCTCTGATGGTGGGGGCTATTTGCACTACAGGGACATGAAGAGGAATTTCTTAATTCTTCTCTGGAACGGCTGGTCAGATTTTGAAATAATTTCACAGAAATGTTCCTAGGGTGACCCTTTTCAGAAATTGTTAGGGAAATTTTTATCCGTCGAAAAACAACAGCCAATTGTTGGCACCTGCATGTGGTGCTCTTGTTCGACTTATGTTTTTAGTCACTATCGAGCATGTGCTCTTCTTCAAGAAATTGTCCATGGGTGATCTATCCAAAAATTTATTTGCAGAATTCTGATTCATCAAATTTATTGCTGTGGTGATGATTGTAGGGGTAATAACAGATTTTGAAATGACTTTTACAGGTGACCTTTTCAAAATTGCTTGGCAAAATAATGATTTTGTTTCCAAAGTTTCAATACCTCAAAAATTGGCTATGGTCCTCTCAAAAATTCAGGTGAGCGATCCAGGGCCATCTTGGCCCTTTTTTTCTTTCGCCACTATTTTCGCCAATTTAAAAAACTTCGCCACTTTTTTTATTCATGAGCCATTTTTTTTTTCGCCACTTTTCCTAATTTATTAGCCATTTCTTTTGCCATTTTTCTTAATTTATGAGACATTTCTTTCTACCTTTTTGCTACTTTCCTTTTTACCACCATTTATCCCCCTTTATTCTGTTCAGGTATCAGACACAGAGAACAAGGTTTTTATGTTTCTTTCAATTCTAATTCATTTGTACAAACATGAAAACATGAATGATGAAAATTACATAAAGTCTTTTAACATGATGGGGATTTAATCCTTTAGCGCATGACACAATTTTAGACACATCAAAACCCAAAGCATATACAGACATCAATTTAAATGTTGCCGAAATAGTGGAAGTTATCTGTGATAGGATAGAAAACATTGTTTGAAAAGGAGAAAATGCTGGTTACCAGCATTTTTTTCTTTTCTCACAATGTTTTCATAAGTCTCCTTTGTTGAGGTCGTTAAAAAGTTGGCATTGTGAGGGTTCCTAAAACAAAAAAAAACATGGTAAAATCACAATGTAGTTAAATTCTGTTTGAATCTAGAAGCAGACTTGTGCTGTAAGTAGACAGTATTTCTTCCATGAACTTTACAGGAGAAATTATAGTATGTGATGAAAGAATTTCTGTATGCTTACCTCGAGTGAAAAACAGTTGAATCTTACTATCACTTTTGGATATGATTTGCTTATCAAAGAAAAACATGAGAAAGGATTTTTATCTACTTGTTGACTAAAAAGAACATTATCTGACCATTGGGTTTTGATTGCCTTGTAATTTATGACCCCATTGATGCAGAGTCACACATTACTTCAAACCCTGACATTTCTCATCAGATTACAAATAAAGTCCAGAGTGATGAGAAAAGAAAAAAACTTTTTCATGGCTGTAATGAGGATCAACCACAATCTTGATTCAAAAACATAACTAGGACTTGGTAAAATTTAAAAGAATTAAACTTGATAACAAGGTTTACAGAGACGTAATCTTAATAGTCAATAAAATAGCTGATAGGAAGGAAAAGGTGTAGAGTATTCTAAAAATAGAATGCTAAAAATAGAACACTGCACTGTAGATTTTGCTTGAGTTGCCGATGTGATAAAGGCAAATGATTGTTTTCAAGATTTTTTAATCCTTTGGTTTACCATCCATCATTGTAATTTATTAAAAAATATTTGTAAAGAATATCTCCAGCAGTATGAAGAGGTAATTCTGCTTTATTTTACGACTCTTCATGTATTGAGAATCAGAACTGATCGTCTGACGTCATTTAAACAAATAAGCAGACGCTTTACCTGTGGAAAAAAAAGACAGGGTTTCGTGGGTTAAGTGGTAGATTTAGCGAGTTAGTAACAGATAAGGATCATAACACTCTGCTGTCTTGTCTAAATTGACGAAGTTAATAAAGGATAACTGGTGTCACCCTTTGTCTTAGATTGCCAATATTTCATGAATATAGCCAGGTCGAGAATTTTTTAAGGCGAAGTTTTTTCGCCGTGCAAGCTTGATGAGGCGAAGTTGAGCCATTGAAGGTGACTTCTTCGCCCACATCGCCCTGTAGCTTGTTCCCTGCTTCACCCCTTCTCCACTTATCTCGTGAGTTGAGACAAAAACTGAAGAACTGCCGATTAAAAAACAAAAACTTTCACCACTTATTTTCGCCAGTTAAAGAAAAAATTCGCCACTTGTTCAGAATTTTCGCATTTGGCGAAAATGGCGATCGGCAGCGCGGGCCCTGGCCCTAGGTTTAAATTTGATCCCTCTCCGGGGGTGTCACAAGTTCTACATGGGCTTATTTAGGGAAAACTTTAAAAATCTTCTCGTACTTAGCCATAAGGCCTAGGTCTACCAAATTTTGCATGTAGCTTTATCTAGTTCACTCCTACCAAGAGGGCCAGAATTATAGCCTTGGGTTCAAGTTTGCCCCCACCAAGTTTTACGTGGGCTTTTATAGTGAAAACTTTAGAAATCTTCTTTTTACTAACCATAAGAACTAGGGCTACAAAAATTAGCCCTGTCTCAGAGGTCTCACGTTTTACAGGGCCTCTTATTGAGGAAACTTTGAAAATATTCTCATTTATAACCACAAATTCTAGACCTGTATTATTTTGTATGGGGCTTTATCGTGTGGACCTCTACCAGGATTCAAGTAATTATAGCTCTGTGGTCAAAAACGGCTTTGCCCTGGGGTCTTAACTTTCTCGTAAGATTTTATAGAGACAATTTTTTTGTATGTCTACTAGTTCAAAACCAATTGGACAAGTATTGTAATGTTTGGCGTGTAGGGTTTTTACTTATTGGCCAGTGGAGCGATACAGGGCCATCATGGCCATCTTGTGCTATTATGTATCTGTCACCATGTAATAATACATATATAGGGTATACAAAGATTTTTACAGTGAAGGGAAAACACAAAGACACACATCCAGAGGAATCTCATTAGTTTACATGTCGATAGTTCGCAGCTATGTGTTAGTTCGTATGCTATCCTTCTTCATCATTCTTAAAATTCCTCCAGATTCTTCGAACGTCGGTGGTTTGTAGTTCGTTGTATATTTTATGTCCCCATAGTATTATTCGAACAAAAATTTATACCTTTAGTTCGTATGTCAATTAATCCGCTTGCAAACTTACGAAGGTGTGAAAAGTCCAACCTTGATTTTCACACCTGTTGATTTACGATGTCGATGGTACAAATCACTTTTGAACTACAAATGTAGTTAAAGGCGTCAATTGGTTTGTAACGTCAATGAATCGATTAAAAACGACAATTAACAACTCCGAAATTCTTTAAAATATCCCACATGGGATAAATGAATGACAACGGTCTGAAGTGATCTGAGTGCTTTGATCTCCAGTGCTCGCGCTGCCAATCGAAATTATCGACAATTGTCGATTAATTAATTCAGCTGTTGATTAATATTTCCAATTGTCAATAAAAATTGTCAATTAATTTTTTCCCCAAAAAGTCGGATAAAATTCCCTTTACTTTCCTGGATCACGCGTTAATTTGAACAGGAAATGTGTGGTCATCGCTTGTTTCACACCTCGGCGGATGCAACCTTACGTAATCGACAGGTCACAATTAGCTTGTATATTCCACAACGCGTGTCATGTTATCGGTTGTTATTCTAAGTCATTAATTGGAGAACAATTGGCGCTTATTGTTTATTTCACTTTTAATTTTGACTTACAATTTTAATCGACGCAGTGACAGAATGCCTTTGATATCCATACAGCCAAAAATGGCGATGGTGAGTAAATGAAACCAATTGGACATCATAAATTCGTTTACATTGCTCACGTAAAACGGCGTTGTCTAAATGTTGGCGAACAAAAAGAAAATAATATTTCATAATTGAATTTAAGGTATTACCATCCTAACGCTTCTAGTGCAACATGGAATAAAATTTCATATTAGTTGATAAATAAGGATTTATACTGATATAACATTTTTGCAAATTTCTAACCGACCAGAAATTCCTTTGATGTCTATCTTGAAATTAATTGTTGATATTTTTGTTAGTTTCCTGAAAAGGGAGTAATTATTATCTCCCTTTGTAATGTGAATATAGTGGTTTTAGATTTATAAATGATAATTCTAAGAAGGAAAAAAAGGAAAAAGTGGCTCGGTTAAAGTAGTACAATAATACTCATCTTTAATTATAGCTAATTTTGTAGGATGATATTATAGTGGAAATAGTTGTTTTCCATTAGGATGATACTACCTTAATTGACAAGTTGACATTACTCTAATAAATCTCATCTTGTACCCTCAAAATCTCATCATTCTTTACTTATACATCAACATGGGTCGTCCTAATTGAAAACTATCGCCAATAAAGAAAAAAATAAACAAAATAAGGAAAAACTAACTGCATTTACAGTATTGGATTTAGCAGTGGTACCAGTGATTTGCACTATGAAAGTTCAAATGAAATTTAAAGGCTAAGGTTGATAACCTTGGTCTACTTCACTGTTTAGGTACTATCGAGTAAATGACTTTATTTACAACATCTTACCTGCCTCATTGAGCTTATTTGAAAATATTTAAGGTCAACAGATAATAAAGGGAGGTAATTCATCATGTAATAGAAAATTTTCTCCTTTACTTGTGCGCATCATTTATTTCAATACAATAATTGTTTGTATGCTTTTATGCAAATACTGTGGGAAAAGGAGCACTATCCCAGGAAATGGTGTAGAACAAATTTTCCTTTTCCAATTCCTACAATATTTTCTACAATGTAAGATTAAAATAAAATTTTGTTGTTTGGTAAAGGAGTAACCATTCATCGAAAGAAACTAGGAATTATGCTTTTGTGCAAATATTGTGGGAAAAGGAGCACTATCCCATGAAATGGTATAGAGCAAATTCTCCTTTCCCACAATATTTTCTGCAAGGTAAGATTAAATATATATGATGATTTTTATTATTATTATTATTGTAATGGGCATAATTATGTGAACGAAAGTTTGAGTTAAAAAAAAAAGGTAATGCTACATGTGCATGTCGTTTCATTTTAAACCAAACTTCGCGCTAAATTTGTCTATTATTTTTTTCAAGAAAAAAATGTTGGCCATTATTTTACTTGGGCCAGAGCTAGCACTGATGTCTAATGAGGATACTTGTTGACGTCAACAGGGGTGGTGAATAATTATGTCCCTTGACTGTAGCTGTTGCATAAAGGGACTTTTGAATAGGGTCATTTTATTTTGCTCTTCTTCTCATTGATTTATTGGTCAATTATATATTAATTATTGAATATGTTGAGAGATGAATTTATGTGTTGCAGAGGCTAATTTATTCATTACATTCCTTTCAGTGAAAGACACCATCATGATTGGAAGTTTTGGACCCAACCCTAATGCTACTTTCCAAACAAAGCCCGATACTTTTCCTTCAAGCAAGGGACAGTTCAAAGTGCAAAGTAAATTTGAAGATGATGATAAGAATAAACACTGTGAATGGGTATGGACTTTTGAACTGAAAAAAAAGAAAGAATGACATTCGATGATTAGAGAATTAAATGAAAAAAAACATCATTTGTTATGTAGTGAGTGGATGCAATAGACTTTGATTGCCTTTGTACCTTTATTGCCTGGATGATTTAACCCTTATCCTGCTAAATAACTAAAATGAAATTTTCATTTCAGTAGTAAAAACCCCCAATATTGCTATGTCAGTTATGTTTTGGGGAATAATATTTCCTTATCGGACAGTGTCGATACAAGATCAGACTGCACGTTCTGTGCAGTCTGATCTTGATCTACACTGTCCGTAAAAGGTGCGCTTAGCAGCCTAAGGGTTAATGAAGATTAGGATTATTTTTTAATTAAGCAAGGTTTCTAAGTGATTCTTTTGGACTGTAAAGCAGAATAAGTACCATTTCCTTTTAGAAATACTTTTTGTCTGTTTCAGTCACTTCCTCCAATTTCTTTTTTGAACTCTTCGAAATCAGACATCTCCATTGATAAATAAAATTGATGATGAAATTTTCAAATTATTACTTTTTGAGAAAAAGTTGACATCTCCTCATAAAAAATATGGAAAATCAACAAATTGTGGGCAAAGGAGAGATTGCTTGTTACATAGTTTTAAGTCAAAATGAGTCAGACATACATATTTGTAACTGTTCTTGTTATTGGTATGAAGTCTGAATTTTCATCTTTTTATACAATTTGCTAAAACTAGAAAAGTAAAGCTTTTAAAAAAAAATCCTAACATTTGAATTTGTGAAACTGTCCGTATTACATTGTGGTTATTATGTATTTGCAAGGACTCTGTTGAATAATATGCTATGTATGTGCACTTACCCATCTGTCAAATGTTTTCAAAGCTGTAAAAAAAAAAAATCCATATTCTAATCATATACTCAAATTTTCACTATTGAAGTTACTAATGTGGACTGAGTAGATCAAAACTGGACTGCACAAAATATGCAGTCTGGTCTAGGATATACACTGTTGGCTACATAGAGATATTTTGCTCCAAAGCATCCCTTAGTACTTGCAACCTTTTTTGTGATGGAAAATGTCATGTTTATTCAATGAAGCAAGGGACACTGGTATGACAGATATTGTTTACTTTTAAATCATTATCTTCTGAATCGAATTTGCAGCATGACATTTAACATGGCCTTTTTTGGACTAAATGTATATATATGTGAGAAAACTGGTTGCAAATGGAGAAAAAGCTTATTAAGAACATTCTCTCCATTTTGCCACAAAAGTGGTCTTCTGAAACAAAAAATAAGTTATCCATAGTAGAAAGTGTGTTACCTCTTTACCAAACATTCCCTCCTATTAAAACCATATAGAAGAATGCTTTTTGAAAAGATCGATAAATAGGGAGAAAGTGCTGGCATCTGCAAATGCTTTCAAAATGGGCTGGTTCAAAATTTTGTCATCTGTACATAGTTAACTCTTTACCAAATGACAGATGATGCCCAAATTGAAGGCATTTACCAACAACAAAAGAAAAGCAGCTCACATGATGAAATTGGTATTTGAAAGAGTAGATACCATTGTGGGATAAGGACCTTTTTTTTTTTTCAAAAGCCGTTTTATCAGGGTTGTGAAAAACCAGAATTGTGTGGTAAAGGGTAAATATAGATTAGATATCAAACTTTATGAAATGTGTTTCATTGTAGTCCAGAAATGGCCAAGTTTAATTAGGCTTTCCTATTCTTATAGTCTTATATTATTTACAAATCTTCAGAAATTAATGTATTCCAGAAACTGTTAATTAAACTAATACATGTAGATGGTCTGGCTAGAACACATAATGGCAAATGGAGGATTACATGTAGTTCATGAGTGACTGATTGACAATTTCTGAATTTATGATGATGGTTTTTAAGTCCTATGATTACCTTATTATCAGAAGATACAATCTAGCTTAAAGATTTAGATGATGTACATGTAGGCCACACTGCATGCAAACTAGACAAAACCTTTAAAAGTTAACCTACAAGGGCTGCTTTGGACGCTGTAAGATCAGTGTAGGCCTGCAACACAAATGCATGACCAAAAGTATGGCAGTGTAGAACAGATGTTCTCTTCTTCCAACCCTTTACCACACAGTCCCAAGTTTTAACGACCCTGAGGAAGAAGCCTTTTGAAAACATTAAGGGAAAAGCTGGTATGTAGCATTTTCTTTTCTACCCATTCAAAGACAAATTCCATCATTTGGGCAACATTTACATTGTCATCTGCAAATGCTTTCAATTTGGACAAGTCTAAGATTGTGTAATGTGGTGAAAGTCAATAATTTTCCAGATGGTAAAATTATAGACTTGTTCAAATTGAAAGCAACTGTTGACAACAAATCAGATTCTGACATTTGTCTAGAAAAGGGCAGAAAAATACAATGAATAGGTAAAAAATGCAGGTAATAAGCATTTTCTACCTTTCCCACAATGGTTTCAATAATTTTCTATAATGAGATTAGAACACTAGATTGCTTGGTAAAGAGTTAATTAACCCTTTTACCACACAATGACGACTTTTGACACCCCTGATAGAGAAGGCTTTTGAAAACATTGTGGGAAAAGGAGAAAATGCTGGTAACCAGCATTTTCTCCTTTTCCCACACTGTTTTCTACCCTATCAAAGAAAAATCATTTCATATGATCCACATTGAAACTGTCCTATGCAAATGCTTTCAATTCGGACAGGTCTAAAATTGGTCGTGTGGTAAAGGGTTAAATCAACTGTGTCCACTATGAAAAACCAACATGGTAACCAAGGACTCCTAAACTCATGGCAGTCAATTCCCTGGGACCCATGACAATAACTTACAAACTAAAACCTTGAGTAACCCTTTACCTCACAATCCAAGTTTTAACAACCCTGAAAAATGTGTTCTGAAAAGGTGGAAAAAGGAGAAAATGCTACTTACCAGCATCTTTTCCTTTACCCACTATGTCTTCTACTCGTCAAAGGCGACTCCTAATATTTGAGCTACAAATTAAATTGTGTTGCAAATGCACTGAATTTGGGCATGCTTCAAATTTTACTGGGTAATACAACTTGACCCTGCAGTAGACAAATTTTGTTACTATTTGAAAGCTACACAATTGATTGCTTATTAGAAACAAATTAAAAACAATTGCTTTCTTTCCTGCGAATTTTTCCATCGCAAAACTGCTTATTTTACCCTGCCTTGAGTATGTTTAACCCTTTACCAGACCAAAAAAAAAATGATTGTCCAAAATTGGAAACATTTGCAGACAAGTATTTAGATGTTGTTCAAATGATGGAACTTGTCTTTGAAAGGGTAGAAAACATAATGGAAAAGAGAGAAAATACTGTTTACAAGCATTTTTTCCTTTTCCCCCAATGTTTTCAGAACTCTTCTTCCTGAGGGTTGCTAAAGTCGGGATTGTATGGGAAAGGGTTAAAAATAATGTGTATGCTGTCTGACGAAAATTTTTAACATGGATGTAAATAAACCAACTATGCATGGAGCAGTTTTTGTGATTGGGAAAAAAAGATGTATATGGTAACTTTTTTTGAATCAATTATTATGCCCCGTCGGAGGCAGAGGGATATAGTTTTAGCATTGTCCGTCCATCCGGGAGAATATCTCCAATACTATTGGACAGAATTTCGTGTGTACAATAACCCATTCAGCCGATATCCTTTCCTTTTTTTTTTTGAATGATGCAAAATGGCCAACTAGGAGCGATTTTAGGTTACACAGTTGACTAAATTTTTTTGGCGGGGAATATCATTTCAACGACATTGCTTGTTTTTTTGTGGTGCTTGCTAGTGCTTATTTTGAACAATATATTTTAGTGTTAATGATAAAGTTTAACCCTTTACCAAACAATGCCAGATTTGAATGACCCTCAGAAGGAAGTATTTGTAATACATTCTGGGAATAGGAGAAAATGCCAGTTACCTGCATTTTTTCCTTTTCCTGCTATGTTTTCTACAAATTCAATTAGTTGAGCTTCATTTAATCTGTTGTCTGCAAAAAACTTTCTGTCCAAATCAAATCAGAAGTGTTTTCAGACAGCAAAGTAAAGGCGTCTTAAATTCCATCTTTGTTCGAAAAGGAGAAAATGCTAATTTATCAGTATTCTTTTTCTTTTCCCACAATGTTTTGAAAAGCCCCCTTTCCTCAGGGCCATTAAAATGTTGTCAAAGGATTAATTACTTATTCACGAGAACAAATGTTTTTTCTTTAGAGTGTCCCATGGAAAATGGGTGAAGCGAAACAGTCAAGAATTTTGAATGACTGACAATTGTTTGGTGTGAGAAACATGTTTATTTCATGCTTTTCGGTAGTTAATCTGGAAATAATTGTGGATTAAAAGGTTTGAAGATTCATGGTTAGAACCTGTCAAAATTACCATAACCAGAAGGAAATTTGATGTAATTTACATTTATTTATTCTACATTTCTTGTAATTCTTTGTTGGGGGGGGGGGGGGGGGGGGGAGTACGCCACAGGGAACTACCAGAAACAAGTGTACTGGATTTTGATGAAAGTTAGAAGGAGTAAGAAGCATGAAATAAATATAATTTTCTTTTTTTTTTTTTCATGGAAGATCGAAATTATTTCATCAAGTGAACATCATGGGTAATATTTTCACTCATGACTGTGCCACACATGAAAATATTACCAGTGATGTTCACTTAGTGAAAAAAATTTCAATATTTTACTGAGAAAAAAAAAATATCTTGTATTTTATTTACTTATGGCATTGTTGTTTTTTATGTTAGGATTGATGATTAAGCCTTTACAATTTTGAGTATGAAAACCCCGACAGAGAAGGCTCAGAAAAAGTTTGCGGGAAAATGGTAAAATGCTGGTGATCATCATTTTCTCTTTTTCCAACAATGTTTTTGTATCGTTTCAGGAACTGAATCAATTATTTGAGCCCGAGTTGAATCGTTGTCTTCAATTGCTTTCACTTTCGGACAGGTCTAAATCTGTTTGTTAGGTAAAGGGTTGATAGATGTTATCGACAAAATTTATCTTTGTCTTCCAGCTATATCTGAGAGATTTGCATTGAATAGTTATCTCACTTTCAAATACATGGAAACATAATTATTTCAGCATAAAATGATTATAGTCTTGGCAAGATTTAGAAGCAGATGACTTTGTTTGTCTTGCAGCAGGGCTCATTTGAAAGTATTGTGGTTAAAGAAGGAATAGCTCATGACTAGCATTTTATCCCTGTGTCTCATCAAATATTTTGCTGTCTGCTGCAAGTTTGTTCCTTGGGGATACTGGGTTAACCCATATTTTCACAAAGCATTTGTTAGACCTGAAACAGGATAAAAAGATAACCTTTCAAGGTGGTAAAACAGAATAAAAGATAACCTTTCAAGATGGTAACGTCGGAATGAGGACCAATTTTCTTCTACTGCAGTTGTCAAAATTCATATATATGTAGTCACAGGTGCACTCACAGTTTGTTGTGGACAAAGTGTAAAAAAAAATTTTTTTGAAAGAAATTAACCCTTTACCACACTATCCAACCTATTAATGATCTCGTTTAAAACGGCTTTTGAAAGCATTGTGGGAAAAAGGAAAAATCCTGGTGACCAGCATTTAATTCTTTGCTGACAATGCTTTCTATTCTCTCATAGACAAATTCCATAACTTGAGTCACACTGATTAGTCATCTGCAAATGCTTCCAATTTTGGCAAGTCTAAAAAAACTTGCTCATTAAAGAAAATGAGAGCAGTTAAAGTTTATTGTATGCCTCGTGAATGGCTTCAGTCCGAAATAATTTACATTTCCAGCTTATGTCATATGATGCAACATTTATTGGCCCAACCATTTGATTATATTAGGCATGTACAATGTATTGTGGGTAATTTTGTCACTACAATAATTGATATTTTCTTTCTTGTTCTGTCTTTAAATGTAAATGAATTTGCTAAGTGTTTCTCTTGTGCTTTTTCTTAATCATTTTCTCTTTAATTAGTACAATAGCATTTGTAATCACTGTAGAATGTCTTTTAATACTTTACATCTGTTGAAATAAATTCATTTACTATATCAAGCTTTCTAAATTGTTTCTCTTTGATGTTTCAAACCCCTTCATTACCTAAATTTGTCAAAAATACTTGTAGTAGAACATGATTTAAGCCTATGAGAACTCTGCAAATGTTTGATTCTTAGCTACTGGCCATAAGTCAGCTACATGTAGCTTATGTCATGGCCTGGTGTCTGTATTTCTGAAACTACCAAACCAGTTTTGACCAAACTTCAAAGAAATGTTCCTGCAGTTGTCCTCTTTAGAATCCCTTAGAAAACTTTGATTCCATCAAGAGCCTTTGTTGTCTCGGCAAAAATACTGGAAACAAAAAAAAAAAAAATCTTCTTCACAGCTATTGTTTGAATTCTTTTAAAGTTAACTCTTTATCACACAATACCGAGTTTAAACCACCCTAAGAAAGAAGCCTGTTGAAAACACTGTGGGAAAAGAAGAAAATGCTGGTAAACAGCATTTTTTCCTTGTCCCATGTTTTTTGTCATTTCAAAGAAAAGTTCCATCATTTCAGCCCCATTATTATTGTCTTCTGCAAATGTTTTAACGATGTATATGACATCTTTGCACGCATCCTACTGTGCATGTACATGTATTTTTGTCGTGAATATTGAATGAAAAGTGCACCTATGTATTTTTTGCACAAAATGGTAATACTACTGGTGCACTGAAACAGGTAGCACTTTCTTCGGGTAGTATTGGTGAAGAGAAAAAAATGGCTCTTTGAACTGTCACCGTGAAATAATTAAAATGCTGCTGACACGGCGTTACACACCAAACAAGGAAACAAAGGCAGGAAATTTAAAGCTGTTTCCAATTTGAAAATTATTGTTGGAAAAGGAGAAATCGCTCCTACTGAGCAATTTCTCCTTTTTCCACCATGTCTAATGAGCTTTTATCCTATTTTAGCTCACCTGAGCACGAAGTGATCATTGTGAGCTTTTGTGGTCGTGCTGTGTCAGGCGTCCGTCGTGTACACTCTAGAGGCTACATTTTCAGTCCGATACTCATGAAACTTGGTCAAAATGTTTGTCTTGATAATATCTCAAACAAGTTCGAAAATGGGTCAGGTCGGGTCAAAAACTAGGTCACTAGGTCAAATCTTAGGAAAACCTTGTGTACACTCTAGAAGCCATATTTTCAGTCCAAAACTCTCGAAAGTTGGTCAGAATGTTTATCTCGATAATATCTCAGACGAGTTCGAAAATGGATCGTGTCGGTTCAAAAACTAGGTCACTAAGTCAAATCTTAGAAAAACCTTTTGTACACTCTAGAGGCCACATTTTCAGTCGGATACTCCTGAAACTTGGTCAGAATGTTTGTCTTGATGATATCTCAAACAAGTTCGAAAATGGGTCAGGTTTGGTTAAAAACTAGGTCACTAGGTCAAATCTAAGAAAAACCTTGTGTACGCTCTTGAGGCCACATTTTCAGTCCAAAACTCTTGAAAGTTGGTCAGAATGTTTGTCTTGATAAAATCTCAGATAGTTCCAAAAATGGGTAATTTTGGGTCAAAAACTAGGTCACTTGGTCAAATCTTAGAAAAACCTTGTGTACGCTCTAGAAGCCATATTTTCAGTCCAGAACTCTTGAAAGTTGGTCAGAATGTTTGTCTTGATGATATCTCGGTCGAGTTCGAAAATGGGTCATGTTGGCCAAAAACTAGGTCTCTAGGTCAAATCTTAAAACAAGAGGGCCATGATGGCCCTAAAGTCGCTCACCTGAGTCTTTTGACCAAACATGACCCATTTTCAATCTCTTTTGAGATATCATGACAAACAATTTACTAAGGTTTCATAATTATTGGACTGAAAATTTGGCCTCTAGCATATACACAAGCTTTTTCTTGAATTTCTCTCAGTGACCTACTTTTTACCCAACCATAGCCAATTTTCCCATTGTAGATATTATCAAAACAAAGATCCTGACCACCTTTCATACGTATTGGACAGAAAATGTGGCCTATAGAGCATACACAGGTTTTTTCTAAGATTTGAACTCCTGACCTAGTTTCTGACCCAACATGACCAATTTTCGAAGTCATGTGAGATGTCATCAAGTAAAACATTCTGACCAACTTTCAAGAAATTTGGACTGAAACTGTGACCTCTAGAGCGTACACAATGTTTTTTTTTAAAGATTTGACCCAGTGACCTAGTTTTTTGCCTGACATGACCCATTTTCAAACTTGTCCAAGATATCATCAAGACAAACATTCTGACCAAATTTCAAGAGTTTTGGACCAAAAATGTGGCCTCTAGAGTGTACACAAGGTTTTTCTAAGATATGACCTTGTGACCTACTTTTTGACCAGACATGACCCATTTTAGAACTCGTCCGAGATATCATAAAGACAAACATTCTAACCAACTTTCAAGAGCATTGGACTGAAAATGTGGCCTCTAGAGTGTGCACAAGGTTTTTCTAAGATTTGACCTAGTGACCTAGTTTTGGCCCAGCATGATCAATTTTCGAACTTGTCTGAGATATCATCAAGACAAACATTCTGACCAAGTTTCATGAGTATCAGACAATAAATGTGGCCTCTAGAGCTTACACAAGGTTTTTCTAAGATTTGACCTAGTAACCTAGTTTTTGACCCGACATGACCCATTTTCGAACTCGTCCGAGATATCATCGAGACAAACATTCTTACCATTTTTCATAAGTATCAGACTGAAAATGTGGCCTCTAGAGCGTACACAAGGTAAAAGTTCACGACGGACGATGAACGACGCACGACGGACGCTGGACACAGCACGATCACAAAAGCTCACCATGAACCTTGTGTACGCTCTAGAAGCCACATTTTCAGTCTTGTTCTGATAATATCTACAATGGGAAAATTGGCTATGGTTGGCTAAAAAGTAGGTCACTGTGAGAAATTCTAAAAAGCTTGTGTACATGCTAGAGGCCTTTTCAGTCCAATAATTATAAAAGCTTAGTAGATTGTTTGTCATGATATCTCAAAAAGAGATTGAAAATTGGTCATGTTTGGTCAAAAGACTCGGGTAAGCGACTTTAGGGCCATCAGGCCCTCTTGTTTTCCTTGAAAAAGTAACTTCCACAGTGACCTTCAACCTTGTTTTCTGATGAAATAAGCACGGATTATGGATAGGTGCCATTTTTAGCTCACCTGAGCACGAAGTACTGTGTCCGTCATGCAGTGTGCGTCGTCCGTCATCAACTTTAACCTTGTGTACGCTCTAGAGGCCACATTTTCCATCCCGATACTCATGAACGTTGGTCAGAATGTTTGTCTTGATAATATCTCGGACGAGTTTGAAAATGGGTTATGTCGGGTCAAAAACTAGGTCACTAGGTCAAATCTTAGAAAAACGTTGTGTATGCTCTACAGACCACATTTTCAGTCAGATACTCATGAAACTTGGTCAGAATGTTTGTCTTGATGATATCTCGGATAAGTTGGAAAATGGGTCATGCTAGGCCAAAAACTAGGTCACTAGGTCAAATCTTAGAAAAACCTTGTGCACGCTCTAGAGGCCACATTTTCAGTCCAATACTCTTGAAACTTGGTCAGAATGTTTGTCTTTATGATATCTCGGACCAGTTTGAAAATGGGTCATGTCTGGTCAAAAGTAGGTCACTAGGTCATATCTGAGAGAAACCTTGTGTATGCTCTAGAGGCCACATTTTTGGTCCAAAACTCCTGAAATTTGGTCAGAATATTTGTCTTGATATCGCGGACAAGTGTGAAAATGGGTCATGTTGGGAAAAAAACTAGGTCACTAGGTCATATCTTAGAAAAACCTTGTATACGCTCTAGAGGTCAGATTTTCAGTCCAAATTTCTTGAAAGTTGGTAAGAATGTTTGACTTGATGATATCTCGGAAGAGTTAAAAAATGGTTCAAGTTGGGTCAAAAACTAGGTCACTAGGTCAAATCTTAGAAAAACCTTGTGTATGCTCTAGAGGCCACATTTTCAGTCAAAACTCATAAAACTTGGTCAGATTGTTTGTCTTGATGACCTCTCAGACAACTTCGAAAATCGGTCATGTTGAGTCAAAAACTAGGTCAGTAGGTCAAATCTTAGAAAAACCCTATGTATGCTCTATAGGCCACATTTTCTGTCCAATACTTATGAAAGGTGGTCAGGATCTTTGTTTTGATAATATCTACAATAGGAAAATTGGCTATGGTTGGCTAAAAAGTAGGTCACTGAGAGAACTTCTAGAAAAAGCTTGTGTACATGCTAGAGGCCAAATTTTCAGTCCAATAATTATGAAAGCTTAGTAGAATGTTTGTCATGATATCTCAAAAGAGATTGAAAATGGGTCATGTTTGGTCAAAAGACTCAGGTGAGCGACTTCAGGGCCATCATGGCCCTCTTGTTATTTTTTCTTATTGTTTAGAAATTTTATAAATACTATAAGTGTGGAAAGTTTAAGAAAAATCTGTCCGTTAGAAAGTATGTATTTTTTTAGACTAGCGAAGCTAGTCTATAGGAATCCAGATTGAGCCAGACTCAATGTAAACAAAAAACCCCACAGTTGCCAAATACTGCCTCTCAGAAAATAATTCGTTACTGTTAGGAATCTTTATTTTGTCATATATGACAATTTTGACAAAAAGCACAGAATCTCTACCATCCCGATTTGAACATGTCTACTTACAAAGTAATAGACTGTACAAGATGTCAATGATAAGGTACATGATATTTGCTTATATGTAAATTATGTGACCTATGCAAATCAGGATCATATCACTGATTCCTACTCTTAAAATTATGAATGGGTCTAAAAATAGATACCATAAGGTAACTTGTACTAATGCAGCAAATCCTAGCTACACAAACCCTCACTGGACAGGGAACCCTTGTCATTCCTTCAGTCATTCATTATTTAAATCATTGTGAACGTGAAACTGATATGTTAAACTGTTATTTTACGTCTTGTATATGAACCCTTTACCACACAATGCCGAGTTTTCACGAAAGTGGGGAAGAAGTCCTTTGAAAACGATGCGGGAAAAGGAGAAAATACTGATTACCAGCATTTTCTCCTTTTGCCATATTGTTTTCAGCCGTTTTAGAATATGGTTTTATCAGTTGAGCCATATTTAACTTTATGGTCTGGAACAGCCTTGAATTTGGAGGGGTGTCAAGTTTTTCGTTTTGTAAAGAGTTAAATAGTTAAAGTATTACATCTTGTGCTTTTGATTAACTATATAATCAATTCAACCCTTAACCTGCTAAAAAAATTAAAACTTTCAAGCTGATGGTAAAACCCTGAGTAATGCTATTTCAGTTATATTTTTTAGAAAAATATCCCCCTAAAGGATAGTGAAGATCCAAGATCGGACTGTACAGTCTGTTCAGTCTGATCTTGATCTACACTGTCTGTCCATCCGGACAGACATCTGTTAAAATCCTTCATGAAAATTGATGGAACTTCATACATGTATCCCTTACAATAGTCCTCCGATAAAGATTCTTTTCTTTTTTTTTTTTCACTTGATGCCGTTTCATCGAAAAAGGGGGTTTGATGTATATATCCATTATGGACTGATATCTCTTTAACTACTGGACAAAATTTAATGAAAATAACTTCATATTAATCACGTTTATCATAAGCCACAGACAATCATTATTTGTTTTTATCTATTCAAATGCTATGTTACCGAAAAAGGGGGCTTAATGGATAATTTCATTATGGACCAACAACAAAAAGGCCACATGTACATGCAATACACAATATCTCTTATATGTTTCTATCAAAAGAGGTCTTTATAGGCGGGAGATACCATTTCAACGAAATAACCTGTTTTAAATTTAAAGTTAGCAAACTGAAGTTTTTCATATTTCTTGTTTTGAGAAGTAAATAGTCAAGAGCGTTGAGTAAAGTCAATGGACTGAACTGGATCTGGATTAGACCGGATTGGACTTAATAACCAGAATGAACCGATGGAACTGGAACAGACTCAGTAACCAAATTTGACAATTTTTCTTCAATCTTGTATAAACCAACCAAGTTTTATATTTACCATAGCCACTTATTTCAAATTCGCTAGTCTGTCAGTACTTTCAGTACCTTGATTAAGATTAGCCCTTAATTCGATCAAATTATCTCCCTTTTTTTTCAATGGTCTATATACAACATGCATATTTGTACATTTACCATGCTCAAAATCGGGCTTTTATATATATTTTTTATGCAAAAATATATTAATTTTCATTAAAATGATGTATATTTGTATATTTTTCCTGTAATTTTCCTGTTTAACTGACTGTTAAAGAAAGGCGCTTTAAATCCAATATAAGCTGAATTTGGAACTGTATTTACCTTTTTCAAAGGCAACTTTCTCAGAAACAAGCATGTTGACCCACATCCTTTTTTACTATAATCTCAGAGACATGATGAGCTTTGTATGTGCAAAGTTTTAAAAAAATCTGTTCGTTAGAAAAATTTGTCATATACATCGTTAAATTGGACAAGTTTGCTATTTTTTCATATAGTTAGGGGTTAATGTAAACAGTCCTTGAGTGTATCTATTTCAATCTCTTGATAGAATCTTCCTAGCTGATGTGGGCTTGGATTGTTTTGACTTAACTCTTTACCACACAACCCAATTTTAGACTTACGGGATTTGTTCCTGAATATAAAGAAACAAGAGCTTCGCAGAGTCGCGCATATATGCCCGAAGGGGCTTGTCAGTGAAATGGGTTAAAGTGAAGGATGTACTGTGAAAGAACAAGACACTGGACAGTTAGGGATCACATATGAGACCATGGAGTTATTTGTTCTTCTGCACTTCTCCTCTATTTGATCTATGCACCAGTGAAGTATCATTTTTACACCTCTAATAGTTTTTGAGTTATGCTCCTGACAAAATTTAAGTAAGAAAAAAATCAAAGGGCAATAACTCCTAAACTATAGGGCCAAAAGTTATAGCTCTAAAACATTGCACTTCTCCTCAATGTCACCTATCAACCTGTGAAGTTTCAGGTTTATATCTCATGTAGTATTTGAGTTATGCACTAGACAAAATTTGAGTAAGAAAAAAAAAATACTGTAAAAATGAAGATCAAAGTGGAATTACTCAAAATCCCCACTAGGTAGAGTTATTGTTCTTATGCAATGTACTCCGTAATATTGCAACAAACATGCATACCAAGTTTGAAGTTGTTCTGACTTGAGATGACAAAGTTATATTCTGGACAAGCACTAAATGCTGTAAAAATGATGATCAAAGGGAAATAACTCAAAGACAACACAAGGTAGAGTTACAATTCTTGCACACTGCACTTCCAAATATTGCAACAAATAAGCATACCATATTTCAAGTCATTCCTACTTAAGATGACAAAGTTATGCTTCCGACAAGCAAGAAATGCTATAAAAATGAAGATCAAAGGGGGAATAACTCAAAATTCGTATTAGGAAGAGTTATGGTTCTTGTGCACTGCACTCCATAAATTTTCAACAATCATGCATACCAAATTTGAAAATGTTCAGACTAGAGATGACGAAGTTATATTCCGGACAAGCAGAAAATGCTGTAAAAATGACAATCAAAGGGAAATAACTCAAAGACAGCACGAGGTAGAGTTATGGTTCTTTTGCACTGCACTCCGTATTATTGCAACAAACACAAATGCCAAGTTTCAAGTCAGTTGGACTGGAGATGACAAAGTTATGCTCCGGACAAAGAACTGGACGCCGCCCGCCCGTACGCCATGGGTGATCCCATAATACGTCCCGTCTTCGACGGGCGTATAAAAACTGTGGAAAAAAGAGAAAATGCTGGTTCAGCATTGGGTGGCTCTTTATTTTTGTATTCCAAAATTGAACAAAAGAAGGTAACACACTGCAGATGTCTCGGATCAATCAGAATGATAGATATGAATCAAATACAAAAATATTTTCAAAATTAATTATTATTTATGAAACAACTGAAAATGAAGGACTTATACAATGTAATTTCTAAGACCTTCACAGAGAATGGGAGGCCAATCATGTTTAAAGTTCAGATACTGTGCCTTTAGCTACAGGTAATAAAAGAGAAAGTGATAACAGAAATAAATAATATATATTCTCACAGACAGAAATTCAGATAGGTCAAAACATTTTGTTGCCATATTTCATATGTTGTGTACTAGTGAGGTGGAAAACTGACTTTGGCTTGCTCCCCCTTATATTGATCAAAAGTTAACAAACAGTTCAGTTACCAGTCTTTTCTCCTCTTTCCACAATTTTTTCACAAGGCTATATTAGCAAGGGTCGTTAAAACTCTGGATTGTTAGGTAAATGGCTTAACCCCTCAACAGTCAGTTTAGATAGAAATCTGACTGCATACAACATGTAATCTGATCTTTGATCTAGTGCAATCCTGACCGTCCCCTATACTGAGGTACTCTGTCATTAATGGTTATGTAACCACTGTTTGGGTGAGTGCCATGTTGAAAATCTTGATTTTGCTTACTTGGCAGTCATCATTCCTGCATGGCTCAGTGAAGAGGGTAAGATTTGTAAATTTACTGTCCAAGGTTCGATCTTCAGTTGAAGCACTGGGCTTTTTGCTCAAGTACCCTAGGGTATGACATCTCAGAGCCCTAGCCTAGTACCGGTGAAAACCTGTACAAAAACCAAGGTGAGCTATCGCCATGATATAACTGAAGAAATGTTGAAAGCACTGTAAAACACTAATAAATCAATCTTTGGCTTTTGGGCACTCTACAAGTTAATAGGTGTTTATCCACATACGGTTCAAAAGTAAAGTCATTATACAACTAAAACTCGCTTCGTTTTATAATTTATGCTTGCAGATACAGCATTATGAATAATGACAATTTATGTTACAGTGTCTGTTAAAATTTTCTCCTTCACAAAATCATGGGTGATGCTGTATTTGTTATAACTTTCTTTGCTCCAATTTTTAAACTTTTGCCAAGGTAAATGTCCAATACTGTTACACATATTTGAAGGAAAGTCATGATCACTCAGCTGCTTGTACAGTTCACATGCTCTTTCATCAAGTAGCCCGGCCATTGCAAGCTCCTGCTGCACAAGATCCAAATTCGACAGATCAACATAATTGCCTGATATGGCTAAGCTCTGCTCAAGATTTTCTACTCTATGTGGGCAACCAGCTGGCACAAATAAGACTTCTCCTTAAAGAAAAAGCAAACCACACACTGATATTGGACAAAGAATAATTTGTCAGGAGAAACCATCTCTTCATCACATCAATTTTTTCTGATTTGTGACTGGTCAATTTTCACAAAACAAGAGAAAACCCACTGTTGGTTCAAGTTAACCCTTTACCAAACAATCCCTGGTTTTTACGACACAGAGGAAGAAGCCTTCTGAAGACATTATGGGAAAAGGAGAAAATGCTGGTAACCAGCATTTTCTCCTTTTCCCACAATGTTTTCTACTCTTCTAAAGTTTTCTAAAGTCAAGTTTCAATTTTTGAGTCACATTTATTTTGTCGTCTGCAAATGCTTTCAATTTGGACATGTCTAAAATTTTGTCGTTCGGTAAAGAGTTAAGTAAATTACATTTGAATCATGCTCTGTGAAAAAGGGATTTAATTCATCTGCAAAAAAGCACAGGCTGATATCAGTCAGAACTTTTTTATATTGGTTGATGTTCTGCATGTCAAAGGACCATTGTACCTCGTGATTCAGCCAGTTGTTTAACAAAACATTTTATGGATCCATAATTATATGATGACTTGTTTGGTATAATGCATCATGGAGATCCATTTAACCCCCTTTTGCCAGAGCATGGCTCAGATGAATCAGTTATATAATTGTGGATCACAGGATTATTGGGAGTTTTTCAAACTTTCAGCTTTGTGATCTTTTATCGTAAAATTGCAAAAGACAAATTGTCAGACTGATAATCAAGATTTGACGGCACCAAAACTACAGTCTGATTATGAATCTATTGTTAGATGTTTTTTTTATCAAAATGGAAAGGAAAAAGCACACACCAAGTATTGCTATTTTCAAGATTCTTTTCTTTTTTACCAAAATACCATGGTAAAGCAGTGTAGATCTAAATTCAGACTATGCTATATGTACTCGGATCATAATCTATGCTGTATGCAAAAGCAATGCAACTTGTACCTGGCACTTATGAGTTAACTGTTTACCACACAATGCCCAGTTACAACGATTCTAAAGAAGGTTTTAACCCTTTACCACACAATCCCGACTTCTGAAGAAGAAGGCTTTAAAAAACATTTTGGGAAAAGGAGAAAAATGCTGGTAACCAGCATTTTCTCCTTTTCCCACTATGTTTTCTACCCTATCAAAGACAGAATTCATCATTTGAGCTACATTTAATTTGTCGTCTGCAAATGCTTTCAATTTGAACTAGTCTAAAATTTTGTCATGTGGTAAAGAGTTAAGAAAACATAGTGGGAATAGGAAAAAATGCTGGTAACTAGCATTTTTTCCTTTTCTCAGTATGTTTTCTTCCCTTCCATAGACAAATTTCAGTTTTTGAGTCTAATTTGACTTGTTGTCTGTAAACGCTTTCATTTCAGACAAGTCTGAAATTTTGTCCTCTGGTAAAGAGTTAAGGTGGATAAAACAAACATGCAACTAACTTGACATACCTGCTTCAAGAGTACATTCAATAGGTTGTGTAACAGAGAGAAGAGGATTTTCCGATAAATCAGGATTTTTTAAGTCAACTTCAAAACAAGGATCCGTGGACCAGGGATTCTTGTAGGTTGGGTAGAGTTTAAAAAGGTCTGTTTTGTCATAAAAAATCCATCTGCAAATATTGAATAATGCATTCAATTACAGATTTTCTATTATAAATTTATATGTTTGTATATGTTTTACTTTCAGATTAAATTTTTTCATTAACTCTTTCCATACCATAGACAACACCAGAAGCTTTTGTGGACAGTGCTGATCAAGATCAGACTGCACTGAACATGCAGTCTGATCTTTGATCTACACTCTCCACTGCTATATTCTAGATTATTACCAAACTGTCTCTTGATCTTGCAGAGGAAATATATTTTTAGCCTTTGAGAAAATGCAATTTATTTATTCAGAAGTGAAAGAAAGAAACAGAAAATGGAAAAGAGATATTGAAAAAAAAAAAACAATAAGAGCAGCAATGTAATTTCTAATTTCACTTTAAAAGGTAACATGTAAAGAAGATATTGAAAACCATGAAAAGCAATGTCTTACTGATTTCATATTGGTTAACATGAAATTTTCCAAAACTGCATCTAGCAGTGGAACTGTTTAGCAAACAACAAAATTTCAGGCATTTGCAGGTCAAAAATTTCGCTGAAATGATGAGGTATGTCTTTGAAAGGACAGAAAATATGGTGAGAAAAGAGGAAATACTGGTTATAAGCATTTTCTTCTTTTTCCACAAAGGTTTACAAAGCCTTCATTTTGAGGATCTTACAACACTCCAATGTTTGATAATCAGTTACATAGTTATGCATTCAAAGAAATGCACGGTTCTGTTCATTTTTGTAACTACTGTCTCTAACACTTTCATCTAGTATCAGAATATTTCGAAACATGGACAAAAGAAGAAAATACTCATTACCTACAGCTTCTCTGTTTACCACAATGTGTTAACTTGTATTCATGTATGCAAACTTAATACCAGTTGGTTATCCATATTTTACAAGGATGTTCAAAGCTGCCTATTTCTACTGTTAATTAGAATCACAGAGCTGATTTCTTTTTTTAACACTTTCCCTCACAATCCTGTGTCTAAGAGAACATCTTAAAGACCCTGAGAACAAATGCTTTCTACTCTTTTCAAGGCAAACCCCTTTACATGTATTTGAGCCACATTTCATTTGTTGTCTGCAAATACTTTCAATTTGGATGGGTGTAAAGTTTTGTAGTTTAGTAGAGTTAAAGCTATACTTCCAAACAAGAAATAAAACCAGACTGCTTACCTTTTCTTCCCTTCAAATAGAGCCATCCAGAAATTAGATCCAAAAGTATCCAAATGTAGTTCACTTGTTAGTCCCTGTGACGCAATGAACAAACTTGGCCAGCTGTCTTTATACAAGGATCCCTCAATCGTTCTTTGTAGAAAGTCACCTAGCAATGAAATTTATTCAACTTCAACTGTAAGGTAAATTAAAGGTTATAATATGCCAATATGAATGTAATATAACATGTTTGCTTTTCTATGTTTTGTGTTTTGTTACAAAATCATAACCTGATTTGAAAATTGTGTATCTACTCATTCATCGGGTAATTACACAATCATGAATACAAATTTCTACATCTGTTTCATTAGGTGTTATAAGAACGTTTTGTAAAAAACACTGAGGGAAAAGGAGAAAATGCTTGACACAAGCAACTTGTTCCTCTTTTCTTCATGATGCAAACCAAAATGTGGACTTTCTTTCCATTCAACAATTAATCCTTCTATCTCTATTATGTCACTTATTTGTGACAGATATAAAGCTTTTTTTTATTATATCTTGAAAAGTGATAAGAAAAAAAGACAATGCAGGTATGTATTCTGTTATCTTGTGAATTGCAACAATCAACTTATGGAAAGAGAATTAATTGGTGACGAAAAATTTATGTCTTTACCACAATGTTTTCATATGTATTAAGGATGATATCATGTAATTATATAAAAAGATGAAATCAGTTTTGTTTCAGGAGGTAATGGGTTTTAAATTGCTGCAGTTTGTGCTTGCAGCCGCCTCAATAAAAAGGTATTATTGCTATATATTGGCTACAAAGTTAGATATTTGATGTGACTGCTATTGGAAAAAGAAAACCCGACAGGACACACTCTTCAAGATAAATCAAGCACAACGTCACCGTTGGACTTTTTCCTAGTAGAAATTACAGATTAACTTTTTTACAGACAACAAAATTTTAGACTAATCCAATCTGAACACACTTACAGACAACAACTAACATGTGGTTCAAATGATAGAATTTGTCTCTGAAAGAGTGGAAAACACTGTGGGAAGATGTAGTTTTCAAAAGCTTTTTTCCTCAGGCTTATCAAAACAGGATTGTTTGGTAAATGATTAAACAGGACAATGGGACAATGAAAGGATACATTTAATTCCTGTCCATTGAAAAAACGTCTGAAATACATGTAATCACCTGCAAAGTATTTGGGTATAATCAGTTCTTGCGCAAGGTCTGGACAATTGCATGGTATGCTCCAGTCAAACAGGTACAGCTCATTGTTGGAATTAGAATAGTCCTGAATTATCTTTACATAATCTTTTATCTTCATTGTCTGAGAATCTTCTAGTTGGGCCCACTGTACCGAGTTCTTCACTCGCCTTTTAAGAGTTGCTGGACACTCTCCTGTAATCAAACATGATTGAAACATGTTAATTAGGGTTTTATACCACTTTCAGCAATGTAAGTTCCACCATTGGGACAATTCACATACTCCTGTCTTTCTTCAATTCCATCGGTAGCAGACTGAGCCTCTGCAGAGCAGCACACATGACTTATTCAGCCAGCCATGATAAATCTCTGGATTTCTGGCTGTTCACAAAGCAAACATTTAACTCTTTACAACACAAAAACATTATAGATTTGACCAAATTGGGAGCACTTGCAGGAGACGAAATAAATACGACTCAAAAAATAAAAATTGTTTTGGAAAGGTAGAAAAACATTGCGGGAAAAGGAGAAAATGCTGGTTACCAGCATTTTCTCCCTTTCCCACAATGTTTTCAAAAGCTTTTTTTCTTAGGGTTGTTGAAACTCTGGATTATGTGGTAAAAGGTTAAACCAATGAACCACAAACTCCTGTTTACCAAACGAGGCAAACAGCAAAATTGTAGTCTAGTCCAAGGTGACAGCATTTGCAGAAGACAGAATTTCAAATGTGGGACATATATAGTATTTTGATTTAGGCTTATTATAAAAAGGATAGAAAACACTGTGGGAAAATGCTGGTAACCTGCTTTTCTCCTTTTCCAACAATGTTTTCTAAAGCCTCTTTCTTCAGGGCTGTAAAAACTTGGGATTGTTTGGCAAAGAGTTAACATGTGTAATAGGGTCATTTTTTTATACAAGCTTGTTTCATTTGGAAGACTTCTCTTGTTCAGTCTTATATGAATCATTTAATTTATGCCCAGTGAAAAAGTGGTTTAAAGCACCTGCAAGAAATACCGACTCGGGTCAGTCTGCGCAGTTTGCATAGGCTGACCTTCATTGAAACTTTTTGCACTGATAAATAAAAATTATCTGCATGCCAAAGGACCATTCTACCTCATGATTTTTTTTTTTTTTTTTTTTTTTTAACAAAAGCAACCATATTGTGCAATGATTTGCATGGTGTAATGCATTATAATGATGCATTAAACCAGGATTTTCCTTCATCTGCTGTCTCTTGGAACTTGGACCCCAAATTTTTTAAATGTCTCCCAAAATTCAAAGCTTACTTCTTTTACTCACATGAAAGGGGTCCAATGACCCCCATATGAGAAGACAAGTGAAAACCCTTATCAAACCCCTTTCCCCAGTGCAAACCTCATTTACTCTTTAAATGAATGTACAGACAATGTTTCCAATAGGTATCTCCCTTAGGGTCACAAAAAACAAGCGACTAAATTGGAAAGAGTAAATTGGATGTTAAATGCCCAAACTAGGTCAACTAGCTTTCAAATAGAAGTGAATCGAAATTTAGGAAGAAAAAAGCGCCGAGGCATTTCATATTACTCCTACTAGCAAACAGAACTGTTGCAACACTGTTTTTTAAACAAAATCTTTCAAGAAGCTATTTCAGTATTTCAACCCAATCCAGTGCTTTATGACCCTGAGGAAGAAAGCCTTCAAACACAATGTAGGAAATTCTCCAAGACAAAGCTCATCCTTGATAGTTTGCCATCTGCATATGCTGTCAAATCATCTGTTGAAGAGTTAAAGAAAAATCCTTTCAAAAGGGTATTTCTAATCCTACACTTTCAAATCATTTCAAATTAGAAAAAACTTATGATTTTGATATGGAGAATGTTTACCTGCAACATCTACTATATGCTGTAAGGTCCATGGAACAGTAGTCATTTGAGCCACTAAGTCCTGTATGATAACTGGAATACCCCTGACTGCATAGTTTTCGAAAAATTTTTGAAAGGACAAATCATGTGCTGATACTCTCATCACCTGAAAACGTTTTCATACTTTTTTAAACTCTTGGTCAAACAATCCCATATCATTATGCCTACACATTTTGACAACGAAATATTACAATTATAGAGCAAATATTTTAATTTTAAGCAAAACAGGTAAAAAAGTAAGAACTAATACCAATTTAGCAGGTGAAAACCTACTTTATGAACTGAGGATTAATTTCATAACATTTAAACCACAGAAATTATATAACCACAGAAATTATGTCATCATATGATATTTGGAATTGTATTTAATTTTGTGTACATATGGCTTTTCTTTACTGTTGCTATATACTATGCATGTATTTGAGCTGGAAAATCTATAGGTACTTGTATGTAATGTAACTTTATTATCTACCCGTTTAGTCTCTGGAAGAGTCAGTTGTGAACTCTGATTGAAGTCCATTCCACGTAGAACTTTTTCCTGCTGCTGCCTACACCTTATCATTCTTTCAAGTCGTCTCAATCTCCATTTCAGTTCTTTGTCTAACAAAGGAAGACAAGGCCTAAAGTCAATTACATACATGCTGCTGATTATGCACTTTCTTCAGTACATGTAAGGAAACCACAATGGATTTCACATTGTTTATACAACTGAAATATAATCAATCAATGTCCATGTTTTATGCAAGTCAAAATGGTCATATTCAGGAACATCAAGGAATGATCAGGTTTGAACACAAAAAGGAACAGTTATTATACATGTATACAAAACAAGGATATAAACTTCACATAAATTTTTACATGATTAATAAAACGAATTCATTTAATCCCCTTCCAACAGACCACCGTTTTATAGGACCCTGAAGAAGACCTTTGAAAACATTGTAGGAAAATGACAAATTGCTGGTAACCAGCATTTTCTCATAATGTTTCCAACCCACTCAAGGAGAAATACCATCATTTAAGCCACATAAACTCTGTCATCTGCACATGCTTTCAGTAAAGGTTGGTCTACATTTTGTTATATAAGATTATAGAGTTACCCCTTTGCCAAACAATCCTGACTAATTAATCCCCTCGACATAGGAGGCATTTGAAAACCTTGTGGAAAAAGGGGAAAATGCTGGTAACCAGCATTTTCTCCTTTTCCAACATTGTTTTCTACCTTTTCACAGACAAATCATCTCCTTTTCCTATGATGTTTTCTATCTACCCTTTCACAGAGAAATCCTCCAACAGGTCCACTTTTTGTGTGCTAAAGGGTTAATTAGCAAATTCAGGGTAAAAAGAGATTGCTACTCAGTAGTTATACCATTAGGTGCCTTTTCAACTGCAGCTTCAAGATGCATCTTAGCAGGACTTAAACTACCAGCTTTTTCGTAGTATGATGCTAAAGCACTCTGAACATCCCATTCTCTGTTTCCACCGGCCACCTTATCACGTAGTCTCCGTATTCCATTTTTGATAAACTCAGAGCCAGGATCTGTGCTTTTCAGGTAATATATCAAAACAAGAAACCTTCAAGACTTTGTTCAGCATCTGACTAGCATGTGAACATCTAATATACCCTAAGATTGAAACAATACGATATACTTTATTCATCACCACGTGCTTGTGCTTTGCAAGACATTGTTTTCTAGTAAGGCAGGAAAATATCTCGGTGACAATTTAAAATATCCATAACATAATATTTCTTTTTGTATGACCAGAAAACGTATTACCACTAATTCTACACATGTTGAGTAAAATACATCTACACTAGCTTCAATGCAGAACTACATGATTCACTAGTAACGTGTAACCCTTTACAACACAATCCTGAGTTTCAACAAACCTGAGAAAGAAACCCTTTGAAAACATTATGGGAAAAGGAGAAAATGCTGGTAACCACCACAATATTTTCTCCACTTTCGAAGACAGAAGAAAACATTTGAAACGTATCTAATTACTTTCAAATTGGATTAATCTACAATTTTGTATTGTGGTAAAGATTTCAGGTTTCTAGGTCAGTTAACAACAGGAAATGGAATAATATGAACTAAACACTATAGATTAAGTTATGTTATTTCAGTAGCTGTTAAGGACAGAAAGTCCTGCCTGATCTTTGACCATAACATCTACTCCTTGATTTTAAAAGTGTCACCAAATAGCAGCTATTTTCTTCATTTTCAGAGGAACTGTGTTATGAAAGTAAATGATAGATTAATGGCAAAATACATGTACTTTAACTTGAAAACAATGATTCATAATAGATAAGACAATATCCTTAGCCTGTAACCAAACAATTCTGTGTTTAACTCTTTACCACACGACAAAAAAATTAGACTGGTCTAAATTGAAAGCATTTGCAGACAACAATTTAAATGTAGTTCAAATGACAGAATTTGTCTTTGATAGAGTAGAAAACATTGTTGGTAAAGGAGAAAATGCTGGTTACCAGCATTTTCTCCTTTTCCAACAATGTTTTCAAAAGGCCTTTTCCTCAGGGTCGTTAAAACTCGGGATTGTGTGGTAAAGGGTTAAACAATCCTGAGGAAGAAAACTTTTGACAGCATTGTCAGTAAAGGAAAAAATGCTGGGAACCAATATTTTCTCTTTTCCCACAATGTTTTTTACCCTTTCAAAATATAATTTTTGTCATTTTAGCCACTTTACAATTATGGTCTGTAAATGCATTTGACTTCCAAATGCCGAAAATTTTGTTGCTTATTATTAAATTAAGATCAGTATAAATAAGCTTACAGTAACTCTTTACCAAACAACAAAATTCTAGACTTGTCCAAATTGGAAAGTATTTACAGACAACAATTTAGATATGGTGCAAATGATGAATTTTCTCTTTGAGACTGTGAAACACATTCTGAGAAAATGCTAGTCACCAGCATATTTCTCCTTTTCCCACCATGCTTTCCAGAGTTTTGTCCATCAGGGTCATTAAAACTCAGGATTGTGTGGAAAAGGGTTAATTTTTGACTGGACAAAAAAATTTTTAAACTCCTCCATATTGTATGTAGTTACATGTATCAAATTAAACATGGCTCAAATGATGGGAATTTTCGCTCAAACGGTGGAAAACATTGTGGAAAACGGATAAAATGCTCATCACCAACATTTTTTCCTTATTCACCAATGTTCTACTAGCCTTCATCCTCAAAGTTGTAACAAGTAAAAACATATGGTTGTACGGTAAAGGGTTATAATCTGGAGTTTCAAAGACTTTGAGGAAAACATTGCAGGCAAAGGAGAAAATGCTGGTTTAAATACAGCATTTTCTCCTTTTCCCACAATGTTTTTTAGCCTTTCAAATAAAGTGCCACCACTTGAGCAGCGTTGAATTAGTCGTCAGCAAACTTATTATAAATATGCTTTGGATTCGACGAATCCAAAATTATCTTGTTTGGTAAAGATTTTTATAGATGCAGATGCAGCTGGTGAAATTACCTTGACACAAAACTAA
The DNA here is from genome assembly GCA_946811185.2 of Hippopus hippopus. NCBI lineage: Eukaryota > Metazoa > Mollusca > Bivalvia > Cardiida > Cardiidae > Hippopus > Hippopus hippopus. The sequence goes on from OX328096.1 coordinate 36,556,552, forward strand.
TTATTGTATTTGGGTTTGCAGATTCTGGGACTTGGGCACTATCTATCAACATTCTGCCCTCCTTCCTCCACCATTTTGCCAAAGCTACATCAACAAGCAGTTCCTTCTCATGGTCTGCTGTAGGCACTGGCTGTTTAAAACAAAAAGAGAAAAAGAAATGAAATTAATTTTAAGCCTTCACCAAGTAGTCTAAACAATTTGTAACCTTGGAAAAGTAACCAACCTGCACTTTAGTCTTTTTCTGTCATGTTTTCTACATTCTCTGAGAAAAATTATATCATTTAACCCCTTGCCAAACAACCAGGACTTTAATAGACCATGAGGAACTCCGAAGAAGGCTTCTGAAAACAATGTTGGAAAAGGAGAAAACGCTGGTAACCAGCACAGCTTATTATAAGATCCTTGACCGATAGTGTGATGATTTATCTTTACACACAAAAAAAAACACCAAAACTTTATCAGAATGTATCTTATCTGCATGTAATTCCAGTTTTCAAATGTAAATAAACATTCAGTGGCCTATCTAGGGAAATCAAGACTAGGCTTGACATTTACCACTGGTGCTTGTTCCAAAAGTCATTTCAGTGACAGTACTATACTGAGTAAAGTTTTTATTTTTACTCATTATTGGCATGAAAAAAGAAAGTAAGTGACTGGATGTATTTCATTTACAATGAGTCATATTTAGCACTTATATTGTCGATCATACAGTGCCATTTGTTCAAATGCAATTTGACATGCATGCACAGTTAAGTGAATTCATAATAAGTGTTTGTTTACAAATTAACTAGATGTGCTCATGTCAAAATAGAGGTAAGATACAAAAAAGATGAAAACCGCGAGTTGAGCTTGGTGTCAATGTGAAGCTAAATCATTTATTTATCTGTTGTAGCTGACAAGCAGATTAAAGTCTAAAACACATACATCTGGCTGAAAGATGACTAGTAAGATTTTTAAACAGAAATTTCCAGAAGCATTTGAAGAATGGCTGCTGTGAAGATGAGAGGACAAACAGTCACAGAAAATAACATATGAGCAAGCCCCCCGATTAGATGAACATCATGAAGGCGAATACAATCCCCTGAGCCACATTAAACTGTTTTCTGCATAGCTTTCAATTTTTTACAAGTCTACAATTTTGTCGTATGGTAGAGATTCAAGTGTTGAGACAGGTTAGAATCATGAAAATTGACAGTACCAAGTGGCGATTTCGTTCAGCTAATGAAGGCGACTTCACTTTAGGTCGACCAACATTTCTTAAGAAAAACCGAGAGATTGATTGAGGGTGAACTAGTCTCTCTATGGATCCGCTTGTCAAAGCAGTGTCTTGTTCTATGGGATTAACAGGCCATTCGTTAATTGACTCTACAATTTCTTGTTCTGTTATAATCGCAGGCATTTTGTCCGCCATCTTGGCAAGCGCTAAATGGGGTTTGGTGAAGGTACTACGTCATGTCCATCTGGGCGGCAATATTTTCCGCTTGCCAGAGGATTCGGACCCAAGTAGATTCGGCTCTAGACCGACAAACGAGTTTTGAGGCGATTCGGACCTATAACTGAGAAGATTCAGCCCCGAAAATGAGAAGATTCGGCCCAAATTGGTTAAATGAATTGAGCTGTGTTCTATGAAAAGGGGGCTTAATGCATCTGCAAAAAGTATCGTTATGTCAGCATCTGCAGTCCGCGCAGGCTGACATGAATCGAAACTTTTAGATATTGGTCAATTTTCTGCACGTCCAAGAACCATTCTTCGCCGGGATTTAGCCTGTTGCTAGACAAAATAGATTTTTGAGATCCATGATTATGTGATTACTGGCTTAGTACTACAAAGCATCACGAAGATGCAGGAAGCACCCTTTTGCCAGAGCATGGCTCAGTTACTTATTTTATAAGATAATTATTACAATTGGAATAATTCTTTGAACGTAAAACTGCTCGTCATGATTTATAAGTGATCGTTATTTCTTAAAATATGACGTGTAGGTCGATAACACTGACCGTTACAGAGTATACTTTTATTGCATTACTGATGGCTATATAGTTGTGCGGGGTTCTTTTAAGGATATTCGACTCAAATATTTAGATGTGGCCCTTTGTCTGTATTTTTTATTGAATATATTGTTTGGATCGTTTTAAAATGATATTATTACGTTGCCCAAATATGATTATTTAACCAGCTTTACGGTAGTTTTGGAAAACTGCAAATTCGGTAAAAAGGATTGATATAGTAAAAGTTACATATGCTTTTTATACTTCATTATCATTTTTATTGTTCCCATACTTTTTAAGTTGTATTGACATCGTCGAAATCAATTTAAGGTACATAACACCTTTTCAGGGGCGTACCTGTACGCAAAAACATAGTTGCATACACTTTGCGAGAAAATGGAAAGACATTTTTGCCAGAAAACGTCACCAGTGGCCACCAAATAGCTCCTACAGTTCAAAAGCTTTCTGGGGATGGTTCCATACGTGCAGATCTGTAATATCCAAAATGTGACATAAAATCTCATAAAATCAGCGATTTTATTAGTGTCAAAATAATCGTTTACATAAATTACCAGTGTTTGTGGTTTGTGCAAAAATAGCTGTATGTAAAATGTTAAAAAAAAAAGACTGCGGTAAAATCATTTAAAAACCAATTGAAACACGTTCAGTTAAGATTAGTCTGTTAGGTTTTGGATGCAGATCTGTATCAGACAGAGGAAATGACTGAGATGAGCATTGAGACGAAGGCTATTCATCTCTTCACCATACGAACAATATTTTAGCTGTGTCCAAATCGGAAGCTTTTGCGGACGTCGAATTTTACTCAAAACATAAAATTTGTCTTTCACAGGATAGAAACATTGTTGGAAGTGGGAAAAAAAAAACCTTTTCCACACAATTCTGAGTTTTAACGACCCTGTGGAAGAAGCCATTTGAAATCATTGTAGGAAAAGGAGAAAATGCTGGTAAACAGAATTCTGTCCTTTTCCCACAATGTTTTCTACCCTATCATAAACAAACTCCATCATTGGAGCCACATTTAAATTGCCGTCTGTAAATGCTTTCAATTTGGACAAGTCTATATGTTTGTGGTTTAGTGAAGGGTTAAAGCTCTATGAAATTTCCTGTAACCTCATTTTCATGCTGAAAGGGCTCGAATGAAATACAGTATATAGAGAAAAATACGATAAAATCTAAATTCATCATCGACAATAAAAAGTCTGCTTAGCCAAGAACATTTATCCCCAGGGTACTTTCAACCTCTTACCATCGATGTGGACTAATTTAAGACTCATTTCATACTAGCTCATGCTATACAACTACTGTGCAAAAAGTGAAGGAGATAAAAGTACTGTTTCTTGGATGATACTGAAAACATTGGGAAAACATGGAAAAATCATTTTACAAACATTTCTCTTCTTTTCGTTCAATGATTTTCATAAATGTTCCTCGTTTTTTTTTTGTGTGTGTGTGTTTTCTTTTTGTTTTTCTTTTTTTATCTGACGATAACAGATTAGGCTTGTCCAAGTTAAACACAGTTGCAATCGCCATATAGAGTAAGGCTCATATGATGGAAATCCTATATAGGTGAAAAAAGGTTAAAGAAAACGTTGTTGGAAAAGTCAAAATTCCTGGTTTTCAGCTTTTTCTCCAGTTGGCACAATGTTTTCAAAAGCCTTCTTCCTCGGGGTCCTTGAAATACGGAATCGTTTGGTTAAGGGTCAAAAAGTCTTAATTGAATAGTGATGAGTAAATCGATTTGAACACATGTCCACAGGTAGATCTATTCTGATTTTTATGGTAGATTTTTATAAAAGCTTGATAAGGAGTGTTTGATGGTTTTCTTAACCCGTTACCACACAACTCCGACTTTTAACGACGTTAAAGAAAAAAGGCTTTTGAAAACATTGTGGGAAAGGAGAAAATAGTGCCTGCGATGTTTTCTACCCTTTTAAAAAATATTTCATTACTTTAGCCACCTTTATTTTGTCGTCTGCAAATGCTTTCAATCTGGACCAGTCTAAAATTTTGTCGTCTGAGAAGAGGTAAGGACAAGAAATACATCCTGCAATGATCAAAAGCCCAGGGGGAAATGTTTGTTACTCCTTTAATCTTTTACTCCTTTTATCTTTACCAGAGGATAAAATTTTAGCTATGTCCAAATTGAAAACATTTGCAGACGACAAATTCAGTGCAACTCAAAACATCATATTTGTCTATTACAGGATAGAAAACGTTGTGGACAAAGCCGAAAATGCTTTTTCTCCTTGCCTTTTCCCTCAATGTTTTCAAAAACCTTTTGCCTCAGGGTCATTAAAACTCTGGGCTTTGTGGTAAAGGGTTAACCCTTTACCGATTAATTAACGCAACTCAATGCAAGAAGGACACTTGAAAGCGTTATGGGAAAATGAGAAAATGCTGGTACCTGCACTTTCTCCTTTTCCCACAATACTTTAAACACCAATTTTCAATTGAGTCACATTTTTATTGTCATCTCTGTAAAGGCATTCATTTTCGCCTAGTTTAAAATTTTGTCGTTTGGTGAATAGTTAACTATTCGCCTGCGAATGTTAGCTGTGTGGACTAGTCCAGAATTTTGATGTTAGTCACTCATTCTCAAATTAACGGCCAACTTCAAGTAGTGAAAAACTGAAAAGCACATATCGTTCTTCACTGAAATTTCTATTTTAAATAGAAAGTTGATGCATTTCTGACTATTACAATCGTATGACATTAACACTGAACACATGACGAACTATAATTTTCGTTCATGTCTTCAAGTCAATTCACACACGTGTCACGTAAGGATACAGTCACGTAAAACGTTTCCGAAGCATGTGTTTATAATTTTTAGATTAGGTGTGGCAGCAGAATACATCAATTTTTCTTGAAATAACATGTGATATATATGATGTACATTTGAATGGTCGATGGACGATTGAAAATGAACAGTACAAAAGTTGTGGACGTCACGTAAGGCTTCAATGAAAAAAGCAGACACTTGTAAGAGATGTAATTTAGTATAAACGTCCATATATTTTTTTTTTTCAATTCTATCAATATAAAATGTTTTCATCATCGAAACAAAATAGGTTGATATATTATAGATCATGGTTTATCTTTCAATTTAAACTGAATGGTAGACATCATACACATAAATGGCAAATGTCACGTAAAATACAATTAAGTTGTGACAAAAATCAACCATAAAAATATCATTACTCTTAGGGTTAGTTCACATTAATCTATAGCTGATATTCTGTTGAAAGTATATAGAATTAAGATCAACATGAGAAATGAAAATACCAGAAATTTCACAAGAGATTCCGTGTTTCAAATAGATGAAAACACGGTTGTGACACATCATTTTTTTATTTGGGGGGGGGGGGTGCTGCTTTTGAAATGGAACTTTTCAACCGAAAAAATAAATTTCGAACATTTAATGACGTTTTTTAGCTAATGTAGCTATCTTAAAAAAATTAAATAATATAATACAACCTTCCAAAATGTCAAGCAAGTCTGAAATAACCGTGTGACATGCTTTTGGCCCATAATTTTAGAATGAGTGAAGTACGAGTAATTTACGATCGACTTCACTACAAGTGCACCAAATGTAGACCTACATTTTCCATTCCAGTGATTTTCACGTTTTTAGAAGGTCTCTTAAACTGTCTGACACCGTCGGTCTCAAGATCAGACTACATTTTCTGTATGGTCTGATCTGTATTGTCGACGAAAGCGGCTGAAATTGCCCCTGTGAGCTGTAACGGTAATCTTTGAGGCGTACTTATGGATGAGAATGAGAGATTCCTAGCGAACAATCGGCGATCAAAAACAATGACTATCTAGAACAATACCTGTACCTGTATAACTAGTTTACAGTGGGCGGCTCTTAAAAGAAAATTACATTATCAACAAAAATTAAAGTTTCATGCATTAAAAAAATGTGAAAGCATTGTGGGAAAAGGATAGAATAACCATAGCGAGATATATTCTCCTTTTACCACTGTATTTTCAAATGTGGCCTGCTGCAAGACATTACAAAAGATTGCTGCAGTAAGTAGCCTAGTCGACTAAATTTGAAAGGGTGTTAACTCTTTACCAAACGACAAAAGTTTAGACTGGTCAAAATTAAAAGCATTTGTAGACGCTAGATTAAACGTGGCCCAAATGATGGGGTTTGTCCATGACAGGGTAGGACGGTAGAAAACAGTGTGGGAAAAGGAGAAAATGCTGATTATCAGCATTTTCTCCTTTTCCCATATGTTTTCAATAGTCTTCTTTGTCAGGGTCGTTAGAACTCGGGGTTGTGTGGTTAAGGGTTTTAACTGCACACAGAGACTCTTGTACTTGTATACACTGACATACATGTACACCAATAGTGGAACATGGTTCGGGAATTAAGTTCGGTGGGTATCTGTCTGTCTGTCTGTCTGTCTGTCTTTCTTTCTTTCTTTCTTTCTTTCTTTCTCTCTCTCTCTCTCTCTCTGTCTCTCTCTCTCTCTCTCTCTGTATTACTCTTCGTTCCTTCCTTCCTTCCTTCCTTCCTTCCAGCGAGATCTATATTATTCGGAAATTCAACGATTCATATATCGGGCTATTTAAATGAACATGTTTTAGCTGGGATGAGGAGGCATGGGACAAAAAAAAAAAACATAGGAGCAGTTTATGTGAGTAATCAGTGTTCTTATCAGAGGAAACCGATTCTTCGACATTTTTATGGACTTGTTCTCTTTCAAACTTTCGAATTACTTTTCCGATTATTCGGAAAAAATAAACCAACAGATCAATTATATAATTGGCTAGCAACACGCAAAAAGGGACATTTGGACATTTGCGTAAAGTGTCGTCTCGGATCAGCCTGCGCAGTCTGTACAGGCTGATCCGAGACGGCACTTTAAGACTACATTAGATTTTGTGCTACAGTATACTTGCGCGAAACAGAAAACTACATAAAAACGGAAAATGTCGTTTCGGATTAGCCTGCGCGGACTGCGCAGGCTGATCCGAAACGACACTTGACGCAAATGTCCGAATGCCCCTTTTCGCGTGTTGCATGCCATATAATCTTTCGAAAAACAATAGTGTGTTCTAACAACCATGGGCAGTCAGCTTTGAAAATATCTTTCGTTGAAAAGGAGCGTGCTGCTAACTTACATTTTCTGTTGTTTTTTTTCACCATGTTTTCACTCTTTGAAAGACAAAACCTCAAGCTTTATTAGAGCCGTGTTTAACTTGGCGTTTTCAAATGCTTTCAATTTAGACGAGTCTAAGATTTTGTGGTCAGTTTCAGATCTAACTCTTTATCAAATGGCCAAGATTCGGTATTTGGTATGAAATGTTAGCGGATGCTGTGGACACGAGGTTCGTTTGAACAATATCTAGATTAAGATCGGCCTGCAAAGTCTGGTCTAAACAGCAATATAATTATTTTATGAGGGTTTGCCTTTTTATTTTTACTTTCTCACTTATGGCGCCATAAATATCCTTTGCGGATGGCGTAGATCAAGATCACAAAACGTGCAGTCTGGTCTTGCATGTACACCGTTCGCTACTCGATACTGAATTAGAGCCAAAACCAACTTCACTTGCAGACAAAAATCTACTTTCAGATCTCGACAAAAGTCGAATCTATTTTATCGGCAACGAAAGAGTTTATAAGACTCCTGAAATCTTACATTCATTCATTCATTCATTCTTTTTTATTTATTCACTTGTGAAAATGATTGTTTAAGCGTTAAAATACCTGATCAATCACCGTATAATAATTATAATGATGATAATTATAATAATAATAAAACTTTGAAGAGATTATAACATTTTCAAATTTTTCTTTGATAGGTCACTAGTCATTGTGTTCATCGACTGAGAAGAAGGAAACTCGCTAGTGTTTTTGCAGTGACAGTCGCCTCCTTCTCGCTGACGGTTTACTTATTTTTGTGTGTACAAAGGCCTCTAAACAGGCCGAGAGGTGGTAGAACAAGACCATTTCCAAGGGCATCTACAGAATTTCTCGACCATGCACGGCCAGATTATCAGCCCTTCCTGCTGACTGATAGTATTTTAGCTATTTCAAACTGGACGGACAGAACAACAGCCCATAAAACGGCAATTGAAGTTGTACAATCTGCAGCGGGGAAAGATCTTGAGGTCAGGGCACGATTGAAAGGTAATACATTTTTGCTATGTACAGAAACCCCATTATCATGCATTACTTATTGTGAGATATATTACAGAGTTAGTAAAATGACACTAAGGAGACCAATGGAAGGAAATGATTTTTATTTTAATGGTTTAGAAAAAATAGTTTGGAAAGGGAACAATTGCTTGTTATCTCGTTTTCCCACTATGTTTTCGAGGATTTACTACAGAGGGGACACGAAACGTAGAAGGAATAAAAAAAATGGCACTAAAACAAGGCTGAAAGATTATCCGTTCTCTTTACATGTTAAACAGTGCTTGAATGGACGGTAATATGAGACATATTACTGAATAGTATAAGTGAATTCGTAAAAAGGGAAACATTTTAGCCTTTTCAGCGCCATTAGTGAAAACATGGCTGTTGCAGATTGTAAAGATTCAAGCACACTGTGGATAGAGCGTACAGCTTGATCTTGAATCCCTACCGTCCGATCGTCAAGTCTATACAACAAAGTCCTACATAAATTTATTTGATTCGTATTCACAGCCGTCGAACAAGACCTAACATCGAGTTTTTATACAGAACATGTGTACATGTTTGCTTTAACCTTTTACCAGACGACAAAATTTTAGCCTTGTCCAAACTGAAAGTATTTGCAGACGACAATTTCAATGTGGTTAAAATGGTGCAATTTTTCTTTGATGGGGTAGAAAACATTGTAGGAAAAGGAGAAAATGCTGATTACCAGCATTTTCTCCTTTTCCCACAATGTTTTCAGAAGGCTCCTTTCCCAGGGTTGTTAAAAGTCGGCATTGTGTGGTAAAGGGATAAATAAGAGTTGAAGAGGGAGGATGTTGAACATTATGAAAATCATTGTGAGAAAAAGAGCAATTGCTTGTTAAAGACAGAGAGTTAATGTTTCTAAGAAGCAAGTGTCATTTTTTCTAACTATTTTTTTCAAACTCTGTCCCTTTCAATGTTTTATTTAAAAAAAAAAAAAAACGTGCTTTTTGCATGTTAGTTTAGCTCTGATCTGATCTTTAATAAAGCTTCAAGGACGTCTGAGTTCCACACTAGATCAAAACAATTTTTTTCTTTATTTTATACCTTAATTTTTTAGGTTTCGGTGACTTAAATAGTTTTGCATTCTAAAAACCCACTAGACTCCATTTTTCTGTAGTCAAATATAAGCGTTTTTGTTATTGTCTTCAAGTCGACCTTAACAACAAATTTTAGTGATTGGAGCTTTAATGCAAAACATTTTTGCCCACAACTTTCACTAAATAGAGTGACAATGAGACGGCCTAAATTCATACTTTCATGCAAAGATTGCTACCCAAGCTTAAGGACTGAAATGACGTCATCGTCACGTGATATTATGTCTGTTCCATTCAACCACCCGTGTTTAAAAATGTATATACAAACCTGTTGCCACGGAGAAAAACTAGTTCCAAACGTAGTACATTATGTATGGATAGGTTCAAGGAAAGTGGAATTTTTTCATTTCGTGAGCTTTATGAGCGTATTTAGGTTTATGAAGCCTTGCTTGTTTCTCTTTCATGGAACGCTTCCAAACGGTGAATTTTGGGACTATTTTATCAGTTTGGCGCCAAACGTGATCCATGTCAATCGCACTATACCGGATGAAATTTATGGACAGAAACTGAAATTTGTAGAACATAGCGCAGATATTATGCGAATAGAGGCGCTTATGGGTAAGCAGATAATTTTCTTTGTACACGTAACATGTTTTGAATGTTTTATAAACTTTTATTTCGACTAATTCGTTTCCCCATTTAAAAGAATGCAGCGTTTGACTTTGCAAACATCTTTGAAACTGCATAATCTATATGCTTTATTTTATTTCTTTCTTTTTTTCTTTTTTTTTTTTCTTTTCAAAATACATGAAAACATGTACTAAGAGCCATTTCTTTTTCCATGCTTTCAAGAGAGGGAAGCAGTCTTCAGGTCGTACGAGTATTGTGAAGGCCTATTAGCTGCCAAATGTAAATATTTTTGGGTTCAAACTGCAGAAGCCATTGTGTTACCTGATATTTCAGCGTTTGGAGGTTACTATATGGATTGGGACGAAATATTGTTGAAGAGTGTGGAAGATTTACGTGACTACAGCTGTAAGATGAGCCATGCGGTTCCCAACTATCTTACAATTGGTTTCATCATGGCGGAGATGTATTCTACGTTCCTCAGCAAATGGCACCGGTATTACAAGAACTATAGACCAGACTGGGCCTATAACTCTTTGCAAGTACCGTACTTTATTTCGCAAAAATATCCCGACACCGTCCATATAGCCGGGTATAGATTTGTGAGACCGAGTGTTTTTGAACTAAGTAAAATTTTTCAGAGAAATTATGACTGGTCTGATAACTATGGTATACATCTTTACATCAGGTATTACAACGAGCCCATTGATTTTGCGATCATTCGCACTTTGAATACAACCATTGGTGCTGTTTGTAGGCATGTACTGTTTGGAGATAAGGAATTATGTATCAACTGACAGCGGACTCCAGTAGCTCAGTCACGCTACTAAAGTAAAGTAAAGTACTTTTGAATCAGGGACTTGGAATTGGAACCCTCGACTGGCCAGAATTTGTGACGATTTGCTTTGTGTGATATCGCTATTAACACTTTATTACACAATCCCAGAGTTTAACGACAGTGAGAAAGAAAACTTTTGAAAAAATTGTTGGAAAAGGAGAAAATGCTGGTGACAGCATTTTCTCCTTTTCCCACAATTCTTTCTACCCTATAAAAGACAAATTTTATGTTTCGAGTAACATTTAATGTGTCGTTTGCAAATGGTTTCAACTTAAACAAGGCTAAAATCTTGTCGTCTGGTCAAGAGTTACATGAATGAACTTCTGGAAAAAAAAGCAATACTTTTTGCTCATTCTTCTGCAAAGAAGTTCCGTAAATTTTTAACTCTTTTAGCGCCTTAACATAGGCAAGGCCCGCCAAGGTTGTAGTTTTATTTTCCGTCTATACCGTCCGCTTGTTTGATTAAGCTTTTTTCTTTTTAGAATAAAATCTGTTTGAGATTCACTGAGTTGTATGTTCAGCTGTCAAGCTCTATATATATAAATTTGGCACTACAACAGTTTTTGCGGAATGTCGAAGGGAGAAAACCGAAGTAAAACGGTATCGACTGGTGTAATTGGTTCCCTTTTGACGTTTCATTGTGGTACATTTCAACTAGTCCATTCGTTAGCAGACTGAAGAATATGGCGCCCGTCCGTCTGTCTGTCCTAACGCTCATATGACGATGATTGTGCTTCATAGGCTTAACGTGATTGGTCGATTGTCCTGTTTTGTTTCGGAGATCGAAATACGTTTTCGACCATCGATCGAGATGTTTTTGTTCATTTTATGGTCTTTGTTTAACTTTAACATCGTTTAAAAGTTACTGCACTTGATTTCTGTTAACCTTAACAAATCGAATTGAAGTTATTCAGAACATTTCAGTGGTGTCTTTTAAAGTCTCGAGGTTTTAGTGTGTTGCCATAGGTTAGACTCCTGACCTGGTAATACTGAACACCATGATACGAACTTACCAACTGAAATTACTCCCTTTCTAACGTTCAGCCGAATCTCAGTACTAAGTCAGGCAAGGAGGTTACTGTTTATCAATCCTTTTCCAGAGAATTTTAGACGAAGAAGCCTTTTGAAAACATTTAGTAGGGAAGGAGAAAATGCTCGTTACCATTTCACCTTTTTCCACAATGTTTTCAAATGCCTTCTTTCCGTTTTACAGACAAACCTCATTATTCGAAAGACATTTAATCTGTCGTCTCCAAATGCTTTCAAATTGGAATAGGTGTAAAGGTCTGTTGTCTGGCAAAGAGTTTATACGGCGCTTGTATTAACCTGTTATATTATGTCACAGTTATATGACGAAAAAGTTACCATTTTTGTATTTCTGAAAGCAAAAAGATAACTGAATTTAGTTTTCGCAAAAGTAATATAAGTACATGTACATGTACTCAGTTTCAATGGACATTATAATGCTGTAAAATTAAGCAGGTACCAAATAGTGACCGAGATCAGACTGCAGGGAGGTGAAGGCGGGTTTTGGCCCGGTCTCTTAGCAAACGAGAAAATAGTTCGCATTATAACATTTTCGTTAATCAAGGCGCACTTCAATTCTTCAACTAACTTTATCATGAATACAGTTAACGAAATGAAGTGCACCTGGGTTATCGAGGATGGTATTATACGAGGAGGGGGAGGGGGGAGCTTTTTACACCTTTGAAAGACAAAACTCTGTAGACATGCGCTCTCATCAAATAGTTCTTTCTCTGTATGTTCTCGTTTTCTTACAAGTCTTAAATCCCTCCGACGACTACCAAATGATCCATGTGTTGCCCGGGCTTCAACAGTACTGGGATGGTTCTCTCCAACACCTTGCCGAAAGACAATCTCACAAAACCAGTGCCAGTGTCGGAAATCGAAACTCAAACCTCTGGATAACAACTTCAACGTTTTCACCCTGTACAAAACGATTCCACGTTTTAACGACTCTGAGGAAATAGACTTTCAATAAAATTGTGGGAAGAAAAGAAAAATATTGGTAACCTTCATTTTCTCCTTTTCCCCCAAAGTTTTTCTACCCTTTCAAGAATCTCGTAGTTTCAGCTAGATTAAGCTGTGGTCAGCGGGTGCTGAAGTTGGACTAGTCTAAAATTTTGTCGTTTGGTAAGAGTTAAAAATGAACCACTCGGGGCTAAGTTACAACTTACTCTTGGGTCCGTATTGACTAGCCATTCATAAGAACGTTCCTAGTCTTATTCTCCAAGGTTTTCTGAATTTGAAAGTAACACAATCGCTGATTGGCTAAGCCAGAAGGTTTAGCCAATCAGAAGATGTGTTACTTTCAAATTCAGAAAATTCCGGAGGATAAGACAAAGAATGTTCTTAAGAATGGTTTGATGAAAACGGGCCCTGGTGTGAAACAGACCAAACATATAAAAACATTCTGTACATTGTGTTCATAATTGCAAGTTTTTCAGAAAAAGCTCTGCATTACAACTTTAACACCTTTACTCTTTATTAGACGTCAAAATTTTACACCTGTCTTATTTTTTATTTCAAAGCGTTTGCAGCCGACAATTTAAGGTAAATGTGGAACAGACAATAGGATTTGTCTTTGAAAAGGTATTTAGATTGTGGGGAAAAGAGAAAATGCTGGTTACCATTTTTAGCTCCATTGGCCGAAGGCGAGCGATCTTATATCATGGCCCTGCGGCTGTCGTGCACCTGTGTGTACGGCTGTGCGTCCGCAGGTGCGTACGTGCGTTAACTTTTAATTCAAACATCTTCCTGAAACTGTCCTTCCAATTTTGACCAAAGTTCACAGAAATGATCCTGCTGAGGTCCTCTTCAGAATTTCTTCAAAAGATTTGATTCCTTTGTAAACTCTGACAACAAAATTAAAAAAATCCTTGAAAAACTTCTTATCTGAAACAATAGGACTAGGGCTACCAAATTTGGCACGAAGCTTCATTATTTAACTTCTACCAAGATTCTTCAAATTATGGCCCGAGTGCCCCTATAGTGTCACAACTTTTACATGGGCTAACAGAGTGAAAACTTTAAGAATCTTCTCGTTCCGAAATAGGGCTAGGGCTGCCAAATTTGGCATACAACTTCATCTAATAGACCTCAAGTTTGTTCCAATTATAGCCCTAGGGTTAAAATTGGCCCTGCCCCGGGGGTCACAAGTTTTACGTAGGCTTTTATAGTGAAAACTTTTAAAAGTCTTCTCGTTCCAAACCATAATGGCTAGGGCTACCAAATTTTGCATGTATTTCATCTGGTGGACATCAAACACGATTGTTCACATTATAACCATAGAGTCAAATTGGCCCTGCCCCGGCAATCACAACTTTTACATGGGCTTACATAATGAAAACTTTAAAAAATCTTCTCGTTCCCAACCATAGCACCTAAGGCTACCAAATATTGCCTACAGTTTTATCTACCTCTGCCAGTGTGGTGTCCGTGGTTGTGAGGTATGGTGTCCGTGGTTGTGAGGTAGAGCGTCGGCCTCGTAACCATAAGGTCCTGAGTTCGATATCTGGGAGCGGGTATCACCTTTGGGATTTTTCATTGGTCCACACATTCGGCGCGAGTACTGGTGTAGTTCCCAGGAAGCAGAATCGAGAGATATTAGTATAAGTTGTAAGAACTTGTTTCTCAATCGATGTAAAATAAATATGTTTAAACTACCTCTACCAAGATTGTGCAAATTATGACCCTGGGGTCAAACTTGGCCCTGCCCCACAAGTTTTAAGTTTTACGTAGGCTTACATGCTGAAAACTTTAAAGATCTTCTTGTTCCTTTGTAAGCTACAGCTATAATGTTTTGTGGGTGTTATCATCTGGTAGGCTTCTTCCAAAATTGTTCGAATTAAAGCCCTAGTCACAAAATTAGCACCAGCCCGTTAGCCATAAACTTATATGTGCTTATACGGTGAAAATCTAAGAAAAACCTTCTTGCTCCTAACATAAACTCTAGGGCTACCAAATTTTGCACATAGCCATCTAGCGGATCTCGTCCTGAGGATTACATTTCATATGGGCTTTTACAGAGAAAACTGAAAATCTTCTTGTTCGAAACTGTTCGGCCTAAAAGTGTAATATTTGGTATGTGTGGTTTGTATTCATGAGACAGTGGAGCGATACACGGCCATCATGGTCCTCTTGTTTCTCCTTTTGCAACAATGTCCTCTAAAGCCTTTTTCTTCAGGGTCATTGGACTTTTTGGTAAAGTTAAGCACCGCTCCCTAACACAGGCACTTGATTTTTGACAACCTTTGCTTTCAATATACATGTATAACTTATAGGTAAGGCATATGGCCTGCAACAGGCGAAAAGGGGCATTCGGACATTTGCATAAAGTGTTGGTCCGGATCAGCCTGCGCAGTCCGCGCAGGCTAATCCGAGACGACGCTTTCCGATCGTGTGTGATTTTCTATTTCACGCAAGCCCACTGTGGGACAAAAATCTAATATTGACGTAAAGTGCCGTCTCGGATTAGCCTACGCGGACTGCGCAGGCTGATCCGATACGGCACTTTACGCAAATGTCCGAAAGCCCTTTTCGCATGTTGCAGACCATTTTTAATTTGTAATTTTTAGGGTTATATTGAAGATGAAATTTGTCAAAAATTGAATGCCAGTGACACGTAAACCATAACCTATTTTTTCTCCCTTTTTCTCTGTAAACATGTATGAAATTCACGAGGCGAAACCATCCGCCCGACGTTTGGGAATATACGTCTGAATAGTTCTTTATTGATTTCCTTTCAGAAAATATAATTTACAAGTTGACATGCTGAACGGTAAAATGATGGGCTTGACGTATTATACGGTTTCTTTGAACTTTTCTATCCGCTGATTATTGACACGATCCCGGCACTTGTCAGAGAATGTATGATTGCCAGACCCTTCTCCCTGTTTTGCTTCAGCCCTTTACCACACTATCCCGAGATCTTTAAAGTAACAGTAGCTGCCAAAAGTAAACAAAGCAGGTGTTAAAATGCATTAAAACTTACACCATACCATTTAAAAGTATAGACGATAAATAAAGTGCTGCTCAAATAATGGAATTTTTCTTTGAATGCATAGAAAACATTGTTGGAAAAGGAGAAAATGCTGGTTACCAGCATTTTCTCCTTTTCTTACAGTGTTTCCATTGCGATCTGTCCCAGGATCGTTTAAAACTCACGATTGTGTGATAAAGGGTTAAAGTACCGGCCGTACCTTTTGCTGACCTCTCTGCATCTTGCTGCGGACCACTTATGAAATAAAAGCTTAAGAAAGGTGAGGTGTGTGTCTTGGGTTGGGGGAGGGGGGGGGTGAGGATAGAGAAAGAGGGAGGTTTTATGTACGTCTGCTAGTGTCTTTATTTTTCATTTTGGTCTGCATGGAAGAGTATATACCTTTGGCCCCAGAAAATATATGTATAAACCCTTCTAACGCCACAGGCGAAAGAAGAGACTTTTGCGGACGACATAAACCAAAACCTGACTGCAAAGAACGTGCACTCTGATCTTCGATCTGTTCCATCGGCTTCTTAAGTCAAGCCTTCAAAGTAAAGTTTTTCCGAGTTTCATTGGATTGTACTTTAAGCCTTCGATAGGTATTGAGTTCATATATCTGGCGATGAAAAGAGTTCAGCCGTACTCTGGCAAAAGGGGGCTTAATTCATTCACATGATGCATGTTTCCAAGCAAGTCTTCACGTGATCACGGATCCATAAAGACCATTTTGTCTAACAACTGATTCATTTATAAAGGTAAACTGTCCTTGGACATGCAGAAAAGTGACTTATACCAAAAAGTATCGGCTCAGGTCAGCCTGCACGGAATGCGCAGCTGACCTGGGTCGATACTTTTTGCAGATGCGTTGAGCCCCCTTTTCACAGTGCATGGCTCAGTTTAAAAAAAAAAATGGTCTTCCACATTGCAAAACTCCCACGCCTATACACATTACCCCCATGTAGCGTCTTGCGGTCAATTATTTTGAAATATTGTGACAAAAGGAAACGATGGGATTCATGGATTAAATATGTTTTTTTTTTATCAACAGCTCATTAACGCTATTCGCTTACCTCTCAGAGGGTTATGATTGCAGAACCTTTGCCGTGCTCATTTAAGAAAAAAAGATGGCATTTTCAATACACTTATCCCCCTCCCCCTGCAAAATAACTTTTTTCATCTTACAAAAGACCGAAGCCATAGAAAAAAGATGGTATACGGAGAAATTTATCGTAAAAATGCGTTTTATGTATTCTTATACGGTCACCTTTTAACTTTTCAACTCCATGATTGTTGATTGCCACGATCCGGGCGCTTGTTAGAGGCTGAATTATATTGCAGAGCCCATTGCCAAGATAACTAGACAGACCTTTATTTTAAACACATTAACTCCTGCAGCCGATTTTTGAGTGGCAAACCTCTTCACTAGATATTAAAAACAAAAACGCCAAATCTACAATTCAACCTATTACCCGACTTTCATCCACAGAAAAAAAAAAAATAACCATGATCAACCTTTGGAACCACCTAAACCACGGCGTGCTTACTGCTTAACCCTTTACCACAGGACAAAATTTTATACCTCACCAAACCAAAAGCATATGCAGAAGTCAAATTAAATGTGGCTAAAATAGTTGAAGCTGTCTTCAGTATGGTAGAAAACATTGTGGGAAAAGTAGAAAATGTTGGTTACCAGCATTTTCTACTTTTTCCACAATGTTTTCAAGACTCTTTCTCCAGGTCGTTAAAAATCGGGATTGTGTTGTAAAGGGTTAAGGCTTCCAGGAAGCAACCATCGATAGTGATAAATGTACGATTCATACTCTGGCAAAAGGGGTTTTCACGCATCTACGTGATGAATTCTACAAAGCAAGTTATAGCTTAATCATACATGTATAAAAGAATCCATTTTTTATCTACCAACTGTCTGAATTCTGAGGTAGAATGGTCCTTGGACATGTTGAAAATTACACCTGGCCTCCTGGTCGGCTGAAAAGTTCCGCCAGTGGTAACAAGTAATATCTTTAAAAAAGATAAACGGCGTAAGAGATACTGGAATATGAATATTGAAACTCTTTTGTGGCTCAATATGAAGTAAAATAATGAAAATTAACCTCACGAGCAATTGCCTCTATTTTCTCTCTGTTTCATTTTGTTGAAAAGTAGTATTGGTGAGTTACTAGGTAACGCTTATGAAAATAATAAATTTCCAAATAGCACAAGAAAAAAATCATTCTCTGCTACATTAGTTTGCTATGGTATAAATCAAGGCCCCGGGGTATCGATTAGCGGTAGCAACGCTTGTAACTAGTAGTTTCGTAAATGTGCGAGCAAAGGTGCAAGCAGGGGCCCGCCGAATAAACATGTGAACATTTTTGACGTATCACAAATTACCATCTATTCATTTTTTATCAATACCAAGAAGTAGGTCAAACGCCAGCGCATTCAGCTATGCCGAATAAAAGGTACATGTACTTGTCCTGTAATCAAAGGACTTGTCCTGGAATATTGAGAACAAGCTCGGCAATTAGAAGAGTAAGTAGAACAAAATACAACAAAGTGGAAAGAGACTGAATTTAGAGGAGACAGGAATAATGAGACAAATAATTGTAATGAGAGATCAAGTGAAGCAATTCTTTAACAAACGACACAGTTTTAGACTAGTCCAATTTCTAGGCATTTACAGACGATAGATTAAATGGCTTGCATCACGCGAAAAGGGGCATTCGGACATTTGCGTAAAGTGTCGTCTCGGATCAGCCTGCACAGTCCGCGCAGGCTAATCGGAGATGGCACTTTACGTATACATTAGATTTTGTTTTTCAGTAGACTTGCGCAAAACAGAAAATCACATAAAAACGGAAAGCGTCGTTTCGGATCAGCCTACGCGGACTGCGCAGGCTGATCCGAGACGACACTTTACGCAAATGTCCGAATGCCCCGTTTTCGCGTGTTGCAGGCCATTAATATGGTTCAAATAATGGGATGTGTATTTGAAAGGATATAAAAAATTGTTGGTGGAGAAAGGAGAAAATGCTAGTTACCTGCATTTTTCTCCTTTTCTCACAATGTTTTCAAAAGACTTTTTTCATCAGGGTTGTTTAAATTCGGGATTGTTTGGAAAAGGGTAAATCGGAGAAAATATCAACCCTTTGACAAGAATGTGGCCCTTGTTGACTGGAATATTCAACGAAGCTTTACGTCTTAGGAATAACATCGATTTCACCCTTTACCGAACAATTCCGAGTTTTAACGACCAAGGGAATAAACCATCCTGAAAACATTATTTGCGTGTATGAAGTGGTGGGTGGGCTGGGGGTTGGGGCGGGGATGTTGTATATAATATGTCTAAAAATATACATGTAGCTTGTATGGTTATTGATTACAATCTGTCTGAGTTGCAGGGATCTATGTTAGAGTTACACTCTTGCACAACATTTCAGTCGGCAAAACATACCTCAAGAGAAATATATCAAATTCTGTGTTGACAGATACTTTAGACAAATGTTATTGTCATTTAAGTTTTTGGGCTGTCTTACAAGCAAGAAAGATCTGTGTGCTTGCATTTGTGGTTTTATGTGTGTGTGTGTGGGGGGGGGGTGAATAAGTTTTTCTTTACATAACATCTCGAGTTTTAGCACTTCTTTGAATTTCAACCTGCTAAATAAATGAAATATAACTAATGTAAAATTCCAGCCAATTTTGAAACCCCAAACATTTCAATTTCTTTTTGCCAGAAAGAATCTCACAGTATCGGACAGTGTAAATCAAAGATTAGACTTCACGTTCGGTGCAGTCTGATCTTTGATATACACTGACCAGACAATACAGCGCAATACAGAGCACGTATAAATGTATAAATTCAGTATGATATGATTAGAAACCAAAAACAATACCTAAAATCTAAACCGAATGTGTACTTAAATTGCATTGGTGAGAATGAAAATCAGTGTTCACAAGTGCATAAAATCTCTTCTTCTTCTTATCATTATTATTATTATTATTATTACCTCTACTACCGGTATTGTTATTATTATTATTATCATTATTATTATTATTATTATCTACTGACATGACTTCAGCCGAGGTTCAAGCTTGGTATGAAGTACAAGGAATTAAGTCGATCTTCACCTTTCAAACGCAAAGCTATGTTACAAAAAAAAAAATTTTTTTTTTCCCTTTCCTCCAATATGTTTTCTTTGCGCAGCTTCTAATAGTTTTTATACATCTAAAATTAGGTTCTACAATAATGAGTACAGTCATATTATCCATCACAGTGTCAGTAAATAACCTGTAATTCGCGGTCTTATACTGTGTCGTTAACCCTTTACCGCACAATGACCCTGGCAAATAAAGCTTTTGAAAACATTGCGGGAAAAGGAGAAAATGCTGGTAACCAGCATTTTCTCCTTTTCCCACAATGTTTTCTATCCTATCAAGGACTAATTTTGTCATTTGGGCCACATCCAAATTGTTGTCTGCAAATTCTTTCTATTTGGACCAGTCTGAAATGTTGTCTGTAAAGAGTTAACTCTTTGTCAGACGACAAAATTCTAGCCTTGTTAATATTGATGGCATTTGAAAACGACAAATAAAAGATATCTGGAATGAAAGGATTTGTCTTTGCAAAGGTAGAAAACATTGTGGGAAAAAAAGCTGGTTAGCAGCACTACTCGCAACGTTTTCAAAGACTCTTTCATAGGGTTCTTTCAAAGACTCTCTTTCATGGGGTCTTCTGTTCCACAGGGTCCTAAAGTTTAGAATCGTTTGGGAAAGGGTTAAACAGGCATCTTAACCTTTGCCTTGATCGAACAGATTTGGACATTTTCATTCAATAGACTACAACCTGGTTATTTGTTGTAATGGAAGCAATCGCTGGCGGGACAGGAATGTACTTTTAGAGACAAGTTAATGTTGGCCCTCAGCTTGTAAATAGATCTACTCGTTTATATCTATTATCATACAGTTCGATTTTGTCATATAAAAACAACAACAGAGGAGATAATAAAGGCAGATACAGACAGAGTGAAACAATGGAAGACAGACAGACATTCGTGTCGAAGACTTTGTGCAACACTAGGCAGTAGATCTAGTCTTATTACGGGTATTTTCTGTTTCGGTGAAATGAAAAAAGTAAATTTAATTTTGAGCCAAATTGATGCATAAAACCGCTCAGTCAAGAGATTTTCTCCAATTCAAATCAGAGTTGGTCAGAATATTTAAAAAATTCGTGGACAGTAGATAAAAGATCAGACTGCAAGTTTTATGCAGTCTAATTTAAACTGTATGAAAATGCAGTTAGAGTTGCGATTGGCACTACAGGGTTTAGGTCGGTGATATCTGCATTATACGCTGTGTTAATGTTTATTGATCTTCAATCCTCTGCTTCTCCAGCTTCCGTTTAGACCGGAAGTATAAATTGGCGTTAAAATGTTTTGTCGTCTGCCGCAACATCGTTTGCTACTTAGGTTACGTAATCCTGTTAATTTTCTGCATAGTTACTGCATTTATGCATTGGTGGATTATTTTAATGATTGAGCGAGTATTTGGTTCCTTTACAAAATGCTGTGTATTGAGGGATTTAGTTAAAATTGTCCAACATGCACTTTGTTAAGTTTGAAGCAGTTTTTTTTTTCTTTCGTCTACGTCTCCAGCTTTTATGTAGAGTATAAAGTAATGTTAAATTGTTAATCGTCTGTCCAACATCGTTTACAATTATGGCTGCATTATGATGAGGTTTAACAATTCGAAAAACAAAGATTCTTAAGTTTCTTTTTAAAATGAATACAGATTTAGACAGTCATTTCAATGAAATAATTCAGTAAAGTCAAAGCCAGATTTTTATTCATTATTCAGACAGGTTTCATACCATGAATTCTAAGACTAACGCAACATTGTACAGAAGTACCTTCACGAGGGTCTAGAAGGAAACAAAACCCTCTCTATACCTCTTTTGTGCACGTTTTGAGTATGTGACTACGTGTGAATGAATACATTTGGACAGAATAGATCAATGTCTAACAGCTCGTAATCCTTTGGCACCAGAAACATAGATACAGGACTTCCACAAATTACCATTAAATACCTGAGTGCCTACTGCACTTTGATAAATTTGGTCATGAGATTGTTCTCATTTAACGAATGTTGTCGTTTCGAACTTGGACTAATTGACAGTATTATCTTACTTACTACCTATTTGCATTTGATTAGCAAGTAGGGCGAAAGATATGTGTTCTGTGGTTTTGCAATATTCAGGTAAAAGAGTTGAAAAACGTCAAAATTGTCTTTCATATTTTAACGACTTTCTCCTTTGTAGAGAGTAGCATAGTTTCCCGGCTTTCTTCTCCGCGAAAATCAAGGCAGGCCAAGTTTGTAGAAAAGATAATTCTCGGGTCCGTTGGAAAAGAATATCACTAACCTTCATTGTTCATTGTAAGACTATGTACGATTTTATAACACTCCTCTTTACTGCGCTTCTCTACTGCAAGAATTAGTATAAATGACAAGTATTTGAAATATACGAATAAGAGATCTACTATTTGAAGGTTGTTCGATTTTTTTTTACAGATGTTGGATCTCGGAATTTTGGATCGAATACAAGGATATTATCATCTTACAATAATAGCAACAAATGCAAGAAACCTGCAATAAATGTTTTGAAAATAATTTTCATAATGATGATGACGACGACGGTGGTAATGATGATAATGTTGTACTTCTGACACTGAAATGATAACAGCAGTCATAATATTAATTATCATATGGTGATACAAGTAAAGTAAGTAGTTAGTTTATTATTGTGACATGTGTACAAAATAACATGAAAAAAAAATGACAGACGGGCACCCGGCCCTATTGGCCCATAAGTCTCTGTCAATTTGAAACAAGTCTAATTAAGTACATAAACTCACATGTTGGATAATTTAGGTCAAGTAAAACTAAGTAATAAAATTCCAGATATTAGCAATAGGTAAATTTTCTTCGCATCTTGAGTACATAAGTGAATTTTGCACGTGAGCGAACATGATTCTTCATAAGATGTGTCAGTATATCCAAGGGAGATAACTTTATAAAAGATTTTTGTTAGTATTTCAGCCATTGGAAAGTCTGGATTCTTAATTTTTTGTAAAAATCACATTAAACAACAACATACGTGTATTGGGAATGATATGATATAAAAGGGGTGATGACAGGTGTTTAACCCTTTACCACACATTCCCTACTTTTGACGACCCCGAGAAAGAAGCCTTTAGAAAACATTGTGGGAATAGGAGAAAATGCTGGTAACCAGCATTTTCTCCTTTTCCCACAATGTTTTCTACCCTTCACAGAACAAATTTCAAATTTTCAGTCACTTTTATTTTGTCGTCTGCAAATGCTTTCGATTTGGACAAGCCTAAAATTTTGTCGTTTGGTAATGAGTTAACCTATACCCTGTCAAGTTTTTATTCAGTATTGTTAACACTTTCAGCGCCAAGACGAAAACGGGCTTCTGCGGACAAATCAGTCTTCATGGATCTCGATTGCATTTAATGGGTGTAATATTACGGAAGCCATAGATGGCCAGGCAGAAAGTGTACACCAAGATCAGAGGCTACACATATGTAGTAAAAATTCATGTTGTTGTGTGTAAATGCATTCAATATAGAATAGTCTAAAATTTTGTCCTCGAGTAAAGAGTTACGAGAAACCAAGCAAGGCCTTTGATATATGATTTTATTTGTATATAAGTACATTTGTGTGAAAGCTATTATTTTTACTTAAAAGACCTTGAAGCACGCTATGTGGAAATGATTTTGTCGTAAAACGTAATCATCTGTGGTCGAATTTCAGTATAGAGTTTCTTGAACCCTTTCCAGGGAGATCTAATAATTTAACGAACCTGAGCAAAATGGCATTTGAAAACAATTCTTGAAAGAGAGAAGAAAACAGGTAACCAGCATTGTTTCCCTTTCCTGCAATGTTTTCCACTCTTTTTGAGGCATATTCCATCATTTGAGCCAAGTTTCATTTTTCGCCTGCAGTTACTTTCAATTTTTGTCAGATCTAAAATTTTGTCGTCTGGTAAAGGTTTCAAAGAACATGTTTCAAATGATCCCCGAAAACCGTACATTTTTTTTGCATCTTATATGAGAGATACACAATCTGCTTTTATGGCTTTACTAGCGGAGGAATTTTCATTCGGTTTTAAAAAGGACACAGTATTGAGGTTTTGAGGCTTCTATGACTAGTATATATCAGAAAGTATCGGTTAGTACAGGTCCAAAATTGAAGATTCTTCTATCTATGCACTGTTAGATTATGATCATACACTGTCTGCAAAAGGACCTAAAGATGTCGTTGACGCCGAAAGACCACATTTTATGCTCAATTCAGTAGGTAGCTTTTCAAAAACATGCTCTGTGAAAAGGGGGCTGAATGGGTCTGCAAAAAGTATCGACTCATGTCAGCCTGCGCAGGCTGACCTGAGTTTAAACTTTTTGCTTTTGGTCAGTTTTTTGCATATCAAAGGAGTAGTCTATCTCATGGTTTTCAGCTGGACAAAATGGGTTTTACTGATCCACAATTATGTCATGTCTTGGATGGTTTAATGCATCACGGAGATGCATTAAGCCCCCTTTTGTCAGAACAGGGCTCAAACTATTGCTTGTGAAGTTGTGACATGCCATTGCTCCTTTTATCCATTATGTTGTCCATATGATTCTACAAGATTTTTCCTTCAAGAGTTTTCTAGAGGAAATACCTGTCTACAAGGAGTGGTTAGATCAACCTTTTACTAGAAAACAAAATTCTACACTTGTCTAATTGGAAAGCATATACAGATAATAAAATGAAAGTGGCTCAAGTGATTTGATTTGATTTGTCGGGAAGAAAAAATGTGTGAAAAGGAGAAAATGCTGGTTTCTCCTTTTCTCACAATGTTTTTATTATGTCTCTCTTCGTCAGGGTCGTTAAAACTCGGAAATGTTCGGTAAAGAGTCAAAGTTTAAAAATGATATGACTTTGGATCAATGACCGATATCTAGGAAAACTCAGCTTTAACCTCGAAATATTTACCTAATTTGGAAATGTCTGGATCTTTTTCACCTCGTTATCTGACAGACATTTTACTATTTTACCTTTTACCACATTATCATGTATATAGAGAAATAAGGCTTTTGAAAACAATACAGAAACAGGAGGGAAATGCTACTAACTAGCGTCTTTTTTTCCACACAATTTCTACTTTTTCAAAGAAAAATCCTATCCTTTGAGCGTGATATACTGTATAGACTGCAAACGGTTTCAATTCTGATGGATTCTGTCTTGTTGTACAGAGCTAACCCTTGAGAGTGCAAGATCTATAAAACGCATATTTCTAGCCAGTTGAAAAAGTCCAGTGTATTTCTTATCATGCTCTGTTGATTTATATAAGAGTCGACAACGCAGTATTTACCCTAGATGGAAGTTTCTGTTTCTTTTCACCTTCTTGCTTAGATGACATTTATAAGTACTGCGTTCTTATATTGGTAGTCCTCTGACGGAGTTTTTTGCTCCCCCTGTTATGGCTAGCATAACTGCCCCGCCCTTTGAATGAACGCAGTTGTAATGGGCCAGGCAAAGTTTTGGGGTGGTTGTGTTGTTATATATGAAGAGGCTGAAGCATTTGCTGTCTTATTCTGTGTTGTCAAATTTGTCACATTTGCTCCATGTTGCGACCGTGCGGTCTGTAAGACTTCGAGTATAATCTTTGTTAGCAACCACTGATATCAGCCCTCAGGCTGGCAGTCCCGATTCAAGGCGCTTTTGCGGACAGCTTAAATCAAGATCCGACTGCGGTCTTATCTTGGATCTACACTGTCCGATAAGGTGAGCTATTCTGACGAAGAAAAAAAATTGAAAGCAGGACACTTTTAGTATTTAACTGTGGCTAGAAATTTGTACTTTATTTATTGACTGATTAAATGGTTACGTTACAATATAGATATGTTTTGGTCAACATCCTTAATTTCCAAAATCTGCGTTATTGTCTACAAGCCTGTGTTAAACGTGATTAACAAACTTTTGCGCCCCCCCCCCTCCGCCCCCCTTCCTTATCGGTTGCTGATTCAGAAAGGTTTTTATGTGTATGTCTTCGATATCTTCTAAATAATCTTTGAGAATCCAGAACCTAATTAGCTGATGATGTAAATCTTGGGTTTTCAAGCAATAAGTTTCGAAATTCGATGCCTATAAATTAAGAGCTCATGCAATTTGGCCGTTCGACTTCTTTGCGACGTTTAGTTGTAAAATAGGATTCGTCCGACAATGTTCTCTCCAATCTAAGTTATTAAACGTGTATGAAAAGTGTAATAGAGTCAATTTATGCGATTACCCACAAACATCTGTTGATCGAAGAACTTGTAACTGTTGACTGATCTGAATAGTATTATAATGCAGAGTGTTGCTTGTTCATATCTGAAATACTGGTTGAAAGGACTAAGTTACACTCTCACAAAAAGGTGAATCATTGTTCAGAAAACAAGAACATTACAGTTCGTAAATAACGAGTGTTTTTCAGTCCAATTAGAATGTGCCGGATCCCTGTTATCGTAAACTGTAAATAAATTCGTATCGACACGACAACCTCGGCAATTAAGGTCTACAAGAACGTGACAAATCACTCGTAGTCCTACTTATGTGGTTTCTAGACTTTATAAGGACAAAAAAATTAGAGAGGGAATTTGTTCAAGTTAAGGCGGCTTGTTATATAATGACTGGGCGTCTACAAGAAGCAATTCTGAGATTCCAGCCTTTTTCTTGAATCTTTTAAGTTGAAACTTTTCAGCTGGAAGAAACAGCCAAAATATTGTAATTTGAAGTTTATTTATGGCGGAATACGTTACAACGTTGGTTTAAACATATTTTGTTTTTCAGTATGAGATACAAGTTGAATAAAACAAAAGGCAATACAACCATATGACAAATATACTGAAGAAAAGGAAAAGAACGGGAGCTAGACTTATAAAGTTCTTCTCCAAATTTCGGTTAACGGTTATTATATGATCATATCATTACTAATTACACTAAGGCAACCAAAATGGTATAAGGATTTTGGCAAACCGTACTCAAAGGGTCCAAACAATGATTCAAGTTTAAAAGGAAATGAAATGATTTGAATATTATACAATAAATCGGGTATAGGATCAACTGTTGCCAAGGAAACATAGGAATTAGATATTACTTGGTAAATCTTTTACTATCACGGATATAGGTGTGCACGGCAGCAAGTATTCTTTGTTTATCAAACAAGTTAAGATTTTCATCCCCATATAAAATGGTTTGGAGTGTTAAGCTTGTTATACCGTTTACATTTAAACTTAGACTAATTCTTTGGTTATTAAAAAACGGACATTCTAAACAGAAGTGTTTACTCGATTCAACCGCACCACATCTACAGAGTGGTGATGCCAGTCATTTTTTTAAGTACAGATGTACTTTGAGACCGCTGCATCTGTTGCGTAATCTGGCATGTATAATTTAAATTTTCCTATCGCCAAAAAAGTAAAGACTCCATGGACAAGGTTTGTCGACGTTTAAACGGTATTTAAAGGCTGACAATGATTCTGCATTCTTTGTATCATCTGGTAGTGAATTCCAATCATTAATCACAGCTGGCAAAAATGAAGCACTGTACAAGCTGGTTCTACAAGTAATGTTTCTCAAATTGTTTGGCGTACGAAGGTTGTAACTGCAAGAATTGCCAACCGTAGATGGAACAAGAGTATTAAGATAATTTGGAGTAAGTCCGTTTACCATTTTATAGAAAAGGATGAGTTTATGCTTACGCTGTCTTTGGCTTAAAGTTTCCCAACCAGACTCCTGGTATAGATCAACGATAGAAACTAATTTAGTAAAGCCGGTAACAATCCGTGCAGCTTCATTTTGTACTTTATCCAGTTGATCTTTCAACCATTGGGAAAGATTGTCCCATATAACATCACCATATTCAAGAATATTTCTAGTAAAAGAAAAGTAAATAATTTGGAGTGAAAGGCGATCAAGGCGGGTTTTCAGAAGACGCATGATTCCAATTCTTTTCCATGCCTTTTCAATAGATTTACCAACATGGAAGTCCCAAGACACGTCGTTGGAAAGAAATATGCCTAAATATTTATGACTAGTGACAGATGGAATTTCAGTATTTGACATAAAAAGACCATGGTGGTTAGTCTTAAAACGTTTACGAGATATAACTAAGGATTTGGATTTTGTTGGATTGAACTTGACCAACCACTTCTGCGCCCAACTAGTAATTTTATCGATATCTCTTTGTAATATAGTTCCAGCGGCAACCGGGTCAGATACAACCATTGATAGACTGGTATCATCTGCGAAGAGATTAATGTTTGCCTGAATGTCATCAACAATATCATTAATATATATTAAAAACAAAAGAGGTCCTAATATAGATCCCTGGGGCACACCTGAATACACGTGACATAAGTTTGAGATACCTCCTGGTATAATAATTCGTTGAAAACGATTAGAAAGATAATCAGAAAACCAGGACAATAATTTACACCTAATACCTGCTCTTCGCAACTTGAACAACAAGCCCTTATGCCAGACTTTGTCAAATTCTTTGCTTACATCAAAGAACACTGCTTTAAATTCCAATCCATCATCTAAAGCTTTAAATATATTGTTATAAAGACATGTTACTTGATTAACAATAGAATCACCTGGCATAAAACCAGACTGATATGGAGTAAAAAAATCTGTATCCTTTAGATAGTTATAGACATGCTTAATAATGATTCGTTCTAAGACTTTTTCAGTGTTATTTTGTAATGAAACGGGTCTGTAGTTAGAAGGCAGAGAAGGGTCACCCGACTTAAATACGGGGCATACATTGGATACTTTCCATGATGATGGAACAGTACTGGTATTTAGTGAGTAATTAAATAGATCGCTTAAGTGCGGTGCCAGCTGACCAGCTGCTTCAATAAGAATCTTATTATTTATGCCGTCAGGGCTAGAGGCTTTGCCTGTTCTAAGTGTTTTAAGAACACCCAGTACTTCAGACGGCATGACATTAATTGAATCTAAAGTATCATTTATGACGTAGAAAGGTTCATCAGGGAGAGCACGGAATGAATCATCTATACAAGACTGATTAGCAAAATAATTATTCAATGTATTTGCTTTCTCATGTTCGTCGATATTCAACGAATCTCTAGAAATATCAAAAAGAAGGGGAATGGATGTTGAAGATTATGTAGATATCATTGACTTGAGGGTTTACGTTACAACGTTGAGGACAGTGTAGATCCAAGATCTGACAGCACGTCTCGTGCAACCTGATCTTGGTCAGCACTCCACAAAAGCACTATACGTTGTGTTTGGTGCTTTCCGGGCTAATTTCTGTTTCAATCTGCACCATGCCGTACTAGTTATATGATGTATCAACCATTCCTAGACTTACTTAACAATCTGTTTTTATGTCAACAACTGCATACATAATTACATATCTACGAGTATTTTGAACATCCTCATTTAATGAAGGATTGATTGCAAAGTCAGTTGGCTTTAAAAACATATAACGCTATTCAATAACTATTTTTTAAAAGACAGTTCTGTCTTCCTTGCATGATTTAGAAATATGGAGTATTAGTATTAAATGTATTACTGATCGATTAGATTCCAGACTATTTTTAGAATGTTCCATATGTTTTTATGCCCATCATGTTGACGACTCAGTCATGCGAAGTCGTGACTATACAGAAGTTTGACCCGCCTTTTTATTTCCTTTGAAAGACTGCGGGATCCTCGGTGGCGCAATTGTTGAGGCTACCGACTTGCAATCGGGAAACCCCTATTGTAGTGCTGGCCATTCGAGAGTGTCTGTGGCAAGATATTGAAGAGCTCAAACCTAGTGCTTGCACTACACGACTTAGTAAGCTATCGTTGTAAGTTATAGAAAAGGAGAAAATGCTGGTAACCAGCATTTTCAACTTTTTCCACAATGTTTTCAAAATTATCTTCCACAAGGTCGATAAACACGTGATTTTTTGATAAAGGAGAGTATACTGTTGAAAGCAGCGTGAAACACTATTAAAGTCTCAGTAGCGTCCAACTGAATAAACAATTTGTTTATAAAATAAAAGTAAATTTCATTTTTACCATGCAAAAATATGGCGATTATTATGACTTTCACGATATGTAAAGGTGCAGTTCGCAAAAGTTCCAGTCGGTGGCAGCAAAAAGAATTTTGAAACTAGAACAGATCCTACCATGCCGCATTATCTGTTTGTTTACATCGATGATCGCCGACGATTAGCCGAGTTTTCGTCGTAAATCTCCGCAGTGACGTGTTAGTGACGTAAACACCACGTGATCATTCAAAGCGTCGAAACAAACCCTTCATTCACTTGATCGTTTAGTCCCCATTCTAGGCTTGAAAAACGTAAGTTTATCGACATTGTAAACAGAAACAACGACACAGGCTGATCATCGCTTATTCATTTATCATCAACACAGGAAGAGTTTACTACATCTAAATAAGAAAACAGGTTCAGAATGAGCAACCTTACTGTCCGATGACATAGTGTTGGAATTGTAAACAATAGTCCTGTCTACTACGTCATAGCACTAATGAGATGCAATTTTATCACGTGACGTTCTCGAAGACCTAGTTCGAATATACACGAACGATAACGACGGTTGTCTCGATCAATGGCGTCCCTGAAATCGACGGGCTTCTTCATGCATTTACGCACGCGTATATCATGGCAACCAATGCAGTAACTGACACGTTCGAGTTTTCTCCGATCTTATATATGTGTGTTGCGATGGGTAATCCGTTATATTTTCGAGTTTTAAACAGTGAAAATTACCTGTTCTTTGGCTTTACTGAGGCTTTAACCAAATTTTAATTCAGGAGGGCTTTAATGATCTTTTCGTGACGGGATATAATTTTGAAAAGCATTCGTGACTGAGATCAATATTCAAATACCATATGTAATTGCAGGAAACACTGAGTTTTACAAACCTCAAACATCAAGCTTTTAAAACCCTTAGGTTGCTAAGCGCAACTCAAAGGCCCTTTTGCGGGCAGAGTAGATCAAGATCAGACTGCACAAAACGTGCAGTCTGATCTTGGATCTACACTGTCCGATAGGTAGATATTTCTCCCCCAAAATAACTTTGAAATAGCAATATTTGGGTATTAACTATCGACTTGAAAGTTTCACTTAACTTATTCAGAAGGACAAGGGTTAATGATAAATACTAATTATATCGGCAACATTATACAACTCACTACCGTCTTAACAAATTTGCCGCAGATGACGCTGAATAAAAATTCTTGTTAACTTATTATCCTTAATTACGAGTTTCAAGTTGTCATCATAAATACATGTTAAAACATGGTGCAAACATTTTATTCGGCAACATTATGCAGCTCACGACCGTCTTTACAAAATTTGACGCAGACGACCTTAAAAAAAAATCTTTTTAATTATCCTAAATGATAAATTTTAGGTTATCATCATAAATACATGTTAAAACATGGTGCAAAAGCATAAATTTCTCATTACGAGAAAAAAATATTCTCTTGTCCAGTATTTATTATATTCTAAATATGTACTTAATAAGAGAATTTTTTGTCCGAAGAATAACAATATAATTCCTCTGTAATCAAAGTGAAATGTTGACCACAGTTTAAACAAAGGAGCTGACCGTGTAGATCCAAGATAAGACATCAATTCTGCACAATCTGATCTCTATCTACACATCTACACCGTCTTCTAGCTTCAATTTGCTTCTGTATTCGTAGGAAAGGCTCGGGGAAAAACCCTAACAAGAAGGCTTAGAACTTTGGGTCATATCAGTTCCACACTGACAATTACATTTCTTTGATACTTGATCATTGTCGAGTTTACTGTTAACAAGTTTGCCAGAAGAAAACTCCCCTGAGAAATTCACCAAAACTTCTCGTTGACAGATAAGTTTTAATCTTCAATGAAAGTTTCATTGATTTTTCCTCTTTGTGAATGGAAGTACTGTGGTACTTTCTTTTAATTTTCTTTTTCACTGAACTCAAGTTCATTTGTTTTTGTTGACAGCGTAGTATAAGATCAGACTGCATAGAACTTGCATTTTTATCTTTCATCAACTGTGAGCGATATTGAGGGAGATACTTTGACATAAGAGACTTTGAAAATGTTCGTCTCTTTTAGTTTTCGACGCCGTTCATGGGTTAGAATTTAGCCAATGGTCATATACATGTATATATAGCTATAAACTACTTTTGAAAACCGTGCACCAGTAGTTCCTATATAATATGTAATCAATCACATGTATGACATATGTGTTGAACAAATATGTCGAACAACGCTTTATATTCAAATTTATCGAATGTCCAACAGAAAGTACACATATTTTACTTTATTTCCAAAGTTTCTAAATGTCGTTGCAAACAGCAATGAGTTCCTGGGAGTGCAGAAACAAAAAACATAATTGTATTTATTGTATTATCGTAGTTTTGTCTCCATTTGTATTTTCAATAGAAGTTATCTGACAGACAGGTGAACGGCTATTTTCACACGAAGACTGTGATGTTCGAATAAAAGCATAATCAAGAAATAAGTTCGAAATGTCAATTTATCATATTATCAACTGTAACCGACCTGTGCTCGTCATGCAGCACACTACATTTGAAAGCAGTGTAAGATAATGTACTTCCTAATAATGTTTAATTTGAACGCACACTATAGTGTTGTACTACAGAGCATCCTGTCAATCTACATGCACATTGCAACCTGTATTAACCATTTACCACACGACTCTGAAGGAAGAGACTTTTGAAAACATCGTGGGAAAAGGAGAAAATGTAGGTAAACAACATTTTCTCCTTTTCCTACAATGTTTTCTAACCTATCATAGACAAATCCCACCATTTGAGCCACATTTGATTTGTTTCTACCAAAACTTTAAATTTGGACAAGCCTAAAATTTTGTCCATTGAAAAAGAGTTAAGCAAGCACCAAAGGGCCATCCAAAAGGTATTGCATAAGACAGATGCTTGCCTAGTACAGGTACATTTTTAACACGCTTGCCTCTTTAAGGATCACACTTTATTGCTTGCTAAATATACTGGTTGCTTGCTTAAAAGAGATGGCTACTAAGGCAACTTTACTTGTTATTCGGTTTTTGATGTTTTCAATAAAACTAAGTTCTTTTCTATACAATATGTTTAATCGCCCTTTTATTGACGATAGTTGTGACAAATACCAATTTCCGGAAGCATCACGAATCACGGATATAAATAACAAAACAAGAAATCGGTTTTTGTGTCTGCAGCCACAGTTCCTATAATTAACCCTTTAGTAACCATAGCACAAGTTGGTTTGATTCTGTAGACTACATAGCACAATCTGATCTTGGATCTTAATGTCCGATGAGTTGTTGAAATGGTCTGATCGAAAAAGTTTTGAAGTTATAATATATGGGTCTTTTTACTTTTCCCTGGGAATGTTAAGTAATTGTTATTTTACATTTTCATGCCTTTCAAGTTAACAGCTTTGGAAAACGGATATTTTCACTTCCTTCAAATACTTGGATTCGTCCTTTCTATCGCTTTCGATTGTTTTCGGTGGTTTTGCAAACAGCCTCCATAGGGAAGGGTTAAATAACATCGATATCCACTGAGCTAGTGACAGATCTACGACAATAAAAGACTTTTAGAGACGTAGAAAATAGCCACTTGTTAGATTATTACACCTTGGGTTAGAGAAATGAAGCTGGAAGAATAGGTAGTATACAAAGAAAAAAACATTTTATGTTCTTTTTCTTTACTGAAGACTGGAACATAGATTGCCCTCTTCTGGGGTCACTTTTGAGGATAAATCTATACCTAGGATAGACTTTTGTCCAAAATGGTTGAAATAAAATCCTATACATTAAAAAACTTTACCTAAGCTAACGTAACACGGTCTTCCACTGTATTGCTCTAGGCCGATATCACGTTAGACAGAAATTCTGTTTTCAAAGGTCCATGCTTCGTCTGAAATGACAAAAAGCATTTAAATGCAACAATATAGTCCAAAATTTTCAGTATTTATCAATCGTGTTGAACTTGTAAAATAGTGAAATCTCTTACTTTATCCGATAAGTGGTATAGTCCGAAAAAGACATCAAACCATGCCTTATTCGTATATATTCCAAAATTCGCATAATCCAGACCATGGAGACGAGCCCAAAGTTACTTAGCTAAATTGAGACTCAAAACACAATACAGTCTGTGGATGTAATAAAAAATAGCACACTACCATGCCGTTTTTTCGCAATCTTTTCTCTTCTACTCGACTCCATTTTTGGCCGCAAAAACTATACCCAGCTACCCAAAGTCCCACATTTTTGGCGCAAAACAATGAAACAGAGAAGGAAAGGGTCATGACCTCAAAACTCAAAGACAAATTATATGCCTTTTTTCAACAACCTTCATCATGAATGGCTGTAATAACCACTCTTTACATCAAAAATGCTTTTAAAACCTACTTTACCACTTTATTCTGATTTTTTACATGGCCAATTCGAAACAAAGGCTTGGTCTTAGATAAACCTCCCACAAGGATAATTCCCTATCTAGGTAAAAAATCTATCAAGGTTTGATGAACCTTTATCCAAGAGAAAGTTCTACGTCATTCGGAAAACCTCGTTGATCGAAGACCTCGGACAATACTAACATACACCTTACATTTCTTCGCCGGAAGTAGTGGAATTGAGATGAAGCTCTATCACAGTCCTCTATCCAGGATAAACCTCTATCTGGTATGAGTCTCTGTAAAAGCTCAACTTTTATGTTGAATAAACCTTCTGTTTTCAATAATTCATTATTGATAAACCTTTTTATTATATACCTGAAAAATTCCCGCTCAAATACATGTATGCGTCGCACGCAGATAAATATCACACATGACAAAAAAAAAACAATGTCAATAGTTGCAATATTTTGTCGTTGAAAGTTTTGGGTATATTATAAAAGGAATATTATGCTTCTCGCTGCGTAAGAAAATGTTGACATCTCGCTCGACTCTCGGTCTCGCGCGATATCAAATTTTCTGACGCTACTCGAATCAGATAGAAGGACTAGGAAGATTAGTACAGTATAATTTTTCTTATGTGCGCAATAAACCTCTGAAAAGATAAAAAAAATCTGTAGGGCCTACGGGATAAAAGAGAAAGTCTTTCTAGGATAACATTCACATGGGTAACATCTTTCTGGTATAAACCTCTTGTTATGATATAGATCTATAGGATCTGACATCAGTTGGCATTTGAAGTTAAATATTATTTAACTAGTCCAGAAAATAAATAGTATTTGGGGAGCCTCTGGTAAGCTTAATGACAGTTGCTTTTTTCCGATGAGTATTGTTAAAAACTGTACGTCAAAAGCCAACGAGTGTCATATTATTTTTACAACATAACTGTATAAGAAGACTAAAAGGTTACACTATGTGGAAAATTCCTCGATGAGACCATCTCACTTCATTGGCTGGGGAGCAAAGCTCTTTAATAAACGATTCCGTTTTCTTTGTTTTTAACAGACTTTAGAAAAAAAAGCTCAGTTTGAAAACAAATGCTACTATAAGAGCCAGAGACAATTTGGCCTCTGCTTATGCTTTCAATTTGGCAAAGTCTAATATTCTATAGTTTGAAAAGGAGTTACACCATGCTATCATTCGTAAACGCCAAAAGACAATTATTCTACGATTTCGAGTATTCGCATGGATAGGGATTCGTTTCCAATAACACGGTAATCATATCTGCACAAGCTAATTAATTCGTCTTGACGGGCAGAAGCAACTCTCTTGATGAACTGCATTAGGAATGCCAATTTTACACGAGGCAGTAATTTCATTGCCTTTACTGAGATACATGAATCACGGCTACTCTAATAATATTGGACCAAAATGCGGAATAAGAATCCTCACACCGTGTAATCAGTCAATGGGCTCTTGACGGACTACTTGTCCCTGCGGAGTAATACCTCGTTAACAAAATGTTGCGATTGATGAGTGCACGGTTCCTCTTAAATGTTTGCTCCTTTTGAAGAATCCTTGTTTTCTTTTATCTTTAGTTACTCTTTATTCTTTTTGATGGCGAGGGAGGTATTTTGATTATTTGAAGCAATTTTAAGTCTGCTTAGAAATTTAATAGGGATCTAATGGATTTATTTATTTATTTATTTTTTGCTTTATGCCAAAGAATACTAGTAGTATGCATAACAAGTCGACAAGTAGTCCAAAACATTTAAACCCCGTCTCATATTTTGTGATCGTAATTTTTCCACAATAGATGCAAGATAGAAAGAAAAAAGGCAACAAATAGAAGATGAAAAAGTATCTGGTAAACTTATTGATCATTCAGCATTTCCATGGTTACTATAGGCACTTGATTAATTTTGTAAATAGCATTGTATGTTGTTTCTTGGAAAAATCATGAAAAATATAACATGAACCGTCAACTTTTTACACTAGTATCTTTCCATAGCTCGTATTATATTTTCAAAAATAACTTAAATAGCTGATTTTTTCCTAGGTAGAGACGCAGAATTCCACAGCAGTAGAAGATAAATTTAGTCGTAATTGAGTATCTGGTAGTAGACGGTATAGTCCCAATATCAGACAGACAGACAGACAATTAACCCTGAGGCTGATAAGCGTGACTCATGGCTCTTTAGCAGACAATTTTGATAAAGATCATACTGAACAAAACGTGCCATCTGATCTTGAATCTAACTTGTCCGGCACGGCGAAATATTTCCGTGAAAAGAACTTTGAAATCCAGAGAACAGCGTGAAACGTTCTTTGATTTATCAAAAAGTTTCAGGGTCAAAAGAGACCCTTGTAGTTAGCAGCAAAAATCCAAACATCGCAAAGCGATGGCCGAAATGGACACAAAATTTGCGAAGGTCGAAGACAGTTCCTGTGTTCTACGATCTTTATCGCAAAAGTGGTTCACAAATAATTTTAAGTGGTATCTGTCGTTGTATAAATTAAGGAACTGTTTTTCCTCGAAATCCTATTAGCACATGCAAACGACTTTTTGCGTGTAACAGCAGACCAATTAAAAATCTTTGCGGTAAGAGGGTGAAACTGTTTCTAACAGAGTGTATAAGAAATTGATAGTAAACATAATTGTATCAGCACTAAAATGAATATTTTCAAAGTCGACAGTGCTGTTTATCGTAAGTCCGTGCGGATACCTCCCTCCTCTTTTCCTTCGAATCTCATTAAAGAGGATGTGTTTCTCCTTGATTTTCTAAGACTTGGTTTTGACCTGAAAAGAAAAGTATGATTGGTTCGTCTAGATGTGTTTTACATCGCTTTCAAGTGTGATATCCCGGCGAGGGCTCACTTAAATACGTCATCCTTGGTGTCCCTGTAGTTCACGTGGCTCTGCCGTGTCTTGGCCATTGACACACCAACGTGAACCGCACGGCTGGGGGAAAGTAAATAGAGAATAAGGGTAATTTATCTAGGATTGGTTCTTTGACGAAAGTAGTCTTTGAAGATAAATAAAACTTTGTCTAGCTCTATGATCCGCTTTTCTCGATAACGCAAACTAATTTCTTTGTTCCCTTTCACCCTTTACAAAATATAATCTTTCGCTTTTAAACGACACCGAGGACACAGGCTACCGAAAACTTTGTAGGAAAGGGAGAAATGCTAATTACTAGTATTTTCTCCTTTCCCATGATAATTTTTACTCTTTCAAAGCTAAGTCTCATTATTTGAGTAACGTTTGATTTGTAGTCTACAACTGCTCTGAGTTCTGACCGGTCTAAAATTTTGTCGTCTGATATAGAGTGAACTCTTTCCCTGTCCAACAAACAAACTCGACTGGCTATTCTAATGCTAGATTTGAGCTGTACTTGAAGATGAATTTGGCTAAAGTTTAATGCCAAGAAGCTGACGATGTCGATCAAAGATCAGACTGCACATTCTGTGCAGTCTGATCTTTGATCTACGTCAGCCGAAAACGGCTATTTACGTCGACATTGGTAGAGAAAGAGATAATGTTCTTGTCTTCATTCAGGATGTAATACGTTTGAAGTATGTAATGACGTTGTAAACTCTTCGGATAAAAAGGGGCTTAACATTTATCTTACCTCATGAGACCATAGGAAAATGTTGCGGACAGTATACACCAGGATCAGCCTGCACAGTCGTGCAGTCTCATCCTATTCTACACTGTTCGTCTTAACCAAACAAAAGATCTTTCAATGAGAGTCAAAATGGTATAAAGTACTGGTAAAGTGTTCAGATCTATTTGTGGTAATGATGGTTAAATGACTGTTAAATGATTGTTATCTAGGAGCTCTATTTTGTTAACCTACTTATCTGAATTGAATTTGAGATGCGGTAAAACCTCGATATTTCGATGCGAGAGAGACCACGAAGTAACCTCGACTTATTCATGAACTCGAATAATCGAAAGGTAATTCGATGTTTCTGTAGGCATAGAAAACGTTAGCTAATTTCTCTATCTAGTAAATTGCTGTTGATACAAATTAGAAGGAAATTTATTTTTATTTCGTTAGAAAACAGCGCAGATACAATTCTTATTGCCCACGTGAGCAATCAGAACTGCTCCTTCACTGTTTTCTCACGATATTTTCGTTGCATCCACAGCTGCGAATTAAACCATATACATGTATCCGAACTTATGTGTGTCCGAATCGTTGATCTTCGACTTAAATATTAGAAACTTTCATGCAAATCGAGATGAGATAGGAAAGTTCTAGGAAGTCCACACCAACTTGATGGATTCAAAATTGAGCTATGCTCTGAGAAAAAGGGGGCTTAATGCATTTGCGAAAAGTTTCGACCCATGTCAGCCTGCGCAGTCCGCGTAGGCTAACATGGGTCGAAACATTTCGCAATCTTTGAATTTTCTGCATGTCAAAGGAACATTCTACCTCATGATTGAGTCGATTGTTTGATAAAATGGATTTTATAGATCCATAATTATGTGATGATTTGCTTGGTATCATGCATCACGGAGATGCACTAAGCCCCCTTTTCACAGAGCGTGGTTCAAATTTAATGTACACTGGTCTTTATCCTCCTGAGTTCATCATATTCACATAACTTTTAGGTCCGTTTGGAGAACAATTTTTCGAAATCATTGAGGACAAAGGATTAGTAGGTTGTTTAACGAAATTCGTTTTACAAAAATGATTTCCGCCCTAAGGTTTGTTTTTACCAGAATAGCTTTTTCCAGGCATCAAACAGTGTAGATCCAAGATCAAATTGCAAGGTTCCACAGGAATAGAAACTAAAGCTGTCTGGAATCCTTGGGTTTATTTCTTTGATACTTATCAGTAGATCAGAACGAACACATTACGATTCTCGTTAAAATGATCTCGCAGGGCACCGAAGCACGATATTCAGAAATAATTTACCCGTAAACTCATACACAACTAATATGCA
This sequence comes from Hippopus hippopus, assembly GCA_946811185.2. Taxonomy (NCBI): domain Eukaryota; kingdom Metazoa; phylum Mollusca; class Bivalvia; order Cardiida; family Cardiidae; genus Hippopus; species Hippopus hippopus. The sequence continues at coordinate 36,595,706 of OX328096.1, forward strand.
ATTAATTGCAACATCTTTTTTTTTTCTGTATTGCTTTTTACAGATGATAGATAAAAATGTGAAACCGAAAAACCAACGTTAAATGAAAAAATAATTTTTTTGTATAAAGTCTTTATCAAACAATCCCGAATTGTGACGAACCTGAAAAGCAAAGCTTTTAAAAACAATTTTGAAAAAGGAGAAAATGTTGGTAATCAGCATTTTCTCCTTTTCCCACAATGTTTTCGGTCCTTTCAAAGGCAATTGTCACTTGAGCTATATGTTATTGATCGTCTGCAAATGCTTTCGATTTTGACAAGTCTAAAGTTTTACCGTCTGGTAGAGTTTACTCTTTTGCTAGTAACTCATGTATTCATACGGGAGGTTTTTTCTTGTGGTCTTAAAGCCCCTGTAAAGCCAAAAATAGGTAATTTTCACCGTTTATAACTCGAAAATATATTGGATAACCCATCACAACAAACATATATAAGATCGGAAAAAACTCGAACGTGTCAGTTACTGCACATCTTCGCAAGCCAAGGATACTAAGGTAGTACCCTTGGCCGCTCGCCTCTTTAAAAATCGAAGCTGCCGCTGCGCCATTTCATTGGATGCGATCAAAACCCATCGCGTCCAATCAAACCATCCGTAACAAGAAATCTTTCGCAAAACAGAAAACAATAATGGCGGCTCCCGTCAAAAACGAAAGTTGTCGTGTTTGTGACGAAAATTTGCCAAAAAAGAGTAGATGATCGATATTTAATGAGTTTTTTATAGTTTACGATCAATTATGTGAAATATTAGGACGGGTTCCACAGCCAAATGATTGCGAATCATCGTATGTCTGTTCATCTTGTTTTGATGCATAACCTAACAAATTTTATTACAAGCATTTTGATTGGTCAGAAATAACATCAGCAAAGGTTACGCAACTCGTGATATTCGATAGGTGGCGCAGCGGGAGTTTCGATTTTTAAAGAGGCGAGCGGCCAAGGGTACGTAACGAACAAAGTGGAGTTAGTATCCTTGGCTTGCGAAGATGGTTACTGCATTGGTTGCCATAATATACGTGAGCGAAAATGCATGGAGAAGCCCGTCGATTTCACGGACGCCATTGATCGAGACAACCTTCGTTATCGTTCGTGTATATTCGAACTAGGTCTTCGAGAACGTCACGTGATAACATTGCATCTCATTAGTGCTATGACGTAGTAGACAGGACTATTGTTTACAATTCCAACATTATGTCATCGGAGAGTAAGATTGCTCATTCTGAACCTGTTTTCTTATTTAGATGTAGTAAACTCTTCCTGTATTGATGATAAATGAATAAGCGATGATCAGTCTGTGTCGTTGTTTCTGTTTACGATGTCGATAAACTTACGTTTTTCAAGCCTAGAATGGGAACTAAACGATCAAGTGAATGAAGGGTTTGTTTCGATGCTTTGAATGGTCACGTGGTGTTTACGTCACTAACACGTCACTGCGGAGATTTACGACAAAAAGTCGGCTAATCGTCGGCGATCATCGATGTAAACAAACAGATAATGCGGCATGGTAGGATCTGTTCCAGTTTCAAAATTCTTTTTTCTGCCACTGACTGAACTTTTGCGAACTGCATCTTTACATATCGTGAAAGTCATAATAATCGCCATATTTTTACATGGTAAAAATGAAATTTACTTTTATTTTATAAACAGGTTCTTTATTCAGTTGGACGCTACTGAGACTTTAACGTAGACTGTTGCAGTAGTAAAGAAGTTTTTGAAAGAAAAAAAATTTATATTCCGGTCATAGTTCACTAGTCATAGTTTAGCACAAGATGGCGTACAGAAACGAAACCATATCCACCAGCGGATCCAAAACCAGACTGCATTTTCTTTGAACAAATGGGCCATACTCTGTAAAAAGGGGGCTTAATGCATCTGCAAAAAAAGGTTTCCACGCAGGTAAACCTGTGCAGTCCGTGCAGGCTAACCTGTGTCGAAACCCTTTGCTATTGGTATATTTTTTGCATGTCCAAGGATCATTCTACCTTAGAATTCAACTGGTTGTTAGACAAAATGGATTTTATGAATCCATGATTACATACTTGGTATAATACACCACAAAGATGCATTAAACCCCTTTAACCTGACCATGGCTCAAAACCATGTACTGATGAAAAGCTTGTCTAATGCCAAGGATGCAGGGATTCCAATTTGTTTCACTTTAACGAGAACAAGTTTGACACAAGATTTGACTTGTTTAGATATTCGTTCAGCAGTTTATGCTGTGTGGGTGAACTGTATTTTAATCTTTATCCTGCTAAATAAAAGAAATGGAATATTTAAGCCGAAAGTATAAATCCAATTATTGCTTTTTGAAAGGAACTTTTAGAGGAAAGATATCTCCTTATCGGACAGTGTAGATCCAAGATCAGACTGCACGTTCTGTGCAGTCTGATCTTGATCTACGCTGTCCGCAAAAGGTCAGTGAGTCGCGCTTAGCAGCCTAAGGGTTAACGACGTTTCTTTAAATTTCTTTAATATGACTTTATTTATCGAGAAAATATTGAGTTCTCAACAGTTCTGATACATCACTTGCCCACGGACTAACCGAATCTGCAAATCTACTTGCCCAGAGACTAAACGGAGCCAGTCGAGCAATTAAAAGTCCTGTTCATTTCGCAGATTAATGAAAAGTGAGAAATATAGACAAAAGATTTATGATTCACGACCTATTTACGCATATGAAATAATTCATCCTAATAATATTATGTAACGTTTCTTTCTTACTGAGCAACCTTTGCTGATAGTCAGTCTACTGTTTATTTCGTTCTAAGCCGTTTCAATGGAAACGTTCGAATCTCGAATTTGCCTAACGCAAACTTTTGAATTGAATCACTAGAAGTAATTCGGCATAAGCATCAAATGCACATATTCAAATGACGAAAAATTTTTGAAACAGACCAGGAGATAAAACACTCCTAATACCTTGTAATCAGTTGACAGATTTTGCAAGGACTACTTTTCCCCGCGGAATAACACCTCATTAAAGAATAATGAGATAGGCGAGACGCCGGCGTTATTTTTGTCGTTCACTCTCTATCAACTTCTACATCTATCGAAGTATAAAACTGCCATATGTTTTCCCTGTGATGCTTTAATGTATCGTGAAGTCTTGCATGCGACATAAATACGTATTTAAAGCTAATATTCGTTTGACTTGACAAATATCATTACATTCTATGTTATCGAGCTAGGATACACGCTTCAAAAGTTTTCTTTGAGGCCAAAGCCTGACGATCTGTAGAAAATTAGTGACTCTTCCATTATGTCTGTTAACACTATACCAAGCAATCGAGTTTTAATGTCACTGAAAATTGATTCTTTTAAAAAAAGTATTTAAAAGAGAAAATGCTGATATCCAGCATTTTCTCCTTTTCCCAAAATGTTTTCTAATTTTTCAGTTATTTTCAATTATTTGATCGACGATTTAATTTGCGTTGTTGTCTGGCGAAGAGTTACGGGTCTGTGATTCCCGGAATATAAATTGTCTTCAAGAACAAAGAATACCTTGTCTAGCGTGTTCAGCCGTAGATGACCTGAAGGACAAACATCTTGCTGTTGAATGCTACCATTCAAAGACATCATTCATTGTATTGTATTGTATTCACTCGGTCCGTATTCACCAGCCATTTTTAATTTCATTCTGAGCCTCATTCTGGATTAAGAAAGTAACACAACTTCTGATTGGCTAAACCATTTGGTTTAGCCAATCAGAAGTTGTGTTACTTTCAAAGTGAGAAAATTCTTTAGAATTAGACTAATTATGTTCTTGAGAATGGGTGGTTGAATACGGACTTCGGTAACGTATAAACATTTTTTGGGATAGATAATAGCTTTAAATAGATAGCAGGGTTCTGGTTGGTTGCGATTCGCGATTTTACTTTAATTTGTATACGAAGTGAAGCATTTCATTTTGTAGCATTGTCTCATTTTGCTGAGGTAGAGAGGGGGGGGGGGGGTGCTTCCAGGTCAAGTCATTTTAGTTTTCAGTTTGTGACCCAACTGTCTCGTGTTCGATGCCAGCTCGAGCTGCAGAAGTGTCGCAGGACATTTTTTTTTTCTCCAAACGTAGATACTAGAAGATGGCCGGGGAAAGCTGCATAAATGTTCTTTCAGTGCTATAGCAGTAATATACTGTTGAAAAGGAGTATGTTAACCAAATTAAATTACCAAGGCATCGTTATCATAAGCATAATATACGCAACAAACTACTTTAGTTTTTATTTTAACTCTTTCACAAGACAAATTTTCGGACTTGTCCAAATCTAAATCATTTGCAGACGACAAAGTCCGTGTCTCAAATGGTGGGATTTGTCTCTGAAAGGGTAGAACACGCTGTGGGAAAAGGAGAAAATACATGCTGGTTTCCCACAATGTTTTCAGAAGTCGTTTTCCTCGGGGTCGTAAAAAACCCGATGTTTGGAAAAGTACTAAATGTTATTATTGGTACATGAAAGCTACATAAACGAAATTTAAATTTTCTTTTACAGATTTTGTAATTTCAATGTTGTTTTGGTCCTTAAAATATTGGAAGGCCTTTAGATCCGATCTCACACTCTGTGCTATTTGATCTTACTTAACTTTACACGCAAAAGAGCTGTACTTTTGTGCTATTCCGAAGGTCAAGGGCACATTTTTTTAAACAAGGCTTCTAGCAATCCGAGATGTATCGGCGAAAAATCTCTCTAACCGAGCACTAAATGTTTATGAAACGAGGGAAATAACCAGAGTCTTTTAGTTAAATCGAATCTATTGAAAAGTTTCTCAAAACATTTAACAATATTAGCATTTAGTACAACAAATAATAAATAGTACATACATATCTATGCCATTTTTACAGCTAAGCTAAACTCTGCAATAAATATAGTAAGACAAACTTCCAAATTTGTACCACTGCCATATATGGTCAATATCATTATTTCAAACGATTAGTGCCATTATATCATAGAATTAATGCCATTATCTTATAGAATTAATAAGGTTACTTCCACTTTCTCAAACGATTAATGCCATAATCTCATATAAATAATGTCATTTTCTCATTCAATTAATTAATGATATAAGACAAAAAAAATGTGGCAAAAACTCGAAAAACTGAGTAGGAATTATCAGTGGATTGATAAGCCCTTGTCTTACAGAAGCTTTACAAAATGTGTATTAATAGTGCAAAAGGTGGAATATATGTAGGTTTGGAATGTGTTGTTGATTATAATTGCCAAGTAAATGTAATTGACTTTTAGAGTGCGAAGAAAAAGCCCATAATGGCATTGTTGCAATTTCCAGCTATTTTCGCCAGAATATCACTCAGCATATCAGACGGAACGTTGTTAATTTAACATTATACTGCGCATCAAATTAAGTATGATCTTAATCTTATAGATGTTTTGCTAGATACGAAATATTGTAAGTATCAAAGTGTTTGGAATGTTTTTGTTACAGATTACCGGACAATGATCTTCAAAGATCAGGCTATGTACAGACAGATGGCTGTGAAAACATGGCGGTCCTAGGTGCAAATTGCTTGTAAAATTAATTGCTCCTTTTTTCCCCACGGTGTTTTGGAGAGCACTGAAACACAAGAATTTCACACTACCTGCTATTTGTCACAAGTCACTGATTTGTTCTGTTATCTCATGCACAATAATTTGTCATAACTTAGACATAAATGAGTCCCACTGTTAAAATAATAAAAGATTTCAAGAAAAAATAGACTTTGACTGATTGATTTTTTTTAACAAAATGGAAGAAACGAAACTGAACCCGTCCAGTTTTTAACAAATAATACAATGGCTAACTTCTTTTTTTTTTTTTTTTCCCAAAGAAAGGAAATATAATAAATTTTAAATAAATATAACGAAGTAACAGAAGTTTGCGAAAGAAAAAGATTCATATAACAAATCTATAGTTAACAATTAAATGAAGAATATCTACACAACATCTGGGAAACAAGAAGACTAAGTAAAAACTTTTACATCTTTAACATCTGAATAACAAATAGTTTGTAACAAGTATAGAAGAAACTGCGACAACTATGAACGCTATTCTATACCAAAAAATACAAAAACAAAAATCACAGAAAAATGTCGTGTAAACTTCATTTTTTTAAAAATCTAGTCATGGATAACAAAGTTACAGAAACGATTAAACTTACAAGATCATTCGTTATCAAACGACAAAAAAAATTGGACTAGACTAAATTAAAAGCATTTGCAGACGACAAAATTTAGCTGAAATGGTGATTACTGTCAAGTGTCTGCAAAACTTTAGTAGATCGATCTAAATTCTTTATTGAAATACGTATTAGTCTTCAACTTTATATCACATGTAGGTTTCAAACTGTTCTTCAAATGAGCGTAACGGATTGCTGATGTTGCTTTCCGCGAAACGAAAATCCAAGTATTTAGTTTTGATATGGTTAAATCGGCACTGTCCGCTTTTAACTTGACTATGCTCGTGAAGTTCTATCAGTTTATAGTCCGTACATGACTGTAAGCTAATGTTGCTAAGAACAAGTACAACGAATCTGCAGACACTTTGGAACAGGATCAAACTGAACAGAAAGTGTAATAAGAGAACGATTCTACGGCCTTCTACCATATTTTTCGAGAAATACTAGCCAATAGGATCTCAAAGTTGTAATACTTTGGTCTATTTTAATGACTAGCGTCCAGAAGCAAACAATTTTAATTCCTGTTTTTAAGATTCGGTCTGACTTGTACTTTGGCAGACTATACCACAACACATTGTCAGACTCTTGATAATATCCACGCTTTAAATGTTTTTAATTAACTTTGCATGCAATTTGACACCGGAATTGTTTCCTTTCGATCGCTAGTGGGCCTTTAAATAAGAGACTATCTATTGCAATCGAAAGATTCAGGGTTAATTGAAAATGTTCAAATTCATTGGGGACACTAAATAAATAATGTCAGGAATGATTTATCGCTGACGGGAATCTTAAACCAATATATTTGCACTGACTGCAATACTCAATCCTTAGTGTGATAAATAAACAAAAGGAACATTTCAAATAAGAGAGAAAAAATCCCAAATATTGCATCTTTCTCAGCTGAAATTTGGCTAGAGTGTCTCTTCGTGAAGGACAGTGTATATACAAGATCAGACTGCACGTTCTGTGCAGTCTGATCTTGTATATACTCTGGCCACTAAAGCAACTAAATTTTTCAAACGTGCTTAAAGGGCTAATGCAAAACACAATTACGCCGTATTGCTTTTAAAGATCAATTTGATTATAGCAGGTTGCTTTCAGCACTGTGGAATATAGAGGCGTAACATGCAGGGGGAGAACAATAGCTTGTCATGAGATACCAAACGAGTTTCTTTTTTTTTTGAAGTGCGAAACAGTGTTGTAAATGGAGCAACTGCTTGTTACAACTGTACACTGTGTAGTGTGATCTTTAATTACCATCTGCATTAAAGCCACATTACTGATATTTACCTTAATAGAGTAAGGCTTAAATCTACCATACCACAAACTTTGGACTTGTCGAATCTTAAAAAATTTTCAGATTAAAAAGATAGATTATAAGTGATAGAATGTCTTTGTAACGGCAGAAAACATTGTGGAAAAAGGAGAAAATGCTGTTTACCGTCATTTCCTGTTTTTCCCACAATAGTTTAAAAGTATATATGTACTTAAAAGCAAATATAAATGGGAATGATAATAATAATAATAATTTCAATGAAAATCTCACATATTTAACTAAAGTATACTTATCAAAAATTATCTAGAGTCTAGGTAACACGATGAAATAGGACGAATTACTCAGGGGCTTCAAAAGTCAAATGTTTCATTTTCTCTATTTTATATTCAGTCAGTCTCTCTCTCTCTCTCTCTGTGTGTCTCTCTCTCTCATTCTCTCTCTCTCTCTGTCTCTCTCTGATGCACTGCCACTACCGCAGGTTATTTAATGAACAATATAGCGCCTTTACACAATAATGAGTTGATCCAGAGTATATCAGCGTGCGGAGATATTTTGGCATTCGATGGCATACGCTGAAGTTCGAAAGCCCGCCGTTCTGAGTTCGCTTTAAGTTCGTTTAAGTACGTTTGCGTGGTTATCTATGAGTACAAAATTTTCAGACATATACCTTCGAACAGCCCATACGCAGCACGTTCGTCGAAAAGTGTGTTCGTCTGCAGTACTACAAGGGTTCGTTTAAATTTACGACGGCATTCGACCAACCCAATTCTTTAACGAATCGTTACGTATTACTAACAATTTCACGGCGCTCTTTCAACCTTCTTCGCAAGACTTGATTCAGAGCGCACGGACAGCGTACACACAAAATGTTAGATATTCGTTGGGAGCTCGTTGAAATTCGTTTTAAATTCGTAATTGTTTGTTAGTAAGTCGTTATTTATACGTTATGAACTCGTTCTGATGTCTTATCAGTTTCGTTTTTAGTTCCTTATGTTTCTCTCTCGATGAACAATTTCGACGATTTTTTTTGTACGTATTTGTGTAAATTCTAGTCTTGCTGTTCATTCACTGCACTCCCCTTCAATTCGTCATAGTGTAAAGGCGTCCTTTCTTAACTACAGTATTAAGCTTCTGGTTAGAAAACATTTCTATCCACATAGGTTATCGTAACTTTACCAAATGACTTTGAATGCATCCAAATTTAAAGCATTTCCATACGATAAATCAAACGTGGCTTAAATGATCAAATTTGTCTCTGAAAGGATAGAAAACGTTGTGGGAAAAGGAGAAAATGCTGGTTACAACATTTTCTCCCTTTTCCCTAAATGTTTTCAAAAGCTTTCTTCCCCAATGTCGTTCAAAAATATGATAAAAGTTAAAGTACAGAATAAAATGAAACTGACTTTCTCAATAAGGACAACACGTCAAACCACTGTAATCTGCCTGAACATCTCAGAGCATCTCAAGAGATAAAGCAAACTTCAAAAATCGTTCGACATAGCTTAACAATAACATTATAGTGAAACACGAGTATCATATAATAAAACAAAAGTTATAATGGCATTGAAAAAAATAGGAAACCCGAGATTTATACTGTTTTTATTTCACTGACGAAGGTTCAACTGATACCTCTTGTCTCGGTTATATGTTTTCGCTTGGTACAAGAGAAACAAAGTTCAAAGGTATTTAGGAAGAATCCAAGACAGGGATACAATATGGCCTGCAACACGCGAATAGGGGCATTCAGACGTTTGCGTAAAGTGTCGTCTCGGATCAGCCCGCGCAGTCTGCGCAGGCTAAACCGAAACGACACTTTCCGTTTTTATGTACTTTTCTGTTTTGCGCAAGTCTACTGTAGCACAAAATCTAATGTAGTCGTAAAGTGCCGTCCCGGATCAGCCTGCGCGGACTGCGTAGGCTGATCCGAGACGACACTTTACGCTAATGTCCGAATGCCCCTTTTTGCGTGTTGCAGGCCAAATAGATTCTATAGAATCATAATTATGTGACTACTTGTTTGGTATAATGCATTACTAAGATGCTTTAAACTCCGTTTTCCCCGAGCTCCGATCATAGATTTAAGGAAATATATACGTTTCACATGGGGGAAGAAATGCCTTGAAGGAACAATTTTGTCCTTAATTGCAATACGGGATTTATAGTCTATTTATTCAGATTTTTATTTTTTTTTGCAAATTCTTTTTTTTTTTTTACTAGTAAGAAGCCTTTCATTAAAAGGCGTTCAAAAATTTGCTTGTGAGGTAACAGATTAGATTGTTTAATCCGTGATTCGTATTTTAGTCAAAACCTCGTAAGAAAACGTGGCGTTCAGCCTCTGACAACTAATTTCGATAAACTTTTAGAGAGCGTTTCTAGTTTAAACCATTTATAATCTAATCCAGAGTTTTAACGACTTTTAGAAAGAAGTCTCTAGAAAGCATTATGGGAAAAGGAGAAAATGCTGGTGACCTGCATTTTTTCATTTTCCCACGTTTTATATTCTTTCAGAGGGAAACTCCATTATGTCAGTCACAATTAATTTGTCGTTAGCAAATACTTTTGATATCGGCGAGTCTGAAATTTGTCGCCTGGAAAAGTTAACCCTTCATCAAACAGCAAAATTTCAGACTGGTCTAAATCGAAAACTTTTACATAAGACAAATAAAATGTTACTCAAATTATATGATTGCCTTATAAAGGGTTAAAAAAAAAAAAAAAATTGTAGAAAAAGAGAAAATGCTGGTTACCAGCATTTTCTCCTGTATCCATAATACTTTAAAAATACGTTTCCCTCAGGATCGTTAAATCTCGGGATTATGTGGTAAAGGATTAGTTAATCCCCCTTCAACACACTTTTCAGTTTTAAGCATACACTGTTAAGCAAAGTTTTCAGCACCGACTAAAGCAAGAAAAATACAAATATCTTCGTTAAAAGTCTTCCATATTGGGACAGAATTAAACTTTCAAATTGATGATGTTCGCTTTTAGCGGACTAGTAACCTTTACGTTTAATCATGGCGAAGTGTGTAAGATCCATGCCTCCTTTCTCGTTGTGTCTCTCTCTATCTTTGTCCCCTCGCTCGACCGTCCCCGTCACACAATAACCAAGGTCAAAGTCTGTGTTACTAATATTGGACGTTAGGCAAAGACGAAAGTCCTTGTGTGGCCTCTCCTTGTACTTTCCTGTGATAACTATGTTTCCGTGCCCACAGTCTTTAATTTTACCTTTCAGTTCTATTTTCTGGGAACCGACTACTTCCGTGATTTTAACACGTGACCTACTCCACCAGTAGGTTTTAAGAAGCCAGTGTGACGTCAGAGCTGATTGGGCCCATCCTGAAAGATAAGGAAGAACTAATTTTCATTTTCACGTATAATGTGTAAAATAAAAATATTTTTTGCAACAATACAACTATTCTTTTGAGAGGGAGAGAGAGAGAGAGAGACAGAGAGAAAGAGAGAGAGAGAGAGAGAGAGAGAGAGAGAGCACATTTATTTTCCTCTCTTTATATTATAATTCAAAACTCCAAAGGGATAAGTATCATTTTGTGTATCGACATTATGATTCCAGATTTTTTTTTTTTTTCTTCGTTATTTTGAAATCCTTTATTTTTACTTGTGGTATATAAGTACATCTTGCAGCCACCTTATGTTCAAATCAGACTTTTCGAACTTGAATTCATGACATTTTTATAGTGATTGAATAATTCGTAGTAGATGTAGATTCACTGTCAAGAAAAGACAAATTTTTAATGGTGTTACTTGTGGTACCATTGTATGTAAGTCCACTGTAACATTGTCTTGCACAAGACAACAATGGATCCAGATCAGATGTTCTTAGTAGCTATACCTTTGCGCAAAGACTAGGGCTGTAATCACCTATCATTTGCAATATCGCTCTGAATCTAAATTACAAGAATAGGTATGTGATTAGCTGAGACATTGTGTATGAATCTATCATATATTTTAGTCTTGGAAAATAGACTGATTAAAAATGAGAGTGAATTATGAATACAACCAAAATTCGGAATAGTAGGAAGCAGTCTTGCAAACTGAATATTATAAAATGTAGAATTTGTGTTAACCCTTAGGCTGCTAGCGCGACTAAAACACCTTTTGCGGACAGTGTAGATCAAGATCAGACTGCACAGAACGTGCAGTCTGATCTTGGATCTATACTGTCCGATAAGGAGATCTTTTCCCCGAAAAATAACTTTGAAATAACATCATTTTGCGGCTATACTATCGTCTTGAAGGTGTCAGTTAACTTATTCAGCATGATAAGGATTTAGACCAGTAAAAGAGAAGATTAGTTTATACAAATCTTTGTCGTCCTGTATCTTTTGAAACTTTCTGAAATGTCAAGCTATGTACACATATGCTCTTACATTTCATACCAATATGTATAATCGACGAAACAGTTTGCTCTAATGTTCCCAAATATCTCGTAAAGGCCCTCATAGTGTCCGTCACAACTTCGGTTGCAATAGAAAACAGTGTAGATTAGGATCTCCATTTCTGTGGTTGGCCCAAAACTATTATATCTACTGGTTGTCTCTTTTCCTCACATATTTATCCCAAAAACACTCACAGTGTTTTCAAAAGCCGTCGTTAGAAAATGAGAATTATTTTTAAAGGGTTATATCTCAAAAAAGTAACAGATCTTGCATAGTATGTGCGATATGCTGGTTATCCATTTGTATTTCGTATTTGTACATGTATATATAACTCTTTACCGCACAACCCCGAGATTTAATGGCCCTCAGAGAGGCCTTTTGAAATCTTTGCTGGACAAGGAGAAAATGCGGACAACCAGCAATTTTTTTCTTCTCAAAGACAGAAATCATCATTTGAGATACATGTACATTTGAGCCATGCTATGTGAAAAGGGGTTCACTTCATCTGCAAAAAGTATCGACCAGGTCAGTCTGCGCAGTCTGCGAAGGCTGACCTGGGCCGAAAGTTTTTGCTATAGGTTAATTTTTTGTATTTCAAATACAACTGTACTTCATAATTCATTTGGTTGTTCGACTAACTGGATTTTATGGATCCAAAACAACTTGCTTGGTATCATACATTTCGAAGATGCATTAAACCCCCTTTTGCCAGATCATGGCTCATTTATTTTCTCATCTGCAAACGCTTCTAATTTCATGGAGTTCAAAATTTTGTCGTGTGGTAAAGGGTTGAAGGAAATGCCTATATCTAAGGGTTTAATGAAAGAGAGGTCGGATTACAGTAAGAACAAGTAATCAGTCACGGAGGACAAAGTGTGTTATTTGGGGTTACCACGTGATCAGTCAAATTTCTTAGTATTTTCTGTGAACTCTCTCAGATTCGAATAAATAAAGATTATATTTTTCGTCGCGAAAATATTCCAGTTTCAAGGTTTTTCCCCCTTGCCTTTTTTTGTCTTAATATCTAACGAAGTCAGCGGAGTATCGGAGTATGTAGACAGAAAGTTAGACCAGACAGCACACCCTTTCAGCTTAATCTTTATCATACAATGCCTGTTACGCCTGTTAAAACAACTAAAATCACGTAATATCTTGGAAAAATCAAGTCATGGCTTTTTAATCGAAGAAACAAAAGCGCAAGTATTGAATGATTATGAAGAACAGTAGACGCAGTTCAGGCTGCACGCACGTGTAGACTGATGCTGACCGACTTCCTCCACAACTGTCATTAGAGGTCGCGAAACTCTATAGCCAATAAAGTCCTCAAACGAACGTTTTTTCTTGTCGTGATCTCTCCGTTTCTTGGGTTCTTTGAGACCCCGATAATTACGATGGGTTTTGATAGTGCATCGTACATAGGCAGAGCATACCAAACAATAACTTACCGACCTCTATCAAGGTTGAACACGGAAAATTTTTATAGATTTTGATGTTGTTAAATGTATCTCAAATCCGAATGACGCATTGGAATATTTTTACAATTGTTTGAATAGCCTTCTTATGGAACATGTTCCATTTCAAGAAGAACGGGTAAAAAGGCTTAATTAAACAACCAGACTGGTACAATGATGAAATCAAAATTGCAATTTCTACAAGGGATAAATTTAAACGTACTCGCAACTGGCAAATGTACAAAATTTGGATAAGCACAGTAACATCAACAATAAGAAAAGGGAAAAAAGAATTTTTCAGTAAGACCGTACAGAATCAATGTGACTCAAAAATATTATGGCAAAATCTGAGAACAATTACGACGAATGATGTGCCTGTTCACCAAATACCTTCTAAATTATACATTAATGACACAGTGGTAGAAGGAACTGACAATGTGGTAAATGAACTCAATATACACTTCGCAAATATATCAAACATTGTTAACAGGGTTCCATTGGATACTGAGAAATTTAATAACTTAGAATTTCATTTTAGTGATGAATTATCAGGTAAACATTTTGACTTAAAATTCATAACAGCACTAGAGGTAAAACACATCATTGAAAATTTAGACTTTAAAAAGTCGTCAGGACATGACAGAATTGGAACAAAAACATTGAAATTATGTAAAGATTTTATTTCAGCAGCAATTTCGTACATTTTCAATAATTGTATTTCAAAGGGCATTTTCCCGACAAAGTTCAAAATGGCAAATGTCACGCCTATTTTCAAAGAAGGTGACAAAAGTGATCCTAACAATTATAGACCCATTTCAATTTTACCAACTTTATCGAAAATATTTGACAGGCATATAGCCAACCACCTTAAATATTTCTTAAAGAAAACTGATGTCTTATATTAACATCAATCTGGCTTTAGAGAAAACCACTCTTACTAAACAGCACTTATTCATTTGATAGATACATGGTTAACAGACATTGATAAAGAAAATGCTATTGGATCTGTATTCCTTAATTTCAGAAAAGCTTTTGATCTCGTTGATCATGACATACATCTACACAAGTTAAAAGTGTATCATTTCTCGGATATTGCATGCAAGTTGTTTGGGTCATATTTAAATAGCAGACTTCAGATGGTTAAAAATATAACCTCGGTGTCCGACATGAAACCTGTTTTATCAGGGGTTCCACAGGGCTCTATTCTTGGACCCATTCTATTTTTACTGTATGTCAATGATTTGCCTTTAATCTATCTTCAAACCTTGACATGTATGCTGATGATGCAACTCTTCTTAATTATACTTCGTGTATAAGACAAAGCAATACGACCTTACAAGATGATCTACTCAAAGTGGAGAAATGGTGCCAACACCATAACATGGTTTTAAATCATAGTAAGACTACTTGTATGCTGATAGGAACTATGAATAGAGTCAAACAGACACAGAATCTAAATTTAAAAGCACTTGGCAATAGAATAGAAAATGTAAATTCAGAGAAACTTTTGAGAATATACATTATATTGACAGTACACTGTCAAGGACGATTCACATAGACAAAACATGTGCAAAAATATCAACGAAATTACATCTGCTGAAACGAATTAACTGCTTTTTGGCTCCAGAAATGCGGCAAATCTTTTATAATTCTTATATAACCCCATATTTCGACTATGGGTGTATAACATGCAGGTGTAAGTAGAATAACGAAAATTCAAAAAAGAGCTGCAAGGATAATTCTTGACAAACCCAGAAGATCCTGTTCAAAGGAAAAGTTTGCCTCATTAAAATGGCTAACATTTAAAACTCGTTGCGTATACTTTACTATTTTGATGGTTTATAAAACAATAAATGGCTTAACTCCTCCTTATATGTCAAGTCTTATAAATTTAAGTAGCAATCAGTTTTACAAACTTAGATCAGAAACAAACTATGAAATTTCACATCAATGCATTCCCAAAACTGAGTATAAAAAAAAAACAAACTTTTTCTATGCGCGGTATGAAGTACGTGTATTGGAATTCGATTCTATTGCATATCAAGTCAATCACTAACATCGAATCTTTCAAAAGAAATCTAAAAAGTTATTTAATGTGTGTAAATGATTTTTCATGATGTTGCTGCATGTGCTTGTTGAAACTATCAATATGTATGTCCATGTATGAGTAAATGCACCTGTGTGTGCGCGTGCATATTTGTAGGCAAAAATGTTGCATGCCTGTGTGTTTTTACCGAAGGCCTAATTGTAAATAAGTAATTCATTATGCTGTTGTTAAGATGTGTAATTAGATATCTTAACAAGCTAGCTCCATTAAATAAAGATATTATTTTAATGTAAAGACGTTGTTACAAAGTATAGAACGGGCTTTACTCTTTTCACTCAAGTGGTCTTTGCGGACGGCGTAGATCAAGATCAGACTGCACAGAACGTGCAGTCTGATTTTCGATCTGCACCGTCCGCTACCTGATGCTAAACTACTGTTAAACAAGCAGGCAATCAACAAAGCAAGCAGGTAAGCAACAGATTATTCTAAGTTGTCACTTTGATGTACTAAAATAATAAAATGAGTGTTCCAGATTAAAAGAAATTTGATAATGTATAATTATAGGAATGTAAATGTAGTCTGAGTGAGGAAACTACACTAGAAGTGAACAATTAAGTGCCGCCTTCCTAAACATATGAGAAAGATTGCCATGTTTTGCAAATGCTAAGGAATATATTGGTGATATCTACTGGTTCCCCTTTTTGCATACCGCAACCCGTCGATCGTGAAAAGATACTGAGATAAAATGGACATTGTCGGTGTGCTGCTTGCCTAATAGAGTTGGCCAAATAGAACAGATTTTACTCTACTCTTTCTTTGGTCCTTGTTTTCCCTTTCGCTCTCCTTCCCTTACAACACCACCCTACGCTATTTGAAAGAAAAAGTGTCAATATATGGCCTGCAACACGGGAAAAGGGGCATTCGGACATTTGCGTAAAGTGTCGTCTCGGATCAGCCTGCGCAGTCCGCGCAGGCTAATCCGAGACGGCACTTTACGACTACATTAGATTTTGTGCTACAGTAGACTTGCCCAAAACAGAAAATTACATAAAAAAGGAAAGTGTCGTTTCGGATTAGCCTGCGCGGACTGTGCAGGCTGGTCCGACACGACACTTTACGCAAATGTCCGATTGTCCCTTTTCGCGTGTTGGAGGCCATATATAAACGTTGTTATAAAGTGCAGAGCGTAACAGAGGTTCTGAATTCATGAATGGTAATGCTGCAGGTTCATAAAAGCGAACTGTGTACACAGGTACATTAGCTTCGAAGCTCAAAACAAATTCTGCCTATTCAGGCGATGACTAAAAACATTAGAGACATCATAGTGGAATTAAAAATTAAATATTATTAGTCGTGTGAGGCCGCTTTGATCATAATATTGTCACAAACAATAAAGAAAAGTAATCTTCAAAGAGAATAAATATTACGATCATAACGTTTATGCATAACCGTTTTTTTTTTGCTTCCTTTGTATTATCTGTATGTTGTCATTATACGGAGTTGGACACATTTGAAACTTTATACTTCTCAATATTTCGTTTTCTTTGTATACAAATCTTCAAGTGAATTTGTCATCGAATTTAACTTATGAATAACAAGTCTGTTGCTGAACTAACTTGTTGAAATCTGAACGATTTGCTGATTACATAAGCGTGTGGCAATGATTTTACTTGAACCGGAGCAGTAGAGTTAACATTACCTTACCATATTATATCCAATATAAACCAAGAAATCAGTCCGAAAATTTATTACATACATGATAGTACAGGAAGTATCGAAGAAATTCTAAAGTTCGAAATGACTAAAAAGGATGTATATGTGCATTTATTTGGCCAATGTCTTCAAAGCATGAGAATGATATCCTTCATTTCCGACAAAATTGTAAAGCGGTCGTCATGATTGAGCTAGCGCAACTGTCGCTGTGCTATTTTCCTAAGACAAGTCGGCTCTAGTATATACTTCGAATTAACCGATTTATCCGAATTACTGGGGTCGAGTAGGTTCATATTTTACTGTATAAGTGGTGCGGGAGACCAGTCTAATCAGTCTGGTAAATTGCGTGCTGTCTGATTGACCAGGTGATTTGACAGACACGCAATCTGCAACAGTACTATGTCCTTGCAATCACGCAGTTTAGCTTGTATGAATAAAACATCTGATTCAGGAAATATAGATACTGGGTCCTCAAAAGGAAAAGAGATCACGAAACTGAATAATAAATTCAGTCACTAATGCCATGTGGTTATCCTTCAAGCAGAAGCCATAAAAAACACCATGTTTTTCGTCCTTACGAGAGACAATGTTGCAGGCCCCTGTCTCTTTTGTCTGCCAAGTATCCGAGATTGGAATATAGATAAGCGTCGCTCTGCCAAAAAGGGGCTTAATGCATCTTCGTAATGCACTATATACAGCGAGTTATCGCATGATCTGGATCCGTTTTGTTTACAAACCTGCTGTATAATAAGGAAGAATAGTCTTTTGGCAGAGCCGCAGATAAGAGGGAGTAATGGTTTTCTATATCCACAGGTTCTCTTCCAAACCCTATGTTGTGGGTACTCATTAGAATCGTCTCGATGAGACGATTCTAATGAGTGCCCATAACATAGGGTTTAGTGGAAAATAATTAATTTTTTTAATTTTGAAATCAAAATCACTCCCTCTATCTGTAGCTCTGCTTTTGGTATGCAGAAAATTCAACAATAGCAAAAGCTTTCGACCTAGGTCAGCCTGCACGGACTGTTCCAACTGACCTGGGTCTATACTTTTTGCAGATGTATTAAACCTCCAATCCACAAAACAAAGCACAGATGTAAAGATTTTAATGTTGAAATGTCAGTTTCCTTAGACTGTTGTCTCCAGTTTTTGTTCTAACTAGCCGATGTCATCGTGTCTTGTGGGCTGCTGTCTTGAATATCAAATCTGATGCAACTGTTAGTAATAAAATGGCGCTTGTCCAGGATAGTTCAAGTTCGTTTACGTCATGAGACTGACTTTGTAACTTTGTGACGCCTAGGTATTTTTCTTTTAAATTCATGAAACTATTTACTTATCAGAAAATGGGACAGTGTCTTGCAGACCATCTTGCTGGTTCCATGCTTTCCTATTTAGAGCCTAGATATAACAATACCAGCAAAGTTAGACGCTGGAATTCTAGCACGAAAGTTTAAGAGACCTCTAACAATGAAATCAACCGAATGAAGCCGAGCCCCGGTAGCTCAGTAGGTAGCATGCAGGACTTGAGAACACGGGGTCCAGGGTTCGATCCCTGGCTACGACCCCTGGCTCGGCCAATTTCTTTCCGAGGATTGATGATAGTCACTGCGACAGGGTTCATTCCTCTCCCACCGCTGACCATTGTTTCGACGATGATTATGTGGGAAAGCAGCCAGTGGTTTGGAAAGAAAATTGTGCGAAGTACTGGCAAAAGAGATTCCAGGAACGCATGGATAGGTGCACTGGCCGCCGCGATATAACTGAAATAATGTTGAAAACGGCGTTAAACACCATACAATCAATCAATCAATCAACCGAATGAATCTGCAAGGTAAGCGACCTGTAATAAGCAAGCATTCATCGAGTTGCCAAAGTAGACAAACTAACTTTAACCCTTTACCAGACGACAAAACTTTAGCCTTTTCCAAACTGAAAGCATTTGCAGACGCCAATTTCAATGTGGCTCAAATGGTGCAATTTTTCTTTGATAGGGTAGAAACCATTTTGGGAAAAGGAGAAAATGCTGGTTACCAGCATTTTCTCCTTTTCCCACAATGTTTTCAAAAGGCTTCTTTCCCAGGGTCGTTACAAATCGGCATTGTGCGGTAGAAGGTTAACAAGTGAAAAATCTGAAAAAAGATTGGCAAAGCAAATCACGTAAACTGTATGTCTGATTGTAGAAACATATTGAAGCGTCATATCTGGTCACAGTTGTACAAGATGTCGGAAAGTTGAATAAATGAAAAAGGTATGTTCCACAAAGCGGTTAGCCTTAGACGAAAACAGGCACTTCTGCGGACGCCATAGTTCAACACATGACTGCACATATTTGGCGCTGAAAGAGTAAGTATACGAGTGCAAGCTCAACCTCTTTCGACGACCAAAAATAAAATTGACTGGAATCCAGAAAGATTTTTATCTAATATACTTGTTATAACAAGCGGACAGTACAGATCCAAGATCAGACTGCACGTTCCATGTAGTCTTATCTTGATCTATGACGTCTAAAAAAGCCCCTATTTTCGCCTATTGGGTTGAAAGACTTTAACCCCTGATTCACAAAGGACCCGTATATAGTTAGGGAAAAATACAGACAACATTGTACATCTGAGCAGGTACATTTTCTCAATGAATCTTTACAAATCACCCGTTATTTGATTGGACAAAAATAAATACGAAACTGTGTCTGCCATGTAAAAATTATTATAAGACGAATCGCCGAAAAACCCTGTCTATGAATGCCCGAGTCGTCTGTCTGTCTGTATGGCCTTAAATATTGCCGTCTGGTTATCTGTGCAAGCAAATATCAGCTTTAATACTCCTTTACGGATCAACAATATATATATTTTCAACCAGCAACACCGAAAATTACCAAATTTGAAAAGTTAATTTAGAACACCTACGAAATAATTGTGACAGAGTTAACCCACAACATTTGAGCCATGGTCTGGCAAAAGGGGGCTTAATGCATCTCCGTAATCCATCATACCAAGCAAGTCATCAAATAATTATGGATCCATAAAAAAACATTTTGTCTAACAACCAACTGGATCTTGAGATAGATTAGTCATTTGACATGTAGAAAATCGACCTACAGCAAAAAGTTTCGGCTCAGGTCAGCCTGCGCGGACTGCGCAGGCTGACCTGGGTCGATGCATTTTGCAGATGCATTAAGCCCCCTTTTCACAGAGCACGGCTCATATCCATTTGTCACATGTTCGTTTTATGTAATTTAACGAGTATAAATGAAAGGTAGTTCTTCCTTTTGTACAAGGCGTCTGTTGCAAATTAGTTTTCGAATGGAAATTAGACAAGGAGCTTTCACATATTGAAAACAACTTCTTACTATGGACAGATGAAGTAGCTTTCTTTATCGAATTAGGGATGACTTTTGAATAAATTGGCAAACTTCACTGTAGAAAGTTGTTTGCCAAAATAAACCAAGGTCTGGCCAAAAAGTCCATTTACGTCGTCTCTTTTGGCGCCCAAATTCTTTCTGAGGGTTATAGATAGTGTATTATATCATTGCATATGAAAATCTTTTTGTCATTTAGAATCAAGTAGTTGACAGTGTAGATCCGAGGTCAGCCTGCGCGTTCTTTAAATAGCTATCTCTGCTTTCGGCTCAATGTTTCCATTTCTATAACACATAATCTCGATAACTGAAGTTACCGAGATTATATGTTATAATCGAAAAATGATAACGATTTGGACCCAGAAATTAGCTCTGATTATACGCCTGTTCCATTAATCGAAGCATCACTCGAAATTTCAAATTATATCTACCTTTTACCGAATGTTCCCATGGTATAGGTCTGGGTAAGAAGGCTTTAAAAAACATTGCGGGGAAAGATGAAAATGTTGGTAACAAACTTTTTTTTCCCCCACATATTTCCCTATCCTTTCCAAGATAATCCCTGTTATTTGAGTCACCTTTCCAAATGTTTCTAGATCTATAGGGAAAAATGTAATTCTCTGTCGTCTGATAAAGAGTGATCATACATATGTGAATGGCTGCTTTCCATAGAAAACAGTGTTCGAATTATTAGGACCACAGCTACGCTATTTTTTACAATTCATACCGCTCAAGCGAATATTTCGGTGAATATTTGAACTATACTGCTGATTCAGTGTTACTATATATAACTCATGCTCCGTGAAAAGGGGGCTAAATGCATCTACGAACAGTATCGACCGAGGTGAGCCTGTACAGTCCGTGCAGGCTGATCTGGGCCGAAATATTTCGCTATTGGTCAATTTTCTGTAGGTACAAGGACCGGTTTACCTCATGATTAAGTCGGTTGTTAAAAGAAGTGGCAATGATGGATTCATAAGTTTTTGATGGCTTGCTTGGTACCATGGATCATGGAGATGCATTAAGCCCCCTTTTGCCAGAACATGGCTCATACATATATATGGAATGGATGTAAAAGCATTACATGCACCATTATGTCTGCGGGGAGACAATCTTTATAGACTGTATAGAAATAGACCCTCGGCACGCAATAGTTATTCCTACGCTATATGACTTGCAACACACGAAAAGGGGCATTCGGACGTTTGCGTAAAGTGTCGTCTCGGATCAGCCTGCGCAGTCCGCGCAGGCTAATCCGAGGCGGCACTTTACGACTACCTTAGATTTTATCCTTCAGTAGACTTGCGCAAACAGAAAATTACATAAAAACGGAAAGTTTTGTTTCGGATTAGTCTGCGCGGACTGCGCAGGCTGATCCGAAACGACACTTTACGCAAATGTCCGAATGCCACTTTTCGCGTGTTGCAGGCCATATTATTACGTTTACCTTTTCAACGTCAAATGCGAATAGAAC
The DNA here is from genome assembly GCA_946811185.2 of Hippopus hippopus. NCBI lineage: Eukaryota > Metazoa > Mollusca > Bivalvia > Cardiida > Cardiidae > Hippopus > Hippopus hippopus. The sequence goes on from OX328096.1 coordinate 36,617,617, forward strand.
GGCTTCTGCGGCACGGCATAGATCCAAGATCAGACTGCAGGTGCAGAACGGGCAGTCTGATCTTGGATCTATACCGTCCGCTTGTTTAGCCAAGCCTGTAAGATAAATATCTGTCTTAGTTTCTGCTTATTGTTATTTCAGCCGTCGACAGAGGTGGAGTTAATATATTTGACACTGAAAGAGTTATTTAAATCACTTTTTGGGAAGCAAATACGTTAATGCCATTGATTTTGACAAATCCAGATTTAAACTTTTTTGGTCAATGTATCTATCCAGACATCCGACTGTAGAGCTTAAAGCAGACAGCATGTTCTGTGCATTTTGATCTTCATCAATATTTAACGACCGCAAAAGGGGGTAAAATCTCCTTTTGCTTCGTAAGAGTTAACGATACGTAGAGGAATAGTATAATGAATGAATACCATTTTCTAATTTCTACTTGAATGTCTAGTTATTTTCTACTTTTGTGTATTTTTAAAGTAGGGAAACACAACAATCGTTTCTTGTAGGACCAGTAGGCCGTCGATGATGGTTTCAAAAGGAAAGCATGTCATGTACATTATAGATTTATTCATATCCTGGCAAGTAGAAATATTAGGTACGAGTATGATAATTCACGTATGTTATACATACGATATAATACATATAATTCGAACATAAAAGTATAACTGGAAATTACGATAGGTGAAAATGTGCTATAACTTTAGACCAATTTAAGTTTATGCATTACTAGCATTCTCCTCTTTTCTCAAAATATAGTCCATGGTCTTCTTTCTCTGTGTCGTAAATACACAGAATTACTAACAGGGTTAAGTGTGTAATGGTATATCAGCCACCTGCTTTAATCCTTAAGCCGCTAAGCGCGACTCAAGAACCTTATGCGGACAGTGTAGATTAAGATCAGACTGCACAGAACGTGCAGTCTGATCTTGATCTATACTCTCCGATATGGAGGTAAAAATTAACAAAATTGTTCCAAAAATTAACTTTGATATGGCAACACTTTGGTTTTTCCTTATCGGCTTGAAAAAGTTTCATTTAAGGATTACGACCCCTCATCGGTAATTATATCGTGTAACATCGACGTTTTCGTAAAGGCTTTTCGGTCAATCTCGGCAGCTTCCGTCTATTAATATGAGAGTTAAAGGCCGTAGACCTTAACTTATTCAGCAGGTAAAGGGTAAAATAATTAGATCTACACAACAGGTCTCATTCACTCTTATCTAGATAAACACGAGCTATATCTTTCAATTAATACTCAAGACGAAAATCAATAGGTGTTTTTCAGATGAGGATAACATCACTGATTATATAATTGTTATTTTTTAATTATTTATTTGATTGTTATTTTTTCTTGTCCAAAAACTTTTGTACTAAAATAACAGAAATCGCCTGAAAACGAACAGTAAGGTATAAAGATCAATCAAAAACCCTTCACATTTTTTCTACACAGTATAAGGGAAAGCTGAAAAACATTTTCGAGTTTTGTTTAGCTTCCTGTTTAGCAAGAGAGAAGGCGCACAAGGCGGTTCGATGTTTCCAGTGCTTCTGCGCAATATCTTGGAAAATAATCTCTCTCTGTCTCTGTCTCTGTCTCTGTCTCTCTCTCTCTTTCTCTCTCTCTCTCTCTCTCTCTCTCTCTCTCTCTCTCTCTCTCTCCTTTTCTCTCTCTCTCTCTCTCTCTCTCTCTGAGCTGAATGCAAACAGAACAAAGTAAAAGGGACTGAGAAGGGTTACAACAATACTAATTAAAGAGTCTTTGTCTGTTTAACAAGAAACAATAAGCGCGTGTCAAAGACTAATTAGCTTGTACATCAGACAATTTAACCCTCTTTGACCCACTCTTTACAAGACATGCAAAAGTGGAATTCAAAACAATTGAAAACTGCGCTGCAAAAGCCGTCAATGTACATGAAAAGTTTTTTTTTTTGAAACGCCCTGGCCAAGAGAGGATGGAAAATTAAAGAAGCTTGTCAGTACCAGCTTTTTTTTTTTCATTTCCCAGAATATTCATAAGTCGGTATCGATGAACTTTGTTTGTGGACAAGAGATAATTAAGCATTAATTTGGGATCAAATATCATTTGGTCTGTACAACACAGTGGCTCAATAAACCTAGTTGATTTTCGCGCAATGTTATTTCCTTTCAAATAATATTGTGTTTGTCGCAGCCTTTAATGTCCCAAGCGGAGAAAGAAGATGAGGACCAACTTGCACTTCGGTGCATTCTAGTCTATATCCATCTTCCCTGATGCCCAATTCAAATTTATAGATGATTTTGTCTACATAAGACGTTCCACTTAATCCCGATTGATATAGGCCTTAGACTGACGACTATGGCATTAACCATTTGATGATTCTTTTCCCATACAGGCTTGGGGTCCTTCGTGGCTCAGTAGTAAAGTGTAGGACTCGTAACCTCGAGGACCCGTGTTCGAGGCGCATCGAAAGCGCTTGGTTTTTCGTGGGAGTGTCCTTGAGCAAGACGCTTCAGAGCCCTAGCTGTGAAACACCCAGGACACACATGAATATGTGAGCTATCGCCGTGATATGACTGAAATAATGTTGAAAGCGGCGTAAAACACCATTCAGCCAATTAACCAATCCCGTGCAAGCATTTTAGAGGCCCAAATATAACAATCAGAAAACAATGTGGTTAAACGTTGATATCCAAAGTTAAATCGATAGCTCAATAAGCCGTGTACGAAGTACATGATGTAAAACTGTTACGCCACATGATTGCTTTCAGAAATGTAAATTAGATTTTATTTATTCATCTAAGCGATTCTGAACCAGAACTGATCATTTTACACTGAAAAAAGATCTTTTCAAATTATCGTTTTTATAGTTTCAATCAAACAGCGATGTTGTTAAATAAAGTGATACTTTTAAACAATTTTTAATAATCCTTGAATAGCATTTTATAACTATGCTTGCCTTTAAGGCCAATGTAAATCAAGATCAGATTGCACAAAACGTGCAGTTTGATCTTTGATCTACCCTGCCCGCTTTGCTGAGACTTTCTGGACGAAAACAACCTTGAAATATGCAATTATTTGAGTCTAATTTCTAGACCGAAAGTGTCTCTTTGGCTGTACGGGTTAAGACTAAGAACACGAAAGCTTCTTTCCAACTAGGGATGACACGATGACAATTCTTCAGATCCGGGACTAGAACAGTTGCCTCTGGATATCAAATCCTGCTACGGGCGATGCGAACCTCTATTTACCCTTACCAAATAACTGTGTGTTTTAATGACCCTCAGGAAGAAAGATTTTGCAAACATTGTAAGAAAAAGAGAAATGCAGCTAACCAGAAGTTAGTCTTTTTAATGGCCGAAAGCCCGAAACGTTTCATACGCTTTGGAAGTTTTCATCTTAACCGTATTTTAATTGTAGTCTGCAAATCGTTCAATACGAAAAAGTCTAAAATTTTGTTATCTGGTATAGATTTTACGAAGGATCCTTATAACCAGTTTTTGGCCGTTATAATTTTTTTTTTTTCACGTTCGTTCCAAGAACCGCATTTTTAACTTCCGGTACTGTACATGGTATGCTATGATGATAACATATGAGCCATGCTCTGTATGAAGGGGGCTTAAAGCGTCTGCAAAAAGTATCGACCTAGGACAGCCTGCGCAGTCTGCGCAGGCTGACCTGCGTCAAAACGTTTTGCTATTTGTAAATATTCTGCATGTTAAACGATCATTCTACTTCATTATTCCAGTCGATTTTTAGAAGAAATGGATCTAATGGATCCATGATATAGAGTTATTTCATCAGCTTGTGGTTAATATGGGGAAATATTTGCCGAAAAAGGGAAAGGTATGCGAAAATAACGAGTGCCATAAGGCACGAGTTATTTTCGCGGACCTTTCCCTTTTGAGGCAAATATTTCCCCTTTACGGCACTCGTTATTTTCGCATACCTTTCCCTTTTTCGGCAAATATTTCCCCATATTAACCACAAGCTGATGAAATAAATTATATATTATATTTCCTCTGATTATTTTGTCAACGAATGCCACTTTTAAAACTTAAAAACTTAAAAAACTTAAAAAAGTAGTTCCAGATTTTCGGCAGGAGGAAAATATTCACTGTGACGGGGAAATAATTACCCCCAGCTTAAATTACGACATTTCTTTACCCATAACATTTCTAAAAATAGACACATGAAATATAATATAATGTTATAACTTGCTTGGTATCATGCTTTACGGAGATGCATTAAACCCTCGTTTGCTAGAGCATGGGTCATATATTGTGGGCCAGAGGCCCAGAAAGCTTGTAAAACTATTTGAACATGAACACTAGCTGCGTGACAAGTTATCTCCATAAATACACAGGGGTACAATATTCTGTTCAAAATCATACTCCATTCTTGATGGATTTATACAGTTCTATAGCCCAGACAGACTGTGATCCGATCGTTACCGGTGTTTATTCGCCGGAAAATTTACACCGATTGATTGTCTTGATCAACCCTTTTTCTACTAGGAAAAACACTCTAGGTCTTTAAATTCCGGACAATGCAGATCAAATTTAGCCTACTAAGGATGTGTTGACTTATCTTTGATCTACATGTACATTGTCCGATAATCTTATCAGAAATTCTTCCCAAAAAAGGTTAAGTGAGATGTTCTAGTTAGAAATAGCCTTTAACTATTTATCAAACGACAAAGTTTCAAACTTGTTGAAAATTGAAAGCATCTGCAGACGATTGCTTGAATAGTGCTAAAATTATGAAATTTGTCTTAAATAACGTTGAAAACAATGTGGTGAAATGAAAAAATGCTAAATACCAGCATTTTTTCATTTTCCACCTATGTTTTCACAAACTATTTTCTTACTGATCGTTAACCCTTTACCACACAATCCCTGGTTTTAAAGACCGTGCAGGAATAGGTTTTGGAAACCATTGTGGGAAAAGGAGAAAATGCTGGTAACCAGCATTTTCTCCTTTTCCCACAATGTTTTCTACCCTTTCAAAGACAAACACAATCATTGGAGCAGCATTTGATATGTTGTCTGCTCATGCTTTGATTTTGGGCAAGTCTAAAATTTTGTCGTTTGGTAAAGAGTTAAAATTACGGTATCGTCCGGTAAAGTGTTAAAATGCGATGTTTGACTATTTCCTAGAATAAATTTGTCCATTTCAATTCCTTATCGTTCTATCGGTAAAATTGTCCAATTTTACTCTCTGACAGCAAACAAATTAAGGGTTCACATACACGATATCTCCTGTCGTCATTACGCACTAATTGTTTGTTGATTTGCTTTTTTAGATCGACTTATCTGAGTCAAACCTGTCGACTTTAACGCATTAAAAACCTTTTATCGTTTTAATACTTAAATAAACCCATCAAACAACATTTTCATCCAAGAAATATAACCCAAATAATTGCAATGTCATGCTTGCTTATATCTACAGAGTTTCAGCAAGGCAGACAGTGTAGATCAAAGATCAGGCTGCACATTTTGTGCAGCCTGATCTTGATCTACACTAGCTGAAAAGGCAACTATAGTTTGTGAAAGGCGCTGGAAGCGTTAAATGATCTCTTGATGGACAGAGATTACTCGATCTCTGCTGGTTGCATGAGTTGCCGGACCCGCTATCAGTGGTAAATGACATTTCTAAACAACACTGTAAAATATGGAAAGGTGTTGACGATTCCGTAAACTGATATTCTTCTGATCTGTAAAAGCATAAATCTTAATTTGTCATTAAGGGAAGAAGGACCGTTTTTTTCCCACAGTGTTTGAACTAGTGCCAGGCTGGTTCGTGAAAATATCTGAAAACCGATGGATAGGTGAAAAAATGAATGAAAGAACTAACTATCGAAACAACAAATGAACGAACAGCCAACCAGACAGTCAGGCAACCAGGCAGCCAGACAGACAGGCAGGCAGGCAGGCAGGCAGGCAGTCAGTCAGTCAGTCAGGCAGTCATGCATTAGGTGCACCGAAAGAACACACAACAGCCATTTTCAGTCTAGTTATAACCAGGTTACTGCAATTTTAAGGTTGCTTTAGTCAAGAACTTGTCAGCAATTCGGGCAGAGTATATCACAGATCAGACAGCACGTTTTGTGCAGTCTGGTTTTCATCTGCACTGTCCTCATAGGCAACTATAGTTGTGAAAGGCGCTTTAAGGGTTTAGACAGCTTAACAGAATTAAAATCAATAATGGAATGGCTTTAAAACTCAGACAGTTTGATTTTGATAATATCACCGACCGTCGCGGATGCGTTATATACGAGACTGATAAAGCGATAAAAAAAGAATTTGTTTTTGTCCGAAAAACTCGAAATCACGAAGTTAGCCTTTAAAGATTAAAGGTTTCAATATCTTATATTATTATATTCCACCTGAGGAACCTAAATTAATTTGATTTTTCACTTGGTCAAAAGAAAGCGACAGTTTGACCATAGACTTATCGCATAATCTAGATTTTTTTTTTTGCGTTTTTAGGCATACAAAAAACTTTTATAAATGATCCGAATCGTTCCTTTTCCCACAATGTCTTCAAAAAGAAATAAAAGAAACCAATGAGTACACGTATCTTTTTTTTCTGTACCTACAATATTTTTGTAAGCGGTTAGCTGCAAGACTAAAACAGTACCTTACATCTTATGGCTTTTTAACCCTTTCGACATCATGGGCGAAATCGGAGGATTTTGCAGACGGGATAGATCAAGATCAGACTGCACAGAACGTGCAGTCTGATCTTGGATCTATGCCGTCCGCCTGTGTAGTCAAGGCTGTAAGATAAAGATCTTTCTGAGAATCATAGGATTGTATTTTCAGCCTTAAAATGGGTCGGGTTTATATATTTGGCGCTGAAAGAGTAATATCATTTAAGTCTTTTAGCGGTATACGGTTAACACAGACCGTACTGGCTGCTCGATGTTACTGACACTAGAGATGAAAATGTTCAGATTTCCATACACCTACGCAATCCATCGAATTGTGACATAACATTTGTATTGATTAAAAAAAAAAACATCCCATCAATTTTGATAAAACATATTTTGATGCAGTAACAGATAAAATCGTATTTTAGACAACATTTCAAGAAAGATAGTTGTGCAGTTATGTAATGACTGACTTTTTATGGTTTAATGTTCGCAGTGCCAAACAAATGAAATGGCCTTTTTTCTTTTCCCTCGGGTATTGCCATTTCCAGACTGATTCTTTTTCTTTGGTCAAAATATTTCACAGAATATCGGACAATGAAGTTAAAAGATGAGGATTTTTTTTTTTTCTTGTTCAAAAGTTAATTCTATTATTTAATGTTACTTTTACATTCGTAAGCACTTGATTAAAACTGACAGTATAAGCCTAATTATGCTCTTAATTGAAGTACTGTCATTCAACGGTATTCGAAAGTCAACGCGCGATATAACCGACGTAAACCATCTAAAGACTATTACTAACTACATGTAGCACAAGTGCAACCAACAGTTGGGTAATGTCTACAAGAAAGGAAAATGGCATTCTTTTCATTCTGTGGCCGTGAAAAGATGTTGGAAGAGAAAAAAGTGTTTATAATAAATATTAATGAGCAGTTATCTCGCAAGCGTCCTACCCTTGTACACTGAGATACAAAATTGCATTTTCGGAAAAAGTAGTCCTACCTTCAAAGCGCTTTGAAAGCAACTATGTCAACTATGGTACCCATGTACTTTGAAAAAAGTGCAATTTGTGTATAAAAAGATGTTTTAAGCACTCGTTTACAAACATTACTTAAAGTTATATGCACATTAAAAAAGTCATATTGCTGAGAAAACCAGGCGTTATTTCACATTAATTAGTGAATAAAAGGAATTGATGTTTATTTCAAAGTAATTTTCCATCATACAAATTTTAACGATCGTGATTCTGCTTAAGACTACGAAATTACAAACCCTCATCGCCATGGTACATCTTTCACAGCTTTCGTGGACGGTGTAGATCTAGATGAAACGGCACAGAACGTGCAGTCTGATCCAATATTTACACCGTCCGCTTCTAGGTCCAAAACTTATAACCGAACAGTATTTTCATTTGCAAGAGAACATCATTTTTAACAATACAAAACGCAGAATTTATCTAAGCTTGAGGACTTCACCATTGACGAAATAATCCCATGTGTCAACGACCCTGTGGAAAAAGACTTTTGAAAACATCGCAGGAAAAGGAGAAATTGCTGTTAACCAGTATTTCTCCTTTTCCCACAATGTTTTCCATCATTTTAAATAGAGATTCCATAATTTTGCCACATTTATATTGTCGTCTGCAACTGCTTTCAAATTGGGCAAGTCAAAAATTCTGTCGTCTGGTAAAGAGTTAAAGAAGCCATAATATTGCAGATACTTCTCGTAGATATTTTGTTGGATGAGAAAACTCCAGTTCAGTGACAGATTTATTGTCGGGAATATTAAAAATCTCTCTGGAAATAAACAAGATCGAGAAACTTCATAAGTCTTTCTGGAATTCTTCACTTTTTCATTTTCTATTTTTGTTCTTTTGTCTTTTTAATCTGTCTTTTCCCTTTATAATTCTACATTAAAGTTATCAGCTACTATGAAGAATCAATTTGTTTGGTGCCAAACGGATGCAGTTATTATAAGTGTTACAAAATGTTTATACCGCTTAAAGATAAATCAACCGGAACCGACAGTATAAACCCACATATTGCAAATTCAGACTTTTTGCGAAGGAAATTTTTTATCTCATTGAACAGCATGGGTCAAGATCAGACTGTTCAGAACGTGCAGTCTGATCTTGGATCGACACTGGCCGCAAATGGGGAATGAATCGCGCCTAGAATCCTAAGGTTTAATTGACACATGGCGAAAATAAAACTGCATTATTGTCACACATGGATACGTGTATATTTACTCCATCTAAATAATACAGAAGAAGTTCTCCCTGCTGTCTGGATCAATCTGAACAACAAACTCTTTTTCCTCTCAAAAGGTCTGGTAGTTCTAATAGTATTTAGAATTATCGAATATATTTGAGCCATGCTCTAGCAGAAGGGGGCTTAATGCATCTCTGTGCTACATGATACCAGACCAAGCCATCACATAACTATGGATCTATAAGAGCCACTTTTTTGAACAACCGACTTAATGATGAGGTAGACTGATCCTTTGAAAGTTGACCAGTAGCGAAAAGTTTCGGCCCAGGTCAGCCTGCGCGGAATGCGCAGGCTGACCTTGGTCGATACTTTTCGCAGATGCATTAAGCCCCCTTTTCACAGAGCACGGCTCATTTGAAAACATCATTTTGTACGAATACTCGAGGTTTGACTACACTTGGTGCTCAATGGCTACCTAGGTATTTCACTCACAAAGGATTATACAATATTTTTTGTAATGCTTTTGACGGTACTATTTATAGATCAGTCAGTACTTCGCTGTTATGCACTTCTGGGTTATAAAGGTTACTGTATGTAACGTTATACAGTCCTTCCTACAGCAGCGGCAATATTTCTCTGAATGGAACTATAAAGGGTTATATAGGAAACCCTATTCAGTCCTGAATACAGCAGAGGCAATGTTGCCCATAAAGAAACTATAATCGGTTATAAAGGGTACCCTATGTAACGTTATACTGTCCTTCCTACAGCTGAGGTAATATTTCTATGAAAATGACTATACATACATGTAGTTATATAGGGAACACCATATAACGTTATTCAGTCCTAAACACAGCAGAGGCAATATTTCCCTTTCATGTAGACTTATAAAATCCTTCATAATTATATCAAAGGACATTTTCCAGGAAAAGAACCACATGGTTATATAGGGTAACCTATTTGAACTTATACAATTCTTCTTACAGCCAAGACAATATTTCCCTCAAAGAGGATACTTTTTGTAGTGTACAGTGCAGTCAGTTCTTCCATTTAAAGTATTACAGGAATACATAGGGTACCCCGTATATGTAATTAAGTCCTTTCTTGGAACAGTCCATACCTCCCTGCTTTGCACTATTAGGTTATCATTATAGGGAACCGTATCTAGCGTTATACAACCCTTCTTTCAGCACAGGCATTATTTCCTCTAAAGGAACTACGGGGTTTTATAAGATAACCTATACATTTTTTACCACAACAGTCAGTATTTCCCTGTAAGGTACAATATGATTTTCTAAGGTATCAGCGTAGTGCTATCCTTCCTGCAGTATCATATTTGGTCTTCAGGGGCTTTCGGACATTTGCGTAAACTGTCGTCTCGGTTCATCCTGCGCATTCCGCGCAGGCTAATCCGAGACGGCACTTCACGACTACATTAGATTTTGTGCTACAGTAGACTTGCGCAAAACAGAAAATTACATAAAAACGGAAAGTGTCGTTTTGGATTAGCCTGCACGGACTGCGCAGGCTGATCCGAGACGACACTTTACGCAAATGTCCGAATGCCCCTTTTTGCGTGTTGCAATCCATTTACTTCCCTTCCTAGGTACTAGTCATTGCTTTCCTATAAGGAACTAAAGGGAAGTTCGTCGCATGCTCTAGTATTGTACATCCTACAGTTGACATTTCCTGGTTAGATGGCGTGCCGTGTAAGACGAATGCAACTCACGTCTGATATTCTGATATTTTCCAGACCTTACGAATTTATTACGTTTCAAGTTTATCGGGAAAAGCGAGGGAAATTGAATTGATATTTTATTGCGAGGATACCTGTTTTTATCTTTATTTTTCCGGAATAAATTGTATTACACCAAATAGGGAAGCTTGCAGCGCCAATCCCATTTATTAATTCCTGAACGTGTACTTTATTTTCCATGATGCATTGTTATAAACAACTTAATGTTGTTTTTTCCCCCAACTGATTTGATTCATATGCACTTCTCTTATTTATTGAAAAATTAACCAATCAATATTACGTGTTTTTTTTTTTCATTTTTTTATCGGCTTCTTTTTGTTCGATGGTAACGGTTTACTGCTGTTTGAAAGCCACAGCCAAAGAAATTGAGTATGATCTGGCAAAGGGGCTTAATGCATCTCTGTGATGCATTACACCACGCAAGCCATCACATAAATATAGATCCATAAAACCCTTGCAGTCTAAAAAAATCGGCTGGATCTGGTCCTTTGACACGCAGAAAACTAACTAAAAGCAAAATACTCGTATATCTTCCCATGTCAGCCTGTTCGGACTTCTCAGGCAGACATGGGTCAATACTTTTTGCAAATGCATTAAGGCCCCTTTTCACAGAGTATGTTTCAATTCTGATTGGCATCCAACCGACAGTCACTTGCATTTTAATATCAAAATGATTCGATAAATTTCATGTGCTGATCTGCAATATTTTCTCTATTTGAGCCACTGGGAATGCACGTCTAGAAATGAATTTATTACATACGAGAATGCACGATTTTGTAAAGATATGGCTAGAAAGAAAATCAGACATCGCTGCAAGCTCACAAATACTGATAAAGATAGATAAGATTCTCATGTGGACTTAGACTTGACAGGACGCCTCTCCAGAATATGAACATAAATACTAAGTGGTTTTGGACTGTTATCTTGCCGACATCATACTGTCGACATTAACAAAATTTCATTTGAACATTATAATGTGTATCCAATTCTTTACCAAAAGACAAATTTTTAGACTCGACCAAAATAAAAGCATTTTCTGATGACAAATCCAATATAACTTCAATAATGATTTTTTTTCTTCTTTTCTGAATGTGGTAGATAATATTGTGGGAAAAGGAGAAAATGCTGCTAACCAGCATTTTCTTATTTTCTCACAATATTTTTTTAAAAGCTTTCTTCTTCAGGGCATTACGAAAACACAGGATTGTTTGTTACATGGTTTAAAACACTATTCTCAAGTGATCATGAATTAATACATCAGAAAACATTGTAGGAAGGGAACAGATTGCTTATTTCGAGCAATCCCTGCTTTTGTCAAAATACTTTTAAAAGTGATCTACTACAAAATTTGTGCTCGGCATACCAACACGACAATGCGCTGTCAGTTTTTACCTTCATATGGGTATAGCACTATTTTAGTCGGGGATCCCTCGTGGGTGAAGATTTTTCGGATACATTTTCCCCTGGTTTCGTAGTAGAAGAGTTGCACCATGTTGTCATTCGTCTGTTTAATGTCTATTTGTGCGAAACTCGAAATAACTTGTTGCTTGAATGCATCTGAAAAAAAAAAGAAAATCAATTATCATGCAATAACACTAACAAAACACGGGTTCTTTCATGTCGGTCTAACCTTAAGTCTCGTTTTTTTTTTGCAAAGCTTTGCCCTGTTATTTTAACGATGTTAAACACAGGCCATTGTTCAAAAACCATACTAAACATAATTCTAATTCTAACATCAAAGACCAGAAATCTGATTGACAGACACTTTCTGACCCAGTCCATGAGATGGCTTGTATCTGAATTAGGAATAAGAACCAAATCTGGTACGGTTCAGAAGTACGATTTGATTTCCAGTCGCAAGTTCTTGGAAATACCTTGGCTTGATATTGTCACGGTTTCGAACCGGAAGTGTGGGGCGAATTATTTTCAGCAAGAAGTATTATCGCGATAAAAAAGTAAATCTAGAGAAACTGAAGAACTATTTAGTTTCATGACTTAATTGTGTTGGACACTTACATTTGAGCTATACCCTGGGAAAACGGGGTTTAATGTGTCTCTGTAATGCATAATACGAATCAAGTCATCACATAATTATGGATACATAACATCCATATTCTCTAGCAACCGACTGAATTCTGAGGTAGAACGGTCCTTGGACATGCAGAACATTTACAAATAGCAAAATATTTCGATCTATGTCATCCTGCGCAGTCCGCGCAGGCTAACATGGTCGATACTTTTTGTAGGTGCATTTAGTTCCCTTTTCACAGAGCATGGCTAATTTTTATAAAGTTTTATTTTTTTTATTATGGGTTTCACTCTACATATTCAAACATTGTGGCACAAGTTGGGAATATTTGCTTACAATACTGTAAAAATCGTAACACTTTAAGTAATTTATGTTATTTTTTGTTCAACAAACATTGTTTTGAACAAGTAAAATGGTGAATTTAGCACCAAAACACTTCAATAAAATCTTCTTTTACACAATTTATACTACACTTTCACATAACCGTTATAAATCAGCTACTGTTTGCGTGTCTAATTAGATCAAGTATAGGCTGCTATGAACCTGAAATGCATTGTTGGATGCTGTACATTTACGAGTCTATTATTCAGTAATATACGAATACAAAAGGGTAAGTGAACTTGTAACAACTCTGCTAAATCAAATGAGAAAAATATGGCATATCTGCTTCTTTTATGTAGCAGTGCAAGTGTTAACTAGTGTCTTTATTCTTTGCAAAAACAGTCTTTCTATGACACATCGAAAAAATGTAGGTCTCAACGTATATAAAAGCACTGTTGACCCCATATCAGAGACCGTTTTACTAAGGCAGTTACGAACAAAAATTGCGTAAGTTTTACGTAACTATAGTATAGTGGCATTAATCTGCCACGAGATACATGATAACTATCATGATTATTTTAGAAAACTATTGCGATCAATCAAAGTTTCCTGGAAATTTTATCTAGATAAAACGAAAAGATAAAATTTCCAGGAAACTTTGATTGATCGCAATAGTTTTCTAAAATAATCATGATAGTTATCTCGTATCTCGTGGCATAAATATTTCACCATACTATAGTTAGGTAAAACTTACGCAAAGTTTGTTCGTAACTACCTTAGTGAAACGGAGCCCAGGGCCCTGTTTCACTAAGGTAGTCACGAACAAAATTTGCGTAAGTTTTATCTAGATAAAATGAAAAGATAAAATTTCCAGGAAACTTTGATTTATCGCAATAGTTTTCTAAAATAATCATGGTAGTTATCTAGTATCTTGTAGCAGATTAATGCCACTGTACTATAGTTACGTAAAACTTACGCAAATTTTGTTCGTAACTACCTTAGTAAAACGGAGCCCAGTAGAGTTCATGTTGTTATACTCCAAGGCTAGCCCCAAGATTGACTTGCATATTTCTTAATCGACCAATCAGATGGTTAGTCATGGAATCTTATATTAGGGGTCATTTTAGAATGATTAAATACAGTCTGAGGCTGCAGAATCTTTGTTTACATTTTTGACTAATGCATTTAGTGCAACGGTATACAATTTCGCTTCCGACTAAATAAACTCGTTTTTTGTCGATGTCTTGAGGCAAAATTTCATTACAAGTGAGTCGATGTTTTGACAGTGTTCTGCCAAGGACTATTTACAGAAAGGGAAATTATCCCAGTACTTGTCACAAATCTCTTACTTGGCAGAACACTGCGTCAGTTATCAGTTAACGTCAGGTTTCGGACGATGTAGATTCAAGATCAGACTGCACGTTCTGTGCAGTCTGACCTTAATCTACACCGTCCGCAAAAGTTACTTTTAAAAGTCGCCATAGATAGTGCCAAGACTTAAATAACCTGTTACTTTCCAAATTAGCTGTGAAAGCTTATCGATAACGCACTACAGCTGCCAATAAGTATTGCTTCCTCTTGTGGTTTAGGGAACAAAACCATTCCTCAAACGTTATAAAAACTGTTTCCAAGAATCTTCCACCGGGTCTCTATCGACCTCGAGCCTTCGGGGGAAAACTTTTATGGCCAATGTAACGACATTTGCTCTTATATGTGTTCCGCGTGCCCGCTTCCTAATGATATATACGTTTTGTCATTCAATACCAACGAGGTCCATTAATTCTTAAACCCTTTGTCTCCTGTTTGGGGACCTTAAAGGGAATACTCGTACATGCTTTTAGCTCCTTAAACAGATATTTTTGAACACCCTTGTTGAGTATTTCTCTATTTACAAACAACACACACTTTCGAGTACATCAATTGGAAAGGTCTATTTGAATCATTTGAAAGCTTGTTTTGTATGTGTAATCTACATGTGCGTTCATTATCCACGGACAAGTCTGCATGTATCCATCCTTGAAAACTAGTGAGGGAACTTTCTGTAGCATAGTCTCTGTTATTTAGATTTAATTGGAACATTTTTAAGCTCATTCCGCTTACCAGCATTTTCTCCTTTTCTCACGCCCTTTTCTCATTTCAAAAGGATTCTTCTTCAAGGTCTTTCAAACACGGTAATGTTTAGTAAGGCTTAGATTTAGTTTTATCTGAGAGCTCAACGAAACAGATTTACCAATCATTTTTATCACCGTTGATTATACAAAACGTAAGAAGTGGCAATAGATGGTGAAATGGACAGTACTCGTGTACTTTTCAGCAAACAATTTTTTGAAATTTTGTGGAAAAGTCCTAAAATGCTGAAATTTAAAAATAAACATAAGTTTTACCAATCCTTTTGGGGAACTATCAGTTATATAATGTCAAATGTAATTGTTTTCGTTAAGTTTGATCCAAAAGTTAAACTACTTATTAACGCGAAAACAGTTGACAGCATCAGCTCACTTGACACTTTTCTGCGATCTAATAAAACTGTAGAACAAGAAAATATTGATGCGTAACATCAATGGCGCCGCAAATCAGTTGTTTCTGAAATAGGGCACATTATATAGCGTGTTATTTTTTTTTACACCAAGGGCATCACTTAAAACAAACTTCGTAGAGGTCCACGTTGTGATACTACATGACAAATATTTAAACTCTTGGCCATCTGGTTTTGGACAAGAAGATTTTTATTTAAAATTTGCCCCATTTAAGACATTGTGTTAATCCCGAGTATTAAACAACCTTGCGGAAGAATCATTTTTAAAACAATGTGGAAGAAGGAGAAAATGGTAACCACATTCGAATGATCGTCTGCAAATGCTGTCAGAAGTCTAAAATTATGTTGTTTGGCAAAGAAAGATTCATGGTTTTGCAACATGATTTATGAAGAACACAACGAAAATGTGGCCTCTCTCCAAAAATATTTTAACGCATTTCAAACTGACCGAAGTAAATTTATGCAGAACTCGGTGAGAAATGAAATAAGAAGTCCTAAACAATCTTTAGAATGCAAATTAAAACTTAAAAAAGAAAGAGCCAATAATGGTAAGACACAATCATAGCCATTCTTCGGCGAAATTGAACGTAATTTCAATTGGAGCTATGGACAAAAGCAGTTGTCACTCGGACAACACAAGAAAATAGTATTAAAACTAGGTTCTAAATTACCAAATTGTTATTAAAACTTGGTATGAAATGACCAGAGTGGGTACGAAATGATCAAAGTGAGTACGAAATGACCAAAATAAAAAGTATAGGTGGGTACGAAATGACCAAAATCGTACGAAATGGCTTCGGTACGAAATGACCAAGTTACGAAATGACTGGATGCCGAGTAAACAATATGGCTGCTCCCATAGGTACTTTTCAAAACTGAATAAAAATATAGTGCCGCCG
Organism: Hippopus hippopus; assembly: GCA_946811185.2. Lineage (NCBI taxonomy): Eukaryota > Metazoa > Mollusca > Bivalvia > Cardiida > Cardiidae > Hippopus > Hippopus hippopus. The sequence continues at coordinate 36,634,000 of OX328096.1, forward strand.
CTCATGCGGCGCCACAATAATTCCTGGTTGAAGTTTGTTTCTGCTTTTACCATTTACCAAAGAATCCCGTGATCTAGCAATCCTGAATTAAAGAGCTTTTGAAAACATTGCTAAACAGAATTTTCTTCTTTTTCCACAAAGTTTTCTTCCTTTTAAAAGTCCGTTTAAGGCCTAAACTTTGATTTGATATCGGAGTTTCAAAAAAAAAATATTTTTTGTAAATAGTGATAATAAAGCGTCAAGGGGAAAAAACAGACAGTATCCGCACACTTATCTGCGACCTAATAAATCTGTGGAATAGTCCCCGGTTACCCCTTTTAGCGCCAAAGGTGAAAGCGTATGCTTTTGCGGACGGTATAGATTTAAGATCAGACTGCACAGAACGTGCAGTCTGATCTTAGATCTATACCGTCTGCTTGTTTAGTCAGACCTATCCCGTAAAGCCTCGATCTGGGTTTCAGTGTATTGTATTTTAAGCCACAGACAGAGATCGAGTTTATAATAATTAGCGCTGAAAGAGCGGAAAGGCGTTATTGTCTCAGTATCAAATAAAGGCGCGGTGTTACAGAAATACGACATTATTAGTTCCTATTTGTGGCAGAGATTTCGGAAGATTTTGTTTAACATTGCCGTAGTATATCAAATAAATAGAAATGAAGCACACCATGCATTTATTTTAATTGAGTTCCAAATAGGGAATATTTGAACGTTTAAAGGCAGTATCGAATTTCTTAGTGCAAAGGAAAAGCTGCGAGCTGTTTTTGTCGGTAAAACTATCATGGGTTCTATCTCTGAGTCTGTTAGATAGAAAAGATTTATTTTTAAAAGTAAAATGTCAAAATAGAATGGAAGGTTTCCAATTTTTATTGTAGCTGTATAAATATTAAGAGATTTAGAGAAAGGAGAGAGAGGGAGTCAGAGAGAGAGAGAGAGAGAGAAAGAGAGAGTCAGAGAGAGAGAGAGAGAGAGAGTCAGAGAGAGAGGCAATGAGAGAGAGAGAGAGAGAGAGAGAGAGAGAGAGCGACAGAAGGAGCAACAGAGAGACAGAGAGAGAGAAACAGAGAGAGAGAGAAACAGAGAGAGACACACAGAGACAAGGAAGGAGGGAGAGAGAGAGAGAGAGCGAGAGAGAGAGAGAGAGAAAGATAGAGACAGAGAGAAACAGAGAAAAGGACAGAGAAAGAGGGAGAGACAGAGACAAAGAAAGAGAAAGAGAGAGAGAGAGAGAGAGAGAGAGCATCAACATCAGTTTTTCTATATATACCAAAACTGTAGTTCAGAACTCCCAAGGGATAAGTATCATTTACTCTGAATCCACCTAACTCTACCAGACAACAAAATTTTAGACTTGTCCTAATGGGAATTATTTGTACAAATTCAGTGTGCTTCATATGATGGTATTTGGCATTAGAATACCATAACACACCTTTAAATAAAAGGATCAAATTACTGGTAGCCAGCGTTTTCTCGTTTTTCTCACAATGTTACCAAGATTTCCTTTTCATCACGGTCGTTCGAACAAGCGATTGCGTTTTAGAGAGTTAAATGTTACCGTGTAGAAACACACCAGAACCCAACCATTCATTAACATTTCATCCATCCATTGCCTTTGAATAGGTATAGTAAACCACAGAGAGCAGACTAGTATCAGACCGCATGAAAGCGCAGGCTGATCTTAGTTTACTCTTTTTAAGTTGCTATACAAAGGATACGTGGCTATATCCCAAGCATTTAATCATGAAATCCTTTCGGTGCTATATGCGAAAAGAGAGGCCTTTTCAGACGGTATAGATCCAAGATCAGACTGCAAAGAACGTGCAGATCCTGAATCTAGACCGTCCGCTACCTCAATCAAGCCTATAAGATAAAAATCTTTCATAGTTTCGGCAGTTTGTTTGTTTGTCTGTTTATTTGTTTGTTTAAGCCGTCGAAAGAGGTTGAGGAGTCAATATTTCTAGAGGCAAACAAAAGAAATATAAGAAACGCTGAGAAATTTAAGCAACATTTCTAAACTTATGACCCCCTTGCAACATTTTTCTCTGCCGACAACTTTGAAAAAAAAAAAAAACATTCTTGTAGAATATGGATTATCTTTATGACTAAACACCCAATACACGTGTGAGAATCGAAGCAAGAAAATTCTTCTTTGATTTCAAAAGTGGTCTGTTGTGAGACGAGGTCGACTGCTGGAAAGAATGATTTAACAGCTGGTCAGTGTATTGTAGGAATTTTTTCTTAATTACGCCAATAACGGTATAATTTCACTCTGACTTTACAATCAAGGCTTAACGAGAATATCAATAAAGATGTTTAGAATAAATTACAGAGGCAGTTCGAGCTGTCGTTTAAGCCGCAACATTCCAAGTTTGTTTTAGTGAATTTTGATTATCATTATTATCATCATTTTGATCTATCAGCAACTTCATTACATACAAGGGGTATCCAAACTGCTTACGCCTTCCGGTCTTTCTCTCTCTCTCAGTTTCTTTTAATGCCGAAAAGACATTAAAAAAAACTGATGTATACTCCGTATCTTAGAACAACAAACATCTAAATCTTTAACGTCGAGATGCAATGAAAAATAACATTCTAATAGTGATTGTCAGTAAAAATGGAATTAAAAAGAAATTAAGATAGAAAATCCAACAACATCTACTATTAAATAAACCTTCTCATATCGCAGGAAAATTATCTTCAAAGATTATTGAATTAAACCAGTTAACGCAACTTATTAATTCATCATGGTTTTCTTGTACCAATAATTAGTCGCAGCGCAGAGCCAAATTAGGTGTGGAAAGCAACAAGTTAATTTGTTCACGGCACTAATCTTATACACAAATAAAAATCCAATATCACTCACCATCGGTGCGGAAAAATTCCCTTCTGTCTTACAGCGTTCACATCATTTGAAATATGTGTATGAAAAAGAACAAAATTGTTGTCTGTCCATAGGTTTGAACGCAGACTACAATTTAGATGTTCGTATATCAGTGAAATGAAATGAACTCTTTTAGATCAATAGCATTACACTTCTCGCGACACAAAACATAATAACTTGTATGTCTTTAACCGCATCTCCTGGCATCGAGTTGACGGGCGATCGATAGGTTCTTGTCAATCCAGATTACGAATTCCGACAAACTATCCTCTCTCTCGTTTTTCTTTACTTGGAAAAAACAAGCCCTGTCGTATCGATAGACTGGAAATAAGATTATGGCGTTTCGTTGCGGTGCAAATTGAAAGTTCCTTTGGGATGTCTCGGAGAAGTCGGAGACACTTTTCGTTTTTTTTCTTTCAAATTTGTCATTATGATATTGTCTTTAGAAAAAGTGATATATACATAGTCAGTTTTTGACTGAAATTGCAGCCCACAACTGGAAGGAAAGTCGATTTTCTTGAAAAGTAGTCGCGAATCTTGCCAATCTTGGACAACTTCACCAGTGGCAATTTTGGAATATCTAATTGGTTGTGAGAGAGCAAAAAGATTTATCAACTGTGAAACACTTTCGTTTTTATCTTTAAAAATCTTTATATACAATTTTTAGCGAAGCATAGGTCATTACTTTTGATCCCCGTCTATTATCATCATCAAGACAGTATAGCATTAACAGTTCCCGAGACAAGCTTTCTGATTGGGTAACTCTTTCAGCATCATTACTTCCTCCCAATACAGTGTTGCATTCCTATCATGAGTTACATACCTCAACAGTAATAACTTCCCCTAGTATTGCATTTCTGTAGTGAGTTCCATACCTCTTCAGTAATCCCTCCTAGCAGAGACTATTAGATTCCTACAGAGAATTGCCTACCTCTACAGAAGTCCCTTCCCATGGAGTGTTGCATTTCTATAGAGAATAATCTACCTCTACAGTAGTTCCTTCCTATAGACTGCTGCATTTCTGTAGAGAATTACCAACCTCTACAGTAGTTCCTTGCCGAAAGGTGTTGCATTCCTATAGAGAATTGCCTACCTCTACAGTACTTCCTTCCCATGGAGTGTTGCATTCCTACAGAGACTTGCCTATGTCTACAGTAGTTCCTCCCATAAAGTGTTGCATTCCTATAGAGAAGTGAATACCTCTATAGAGAATTACCTACCTCTACTATAGTTCGTTCCTATAGAATGTTGCATTTGTACAGAGTATTGCCTTCCTCTACAGAAGATCCTTCCATAAGAGTGTTGCATTCCTAAAGAGAATTGCCTACCCCTATAGTAGTTTCTTCCCATAGAGTGTCGCATTCCTACTGAGAATTGTGTACCTCTACAGTAGTTTCTTCCCATAGAGTGTTGCATTCCTACAGAAATTGCCTACCCCTACAGTAGTTTCTTCCCATAGAGTGTCGCATTCCTACAGAGAATTGTGTACCTCTACAGTAGTTTCTTCCCATAGATTGTCGCATTCCTATAGAGAATTGCCTAGCTCTACTGTAGTTCCTTCCCATAGAGCGATGTATTCGTTTAGAGAATAATGTTACCGAAAGACAAAAATTGAGACACGTCCAAGTTGAGAGAATTTGAAGACAACAATTAAATGTAGCTCAAAGAAGAGAACTTGGTTTTGAATTGACAGAAAACATTGTTGGTTACCAGCATTTTCTCCTTTTCCAAAAATGTTTTTAAAAGTCTTTTACTTTACGGTCGTTAAAACCCGTAATTGTTTAATTGTTTGGTAAAAGGGTTTCCTTGTTTCCTTAACTGACTTGTCGCAGATGGTTCCATAATTTGGAAAAAGGTCAAGGGTCAATTTAATGGAAGCTTCAACGAGTTCTTTTTGTAACGACGTAATGTTGTTTTAAAAGATCTTTTTACCCATCTGAAGCAGATTTACCAAAGCGTAATTGTAATTTGTGGACCATTTAATGCGGAAGAAATCTCCGTCTAAAGGCAATAATTCGAATATCAGATCGTGTCAGACAAAACAGCCCATTTCATTAAATCTTTCGAAGAAAATATCACAGAGAGCTAAATACACCATTATTATTCTGTAAAAACTGTAGCGGAACGTTTTAGATGTCTGGCGCTGTATTCCAGTTTTTCAAGTACTTGTCTTTTATAGGTCGCCAAACATCCACCACCCTGACTACAGGGGATAATTTTGTTGGTTTTGAGGACTTAGTTGATTAATGTGAGAAAACATCTTCTGGGCAGTCTGATCTTGTACCTGTACTGTTCGATCGATGACATATTGTGAGTTTTTTTTTTCTGTCCAAGTCACCTTGAAATTGCAACTTTTTGGCTTTTTCAATCGTTTAACCTTTTACAACAAAATCCCGAGTTTTAACGACACTGGAAAAGAAGGCTTTTGAAAACATTATTGGAAAAGGAGAAAATGCTGGTAACTAGGATTCTCTCCTTTTCCTGCAATGTTTTCTACTCTATAAAAAAAAACATAATTTAATTTACATTCATTTTGTCGTCTGCAAACGATTTCAATTAGGTCCAGTCCAAAAATTTGTCGTTTGGTAGAGTTAATGGAGTCTATTTCGTTTTTATAGTTGCCTACGGTTGAAGAGACCATCGATTCTTCAATCATGGCAAGTGGTACAAGATATTTGCTGGAACAAACATTGCCAAGTTATAGATATAGTAAACCGTAGTAGACTTGTGAAGCTTATGCGAACTTATGCTTTTTGCGAGCGATTAAAACTGCTGATGCGCTGTTTCCAATGGGGAAACAATATAAGTCAGTTTGTACCAATTGTAAAGACCTTATAAATCAATAGATTTCATCCTTTTGTCCCTTGTACCTCTCGCAAGTTTTCTATACTCCATACACACTGATTTTTCGAACTATCATTTTTGACATTATGAAGTCGTATTTATAAACCATTCAAAACATTGTTCTTATTCTAAATTCTAAGCCTAGCCATTTGATTGGCCGAGACAAAATGTCTCGGCCAATCAAATAGCTAGTCTTAGAATTCAGAATAAGAACTGAATTGTGAATGCTTAGTGAATACAGCGAGAGCTCGTATTCGAGTTACCGAGTTTTTGTTTGTATAAAGGAACGAAGAAAGCTATTCTGTTTTTATTTTCTTATCGATACATGAAGTTATGGTAAACATGAAACCATAGGGAAATACTATCGTGAAGTGATTCTATCGATCCTGGTTTCTTCTCTGATACAACCAAGCAACGGAAATAATCTTATTTCCATTTTCAATGCAATCAAGTGAAAGAGAAGTAATAAAATCAATCCTCTTCCTCATCCCCCGTGATGAAATACGAATTGAGTGCGGAGATATACCGGGTTATAATGAAGATTTGTTATGTACACTGTAATTTCATTGCGGTGACTTGGTAATTTGGAAGGTCTCCGACAAGTAGTTCCGCCCAATAGTAACTGCTGCAATATTTACGAGTAGGAATATAATGGTTCAACGCTGGATATAAGCATTGAGTTCTTTCAATTTATATTTAAGCCATGCGCTTTGAAAAGGGGTTTTGATGCAGCTCCCTGATCCTATAACAAGGCATCACATCATATGGATCCGTAAAATCTATTTTGTCAAACAACTGACTGAATCCTGAAGTAGAATGACCCTTTGACATGCAGAAAATTGACCAATAGCAAAAGGTTTCGGCTCAGGTCAGCCTGCGCACACTGCGCAGGCTGACCTGATTCTAAACTTTTTGCAGACCCCTATTTCATGAAGCATTGCTCATTTTCAAAATATTGTCGTAAACCCCATTTTCAGACGACAAACTTTTAGATTTGTCTAAAGTGAAAGCATGTGCAGACTACAAATTGAATATGGCTGATATTGTCTTTAGAAGGCTCGGAAACATTGTAGTAAATGGAGAAAATGCTGGTCACCAGCAGATCTTAACATATTACCACCAGTAGAAAACGTTGTGTTTTCTTGTATTAGATCACTTTTGAAAACATTAAACCACAAGGGAATAAATGCTCTTATCGAGCAATTTCTTTCATCAGAAACATTATCTTTTTCGCACTTTTACATGTACTAGTATAAAACCTCAATTCTTTTTTATTTTCCGTTGATGTTTTGCGTTTCCAAAGTGCGTCTGCTACAAATTTATGTCAGGGTGTGATTATTACATACAAAATCGTAGTTAATTGATTGTTTGATTGATTGATTGATTGATTGTATGGTGTTTAACGCAGTTTTCAATATTATTTCGGTTGTATCGCGACGGCCTTCGCACCGATCCATGCTTTCCTGGAGTTTCTTTTTACCAGTACTTCGCACGAAACTCTTCTCAATGAAATGGCTGCTTTGCCACATAACCATCGTCGAAACGATGATCAGCGGTGAGAATGGAATGAATTCTGTGGCACTGGCTATTATCAATCCTAGGAATAAGATTCGCTGAACTGGGGGTTAGAACCAGCGACCCCTTAATCTCAAGTCCTGTACCCTACCGACTGCATGCGCTACTGGGGCTCGGCTACAAACTCATGGTATGCAATGCACAAAAAGCGCAGCAAAAACAAATTTGATCTGGTCGGTCCAATTTTAATACGTATTCTAACTAGAAATGCTTCGATACAGAACAATCGTCCATTTAAAGTTTGCTTCACGGTTTACAGACGGCAAAATTTTCGACCTGTCAAGTTTGAAAGCATCTGCAGACGACAAATTGAATGCGTTTCAAGTGTTGTAATTTGTACTTTCAAAGAGTAGAAAATATTGTTGGAAAAAGGAGAAAATGTTGGGGTTTTTTTTTCTTCTTTCTTTTTTTCAGCATTTTCTCCTTTTCCCTCATTTTTTTAAAAGCTTTTTTTCATCAGGGTCATTAAAACACGGGATTGTTTGGTAAAGGTTTTACTATTTACATCTTTATAACAAGTCCGCAGCAAACGAATTTAAGAATGTCATTGTAAAATGTGGACAATCAAAACAGATTTAAGTCAAGTATATTCATGTAAAAAACTGCTGGAAAAAAGTAGAAATTACTCGCGTAGAGCTTTTTTCCTTCTGTCGTACGATTTCAAAGAGAGTTGTCTGCTGCAAGACGCAAAATGTCGTCTGTTGGAAAACATATGCTAACATTCTATGTGTTAAAGATTATCAGAGATTCTCCGAAAATTGGAAAATCTTACAAGTGAGGGGAATTCCGGCTTTACCGCACTATTTCCTGTTTTCACGACCCCGAAGAAAGACGGCTTTTAAAAACATTGTGGGAAAAGGAGAAAACGCTTGTAACCAGCGTTTTTTACTTTTCTCGCAATATATTCTATTCGTTTTTATACAAATCTCATAATTTGTGCTATATTTTATTTGTCTTCTGTAAATGCTTTCAGTTTGGACAAAATGCTTTCAAGGACCTTGTTCCTCAAAGTCGTGATAACTCGGTATTGTGTGGTAAAGATTTAATTCTCAGTCTAATGATAGACTCGGAGAGTAACACAATTTCTGATCGGCAAAGAAATCGCTTTACTTTCAAATTTAAAAAAAATAACTCTTGAGAATTACACTAAGAATGTTATTAAAAAATGGTTGGCAAACATGGACCCCTGGCCTAGGACTACTATCGATATCTATTAATAAATTAATAAAGAAGTTAAGGCCGTTTTAGAGCTTATTGTGGCGCCGCATAAGCGGCGGCACTATATTTTTATTCGCTTTTGAAAAAGTGCCTATGGAGGCAGCCATATTGTTTTCTAGGCTTCCAGTCATTTCGTACCTAGGTCATTTCATACCTAGGCCATTTCGTACGATTTTGGTCATTTCGTACCCACCTATACTTTTTATTTTGGTCATTTCGTACTCACTTTGATCATTTCGTACCCACTTTGGTCATTTCATTCCCAGTTTTTTTTTTTTTTTTTTTATCAATTTGGTAATTTAATACCTAGTTTTAATACTATTTTCTTGTGTTGTTTGCCGAATGACAAGTGCTTCTGTACATAGCTCCAATTGAAATTATGTTAAATTTCGCCGAAGAATGGCTATGATTGTGTCTTACCATTATTGGTCCTTTCTTTATTAAGTTTTAATTTGCATTCTAAAGATTGTTTAGGACTTCTCAGTTCATTTCTAACCAAGTTCTGCATAAATTTACTTTGGTCAATTTGAAATGCGTTAAAATTGTTCTGGAGAAAGGCCACATTTTCGTTGTGTTCTTCATAAATCATGTTGCAAAACCATGACTCTTTCTTAGACTTTAACTCTTTCCCAAACAACATAATTTTAGACTCTTGAGAGCATTTGTAGACGATAATTCGAATGTGGTTACCATTTTCTCCTTCTTTCACATTGTTTTCAAAATGATTCTTCCGCAAGGTTGATAATACTCGGGATTAACACACAATGCCTCAAATGGTGAAAACTTTAAAAATCTTATTGTCCAAAACCAGATGGCCCAGAGTTTAATTATTTGTCATGTAGTATCACCACATGGACCTCTACGAAGTTTGTTCAAGTGATGCCCTTGCGTAAAAAATTAAACCGCTGTAATGTGCCCTATTTCAGAAACAACTGATTTGCGGCACCATTGATGTTATGCATCAATATTTTCTTGTTTTATATTCATAGACTAGGGATTTGCTTGCACGTGATCGTAGTCTTGCATTGTGGGACATTTATGAAGGATGTCACTCAGACAGTGAATAAATTGTGTACTGATCGGTCTATGTCGTCTCTTCCAATGTCGTAATGTTCTGTCTGTCACGACCTCTGTACCCGTATTCAGCAAACCTTCTTGATAACATTCCTGGGCCAATTCTCTAGAGTGTTCTAAATTTTAAAATGATATAATTTTTCGATTGACCAAAGCAAATGCTTTATCCAATCAGAAATTGTGTAACTTTTCTATATCTACAGTAGGGTGCAATTCAGATTGGTATAAATAGATCCTTGGTCCGTATTGACCAATAATTTTTAAGAACATTTATAGTCTAATTCTAAAAAAAAAATTAGTAATACAAGTTCTCACTTGCTTTGCGAAATATGATTAAGCCTGTCAGAAGTTGTGTTGCTTTCTAAATTCTAAAAATGGAATTAAGCAAAGTTGGTGACTACCCTTATGCTTTTCAGGAAATGCAGCTCAAAGTTGATCTATACCTATCTATACTCAGTTGTTCAATGTTTCGCAACCAATTAAATGTATTAGACCTTTTCGTCCAGGCTAAAGGTTAATTTTCGACTGCAGTTGAATATTTTTTTTTGTAAATTTTCACCATCAAGCAGCGGACGGTGTAGATCCAAGATCAGACTGTACGTTCTCGTTCTGTGCAGTCTGATCTTGATCTTTGCCGAACGCAAAAGCTAACTTAGTCGCAATTAGCAGTAGAAAGTTAAGATTTTTTATACCGATTATTTTCTGTCAATGAATTCAAAGCACAATTGGATCTCTGAATTAACTTCACTCATAACCTCCAGGAATAACTTTGCAGCGGATGACTGAAATAATCCTGTAAAAGTATATATTTTCAAATTTACGAATACATTTTTAAGAAGACTATAAGACGCAAATGTCGCCTGGAAATTTCACAGGGGTAAAGGCTAATATCAACATTGCGTGTAATATCCGCTCGGCACCGGAACTCATCCATCCACAGAAATACATTTCTCAGAGAAAAATGAAAAGACATAGATTTCTTGGAAATTATAAAAGCATAAATTCTTGAAGAGAATATAGATCGAAGCTCGTTTGTCATAAAATTTGAAAAGGGGAAAATATAAGAGAGAAAAACAGAAAACTACATCAATAATACAACGTATTTATTTACCCTTAGGCTGCTGAACGCGACTCAATGCACTCTTTGAGAAAGTGTTGATCAAGATCAGAATTAAAAAAAACGTGCTGCCTGATCTTGGATTTTTGCCGTCTATTTAGTAAGGTTTTCCTCCTACAAAACTATGCTTGAAATCAAAGTATTTGAGCTTTCACTGTTAGCCTTTATCAAGCAATCCCGTCTTTTAACGACCTTGGTGAAGAAGGCTTTTAAAAAAACATTGTGGAAAAGGAGAAAATACTGGTAACACGCATTTTCTCCTTTCCCCACGATGTATCACCTGAGCCATAGGTTATTCACCGTCTTCAAAATTGAGTTCTCTCAATTTTGATATGTATAAAATTTTGTTTTCTGGTTAAGAGTTAATTTTGGTTAAAATAAAATTGATCACGTTAATACAATCAAAAAACGATAACAATTTTATCATATTTCTTTCCTACAAAGATATGGAAAGAGAGATCTTATTTAAAAAGATAGACGGCGCAAGAGGCACTGGAATATCAATATTAAAACTAGTCTTTGGTTCAATATGGAGATCCCGAAATAATGAAAAGTAACTGCGCTAGCACTATTGCGGCTTCTTGGTTGTTGTTTTATGCTGTTGAATAGTAAAATTTTCAATCAGACATTTTTTTTTCAGATATGATATTAACTCAATTCATCGATGGAAAAGGAACAGATGCTGCTAAAATAGTGTATGAAAAATACATGTAGACTGTACAATAATGGATTACAGGGTAACGTTTAAAATTTCGAATGGCCAATTACTACAAGAAAAGGATTACCCTCTGTCATATCTGTCTGATCCTTGATCTACCCTACCCGCTCACAGAAACAATAATTCTAAAATTGTTGTATTATTTGTTCTAGTACTGACTGGAATTTCCATTCCTCCCACTGAGTAATTTAGTGGGAATGTGCACATTATACTCATGTACTTCCCTTCCATATGTTTTATTACAATGGTATGAAATACTCTCACACTCATGATCATCTACCATCTGAATTAACGTTTATTGAAATTATATTTATTCATCTGAAATAGTAGAGAAACATGAAAAGACTCTTAAAATTTATCCATCCATTTATTTTGTTTATGATTCAATCGAACAACTTCATGTCTTTAAATCCAATTGTTTTCCACGTATGTATGTATTGAATGGATTTGTATTGTATGACAATGAGCTGTCTGCTTTATGTCGAAAATAAAATGGTATGCTAAGCTATGCTATGCTATGCCATATCCATTTGCTAAGGTAAGGTGTAAATGATTGCCTTCAGAAACCGATTAACGGTAGCAAACCATGTATATGGGTGTTATAAATAGACCCGAACATCGGCCCAGAATGAGGCCCACAAAAGAAGTATTTTAACATTTTTACCGATAGAAAATTACTAAACAGTCACTCGAGACTGATTACAAGAAGTAGGTCAAAAGCCAATTTATACAGCCATGCGAAAATAATGAAAGTGCAAAAAGCAGTTCATTACACCCTGCACACTATATTTGTCTGCGCCGGTTTTAGATACTTTTATGGTGTTTAAAGCTTCACAGAACGATCCCATGTTTTAACCCTTTACCAAACAATCCCGGGTTTTCACGACCCTGAGAAAGAAGCCTTTTGAAAACATTGTGGGAAAAGGAGAAAATGCTGATAACCAGCATTTTCTCCTTTTCCTACAATGTTTTCTACCCTGCCCAAAACAAATTTAAATTCTTGAATCACATTAATTTTGTAGTCTGCAAATGCTTCCAATTTGGACTAGTCTAAAATTACGTGGTTTGGTAAAGGGTTAATGAACCATAAAAGGAAGGTTTTTGAAAACAATGAGGGAAAAAGAAAGAGACCATTTATGGTAAACCACCATTCTATCCTTTTCCAAAAATGACTGCTACCCTTTCGAAGATGATACCATCACTTAGGCCACATCTTACTTGTCGGCTGCAAATACTTTCAGTGTTGACAAGTTTAAAATTTACTAGTCTGGTAAAGAGACTTGATTTACTATTATGTATGAGTACTTAAGTCTCTAGCATTGACATGTCTGGAAAATTTAACGATTCATCAGCAGACATTTTTTGAGATACGTTAAGTATGTCTGTTATTCGAAATAACAAGAACTCAGATACATCTGTGCCTGTATTTACCAACCTTTCTTACCAACATTTAGTTTAAACATATTTATTTTACATCGATTGAGAAAACAAGTTCATACAACTTATGCTAATCTCTCTCGATTCTGCTTCCTGGGAACTACACCAGTACTCGCGCCGAATGTGTGGGCCAATGAAAAATTCCAAAGTTGAAACCCGCTCCCGGGTATCGAACTTACCAACATTTCTAGTCTTAACCTCAAGAGTTTTCTAAATTTCAAAGTAACACAATGTCTGATTAGCTAAACCATTTGTTTTAGCCAATCAGGATTTTTATTTACTTTCTAAATCTAGAATAAGACCTGGAACATAGTTTAGTATGGTTTTCAATTCCTTCTTTCCAGAGTATATGAACGGCCACTGATACATTTTGTCCATGTTTTTTTTTTATGTCTTCACGACCTTTTTTTTAATTAAAAAAAAGCTATGAAGCTAATTGAGAAAAATATTGGCTGAAGATAAAAAAATGCAACACTTTCTTTTCAAGGGTATAGTGTAGTATTTTGTTGTGATCGAAGGGAGACAACCGTTGATGTTAAGTTTTCCCTTTGTCGATACTTTTTCCAGGAATTTTGAAAAAAAGAAGGCAGTCTGTTTGAACAATTTTAGTTTTTCCTCTCCACTTTTTATTGGGGACAGCAACGCACAAATGAAAATAAGGACTGATACCCTGGTATAGGAAGAAACAATATTGAAAAAGAAAAATAGTCATTGCACTTCTAAGTTCTAGGTAAAGCTGCTTTAAAAGAAATTAATAAGGCATGCTTTGTGAAAAGGGAGTTTTGTTCATTTGCAAAAAGTATCGATCCAGGCTGACCCCGGTCGAAACTTTTTGCTATTTGTCAATTTTCAGCATGTATGTAAAACCGGGCTACATTATGAGCCAGTCGACTGTTCGAGAAAATGGATTTTACAGATCCATGTTTTTATGATGAACTTGCTTGGTACGATGCATCACAGAGACGCATTAGACCCCACTTTTGCCAGAGCGTGGCTCAAATAAAAGTACCATCAGACCTTGCTCATATTCATGTAAATACGCTAATAAACTTCCGTGGCTGTTTTCAGTGTGTTCTAAATTCTTTTACGAGCCAAGTGATTGTCTGTGACTTCATGTCAGCCAATCGCGTGGCTAGTCTTGGGATTCCATAGGTAGAAAAATATTTGACCCACGCTCTGTGAACAGGGGGCTTAATGCATCTGCAAAAAAATATCGACCCATGTCAGCCTGTGCAGTCCGCGCAGGCTGATATGGGTCGAAACTTTTTGCTATTGTCAATTTTCTACAGCTTAAAGGACCAGTGTACCTCATCATTTAGTCGGTTGTTGTACAAAAATGGATTGTATGAACCCATAATACTGTGATGGCTTGCTTAGTATCATGCATCACGGAGATGCATTAAGCCTCCTTTTGCGAGAGCATTGGTCATTGATACTATTTCTGTGATTCTGATGTGGTCTGCATTCTGACAACTAGAAGAAAGATTTGGTCTGTGTTATCACAGAAGGTAGGTAACTTCGACAACTTGAATAGGACATAGAGTAAGACATCATGTTGAATTGCCAGTGTAGAAGGATATTAAGTCACTGAAAGCCTAAATATGTCTGTAAGGATGGCGGGGGTTTACATGGACGTAGTAAAGATCTATCAGGTCTTTTAGTTTGAAACTGTCAATTTTACATCGACTGTGAAACAAGTTCTGATAAACTATGTCTATCTCTTACAATGTTTTCTCCCAAGATTTGTACTCACGCTGTGATGTGTGAAGTTCCAGAGGTTAGCTCTGTTCATTTTTAGAATCGGACCCTGAATCTCTAATGTGAGAGGTCGACACTCGACCCACTGCGGTATGTAGTCTCCCATAAATTTCCTCTCAACAAGGGAAGTAACTATGTAAGGAATCATTTGATAAGAAGAGAGAGTTATATCCCTCGAGCAAAAATTTTTTTGTCAGATCGCATGGTATCCTGTTGTTGAACTAGTCATGCAAACACTTTGATCAATATCTCGTTCAGTGTAAATAAAAGTTAAAGCTATTCAGTATATCCTATTTACCGCCCAAATAAAGCTTTTCAAGATCTTTTTTAAAGATAAAATCAGTGGCAAAGCCTATAAATGGATGTTTTAATGGTCGCACTTTTAAAGTCCGTATTAGCATAGTTATTAGTTCAAACGTATTGTAAACAATTTATCATAGCTCACCTTCTTCTTTCACAAATAGTTCATCGGTATTTTGAATTGAAAACAATCCTGAGGCATTGAATTAATATTTAGTTCAGGCAATAAAACTTGTTAAAACATGTGGCTAGGTTGACCTAGACTTTGTCTCTCTGTAATAGTCTGTCTGTCATTTTGTCTGTCATTTTGTCATATTGTTTGCCATTTTGTCTGCCATTTTGTCATTCTGTCTGTCATTCTGTCTGTCTGTCTCTCTGTCTCTCTGTAAACAGACTGGAAAGCATTTTGAAATTTAGGATTGCTTGGGGATAAGCTTAAACCTTTTTAACATCACGGGCAAAAACAGGCCCTTTTGAGGACGGCGAAGATTTTGAGAAGAAAGTGCAATCTTCGATAGAGGTTGTTCGCTTGTTTAGTTATTTACCAAACAACAAAATCTTAAACTTGTGTATATTGAAAGCATTTGCCAACAACATGGTAAATGTTGCTCAAATGATGGATTTTTGTCTTTGAAAGGGCATGAAATATTGTAGGAAAAGGAGAAAATGCTTGTCATCAGTATTTTCTTCTTTTTCCCCAATATTTTGAAAAGCCTTCTTCCTCAAGATCCCTAAAACCCGGGATTGTTTGGTAAAGGATTAAGTATATAAAATCACATTTTCGTGAGAGTTTTAGTGGATCGTATTTTCAGTCGTAAAAAGATTTCAAATAAATAATTGGGCCATGCTCTGGCAAAAGGGGGCTTAATGCATCTCCGTGATCCATGGTACCAAGCAAGCCGTCACATACTCATCGATCTAAAAGATCCACTTTTTTTAACAACCAAGTTAATCATGAGATAG
The DNA here is from genome assembly GCA_946811185.2 of Hippopus hippopus. Classification (NCBI taxonomy): domain Eukaryota; kingdom Metazoa; phylum Mollusca; class Bivalvia; order Cardiida; family Cardiidae; genus Hippopus; species Hippopus hippopus. The sequence continues at coordinate 36,649,882 of OX328096.1, forward strand.
ACTAGTCCTTGGACATACAGAAAATTGACTGATAGCGAAAAGTTTCGGCCCAGGTCAGCCTGAGCGGATTGCGCAGGTGACCTGGGTCGGTACTTTTCGTAGATGCATTAAGCCCCCTTTTTACAGAGCACGGCTCAATTATAAACTATGGGTTTAAAAGAGTAGAAGCAGTTAACAACATATTTGATATCAAAGATTAGATGGGGTCCTGTGTGGCTCAGTGGTAAATTGTAGGACTCGTGACCTGGAGGCCCCGGGTTCGAGCCTCACTGGCTCCACTTGGTTTTTCACAGGAGTGTCCTTGGGCAAGACACTTCAAAGCCCCAGCCTAGTACTGGTGAAACCCAGGAAAACATGTATAAGTGAGCTGCCGCCGTGATATGACTGAATATTGTTGAAAGCGGCGTAAAACACCATTAAAATAAACAAACAAACAAAGATTAGATACCGTAAAAGGTCTCTGATGGTAGATGATAGATCAGATACCCTATAAACTATCTGATGGTGGATCAAAGATCAAATACTTGGCGGTGGATCATAGATCAGATGATGGATCAAAGACTGGATACAGTTTAACCATTTACCAAACAATCCCTGGTTTTCACGTCCCTGGGACCGTAGACTTTAAAAAACATTGTGGGGAAAGGAGAAAATCCTGGTAACCAGCATTTTCGCCTTTTCCCACAATATTTTCAACCCTATCAGAGAGCTAAAGTTCATTTGTACCAAAGTTGAATTTGTCGTCTGTAGATGTACGAGTATTGAACTTGAAAGAGTCTTAAATTTGTCGTTTGGGAAAAGGTTAAGCTATCTTATAGTTGATCATATATCAGGTACCCTATTAGCTACCTAATGATAGATCAAAGATCAGGATACGTATTCACCAACCACTCTTTAATTCGTTCTAGGTCTAATTCTAGATTTATCAAGTATCAACAATTTGGTTTAGCCAATCAGAGGTTGTGTTACTTTCAAATTTAGAAAATCTCAGATATAAAGACTCAGAATGTTCTTGAGAATGGTTGTTGAATACGGAAACCAGATACCGTACAAGCTCTCTGATAGTAGATCATAGATCAGATACTCTATGAGCTATCTAATGGTGGATCAAAGATCAGATACTTTTTTAAGTTATCTAATGGTAGTTCTTAGATCAGGCTGCAGCATAAAAGCTGTGTGATCATGTAACAAAAATGTTACAGGGTTTCCACTGTTACCAACAGGCAATTAAAGGCTGAAGAACTCGAGTTTCAGTGGAACATACTTTCAGCCGTAGAAAGATGTCGAGTTAATACAATCTATAATATATGAACAATGCTCAGTGAAAAGGGCGCTTAATGCATCTGCAAAAAGTATCGAGCCAGGTCAGCCTGCGCAGTCTGTTACTGGTCAATTTTCTGCATGTCCAAGGACCAGCTTACCTCATGATTCAGTCGGTTGTTAGACAAAATGGACTTTATGGATTCATGATCATGTGATGGTTTGCTTGGTATAATGGATCACAGAGATACATGAAAAGCAGTTAAAGACGGATCAGATATCAAAGATCAGTTACCTTGCAAGCCCTCTGCTTGTGGATCATAGATCAGATACCCAATAAGCTACCTGATGTTAGATCAAAGATCAGATACTTTCTAAGTCATCTGATGGTGGATCATAGATCAGATTGCACCATAAAAGCTATCTGATGGTAGATCATGGATCAGGTACCTTATAAGCTATTTGATTGTAGATCAAAAGGTCAGGGTACGTATTCACCAAAAATTCTTAAATTCATTCTTAGTCTTATTCTAGATTTACAAAGTATCACAACTTCTGATTGGCTAAACCATTTGGTTTAGCCAATCAGAAATTGTGTTACTTTCAAAATTTAGAAAACTCTTGAGAATAAGACTAAGAATGTTCTAAACAGTGTTTGATGAATGCGGACCCAGATTGCATCAAGAAAGCTATCTGCCTATGGAACAAAAATGTCACTAAGTATCCGGCGTTGCCCAGAGAAAATTAAAGGTTGCAGAAAGAAAATACATTAACCTAACTCTTTACCAGAAGACGAAATTTTAGATTTGTACAATTTCAAAGTATTTGTAGACGATAAACCGATGATATTTGTCTGAGAAAAAGGTAAAAACAATTGTGGAAAAAAGAGAAAATGCTGGTTACCAGCATCTTCTCCTCTTTTCCACAATTTTTCCAAAAGCCTCTTTTCAGGGCGTTGTTAAATCTCAGGACTGCTTGGTAAAGAGTTAAGAGTTTAGAGTGACAAGCTCAACTTAAGTTTCTTTTTTGGAAGGCTTAGATTAGACCGCAGAGCTGTGCAGTCTGATCTTTCATCTATACTAACCCTTTACCTAGAGATATCCTGTTCAAAAGGACCTGTCTCAAGGCAATATTTGAATCTTCTTTCTTCTTTCTACTCGTATGTTGAAATTAAAGGGACCATTTTGGGGGGGAGGGGGTGGAGAGTTGGGCCAAAGCGTTGAAATAAGTGGCAGTTCTTCGAAAACTATTGACGTCAATAAAGCCACGAAGGTCAACACCCTTTAACTACAAATCGCGACCTGTCGCGTACTTTTGTAAATGACAAAGAACGAGGTCAACCTACACTCCTTTGCGGTCTGATCTTGGCCTGTGCAGTTCAACATTCAGTCAATGGGTACAACTGTAAAAGATAAAATAGTGCATCGATTTAAAATCAGTATTTAGTTCCTAAACCGTGTTTTGGTGTCCGCTGATAATTAAATTCAGGAGCGTAAAAGATGAACCCTTATCGTGCTGAACTTAGATTTAATTGCGTAAGTGGACAGTGTGGACCAAGATCAGACTGCACAGAACGTGCAGCCTGATCTTCGATCTAAACTGTCCTCTTCTTTGCCTTATATTCTAACAAGAACAGCTATGAAACAGCAATATTTTCATCTTTGGCACGGACTTAAAATGTTCCTTTCATTTATTTAGCACTACAAGAACTAGGATAGCCGCGGAAGTCCCGGGGGATAGAATCCTGGGAAACAATAGACATTTTACATATAAGGAAATTAAGAAGATAGAGGAAATCATGCAGCGTAAGTATCAATACCAACTTTTTCCCCCATAATCCATTACCATAGCAACACATTCTTTTGTGCTTTGTTGTGACTGGCTTTTGAAAACATTGTGTGGAAAATAACAATAACTCATTGCAAGCAATTCATTATTTTCTCTAAGCGCATTTCATACTAATGCGGATCTTGTTTTCTTTACAACGGTTGTTTCATCATGGTGGCTCTTGTATAAGTGTTTGGTTGGCTAATCATCCTTTGACGTGCAGAAAAATGACCAATAGCAAAACATTTCAGGTTAGCCTGCGTAGACTGTGACCTGTCGACCTGTGTCGATACTTTTTGCAGATCCATTAAACTCCATTTTCACAGAGCATGGCTTATTTGCAAATGACTTAACCTTTACCACACAAAGTCGAGATTTAACGACACAGAGGAAAACAGCTATTGAAAATATTGTAAGAAAACCAGATAACCAGTATTTTCTCCTTTTCCCACAATATCTCACCTCTCAAAGACAAATCCTATCATTTAAGCCATATTTAATGTTTAATCTGCAAACGCACTCTATGAGGGCAAGCCTAATATTTTCATTATCTGATAAAGGAGTAAAGAATAAATATCTAAAAAATATGAAGTCCAGATAAGTAAGGTTTTCACTTTGGGGTTAAACCACAATGCTTATACGAGTATTTCAATAAAAAGTATCGTATGGTAGACTTACATCCATTCGGCGTGCGTTTGCAACGGAACTTAGCCGTTAGTATGGGACGCATTGCAGTCAGAAAATATGCTACCGCAGAGGAAAGTAAATCTCGGAGATGAATTAACTTCGAATTATTCCGCATGTGTTTGTGTTGCGTTGTTGAAAAAAGTCTGAATTCTCAGAAATTTCAAGATTTTGATTGACACAAGCATCAATGCAGAAATGCACGCTAGAAAAGGTTTGCTCAACAGCTATACGCTTCACAGTTGACTTCGGAGTTTTATAGCTTTTATTTCGAGGAAACAGTTTGATGCAATCGATTTGAGATTTCCCTCTTCGACAATAAAATCTTCTACAGACTCAACGTAACAATCGACTGAGACTTGTAAGTGAAGTCAATAGCGAACAGGGCCCTAATGAATGGGAGTATTTTCACCAAAAGTCTTTTTTTTCTTTTTTCGTCCAAAACCAATGTTATCGGTATTTATATATATTGTATCGTTGAGACAGTTGATTTGAGTACCCACAACATAGGCTGATGTGAAAAAAGTAAATTGTTACCTATTGAACCGACTAATACTTCCTCTATTTGCAGCCCTAGAATCTTTAGAATAACTGAACGAAGTGTCGTACATAAATACTACAGAGCTCTACTCCTCTATACCGATGAAACAATGTACATAGGCTTATAAACTATGTTTCAAATTCCAGTTCCTCTGACTAGCTATTTATCAAAGCTTATTGTCGCTCTTGATAAACTTATTCAAGTGAAATGCTTTTATTTTGGTGTTATAGAAAGGTACATGTACTCAAATTTTTGTGTCAAAGTTTGAGTTGTAGTATTTACCGACCATCCTTAAGAACAGTCTTGGTCTTATTCTCCAAGATTTTCTAAATTTGAAAGTAACACAACCTCTGATTGGCTAAATCACCTGGTTTAGCCAATCAGAAATTTTATTTCTTTCAAATGTAGAAAAATCTGGAGAGTATGACGAAGAACGTTCTTAACTCTTTACCAAACGACAAAATTTTAGACTGGTCCAAATTGAAAGCACTTGCAGACGACAAAATAAACGTAACTCAAACATTGAAATTTGTTTCCAGCAGGATAGAAAACATTGTGGGAAAAGGAGAAAATGCTGGTTACCAGCATTTTCTCCTTTTCCCACAATGTTTTCAAAAGGCTTCTATCTCAGGGTCGTAAAAACCAGGGATTGTTTGGTAAAGGGTTAAGAATGGTTGATGAATACAGACTCAGATTGTTTCTATTCTCTTCATGTATTATCTCTACGCAACTAAACATACAGTTCACTAGCTGTTCTGGCTGAAAGTGTATTGCTTCAGAGTGAATCGTAAAGTGATAGGTAGGCTACTTTTACTATGAACTGAATTTAACCCTTTACAAAACAATCTTGAGTTTTAATGATCCTGAGGAATAAGATTTTTGAAAACCTTTTCTCCTTTTCCAACGATTTGTTCTTGAATCTGTGAGACAAATCCCATCATTTAAGATGCTTTCAATTTGGACAAGTCAGATTTTGTCGTTTGGTACAGAGTTATTTACATTTTATAGCAAATTTTAATGAGGTTTACAAAAATCAGAAGCTTATTTAAACATTGAAGAATGTTATTCATTTTTTTTTTCACGCAAGTATTCAAAATTCAAGTTATCTCATGGCGCCAATCACACATGCATTCCTGGTGTTCCCTTATGAGTGATGTGAAAGAGTTCTCTATGTAAGTCATCGGCTGCTTTTCCGCGTAAAGCTTCATTCAACTCAGAAAGAGAATTTGTCCAATGTCACAGTGACCTTCACGAACCTTAGATAATGGTGGTCTGGTCAAAGACTCGAACTCCGAAATTTCTGTATAACAAGCCTCGAACGCTTTTGGGAGAGCTACCTGGGTCCGTATGCACCAACCAGTGAAGAAAAGGGGTCTTAGTTAAATAAAAATTTAGAACATGCCACAATTTTCGATTGGCTAAACATCCGGTTGAGCCAATCAGAAAACCTGTTACATATGATTAGAAAATACCAGAGAGTAAGTATAAAACTGCAGTTTTGTGGTTTGGGAATTCGGCACAGGTTTTTTGCAAGAGAATGAATGGAGTGAGGCTGTCAATTTCAAGTTGGATCATATCCATAATTATGTATGTATATACAAATCATATTTGAAGGTGTTGAAGACCCTTTTTCCCCGCAGATGACTTTTCTCGCCTTGCAACGTTTACAGTTTCCATTTAACAGAAACATTGCGGCTACAGGAGAAACTGCTTGAGTAATTTCTTCTCATGCAACAATGTTTTTGCCTGCATCCTAGTATCAAACCTTCATATACGTTAATTATCCAAAATTATGTTTAAATGATGTTTTCTAAGTTGTTTGCTGCGAATTTATAATATTATACGGGATGAAATGGGTCAAAGTACTGTTATTTTAGTTGTATAAGATGAAAACAAATTTTTAATTGACGTGGATAGAAATATCATATTCCGTGTACTTAAATTGTATGGCTGACTGACTTTACGTTGAAGTGTACTTTAATGGGGCTTATTTAGATTTCTTTGCACTTACACAAAAATTCTTGTAAAACACTGATAAATACAACAAGAAATGCATTTCTCCAAAACCGCAAGATGACTGTACAGTTTTAAGTTAAGAAAGTGCAATTTTGGTGTTTAAATAAATCGTGAAACAATCAGTAACTCCGTCTATTTTTAGCTAGTATGAGATCAGGTATGACGTCATTATGAGAATTTTAATACGATCCCACAAAATTGATGCATACTATTGATCATGTGACATTCCCACAAGGCTTTGCTAAATACTGGCGCGAAATCTAAGAATACCTATGGAGACTACGTAAGCTATTAAGGTAATGCCATTTAAAGGACGGGGTATCTTTCACTTTTCCTTCTTAGTTATCGATGTTTTGATAGCAATTGCCTTACTACATTCATTGATAAAACGTTTTAATAGTTTGTTTGGTTATAGATATCTGAATAGCCGCCCCTTTCCCCTATAACCCGAGGTTTGGAGTAAGTGAAATAGTTTTATTCCGGTAGTAATTATTTGTTGTTTGTTTGAATTCAGTTCATATGTTACGCCGATATCGATATTACAGTTCACTTAGTTATGTCTCTCATTTTTCCGCTGCCATCTGACTGGGACTCTGCAATAGTTTCTACTCTTTCACAGACAAATTTCACATTTGCGGCACATTTAATTTGCCTTCTGCAAAAGCCATGGCTTTGACGAGTTCAAAGGTTTGTCTTTCGATAAAGAGTTAATCACTTAGCCATTAGGAACCACTTTAAGTGGCTATCAAATTGACAAAGACACTCAAGTAATAACGTTTTTCGGTCAAAGTATTCAATAAATCATCAGACAGTGTAGAGTCAGGAACAGACCACTCTTTATTATCGTAAATACGAATCATGTGACCTGAGGATCAACGGTTCATCGTCCAAAAGATCGAGGCCGACAACATCTGACCTGTTGATTAATATACCCGCAGGTCGACCTCTATGAAAGTGTCAGAAAACAAAGGTCACCTTAATTTCGTGATACAAATTAAATCGTGTACCGTAATACAAAGGTTTTCTATTCTAATTTCTTTTTGACTGACCTCAGACACGAGGTTTTTCTTGGAAACTAACACGATATAGAGTCAGAAGGCTCTTCATTAGTATTTACACACTTACCTCAGTCAGAAAGCTTTTCCTGGACATTAACACGACATACCTCAGTAAGATTGCCTTTCCTCGAAACTGATGCCTAAGTCAGAAGGCATTTCATGGCAGTGGGCACGACATGCCACGGTCACAAGGCTCGAGATGATAATTGATCCGATATCCAGCGGTTACAATGCTTGTGGTAAAGATTAACGCGATATACCACAGCTAGAAGGCTTTACTTGGAAGCTGACACACTGTACCTTAGAACACTTTTCATGACAGTGGGCACGATGTACCACGGTCACGGTCGTTGTGAAAACTAACGCGATATACATCGGTTATAAGTCTTTTTCTTGGATACAAGGCTCTTTTCTGGGGCTGCCACAGTATATTATTTTATGTATTTTAGAAGTCTATTTTATGATTTAAGACAAAATAGACCAAATCAAAACACTTTTCGTGGGAACTGGCAAGATATATCTTAGAAAGGCTTTTATGAAAATTTACACGATAAACCTCAGCCATGAGTCCCTCCTTGGAAATTGACACGATCTACCTCAGTCACAAGGCTTTTTTAAAACTGACCCGAAATTCCTCAGTCGAAAAGCTTGTCTTCGGAAATGACACGATAAACCTAGGCAAAGAAGGGTCTCCTTTGAGGTCGACTCGATATCTTCCTAGAACTTTAAACAATATTAAGTCACAAAGCTCTTCCTGGAGGTTAACCTTATATACTTCTGCCATAATTATCTGTTAGGAAACTGATGCATGCCTGAACAGTCAAAACGATCCCCTGTACTTTGACATGTTATAGGTCAGCCAGAAGACTGGTTTTGGTGGTTAATACGATTTGGCCTGCAACACGCGAAAAGGGGCATTCGGACATTTGCGTAAAGTGTCGTCTCGGATCACCCTGCGCAGTACGCGCAGACTAATCCGAAACGTAACTGTCCGTTTTTATGTAATTTTCTGTTTTTGTGCAAGTCTATTGCAGGACAAAATCTGATGTAGTCGTAAAGTGCCGTCTCGGATTAGCCTGCGCGGACTGCGCAGGCTGATCCGAGACGACACTTTACGCAATCGTCCGAATGCCCCTTTTCGCACGTTGCAAGCCATTTGTCTCAGCAATCACACGCTCTTCTTTGAAATTTGACACGCTATATACTTATGTTGAAAGGCCCTTTCTTGAGCTTTACACGATGGACCTCAAGGCTCTTTTGGGCTGCCATGGTATATCTCAACAGTCAGAAGGGTCTTCAAGAAAATTGATATACCACAGCCATAAGGCTTTTCTTGGAAACTGACACGATATACCTCGGTCAGAAGGCTCTTCTTGGTCCTTTACACGTTATACGTTAACAAAAAAATTGTCCATATGGGTTGCCACGATATACTTCAGGTGTCAGAAGATGCTTGTCGGAAATTAACACCACATAATTATCTAAGCAGTCATAAGGCTCTTCCCATAGGTTTTCCAAATTTACACCATTTTTCTCGGCCAGTCAGACAGCTTGTCTTGGAAATTTACAAGAGATTTCCCAGTCATTCAGAATGTAACACGATTGCCTCTGTCAGTAAAAAAGCACATTTTGATACTTTGTCTTGGCAGAACACTCAAATCTTGATAACTAACAAATTTTCTGGTACAATGGTAGGCAGAAGGCTTATGTTGGAATATAGAATGGAAATGACTTCAAAATTTCTGTTGAATATACACCAAAACAACTTTAAATTGTGACTCTGAAATAAATGGATATGAGCCATGCTCCGTGAAAAGGGGGTTTAATTCCTAGTTCGTGCAAGTTGACATGGGTCGATACTTTTTTTTTTTTATTATAATCCATTTTCTGCATGTCAAAGGACCAGTCTTCCTCATGATTCAGTACGTTTACAGACAAAATTGATTTTGTGGATTCATAAATTTATGTATGATTACTGGCTTGGTATAATGCATCACAGGGATGCATTAAATCCCCTGTTGCCAGAGCGTCTCTCATATGTGTTTTGTGCAAGAATATTTCAAAGGATTCTTTTTGATGGGAATATCTGTTAACCCTTAGGCTGCTAAGCGCGACTCAATGACCTTTTGCGGACAGTGTAGATCAAGATCAGACTGCACAGAACGTGCAGTCTGATCTTTGATCTACACTTTCCGATCAAGACAAATTTTTCCCAAAAAAGTAGGTTTGAAACAGCAACATTTGGGCTTTTACTACAGGCTTAAAACTTTCATGTAATCTATTTAGCAGGATAAAGTCAACAAATATCAAACGACATAATCCAAGATACGGCTGCAGGTTGTGGAAATACTGATCGTTATCACTGCTCAGTCTGTACGTTTACATTACAATGTGAGTTTCGACCCTTGGTCCGCTACATTCGTGTGAGAGTTAGGGTTATCTGTAGCTTCCACATGTTACAGTCTGTCAACAAGCTTTAGTTTGTTTCCTGTCTGGACTTCGTATTCACTAACCATCTAACCATTAAGTTGCTAAATAAATTAAAATTAAGATATCCAGCCGATAGTAAAAACTCATAGTTTATGATATAAAAAATTTGCTTGCCGGAGAAATATCACCGCATCGGACAGTGTAGATCCAAGATCAGACTGCACGTTCTGTGCAGTCTGATCTTGATCTACACTGTCCGCAAAATTCCACAAAGTCGCGCTCAGCAGCTTAAGCGTTAAAACAACATCCTATTCCTAAATATCTGAAAGTGGCCACCTGATTGGCTATTGTTCAATCTCAACCAATCAGATAGGTTTTCTTGGAAATAAGAAACTGAATTTTGTGTAGAATGTTTGATGAACACAATCAAAGATTGTGACCGAGATATCCATTCCTCCCTGGAGCTAATCGGATCAGTTCTTTGCAGATCACGATCCTAATGTTAAAATAGCATTGTTTACAAGTATTGTACTTTTCCGCGCCAGTTGTAAATTTCCTAGCTGTCACGAGATGTTAGATGTACGCGATGTTTACAAGTGGTGTAAACTTCTACGTTGTAGTGGAGGAGTATGATCACACGAAAGCTGTCCCAATTACGCAATAGAAAAGCTTCAGAAATCTTCTCAACGCCTGAGGCGAACACATGGGCCTTTGTGAACGGCATAGATCGAGATCAGACTGCACAGAAAAACAAAAACCTTTTCAAATTTAAGTTGATGTTACTTTCAGCCGTCAAAAGAGGTCGAGTTTATACACTTGGCGCTGAATTGATTGTATGGTGTTTGACGCCGTTTTCAACATTCTTTCAGTTATATCGCGGCGGCCAGTGCACCTATCCATGCTTTCCTGTAGTTTCTGTTTTCAGTAGCCTACTCCGCACAATATTTTTTCCAAGCCACTGGCTGCTTTCCCACATAACCATTGTCTGTCGAAACAATGGTCAGCGGTGAGAGAGGATTGAATCCTGTCGCAATGACTATCATCAATCCTCGTAAAGATATTGGCCGAATCGGGGTTCGAACCAGCGACCTCCTGTTTTCAAGTCCTGTACGCTACCGACTGAGCTATAGGGACTCGGCACTTGGCACTGAAAGTGGTATACATTGAGGGACAATGAGTGATTTCTTGTTGGTGACGAATGCCTCTCTGTCCTCGTCTTATTTTTCCCTACAATGCAGGAAAAGTAATTTCCAGTTATTCTACTTTTTCTTTGGCGTTGTTTTTACCAGCTCTTAGCATTAGTCCTACTCGATTAACCCTTTACCGAACAATCCCATTATAACGGCCCTACAGAGGAGGGCTTTTAAAACAGTGTGGGAAAAGAAAAAAACTAGTAACCAGCATTTTCTCCTTTTCCAACAATGTTTTCTTTACTTTCATTGACAAATCCCTATATCTTAATCATATCTAATATGTCGTCGGGAAATGCTTTCAACTTGAACAAATTTAAAATTTTGCTGTTAGGTAAAAATTAAATCGATCAATGGAACCTACCCATCTTGAGAAGCGATCCATTTATATCAATTAGCTATAGTGAAGGTCATCGAAGAGAGCAGACGAAGATGAGAACGCACTGACGTACAGTCTAACCTTGACCAACTCTCTTTGCAAGTGAAATCGGAGATTGAGACTTGCTGGCATAGAGTTAACAAATTCATCTAGCCTGTGTTGTAAATGATTAATTATCATAACCTACACAAGCCTTGGCATGTAAGTTATATCTACCTTCTTTTTCCATTCGAGAGAAGGAAAAACAAGACATATATTTTTAACTAACCATTAGAATGCTAAGCGCGACTCAAAGACCTTTGGCGGACAGTATAGATCAAGATCAGACTGCACAGAACGTGCAGTCTGATCTTGGAACTACACTGTCCGATAGGGAGATATTTTACCCCCAAAATACCTTTGAAATAGCAAAACTATGGGTTTTGCTATCGCCTTGAAAGTTTCAGTTATTTAGCGGGTTAAGGGTTAAAATGATAGATGACTACATGTATATAGAGGTAATGGAATATGAAAATTGAACTATTTGTGATTCAATATGAAGAGAAATGATGTAAAATAACCCACAAGCGATTGCTTTTTCCCCACTGCTTTGCATATTGTTGAAAGGTAAATTTTCAAAAGATATACATGTATTTGTCAACATTAAATGTCACTCCATATCATCGTTGGAAAAAAAGCGCAAGCTGCCAAAATTGGTGTGTCTTAAACTACATGCTGACATACAGTTATGAGTTGTAGGGTGACGGTCAAGAAACGTTAGCGGCATCAACGCTTGTAAAGTAGACATAAATTTGCCTGAAAATTAGCCTGAATGGGCCCGCAGCATAAACATGTCCACATTTTTTACCAATCGAAAATTACTATTAATTCATTCCAGTATATAAATATGAAGAAGTAGGTCAAATGCCAGTGTAGTTAGCTATACCGGGAAAAAATATTGGAAACGAATTTATTAAATGACAGAAAGAAATAGTCAAACAGTCTGCGCTAAAGAATTCATCGGATACTACAGTTTTTTAGTCACAAGCTTACACAAAATGTCCATGTGAAATAGTTTCGAAGACAATGTTCTGCTGAATAATCAGCTACATAGACAAAACAGTGTTTGCCCTTAGATCAATGCCAAGACTTTCCTCTAGGTCTTACCTCTTTACCAGACAACAAAATTTCAGACTTGTCCAAATTGAAAGCATATGCAGATGAAAATTTAAATGAAACTCAAATGATGGAATTTGTCTTTGATGCGGTAGAAATTATTGAGAGAAAAGGAGAAAACGCTGATACGACTGTCTGTCCACTCTTTGTGGTATATCTATACCTTTCCGTCCATCAACGGCTGCATGTGTGTCTGCCAGTCTCGTAGATTCATGTATAGCGTTTTCCAGGTACACACCCATCAGCCAATACAATATCAATCTAACTTATGTAACAGACACTGTATTGGACGAACTAAGAAGACGACATACGCCAAAAGGAATCTAGAATAGCCAGAGAAAAATGTACGATAATGAAAGTTTCGATTGAGCCTCTCCGCAAATATAATTATGTCTCTCAATGTAAACAGTGGCACGACGTTACGAAGACACAAAAAGCAATAATCTCCAAACCGCAACGTCGATAGATGGCACTTTGAACCCATTATTCACCTATTTCTCGGTCACCACTATGACTTTTCGCTGGATGTCGTCCTTGAACTGTCCGTCGGTTTTTTGCCTATGGGGATTTCTTCTCTTGGTCAGATAGGGTTGTTTTACTGCAGTTCTTGGACGTAAGGCGCCAGAGTTCTTCTATAATTCCCTGCGAAAAGAAAATTTGGATAACCGAGAGAGCATCATGTTATGTAAATCCAATCAAGAACATTTTAACACCCTTTCCATACCACTGCGTGTTCAATTCTTTATCTGACAACATTTTAGACTAATCTAAATTTAAAGCCTTTTCAGACGACAAATTAATGCCCCTGCAACGATTGAATTTTGTCTTGAAAATGAAGAAAGCATTGTTGGAAAAGGAAAAAAATGCTGTTCTCAGCATTTTCTCCTTTTCCCACAATGCTTTTTTCAAAATTCATCCTCTAATGGTCGTTAAAAAGATGGGATTGTGTGGTAAAAGGTTAAATAATCTCAAGACAGTGAACTTCTGAAATAAAAGGAAAATAGAAAAAGGAGAAAATGCTGGTTTCCAGCATTCCAGCAGTCTCTCCTTAATCCAAATATGGACGAACATAAGACGCTGCTTTCTGATAAAAAAAAATAGTACAGGCTTTGGCCTGAAATTGTGGCAGTATTCAGTCGCTAATCTCATGCACTGAAGCAATGAAAACAATCATGGTTAGTATGGATAAACGATAAAACGGATTAAATACATGAATACATTTGAAAACATTGTGATACAAGGGGGGAGGGGACAGAAGTATCTCCTTTCGCAAATCTATAGGCACCACAGTAATACCTCGGGCGTTAAAAAAAAAGGGGCCGCGAGGGCTGCCGCCGCCGCCCCAATATTTTGTCCAATTACGTTTAAAATATCAAACGGGAACACAACGAAAAAAACAGTGGGTTTTTTTTTCTCTCTAGCAACACTGTTACCGAATAAAAAAATGTTTATCATCGCCCTAATGGGTATATCCCATCACGAATATCAGACAGTATGGATCATGAAATGAAATATGCTGCAGTCTGATCTTGATATACACCATCCGCAAAAACATCTATAAAAGTCGCCTTTTGAACCAATATATGGTCAACGCTAGACTTTTTCAACGCTTGTCTGAGTAGCAGAGCACTTGCTGTGATTTGATTATTTCAATCGTATGGATTGTTACTATTTTAAGCATGTTTCCATTTTGCCCAATTTTCGCCCCAACGTTGTTTTTAACAATAGATAGTTTCGAGCTTGTGGCTCATTTACAGAATTTCTCAAGCTTACCTCTCTTTTGTTTTCAGTCTGTGAATAGGGCGAATAAAATGCTTTAGTGGATCTGTAATATTCCTAGAGAATCATTGAGAAGAATACGAGAAATCATTCATTATTTACGTCAAAATTCGGGTAGAATTCTCATCCTATAATTTTCCATCTCCTCTTCTGTGGAGAGTATCACTGTTGTTCGGCTTTTATTTGCGCGAGAATCAAACCGGGCCCAATGTAAAGTTAATTTTACGGGTTTGTCAGAGAATGTGCTGCCCGAGTTTGTTCAACAACCCTTTAAGGCTATATATGCGATAATACGCGATTTTCTCTACCTTGCCTTTTCCCTACATGAAACAGCATAAATAGCTAATGTGATACCCGATATTAAAAAGAGAAATAAATCGTATTTCATGGTTGCTATACAATGGTTTGAATTTACAAAAAAAGAGTACATGTATGAATATCATCATATAACAACACTACCAATAACAGAAATCAGATATGAATGTTTCAGTCATATTTTTTTTTAATGATGATGATGATGATGGTACGGATATTTGCATATTACTGCTATTGAAATGGTAGTAAGAGGCGAACGTACTTTTATGTATTATTAGGTATGAGATAACGAAAATAGGTAATCCTCTATAAATTAACACATACTCTCTCATATTCGTATTATAATGAATTAATGAAAAAAAAAAAAGTGAAAAGGCGAAGTATAACTTTCAGACGTCATGGATTTAAACTTTTAAAGCCGGGAGGTTCTGGGACCCTTACCCCTTTCCTGTCGAAATAGGCTGCCTCACTTCTCGCGCTTACTTTCCCTCACACATTCGACGTCAAAGTCGCCTTTTCATTATCAAATTTTGTGTCAAGACTTCTTTTGGTTTGCTGCATCTAGAATAAAAAAATATATGAGCCATGCTATGTGAAAAGGGGGCTTAATGTATTTGCGAAAAGTATCGACCCAGGTCAGCCTGCGCAGTCCGCGCAGGCTGACCTAGGCAGAAACTTTACGTTATTGGTCAATTTTCTGTATGTCAAAGGACCAGTGTACCTCTTGATTCAGTCGGTTGCTAGACAAAATTGATTTTTATGGATCGATAAATATGTGATGGCTTCATTTGTACAATGCATCACGGAGATTCATTAAGCCTCCTTTTGCCATAGCATGACTCATATATATATACATGTATTTATACAGTTTCATTAATGGGTGAAATAAGAGGATGAATTCATAGTTTCGGGGGAGGGGGTGTTAGCCATCGTTCCCAACTCCTTTTTCTACTCCTATGCAAATATCTAATATAACATACTGTGACAGGGACCATTCTCCACCTAAAAGATTTGTTTATTTGTTTATGCGGAAAAGCAATCGTGACCTTGGGAATGCTGCACCAGTAATTTATCGTGTAATGCGTAGTACTACTATAGAACATCAGGAATGTATGGTGAGATGCACCGCATTCTCAGTTACCTGGGTGCTCTGCAGTTCGTGTACTATAGTCGTAAGGATGAATGATGTATATGAATAACCTGCTTTTTCACGCCTGTGAAGCTGAGTATGCGGCCCACATGACATTTGTAAAATAATGTTGAAAACAATTTAAATCTATACCAAACGATAAAATTTTAGAATGGTCCAAATTGAAAGCATTTGCAGACGACAAATTCGACGTGAATCTAAAACTAAAATTTCTTTTTGGAAGTATAGAAAACCTTGTTGGAAAAGAAGAAATTGCTGGTTACCAGAATTTTCTTCTTTTCCCTCATTTTTTTTCAAAAGTCTTCTTCCATAGGGTCGTTAAAACTCGGGATTTTATGAATTATGAAATAAATAAATGTATTTTTGAACAATTTCGGTCAGTGCTTGGACGCCAAGAGAGTCCATCATTTATTGACTTACTGCTCTCTGCTAATGACATTTTTCGTCTCGCAGCATGCAAACTTTTGAAAACATTGCAGCAAAAGAATTGATTATTCTTAACTCTTTAGCAGACGACACCATTTAAGATTAGTCCAAATTGAAAGCATCTGTAGACGACAAATCAAACGCTTCACAAATACTAACATTTGTGTTTGAAAGGGTAAAAAACATTGTAGGAAAAAGAAAAAATGCTGGTTACCATCATTTTCTCCTCTTCCAGCATTGTTTTCAAAAATAAAATCCCTTTCCTTGGGGGATCGTTAAAACTCGGGATTGTGTGGTAAAGGGTTTTAACCTTGTTTTTATATGTGTTCGGGTATCAGACCTCATCCGTATTCTACATGAATGTTTTCAGACCAGTCTGCTGCAAATTCGTGTCAGAGGGTAATGAGTTAGCTCTGTACATTTGAGTGGCACTCTGGCAGAGGGTGGGTTAACGCAATTCTCCGTGATGCATCATACCAAGCAAGCCATTACATAATTATCGATCTGTAAAATCAATTTTGTCTAACAGCAGATTTAATTCATGAGGTAGAATGGTCCTGCAGAAAATTCATAAAAAGCAAAAGGTTTCGACTCATGTCAGCCTGCGCGAACTGCGCAGGCTGACATTGGTCTTTACTTTTTGCAGATGCATTAAACCCCTTTTCTCAGAGCATCGCTCATTCTTTTCATTCACTGCTGGATGACAATGAGAACATTTACCTCTGTACCAAACGACAACATTAAAGACTTGTTCAAATTGATAGCATTTGCAGACAAGATATTAGATTTTGCCAAAATGCTGAAACTTTAAAAAGGTTGAAAATATTGAGGGAAAAGGAGAACATGCTGGTTACCTGGGTCCATAGTGTCGTTAACACACAGGATTTTTTCGTTAAGGGTTAAACTGCTAAATAAGTTGCATGTGTACTAAAATTTTCAGCTGAAAGTAAAAACCTGAATGATGTAATTTCGAAGTTTTTTTTCTGTCTCAGCTTCTAGGACAGTGTACATTCAAGATCAGATTGCACGTTCTGTAGAGTCTGATCTTGTATCTGCACTGTCCCCCAAAGCGCACAGAGTCAAGCTTAGCTGCAGAAAGGGTAGACATACTGACGAATCATTGTTATGACTTTTGACTACCATAATGACATATAAAAGCCTATAAAATTCACGTCAACATATAAATAATCAATGACAAGTGGGGCCGTTTCCAGTCACTGCAAAGCGAAATAATATTGGATTCAAAGTTTGTTTGCTGTGACTAGAATCCAATACTTACCCTTACTGCGCAAAATAAATAAAACGGTCCAATTTACAGAGAGCAAAAGAGACCTCAACGTTTCCAATTTACTGCAGACTTGTCTTAACATCTCATAAAAAATCATTCAAATGAGATTGAAGATAAGACTGCACAGAATCTGCACCTTCTGTGCAGTCTGGTCTTGACCTATACTGTCGTGAAAGAGCCACAGAAGATACTATTCGCAGTCTAAGGGTGCCCAGAGCCAAGAGCTCCCGAGGGACATAGTATGGTTTCTAATGGTCCGATAACGTTATTGCCTGTGTCTCCATGTGTGTTTTAGCGCATGTATACTCACGTACATGGCATGCGAATGCAGGTAGTTATGTAATATGCAGCGTGACAATTGAACAATGAGATGATCGATGGTTTCTTTGTTTAATATTTATCATCGTTTTCAGAAATAACACGGCTGCCAGAACACCAATTCATGCTTTTTTTTGTAGTTTCTTTATCGATACGACGGGCAAATGTTTGACTGCTTTTCAAAGATAAAGAAGACCTGAAGTCCAACACTACTGAGCCGTGAGAAAGGGCTGATTCCTGTGTTAATACCTTTCTTCAACCCTCAAAATGAGTTTTGGATGAGCAGGGACTTGAACTAAAGCCCTTGGATTACTAGTTCAGCACGATACCACTTGACTCCTTGACCACAACACAATAATGAAATACTGGTCGTTATTCAAAGCATTGACTATATAGTGGTAGCCAAAAAGCCATTACAATAGTAACAAGAGGGCCATGATGGCCCTGTATCGCTCCACTTGCTAATAAGTCAAAACACTCCAAGCCAAACATTACAATACTTGGCCAATTGGTTTCAAACTAGAAGACATACATTATTTTTTCAATAAAATCCTACGAGAAATTTATGACCCCCAGGACAAAGCCATTTTTGACCAAAAAGCTACAATTACTTGAATCCTGGTGGAGGTCCACAAGATAAAGCCCCGTACCAAATAATACAGGTTTAGAATGTGTGGTTATAAACAAGAAGATTTTCAAAGTTTCCTCAATAAAAGGCCCTATAAAACATGAGACCCCTGAGACAGGGCTAAATTTAGTAGCCATAGGTCTTATGGTTATTAACAAGAAGATTTATAAAGTTTTCACTATAAAAGCCCATGTAAAACTTGTGACCCCTGGGGTGGGGCCAAACTTGACCCCATGGCTATAACTTGGGCTCTCTTGGTAGAGGCCCACTAACTAAATGTACATGCAAAATTTGGTAGCCCTAGGCCTTATGGCTAGGTACGAGTAGATTTTTAAAGTTTTCCCTATATAAGCCCATGTAAAACTTGTGACCCACGGGGCGGGGCCAAATTTGATCCTAGGGCTATAATTTGGGCGCCCTTGGTAGAGGGCCACTAGATAAAGCTACATGCAAAATTTGGTAGTCCTAACCTTATGGCTAGGTAGGAGAAGATTTTTAAAGTTTTCCCTACATAAGCCCAAATAAAACTTATGACCCCCGGGGCGGGGCCAAATTTGACCCTAGGGCAATAATTCGGGCACTCTTAGTAGACGTCCACTTGAAAAAGCTACATGCCAAATTTGGTAGCCCTAGGCACTATGGCTAGGTACCAGAGGAATTTTAAAGTTTCCCCTATATAAGCCCATATAAAACTTGTGACCCCGGGGCAGGGCCAAATTTGACCCCAGGGCTATAATTTGAAGAAACTTGGTAGAGGTCCACTAGATAAAGCTACATGCCAAATTTGATAGCCCTATGCCTTATATTTCAGACAAGAAGATTTTTCAAAGATTTTCACTATTTTTCAGTTTTATTGCCATGGCAACCAGAGTTTTTGAAAGAATCAAATTCTTTCAAGAAATTCTGAAGAGGACCGTGGCAGGATAATTTCTGTGAAGTTTCATCAAAATTGGATGTGTAGTTTCAGAGAAGAAGATGTTTGAAATAAAAGTTAACGCACGCACGGACGGACGCACGACGGACACCGGGCCATGAAATAACCCCGCTGGCTTTCGGCCAGTGAAGCTAATAACTCTATCGGACTGGCGGTAATAAGAATTCAACTTCCTTGTTATGTTTTTATTTCTGTTTCATTTATTTAGCGGTCAAAGGATAAAATATATACAGTACAGTGTGTCAAGAAAATCTCGAGCACTTTAAGTTTGTTTTTCTTTCCTCTATCATTGTGACCCCTGTAAAGATACACCACTATGGCTGGACAGGCATGTTCATGTGAATGGGTTGTACAGGGTTCGTATTCACCAACCATTCCAAATGGTTTAGCCAATCAGAAGTTGTGTTACTTTCAAATTTATAAAATTCTGGAGAATAAGACTTAGAACGTTCTTAAGAATGGTTGGTGAATATGTACCCGGGTATTTGTCAATATACCTATTCAGGAATCGATCAAACTCAATCATCATAGGTGTTTCTGTCAGTCTTCCTAGTCCTTTGAGTGTATGAGGCTGAACAACACAATTATGCTCCAAATTAAAACAGACACAATTTGTGGCCAATCATATACCCCTGGGCCTTTCGCGGGACTGTCCTAGGGCAAGACACTTCAGAGCCCTTGCGTAGTACTAGTGAAACCCACGAAATACATGAATATGTGAGCTGTCGCCGTGATTTGACTGAAATAATGTTGAAAGCGGCGTAAAACACCATTCATTCAATCAATCAACCCATCATATACTTATACCCCTTCACAATGGACTAGTCAATTGTCTAACCCTCTACCACAAGATACCGGAGTTTTAGCTACCCGAGGGAAGTACGCTTTTTAAAACCAAGCGAGAAAAGAGAAGAATGTTGGTAACCAGCATTTTCTCCGTTTCCCACCTTATGCCTTACCCTTGTTAAGGCTATGTCCACAATTTGAGACACATTTGAATTGTCCTCGGCAGATACTTTGGTTTTAGACAAGTTCAGAATGTTGCTGTTTAGTATAGAGTTATTGTACATTCGCGTCTCGATGCTTGTGGTATATCTATGAACAACGTGAGAGGCAGGCAGCCAAAACCATTTATTTCTAGTGAGTTGTAGCAAGATAACGGTACCTTGTATCAGATGTATTTTGTCAATTCTCACTTTTTAAGTCCTTACTAAACAACCTTGAAAAAAAGGCTTTTGAAAACAAAGTGGGAATAGGAGAAAATGCTGGTTACCAGCATTTTCTCCTTTTCCCACCATGTTTTCTACGCTTTCAAAGACATCATCACCTGAGCGGCATTTATTATGTCTTTTGTAAATGCTTTCAAAATTGACGTATCTAGAATTCTTCTGTCTGGAAAAGAGTTATGAGAGAAGAGCGGGGGAGGACGCGTTTATGCAAGAAAAAAACACTAATAAATACGCTGTCAGGGATGCAGTGTTGAGAGAGCTAAGTAGATTGAGATAGGCCAAGTCGTCAGAAAAAGCTGTAAATAGCTGGTAAAGCCTTTTGAATTGGTTTTTGTGTGATCGTTTCGCCTATACCGCACCGTGAGTCAAACCTTACGTTAATCATTAAAGTGAAAAAAGTGAAATCATTGCAGTTTCAGAGACATTAATAATTCACAAAACATGGGACAGTTATATCCCAGATCAGACTACAAGTTCACACAATTTGGTGTGATTTTGATATATACTATAGCC